>CM075779.1:66681924-68116924 GCA_037974665.1 Ehretia macrophylla | reverse complement strand
AATTGTTTATAAAACTGAGTAACAATTCACGAAAGCGTGCATCCTCATCTAGAGAAAGGAGGGAAAGTGTAGGTTCAAATGATTACAATTTTTTGACCTCGAAGATTGAAAATCTAACTCTTGCATTGGAAAAATTGGTTAAAAGGAAAGAATCATTGCATGTAGTTGATTTAAGAGAAGGTCTTGCATCAAATCCCAATTCAATTTCAGAGCAAGCTTGCACTGCTTATACGTACCTTCACAATTATGATCCATTCTCTAACACTTATAATCCAGGTACACGGGATCATCCAAATTTGCGGTGGGATCAAAATCGAGAAGATACTCAACAACAAAGACCAAGAGGTTATCCACCAGGATTTCATTCAATACCATAAGGACAGGGACCTTCAAACTCTAATTCAGGTTCTCATTCGTATGGTACCACTTTTGAAGAACAAGTTTTGAAAAAAACTTCATAATATGGAACCAGCTTTACAACTAGTGAGTACACATACAAAGGCAATTGCCAACTTGGAAAGACAAGTGGGGCAATTGGCTAACACTATTCAGAAAAGAGAAGAATGAACACTCCCTGCTCAACCAGATGAATCCAAAAGGTAAGGCCATGTAGCAGCTACATATCAAAAAGTGGAGGATCTTCAAGCTGTCCTTACACTACGAAGTGGTAAAAAAGATGATAACAAGGTAAGCATTGAAGCTTACGAAAATGCCAGGCAAGCAAAGCAAAAAGCTAAGTCTCAAGTTATTGTTGATTCGTCAAAAGAAGCTGAAAATGAATTTGAAATGGTAATTTCACATGAAAAGTTCCATTAACTGTAAGTCCCAAGACACCCTTTCCATAGGTATTAGAAAATCCACCTGATAAAGAATCTAAAAAGGAAGAAATGCTTGAAACTTTTAGACAAGTGAAAATCAATTTATCCCTGTTAGAAATCATCAGGCAAATTCCTGCTTATGCAAAATTTCTTAAGGATTTGTGCACTCAGAAAATGAAGAATTCAGCTTTGATATCAAACAAGGTAAGGTTGACTGAAAAGGTAAGTTGCATTCTTATTTCTCTTGTTCTACTGAAACTGAAAGATCCTGGTACATTTACTATTCTTTGTTATATTGGTAATCACTGTGTAAATTGTGCCCTTATTGATTTAGGAGCTAGTGTAAATCTTCTTCCCTTTAATCTGTTTGAACAGTTAGATATAGGAGAATTGAAACCTACTCCTGTTACCCTTCAATTAGCTGATAGATTACTTAGAATCCCTAGGGGCATGATTGAGGATGTTCTGGTAAAGGTTGATGAATTTTATTTCCTGTGGATTTTGTTGTGCTAGATATGGAACCAGGAAAAACTCAAAAGTTTCAAACTTCAGTCATACTAGGAAGACCATTCTTAGTAACTGTTAATGCAAAAATTCACTGTGTAACTAGAGAGTTGGAGTTTAAATTTGGAGATATTAAGATAAAGTTGAATGTTGCTAATGCTGCTAGGTTTGCAAATGGAGATGATGGTCTTGAAAGTTTTATTATTGATAAGATTGATCCATTAATTGAAGAGTCTTTCCTTAGTCTCATGCAAAAAGATTTTTTGGAGAATACTTTGAATCATGGTGAAATAGTTTTGAGTAAGTTTGAGGAAGAATCTGATGAAGATAATGAATCTTTAGAAAGAAATCTAGGATTTGTTGAAAAAATTCAGATATGTGCAATAGAACCATCCTTGACTCTTTCTAAAGAGCCCTTGCTTCCTTCTATACAATCTCCTCCTGAGTTGGAACTCAAACAACTTACTAGCCACCTCAAGTTTTTTCGAGGGTCAGATCAAACACTTCCAGCTATTATTGCTTATAATCTTTCTTTGAAGCAAAAAGCTAAACTTATTAAGGTGTTGTCTAAGAATAATGAAGCGTTAGGTTGGACTGTTACAGATCTTAGAGGAATAAATCCATCTTTTTGCATGCATAAGATCAATTTGGAAGATGGAACCAAGACATCTAGAGAGATGCAACGTAAGTTGAACCCGAACATGAGGGAAGTTGTGAAAAAAGAAATAGTAAAGTTGTTAGATGCAGGTATCATTTATCCTATTTCTAATAGTAAATGGGTTAGTCCGATATAGGTTGTACCTAAGAAATCAGGAATCACTGTGGGGACAAATGATAAAGAAGAACTGGTACCTACGCGCACCACAACTGGATGACGTGTGTGTATTGACTATAGGAAACTCAATACTGCAACAAGAAAAGATCACTTTCCTTTACCATTCATTGATCAAATCTTGGACAGGTTGGCAGGGCAAGGTTATTATTATTTTCTTGATGGGTACTCGGGATAAAAACCAGATCCTTATGGACCCCGAAGATCAGGAAAAGACAACTTTTACATGTCCTTTTGATACATTTGCTTACAGAAGAATGCCTTTTGGCCTTTGTAATGCACCAGCCACTTTTCAACGCTGCATGATGTCTATTTTCCCTGATATGATGGATAAATTTGTGGAAGTCTTCATGGATGACTTTTCTATCTTTGGTTCTTCATTTGAAATTTGTTTGAATAATCTGTCTTTGGTGTTGAAAAGATGTCAGGAATCTAATCTTGTCCTTAGCTGGGAGAAAAGTCATTTCATGGTGCAAGAAGGAATTGTTCTCAGACACATTATATCCAAGGAAGGAGTTCGGGTTGATAAAGCTAAGGTTGGTATTATCTCGAATTTACCCATTCCTGTAAATGTCAAAGAAGTGAGATCGTTCCTTGGACATGGTGGTTTCTACCGACGATTCATAAAGGATTTTAGTAAAATTGCTAGACCTTTATCAAATTTATTGACACAGGATATTCCTTTCCAATTTGATGAAAAATGTGTTACTGCTTTTGAAATGCTGAAAAATTCCCTTTCCATTGCTCTTGTAATTCAGCCATCGGATTACTCTATTCCTTTTGAAATTATGTATGATGCATCTGATTATGCCATAGGAGCAGTTTTAGGTCAACACAAAGATCGCATTCCTTGTGTGATATACTATGCCAGTCGAACTTTGGATGATGCCCAAAAAAACTACACCAGTACAGAGAAAGAATTGATTGCTGTAGTTATTGCATTAGAAAAATTTCAGTCTTATGTGTGGGGTTAAAAAATAATTATTTATTCTGACCACTCGGCATTAAGATACCTGTTGAAAAAGAAAGATGCTAAACCTAGGCTTATTCGATGGTTGTTATTAATTCAAGAATTTGACTTAACAATCAAAGATAAGAAAGGTCGGGAAAATGTAGTTGTTGATCATTTGTCAAGGATTATATCTCAGGAAACAGAAAATGAACTACTCTTGAGAGATACGTTTCTTGACAAACAATTATTGGCAATTTATGTTCCTAAACTTCCTTGGTATGCTCATATTGTGAACTATCTTGCAGTATGTAAAATATCCAAGGAGTGGAACAAGGTTGAGATGGATCGATTTTTCTCAAAAGCAAAACATTATTTCTGGGAGGATCCTCATTTGTTTCGTGTTTGTTCTGACCAAATTATTCGCAAATGCATACCAGCACCTGAACAGCTAAGCATCATGTCATTTTGTCATTCGCAGGAATGTGGATGACACTTTGGAGGACGACGGACAACTATCAAAATTTTGCAAAATGGATTTTATTAGCCTACATTGTTAAAAGATGCTCATAAATTTTGCAAGGCATGTGAAAGATGCAAAAAGACAGGTAACATGGGAAAAAGGGATATGATGCCCTTGAATCCCATTTTGATTTGTGAACTTTTTGATGTGTGAGGTATTGCCTTCATGGGTCATTTCCCTGTCTCTTTTGGTTTTCAATACATTTTGGTTGGTGTTGATTATGTGTCTAAGTGGATTGAGGCAATTGCGACGCGAACTAATGATTACACTGTTGTGATGAAATTCATAAAAGAAAATATTTTCTGTCAGTTTAGAATTCCAAGAGCTATCATTAGTGACAGTGGAAGTCATTTCATTCACCGAACTTTTGAAAAATTGTTGAATAAATACTCAGTCATTCATAAGGTTGCTACCCCATATCGCCCACAAACTAGTGGACATGTTGAGGTTTCTAATAGGGAGATTAAATCAATCCTTAAAAAGACAGGAAAACCTGATAGGAAGGATTGGTTTATTCGATTGAATGAAGCACTTTGGGCATATAGAACTGCATATAAGATTCCCATAGGAATGTCACATTTTCGTTTAGTTTTTGGAAAAACATGTCATTTACTTGTTGAATTGGAACATAAGGCTTATTGGGCAATTAGGACTGTGAATTTTGACTTGCAGAAAGCTGGTGAAAATAGGTTGCTCCATCTAAATGAACTTGAAGAGATGTGTTTAGAGACATATGAGAATGCCAAGATTTACAATGAGAGAATGAAAAGAACGCAAGACAAAATGATTGTTCGAAAGAATTTTATTCCTAGAGAAGATGTATGGTTGTTTAATTCTAAGTTACGATTATTTCCAGGAAAATTGAGGTCCAGATGGGACGGACCATTTAAGATCCAACAAGTTTTTCTGTCCGGAGTTGTCAAGATAAAAGATAAAAAAGGCAAAAAAACTATGTTTGTAAATGGACAAAGGATAAAACCAGCAATCCGGTTAAAGAATTGGGGTGAATAGTCGATTGTACTTGAAGACCAATCCTTGCAGAGTTACAATTTCAAGGTAACTATGTCTGGCTGAAGACGTTAAACTTAGTACTCCTAGGAGACAACCTAGAGATTCCCGTGGTTATTTGTATTCCATTTTTATTTTCTGTCATTTATTTTCCTTACCATATGAGTTTTTTTCCAGCTTAATGTAGTTTGGGTTTTAACCCTGAGAAGCACTCATAAAGGTATAATTGTCATGATACTAGTAGTCACTATATGTTTTTGTGTGCGGTTGACTGATTAGTGCAACTCTGTCTAACAGTATTTGCCACTCCACCAGCTTAGTGTAGTTTAGGGTCTGTTGGGCATTACTTGATAAGGTAGTTAAGAGTGAGAGCATTCACCAAACGGTATTATCTATAATGTTAAACCTTACTATTTTGCTCTTGACCTTGTGGAACTGGCTGTGGGCCCATGTGCGTGCCGAAGGAAAGTACTGGATGGCGTGAACACAGAAACCTCTGGAAGAGCTAGTTCGTTAATTTTAAATTCAAAAAAAGTAAAAAAGTAAAAAAAAATTACCCTGGGTAAAATTATTTTTATCCTAACCCTATCATCTTCCTATTTATTATTTTATTTTTCTTTTCTCACCGCCGCACCATATTTTTCTTTAAAAAAAAAATTTCTCTCAATTTCAAAACATTTTCATTTCAAAAAATGGGAGCCGCCTCACAAGTGGATACCAATTTTGCTCATGCTGTGATAATGGTTGAATGTGCACTTTTTTTTTTTTTGTGGTTTATATCCTAATCAAGATTAAAAATTCATTTGAATGAGTTAGAAGATTGTAAGATGTTTGATTTTTGCTTTATCATGTAATTTTTGGAGTGTTTTGTAAAATATTTTTAAGTGGAATGATTTAAGTAGGAATTTTTGTTTTTGCGAAAGTATGTACTTAGTTCTTCATTTTTCTTATGTAATAGTTTTTGTTTGTGTGTATTTTTCTTTTACAAATTTCTTTTTATCAAAAAAAAAAAGTGAGATTTTGTTAAAAATAGGTTTGAGCAAGATAATATCTTCCTATTTTGTAATTTTCTTTATATATTAGTATTAAAAAAAAAGAAGGGTCGGGAAAACCACATTTGAGCGCGCCTGATCTCCCGCTCGAGCACCGTTAACCCTAGCAAAAGGGTTTTAAAATTGTACTTTATTCATTCTCCCCTTCATTTCGCTTCACCGCCACCTTCACTCTCCCCTCTCTAAAAAAATAAACATCTCTCTTCTTTCATTTCTCTACTCTGCTGTATTCAACATGATGATGTTTGGGACTCTCACGGAAGATCAATTTTCCATGATTGGGTATTCATTTGGAAGTGCACTCATCATTTATCTTTTTCTTGTATATCTTTTTATGAAGTGGGATCACAGGCGTGTTGAGTAGAAAAAAAATGTTCTTGCATTCCCAAGATTAGGAGATAATCTTATGTTGTACTTTTCATTTTCCTGTTTTTACTGTTTTAATGTTTAATAAAATGTTGTGTGATTTGTTTTACATTTTATGTATTTATAGTATTTATATATATATGTACCTATATATATATATATATATATATATATATATGTTAAGCTTTTATTTTAATCAAAGCTTTTTTTTCTTTTGTTGGCTGTATTTTTGTAAAAATGTGGATATTGCGTGTGAAAGTTTGACATTGCAGGTATCTTTGAAGAAGTCACGATTAGGAGAGATTTCAGTTCTGATGAGTTCTATTCCTAGCAGTATTCTTGAAGAGTCCATGTGTTTATGAAGATATCTTGGAGATAAGGTGATAGAGGTCCAGTTTTCCAGAACTCTTGCGCGATTTGGGTTATCTTGAAGACTCTTCTACTGATACTCAATATCTCTGGCAAGTCCTTCAAATAGGCATGACGATTCCCAATTACAAACAACGAGCAGTGAGCAGAGAATAAGGAGCTTGAAACGTGAGTTAGTTGTAGGCTGTCTGTGTCTGGTCATGTTGCATCATGTTGTGTAACAGAGTGTATTGAATGTTCTAATTAGTATTGCAACACAGTCTGTTTTAAGTCAAATGTATTGACCAATCCATCTAGAGTTTCAAGACTCTTTTTATATATTTTGTATTCATTCTTCAGGAGAAGAAGGTGTGTTCTCGGGAGAGAACTTTGTAAGTCGAGGGGAGCTCGCCAAACTTGTAAATCTACTAAGGGAGTCTTACACCTAGGTGGCAAGGGTCAAGAAGGAGTCTTCAATTGCGTAAATTTCCATTGGTGTCTGTAATCTCTTGAAACTTAGTAGATTGGTTTGTTGGCTAAAGGATGGCCACGTGGACGTAGACCATGTTGGTTGAACCACGTTAAATTTCTGTATTCTTATTTTTATTGTACCATTTTTACTTCCTGCAAGTTTACTTTGTTAATTTGATTAAATATCAATTTGGTTAAAAGGCCAGAAACTTACAAGTGGTATCAGAGCCAGGGTACTGAACTGACTCAGTTAGATTTCTAGAAAAGTTTTTTTTTCTGGCTGTTTTTGCAGGTATGGACACAGTTCGTGATATAAGTTCGATTAACAAACCACCATTACTTGATGGCTTAAATTACTCGTATTGGAAGGCTCGAATGAGAGCATTTATCAAATCCATTGATGAAAGATCTTGGAGGGCAATTGTCGTGGGATGGATGCATCCTACAATGAAAAATGATGAAGGAGTTAATGTGCCAAAACCTGAAGATCAGTGGACTGCAAATGAAGATCTATTGGCCAACAACAATTCCAAGGCCTTGAATGCGATTTTTAATGTAATTGATCTAAACCAATTTAAATTGATCCCAACTTGTGAAATTGCCAAGGATGATTGGACTATCTTACAGACTGCATATGAGGGAACCACAACTGTCAAAGTGTCTAAACTTCAAATTCTCGCAACTAGATTTGAGGAATTGAAGATGCAAGAGGATGAAAGCATAGTTGATTTCAATGGTAAGTTTTGTGATATTGCAAAAGAGGCATTTGCACTTAGAAAAAAATATTCAGATTCAAAGCTTGTGAGGAAGGTGTTACGATCTCTTCCCGAAAGATTCGCCATCAAGGTTGCTGCAATTTAAAAAGCAAAAAATGTTGATGACATGAAGCTGGATGAACATATGGGGTCACTCCAAACATTTGAGATGAAGTTCAAACAAAAGAGAAAAGAGAAAAACATTGCAATCCAAGCAGAAGTTCAGAAACTAGATGATGAAAGCTCACACGATGACGATGATACTGAGTTAACTGAGTCATTAGCATTGCTTACAAAGAATTTTAACAAAGTGCTAAAGAAATGGAAGAGGCAGAGAAGTGGATCAAGGCCAGGCGTATTTAAAAGGCAGTCTGTTGCAGCAAATCCAGAGACAAACAAAAGGCAGAATGGTAGGATGTTCAAGGAGAAAAAAAAAAATAAAGGTATCCAATGTAGCGAGTGCGAAGGCTTTGGTCATATACAAGCAGAATGTACGAATACCTTGAAAAAGAAGAACAAGGTCATGAACATCACCTGGAGCGATGAAGATTTAGATGACGTTTCTGAGGGTAATGAAGGATACACCAGCAACTATGTTGTATTCGCTATTGCAACAGGCCAAGATGACAGAAAATCAGGCTCAACAGATATTGTACCATCAGTTACAACATATATTATTGCTGAACATATTCTTTCTGATGGCAGTAGCGTGAATTCAAAATCTGGTAACGATGATGAGTTGGATGAGGAAGGAATTATGAAAGCATACAAGGAGATGTACGAAAAATGGTTGATTATATGCAAAAAGAATCAAGAATTAGAAGAAAAAAAATAATGTTTTGAAGGAACAAAATGCGGAATTGTCAAAATGTGCAGCCAAGAGTCAATTGAAGTTTGAAGAGTTGCAAAAGGTGTTGAGACAAACACAGCAGAATGTGAAGATGTTAAATTCAGGGACCTTGAAGCTTGATCGTATGTTGTCAATACAAAAACCAAATAGAGATCATACTGGACTTGGATACCAAGGAGGAACATCAACTGGAAAAACAATTTTTGTCAAGGAAACTGAGGAATCAAAGTCAAAACTGACTATTGCAACATCGCCTACGACAAGGGAGAAAGATTCAGTAGAAAATCGAAGGAGGACTGCCCCTATTTGTCAGTTCTGCGGTGTTTTTGGACACATTAGACCACGATATTATAGGTATATGAACAATCTGAAAAGAGGTATGTTTGTCAACTCTTTTGGTTTTAGTAAACCTGTGAATTCATCAAAAGCAAGGATTAACTTGTCATAACAACATATGAAACAAATATAGTAAGGAAAACTGTACAAACTTGCCTAGTTGCTTACACCTCATTACAACCTTACACCACTAATTCTTGGTATTTTGATAGTAGTTGTTCTAGACACATGACAGGAGACCGTGGTATGTTGACAAATTATCAAAGATGCTCAGAATGGCAAGTGACTTTTGGTGATGGCGAGTGACGAGGGGTCCCCGAGCTGAGGTGAGTTACCCACGCTGAGTTGAGACGGGCTAATCAGAGCCGAGCCCAGCGCATTCAGCTAAATGCCCAACCTGGATGCTGATCCGACCTCAACCCGACCCCAAAAAACCCCGACCTTAGTGTCAGCTGTTCCGATGGGATATAAAGCATTGATGGGACATAAAGCTGCACCACATTAAATGCTGTTAGACTCGAATTTAGTATAAATAAAGCTCTACCCCCTTTATTTCAGAGGTAACTCATCATTAAATGCTCTCAACTACCTTGCCAGCTCGAACATACTAATCATTCGCACGCTCGAGGGAAAAATCCGAGTCATTACCCCTGCCTTTTCCTTTTTTTTTCCTTGTGCAGGTCACGTAGCCAACCTGAAAAGTTCAACTAGGAGGTCAACCTGAAAGTTTAGCTTGGCAAGTGTAACCCACCAACTCAACTGCGTGGAATCCGACCTCGACAGTTTGGCGCCGTCTGTGGGAACGAGTTCTTTCTATCACTCTCCTTCACCACTCACTGAGAAACCATTATGGTACAAACGAGAAGCCACAGCGCACCGGTAGAGGATTCGCCTAACCCGGATGGGGACCTCGAAACCACGCAGGTGCCTAGCCAAAACCCAATCCCAGCTGACGTTGGGAAGAGCCAACGTATACACTTAGCCACTCAAAACAACCCCACGCCGGATGGAGACCTCAACTTTAGCTTGTCACCGGAGATAAGGATGATGCTGAGGATGTTTGAGGAACTCTAAGAGCAGGTAGCCTGGCTAGCTGAAGGCTCCCTGGCTCCGCAAGAAGTTACGCCTCAGCCCTCGCGTCTACAGTTCCGCATCCCAAACCCAAGGCCAAAGCGGACACAGGACGAAAAGAGCTTCCTAGAGCCGGTAGCGAGACCTGGCGAGGCGAGAGGTCAAAGGGCGGCTCAAGCCGACCCCAAGCAGGCCAAGACCGCGACCGCCATAGCCAAGGTCATCAACCAGCTCGGCGTAAGCCCACTCTCACTCGAGGTACTAGCCTCGCCACTACCCACCGGTAATCGGATGCCTAACTTGGCCGTCTATAATGAAGATGGAGACCCAGCTAGCCACCTGCTCAACTTTGATCACCACATGACTCTGCATGACATGTCCGACCTCATGAAGACGAAGACATTCCCGACCACCCTGGTTGGCAATGCCTTGGATTGGTTCTAGAAATTTTATCCCGGTTCAATTGCAAGTTTTCATCAGCTGGTTGAGCCTTTCCTCTCCCGCTTCGCGGGGAGCCGGCGCGCCACCCGCCACACTTCTACATTACTGCTGGTGAAGTAACATAGAGGGAAAAGTTTGAGGGCTTATACAGCCAAATTCAATGAAGAGTCCCTCCAAATCCCCAACCTGGAGGACTCCATGGCGTTGATGGCCGACCAGAATGGGCTCAGGTCGGGCCCCCTTACATCCTCATTGGCAATCGACCCCGTAGATACTGTATCCGAGCTAATGGTACTAGCAGAAGGGTACATACACTCGAAAGAAATCCATCATGCAAAGAGGAATGATGACAAGGAGAAGGAAGCTAGCATTAAGGGAGAGACCTCTTGAGCCCAACCTGGGGGTAAAGTCCAAAACGACCGAAGCAAGCAGCCCCAACAGCCAAAGCAGAACCCCCGGTTCACTATGTTCATTCCCCTCAATACCACAAGGGAGTAGATCCTGATGGAGATCCAGCACCAGAACCACTTGCCTCTAGCTCCAAGGATGAAAAGCCGACCCGAGAAGTGCAATAGAACCAAATATTGCCGCTACTATATGGACTACGGCCATACCATCGAAGAGTGCAAAGACTTGAAACAGGAAATCGAGGCACTGATAGCCCAAGGTCACCTCTGAAAGTACGTAGACCCGCAGCCGACCCGGAATCATGATCAAAGAGATAGAGAGAGGAGTCCACCCAGGCGCCAGGTTGGGGGCAAATGTTTGGCTATGATTGAGACCATTGTAGGAGGACTGGCTTCGGGAGGGGAGACCTCGGCAGGCAAGAAGGGTTATGTTCGGGCTGGGAGGGAGTATGGACCGGTGTGGGGTCTGGCCCCAGGGGTGGAGGAGCTTACCTTTTCCTCAAAAGACTTGGGGAGGGGTAATATTGCCCCACGATGACCCACTGGTGATCAGCGCTAAAATAGCCAACTTCACCGTAAAGAGGCTGATGGTAGACACCAGAAGCTCGGCGGAAGTCTTATTCCTCAGCGCTTTTCAGCAAATGGGGTTGGATAGGAGCCGACTCAGGCCATTGAGGGGCACTTTAGCTGGTTTCACCGGGCAAGCCCACCGAGCTGAAGGGGTCATTAACCTTCCGCTGAAGTTGGAAGATGGAGATAAGTGGGTTTCGATGCAAGCCAACTTCATTGTGATGGATTGTAACTCCACTTACAACGGGATCTTAGGTCGGGTGGCATTCAACCATTTCAGGGCTGTCCCTTCGACTTACCACCAGGCCCTAAAATTCCCGACCCCAGCTGGCACAGCCATCATCCGCGGAGCCCAGCTCTCAGCTCGGGAGTGTTATGAAAACTCCCTCCGACCCAAATATTAGGTTGGCTGGGGATCAGATTTGCCCGAGGAGAAGAGAGATGCTAAGAGAGGCAGCCTGACTGAAGACCTTTAGGAGGTGGAACTCTCCGATGAAATAAAGAAAGCAAAAATCGGAAGTGAACTCTTTGCCGACCTCAAGAAAGGTATAAGCCAATTTTTCCTAAAAAATGAACACATATTTGCATGGTCTGCCTCTGACATGACAGGTATTAACCCGGGAGTGATTGAGCATCACCTGAATACAGACCCGAATCACTATGCGGTGAAGTAGAAGCGCAGGCACTTCCATTATGATAAGTAACAAATCATAGCAGAAGAGGTAGACAAATTGATAGACACCGGCCACATAAAGGAAATCTAGTACCCAACCTGGTTATCTAACGTGGTGCTAGTAACTAAGTCCTCAGGAGGATGGAGATTGTGTATTGACTTTACCGACCTCAATAAAGCCTGCCCTAAGGACTGCTTTCCCCTACCTGGGATCTATCAAATGGTGGATGCCACCTCCGGGTTCGAGCTACTCTCTTTCATGGATGTTTTCAAAGGCTACAACCAAATCAAGATGGCTCCCGGGGATAAAAAGAAGACTGCCTTCACTACCGATAAAGGTCTCTACTACTATGAGGTCATGCCTTTTGGCCTCAAGAATGCTGGAGCCATCTACACTCAGATGGTGAACAAGGTTTTCAATAATCAGATTGGCCAAAATATGGAGATTTATGTGGATGACATGCTGGTCAAGAGCAGAAGGGTGGAAGACTATGAAGCCGAACTGGATGAAGCCTTCGCTGTAATGGAGCACTTTGGGATAAAGATGAACCCGAAAAAGTGCGCATTCATCGTCAAGGCGGGAAAGTTTTTGGGCTTCATGGTCAAAGCCCGCGGAATAGAAGCCAACCTGGAGAAAGTTCAGGCGATACTGGACCTGGCACCACCGACCTGCGTGAAGGACGTCCAGGTGCTGGCGGGCAAGGTCACGGCGCTGAGCAGATTCATGTCCAGGTTGGCCGACAAGTGTGCACCTCTGTTCAAAATATTGAGGAATCCTAAGAACTTCGAATGGACTACAGAATGCCAGAACGCCTTCCAAGAGCTAAAAAGGTATCTAGCTTCGCCACCCCTGCTATCCCGACCTGAGGTGGGGGAGGAGCTGGTATTATACCTAGCATGCTCGGGGACAGCAGTGGCAGCGACACTAGTCTGTGAAGAAGGGAAGGAGCAGAAGTCGGTCTATTATGTCAGCAAAACATTGTAGGGGGTCGAGGCGAGGTACTCCTCCTTGGAAAAACTCTCCCTCGCGCTCGTCATAGCGGCAATGAAGCTAAAGCCATGCTTTGATGCTCATCCAATCAAGGTCATGATGGATGCTCCGCTCAAGTCCATCATGCACAAGCTGGAGGCGTCGGGCAGACCACTGAAATGGGCAGTTGAGTTGAGTCAATTTGACATCACCTACTAGCCCAGAACAACCATCAAAGCCCAAGCCATCGTGGACTTTGTGGTGGAATGCACTGGCCGAGCCGATCATGACCCGCAGGATGTGTAGAAGGTCTATGTGGATGGGGCCTCAGGGAAGTCTGGGAGCGGAGCTAGGGTGGTCATCCTTGACCCAACCCGGCATGAGCACCAGTACTCCCTTAAGTTTACCTTTCCGGCATTTAACAATGAAGCAGAGTACGAAGCGGTGATTGCGGGATTGAAAATTGCAGCTCAGCTCGGGGCACAGACAGTAGACCTGAGCGCCAACTCTCAATTAGTTTCTAGTCATATATCGGGAGAGTTCGAAGCCAAGAATAGTACCATGCTAGCCTACCTCAACAGAGTCAAGAATTTGACCTCAGGGCTCAAAAGGTTCACGATACAGCAAATTCTGAGGGAGGAGCATACGAAGGCTGATGCCCTGTCCAGGTTGGCCCTGGGAAAGAGCCGACCTACCCTGGTCTTTGTGGAAGAAGTGTCCGAACTGAGCATTCAGTTGGGGGGGCAATAGCCGAGCTCAATTTAAGCCCAGATTAGACCAAACCAATCGTGGACTACTTGGAGGGGGGTATGACCCCGAAGGATGAAAAAGCTGCTCAGAAACTCACGAAACAGGCCTCAAGGTTTGTCATAATTGCCGGGAAACTCTACAAGATAGCCTATACTTGGCCTCTCTTGAAATGTGTTGGACCTAAGGAGGGAAACAATGTACTCCGTGAGATCCATGAAGGGGAATGTGGAAACCATTTAGGAGGCAAAGCTCTGGCTCGAAAGACATTGAGGCAAGGCTATTTCTGGCCAACCTTAGAACAAGATGCCAAAGAGTATGTCAAAAAGTGCGACCCCTGCCAAAGGTTCGCCAATGTACAGAGGAAGCTAGCGGTAGACCTCACGGTGATGATAAGCCCTTGACCATTCTATCAATAAGGTCTAGATATCATCGGCCCATTGCCAACCAGTGTTGGCCAAAAGAAGCACGCCTTCGTAGCAGTAGACTACTTCACCAAATGGCCTGAGACTGAAGGTGTTGCTAGAATAACAGAAAAGGCAGCTTGGGATTTTGTGTGAAAAAACATCATTTTCCGGTTCGGGGTGCCAAAGGTCATCATTACTGACAATGACAAGCAATTCGACAGTGCATACTTTCAAGGCAAATGTGCTGAGATTGGGATCGACCTTAGATTCTCATCTATTGTTCATCCTCAAAGTAATGGCCAAGTTGAAAGGACTAACCAAATCATTTTGCAGGGCCTGAAAACCAAGCTGGAGGAAGTAGAGGGCCAGTGGGCATCGATTCTTCCTGAGGTATTGTGGGCTCAACGGACTACCACCAGCTCGGCAACGGGAGAATCGCCCTTCGAGCTGACCTTCGGTACTCAAGCACTGCTACCGGTGGAGATCGGGTCTCTGACCAGTAGAACCCTCCACCCTGACCCAGAAATAAATGGAGCACGGATCCGTGAAGAGCTCTTCCTCGCTGAAGAGCTTCGAGCTAAAGCTCAAATCAGAATGCTGGCCAGCAAAGCTGCCATGCAGAGAGCCTTTGCCAAACAGGTCAAGCCTAAGCCTATTAAGGTTGGCGACCTCGTACTCAGAAAGGCCATCTTTTTGCAGCGCTCGGGTAACAAGCTCTCCCCGACCTGGGAGGGACCGTATGAAGTTTTGAAAGAAGTCCGACCCGGGATCTTTTACCTTCGCGACAAGAACGGGAAACTATTGAAGAATGCATGACACTCCGAACACCTGAAACGGTATTTTGTCTAAAGGTCCCGAGCTGAAATCTTTTGTAACGGCCCCGAGCTGAAATTGTTTATAACAGCAACCGAGCTAAAATCTTTTGTTAAGGCCCCAAGCCAAAACATTGCTTGTAATCGGCTCCCGAGCCTATGTACAAATTCAATACAATGCATTTTGTAAATCAGTGCAATGCCCGACTCGGGCCCAAGTAGCTAAACTAGTGAAATGTCGACCCAAGCCCAAGCACTTCAGCTACTTAGCTGTTGCCAGCTCGGATTAACGCGGTGGCCACGCTTAATTACGAGCTAATAATTCAAAGTAAACCAGCTCGGACAAGGTTCCAGCTCGGGTATAATCAATAACAATTCGATTAGCTTTGCCAATTTGGATAAAGGTCCAACTCGGCATGATCCGACTTCAGGTCGGTATATTAGTTTGGGTCTAAACTTGAACTCAACATTCGTCAACATTAGTTTGACCAATTTTAAATCGAACTGACAAGTCCAGATTGGCGACGATTATATATTTTCCCGGTTAACCAGCTCGGATTAGGATAATAATTCATTAATCGCGTCTAGCTCGGTTCTTTTTACTTAAGTTTGAAAGGTCTATTATATTGGCCCGACCCCACTTACTTAAGAAAAGTTTGTGAAAGAAAAGGTACACAAGTACGAACTCGAATAAAACGCAAAATGTTAATTCCATTAGAATTGAAAAAATAATTACAGAAGCCCAACCTGGGCGAACCTACAAAAGCCCGACCTGGGTCAATTTATAAAATATATTTTGGAGGAGCGGCGTTGGTTGCATCAGCCTCGTCCCCGACCTGGTCCATGCCTTCTTGGACAAATTTGATCACCTCTTTAGCTGGCCGGAGGCTCAGGAATTTCCCAGAATTCCACCGGTAGAGCCTTTAAGATTTCAATATAGTCATTCTTGGTGACAGGGAAAAAGGTCTTCGCTCTCTCCCGAGCTGCGACTTGAACCCGAAAGTAAAACTCCAGCTCGGCATACTTGGCCATGGCCCCACCTTCCGTGGCCAACCAGTCCACGGCTACATCACTAGACTTGAAGGCTTCTACTGCCTTTTCTCCTTCGGGGCTGACCCGGTCCACCAGATCCCGGAGCTTCGTCTCGGCTTCACGCTTCTCCAGCTTGTAGCGCTCGACGTCCTTCGCCGCGGCTTCGCATCAGGATTTCTTCGTATCAAGCTCCTTCTTCAGACGGTCGATCTCCGTCGTGTCCGCCTTGCGCCTCTGGGCGGCCTCCTCCCTCAGAGTCTCAAGCTCGGCTCGGGCATCTATGTATCGCTGCTCAAGTTCGATGCAATGAGTCTGGGCCCTAGCAAGAAAGCTAGGAGGTGAAAGGATGTGGGACTCGGCCTGTGTAAAAGCGAGCAAAACGATCAGCCGAGCTAAAAAACATAATCATATCAAAAGTCGGATAAGACTCACCGTAACTATGGCCGTCTTCAGGTCGAGCAAGAGCTGCTATGCCGGGACCATCGCCAGCTTGGGATCGCGGGCTACCTTGGTCGCCTCCACGAAGTTCTTGCTGGGAGGGCTGACCTCCGCGGCCTTACCTTTCCCGGAGTACTCACCCCGAGGCTGCTTTTTACTCTCATGACGGGACGCTGAGCGCTCTGAAATCACTACTCCCGAGCTCGATCTCTTAGGCAATGGAGACCCCGACGTCCCCTTGGAAGAGACCTCGGGGCCGACCTCCCGCACTTGGCCGCTGGGCCGCTGCCTTTGACCCTGAGCAGTACTTCCCAAGCCAGACTGAGCTAAAACCTCGCCGCTGGCCTCGTTCTTATTTCTCACTTGGCATACGCAAGTTTTCTCGTATCCGTCATACCTACAAAAGGTAGAGGAAAGAAATGAAAAAGAGCCGAAGGCCAACCTAAAGAGACTGGCAGACAGGATAATTGGGAGGTCGGGCGCTGATCCTGCAAACTGACCCTCTTCTGAGCTAGATCCCGCGTCCCCTTCAGGCTCAGGAAGCAGGTTGGGATGATCCCTCGAGAGGTCGGGTTCCCTACCAAATAGCTTGGAATCCCAGATCCGCTCCTATTTAAGCACACTGTCAATATTTATCAGTGTCTCGGGCGTGGGCCTGACCACCGCGACTTCCTCAAGTTCCTCATCTGAGAGCTTGGGGTCATCATTTATGGTCTTCCTTAAACTTGGAATCCAGACTAACCTGCACCCAGAGTTCATAGCCGACTCCACCCAATAATAGTCATTATGCCAGCCCTTGTTAGAAGAGTGCCACTTAGTGAATATGGAGTTACCGACCCGAGCTGCGAAGTAGAACCACCTTGGCTGCTTCGGGTTGGGTTTGCACACAAAGAAATGCCTGAACCTGCGCAAGGTCGGCTCTACTTTCTTCTCAAGGCAGAACACATAGAAGGCCACTATCACGGCCTAACCATTCAGCGATATCTGACTTGGGTTGAGCTCAAAGTAGTTCAAGATATTGACAATAAAATCGAGAAGGGTGAGCTGGATAACGTCGAATGCAAGGTCGTAGATGGTGAAGTGGTCGGCTGGAGGATAGCAAGCCGATTCGTGCCGACCTGAAACCTTCAGCTTGTGATGACGATCTACTGACCAGTTCCTCAGCCTGGCGTTGGCCATTTGCACCGTGGAATGGCACTCATGCTTGCAACAGGCGAACAACTGCTCAATCCTCTTCCCCCGAGTTGAAGAAGCGCTGGTTGTGGCCGAGCTTCGAGGTCGAATAGCACTAACCGGGACTACTTCGATCGTCTCGGTGGCAGAAACTCCAGCTAGGTACTCTTGTGGCATATCGACCCCCTCTAATTGATTCAGCGGCTCCATATCTTCCCTATCTTCCAAGTCTCCCAGGTCGGCCAAAGGATCCGCCTCAGCCTCCTCTTGCGCCAGTCTGACCCCGATAACTTAGCAATCATCATCGCTCTTCTCGGGCCTAGATTTTTGAGCTAATCCTTGAGACGCACTGGTGCTCTCTCCACCTTGGTCTCTATTTGAGGTGGACTCCGAGTTCGACGGACTCTCATCCCTACCATAGGACCTCACCTCCATTGCTTGGGAATATTTTGACTCCGACCTTCCCATCCTATCTACAAACTAAATATAAATGTACAGGAATGACTAAAGGGAGTCGAAACTTACCTACTGCTCTTAGCTGTGGAATATGACCCGACCTAGCTGGCTCCGAGCTGAAAATCCCGAGAAGATTCTTTCCGAGCTAAATACATTCGACCACTCTGGTATCCGACCTAAAACTCTTGAAAGTTGAAAGCGAAGTGTGAAATGAATCTCAGATGTAAATGCCCTATTTATAGGCACTTCTGAAAATTTCCTTGGGGAGCCCAAACGTCGCTTCTTGTCAGAACCGCCAAGTAATGTGTCAGCCATCTGAAGGGCATGCACCGCTGATGTGGCCATCCTTACTCTGCCGGGGTCAGGCACCCCCAGCTCGAGAGCAGCTCCCAATTCTAGATCTCACCCCCTCGATCTCGACTTTGGGGGAGGGATTGACGAGAGGTCCCCGAGTTGAGGTGAGTTACCCACGCCGAGTTGAGACGAACTAATCAGAGTCGAGCCCAGCGCATTAAGCTAAATGCCCAACCTGGATGCTGATCCGACCTCAACCCGACCCTGGAAAACCCCGACCTCAATGCCAGTTGTTTCGATGGGACATAAAGCATTGATGGGACATAAAGCTGCACAGTATTAACTGCTATCATACTCGAATTTAGTATAAATAAAGCTCCACCCCCTTTATTTCGGAGGTAACTCGTCACTAAATGCTCTCAGTTACCTTGCCAGCTCAGATATACTAATCATTCGCATGCCTGAGGGAAAAATTCGGGTCATTACCCCTGCATTTTCCTTCCTTTTCCTTGTGCAGGTCAGGTAGCCGACCTGAAAAGTTTAACTCGGAGGCCAACGTGAAAGTTCAGCTTGGCAAGCGTAACCGACCAACCCAACTGCGTAGAATCCGACCTCGACAGTGAAAAAGGTCAAGTTCTTGGAAAAAAACTCTAGCGGTCAAAGATTTTCCAAGATTAAAGAAGGTTCTTCATGTTGACGGGTTGAAAACAAATCTCATAAGAATCAGTCAATTATGTGACCAAGAGTTATTTGTTAAGTTTACCAAGGATAGGTGTCAAGTGTTTGAAAATTCTAACAATTGTGTTCTTGCAAGAACTAGATCAACAGATAACTGTTACATGTTGACCTTACCGTGTGCACAAACTGTGTTGTGTCAGAATAATTCACTTAACAGTGCTGAAATCTGGCACCAAAAGTTAGGACATTTGAATTATAAAATGCTTGACAAATTGTAAACACAGTGCAGTGCGAGGAATCCCAAAAATGAACTATAAGAAATTCAAGGTGTGTGGACCATGCCAGATTGGCAAACATTTAAGGGCAACACATAAAATGTTGCAACATATCTCTACCAAAAATATATTGGAATTGTTACATATGGATCTTATGAATCCAATATAAACTGAGAGTATTGGTCGAAAAATGTATGTTTTTGTATGTGTAGATGATTTTTCCAGATTTACTTGGGTTGATTTCATTAGAGAAAAGTATGACACATTTGATGCTTTTAAGAAATTGTGCTTAATGTTGAAAACAGAGAAAGGTTGCAACATAGGGAAGATTGTTAGGATAAAGAGTGATCATGGTAGGGAGTTTGAAAACTTTGCTTTTTCTAAATTCTACATTGAACAAGGTATAATACATGAGTTTTTAACACCAAAAATACCTCAACAGAATGGTGTAGTCGAAAGTAAAAATAGGGTTCTTCAAGAGATGGCTCGAGTCATGCTAAATAAAAAGAACATTCCACATAGATTTTAGGCTGAAGCAATTAATACAGCATGTCACACATAAATCGAGTTTATCTTAGATCAGGTACATGCAAAACCCCATATAAAATATGGAAAGGAAGGAAACCTTCACTCAGTTATTTTCATGTCTTTGGAAGTATGTGCTATGTTCTAAATGACAGAGTGCAAAGAGGTAAGTTTGATGCAAAAAGTGAGAAGGGTATATTTCTTGGATATTCCAAAAATAGTCGAGCCTTTAGGGTATTTAATCTGGTCACTAGAACGATTATGGAATCAGATAATGTTGTGATTGATGATGTTAAATAGGTTGAAACAAATGATATAGAGGATGATGTCAGTAGTATGGAAACAAATTGTGGAAAAGACAATGTCGCAGCAACAGAAGAAACAACAGGAACCAATGTTTCTAGTTCAGGTGCAACAGGCGGTGCAATAAAACTGGAAAACTCAGAAACAATTGGAAGCAGTAAGTTACAGCTAGAAGAACATGAATCACTTGCTCAGGTTCACAAGAACCACTCAGCAGAAGATGTTATTGGCTCAATTCAGGAAGGAGTCAAAACTCGAGGTAAGCCCAAAATGAACTATAGAGAAATGGTCAGCTATGTATGCTTCCCCTCTCAGTCTAAACCAAAAAATGTCAAAGAGGCTTTAAAGGATGAGTGTTGGGTTAATGCCATGCGGGAAGAATTGGACCAATTTGTTAGAAATGATGTTTGGACATTAGTACCTTGGCCTAGCGATTCAAATGTGATTGGGACAAAATGGATTTTCAAAAATAAAACTGATGAATGTGGCAACATAACGAGAAACAAAGCCAGGTTAGTTGTACAAGGGTATACACAAGTTGAAGACGTGGATTTTGATGAAACTTTTGCCCCAGTTGCAAGACTTGAATCTATTAGATTATTGTTGTCCATAACATGCGTATTAGACATAAGACTTTACCAAATGGATATGAAGAGTACTTTTGTGAATGACATTCTAAATGAAGAAGCCTATGTAGAACAACCAAAAGGCTTTGAAGATCCACATTACCCTACACATGTGTATAAACTGAAAAAGGTCTTGTATGGGCTGAAACAAGCCCTAAGAGCTTGGTATGAAAGGTTGACCAAGTTCTTGCTTGATAAAGGCTACAAGAGAGGGGGAGTAGATAAAACTCTTTTTACCAAGAAATTTGGCTCGGGTATTTTAATTGCACAAATTTATGTAGATGACATAGTGTTTGATGCAACATCAAAAAATAAGGCTGATGAATTTGTAAGACAAATGAAACATGAATTTAAAATGCACATGTTGGATGAATTAACTTATTTTCTAGGTTTGCAGGTTAAGCAGAGTGAGAATGGTATCTTCATCTCACAAGAAAAATATGCAAAAAACCTGGTCAAAAAGTTTGGGCTAGAATCAGCTAAACATATGAGAACACCCACGGGAACTAATGTTAAGCTAACCAAGGATGAAAATGAAAAATTCGTTGATGGGACTTTCTATAGGAGCATGATAGGGAGTTTGTTGTATCTTACAACAAGCAGGCCTGATATTTGTTTTAGTGTAGTAGTGTGTGTTAGATATCAATCCAAACCAAAAGAATCATATTTAATTACAGTTAAACGCATTATTAGATATATAAGTGGAACTGCAAATTATGGTATTTGGTACACAAATCATGCTAATGCAAATCTTGCTGGGTTTAGTGATGCTGACAGGGTAGGTAATGCAGATGACAGGAAGAGCGCCACTGGAGGATGTTTCTATGTTGGAAACAACCTTGTGTCATGGTACAGTAAAAAGCAAAATGCAATTTCTTTGTCAACTGCTGAGGCTGAGTACATTCCTGCTGGAAGTTGTTGCACTCAACTGTTGTGGATGAAGCAAATGTTGGAAGACTATGGTATTGAACATAGAGTTTTAACTGTCTTCTGTGATAATACTAGTGCTATAAACATTTCTAAAAATCCTGTGCAACATTCATGAACTAAGCACATTGATATACGACATCATTTCATTCGTGATCTTGTTGAAACAAAAAAGGCTGTTCTAGAATATGTAGTAACAGAACATCAGCTAGCAGACATTTTCACTAAAGCACTTGATTTAGTGAGGTTTAAACTATTGAGAAAATCAATTGGTATTTGTACCAATTAATGTAGGCACATGCATTGAAACATGAAAGTGATAAAGTCTCAAGAGGTGTGAAAGTTTAATAATTAAATAAACTTGAAATTTATTATTTGAACCATACTTTTAGTGTACACTATTTTTTGATCTGATTGGGAATACGATTTTGATGGTTTGTAAGTGTAGGAGTTTAAACTTCCTAGTGACTCTGGATATAATAAGATGTCTCTTTATCCATTCCTGTACTCTACTCACTCATAAAAATAAAAAATAAAAACAAAAAAAAAAAAAAGAAAAAAAAAGGGAAGAGTGGAGACAGGAAAAAGCTACATAGACAAGATTGAAGGTTCTAGAGTGAAAGCAACCAAGTCCAATTTTCACTTTGAAAAAAAGAATTTTCAATGTGATTAGACACCAGGTTGTTTGAACAGATTGTTTTAAATTCTAAATCTTGCAAATCCTGATTCTAAGGAATTTCAAGAAAAGATCTTTATATAGCTTTCACATACACACATGATTCAAGTTATAAATACCTGTGTGATTTAAGTATTGAATGAATCAAATTTCTTGTTGATAAAGTTGAAATTAATGTGGAGTGCATGTGATTTTTTTTTGGAAATAAATCGTAGATGAGAGTGCTCAAGTTTTTAAGTGTCTGACTGCTAAAACGCTGTTGCAACATGGACTGAGACAACCCAGTTCATTAAACTTGTGCGTGGATATAAAGAAAAAAAAGAGTTCTGTTTGGCGCCAATTTTGATAAAGAAAAAGGCGGGTACATGTTTGCATGAGTAAGGTGAAGAGTTTTTGTGTTTATCAAAAAAAGTTTGAGTTCTAATAGAATTGCATCTCATTGATTGCATGTTTCATCTAGGATTCCATTCATGACAAACCTCTATCCTTTATAGAGTTTGTGTATCACATTTGTATATATCTGAACCCGAGTCTCTCTTAATCTCTCTCACTCGTTCTCTGACTCTTTATCTTCTTGAGTATATTGCTAAGACTGTGTGTTTTCAGTTTCTGTTTACTTTGAGAGCAAACATGGTGTCTACTAGTTTAGATGCAAAGCGCTGGAGCAGCAAGGCACAACCGAGAGATGCACTAGGTGGAGACCCAAGCGTTTCAATCACCTTTGAAGAATCACATTCTGCTACACCTCTGTTACACCCACAAAACTATCAAGCTCTCAAGATATGCCTGGATAGGATCAATACTTATCGTCTGATGACTCTTCAGAGTCATCCCGTGGATCAAGGGAGACAACCAAGCTGTCAGAGAAAGGAGCAACCACGGTTCAAGAACAGTGCCCACCAGGTGTTCGACAGCATGTTGCAACATCATCTGAAAGCCATGAGAAGTCTTCAGACTCGTTGGCAATGTCGGTAGCACTTGTTCCATTCACAGGTGAAACACAAGCTGAAAAAGACACATTTGTGCCTGAAGATGTGCCACAAAAAGCTGCACCAACTGTTGGTAAGACAACCACTAAAACTGAAGATAATGTTCCTATGGCTGCTGCAACAACCGAGTCCCCATAGACAACTTCAAAGACTAAGGAAAAATCAAAGCACGTAAGAAAATACAAAAGCAAGCAAGGTACGCCCTCTGGTCCTTTCAAACGGCAGAAGAAACATGGGTATGATGTGTCAACTGCGCTTTCCAAGAAGTTTTTCTTTGCTGAAAATAAAATTAGATGGAAGACTTTATCTCAAAGGCCTTTTCAAATTGAAAAACCTCTCAATGAGGCTTCTTATCGAGGATATGTGATCTTGGAACTATTAGAGCAGAGGCGGTTGCTCAGATCTTTTGCAAAATTGAAGCCTTTTCCAGGCTCTGTTGTGTATGAGTTTTATGCCAACATTACCAAAGTCATAAGTGTTGCAACATCTAGGTTGCATCATCATGTGTTTGTAAGGAATCACGTGTTTGAATTCTCACCTACTATCATTAATGAATTCTTGGAGTTTGTCCCATTTGAGAAGTTAGTGGCAGAAGAGACAATTACCCTTGCCATTATTGCAAAGGAATTAGTTGGAAATGATGTTGATTGGGTAGAGGAAGGTAGAATGAATGCAACTTCCTTAATAGAAAAATATGATGTGTTGCATCAGTTGGTGACCGCAAATTAGTTTCCAAGCAAGCATACGACGAGCCTCAATGCTGAGATGGCACGAATTCTGTACAAAATTGGGACTGGGATTAATCTTGATATTGGAGAAATCATCTTTGCTAGGATTGTTGAAGAGGCAGCTAAGGAAGTGAAAAATCAATACTTGCCCTATCCCGCATTAATTTTTGGTGTTCTATTTGCTCAAAAGGTGGTTCATGAGAGGGCTGAACCTCTTGAGAAACTGTCCCCACCATTATAGTTTTCTCATAAGTTTTTGCAGGGTCAGCACAAAGTGGATATTCAGGGGGAGCCTAAAGCTGAACCTAGTATTGCACCTTCTGCTGCAATATCAACTGATGCGTTGTTGAAGCATCTTCAGACTGAAGTCTGTGAATTGCGCAAAGAACACGCTACTGTGCTAGCTAATCAGAAGCAGATCATGGAGGATCTTGCGAAGCTGAAGAAGGGTCGAAAGACAATCCTTGATTTTGTTTGTGATGCTACTCCTTGATTCTATTTGTCATGCTTTTGCCTTTGATCTATCGCTTTACGTTTCTGTTTTCTTGTCCTTTATTTATTTTCTTAACTCTCGCACTTATCTCTGTGACTTTGGTTTGCTTTGGCCAAGGGGGAGATTGACCCTACAAGACAATTTCTTGACCCCACAAGATAATTTTTAGATGTTTTCAAGTTATAGATGTTTACATTTTGAATGTTGAATGTTTACCTTTTATGGTTAATTATGTGTTTTATACCTTAGTTAATTGCTTACCTCAGCTTAGGGTATTGCTTGTGGATTTTTGCCCAAACAAAGCCAAATGGGGAGATTGTTAAGCTTTTATTTTAATCAAAGTTTTGCAACATGCTGTGTAACAGAGTGTACTGAATGTTCTAATTAGTGTTGCAACACAGTCTATTTTAAGTCAAATGTATTGACCAATCCATCTAGAGTTTCAAGACTCTTTTTATGTATTTTGTATTCATTCTTCGGGAGAAGAAGGTGTGTTCTTGGGAGAGAACTTTGTAAGTCGATGGGAGCTCGCCAAACTTGTAAATTTACTAAGGGAGTTTTACACCTAGGCGGCAAGGGTTAAGAGGGAGTCTTCAATTGTGTAAGTTTTCATTAGTGTATGTAATCTCTTGAAACTTAATGGATTGGTTTGTTGGCCAAGGGATGGCTGCGTGGACGTAGACGATGTTGGTTGAACCACGTTAAATTTCTGTATTCTTATTTTTGTTGCACCATTTTTACTTCCTACAAGTTTACTTTGTTAATTTGATTTAGTATCAATTTGGCTAAAGGGTTAGAAACTTACAATGTATATATATATATATATATAGGCTTCTATCTCCACAGACAGTGCCAATGACAATGAAGATGATTGTTATGGCATTTTTACACCATTGTTATTCAGACAATGGAGTTTAGTTGTGTTCTCCGCAATAAACACAATACAGATGAGTTTCCTAATGTTCTCACCAAAAACATTGGACATATAGGGTTTTGTTCTTCTAAGTTCCCTTCAAAAACTAGGATGCAACGGTTAGACTTCCCCTCTCTGAAGTCATATGGTTACTGAAGAATTCCATGAAACTTCAGCTAGTCCAGGTCAAACGGCAACTGGTAAAGACATCTCAAGTCCGTTGATGGGTGTGGCTTTCCCAAAAAGCCAAAGAAAATTTAGAAACTTGTTTATCTTTTAGCCTGTATTTTATTTTGTATTTTGCTTAGTCAACTTACCTTTAGCCAACTTACCTTTAGCAAACCTATCTCAACAATCTTGTAAGGTCACGGGATTGAGAAGCAGAAGGCGTAAGACTCTGTTGTTACACATGTGGCGGTTAGATGATAGATAGTTAGGCTTCGAAGATAGTAAGGCTTCGAAGATAGTAAGACTAAGTATGATGTAGATTAGATTATAGGAAAAATAGATTAGTTTATTTATTTTCTTTGTATTAGTGGGAAATATACATCACTCAGTGTACTTGTATGTATTCTACCATTAGTCAGTATGATCTAGACATGAAGAAGTTTTTAACGTCTTTAGCATAGAACCAGTTTCTTTAATTGTTTTCCAGATCATACCATATCGCTTACATGTCCTCATGTCATGAAAGCACTTCAGTTAGACATTAAGACGCATAATTATTATGTTGATTGTGGTACACATGCATATGAAGTTATTTATCGTCTTAATTATAAATTGATGACTACGGGATTAAATCCCAGATCTGTAGCCAGAAAACGTCCAAAAGGTGAGGGAAGATAAGATAATGATAGGCATAACAAAAAGTGGAATAGAAAGGGATAATAGACAGGAAAATAAATGGAATACAATAAAGATGAAGATAAAAGGAGACAAAGTCTCTTACTTGTTATTAGATACTGGAAGAAAACTGTGCTACACTGTTGGTTGTACAGGAGTACAATGTAAAAAGAGTAATATTGAATTAAAAGAAAAAATAAGAGGGGAAAGAAAATTCGGATCCTCCCTAAATTTTTGTTCGTCCCCTAACTCAAAGGAGATCGAATCTACAAATACAAATGAAAAATGAAAAGTCAAAAGTAACTTTTTAAAATTGAATAGTAAAAATTCTTTGACTGTTTGTTCTCATCTGAAAGAAATTCATCTTTCAAACCTTGAACATCTCTTTCAAAGACTTCAGACAACATATTGATGCCAAAGTCTGAGGCTGAAGGGTTGAAGTCAACATATTGATGCCAAAGTCTGGAAACTGATCGGGGTAAAAAAGAGAAGTTTCTAGAACTTCCTATGGCCTTTTGGGCTCATAAGAAACATTCTGTCTCTCTCCCATATGAGAAGGACTTTTCAGAATAGAATATTCCTACCAGGGCCAGGCCCATTCAGATGAATCAGAAATATCTTTCTCTTTGTAAAAAAGAGATCCAGAGTTTATTAGATAAAAAGCTGATCCGACCCAGCAAAAGCCCATGGTCGTGTGCAGCCTTTTATGTTAATAAACATGCAGAACGGGAACGAGGAATCCCTCGTTTAGTTATCAATTATAAGCCCTTAAACAATTAAGACGCATAATTATTATGTTGATTGTGGTACACATGCATATGAAGTTATTTATCGTCTTAATTATAAATTAATGACTACGGGATTAAATCCCAGATCTGTAGCCAGAAGATGTCCAAAAGGTGAAACTATCCTTTGGAATATGGACAGAAACAGATCCATAGTTAACATACCCAGAACCATTAAGTGGAACGAAGTTTCACTCCCAGAAAGGTGGGACATTGAGAATGCCACCAAACCAGTCGTTCAGGACCAGAAGGTCCAGAACTCCAGAATAGAACAGATCATTCAGTATAATGATGGAACAGTTTCCATTAAAATAAATAGAGGAAATAGGGAATCAGTTTTATCCCAATCAGTTTCCAGTATCTCTAGGATCAGTATTTCTGACCCTACCCCAGGTTTTGTTGACCTTCCTTCAACAAGCAGAACTCAGACCCAATCCGTTCCTATGGGAATCAAGATTGAAGAACAGACTGCTCATCCAGTCTATCCAGAATTTGAACCAACAGATACATCGTTTGTTGACTTCAACCCTTCAGCCTCAGACTTTGGCATCAATATGTTGTCTGAAGTCTTTGAAAGAGATGTTCAAGTTTTGAAAGATGAATTTCTTTCAAATGAGAACAAACAAATCAGAGAATGGTATTTTAACAACCATAACAGTGAACAATTAGCAGATTTAAAAAGCCAATGGCTCCAATATTTGCAAGTTGTCAGATTAAATGTACCATTTTTCATGTGGTTTAAGCACAGAAATAAACCAATGAATATTAATGTTCTTACGGCAAGAACAAGAAAATAGAATTTACCTAATTCCACAACAGTTATTGATGCGGAGCACCCTCTGTTTCAACATACACAGGCCTTAAACTAGTTATCCTTACAGAACAACCAGAACTTAAAGACATAGCCCAACAAAATAATTGGATTAATCTTTCAGTAGTCACATTACAGAAACAAATTCAGAATATCGAAGATATTCTTGAAAAATAGACTCCAGTTAAAATTGCTGAATCAAAACAAAAGTCAATTGAACAGCCCACTGTTTCATTGATAAAACCATTTGATTCACTTAAGTTAACCAGTACAAAGGTTAAGCCAGAATCCCCAATCAAGGTTTTACCTTTTAAGATATCCAAATTCATTCCAAAATTGGAATCCACAGAAGAGAAGAATACCAAACTTCTCCAGGAACTGATTTCCAAATCTAAAAAATCAGAACCTACAACAAGCCAACCGGCTCTTCAAACATTGAAGCAGTCAGACAGTAATTCTGATTGTGAGTCCTCATCTTCACAGAATTCCGGGAGAGATAAAGTTATCCACATTAATAGAATTTCTTTTCCTGATACAAAGAATTTCTATCCCAGACCTTCACCCCCAGATCTTCAAATTGAAGAATCTCATTCCTAGAGGTCCTACTCAGGATCTCAAATCTATGAATGGAACATAGATGGAATGACAGAATACCAGATCCTTAATGTTACCAAACAGATGATCATTATCGGTAACATTTACAAACAAGCTGTTTCTGAGAGAGCAGCAACCAGAAATATCATTCTTGGCTTCAATGGTCAGCTCAAAGGATGGTGGGATGACCACCTCAATGATGCTACCAAAGACAGCATTCTCAACATGGTGAAAACCAATGAGAATGGTGAACCCATTCTTAATCAGCAAGGCCAGACAGAGTCATGTGCTCTTTCAGCCTTAGTCTTCGATATCACCTACCATTTCATAGGTGATCCTACAGTCTACCAAGAACGAACATCTGAAATCCTTCAGAACCTCAGATGTCGTACACTCCAAGACTTCTGATGGTATAAGGATGTCTTCCTCAGTAAACTATACCAAAGATCTGACAATAACACCAGTTATTGGAAAGAAAGATTTCTATCTAGACTTCTAAAGTTATTTGCTCAGCAAGTGAAAGAAGCCCTTTCACAAGATTTTTCAGGATTAGACTATGATCTAATGACATATGGTGACATCATATCCCATATAAACAAAACTGCTTTGAAGATTTGCACTGATCTTCATTTTAAAGCACAGCTTAAGAAACAGTCTAACAGAAAAGAACTAGGAAATTGGTGTGAACATTATGGTATGGAAAGTGTTAAACCTCCCCATACTCAGAAATCACATAAGTCCATTAGACAGAAGTATAACCAGAAGTATGGCAACAAACCATACACCAAGAAGAAACATTACCAGAAGTTTCCACGAAGAAATTGGAAACCAAACTATCATAAACATAGTAAAGAACAGAAAACCACAGGTTGTTTCAAATGTGGTAAATCAGGACACTTTGCAAGAGATTGCAAAATCAGATCACTAATTCAATCATTAGAATTAGATGAAGCTACAAAGAGCAAAATACTCCAGTCCATTGATGATCTTGAGTCATCATCCAGTTCTTCCTCAGAAAACTCTGATGAAGAGAACATTAATCACATTGGAACAGATAACTACTATTCCAGTAGTTCTTCCAATTCCATCCAAGAATGTGCTTGTGCTAGTAAATGAGCATGTTTTTGTCAGAAAGGACTCAATGTCCTTACAGACTCTCATAGTCTTATGATCAACATGATCTGTATGATCAATGACCCAGAAAAAAAGCAAGCTTATCTTCTCAGACTTAAAGAGATTATGGATCAGAAAGAGGAAGAGAAACCTCCATCCATTTCTTCCCAGATTAACATCAAGAATATAAATTATTCTGATGTCCTCAGTCATTTCCAGAAAAGGAAATCCCAGCCAGTTGGAATTTCTGATCTCCAGTATGAGATTAAACTGTTAAAAACAGAAATCCAGCAACTCAGACAAGAGACTTGTGATCTCAGACTTGATCATGAACATCTCTATCAGGATGTCTAGCTCTTGCAGATAGAATCTCTAGAACGTCAAGAATATCTTCCCCATGATGAACTTGATAAACAGACCCAAATTGCTTTAGGCAAACTAAAAGAAGGAGAAACAGGTACTTCTACCCCTACAACAGATTATCTCAATCTTCTTAACAAAATCACATATCAGAAATGGTATGTTCAGTTCACCATCAAGGTTAATGATTTCAAATTTAAAACCATTGCCTTATTAGACTCAGGTGCAGATATGAACTGCATTCAAGAAGGTCTAATTCCTTCCAGATATTTTGAGAAAACCAAAGAGAAACTTTCTACAGCTAACTTTACCAGACTCCAGATTCGGTACAAATTACCTAATGCACATGTGTACAATCAAGGTATTTGTTTCCCGACCAACTTCGTCCTCATCAAACAGTTGAATTCCCAAGTTATTCTCGGGAATCCATTCCTTCAACAGTTATTTCCCATGACTGTTACAGAACAAGGTATATCTACCAATGTGTTAGGTAAACCAATTCTTTTTGAGTTTTATTTCCTTTCACAACGAAGAGATATTAACTCAATCCAACAGAAAGAAAACTAGATCAGTTTTCTTAAAGAAGATATTGAAAGTCTCAGAGTTTATGAACAAATTGCTAATCAGCAAAAGTCCATCAAAGACTTCCAGACCAAACTTGAAAGAGAAGTTTGTTTAGAACTTCTTACGGCCTTTTGGGCTCGTAAGAAACATTATGTCTCTCTCCTATATGAGAAGTACTTATCAGAATAGAATATTTTTACCAGGGCCAGGCCCATTCAGATGAATCAGGAATATCTTTCTCTTTGTAAAAAAGAGATTCAGAGTTTATTAGATAAAAAGTTGATCTAACCCAGCAAAAGCCCATGGTCGTGTGCAGCCTTTTATGTTAATAAACATGCAGAACAGGAACGAGGAGTCCCTCATTTAGTTATCAATTATAAGCCCTTAAACAAGGTCTTACAATGGATCAGATATCCATTACCTAACAAGAATGATCTCTTTAAGAGATTACATCAGGCCCATGTCTTCAGTAAATTAGACATGAAATCTGGATTTTGGCGAATCCAAGTCTTAGAAATAGAAAGGTACAAAACAGCATTCACCATTCCATTTGGACAATATGAGTGGAATGTCATGCCTTTTGGGCTCAAGAATACACCTTCAAAATTCCAAAACATTATGAACCAGATTTTTAATCAGTTCACATATTTCACAATTGTTTACATTGATGATGTTTTAGTCTTTAGTAATAGCATGCATTAGCATTGGAAACATTTGCATGTTTTCTTTAAGGTCATTAAAGAAAACGGTCTTGTGGTTTCTGCACCCAAGATTAGACTTTTTTCAGACAAAAATCAGATTTCTTGGAAACATGATTTCTTTTGGGAAAATCACCCCTATCCAAAAAACTCTTGATTTTGTAGAAAAATTCTCAGACATTCTGCATGAGAAGACACAGTTGCAAAGATTTTTAGGATCTTTAAACTATGTTGCAGATTTTTATTATGGCATTCGCCATTTATGCAAACCTATTTTTGAACGTCTTAAAAAGAATCCTCCAGCGTGGTCAGATGTCTATACCAAGGCTGTTAAGGAAATTAGGCGTCAACTTAAAGTTTTACCAGTTTTGACTTTATGTCAACCAGACACCCCAAAGATAGTTCAGACAGATGCTTCTAAATTAGGATTTAGTGGTATATTAAAACATATTTTAGAAGAAAAAGAACACATTGTTAGATTCCATTCAGGAACATCGATAAAGCCCAACAGAACTATTCAACAGTCAAAAAGGAGATTTTGTCCATTGTTAAATACATATCAAAATTTCAGGATGATTTGTTGAATTAGAAATTCATAGTACGTGTTGACTGTAAATCAACCAAAGACGTATTAACAAAGGATGTTAAGAATATAACATCTAAACAGATTTTTGCCAGATGGCAAGCTATCTTGTCAATTTTCGATTTTGATATTGAATATATCAAGGGAGAGGATAATTTCATCCCTGATTTTCTAACCAGAGAATTTCTCACGGGCCATGTGCCTATCACATAGGATTCATTTGGGAATAACTTTTTAATTTTGTTGTTTTGCAGAATCACAGAAGCGGACACCAAGAATCCAATTAATGGGTTCAGATGGATTGTTTCAAGTCCACCGCAATTAAGTAGATTGAAACAAAGATTTTAGATCCAGAAGTAGAGTTGAAAACATTTCAATTCCGCATTTCTTTCTATATATTGTTGCTAACCATTTGCAGGAATCAATTCACCCCTGACATTAATAACAATGACACCCAAGAAAGACAGGAAAGGCAAAAGCATTCGATCACAGTTCTTATGCTTAGAAAGCTAGTACTCCAGTAATCACTCCAGCTCAGTCATTAACCCCAGTCAAGGTTAAAGACAAATAGATAACATATACACCATATTCTACCCAGTCACCCCTAGGTAGAAACCTCACAGTTTTGGAGACTTTGACCCCTCAAAAACAGCTAACCGGTGTTCATGCAGGTACTGCAGGTACATCGTCTTCACAGACAACGGTCAGTAACAGGTTTCAGCCCCTTGTTACTAAACCCAAACCAGTAACTCCAGAACCTAAACAGTTACCATCACCTTCATATATTTACAAGAACGTCTTTGATCAGATTCTTGTAACATAACCTTCACACTTCAAACAGAACCTAAATATAACCCCAGATGAGTTTGCTAGGGCATTTCTTCATCCCCATTCAAACTACATCCTAGACAACACATTCAAAACACAGAGTTCCTATGAGGCCATTTTCATAGCAACAGAATCAATAGAGTTTGTCTCAGAAGACAAAGACAAACAACCAGGCCAGTATAGCCATGTCAAGGCTAAACTACAGACTGTGCTCACCCTCGATCAATAGGCACAACCCCCACAGAAAACCAAGCAGCTCCCAGTTGACGCAGTAGCGTTCAGAGACTATAACTATTATGACTACATTCAGGCATGGTTCGGATGCTTTTATCGCCAGAATGATAAACATGATATGTCATGGTTTTTCCTTTTTAAGAAAACATTCCCCCTAGAGGTCCCAAATTGGTTTATCCAATGGTGGGCATCATATGGTCCTATAACAAAAATCTTACCAAAACCAGTCCTCAAAGGATTTTAGTATTTCATGGAGAATTGGAAGGCACCAGCACAATTAGCCTACCTTCCCCCATTTTTCGTGTTCTACATAATTTTCTTTGTGACATGGATATTCATATCAGAAAATTGCATTCAAACATACATCTTTCAGAAACCAGCAAGTCATACCGGCTTTCGGAAGAAATCATTGTGTCATGTGGTGGAAGAAGATGAACAACAGTTCTTGTTCAACTCCAAAGGTCCAAGCATAGCTAGAAACCAATCAGAAACAGAAGAAGGAAATTCAACCAGAACAACAGGAGTTCTTCTCCTTCAAGAATTTCCTCCAGACTCAGCTAGCAGCGGCCACCAGTTATGATGAAGTTCAGGCTATTTTGCTACAACTCGATGAACTTGCCCCAGATCAGGCATCCATCTCCACAGACAGTGCCAATGACAATGAAGATGATTGTTATGACATTTTTACACCATTGTGATTCAGACAATGAAGTTTAGTTGTGTTCTCCACCAAAAACGCAATACAGATAAGTTTCCTAATGTTCTCACCAAAAACATTGGACAAATAGGGTTTTGTTCTTCTAAGTTCATATATATATATATATATATATATATATATATATATATATATATATATATATATATATATATATATTGTAGATTTGTGAATTTAAGTTTATTTTAGGTTATGGCATTTCTGTGAATAATGCATTATATATATATTTTTTTAAAAATAGAATTTTAGCAGCGAGCTCGAGCGCGTGACTGAAATCGGGGCTTATAACCTAAGCCCCGATTTCAGCAACAACATAAACAAAAAATACCCCCACCCCATGGAAATCACCCCAAATCGTCAACACAAACCTTCATCACCCCAAATCTACTCCAGATCTGCACTCTAAGGTATGATTTCATGCTTTAATTCTTATTTTCGTATTTTTCTATCTTTTATTTCAAGTTATATATGTGTATGTATATATTTATATATGTGTGTGTATATGTACTTTGAAGCTTTAGGAGTGATTTTGAATGCTAGTTTCCGCATTATTGTGGTTCTACAAGCTTGAATCTTCCAATAGGTGTGAGTTTTTATCATATATATATTTATAGATGTGTATGTATATGCGTATGTATAGGTTTATGTATATGTTATATTCCTCTTAGATTATTATTTTACTTTTTGTTTAGATTAGGATTATATATTTATTAAAAAAAATCTGAAAATTTAATGAAAATTAAAAAATTTCAAATTGTATATATGTATATATTATCGATACATCTGTGTTTTAATTTTTTTGCTTTGGATTGTGTAGTACATAGGTGTTGCAGATATTATATGTTGTTGAGGGTAATAATTTGTAGATATTGTGTTGTTAAGGGCGGTTACTTGGTTGTGAATGAGTGTTGTTTTCTGATTTGTATGTGTATATATATATATATATATTTTAAAAGGATTTGTTGGTTGTCCTAATTTGAATTTTACTTTTATTTAGATTATGGGTTCGAAAAGACAAAAGTTGTCATTGACTAAAAGAATTGAAAATACTAACATTGAAGCTGAAACCAACTTCTCTGATGCTTTAAGGAATCATGTAGGTGGGCAACGTGCTTTTGATTTTTTGGAAGGTCATCATATTGAGTTTATACTCCATCATCCCTTTGATGATGTTCCTGTGTATCCTCGTCTTATCCGTCAGTTTTTCGTTAGTTTTATGAACATCTCACTTACGGTGATGGAAAATTTAAGACAAAGGTGGATAATTTTGAAATTGAATTTAAAACTGAAGATATTATGTCTGTCTTGTGTGGGCATGATATGTTTTATGACAGAAATGTGGGATTTGCTGAAAGATTTGTGGATCTAGTGATTGTTGCTGCTATGTGTGGAGGTCCAGTGATTGAACACGGTATAGGTATCAGGAGATCTACTCTCTCGAGTGACATGTGGTTGACTGATATTATTTTTAAGAAAAATCTTTGTCCATATGGCTATGTTCAAGAAAGAACTGGTGTGGTCCTACAGGTTTTACATTGAATGCTTCAAGGATATCCACTCAACCTTTTGCTGGAACTACTTCGTCGCAGCAACCTAGTACTCAACCTGAAGAGTCTTTGTTGGAGAAAATGTACAGAGAGTTGCAAGCCATTAATACTAACCTTACAGCAGGGTTGGGTGAAATAGGTGGACTGAGAGCTGAATTTGCTGATTTTAAGTAGTCCCAGAGAGCAGAGTTTGCTGCCTCATGAGCTGAGCTTGCTTCGTTGAGAGGTTCGTGTCTGGAACCTCAGCAGCCACCACCGCAGTAACTCAGTTGGTGTGCTTTCTATTTTCTACCGTTTATGCGTTTTATTTCATCTTTCTTTAACAATTTTTAGTTTCTTATTTTACACTCACAACTAATATTGGTTTTTGAGATTTTGATTGACAATTCTTATTTCAGAACTTTTTGAGGAACATTGCTTGGATTGTTTATCAGGTTGTATCTTTCTTTTTACTTTGTATTACATCGTTACCTTTCATTGAGGGCAATGTAAGGCTCGGGTTTGAGGAGGAAAAAAAAGTTGATACCACCTGTAAAAATTTCCAAAATTAAAAAAAATTACTTAATTTATTCATAATAATTAAATTTGAGCAGTTGATTGTTGAAATATGGTTAAATTTTTATAAATATTTGAATTAACTGTGAGTTTAGAATTAAAAAATGATTAGCCACTAGAATTGAGTTTGTATTTAGAGTTTTTGAAACCTTGTTAACTATTATTACATCCCAGCAGCGTCACGTGATTCAATTAGAGTTCTTTGTTTAATTATCAAAAAAGGAGTAGATTGAGGTGTTTCCAATGTGAGATGTTATGTTTTATTAAAATTTGACTTATTTTTTCTAGATCGGTACACTCCTTAAAAAAATGTATATATATATATATATATATATATATATATATATATATATATATAGATGACTTGTTCAAACTTCAAAAGTGTTGATTCAGCAAATAAAGGCAGAAAAGAAAATCATAACAAATGCTTTATTCTAACTATTTTTTAGCATTTTTGTTATGAAAAAACTTTCAATACAAATCCTACCAGACAAGCCTTCTTTCACCAAATACAATTCAACCAATAAAAGGCAAAATTTCAGAAGTCAATGAGTCAACCTCTATCATCCGAGTCATCTATATAAAAATAAATAATAAAAATAATAATAATAAAAAATCTAAGGGAGTACTACATGATTTTGAAGGTAGTTGAGTTTTAACATTTCATGACTATAAATAGAAAAATTTTTGATTTTACAAATTTTGCGTGATTAATTTTCTTACTTCTTAATTGAGTTACAAGTGCTTAAAAAGGCTCAAAGGATTTTTTGTAATTAAGTTGGTTTCTATTCTTCTAGATACAAAATGATTTATTGGGGTGGAATTGTTTGGAAGACAAACTTACTTTTAATCTTGTATTTCATAAAATCTAATTGTATGAATACATTGACTGCTTGGATTTACTATTTTTTAATCTATGAAGTACTTAATGCCTTTGCTTGAGAACAAGCAAAGAATGGGTTTGAGGAGGTTGATAAATTCGTATTTTTAGTAATTTTAACCCATTGAATCATGTATATTGCATTGTTATTTCAAGTTTAATTGTATATTTTACACAAATTTAGTGCAATATAGGTTCTGAATAAAAAATAACAAAAATGGCCACAAAAGCCAACAGTTGAACGAGAAATTTAACACAACACTTAAGAAGAATGGTAGAATGACCTTAACATGAGCAAATCGAGATTGAATTTGGCCAAACAGAGTGCAGAAACGGACTCAGGATGCCGAAAAACCTTGGAATAAACTTGGTCAACTTTTGGTCAAAGTCAAAGGTCAATGCATGAATAGTAAAAGTCAATGGTCAATGCATGAACAATAATCGACTGTTCATGAATAGTAAAAGTCAACGGTCAAGGCATTCAATTCTTAGATTTTGTTCTTGTGTGTGAGTAATTTCTTTGAGTGTTTTAGTTAGTATTTAGTGTGTGTGAAGTTGTGAATCCCGAGTAAAGGGTCTTTTGAGCCATAATCACACTGAAGTCATACTGATCAACCGAAATCCGTGCAACATGACAAGTAATTTTATATCGGTAAACATTATGATTTCATGTAATTTAATTCCTAACGTGACACACTAGACATGAGATTCAATGTGGTATGTGTAAGGATATTCTTGTATATATGTTTTGATTCAGATTTATTAAAGTCTCGTATTTTTATTCCTAAAGTATTCTTTGATTAATTATATGTATACTTGTAGTTATTTTATAGTTAATTAAAAATACATTAACGCCCAGTTTTGTAAACTAGTGGCAATACGAGACTGTCTCGGACGAATATAGTTTGGTTGTACCAACACCTCCGAGTTACGTAAGTAAAAGATTAATTGTGGTTTTAATTCTCGGGTGGATACCGTTAGGTTGTACCAACATCTCTATCCCGAGGACTGATAATCCATTAATCTCGTTACTTACGTATCTAAGGCCATATTAGAAGTGGGAGCTTATTGCCCAATTTCTGAAGAACTTATCTTTTAATCTGAATCAATAATATTGTACTTGAGTATACCGAGCTATTACCACCCTGAATCATTATCCAATTCTTTGGATTTAAACTTTATTGTTAAGTGTGAAAATTTTCAATTAAGAACCTTTGTTTAATTCACCTTTGGACTTCCTTAATTACCGTTGGACACTTTCTGGATACTTGGACTTAATCAAACTCATCCGTGACGGGAGATAGTCAAACAATTCTAAATTAAAGGTTTAACTTAATTTGATAACTCCAATCTCCATGGATCGACCCTCTACTTGCCACAGCTAGAGGTAATTCAAGGTAAGCATTATTTCAATCATTTAACCTCATTGTTTTTTAGCGCAAAACGACGCGATCATGACCTAATCTAATTAATTAATAACTCGTCAATGAATTGTGGAACGACTCAGCAAATGATTTTCGGTTACTCAATTAATAGTTCACATAGGACCCTTATTAACGAATTTCATATCTACACGCATATATCGCCATACAAGAATAGATCATAACCACTGAGTAAATGATCCAGTCATTGATTAGAACTGAATTATTTGTACTACCAAATTATGGTATCCCATACACAAGATAACCGTGGTGTTTCAGGTCTAAGGACTAATTATGCAATTATAGCATATAACAATTATTAACCTAATTGGTTACTTCCAATTACGTAAATCAATAGTTTAAACCGCACTCAAAGGTAGGGCATTTCCTATTTTTATAGGAATTTATGCACCAAAAATAATAGTGTCTCTAAATATAACCCCTTTGGGATGTAAAATATATTTGTTATATAATCGATCATGTCCAGTTACTTGTTCCTAACAAGTACTAATACATCTAATAATACAATATGAGACTTATTGCCCTCATTATTAATATCTTATATTAATTGAGGTAGTAGATTGTACTCCAATCTATCTGGATGAATTAACGGTCAATTAATTCATCTTACGATCGATGACTTATTCTAGGATTAATCTTTCGTTATAGATCTTATCACTCATATTCTTAACAACTTAAGAATAAGATTTATAAGATAATTCTAAGGACTTTATTTAAATATTAATTAATACATTAATTATGATTAAATAAATTACTTATTAATTCATTAAATAATACAAAATATCATGTCCTAAAATTACAACAAATTAGCTTTTAGGCATATACTCCAACAAGAATCTCTTAGTCAAACTCGAGGAATCTTCACTTGCTTATCAATTTGCATATGAAGAAAAAATAAAGGAGTGAGTAAGACAAAACTCAATAAGTAGGGTATACCCCAAGGTACAAATAAGACTCAAAGATCAAGGTGACTGAAGGATATCTATAAGCTATAGCATAGTTCAATGGATATAAAGAAAGGAAACTCGAAGATAGTTTCAAAATGAAACATAAACGTAGGAAGAGTTGTGACTGCTCAATAGAAGCATTGGTAATTTATAGTGAGTACAGTTATCCCACATGGCATTACTTATAGTGAGTATTAGGCCCTTTTAGGCATCACTAGTTGTAATGTGAATCATGCTTATAATGAGGAAAAAACCCTTTTAGTCCCTGAGGTTTAGGGAAAAACCCAAATAAGTCCCTGAGATTTGAAAAATAGGTGATTTAGTCTTTACTATTCAAAACTTTAGGGATAAAATTGGTAACTCATTACAAACACAGAATCACACCAAAAATGCACACAAACACACACACACACACACACACTAAGAACACACACAAATACACAAATGAACACACAAACACCAAGAATACACACAAATATACACACACACCCCACAGCCCATCAACTCTCGGTACCATTCCACCCAATAATGCAATCCAACAAGAATAACAAATTCTTACAAATATTACATTAACAAAAGAATTAAACCAAGAAGTAGGAGAGAAATCACCAAAATCTCATAGCCACTATTCACATCAGAAAAATCAGAATTAGAGAGCTCTGATCTAAATTCCCACCGTACATATTGAAGATCAATGAGTTGTGAACATGCTCACAAACTTTCAGCTCAATCGAACCACGAATTACCCTCCGATCGTTCACTTGATCAAGATTGCGTAGAGTTTTATAATATCTCTCTCAACTCTCTTCTTCTTTTCTCTCTCTGTTGTGGGTATGGTGGTGATGTTGGTGTTGGTGTTAGTGTTGGATGGTAGAGGTGGTGGTGTTTTGAGTATGGGTTTTGGTATTGTGTGTGTTGGTGGTGGTGGTGGTATTATGGGTATTGGTGGTGGTGTTGGTGTAAATGGTGGAGGAAGTAGTATTTTGGGTATTGGTGTGTTTGTGTGTGCTCTTGATGTGTTTGGGTGTGTGTTCGTGTGCGTTCTTGTGTGTTCTTGGTGTGATTGTATGTTTGTATTGAATTATCAATTTTACTCCTAAAGTTTTGAACAATAAAGACTAAATCACCTATTTTTCAGACCGTAGGGACCTGTTTGGATTTTTCTCTAAACTATAGGGACTAAAACATCTTTTTCCCTGCTTATAATACATCTGTTAACTCTTGTTGACTAGGATTCGTTAAGACAACATACTTGGTTCATAAATGATTGGCTTAGGCTTACTCGATTTGAAAATCATAAAAAACACAATAGAGATATCAAAAAAATTAAGTATAAAGGTTGGATGGTTCATTGATCACTGTGAACAAGGTCCAAGGAGTTGGCCATCAATCGAAAACAAGCGACAATATATCATGTGATCGAAACATGAAGACACGAAGCATGGCTTCAACAAAGGGACTATAGTAAATGCAGAAATTGAAAATTTGTAAAAATTTGAAAACACGAAGCATGGCTTCAACAAAGCAATGTACACATCAAGGGACAATATATATGTCATGTGAAAGAAACCCCAATATAGATGTCGAGGTCAGAGTCTCGCAGTTGAACTGTTCGGCTACGCTTGCCGAGCTAAACGTTTCAGGTTGGCCTCCGAGTTGAACTTTTCAGGTCGGCTTCATCACCTACACAGAGAAAAGAAGGAAAATGCGGGGTGATGACCCAGATTTTTCCCTCGGGCGCACGAATGATTAGTATGTTCGAGCTGGCAAGGTAGCTGAGAGCATTTAATAACGAGTTACCTCTAAAGTGAAGAAGGTGGAGCTCTATTTATACTAAATTCGGGTCTGACAGCATTTAATACAGTGCAGCTTTATGTCACATCAGTACTTTATGTCCCATCGGAGCAGTTGGCACTGAGGTCGGGGTTTTCCGGGGTTGGGTCAGCATCCAGGTTGGGCATTTAGCTGAATGCGCTGGGCTCGGCTCAAATTAGCCCGTCTCAGCTCGGCACGGGTAAATCACCCCAGCTCGGTTACCCCTCGTCAATTCCCTCCCTCCCCAAGTCGAGATCGAGGGGGAGAGATCTAGAATTGGGTTTTTTCCCGAGCTGGAGTGCCCGACCCCGACAAAGTAGGGATGGCCACGTCAGCGGTGCATGCCCTTCAAATAGCTGACACGTCACCTGGCAGTTCTGACAAGACGCGACGTTTGGGCTCCCCGAGGTGATTTTCAAAAGTGCCTATAAATAGGGCCTTGACATCTGAGATTCGCTCCACACTTCGCTTTCAACCTTCAAAAGTTTTAGGTCGGACACCAGAGTGGTCGGACACAATTAGCTCAGAAAGAACCTCCTCGGGATAATCAGCTCGGAGCCAGCTAGGTCGGTCGCATTCCGCAGTCAAGAGCAGTAGGTACGTCCCGACTCCCTTTAGTCATTCCTGTACATTTATATTTGGTCTGTAGACAGGATGGGGAGGTCAGAGTCGGAAGATTCCCAGGCGATGGAGGTGAGGTCCTATGGTGGTGATGAGAATCCGTCGAGCTCGGAATCTACCTCAGATAGAGATCAAGGAGGAGAGAGCACTAGTGTGCATTCAGGGTTGGCTCAGAAATTTGGGCCCGGGGAGAGCGATGATGACTGCCAAGTTATTGGGGTCAGACTGGCGCAAGAGGAGGCCGAGGCGGATCCTTTGGCCGACCTGGGAGACTTGGAAGACAGAGAGGATGAGGAGCCGCTAAATCAACTGGAGGGTGTCGAGATACCTCAAGAGTTCCTAGCTGGGGTTTTTGCCACCGAGTCGATCGAAGCTATCCCAGTTAGTATTGTTCAACCTCAGAGCTCCGCCACAACCAGTGCTTCTTCAACTCGGGGGAAGATGATCGAGCAGCTGTTTGCCTGTTGCAAACATGAGTGCCATTCCACAGTTCAAATGGCCAACGCCAGGCTGAGGAACTGGTCAGTGGATCGTCATCACAAGCTGAAGGTTCCCGGTCGGCAAGAATCGACTTGCTATCCACCTGCCGACCACTTCACCATATACGATCTCGCATTCGACGTAATCCAGCTCCCTCTCCCTAATTTTATCGTTGGCATCCTGAACTATTTCGAGCTCAGCCCAGGTCAAATGTCGCCGAATGGTTAGGCCGTGATGGTGGCCTTATATGTGTTCTTCCTGGAGAAGAAAGTGGAACCGACCTTGCGCAGGTTCAGGCATTTCTTCGTGTGCAAGCCTAACCCGAAGCAGCCAGGGTGGTTCCACTTCGCAGCTCGGGTTGGCAACTCTATATTCACCAAGTGGCATTCTTCTAACAAGGGCTGGCATAATAACTATTATTGGGTGGAGCCGGCGGTGAACTCTGGGTGCAGGTTGGACTGGATCCCAAGTTTGAGGAAGACCGCCAATGATGACCCCAAGCTCTCGAAGGAGGAACTCGGGGAAGTCACGGTGTTCAAGCCCGCACCCGGGACGCTGATAGATATCGACAGTGTGCTCAAATAGGAGCGAATCTGGGATTCCAAGTTGTTTGGTAGGGAGCCCGACCTCTCGAGGGACCATCCCAACCTGCTTCCTGAGCATGAAGGGGACGCGGGGTCTAACTCAGAAGATGGTCAGTTTGCAGGATTAGCGCCCGACCTCTCTATTGTTCTGTCTGCTAGTCTTTTTAGGTTGGCCTTCGGCTCGTTTTCACTTCCCTCCTCTACCTTTTGCAGATATGGCGGACATGACGAAGCTCGCATATGCCCAAGTGCGAAGGAAGAGCGAGGTCAGCGGCGAGGCGTCGGCTCGGTCAGGCTTGGGAGGTACCGCTCAAGGGCAGAGGCAGCGACCCAGCGGCCAAGTGCGGGAGGTTGGCTCCAAGGTCTCCTCAAAAGGGGCTTCGGGGTCCCCTTTGCCCAAGACATCAGGCTCGGGAGTGGCGATCCCCGAGTGTTCTTCATCCCGACCTGAGAGCAGAAAGTGGCCTCAGGCCGAACACTCCGGGAAAGGTAAGGCCACGGAGGTGAGCCCTCCAACCAAAGACTTCATGGAGGCGTCCAAGGTGGACCGCGACCCCAAGCTGGCGACGGTCTCGGCAGAGCAGCTCTCACTTGATTTGAGGACGGCCATAGTCAGGGTGAGTTTTTATCCAACCTCTGGTAATGTTATTTTTTAGCTTGGCTGATTGCTTTGTTTTCTCCTATGCAGGCCAAGTCCCACATCCTGTCAACTCCCAACTTCCTAGTCAGGGCCCAAACTTACTGCATTGAGCTCGAGCAACGATACGTGGATGCCCGAGCCGAGCTTGAGACAGTGAGGGAGGAAGCCGCTCAGAGGCGAAAGGCGGACACAACGGAGATCGACTGCCTAAAGAAGGAGCTTGACCTGGAAAAGACCCGGCGCGAAGCCGTAGCCAAGGACGTCGAGCGGTACAAGAAGGAGAAACGTGAGGCCGAGACCAAGCTCCGGGATCTAGTGGACCGGGTCGGCGTCGAGGGAGAGAAGGCAGTGGAGGCCTTCAAGTCCAGCGACGCGGCAGTGGATTGGTTGGCCACGGAAGGCAGAGCCATGGCAAAATACGTCGAGATGGAATTCTAGTTCCGGGGTCAAGTCGCGGCTCGGGAGAGAGCGAAGACCTTCTTTCTAGCCACCAAGAACGATTACATCGAGATCTTGGAGGTTCCTCCGCCGGAGTTCTGGGAGATTCTTGAACTTCCATCCGACCTAACATCCCAGGCTAAGGAGGTGACTGAGTTCGTCCATAAGGGCATGGACCAGGTCGGAGATGAAGCCGAAGCCATCACCTTTGCCGCTACGCCAAAGTAGATTTTGTAAATTTGCCCGAGTTGGGCTCTTGTAATTTCGCCCAAGTTAGGCTTTTTGTAATCATGTTTCAATTGAATGAAATGAATTTTTTTTGCGTTTTATTAGAGTTAGTACTTGTGCACTTTTTCTTTTTTTCCAAATTTTTTTCCAAGTAAGCGGGGTCGGACAATATAGTGGACCACTCGAACTTAAGTAAAAAGAACCGAGCTGGATGCGATTATGAATTATCATTCTAATCCGAGCTGGTTAACTGGGCAACTTCATAATCGTCGCCAACCTGGACTCGTTAGTCCGATTTAAAATTGGTCAAACTAATGTTGACGAATGTTGAGTTTGAGTTTAAACCCAAACTAATATACCGACCTGAAGTCGGATTACACCGAGTTGAACCTTAATCCGAACTGGTAGAATATCAATTTGTTATTGATTATACCCGAGCTGGGACATAGTCCGAGCTGAGTTACTTGATTGTTAGCTTGTGATTAAACGTGGCCACCGTGTTAATCCGAGTTGGAAGTAGCTTTGTAGTTGTAGTACTCGGGCCCGGGTCGGGCATTGCGCTCGTTTTGGTGCTTGTCCCCAAGTCGGGCATTGCACTAATTTACAAAAATACATTGTATTGAATTTGTACACGAAGTACTTGGGCTCGGGTGCCAATTACAAGCAATGTCTTGGCCCGGGGCCTTAACAAAAGATTTCGGCCCGGGGCCGTTACAAGAGGTTTCGGCTCGGGGCCGTTTACAAAATTTTTCGGCTCGGGGCCATTCAGACAAAATACCGCTTCAGGTGTTCTGAGTGCCATGCGTTTTTCAATAGTTTCCCGTTTTTGTCGCGGAGGTAGAAGGTCCCAGGTCGGACTTCTTTCACGACTTCGTTCGGTTCTTCTCAGGTCGAGGATAGCTTGTTACCCGAGCGTGGCAAAAATATGGCCTTTTTGAGCACGAGGTCTCCAACCTTAATAGGTTTAGGCTTAACCTGTTTGGCAAAGGCTTTTTTCATGGCAGCTTTGCTGGCCAGCATTCTGATCTGAGCTTTAGCTCGGAGCTCTTCGGCGAGGTCGAGCTCTTCACAGATCCGTGCTCCGTTTATTTCTAGATCATGATAGAGGGTTCTACTGGTCGGGGACCCGATCTCCACTGGCAGTACTGCTTGAGTACCGAAGGTCAGCTCGAATGGCGATTTTCCCGTTGCCGAGCTGGTGGTGGTCAGCTGAGCCCACAATACCTCAGGAAGAATCGATGCCCACTGGCCCTCTGCTTCCTCCAGCTTGGTTTTCAGGCCCTGCAAAATGATTTGGTTAGTCCTTTCAACTTGGCCATTACTTTGAGGGTGAGCAATAGACGAGAATCTAAGGTCGATTCCAATCTCAGCACATTCGCCTCGAAAGTATGCACTGTCGAATTGCTTGCGTGGTCAGTAACGATGACCTTTGGCACCCCAAATCGGCAAATGATGTTTTTTCATACTAAATCCCAAGCTACCTTTTTCTGTTATTCTAGCAACACCTTCAACCTCGGGCCATTTGGTAAAGTAGTCTACAGCTACGAATGCGTGCTTCTTTTGGCCAACACCGGTCGGCAATAGGCCGATGATGTCTAGACCCCATTGATAGAATGGCCATGGGCTTATTATCACTGTGAGGTCTACAACATGCTTCCTTTGTACATTGGTGAACCTCTGGCAGGTGTCGCACTTTTTTACATATTCTTTGACATCTTGTTCTAAGGTTGGCCAGAAATAGCCTTGCCTCAATGCTTTTCGAGCCAGAGCTTTGCCTCCCAAGTGGTTTCCACATACCCCTTCATGAATCTCCCAGAGTACATAGTTTCCCTCCTCGGGTCCAACACATTTCAATAGAGGTCAAGTGTAGGCTCTCTTATAGAGTTGCCCGGCAATAATGACAAACCTTGAGGCCTGTTTTATGAGTTTTTGAGCTGCTTTTTCATCCTCTGGGGTCATACCCCCCTCCAAGTAGTCCACGATTGGTTTGGTCCAATCTGGGCTTAGATTGAGCTCGGCTACGGCTTGTACCTCTAACTGAATACTGGGTTCGAATATTTCTTCCACATGGACCAGGGCAGGCCGGCTCTTGCCCAAGGCCAACCTGGACAGGGCATCAGCCTTCGTATTCTCCTCCCTCGGAATTTGCTGTATGGTGAACCTCTTGAGCCCTGAGGTCAAATTCTTGACTCTATTGAGGTAGGCTAGCATGTTACTGTCCTTGGCTTCGAATTCTCTGATACCTGACTAGAAACCAGTTGAGAGTCGGTGCTCAGGTCTACTGTCTGCGCGCCGAGCTGAGCTGCAATTTTTAATCCTGCAATAACCGCTTCGTACTCCGCTTCATTGTTGGATGCCGGAAAGGTGAACTTGAGGGAGTATTGGTGCTCATGCCGGGTCGGATCGAGGATAACCACCCCAGCTCCGCTACCAGACTTCCCTGATGCCCCATCCACATGGACCTTCCATACTTCTTCCGGGTCGTGCTCGGCTCGGCCAGTGCACTCCACCATAAAGTCCGCGATGGCTTGGGCTTTGATGGCTGTTCTGGGCTGGTAGGTGATGTCAAATTGACTCAGCTCAACTGCCCATTTCAGTAGTCTACCCGACGCCTCTGGCTTGTGCATGATGGACTTGAGTGGGGCATCCGTCATGACCTTAATTGGGTGAGCATCAAAGTATGGCTTCAGCTTCCTTGCCGCCGTGATGAGCGCGAGGGCAAGTTTTCTAATAGTGAATACCTCACCTCAACCCCTTGCAAGGTTTTGCTAACATAATAGACCGGCTTCTATTCCTTTCCTTCTTCTCGGACTAGTGCTGCTGCGACTACTGTCCCCAAGCATGCTAGGTATAGTACCAGTTCCTCCCTTACCTCAGGTCGGGATAGCAGGGGCGGCGAAGTTAGATACATTTTCAGCTCTTGGAAGGCATTCTGGCATTCCGCATTCCATTCAAAGTTCTTAGGATTCCTTAATATTTTGAACAGAGGAGCACACTTGTCAGCCGACCTGGACATGAATCTGCTCAGAGCGGCGACCTTGCCTGCTAACACTTGGACGTCCTTCACGCAGGTCGGCGGTGCCAGGTCAAGTATCGCTTGGACCTTCTCTGGGTTGGCTTCTATTCCGCGGGCTGTGACCATGAAGCCCAGGAATTTGCCTGCCTTGACGCCGAATGCGCATTTTTCCTGGTTCAGCTTTATCCCGAAGTGCTCCATTATGGCGAAGGCTTTAGCCAGGTCGGCTACATGGTCTTCCGCCCTTCTGCTCTTGACCAACATGTCATCTACATAGATTTTCATATTCCAGCCAATCTGATTTTTGAAGACCTTGTTCACCATCCGAGTGTAGGTAGCTCCAGCATTCTTGAGGCCAAAAGGCATGACCTCATAGTAGTAGAGTCCTTTATCGGTGGTGAAAGCGGTCTTCTCTTTGTCTCCGGGAGCCATCTTGATTTGATTATAGCCTTTGAAGGCATCCATGAAAGAGAGTAGCTCGAATCCAGAGGTAGCGTCCACCATCTGATCGATCCGTGGTAGGGGAAAGCAGCCCTTAGGGCAGGCTTTGTTGAGGTCAGTAAAATCAATGCACAGTCTCCATCCACTTGAGGACTTAGTCACTAGCACCACATTGGACAACCAGGTGAGGTACTGTATTTCCTTTATGTGGCCGGCGTCTACTAACTTGTCCACCTCTTCTGCTATGATTTGTTGCTTATCATAATGGAAGTGCCTGCGCTTTTGCTTTACCGGATAGTGATTTGGGTCGGCATTCAGGTGATGCTCAATTACATCCGGGTCAATACCTGTCATGTCAGAGGCAGACCAGGCAAATATGTGTTCATTCTTTAAAAGAAATTGGCTTATACCTTTTTTGAGGTTGGCAGAGAGTTCACTCCCAATCTTTGCTCTCTTGGTTTCCTCAGAGAGCTCCACCTCCTGAAGGTCTTCAGCTGGGCTTCCTCTCTTAGCATCTCTCTTTTCCTCGTGTAGATCTGGTCCCCAGCCGACCTGATATTTGGGTCGGAGTGAGTTCTTATAACATTCCCGAGCTGAGATCTGGGCTCCACGAATGGTGGCCGTGCCGGACGGGGTCGGGAATTTTAGGGCCTGGTGATAGGTGGAAGGGACGGCCCTGAAATGGTTGAGCGCTACCCGACCTAAAATTCCATTGTAGGTGGAGTTGCAATCCATTACGATGAAGTTGGCCTGCATCGAAACCCGCTTATCTCCGTCCTCCAGCTTCAGCGGAAGGTTAATAACTCTTTCATCTCGGTGTGCTTACCCAGTGAAACCAGCTAAAGTGCCCCTCAATGGCCTGAGCTGGCTCTTGTCCAACCCCATTTGCTCAAAAGCGCTGAGGAATAAAACTTTTGCCGAGCTCCCTGTGTCTACCATCAGCCTCTTTACGGTGAAGTTGGCTATCTCAGCGCTGATCACCAGTGGGTCATCGTGGGGCAATATTACCCCCTCCAAGTCTTCTGAGGAAAAGGTGAGCTCCTCCGCCCTCGGGGCCGGACCCCGCACCAGTCCATACTCCCTTCCAGCCCGAACATAACCCTTCCTGCCTGCCGAGGTCTCCCCTCCCGAAGCCAGTCCTCCTGCAATGGTTTCAATCACAGCCAAACGTCCGCCCCCAGCCTGGCGCCTGGGTGGACTCCTCTATCTATCTCTTTGATCATGATTTCGGGTCGCTTGCGGGTCTATGTACCTTCGGAGATGGCCTCGGGCTATCAGTGCCTCGATCTCCTGCTTCAAGTCTTTGCACTCTTCGGTGGTGTGGCCGTAGTCCATGTGATAGCGGCAATACTTGGTTCTATTGCGCTTCTCGGGTCGGCCTTTCATCCTCGGAGCTGGAGGCAGGTGGTTCTGGTGCTGGATCTCCATCAGGATCTGCTCCCTTGTGGTGTTGAGGGGAGTGAACATAATGAACCGGGGGTTCTGCTTTGGCTGTTGGGGCTGCTTGCCTCGGTCATTTTGGACTTTGCCCCCAGGTTGGGCTCGGGAGGTTTCTTCCTTCCTGCCAGCTTCCTTTTCCTTGTCATCGTCCCTCTTTGCCTGATGGATTTCTTCCGAGTGTATGTACCCTTCTGCTCACACAATTAGCTCGGACACAGTATCCACGGGGTCGATTGCCAATGAAGATGTAAGGGGGCCGGACCTGAGCCCACTCTAGTAAGCCATCAACGTCATGGAGTCTTCTAGGTTGGGAATTCGAAGGGACTCTTCATTGAATCTGGATGTGTAAGCCCTCAGACTTTCCCCTCTATGTTGCTTTACCAGCAGCAGTGTAGAAGTGTGGCGGGTGGCGCACCGCTCCCTGCAAAGCGGGAGAGGAAAGCCTTAGCCAACTGATGGAAACTTGCAATTGAACCGGGACGAAGCTTCTGGAACCAATCCAAGGCATTACCAACCAGGGTGGTCGGGAATGTCTTCATCTTCATGAGGTCGGACATGTCATGCAGGGTCATGTGGTGATCGAAGTTGAGCAAGTAGCTGGCTGGGTCTCCATCTCCATTGTAGACGGCGAGGTTGGGCATCCAGTTGCTGGTGGGGCAGTGGTGTGGCTAGTACCTCGGGTGAGAGGGGGCTTACACCGAGCTGGTTGATAACCTTGGACCTCTCGCCTCACCGGGTATTGCCACCGGCTCTGGGAAGCCCTCTTGGTCCTGCATTGGCCTTGGCTTGGGGTCTGGGATGCGGAACTGTGGACGCAAGGGCGGCGACGCAGCTTCTTGCAGAGCCGAGGAGCCCTCAACTAGCCGGGCTACCTGTTCTTTGAGTTCCTCAAACATCCTCAACATTATTTTTCTCTGGTGACAGGTTGGAGTTGAGTTCTCCTTCCACCGCAGGGTTGGTTTGAGTGGCTAAGTGTATACATTGGCTCGCCCCAACATTGGCTGGGTTTTGGTTTTGGCTAGGCACCTGTGTGGTTTCGAGGTCCCCATCCGGGTTAGGTGAATCCTCTACTGGTGCGCTGTGGCTTCTCGTTTATACCATAGTGGTTTCTCAGTGAGTGGTGAAGAAGAGTGATAGAACTCGTTCCCACAGACGGCGCCAAACTGTCGAGGTCGGAGTCTCGCAGTTGAACTGTTCAGCTACACTTGCCGAGCTGAACGTTTCAGGTTGGCCTCCGAGTTGAACTTTTCAGGTCGGCTTCGTCACCTGCACAGAGAAAAGAAGGAAAAGGCGGGGTGATTACCCGGATTTTCCCCTCGGGCACGCGAATAATTAGTATGTCCGAGCTGGCAAGATAGCTGAGAGCATTCAATGATGAGTTACTTCTAAAGTGAAGAGGGTGGAGCTCTATTTATACTAAATTCGGATATGACAGCATTTAATGCAGTGCAGCTTTATGTCCCATCAGTACTTTATGTCCCATCAGAGCAGCTGACACTGAGGTCGGGGTTTTCCGGGGTCGGGTCAGCATCCAAGTTGGGCATTTAGCTGAATGCGCTGAGCTCGGCTCAGATTAACCCGTCTCAGCTCGGCACGGGTAAATCACTCCACCTCGGTTATCCCTCGTCAATAGATATATAGCATGTAAGGATAGGATTAACCGTAACACTTTTTTTAAATATAATTAGAGATTAAATGCATAATTTTTAAAATAATAAAGATTCAATTAAAAATTTAAATAAACAATAAAGACTAATAATGAAATTTGCTTGGTATCTTTATAAATTTGGGAGTTGCCCTTTCGGCGTGCAGAGCGAGCCAACAAGCTTCTACAGGTGGGCCTTTGCCAACCTGTTGAAGTACCATGGCGAACCTCACTAGCTCACCATCTATGTTAGTCAAGTGGGGGTAATTAGTTAAAAGAATATAGTCTAAAAGATTATGGTACAAACTTCAATTGATTTTGGGGGCTATTTTATCTATATCATCATGATCTACTACCTTTTATCGTTTTCTTTATAAAGGCTATGCTATGTTGTTGACCCTTCATTTTCCTTTTATCCACCCTATTAGGGAGTTGTGCCTATAGTTGACCTTTCCTGTTATTCCTCCTAACAAGATTTCTCTCCCAAAGGCAATCCATAATGGGGATACTTTGTGAGATTTGAATTCTCTATTAATGTTTTTTATATTAATATCATGATCATATTAAAGTTATTTTACTTTTATAAATGATTACAAATTTGAACTTAAGAATTTAGATTACAATAAATCTTTACCTGATCATTTCTTTCAATTTTTAAAGAATCTCTTAGTTTTAGTACCCTTGGAGACTCTCTTATTGTTACTTTCTCTTAGTGACTATCGACTCTAAATATCATTTTGTGACACTCTGAATTCAAAATTTTAGGTCTACTAGTGAGACTGATGTTATAGATATAAGAAAATAATTATTTCAACCTTTTTTTTACTAATCTAAAATGATTAATTCAAATTATTTCTTATACTTATAATACCACTTATAAATCACATATGTACACTATTTTCTAGCGATATAAGATGTCCCACAAAGAATGTGGCTTAAGAGATGCATGTTAACTCGTCCAACTTGGTAGAAGTTATCTTTACTAAATCCATTTTTGTGTTACCTCCACTCTATACTCTTCAATCTTCTAGACTATTTTATCATTTACTCTTGGCCGTTCTTTACTTTCACAAACTTGGCCCATGAAGTTCCCTTTTTACGTTTCGAATCAATACAAGCCTTTCTCTAAATATTTAAGTCTTTTGAGCAATCTTTATCTATTTATCTAATGTGTTATAAGTATATCTAAAGTTGTTTTTAAAAATGAATTTATAATATTTTATCAGTATGGACTAAATAATTTTGGAGATCTAAACTAGTAGAGATGTGAGAGTTAAAACAATTTTTAATTTTTTAGTGCGAGTGGAGAGAGCAGTTTCTATAATTCCAAGTATAAATTCGCCCCTAACCGTTCTATATTGGTTGGGCGAGAGGTTCACTAGCCATAGCGTGGGAGTGAACTCTAATCTTCAGCTCTAGAAAAGGAGCCTAAAGAGTATGCTAAGAAGGATAGGCTATTATAGCTACATGTTGTCCTTTCTCTTTTATTTTTTGGTTCGAGCGTAAACATCAATTCGATTCATTATCCTTAGCCAGATACCCTCATTAGCTTTATATTCATCTTTATAATTTCATGGATATCAGTGTTAATTAATCATTATATCAAGTGACTCCTATATTACAAACAAATACGAATTATAACTCTCCTAGTTGTTTAATTATTTTTTCATAGATTTAACACGTCACAATACAAATAATAAATCATGAACTATCTAGGGGCGGAACCAGAAATTTGAAGTTGGAAAGATTCAATCAAAAATACTATTTAACAAAAATTTTAAATTGAGTGTCGAATGTTTTATTTTTTAAAATATTACAATATATTTTTATAAATTAAAATAAATATTATATATATATATATATATATATATATATAAATCCCCGGCCCCTCCCTAGTACCGCCCTGGAACCATCCTTTAGTTTTGAATTAATGCCACGAATCATTCTGCTATAACGCTATGCAATATAAACGCTCATGTTGTCTTGCAATTAAGTACTCAATCACGGTAGGAAACGAGTAGTAAAACTCTTTAAATTGCTGTTAAAAGTTGTTGTAATATAAGTCGTGTGACGGTGACACAATCTAAAAGTATGATGATGCCCTAAAAATTTATTGTGATTACATAACTTACATAATACTTGAGCGAAACAATAGAATATTAATGTTGGTGTTTAGTTCGCGAAATCTTATAGAATTTTTGAAAAATTGAAGTTAGGAATGTGATATTTTTATATTTGATTCGTCGAGTAAAAAAATATTCATGGGCATATTACAAACTTGAGAATATAATATTTTCATGAATCTCTAATTTTTATTCTCATGTGAGGAAGTGAGAATCTAACTTTTCCAAATTATAACAGTTTTTTAAAGAAAATGAAAAGAGAAAAATACTCATAATCCCTTATATATATATATATATTAGAGAAGATACACATACAACACACACTACTTCAACAATAAATCTCCTCACCACTACCACCACCAGCTAGAGGTAGTATTTGGGCTGGGTCGACACAGGCCCAACTCAGCCTAATACATGAAAATTAAAGCTCAGCCCAGTTTGGCTGCAAGTGGACTCGACTCGACTCGTTCAACCCACCACATACAGGTGGGCCAAGCTAAGTCATATAATTTTTTACCCAACCCATATGAACTTAAACCTATTTAAGCCCAGACCCAGATCAACTCAACCCATGAGCCCAGCCCAACCCAGGCCTAGCTCAAGCCCAGATAAAGCCCAACTTGGGCCCAACACAAATTAAGCATAATTTGAGCTCACTTATTAAAAAAAATTAAAATATTATGCTTTATGCATGCAATGTAAGCCGTAATAACTATTTTTTTAAAAATAAACTAGCAAGTCGTAGTAATTATTTTTTTTTTTAACAAACTAATAATAACAAGTAGTAAATTTATTTCTTAAGTTGATATTAAATGACTTGTTATCAAATCTTTTTTATGATATTACAAGTTTGCAACTTGCAACTTTAAGTCCCTTCATATTATTTTTAAAAGATTTTAAGTACAATTATTTTTTTACAATTTTTATAATCATACATATAATTTTTTCTATAAATATTCAGTGACATAGTGCTTTAGTCAATAAGTATATTTAACATTATTTTACTGCAAGTCTATAACATTATATGTAACTATATCTATGGGAGAAGAGAATCTTTTGTGACGATTACATTCGTCAGAGGTTTAGAATCATTTTACGTACTTTAAAAAACATGAGTATGTAATTTATAATTATTGTCAACGCCAATTTATATTTCGATGAAATTTAGAACTAAGACGCTTGTAAGACACCTTGTATCTCAACACCCAAATGTCACAAACTATTTTAATCCTGAAGTGGTTATTCAACCACCGCCACCGCCAACCACACCACAACCACCAACAGGCCCAGAACCCGTACAAGGAGCATAACAAAATGAAGAACTTTTATACTAGCTTTCTTTAAGTGTTTATATAATATTTTATTTTTATATTTATATCACTAATGTACTCGAGTTTCATTAACTTGTAGTTTGTTATGTAGTGTTTTATTATTTGTATTTAAATTTTATTTTTTAAATTATTAATCCAACTATCCAAATAATATATATATATATACATGTGTGTGTGTGTGTATGTGTATGTGTGTGTGTGTGTGTGTGTGGTGTTTGTATGATTAGTGTTTGTATATATATATGTGTGTTTGTATATATATTAGTATAATTATATATTAAAATTACACTAATCATAAAAAAAATGGGTTAGTCCAACCTAGCCTAGCTCAACTCGCGATTCGTGGTAGTGGGCTCGTAGGCCGAATTGGGTCCTATATTATGAGAAATAAATCAAACCTAGCTCAGCCCACTAAACATCTGTGCTGAGCCGGGCTCAGTTTTTTCAACTCATAATTAGGTCGAGCCGTGCCGGGTTAGCCCATATGCCAGCTCTGCCATCAACTTTACCATCACCACCACCTCCACAACCACTAATACCACCTCTTCCCATCGTACCACCACCACCACGTCCAATATTTTTGTTTTTTCAAGTTAGGGGCATTTTTAAAAAATTGTTCAAGATTTCTAATAATATTGAATTTAAACCAAACATAATAATATAGCATTCATACAAATTCGACAAAATGATCTTAAGAATATTTTTCTCCTGCCAAACAATTTTAATCACTTGGGAATTACATTTCCAATACTGAAACATCATTATGTGAACCAAATGCCCCCTTTAAAATAAAATGCAGTTGCCCCTAAAGGTTAAAAGAAGTGGCCGGATAGTAACTTGTTATGACCAAATATCCCGTATTTAAACTTCTTCTCTCACTTCATAAATATTGTTTGGCTCTTAATTGACATGAAATATGCATTGAAAAGCACCATTATATCAAGAAATTATTTGATTTTGACTATAGTGAATTACTCGCCATAAAAAAATAAAAAGAAAAAAGAAAGAAAAAGGTAAGTCGATGTGCGTATTATCATTTGATCTGTGGTGACATCGTTGGAGTTGAATTCTTGCGGCAACTTTAGCTGCATAATTTTATTTCGTGCTTATTTGTTTCTCCTTTGACCAACAAAAGAGTTGAAAAGTTTTACTAAAGGGCCCGAACCATGGAAGGGAAGGACACCTTTAGAAGTTTGAACATAAGTAGAAGAATCCATTTGTATTGTTCTTGTCCTGACAGGTGTGCTAATAAAGTATTTAAGATAGTTGTCAAACGACAATATTTATCAGCCTTTTTTACCTTTTTCACTTTGTCTTTAGTTACTTCAAAGGGAGATGAGCTGTAATTTTCTTTCACTATCACAAATTTTCCTCGCTACTCATGGCTGTCCACTTTAATTTTCAGCATCTATGTCTGCGGAAAGTGAAGCAAACTATGATTGAAAGTAATTTCTTTTAATTACTAGTCATTACAAAAAGTTGGATTACTGTTTAGCTACGCTGCTTATTAAGTTATTGCAACGGTTTTTATTTATTTTATTTTTTTTTTTTTAAAATAAATAAATAAAATAGTAAAAGAATGAAAATTTTATAGTGAGTGTACTTGTGATTCTTTATTTTATTTTATCTTACCTTCATTACTGATGAAACCTTACGACCCATAAAGCATTATTTGATGGAGTTATTAGAATTTCCATTGATCTAGTGTTTTTTTTTTTTTTTTTTTTTCTCATCGAGCATAAGCTTGACTAGAGTGGCATAAATTACTATAAGAGAGAGTGGACAGTAAATGTAAAAATTACATTGCTCTTGTTAACAATTCATGATAAAGTTATTTTTGACTAATTTATTTTCTCTTTCTTTTTCATTATATTTATCATATTAATAATTTAAACAATAAATTGATAACATTTTCATTATTAATTCTGAGGCCATAGTATAGTTAATTTTTTTTTGGAGTAAAAAGCCTGAGTGTTAGGTTTTAGCATGAGGAACATCAATGACCTTTGACAATCCTTAAATTATATAGTAGTAGTTGGTGTATCAACTACTCATTCATATGTATAATTGAAGTGTGTATATATCAAAATAAGGGAAGAAATAAGGGAATGAAGGATGTATCACAAACATAATGTCTCATTGAGGTGTAGCCTTGACTAATGGAGTAGTAATACCTAAATTGATTCATGACCCTATTTTTAATCTTATTGGAAAACTATCTTTATCTCAAGCAATTATAAATCTTCAATTATTTGAATCTCTACCTAAAGATGTATGGCCAATCTATATTAAGGGGTGTAGAAATTGCAGCTCCCACTGGTCCTACATTTTTTTTTAAAATCTCTCACGATATTTAAATTTTTTAAGACTGTAAAACCACTTAACCCCAACAATTTTGTTACCAAAATCACTTAGACATCATTTAACCCCTACTAATAAAATATTATAGATTCGTCTCTATGTAAACATCAAAGAATTCAATAGTAATGAAATTTACAACCGACTGTGTCTTTGTTTCAACTAGCCACTGCATAAGCTTTATACAGAAGATATGTTGGTTCAGTTGAAGAGAACCTTTTCTATTATTAGATCCAAATCATGTGTTACATGAGCAAGATCTCTAAAATTCAATATCATAAGTGAAATAGATAAAATAAATAAATAAATAAATAAAGAATAAATCAAGAATTTGTATATTTTTGGTTCATCTAATATTCAGTATGAACTTTTGCTCAATATAATTTCATAACAATCAAACCTAGTCTGGATCGAAGTACTAGTCACATTTACTATGTTCCACGCCTTACTTAAAAGTCATTAAAGTTGATTCAATCTTCATTATTCATTCACAGGACGAGAGGCATCATTTGTCTCATGACAAAGTAGTAGGAATAATTAACAAATTTCAATACCAGTTCATTAAACATCAAACTGAATAACGAAAAGAAATGTCAGTGGTCCCCTAGAAGCACAAAGTAGGGACCGTGCTTCTAATCAGCTGACGTATATATTCGGCTTGCACATAAAATGTGAGTTTTATATTTTATGTGAAGTTCACTTTCTTCTCACTCAATTATATCGAATATTCGGACCATATTCATTTCCGATGAAGTAGTAAGTAATTAACGGATTTCATTAGCAGTTCATTAAACATCAAAATGAATAATGAAGGGAAGTTTTTCAGTGGTCCCATAGCAGCACAAACAGGGAAGGTCCTTCTGATCGCCTGCCGGATATGTTCAGGTATCACATAAACGGTAAGAACTGCATGTATGTGAAGTTCACTCTTTTTTCAGTCGGACATATTGAACAACCAAACTGTAGCAATTTTTGATGAAGTAGTATTAATTAACGGATTTCATTAAGAATTTCATTAAACATCAAACTGAATAACGAAAAGAAATGTGTCAGTGGTCCCATAGAAGCACAATGTAGTCGACAATTAATATTGCTAACAAGTTGCGCTATAAAATAGGCTATCAACCAGCTCCATCATCCATACCTTTCCTCGCCAAAACAGATTGGTTACACCTGTATATTCTTTAATCTTTTTCTTATTCTTTTCTCCTATATTTAAGGGATTCTTTTGCCTACTTTACATCATATATTGATTGTTTCATATCATTTTCAGTTCTTGAGGAAGATATGGACCATCCAGTTGTATCCTTCTAAGATCATTAAGAAGAAAGTGAAACATTCTTGTAGAAAGAAATTTAAAGGAGATGTATCCTCTAATAGGATAGAGTAGATGGTGCCCAACAACTACTGTAGTTCTCCAGTGACTTGTTTCGGCCGTACGACAAGTGAGCATACAGTCTGGCTCATGGCAACAATCCCCTTCTGATGATTCCTCTAACTAGCTAGTAGAAAATCTCCGAGTTAAGAATCATGGATTTCAAAATCTTGGAAATTATAATTTATTTGTGTAGGACAAGTGAATTTTTTTATATTTCTTTTTACATGTGAATCGTTTGATCAAGATTTAATAAGAAGCTGTTTGAAGACGTAGAGATTAGATACATACTTGAGCTGGATCATACGTGGATGAATAAAACTAAAACGTGCACTTCTAGTACCATGTGAGGAATATGAAGTTCCCCCTAAAATTAACTAGTGTTAGGTGAAATAACACCTAAAATCTTATATAGTGACGATTTTGAAAGTTATAATTTATATATCCATGTAGGGCTAGCTAGTGTATGCTTTAATACTCCACATGGTGCTTCCTAATTTTCTCTTTATTTATTCATAAATCTTGGAGCTATTTTAATTTTGTAAGCTTGATTCAATTTCTAGTCTTCAATATCTTATATGCTGCGTTGTATGTGTTACGTTAAAATGCAACTTGAGGGGCAAAATGTAATTTGTCCATTGATGTGTGCTTTATGCCGAATTGATACACTTTTGAAAAAAGAAAGTGGTAAATCGAGGCTATTACTTTTTGGAGTACACAGTTGAGGATGTTGATATTTGAGGCAGCAAGATGTGATTCATCTCTTCACCTATGTTCTTATGGAATATGCAATTCTCTAGAGTTTTTTTTGATAATACACTTCTCTAGAGTTTAGTAGTGATTTGTGTTGAAACTCATCATTACATTACATAAAGTGAATTTAATATGATCGTATTTAAAAGTGAATTTCTCTTCATAAAATAATAATAAAAAAAAATCAACAACAACAATGATAGTCCAACGAAGCATAAGACTTGAGTTCAACATAAAATTATGCGTTTGGAATTTGGATATTTCCCCTCGTTACATATCACACACACACACACACATATAAAGCAATGTAAATTATATTGAAGCTTTCCATGGCAGTGCTGATGTGGACAGATTCTTTTTAATTGTTCTCCAATTTTATTTTAATTAATGTAATTATAAGTGAATAGCTTACGACCCTTTTGTGTGGGTTTTAAAAAATTCACAACACTCTTCTGTAATTTAAAAATTATCAAACACCTCATATGTGATTTGAAAAAAGTAGCACACATGTACCCTCTTTACTTTTCCGTCAAATTAGTTAACGAAATTTGTAGAAAAATGTAAATGCCCTTAATTTTTTTTTTCTTTTCTCTCTTTTCTCCTTTTTCTTTTGTTTATTAATTTATCTGTATATATACATACAACAACAAAAAAAAAAGAAATATAGAAAAATTAAACTAATGTTTCTTAGGTAGACAAGAAGAAATGGAAGAAAATCTCAAACAGAATTCTCCTTTCTGAAGAACGGAGATCAGGCATTAGTGTTATTGCACAAATCGAGGCTTTGCAAAAGGGTAAATCTAAAACAGAACATTAGTATAGATAATTCCATATCCTTGTGTTGGTTGTGGTCATATTAGACCACACCTCACAATAAAAAGAGATCGAATACATGACCATGCTATATAGTATTATATGTTAATTTCAGTTTTGGAAGTGGGGGGTGGGACGGGCTGGGAAAGGGGCGGATTCAGGATTTATTTTCAGTGAGAGTTAAAATTATACAATTTAACATTTATATATAAATAATTTTTTTTAGTAAGGGCTAAACTGATTTTTAAATTAAAAATATCTTAAAAATACGTATATTTTGAGACAAATTTTGAATTGAATAGGAGTTGCAAAGTGACTCCGTCACTGGGTTGGGGGGTGGGTTGGGTGGAGGGGTTGAGAAAAATGACACTATTTGAATTTTTGTTTTTGTTTTTACTTTTTTGGGTGAAAAAGGTATTTTGGTCAATCAACACACCTATTTTATTGCTAAACTATTTAAAAACAATAAACATTGTACCTTATGCGTGTGTTACACATGCTCTGTTAAAACTAATAATTTATTTGAGTGGAATGTGTTATTTTCAGTGAGAGTTAAAATTATACAATTTAACATTTATATATAAATAATTTTTTTTAGTAAGGGCTAAACTGATTTTTTAACTTAAAAATACACTTATTTTGAGACAAATTTTGAGTTGAGTGAGAGCTGCAAAGTGGCTCCGCCACTGGGCTAGGGGGTGGGTTGGGTGGGGTGGTTGAGGAAAATGACAGTATTTGAATTTTTTTTTTTTTACTTTTTTGGGTGAAAAATGTAATTTGGTCAATCAACACACCTATTTTATTGTTAAACTATTTTAAAAAAATAAACATTGTACCTTACGTGTGTGTTACACATGCTCTGTTAAAATTAATAATTTATTTGAGTGGAATGTGTTCTGTTTTTCTCAAATCACATGAGAGGTGTTTGGTGGTTTTTTTTTTAACTACAGGGAAGTCTTGTGTATTTTTTGAAAACCATAGGGGGGTTTGTGATGCTCACCCAAAAATTTATTATATGTGAGGAATATTCATATAAGGTCAAATAAAATCACGCCAAATCTATATGACTCGTAGATAAAAGAAATTAGTGAAATTGCTAAGGGAATTGACCATGTAATTGTAAGAATATAACCAATTTTTCAGAAACGTCTTAACAACAATCAAGTAGAAAGACAACACTACTCGTTATAACAATTCAATAAATCACTTACAAGATAATTGTCCCATCGTGCGCTCTCAAGATTAGAGCTTCAATGGCTTCTGGACTTACAAGAAGAATACAAGAAAGAAAGACTAACTTAGGATTGTGTTTGGAGTTGTGTTGTGGATGAATATGATGAACTAATGTATGCCTATTTATAGAATTCAGCTAGCCCGCCATAGGAGACTTCCTATCAAATATTTTCCATCTTGGTTGGCTTTACCAACCATGTTCAAAGTATTGACCACCCATATTTATCACATGGGTGGCTACAATTGACCACATGGGTGGCTAGCATCCAAGTTAGCTTCTAGGAAGTTTCCTTTGGTCAAATTGGCTAACTTTAGCATTGCATCATCCCGACGTCATCTTAGGTAATTCCAAATTCCCGAACTTCTTTCTTGTGGCCATCGCGATCTCTTTTGACCTCATTGACGTTTAAGTCGGAATCATTAATTTATGCTACCATATAATTAATGATACTTATTATGAAGAGGTAGATATTGACATATATCAACACCCCCTCCCCCCCCCCCCCCCCATCAATGTTCACCTCATGTTGACTAAGCTATTGGGTCAACACCCAATGTTTGAAAATGCTTGCTCAATTGGACGCTCCCTAACGCTTTAGTGAAGATATTTGTACAATTATCTTCTGTAGGGCAGTACTCCATGTAGATTTTACCTTCCTCGATCAGTTCTTTCACATAGTGATACTGAATCTCTATGTGTTTTTTTTTAGCATGAAGTACCGGATTCTTTGACAAGGTTATACAACTCTGACTATCACATTTCAACATTGTTGCTTCCTCTATTGGAATGCCAATATCAGTCATGATGCGTCGTAGCCAAATAGCTTCACAGGATGCTACACAAGCAGCCTTGTATTCTGCCTCCGTTGATGAAAGTGCAACGGTGGGTTGCTTCTTACTAGCCCATAAGATGACTCTACCACCAAATATGAATACGTAACCTGTAACAGATTTTCTTGAGTCAATATCACCAGCCCAGTCTGAGTCACAGTACCCAGATAAAGGATCTCCAGACTTGTATGACAGCCCAAACTCCAACGTGCCTTTGAGATATTTGAGAATTCGCATCCCTGCTTGCCAATGACTTTGTCTCGGTTTATTTGAAAATCGACTGAGAACTCCCATAACATAACTAATATCAGGTATTTTGTTACAAAGGAAGATTAAACTTCCGACCAACCTTCTGTAGAGCTTGTTATCAACTTGTTCTGAAGGATCGTCAATTGATAACTTTGTATTCACTTCTATCGGGGTGACAACTGGTTTGCACTCGGATATACCACATGCAGTCAGAAGCTCACGAACATATCGTTGCTGCGAGATGAAGATAGTATGAGGTTTTTGTCATACCTCGATTTCCAAGCAATAATGAAGAAGACCAAGATTTGTCATTTCAAATTCTTGGCTCAACCATTCTTGCGTCTTCCGAATATTATCTTCATGGTCACCAGTGATTACAAGATCATCCACATATAGGATTACAATTACCTTCTTTCCTTGTTCACTTAGAACATACAAATTGGCCTCTGATTTGCTTCTACAGAAACCATGCTACAAGAAGAAAGAGTCTATACGTTTGTACTAAGCTTGTGGTGCTTGCTTTAACCCATATAGACCCTTGTTCAATTTGCAGACTTTTTCTTCTTTACCTGGTATTTGGAAGCCAGGGAGTTGTACAACGTAGACTTCTTCTTCAAGTTGCCCATTAAGAAAAGCTGACTTGACATCCATTTGATGTACAATCCATTCATAATGCGCAGCAGCTGCAACAACTAGCCTGATTGTTGACATTTTTGTTGTTGGAGCAAAGGTTTCATATACATCAAAACCTTCGACTTGCGAAAATCCTTGTGCTACAAGGTGTGCTTTGTATTTTTCAAGACTTCCATCTGCCTTGTACTTCACTTTCCAGATCCATTTGGTGCCGATAATTTTTCTGTTCGGTGGCTTTTCAACGATCTCCCAAGTATTATTTTTCATGATACTATCATACTCGACTTGCATTGCATAGCTACTCTCCAATTTGGATCTGACATGGCTTTCTTCACAGTTACCGGTTCTTTTACCGTCTTCATGATTTGGGTCATCAAAGCCATGTTTACTAGCTATTATCCTGATCTGTTCTGCTCCTCTATTCTCTTTGATCATCTTAGTCCATCAGGACGTGGACTATCATCAGTAACTCCTTGATTTCTTCCGTCAAAGAGCTGTTGGAACCACTTCGGTTGTGGCTTTCTTGTGGGTACAACAGGTTGGTCTTCAGTTTCTTCATCATTAGAGACTTCTTCATTGTTCAACGATCATTGTTAAGGCACTTGGTGGATTACTTCATCGGTTGATGACAAAATGGCAGGACCGCTATCTTCCATTAAGTGTGGTCTTTCATTAAACACCACATCTCGGCTTATGATCACCTTCTTGGCCTCTACATCATAAAGTCTGTATGCTTTAGACTCTTCATTATATCCCAAGAAAATGTATTTCTTGCTCTTGTCATCCAATTTCTTTCTATTTTCATTTGGGACGTGCACAAAACACTCACATCCAAATTTTTTTAAATGTGACACAGAAGGTTTCTTACCATAATAAGCCTCGTTAGGAGTCTTATCATTAAGTGCCCTGGTTGAGCACTGATTGAGAATATATACCGTTGTGTTGACTGCTTCAACCCAGAATGTGTCAGGTAGGCCAACACCTTTCAACATGCATCGAGCCATTTCTACAATTGTTTGATTTCTTCGTTCCACAACTCCATTTTATTGTGATGTGTATAAAGCAGTCAATTGGAGCTTAATCCCAAGCTTGTTGCACTAGTTGGTGAACCCTGTAGAACAGAATTCCCCCCCACGATCGGTATGAAGTTTATTCAACTGAGTTGTGTTCTCATTTGTCATAAGTTTGTGCCACACTTTAAACTTTTCAAGAGCATCAGCCTTGTCCCGAAGGAAGTACACCCACATCTTCCTACTATAATCGTCGACTAACAGCATAAAGTAGGAAGATCCTCCCAACGCCGTCATAGTCATTTTTCCGTAGAGGTCAGTATGTACCAACTCTAGAGGAGCCTTTGATCGGTTATGACTCTCTTTGGGAAATGACTGTCTATGTTGCTTGCCCAGCATACAAGCTTCACATGGTCCTTCAACTTCTTCAATTGAAGGCAAGTCAGTCACCATCTTCTTTTTTTGCATTTTCTTTAACACAGGATAGGAAATGTGCCCGAACCTTCCATGCCAAAGTTGACTTGTTTTGGCATCCACGACGGCAGAAAGAGAGCTGATTTCATAAAGGTTATTTTTGCGAATACCTTTACTTACTATATTTTGATTCTTGTCAAGAATCAAAGCTTCCGTCTTCTTGAACCGTACTTCTAGATCATTATCTGTAATAGCAGCTATAGATAACAAGTTTTTGGTGATCTGGGGTACAAAGAGTACATTGGTCAACTTTTTGCTTCCTCCGTCTTTTGACACGAGCGAGATGGTTCCAATGCCCTCAACGGGACACCTAGCGTTATTCCCGACGACAACATTCATTTGTTCTTGTAGAGGTTTTATGGAGTCATATAACTCTTTCTTGCTGGTCATGTGTCGGGAAGCTTCACTATCTAACACCCATGCACTTGTTTGATGTACATATGCGCTAGTACACGTTTCCTCCGATACATCTGTTACAGTAAACAGATGCACTTCCGTTTCAGCGTATTGGCAGATTCTTTATTTCTCCAATTTGGCTTTAAATTTCCGTTATTCTCGTCATGGATTCATTTCCTACAATCTTTGACAGCATGGCCTTTCTTATTGCAGTAGTAGCACGATCCAGAGAACGTCTTTTTCTTTGCTTTCTTCTTTTCTTCTTGGTTACTCCTCACCTTGGCTGTAAAGGCAAAGTCAAGTTGATTTTCTCTGCTCCTTAGCCTCATCTCCTCCTCTATCAACATGGCAATGAATTCTTCAAACGTCAAAGGTGGAATGCGAACTTGTGTATTGAGTGCTGTGACAAGGCCGTCAAATTTTGGAGGTAACACTCTAATGCACCTTCGAGCTAGTTCCTCGGTTGATTTGGCAATACTAACTGCAGCCATTTGATCACGTAGGTTTTTCATCCTACTGATAAATGACTCAGCTGCTTCATCTTCACTTAATCTCTCAACAGCTAACTGATTCTCCAAGTTCTGAATGCGAGTCTGATTCCTTATTTCATACTGATTTCTCAGTATGTTCCAAGCTTCAGTTGGACGGAATCCTGAACACTTGTTACAATTGCACAAAGTGCATCAGCATTTCGTCTCCTCCATTCTTTGACAAGCTGAGGATCTGGAGGTGTGACCTTTTTTGTGTCATCTTCAGCACGGACTGCAACTGGTTCTGCATCTGTGCCTAACACTGTATCAAGGAGTTCGTAGGAGTCCAGAACTGTAGTGATTTTGAACTTCCACAAAAGATAGTTCGTGCCATCAAGCTTTCCTTCTGTGAAGGTAGGGGGACGGATACGAATTGTCGGTACTAAACCGGAACTAGAACTAGTAGAAGAAGAACTAGCACCTTGAGTAGTCATAGTTGTTGAGCTTTACTAGACAAGATTGTTGTTAAGAGCTCCTTAAGCTCTTAATACCATGTAAGAATATAACCAATTTCTCATAAACGTCTTAACAACAATCAAGTAGAAAGACAACACTACTCGTTATAACAATTCAATATAAAACTTACAAAATAATTGTCCCAACTATGCGCTCTCAAGATTAGAGCTTCAATGGCTTCTGGACTTACAAGAAGAATACAAGAAAGAAAGACTAACTTAGGATTGTGTTTGGAGTTGTGTACTTGTGTTGTGGATGAATATGATGAACTAATGCATGCCTATTTATAGAATTCAGCTAGCCAGCCATAGGAGACTTCCTATCAAACATTTCCATCTTGGTTGGCTTTACCAACCATGTTCAAAGTATTGACCACCCATATTTATCACATGGGTGGCTACAATTGACCACATGGGTGGCTAGCATCCAAGTTAACTTCTAGAAAGTTTTCTTTGGTCAAATTGGCTAACTTTAGTATTGCATCATCCCGACGTCATCTTAGGTAATTCCAAATTTCCGAACTTCTTTTTTGTAGCCATCGCGATCTCTTTTGACCTCATCGACGTTTAAGTCGGAACCATTAATTTATGCTATCATATAATTAACGATACTTATTATGAAAAGGTGGATATTGACATATATCAACAGTAATCATATTTGAAAAATAGCATGCTATATATTGAATAGATTTTATCTAATAGGCACAACCAAGTAAAAGATTAAGAAAGCATTCTACATTAAACATACAAAATGAATAGGTAAGAACAAAAGGTTAAGAGAAAGGAAAAAAACAATTCCATATTATGTATAATTAAGATAGAGGGAGATTTGGTGTTCTTTTCACTTTGGTGTTCTGAATTATTTCATGTTTTTTTATGGTTGAGTTTTAATGGTTTTTTTTTTTTTGCTTATTTAGCAAAAAAAAAAATAGAGAGAGTTAGGGTGAAATCTAAACATTGATCTTTCCATGAAAGTGATAATTAGCCTTTAGGATGTAGTTGACAACATTGAAAAATATATTAAATTGAGAAATATATAATCAATTTCGCTCAAATTCTCGATTCAAAGCCAAAATAATACAAGGATTGACACATTTGTTATTCTTTTGTGTGGCATTTGATGCAAGTATTATTTAGTAGAAAGATAAAATGACAATTACTTGTTTGGTAATCTAACATTTTTATAGTTTGTTCCAATAGAGGTTGTCAAATAAAGTTGTCTTATATTTTATTAGGGATTAGCTTCTTATAACATTATTTTATATCATCATAAACATAATAAGAATTAATATATGAAGTTTTTTATTTTCCTTTCCATTTCTTTTAAGGTCAAACTATAAAAATGACTGTAGATATGTCTATGTATTATTTACCGTCTACATCATTACATACTCCACTTCACTCGTTTGTTGGATTTAATTATTGCATTCAAGATTATCTTTAGACTTTAATGGCAACAACTATTGAGATAGATCATGTTTGCAAGGACTCAATTTAAAAAGTGATTAAGAAAACAAATGGTGGACTATTGAGCATGCATGTTTAAGATGGATAAGGTATTATTTTCTCTTAGCATTCTACTTGAGGGAGATAGAAATCGTCCACACTTAAATATTAGTTTATGTTAGATTTATGACTAAGTAATGCATCATCATAGTTACTTTAAGAATCAAATATGAACAAAGCTATGTAAAGTTATGATACTCGAAATTAATTGTTATATAATTGTTAGCTAGCCAAGTATGATTTGCTTCTAAAGTATTTAAAAATTACTAAGTTCTGGCTTGTAAAAGGTACAAGGACTATTGCAACTACAAAATGAAATTGAATATATCAACATGCATTAATATCCATCTATTTTAGCATAAAAAACATGATTGAAAAATATGAACATCTCTCAGATTGCAATTTAGCTTCCTCTACGTCCACCATTGAGTGAAATTTTCTATTGAACATGTGTCAAATCATTATTTGGATTCTACTATGTCAATCGATTAACTATTGAAATTTTCCTGATCATATTTTTGGAGATAAGTTTTCCAATTAAATATTTTTATGAGATTGGACATTACTTAGATCGACTTTTAATTCCTTAGCCTTAGAAGATACTTTAATCCTGATATAATGGTAAAACTTGTTTAAGATGTTATGGCATTACAAGAGGTGGTAAATAATATGATTGGTTGAGATATATAGATATGCTTATAATGGTATTGACTATCATTTTGATCATGCATGTATTTTGACTTGGAATTATTAATAGAATCATGCTCACTTAGGAAAATAAAATAAAATGTGCTAGTTATGGCAGAAATTTTTTTCTTTGAAGGATGAAAGAAGAAAGAATATATATATTTTTTGAAACATTTAGTCAAGTTTATAAACTACACCATAATATGAACATTATTACTTGTGGAGACACTATAAGCATAATTGTTGTTTTGCTATAAAGTGATAACTACTTGTTCTATTTTTTCCTTCATTGTGGTTTCCTTTTCGCTTGTATATCAAAATATAATTGATATATTATCCCATTAAGATGCTTAAGCATTCTTGCTCAATATGTATTCTACGGTTCCTTCAATTTTGAGTGAGAGATGAAAATGAGTAAGTTGTACGAATAACCTTTACTGTATAAATTCATGTTGCATATAATAGAAAAAACAAAATTTATCTCTTGCACTCTCAATTTAAAATATATCTCTTTAGTTGCATTCACTTTTCATGTTATATATACATTGATATATGACCAAAAAAAAAAAAAAACCTTGAAGCAACATTTATTATATAAGTACTCATGATTTGATTATTATAAGTAACCTTTAAAGAAACTTATCATTAACTCAACATATTTCATGTGTGAGATATATAGGTATATTTTTGCGGTTATGATGGAAATAAAATGATCAAATCAATATGTAATCAAATGCCTATCCTGCTTCCTTAGCATCAAAATCTCACGATTCAGAATTGTGGATGCAACATCCACAATGTCCATCATTGAGATATTTTTTTTCTTCTTCTTATTTGATATGGAAGTCTTATAACCTAGAAATGGTTCTAAAATATCGACCTTTTTATGTTTTAGTTTACTCTAATTCTAGTACATTTTCATGATATTATCGATGTTCTTTATTTCGTAAATAGATAGTTGCCTTATATCTTTCAAAAACATGAAGTCCTCAATCATAAGCAACACATTTGTGGTTACCATAAAGCATTAAAAACAAATAGAACATGTACATTATATTTTAATCATGTACAACATATTAGAGTGTTTGTTTGTGAACTACCATACAACAAAGTTGTGCTAGTTTATACCTTCTTATTCATTTTGCTTGTAAGTAGATCTTCATGGAATCTCTACTTGTATTATAAAATTTTCTTCTTAATATTACCTAGTCTTTTGAGGATGCCCAAAACTTTTCAAAACCAGTCGATCAACCCTATGGTCTTGTAGGTAATAATATAAAAGAATAATAACTCCATTTTATTATTTTCAAAATTTCTTAATGATCTTTTTTCTTGAGTCAATTTAAATTGTAGAATTATTTTTTTAAAAAAAATATTTTTTCATCTAGTTCATTGATAATAGATTTTTTTCTAGACTCTTTCTCAATGTTTTGATGAAAGAAAGGATGCCATATTCACAAAAAAAGAACAATGTGAAAAAGAATATTAAATCTTTATAAGTACTCTTTTAATTGCTACATTTAGTGGGAGAGAATTTCCGCAAGTTGCAAGACCAATAATTAATAGTTACAAATCTACTTACATATAATGGAAGCAAACACCAATATATAATTGGACAAAGATTTGTAGCGGTATTGAGGAAAACTGAAACCTACATATAGTGGAAGCAAACTCTAATATATAATTGGAATCAATAATTGTATGTTTTCTAAATCTAGTGTTAATAAAGCTACACAAAGAATGCCACAAAAGATCAAAGCCTATAATATGAATAACTTTTAAAATGAAAAATTTTGTCATTTTCTAAATTTTACTTTTATAAGAATAGTAGTGTCACTTTTGACACTTTTTGTTTGAATTAGTACTCCATCCGTCATTCTAATTATGAAAATCCAGTTGGATTATTTTAATGTTTACTCTATAATATAATTCTCAAGTATTTGAAGTCACCAAGTTTTTACAAAACACATGTATGATATACATATAGTGTATAAACTTTAACTACAAGTAAACACATATTTGTGAAATCAGAGAATCTAAACCATTGCAATACTTAATAGTTTCCTTTACATTGATGCCTTTAATTTGATCTTGTTGCTCAAGAGAGAAATGATTTTTGTTCCAGGGATCTATCTTATTCTTTTTATGAGCCTAACTTACATTGTGGAGAGCTTTCTTAAAGAAAAAGATGACAAACTAATCTACACATTTACTCATTTTTCTTGGTAGTTAATATTAACTTGTACAAAATGAGAGGTTGGATACTTAAACTTAGTTTGCTATAGACGTTAAATAGTAGAGATTATGGTGCAAAAAGATATAGTTGATTTTTCTTCCATCATTGTTAATTACACAAATAGTGCTAAGTACTTCCAAAATGAAACACATAATTACCGAAATTCTCAAGAACAATTATGTGAAATAAACATTTTAGAGAAAAAGAAAAGTTATCAAAAACATTGCTAACGTGTTTTATCATTACTAATGAGAAAAGAATAAAAAGACATAATCATCATAAAGTTGGTTTTTGAGACTATCTACTCTTCCTATTTTTATTCTTGAAGTGATCCTTAAGAATTTTCGACAAATAAGTTCTTATCCCTGGTGACAATATGGCAGGGTTGGAAGTGCTATATATTATGTGAAAATATTCTCCCAAGCAATTATTTTTATCCAAATGTAATTATTGTTAAAGTATACAAGTAAAACTTAGGTTAAAATACTCAGTTCTTTATGACATTCTGGAAATGTTTCATCCCTATTTTGTTTCATAAGAATGGATGTATTAAATATCAAATCTATTTTTATATAATATAAACTCTTATCTTATGAAAATGAGTGATGCATCACCTGAATGATATATATTAATATTTTTTTTCACCCGTACTGTTTTGCTTCTTTGTTTCTTTGCACCCTGAAGTCTCATTTTCTAAATTTGCAAATATGAAAAGAAAGATGAGCATATTGGAAAAACAAAAGAAATAAGAACACAAAATAAAAGAAAAAAAAAACAGAAAAAAAGGTAACACCGTGAAAGACGCTAAGGAGTGAAATCCATCAAGCCCCACACCCCCGACAAAGCATTAATTTTTGTGTCCTAATGATATCGCTAGTTGAAGTAACGTTTTATATTAATATTCATAATTTCAAGTTATTATGTAGATTGAGGAGTGCAAATAAAACTTAGATTAGCTCCGTAACCACTTATTTATGGACGTGACATTAGTTAGCTGTAGATCATTGAACATGCAACTTAATGAATTTCAAGTGAATGTCACATATAGCTGAGATGATAGGTTTGTAATCACCAGTTAGAATCATAATCCCATCTAATCACACACCAATATGGAAGGTATAATCATAGTGATTTCAGTACTCAGAGCCTTTTTTTTTCTTAGGTGTAGGACCCCTTGTTTTTGCCAGCACTACCATAGAACCAAACTACAATTAAAAAGCTTTTCTGTTTTGACAAAGGGAAACTTTTTTAAAACGTTAAATTTTAAAATATATGATTTATTAAAAGAAATATAATTTAAATTAATCACGTACAAAGATTTTCGGGGCTGACTTTAGAAACATTAGTTTCTTGTCTTTCAAGCCTGAGATTTGAATAACTTTATTGCTCACGTCTCACGTGCTAACTACTATATTTTTTATCTGTTGTGACACTTAAAACCGTTGCAAAATGGCTAAGAAAATTAGAAATGACTTTAATTTCTATATATGGTCACATTGCAAATTCTGTGGTGTAATATTTTTTGTAAATAATGAGCAACAATTTGTAAATCCGTTGTAACTAATTTATAATTTTAAAATCATTGGAAAAAAAAATATTTTCATGAACAAGTATTAACAAAATATGATAAAAATGTTTAGTCATTATAATTAAATAAAATCATTTTTTTTTGCTCAAGTGGAGGCAACGCATGTTATGGAAGAACTATCTTGGGGGATTTTTCACCCATCCTATCCTTCTTGAGCAATGGATGAAGGCCGTCCGATGGTTGATCAAACATGCTTAGTCTAAGAGGATGATGAAGGCTAAAGTTGGCCAACCAATCTACGCATCTATTGGCTTCACGAAAAACATGAGTAACCCGATACCTGTCATGTCTATTGATAATCTCCACACACTTCTCAACAAAAATCTTGAACGGGCTATTAGATGAAGTCCCACTTTCCAACAAATTGCAAATAAACTGTGAATCCGTCTCAATGATAAGATGATGCAATCCAAGATTCTTTGCCTTGCAAAGTCCTTCTTCCAAAGTTAGAATTTCAACTTGATTGCAACTCGCGGTACCCAAATTAATTCCAAAACCCAAAACCCATCTTCCATCGGTATCACGAAACAGGACACTCGCTCCGGCAACTACAGAATTCCCTTTCGAGCATCCATCAATATTTAGCTTGTAACCTATAGAAGGTTTCTCCCAACCAGTTTGAATTTCACGCCTAATATGAAGTTCAGTTCTCCCATGAAACTTCCAAGCTTCCTCATATTCCTTAGCATTTTTTATAATCAGATCCACAATAGCTCCAAAAGGTTTCCTCAAGGACCCTTTAAATATCATACCATTCTGTAATCTCCAAATATCCCAAATGGTAGCAGCGAAAATACAGTTCCATTTGATCCCAAAATAGCTCTCATTATTGCGAATATTTATGTTGATCCACGCATGCCAGTCCAAGTCGAAGAACCCATTAAGAAGGGAAAGAGGCATGATACGCTCCCACACTTTGCGCATAACAGGACACAGGCGAAGGATATGATCTGTATCTTCACAGACTGCATCATAATAGCTACAACTAGTTCCAATCAGCATACCTCTTCTACTCAATTCATACCTGGAAGCAATTCGCTGATGAGCAGCCTGCCACACAAAGTTATAACTTTTTGGGGGCAAGGCAATTTCCAAAGTGTATCCCATTTGATAGAACTCATCTATTGCAGAGGTTGCTTTTGTGCAATTGTCATGCTTACTGAGAAGGAGCCTTTGGTATCATGCTTTCAACTGATATAGTCTCCACGAGGATCTGGTGGGTAACATTTCAGGTTGGCAATTTCCATCAGAGTGTGGTGAAGGAGCAGAGACTAGAAGAGAGACCAATTACAATCACCATTCTCATGAACAAAATGAGCAACCGAAAGATGAAGAATTTCCCCTGGAATATGATGAAGAGCCAGGTTAATCAGGCTCTCTTCTCCCACCCAAAGGTCCAACCAAAATCTCGTGTTACGACCATTATATAAGACCCACTTGATCCCTTGCTTCAGAATAGCTCTCCCTTTGATTATGTCTTTACACATTTTATAATCCGATGTTTTCCCTTCATACAGAAGCAAGTTGTCCGAAAAGTATTTTTCCTTCAAAACCCTCACCCAAAGTAGTTGCGGCTCATTAAGAATCTTCCAACCAAGTTTGGCCAACATTGCATCATTGATACTGCTAGCCATGTAATTAAATAAAATCATTACAAAAAGTGTTAGTTTATCGACGTGACATGAGGACCCCTTGTTTTTTGCCAGCACTATCATAGAACCAAACTGCAATTAAAAAGCTTTTGTTTTTTAACAAGGGGAAACTTCTAGATAAGTTTGAACGTTAAATTTCAGAATATATGATTTTATTGGAAAAAGTAATCACATACAAAAATTATTGGGGTTTATACTAGAAAAATTAATTTATTGTCTTTCAAATCTAAATAAGTCTATTGCTCACATTTTGCGTGCTGACTACCATATTTTCGATATTTTGTGACACTTAAAACTATTGCAAAATAGCTAAAAAAAAGTTAGAAATGACTTTAATTTCTGCATATTCTCTCATTGCAAACTATTAGATGTGGGTGTTCTGCTTAGCAAAGATGAGAGGGGCGCCCATATCAATGCCCCTCAAGTAACGCACCATAGTTTCTATTCACTTTCCAATGAGATCTCAAAAGACCAACATACTCTTTAAGTGTCCCATTCTCCAAAAACCCACGAGCACTCTCTCATAGAACAAATAAATAAACAAAACATGGCATCAAAGCAGTGTAATTAAGATTTCCTGGTCCCCCATCTTCCCATCTAGTGAAGATACATTATGAATATAAAAACAATTAAACTATACAAGAAAGGAGAATATATTTAATGCTTGCCAAGAAACATAATGACATAATATTGGAAAAAATGCTCCTAACACCTTTTGAAACTAGATTACCAACAATGGAATACCATTCTAAGAAAATGACTAATCAAATCAACCCACAGAAAAAGACTGAGATTGTTAAACAAATATATCAAGTAAGGGAATAGGATGTGATAGACCATGTTTCCTTCAGATTGAGTAATTTGACACTTTTTAATATGAGTTTAATTTTTTTTTAAAGAATATTTTGTCATAAGAAGAAGAAAAAAAAAAAGAATAGGACGCGTACAAGATGATTGATGGGTCCTTAGGGCCACTATGAATTGGCCTACTTGATACATCATGTGAGTTTGTTGATTGTAAGGTCTTGAGGGAGCATTATACATTGTACGACCAAAATGAGAAGAGGGTGGAAAAAAAAAAAGAATCCAAAGGCTTTGGGGTAGCCTAAAAAGACTAATTTCTTCATAGTAGAAAGGTACAAAACACAAATACAAAGAACCTCATCATTTCGAATCACTTTAAGAAGAAGCATAAAAGAAAAGAAAATTAGAAAGATTTCTAGGAGAAACAAAACCCCACAAATTTCAATAGAATAGAGGTGAAGTAAAGGAGCAAAGTCAGTTGCTCGAGGAAGAAAAAGAGGAAAGAAGAAGCCAAAGAAAGCACTAAAATCAAAAGGGGTTTCCATACTACTTGAAAGCTTTTATGGAACAAATAATAGTAACTAGGAGCAGCCCCCAATCTCAGTCAAGCTAGTCAAACTTTTTACAACCCAATGAACTCAATCTACCAATATACAAGCAGCATATTGCCAACATGGTTTAAAACCAACCACTTGCGTCTCTCCTCCACTCATGTGTTAATATTAACACAACTACCGAGTGGTTTATGAATTTCGAGAGCCTAAGCATTATACGGACTAACTGATAAATTATGAGGTATGTCAATTATTTGGATATCACACTATGATTTATCATCTCTCTAATACATTTGTTGTTGCTTTTCGAGAAAGATAAACCGAACAAAACTTCTCTTAAACTGATGAATATGTAATTAGGTCATGGTTTTCTTCGAAACTAAACAAAACAAAAAAAAAAAGAAAGATATTCTAAACGGGACTTTTGTTGTTGCTTTTAAATAAAAATAAACGGAACAAAACGTTCATGCACTGATGAATATATAAACGGATTTGGTCTACCTTGACATAAAAAGAAAAAATGAAAAACAAACAACACTACTACACTTATAAACAATCCACTTTAAAGAGTAGTGCAGGACAAAAGCAAAGATATATAGAAGAAAAAGGAAGAACTTGGAAGTGTGCTCATTAGAATTTCATGTTTTGAAGTTTGCCTACTTTCACTCTCTCTCTCTCTCTCTCTCTCTCTCTTTTGGGGTTATTTTTCCTCTTTTTTTTCTTCTCCTTTGCTGTCCATTAAACAATGAAAATGGCAGATTACCAATCATCCTTTCCCCTCTATAGGAAACAACCATCATTGCTCCCAACAATCCTTTTCAACCTTGAAAACCTGAGCTTCTAAGACATTCTCTTCCTTCTATATTCATTCCCTTTTCTCTCCCTTCTTCTTCTTAACAATTTAAATATCACTCTCTTTATAACCCTTTTCTCTCCTCTTGTTAACAACAACACAACACATAGCTATCTTTTTTCCTTTTTACCCCATTAAGTTTTACTTCCATGGATACCAACTCTGTCAATGGCTTCTACTCGTTTCTCACTCGAGGTATCGATGATCTGGAACGTGTGTTTCTATCCAATAACTTCATGTCAATTCAATTCCTTCAAAGGGTTTTATCACTTCTTCGATCGTTTCATACTCAGTTGACTCTCCTTGTTCAAAAACTTCACTTGCCTGTTGGTGAAAAGTGGCTTGATGAGTACATGGATGAGAGCTCTAAGCTATGGGAGATTTGCCGTGTTCTCAAGTCTGGCATATCAGGCATGGAGAATTACTACTCTGCTGGTCTTAACATAACTTCTTCTCTTGATGGTCATCGTCATCTTAATCCACAGCTTAATCGTCAGGTGATGATGATAACAATAGTAATCAAGAACCTTTCATTTGTTTTAATTTTAATTAAATACGTAATATCCCACATCAGTTGGAAAAGTGTTAAAGAGTACGGTTTATCATTTCGAGTTACTTGCAACACTAATCTTGTCTGTGGGCCTGGAGCTCGGGACGTGACAGAATTAGTATAAAAGTTATTTCAGCCTTTTGATGCTAGTTTTCTGTATGTTTTTAAACAGGTGATTCGAGCAATAAGTGTATGTCGTAGAGAAGCTGTGGGATTGGAGGAAGAGAACAGAGCGTTAATGGAGACAAGAATCGAACCACTTTCATTGCGTTTCGATGAAGTAGTCTCTGTAGAATCAAAGCTCAATGGATTCAATGGCTTCAGAGGAGTACTGTATGCAATGAGAAATGTGAGCTCACTTTTACTGATGATCCTTCTCTATGGAATGGTCTATTGCTGGCCTGATCAATCAAGTTTCCTAAGTGGTGGATATGAAGGGTGCTTGTTTTTCGGATCAGCCTTCATGATCTCAACTGCAAGATTGCAGCAAAGGGTGGCAGCTGAGATCAATCAGATCAATGGAAGACCTGGAGTTCTGCTATACGAGTTTCGCGAATCGAAGATCGCCATGGATGAGCTGAGGGGGGAACTGGAGAGGAGATGTTCACAGGGGGGTGGTGTTATTGATTGGGAATCTGAAGTTGGGATCAGGGAAAGAGTTGAGAATTTGAAGTGTTGTTTTGGTGTGTTGAGATCTGGAACTGAGAACATCATAGGCCAGCTTGATGATTTCTTTGATGAAATTGTTGAAGGAAGAAAGAAGCTTTTAGATTTCTGCAGTCACAGGTAGAAGAAAACTTTTTTTCAAGAGCAGCAATGGTTGAAGAAAAGAAAAGATGGGGGGAAAAAAAAAAGAAGGGAAAATACAAGTAGGTGATGGTAGTTTTGTATGGTTGTAATTTCTATGTTTAGTTTTTTTTTTTTCTATTTTTGTTCTTCTTTTTAACTTTTTAACTTTTTCTTTTCACTTCTCTTCTTCCTTTCTTTTTATCCTCTTATGGATTCTTTGCTTTAGTTTTTCTACAACTGTTGCATGTTGAACTTGAAGATTATCTTTTTTAATGAAGCCAAAGAGGAAATTTTTGAAGGAAAAATGACAAATTTTACATGATTTGCTGATAACTAAGAATGGCATGAGTTCAAGGGCGGATCTATTCACAAGTTAATCGGGATTGTAGTCTTTATTGATTCTAAGGGTTGAGCTATTACGGAGTAAATTAAGATTGAGTTTTTTTAGAACGTATGTTTTTAAAGTATTTTTAAGTTGAAAAATTAATTTTATTTTATTAAAAAAAGTTATTCGTATATTAGTACTAAATCATGTTTTTAGTTCTTATCAAATAATAATTTTAAATTTATTTCTGTATATGTTAGGATACATTATTATATAATGAAATTTATAATTTTAAATAAATTTAATATAATTTTATTTAAAATAAATTTCTCGTCACGAAAAACTAAGCATGAGAATCCAATGGCTATAAGAAAAGTCAAGGCATGATGAAAAAGGCAAAAACTGACATGACTACAACTTAGCTATGGTGCAGAAGCAGGTTTTTAAACCAAGCACAAAAGAGACTACTGTCTTCTTCTCTAAAAAGAAGGGTAAGAAAAGAATGGAAGCTTCTTGTTAGTCTAACAAGGAAAGACAGCAAGGTCAAATCTTTATATATATTATCATATTCTTTTCTCAGTTGGATTTTTTTTTTTTAATTTTTTGACATTTTGAGGAAGTTAATACCCTCTTGTGACTGTTTCAATAAAGAATGCTGGTTAGACTTCACTTGTAGTAAATGAGTAATCATTCCAGCAGAGGAAAAATGATGAAAGTGGAGGCTGTTTGACAGTAGGAGAAACAGTTAGATTCCTGGGGGCTGCTTTAATGCCAAAAGTAGCAGTGTATTTTGCACACTGGAAGCTATTGTCTGATTCAGTTCCTTTTGAAAGGAAAACGTTTCAATCCGGATGCTTCACACGTCTAGCACTCATATAGACGAGTTCTAGCACGTCTAGTACTCGTATTAGTGAATTTTACCTCTTTTAATAAAATATTCGGATATTCAGACTAAAATTTTTTACCCTTTTGAACGGAAAAAATATTCAAAATGATTACAATTCAAAACAGTAACTCTCGTAAAACTACTACAAATTATTAATATTTCATCCATTATCATTTTAGAGATGTGTCTCCCTTTGAAAGCAATAGACTGAAGATGAAGGCTCTCTCAACTGTCCACAAATCATTAAATATTTCAACCATTGTCATTTTCAACTTAAAACATATTCTCTCTCATAGAAAAAAAAAATATTCAAAATAGTTGATACTGTCACATATTATTAATTTTTTAACCATTATTATTTTAAAAATGTGTAGCGTTTAAAAGGCCATGGACTGATGATGAAGGCTCTCTCCCATTCCATCCTGACAACTCCCTGCTCCTCTCTATAGACAATTTTATTGTGTTGCCATTTTCTTCCTCCTTTTGGGGAGAGGAATAATAATAATAGAGTATTATTTGGGGGAAAAAAATTGAGTTGCTTTGTCCACCATCTACTGGATCTCATGCTTTTTTGTCCTATGCCGGAAATTCATGCGTTGCCTCCCTTGCGGGGTTTCCTTAAAAATGATTCATTCTATTAAAAAAAAAATGGACAACAAGAAAGCATTATAATGGAGGGAACCAACTGCAAACATCGCCTGTTGCCTGCAGTTTTGGCAACATACTTATGTTCCAACTAACACCGTTGAACACCGTATCCATTCATTTAGCATGTTAAGTTATTTATAATTATTACCAATCGAACCAAATTAAACCTTATCGCATTTAGTATAGTTAAATATGTAGATCTGACAATGTTATTTATTTTTATCGGAAGTGGTCTCTTCTGTTAATTTCGATCTAGTCTAACTGTCTCTATCAAACTCGTCCTACGTCTTCCACACTTCTACATATTCTACTAGGTGTTCACACCATCTGAAACCGTTCTTCCTCGTCTTATCATCAATTAAGGTCACCTCAATTTCTCATATTAACTATATCTTAATCTTGTGCTTCCTAATTTTGCCACGCACATTATTTATAATTACAGGAAATAAAAAATTAACAGTCCGAGTTGACTAGAATCTGGGTATTAATCGAACTTTGATCTCACTTGTATATAATAGTGATAATTTGACAGTTCTACCCCAAAGACTCCCGAGGACCACGGAAGTTAAACCAAGAAATGGAGACAATATGTTACACTTGCAAGATTATGCCCGGAAGTGGAAAATCTAAAGCTACTAATTAGATTATTATCAAGATTTTTCACATCCAGGTACATTGAAACTAATAAGCTACTTGGAAGACAGACGGACAAATCTTGTTGCGTCAACAAATAAAACCAAAGTCTTACCCCCATTAAATGGAGTCAGCTCTATGAATCTGACGACACAATCATTCCTGTCGTCTCCTCTATGCATGAGAGATATGCCTTAACAAACATCACTATCCAACTCGTCTTATATCTTCCTCTATCTATTTACAGTGTACTTTGTTGTGTCAACGAATGGGAAAATTTAAACAGCTTCAGCAACAACAATTCTTGGTTACAGTTGGAAGGATGTTACAACATGGCTTATGCACAACAGCCACCAAGATTCGGTCCACACGATCACTAAAAACCTGTTTTTTCGGAGCATTTGTGTATCACATATGAAAGGAACGAAACAAGAGAATACAGAATGAAGAAGCAGAGACTGAGGAACACATTATAGAGAGTATACTATTTCACATCGAACAGAAATCGTACCTGGTTAAAAAGATTAGGAAAAATCTTTTGAATATGTCAATATATAGAGCACGGAATGTTTATGAAAGAATCATTAGCTGATACACGTGTTAGCATACTGCTCATTGTAAATATTTCTGAAAGTTGATTAATGAAAATCTTGCTAATTTAGCACCAAAAAAAATAAAATAAAATAAAAGTATTCTCACTTAAACATCAATTCTGCAGCATTCTAACGCACATCTAGCTTCTACTGTAGTAGGGAATTTGATTAGATGACTATTGTGCGAGTGTACATCTCTCTAGCAACAAGTAAGTCCTAGCGTCTATGGCAGATGGATGTAAAAAATTCTCCCCTTCAATACACATATGACCAGAAAGAGAGAATTTCCAAGTAAAAGAAGATTATTGAACTTTAATCATGACATATGTACCAACCGCAAAAGCAAATATTAATAATGTGATACAAGGAAAATGTATATCTGCAGGCTAAGATGATAGATTCTGCATTGGCATGTTGAATGCAATCTGATCGACCCGATTTTAGAGGAGAGCCTAAATTTTACCAGGAAATTGGCATGAATTGGCATCTTGTTCTTCTAAAGGCCTTTCAGGGACTTCTTCCAGAAAGAGTTTCATATATCCTCGGCACAGTACAAGTACTTGAGCTGCCTGCCAGAAAAGAAATCTCACAAGTTTTTCAAATATCTTTATCTAGAAAACCCCTTAATTTCATCACAAGGTTATCCGACAACATGAGTAAACATCTTAGATCAGAAACTCAACATAGTATACGGGCATTTGTTCTTCTCAAGGCCCTTCAATAACTTCTTCCAGCAAGAATTGCATATATCCTCAGCATATCACATACTTGAGCAGCCTGCCGGATAAGTAATCTCACAAAATTTTCAACTATCTTCATCTAGAAAACCTCTTCAATTCATCACAAGGGTACCTGACAACATGAGTAACAATTTTTAGATCAGAAACTCAACATGACTAATTACTTAAAATTCAGAGGAGAGCTTAAATTTTATACGGCAAAGCTGCAAACTTCACTGAACATATGTCAAAGAAATACTGATCCTATATATCAAATCTGGCTACAAACAAATCACATCAGCTGCACTTTTCCAACTTAGCAAATGGAAGCTCTGTTTTCTCACAAACTGTCATAGACTTGTGACAATCAAATCCAGCATAAAAAAGACAGACTGTCTCTGCCATGGACAACAAAGGGCTCGTCTGGAAAAAGCACATTTCATGCTCCATGAAAATAAACCACAAAAGGATCAATGAGCAAATATTTAATTTTGCAGGGCTTCTTTCTACCAGCCATAGGCGGGTAATGGTGAATCTTTAAACTTCAAAAATGAAACTCACTGCTATTTCATGTTTTAGGATAGATAAAAAGTTATATCAGCAATGAACTAAACATTATTGAGCTATAGTGAATATTCAATAACTTCAGAAAATAGCAACATTTCTTGAAATCATAATTACTCTGGTGTTCTTTTGGATCACACAGTCATATGAACTGGTTATAAGAATAAGAAAAACCAAGAAAATTCACAAACCACTAAGAAGGTGATGAATGAATGGATCAAATATTGTTAGCAGAAAAGACAATAACTTGTAAGCCAGATAAAAAAGGCATCAATGCTGTCCGTACAATCTGCATTTTGGACTTCCTGACCTCCCTCCTTTTTCTCTTTCTCTTCTTCGTCAGATGCTCCAAGTGTTTCTTGCATCCAAATGAGAAGCAGAAACATTTTTGTGTGATAAGACAAAGTATGTGGAATTTCCAAAAGAAGCTTGGGCTAGCATGGAGTATCTAACAAGACGTTGGATAAAAATTCGTAACTGAATGAAACTTTTACTTGCATTCCTTACAGTTTAAGAACTCCGAACTTAGCACCGAGAGGTTTTAAGAATATGCATGTAGACTCAATTCAGTTCTCCTCAAACTTTTTTCTTCCTAATCCTTGATTAATACTCCCCTATCTGATTGCTTGATTAACACTTCTTTACCAGGGTAATTCAAACCAAGCAAATATAAAAGTATTGAATTATCAACTTGAAACTCTTTTGACACTGGAAACACCATGGACAGGCAGAAGTTAAAGGGTGATTTCAGATCTTGCTACCACCAATAGTTGCCATGACAAACACGTCTGCCAGGGTTCCACCAACAGTTTACCAACAGTGCAAATCTTGCTAATTACAAGCTTTAGAAAATGTCTAATTTTAACTTTGTTCACAACATGCAGAGTCAATGAACCTTTTAGAACTAGAAGCACTATTCACCACGCAAGGAACTTACGAGGATTCATTATGCAAGCTTTGTTTTTTTCCCTCTTCTTTTCTATTTCCTTTTTTTTTTATAAATGAATTAGACAACATATTTGACTGAGTGAATGTGATGATTAAGAATGTTAGAGCATGTTTCCAATAGCTTGGTGCTTCAGAGGAAAAGATCTCCAACATTTATAGGGTGTTCAGCAGTGATCACTAAATTAATTTTTTTTCTTTTATAATCATACTGGCTACAACACACAGGCAATTCAAAGGAAGCAGCGTTTTTTATCAACACAGGCAACACGAAGAGGGGCTTCCATGTTAAAGAATAGAATGAAGGGCTGGAAAATTCATTTTTATCTAGCAGTAAATTTTAAAGATAATAGTTATTCCCATGGCTGGGATAATTTAAAGGAAACTAAAGGCTAAACATATTTGAGGAAAATGGAATTCAAGTCATCCTGTAATAACATTCTCCCACATAGTTATTTGTCTATTAAAAACCTGACAGGTATACGATCTGAAAATATTTATGAAGTGTGTTCATTCATATAAGTTTCCTCCGCTCTTCAGCTTCACCCTTATCCCTGCCTAGAGGAATGGAAAAACGAGTTTAAGGAGATTAAAGAATGATAATTGGTTCTAGTAATTGCTCATCCACTGCATGCTCGAAATGTGGAGTAAAACTAAAGTCTGGTTGATGCAGGATCTTATAGATCAGCACTATTTGATTAATTGTTAGGGAATTATAGGACCAGTTCAGTATTAGCTGTATAAAGTAGCACAAAGGATAGCATAACAAAGGTTAAATAAGAAGATATAGAAATTCATAACTGATACAGGATATTGAAAATTGTTGGAAGATCAGATCAATATTAAGAGAGAGAATAAGCGAAGAAAGTGAATGAGGACTAGGCTATCACACCTAGGAACTCAGTCATCAGACTCGGATTAATGTCTCGCACACATAAACAAAGCTGGATTGTAATTTTTTTATTGCAACTACCTAGAATGAGGTTGTTACAATGGTATATTTAGAGGAAAACTTGATGAGTTTTCTTAACTCAGAAATGAAGTGGGGCCCACAGAAAACTCGTCAATGAAGTGGGGCCCACAGCCTGCTTTATTTGGCTCTCTGTGATGGGGATTGGGATCCCCTCACAAAGATATGACATTAAATAGGGTCGGCCCTCATTAACAGCCGTCGATAGATCTATGACATCAAATTAAATGAATCTCAACCATTAGATTGAGTTATGGGGACAATTTTCAGCCGTTGGATCAAACTTATTTCAAATGCACCACCACCAAGCTGAGCCCTTCTACTCTGCTCCTCTCTCCTCCTCCTCTTTGTTCTCTCTCTCCTGTCTGATCATTGACTCTCAGGTGCCGGCCACCCTTGGCCTTGCCACGCCACGCCGCTCTCTCCATAGTTGTTGTCTCTAGCTGAGCCTCTCTCTTTCTTCTCTCTCACCCCCTAGCCCCATGAAACTTGTCAAAATCTAAAAGTAAGATGATGATAAGCTTTTATGGCAGGAATACTTCTGGTATCAAGAACTAAACGAAGAGGGCATTGAGAATCTACATCCTGATGAGGAGGAGAGGGTTCATTACTGAATGGTTTGCACTTTCTTGTAAATCATCACCATGTGTACTAGATGGTAGGTAGGGGTAAGACTCGAAGTCGAGTTCTGGGGATTTAAGGCTTGGAAATCAAGGAATGAGGGGTTGTTGAAGTATAATGCGTAAAGAGATGGATTGTAGAAGTGAATCAAGAAAGGCAAAGCTTGTCCACAAACCCTGAGATGAAGTGTGCTGCATTTTCATATGACATACATCCTTCAGTCGCAACCTCTGTTATGTTTCATCCAAGTTTGGGATTACTGAACTGTCAATTGGTTACTGTAAAGATATTTCCCCGTCAAATTCTTTTTCGATGAGAATGCTATCCGAGTGTAGACGAGATTTTAACACGTGACTTGCTCAATGTCTTTATGTGACTGCTCATATGTCTTTAGTTGTAACATTTTATATAATACAAAAGTTCTTAGATATGTAAAGCATTTAGTAAGCACCAAGTTCTTGAAATACCTTTGACAATTTTCATCTTTTGATTCACAAGTCATCCCCCAGGACTGAAAGGGGAAAAAGAAGAGACTCAAGCAAGTTAGTGCCTCTCCACCAGATACGTTGTATCATATCTTTCCAAAATACATATGCATGTTTCTCAATACGACTTGCAGGATTGGAGAATCTACCTTAGTCATGATTGTTGGGAGGGGGAATGAGGGAATCAATAGAGCCAGGAATGATGGTCAACAATGAATATTTGGAGGCTGAGCATTAATATCGTGCCCTAACTTCTATCTTCTAGACCAGAAGAAAAATTCCGTTTCACATTACAATTTGGGATCTTCTGAAAGCGAGAGAGAGCATTAAAAAAAAGAAAAAGAGAGAGAACTGTAGCGGAGAGCGGCAGCAAGAGCAGGAGAGAGGGAGAGGAAAGAAAGGGGGGGGGTGAGAGAGAGAGAGAGAGAAGAAAGAGTGAGATCCAGCTGCCTTGGTGCATTTCTATTGCATTTTGGTCGAACTGACTGCATTTAAAATTATAACTTAATCTAACCTGATAATAATCAAATGAATAGGCTGAGATCTATTGAAACAAATTGATCCTACGGCTTATGAGGATCCCCTTATTATAAGGGGATCCAAATCCTCACAATTTACCTGATGGTTCACAGAACCTGTTACTCCAACTTTATAAGTTTAGAAAAGTCAAGGCAGTAATATAAAAAGCAACTTGGCAGGCATACCTCCTTGTTGCTTGACGACCAGCACAAAATTATGAAAGAAGCTTTGTCACATCGATTAAGAAGAGCAGCGAATCCTCTAGCCTTCTTCGGAGATTGCAGAAATCATTATGACTTTGATCAGAAAGGAAAGCTGCAGTTTCTCGCCACATCTTTTCCAGTCAAATGTACTTTCTACCCAACTGATAGTGCATTTCTACAAAACAGAGAAGCCAAACAAAACATATGAAACAGTTGTTTAAGCGGCCCTGAAAAGAATCCAGCATTAAAGAATAACTGTGTACACATATCTAAACTAATGTAAGCAGCATAGCTTTTTGTAGCAGCACCTTCAGGACCTCAGCGAATAATACAGCACTAAGAAACTTCTACATGTGGAAATATATATGTTTGTTGTGCATTTATTTTCCCTCATATCACAAGACACTTTATGCCATAGACACATGCCACACAAAAAAGCAGCACAGATAGAGCCCTCAAAAGTTAAGCACAAAGGAATTTCTAATCTGTTCAGGAAAGAGTTCATATAACTAACAATGCCTGAATTGGCGCTGATCTTTGTGAAACATTAAAATATAAAAGCAATTCATGATTATCACAAAGGCTACATAATAGCAATCACAATATTACTTGATAAAAGGCGCACAGTTCTTAAGCAAACTATGAGCACAAAATTTCCTTTTCTCATATATAGATGAACTTCTTCCAAGGGAAGAATCAACTAGTAAGGAATCGAGATATGTATAAGTCGATAACACAATTACATGAGTGAAAGCACAAACCTTTCTGGAAATAAGACAACGAGTAGGGAAACAGCTCCGAAGCCACACCCAACTTGTAAGGCAAACTCTCAATTCTCCAAGAATGTGAAAACAAGGCCTTAAACGTTTTCACCAAGGCACGTAGCATTGATCATTCACACACCTCCCAAGCTTCCAAAATCTATGCAAACAATCCTGTTTTCCTAACCAAAAAGACCCATGTATAGACCACGACACGCAACCCCCATTTCTTCAAATCTTATTTGAATTCCTTCAGTGTTTTCTTTATGTAAATAAACCCAATTGAATTCATATACTCGTCAACTCAAATATCAATTCTATTCCCTCGAAATTCCAAACACCATGTACCACCCAAATCAAACTGCATGAACCCCTTAATTTCTGCAATATATAAACTATAGCTTACCTCACTTTTCAATAGTTAAGTTCATCAGTCAACGATCTCTCACACTCATATATCTTTCACATACTCGTACACAAACATATATAAATACATACAATCATAAGAGTAACAAAGCACGACCACCGACAAAGACTACACGCAAATTCAGAAATATTACAAAGTGATTGATCAATTGATTACAGTAGCATAATAGAGAAATTATTTGCATACATAAACACAAAATTCATCCGTTATATGTATATACATACGCGAATACACAATATACAGAAAATTATATACATGAAGTGTCTACTTTTTTTCTTCTTCTTCTTCTTTTTTTTTTTGTGTTTCATTTTGAGGTGGTTTACAGTTTTAAGGGTAGGAATAGCAGCAGCAGAAGCAGCGACAACAACGTCGGAAGCAGCTGCAGTACAAGTATCGTATCGGCGATCGACGGCTGCCGGAGTTTGCTGAATTAGGTGGCAGAGTGGTCTCCATCACCGCAGCGGAGGGTAGCCTGTTGGAAGATGATGTTGCGACTCTTTCTTGAGCCAAAATGTGACTTTTATCGAAATAAGTTCGAATATATTTAGGACGACACCGATTCGATAACTGAAAAAAATGACAAAATTATAATTAAAATTATTTAACAAATCAATAATTATAACTATAATTAAAATTTAACGGTTTTTAAAATTAATAATATTAACAGTAACCGTTAAGAATTTAAAAAAATGTAATTAACTATAATCGTAATTATTTAACTAAAAAATAATTACTTTAAATAAAAAAACTTAAAAAAATGTAAGAAAAATGAGTTTAAATGTAAAAAAAACCAAAAATAAAAGAATGCAAGCCAACAATAAAACTTGAAATAAATTACATAATAATTTTATAAGCAAAAATTAAAATCAATAAGTTATGCAAAGGAAAATTTATTTTTAAGTGTCGAGCGAAAAATGTCTCTTTTTTTTTCGGTAAATAAAGATAACAATTCTTAAGAGTATAAGTATTAGTTTAATAGACTTAACCTATTTCTTTTATTGAGCTTAGTTCACTTTTTTTAATTGAGTTTAGTTCAAATTTTTATCATTTTACTTATCAATTTTAGTTAGTCTTCTATTATTTTAAGTGTATATATATATGTTATATTTTTTTTATTAAATTAATAATTAGGTTTCGAATTTCAATTTTTTTTTAACATCAAAAATCAAAACCTATCAATTTACCCATCGGTTTCCCTTTATAAAACTCAAACTCTAACGGATTATCCATCGATTTTTATTATTAAATTTTTATCAGACGATTACTCATCGATTTTGAATAAGGCGAGTACCCATTGTCATCCCTAAATATATTCCTGCGTGTTGCACGTAAAAACTACTTTTGACTTAAATTGTGATTTGGCAAAATACCCACATGTGGTACCATAACAAGATTATAACTCTCCTATATTTTTTAAAACAAAGCACGATACTCTTTATGTCAAAACATCCGTCTATTTTAATTTCATTGAAATTGTGTCTTACACACCCAATATGCATTTGATGATATTTTTTTGCTTAAAATAGAATGGTTATTATGTGAGGACGATGAAGAAAAATAATCATATGTAGCTAAGAATGCAGATTGATGCATAGAACTCCTTTATATTGGGTCCAGATAAAAACCACTTTAGAGTCCATTAAAGACAATTTTACCTTGCATTTTGTAAGATGTTATTTTTACAACTCAAACCCGTGACGCCAATAACTCTACCATTACACCAACGCTTCCCTCTAGATAACTTGAAACCACTATTTTCATTTAATCTTATATGGTCATCCAATGATAAGAGATCGCATCTACGTGAAACTGTGGCGAACAACCACCACTGATCTAGATGTTCAGAATAACTCGCACACCACTAAGAACTAAACTAGGGAAAGAGCTTGTAATAGGAACTTCAGCATCAATTATTTGAGAAAGATTCAATAATACACAATCTGAAATAGGATTTACACACATTACACCAACTGCAAGAATCATTTACCCTATAAATAGCAGGTTTGACAATATTAATGCAATAATTTACTGAAGTATTATAGACAATTTTATGTACATTCCACTCGTGGCTAAATTTCAACCTTCTATGCATGCTGTTCGTCAAGGCGAATGAACAGCAGCAGTTCCGTTTTTCCAGCCCTCGATACCAAGAAGCAACCAATCTTTGAATGACACTTCAAGAATTTGGCCCTCTGTTAGCTGCAGCTTTTGTATCTGCAATTTTAAGGATCATCATATCGTGCAGCAACATCTAATAAGTACTGAAACTAAGATCAAGGCAGCGATATATCATGAAGATGAAGCTAACATCTAAGAGATATTCATAACGAGTAAGAGGATTCCAAGTACTGACAGGACGAGAAAGATCTAAGGCAGAGATATATCATGAAGATGAGAACACCCATATTAGACAGTCCTCTTCATATGAACAACATATATTGGAATGTAAACCTCAGGCTTTGAGCATATGATAGGAAGAAAAATATGCAGGATTTACATGCTGTAGAACATAAAAACATGCTCTAAGATCAAAGCTATTGAATTCTCTTAAGCAAATGACATAACAGCAAATCATTAGCCGTGTAGTATAGAGATCTATAGTCAACTGGTTTTCCCTTGAGGCTTCAAGATATACTGCATACCATGCATCGCCCAAACATGATAATGTACTATACTATAAAATAGCCAAACATTTGAATACTGTAAAGAAAGTGATTGCCTTCATATAGAAAATAGGTTGTCAATCCCAAACAAGCTTCACATGTGTATAATTGTTTGATGTTGCTTTGGTTCACTCGTAGCATAATGCTGTCTTGGGAATGAAGAATGTCATTGCCTGAAATACATCCTAATGTAGTGATCAAATGTACTTAAACAGCAGTGTTATTATCCTAAGTAACAAAAACCCAACAATTTGGGATGTATGCATGATTTACCCTGCACCGTGTTCCTACTCTTTTACTAGTTATTATAAGCCAGGGGTAAATCCAGTCATTTCATCTTTTATGCTCTGGGTATTCTCTTTTGTCATAAAATTTTTAAGGGACTGCACTACCTTTTGGGTCGCATATATTGTTAAGGCTTCATTTTTGGGTATCAATAGTAACTGTTATAAGAGGACAGAACTTGGGCTTTGAGTTCGCTACTTGATCAAGTACACAACTTAGTCACCACGCTTGAATACCAAGAGCCTTGGCCCCCAAGAGTTTAGTACTATAAATGCATGATTTGTTAACTCCTTTAGGAGACGCAGATAATGAATGGAGAAAAATATTTCCAGGTAGACAACTCTCTTCTCTCGGTGTGATGTATAAGAATTTTTTTCAATTATATTCTCTCTCCCTCCCCCTTAACCCCCCTCTCCTCCTCTCCTCATTTTTCTCTCTTTCTCTTCTTCTCAAGCTTATTCTTAATTCTAGAACTTCTATTTCAGACTAATCCCAGCACTTTTTTAACTTGTATTCTCTGTAATTCTCAGACACTTCTCATCACACAAAGCTCTTCCTAACCAATACCATACATTTAACCATCAACTCCAAACCATATAGACAAATTACCCAAACATCCCAACCCTACTAAGGCTTGAGACACACTGATCAAACCTAGACCACTCTGAAGAGGTTGAAATTTGAAACCAATGCTGAAAGTTAAAATCCTGCATCAATGAGGGATTGAGAGTATCATTTGCACAAGAACTTTAGCATGCATGCATAATTTAAGAATGCAGAACACTCTTGTCAAACCACCTGCATCAACTTCTGGTAGAACCAAAACATATAATCTTGTCTAGGCTTAATTTCATATATGCCCTGTAGTTTTGACCCCTTTAGGTTTCCTAAAGGACATGGGATGTCAACATGAGCATATGACCCCCTAGGAACGTCTTCATAAACTGCAACAAATCATTTTCTATGAGAAGTAAGAAAATGTGCCTGAAATGCATGTCAAGTGCAGCTACGCAGTGCAAAAGCATGGTATTCCTTCAGAACCCAATTGTAAAATGCACAAAAATGGCCTTCAACGGTCAATTTAATTTCATCTATCGTCACTCAAATGCTTGAAGTCTTTTCCTTTGATTGTTTTCCCCTTTCACTTGCTTCTTTAGTTCACCACTTTCTGCCAATAATAAAGCCAACTTCTGCCACCGCAACCACCTCCAACCAAATTGCCACTGCCACCACTCCACAACCCCAAAACCCAAAAATGCTCACTCGGAAATCATGCCTTCACCTCCATAGCCATAAAGAGTATTACCGACTTTGCTACCTCAACCATTCTTTAGTTTCTCCATCATCAAACCTCAGCAATAAAAATAGAGTTAACTTCAATCTCTTATCTGATGGGTTTGGAAGGATGATACCAAAATGAAACAAAGAAGGGTTCTACCCGGGCAAGGGCTTCTTCATCAAACAATGATGTCGTCTTCATTAATTACCTCTTCAGTAGAAGGGAAGTATAATAAGAATTAAGTATTATAAGATAACAATAAAACTAGTTTTCTTACATGGATTGAAGTGTTGGCACTAAAGTACCAACATGTTCAGAAGATGTCGGTGGCTAAGATGAGAATACTAAGATGGATTTGCAACAATACGAGGTAGAAAAGATGTGATTCAAGGAAAAGTGGAATGGCTCTGATTGACAAGATGAGGGGAGAATTGTTTAGACCATTTCGACATGTAAGGAGGAGACCTAACCACGTTTGAGGGTTAAAGACCTTAGAGGAGTTGGATGTAGAAGCTCAGATGAATTTTCCTGTACATGGACTTAAAATAGGATACGACTCTCAACAGGAAAGAGTGGCATTGTTTGATCCACTATAGTCGGCCAATAGCTCCACCTAGTGGAATACACGTTAGTTCCGTACTTTGGTTGGATTTGGTTTGAACTCTACTAGCTATGGACTTTTCTCGATTCCTGTCTCCCCTCCCTTTAGTGGTTTCAACCGGTTGTGTACTGTCACAATCACCATCGCATGCTGAGAAGCTCAAAGATCATCGACAAACAAGACCTACATTGGCAGCAAAGTTGGATGTGGTAAAATGTTGAGGCTAACCGATGGCCTACATGTATTTCAACGACAAGTTCATAACATCCAAACCACCACACATAGTAGGAATGATAACTAGTTGCTGGCTGTACTGGCAATAGTTTAGTCCCTTGTACAGATCAAAGCCCTATCACTTATTTGGTGAATGCTAAATATACTCAAGGCTCCTGAGCTCCAACTTTTGTTTCTTTGGGCAATCAAAAACTGTGTGCTAACTGTGTGCTCTCTAATGAACGTGCCTTTTTGCTCAACAGATTGTCAGTCCTCTGACTTCTGCTTGGACAAAAAATATGGAGCTTTCCAAAGAAAAAAATGTAATGATGACTGATCTCTTATCCAACAAATTTTTGGCTTAGCTTCTCTAGACCAGCTAAGAAGTCACATATAAAAACTCAGTCTATTTGCAAATAATGATGAGCTAGGAAAATTATATAGTATCTCACATAAAGTTTGGCATCCATGGATTTTGTTTAAGTAGGCACACAAACGAGCACCACAACAGTAATATAATAACGGGAAATCCAGAAATGTACGATGAAGAGTTTTCATCAAGAGCAAATACAAACACCTTCAATCAAATTTCCAGAAGCGAAGTTTCCTAATCAATGTTCTTTCCAATCATGATGTATGGCCTTCACGAAGGCACACAATTGAAAATTAAAGTTTGTTGCATTTCAACATACTACCAGAAATCTTTTATCATAGACTTTGAAAATTTTATACATTCATTTTGTCCTGGTGCTGCAGGAAGAGCAAACACAAATCATCGGCTAAAATAGTCTGCAACTAGCTTAATTGATAATAGTTGAGCTAACGCTGACCAGATGCTAAGTTTCAGATGCAAACTAGAAGGCACAACTGGTACTAGAAAGGACGTTGACATCAAAAGCTCAAAAAACATTTAACTAACTCATATGGTGAACTTTCTAAAGAGCACTCACTGAAAAGCAGAAGAAATACCACAACATGGAGCTTCTCCCAGAAGGAAAACAGAATCAGGTGGCTATATGTAAAAGATACAGGATCACATTACCAAATAAATTTCACCACATAGCAATGTTCTCTCAACTATTAAATTAACAAATTTCTCCTCCTCTCAAACTAAATAATGACACTACACCACGATGCCCCCTTATAATCCTCCCAGCAAGTGCTTATAATATTTCAGATCCTGCTTCTTCCCCAGGCCCTACAACCAAACATTTAACACAGTCTTGACACAGACCTACAGATGATCATCGATAATTGCTATTTCATGCACAACCACGCACATTAATCGCACCTAACTCTGGTCAAAATTTTTCTCATTAATAAGGAACAACTAAAAGAACCCATACCTAATCCCAAATTCTGACAAATTTCCCTTACAGCAATACTATTAGCCGACTCAAATCGACATTTTCTAATTTAGAATTTAAGAATGAATAATATAGTTGGCAAAGCAAAATTATGCAATTTTTTCCATTAGCGAAAAGAAATTAAAAAAAAAATTTAAAAATAGAGTTATACCATCAAGAAGAAGAGGTTTGAGCATTAACGCTGTTGTAGAATTGAGTTAGCCGCCGGCGATTTTCAGGTTTCGGCTTAACGGGTTTCTTCTTCAAACCAAAGATTTCCTGGACCAATGGTACATGTACTAGCACTAGTTTCCATGCCAAGAACCAACCTGCACACACATATATACATAAATAAGTCAACTTTTAGATGAAATTTCAATTACCCAGATCAGAAAATCATAAGAAATGCATAGACTTGTACAATTATACTTTGTGTATGTAATGTGTAAGCATATATATATATACTATACAATATATAAATACAGAAAGAGACCGAGTAAGAGTAAGGAGAGGACAAAGGAGGTGGCTAGCATTGGGCGGAGGAGGAGTAAAGTGAGGTAATCGACAAAGGAAAGGCAGGATTGTGTGTGAGAAGTAGAAGAAGACTCCATTTGATGAAGTTCAATTTGACTGTTCCAATGGCAGTTTGGTGAGCTTTTCATGGCTTATTGACCAAAAAATTAAAAGCTTCTTTTTGGGGTCATTTTCATGGTTTAGACCGACACACATAAGTTTAGTTTAACTCAGTACATAAAATTTTTAGTTCATGAAAATTTGGGCCCAGTTTAGTTCGATTAAAAGTGAGTCAGGTGGATCATATATTTTTTGACCTAACCTATTTATGTCCAAGACTATTTATGCCTAAACTCAGCCCATAAACTCAGATGTTTGGAATTATTTTGTTTATTTTGAAGAATATAAGTATGTAATTTGTAACTATTGTGAATGTAAATATATATTTTGTCATCAATTTAAAATTAGAACGCTTGTAAAATATCTTATATCTCAATACTCAAATATTCCAAACTATTTCAATCATCAACCACCGTCACCACTATCACCAACAGGCCCAACACCCGCACAAGGAGTATTTATCCACCAACTTTCTTCAAGCAGTTATGTAATATTTTTTTTTATGTTTATTAGTAACGTATCTGTATCTCATGAACTTGTAGTTTGTTAAGTAATATTTTATCATTTATATGAATATTGTGAATCAACTTATGTCTTGTTAATCGTTAAATTAATTTTTTCGTAAAAAATGTTAAGTTTAAACTTTTTTCGTCATTAATCAAACTATCAAAATTTAAAATACACTAATCACAAAAAAAAGGGGCTGGCCCAACCCAACTCGTGACTCCTGGTAGTGGGCTCGTGGGCCGAGCTAAGCCCTATATTTCAAGAATTAAGCTTAACTCAACTTAGCCCACTAAACATATATGTTAAACTGGATTCATTTTTTTTAACTTATGATTCGGCTGGGCCGTGTTGAGCTAACCCATTTGTCAACTCTAGTTTAGACTTAACACTTTGGAGGAGAAAAATTTTTAATTGCCTGTTCCAAGAGTTGGATGAGATGAATGTTCTGTGTTACATTACAAAAAAATAAGTTTATTATCGTATTGATCTTTTACTTTTATCGATTTTATTAAAATTGGTCAATGTTTTTATAAGTAATACAATTTAATTTTATATATTTTAAGGTCGTGTAACCGTTGGTCTTTTAATTAATTTTTGTTAGAAAATAATTAGAAAACACGTGCGCCGTCGAGGATTGCCTTGTCACTTTTACAAGACCATTCGTTTTTAAGAACTAAATTCTAAAATATATAGACTTATAAAAATAAAAAACCAACTTAACAAAATTGATAAAAAAAACCAACAAGGTAATAAATGTTTTTAAAAAATAATTTTCATTTTACTCTTCTGACTTTCTTAATTGCACTAAAAGACAAAGGAATTTGATCTTCCACTACTTCGAGGTAAGAGCTGAACCAAAAGAAACATGTGAAGTTAAGTTAAGGAACATTAACATGAGATGGATGGAGTAATTTAGTGGTCGGTTACTCTTTCTCTTATAGTTAAGAGATTATAATTCAAATTTTATAGGAATGGGGTTTAAAAAAAAAAAAAAGATGTTAATTGAAGCATTAACATGAGATTATCTTAACTCGTAGGAGAAGATTCTCATAAAACAACTTTGAAATCATTTTGAGTTTGGTAAATTCTTTCGGGAAGTCTTCTAGTTATTGCAGGAATTATAGTTGTTTTATTTAATATCTTTCACAAAAAGCCACGTCATTTGTCCACTAACTTATTTCCATTAAAAAAATTTGGTAAGGTCAACAGTGATACACGAGTAAATAGAAAAGTTAAATTACGAGAGAGAAATTTGAAAAACCAAGACTAATATACTTTTCACAAATGGGCACCTCGTTTTTGCCTTAGCTTATTTCCATCCAAAAAAAATTTATGCTAAAGGTAATGTCGTTTGTAAGAGCATCCTTAATGAAGTCTTTAAATGTAAAATATTTTTAATTTAGGTATTTTTAGAGATTCCAATCACTATAAACAACACTATTCATAGCAAAAGTACGTAGGGTCCATCACTTTTGGCTTAAAAGATATTAAAATAGAGACCCAGTCTTTATTTTCTTCCACAAATTTGTTGAAAAAAATAGAAACTGAGTCTCTATATTGACATCTTTTAAACCAAAAGTGGTAGACCCTACGTATTTTTGTCATGAATAGTATTAATTTTAGATACTGGGGTCTCTAAAAATACCCAAATTAAAAAAAATTTATATTTTAGAGACTCCATTGAGGATAACCTAATATTATGCTTAGATTCACTTTTTCGAAGAAAATGAAGGGAAATTTTCCTTTTGTTTGGATTCACATCAGGATGAAAGGGAAGTAAAGATGAACTACAAATCCTTCCATAACCCCTAAGAAATAGTTTTGCAATTCGCAATTTAGAATTTTATTTTATTTTTTTTGAAAAGGGAAAGGAAATCATTTCATTAACACATTATCCTACCCTAGTGGGGTGGGCATCTGACATACAAAGTTCTCTAAGACGAGAAAGACGATTAGTACACCAATCATTTGGGAGATTACCATTCACAAAATATTTTGCGACCCAATCCGCGCAACGGTTGGTCGATGAGGACAAGAAATTGCATTGAAGATCACAATTGCATCATTCTCGATGACAATGCTTGGGTAATTAAGGAACTTCACAACATGGCAAGCATACAAAATGGCCATGGCTTCAGCTTCTTCAACGGATGAGCACACAATTCGCCACACATGGCCGGCAATGATATTACCATTGTAGTTCCTGCAAACTGCTGAAACAGCTGCTTTCTCTGGTCCGAAATAAGCTGCATCAACATTGATTGTTAAAGAATCCCGCAGAGGGCAAATCCAATATGGAATGGTGCTTTGAGAGTGATTCAACAAATGATCACGAGACTGGTGGTTTGTGTGGAGAAACTCAGCAATTTCAAAATTTACTTGTTGGAGAATAAGCTGAACATTGATATCTTTGCCTTAAAGGAGGACCTTGTTTCTAGATTTCCAAATGTGCCAACAACAAAATGATATCTTCGTACCCACTTCGGCCTGGGAATATCCAGCTTTGCAATATTTCTTGATGACTTCCATGCTCCAATTCTCAATTTTGTTAGTTGGTTCACTACCCACCATGTAGTTGGGTGATCCAAACCAAAAGCAACGAGTCCAAGGGCATTTGAGAATGATGTGTTTAGGGCATTCGTCTTCAAGATGACAGATCATGCACTTAGGGTCGGAAGCCATTTTCCGCTTGACTCGATTGAGCTGGGTGGGTAGGGCATTTTTGCACAATCTCCACATGAACGACCTGATCTTTGTTAGGGCATTAAAATTCCATATAGTTTTCCACAGGGCGTTAGGTGGCCGAAAAGATGAGCTGCACTTCGCGCGGGAGCTATAGTTCCAGTCTTCAAGATGCTTGGCAAAATGGTAACCCGATTTCACAGAGAACTGGTCGTCCTTGGTGGAAGGCCAAACCAGGCGGTCCGGTGAAGGATGTGATGGAAGAAAGATAAGAGTAAATATTAGCAGCAACTTTCCTATCAAACAGTGAGTCGATGAGATTTTTGTTCCACGATCTGGAAGTGTGGTCAATAAGGTCTGAGACCAAATGCAGTGATGAACCATTCGGTTCTTGGAGCGGGCCAGAGTTTGGGATCCAAATATCCGACCAAATATTAACGGAACAACCATTGCCTATGGACCAACGTGCCCCTTTTTTATGAGGTCTCTACCCTTCAGTAAACTTTTCCAACTCCACGAAGAACACTGTCGAGATTGAGCCTCCCAAAAGGAGCAAGACTTGAAATAGATGTTCTTCAAAGTTTGTGCGACCAGTGAGGAAGGATTAAGGTAAATGCGCCACGCCTGCTTAGCCACTAACGCCAAATTCATGAGATGAAGGTCTCTAAAGCCAAGACCACCGTTCTTTTTTGCAAGAGTGAGAGAGTTCCAATTGATCCAATGGGTGCTGCTTTTGCCATTTTTATCCCACCAGAACTTAGCAATCCTAGAGGACAGCTGCTTACAAGTGGCTTTGGGGAGGATAAGAACTGACATTACATGAGAATGAATGGCTTGAATCACTGAATTGATGAGGATTACTTTTCTACTTTCTGAGAGTAGGCACGACTTCCATCCTTCCATTTTTGCGAGCACTTTATCGTGAACCCAATTGAGGGCATTGACCTTTGATCTCCCCCAATCCGACGGGATACCCAGATTTTTCCCAAGAGAGTGGATTTGTTTAATACCAAGCATCTCAGAAATTTCATCCTTAACAGTAATTACGGTATTCCTGCTAAAGACCAGGCCTGATTTTTGCAAGTTTACTTTTTGTCCAGTGACAAAGCAGAAGAGGTAAATGGCTTCATGCATAGCAACAATTTCATGGGCATTAGCTTCGAAGAATAACAAGTAATCATCAGCAAACATTAAGTGGGTGAGGGAAGGGCATCCTCTAGCAATTTGAAGACCTTTAATGAGCCTCAACCTTTCCTGGACATGAATAATATATGAAAGAGATTGAGTAAGAAGAGAGAAAAGGGCAGGGGATAATGTGTCCCCCTGCCTGATTCCTCTTTTTTGGAGTGAATGGGGAGTGAGAGCTTTCATTGATAAGCACTCTATAAGTGACAGAGGAAATGCATTTGTGAACCCAGCCTACCCAAGTCGGATGGAAACCCATCTTTGTGAGTAAACTCACAAGAAAATCGCATTCAACCCTGTCGAATGCTTTTTGCATATCAAGTTTTACTACAACAAAACTTTTTTTTTGAGTTTCTCCGTTTTTTGTTAAGGAAAAAGGCAACTTCTTGTGCCAAAATAATGTTATCATGAATAATTCTCCCCGGGACAAAGGCATATTAAGTATTATCAATAATTTCATCCAAAAAAGGTTTCAATCTCAACACAAGAAGCTTAGAAATGATTTTGTAGATAAAATTACAACAACTAATAGGCCTGAAATTGCTGACCAGAGTAGGGGACTTGGATTTCAGAATAAGTGCAATGTGAGTTTCATTGATCAGTTCAATCTGGCTTTGGCCATTCAAGAAGCAGACAACAGCCTAAAAGAGATCTTCTTTAATGATATTCCAATATTTTTTATAGAAAAAACCAAGGTACCCATCTGGTCCCGGAGCTTTGTTTGCACCAAAGCTCCGAACAACAACTTTGAGTTCATCAATAGTAGGCATTTTAACAATGGCAGAATTTACCTCTTTCGAAATAATAGATGGAACGCAGTGGAGCACATCAACAAAATAACGCTCGCTGAAGGACAAGAAAAGAGAAGAGAAATATTCCTAGATGAGGTTCTTAATAGTTGCTGGATCATCAGTCCAAGATCTGTCATTACCTTGCAATCTGAGGATACGGTTATGAGCTCTTCTTTGGTTGACAGTTGCTTGAAAATAGGCAGTATTTTTATCTCCCACTTGCAACCATTTCAGTCTGGATCGATCAGCCTAATACTTTTCTTCACGAGCCCACAAAACATCCAACTCATTCTCCATACGCTTAAAATCAGACAAATTGAAATCCTAGGATGGGAGGCCAAGCATGAATTGCAGCTTGTCTTTCAAAGCAATAACATTCTCCTTGTCATTCTTGAATTTATTTTTACTCCAAGCAATCATGCTTTTTCTACACAGGTCAAGCTTCATTTTCAAAACAATAATTTTGTCACCCGAGTGTTTGGCTCTCCAATTATCTGCAATCAGGTTGCCACAAGATTCTTCATCAGACCGAAAAGATTCAAAGTGAAATCTTTTCTTTGGGGGAGGCCACCGTTCGATGTCAGTGTATAAGAGAATCAGAGCGTGGTCGGAACCGATAGGTGGGATAACTGCCACCCAAGCATTTGGGAATGAATCAAACCAAACTTGATTAGCCAGGGCTCTATCGAGCTTTTCTTGACATCATTCCATCTTCTGTTAGACCAAGTAAATTCTCCTCCTTTTGATTCAATATCAATTAGTCGGGCATCATCAATGAATTGGAAAAATCGTCGAATCTTAGCTTTTGATTTGCATTTGCCACCACTTTTTTCCTCCTGCGATTTAATGCTATTAAAATCCCCCAGGTAGACATGGGGGTGAGAAGAATTTTGCTGAGCCTCAATAATGAAATTCCTGAGTTTCTCCATTTGATCCTTATTCAGATGACAATAAACAAAAGAAACATCCAAACATTGACCAGTCTGGGGCTTAAAGCGAACATGGACAAAAGAGAGGTTGGATTCAACAACCTGCACATCAAGACCTGCAGAACAAAAAATGGCAAGGCCACTTGCACGGCCAACAGGGTGAATAGTAGACAACAGTTTGTATCTGATTTATTAGCAATAAAACAATTTTTTTTACTTTTCATTTTTGTTTCAAGAAGACCAATAATGTTAGGCCTATGGAGAGAGACCAGGTCTCTCAAATTATTGGCTGTCAGGGACGGCCCGAGTCCCTGATAGTTCCAAGCAAAAGCCTCATTGGGCGCTTGGGGCTTGTTGAAGGACAGGGCCCGAAACCTTTGAATTTGGATATTCGGAGCTGCTGGGACTGTTGTTGTCTGAGCTTTGGACTCTAGCCATTTTCCTTGCCTTCTGGAGATGGTCTGTCTTATTAGCAATAAAGGCAGATTGATTTCTAACTGGAATGTCCACCAGGGAGTCATCTTGGATGTCATCAAGGATATCATCACTTTGTTCATCAAAGTCAAGCATTTCTGAGTCGTCATCGTAAGAGATCTCATCCAATTTCCTTTTAAGAACAGGTAGGTTGAGAGAGTCTTGAGGGATGGTTGATACAGGGGAGGATGATGTTGTGGTTGGGGGGGTTGATTTTCTTGGGTAGGGGAGAGACTTGCTGAGTTGGTTTTGGGTTTTTGTGGTGTTAGACGGGTTTGGTAAAGTGGGTGGGGTAGAGGTTTTAGTTCGAGTTTGGATTGGTGGGGGTGCCTTTAGTGGGTGGGTTAAAGATTTTGGTTTGGTTTTGGTTAAGTGGGGTGTCGCTAGGGTAAGGTATGGTAGGGGAACTAATCTAATTAATGTTTTGTTGGGTTTTAACGAGGTTAAAGGGTTAGGTTTAGGTGTTAGACTATCAACTTTCTCAGTAGCCTGCATGCCTGTAGATGTGAATAGCTCATTTTGGGTGACAGTACTATTCTATCGTTTTCTAGCATCTCGAGTTGAGAATTATCGTTTTATTGGATTTAGGAGAATTGGATAATAAAGAAAATAACGAATAAAATCATAAAGAATAGAAAAGGGAAGTGAAAAGGAATTAAATTGTATTTAAATTAAATAAAATTGTAAATTGAAAGATCATGTAGGATTATGTGTTTTATTTATTTTGATTAAAAAGGAAATAAAAAGGGATACATTTTATAATAGATTGATATGATATATTTTTAATTATATATAAAAATATGTGATAAAAGAAATTATATAAAATATTAAAAATCTTTACCCCGTTTAACCTCAAATTAGAGGATTAAAAAGTGGGGTATCTTTTTTTAATCCTATTAAGAAAAACTCTCTTTTGCCAGTTCCTTCCCCACAATTAACCCGTTTAAGCCTCTTGGGTTGTTACATGTGTCTTTTAAGATTAATAATAGAGAAGTTTTTATGACCTCTTTATACCTTGTTGCACTTAGACATAGAAAGTTCAACCATCGAGTATCTTTTCCCAATGGAAGGAGGTTCTAATTTGAAACACACTACTATCACTAAATTTCGATTCTTTTTAACAAGAAAATTTTATCTTTATGGAATTAGATTTTATCACTAAAATGAATAGTAGAAATGTAATCGTTTTGATTCTTTCTCTTGTTAAGGTCATTATTGGTGGTGGTTTTAATTATTCGCTTCCGCATATGTTTTCAATCTTATATTTTTTGTTTAACATGATATCAAAGCCTAAGTGCTAAAAAGGTTTTGGATTCAAAATTCACTGTCACCCATTTAAAACATTAAAATTGTCCAAGTGCATGACTCAAAAATTAACTTCATCGGTACTTGTTGGACGTGTTGAAGATAATAAATAATATTATAAAACTCCTTTCAAATAACTTAAATTTTTAGATGATGTGAGAACTTAACAATTACTAAAATGAAGCTTTTAGTGAGTCATAGATTAACTATGGGTCACTCGTGCTAGTCTTTGCTTTTCTTGTTGCCGAATCGCTCATGGATGTTATGATCCATCTATCCTTATTAAAAAGAACAAGTAATAGACAAAAAAATCCGCTCTATAGAATGGCAACCCAACATGAGACCTAGCAAAAAGTTAGCTAAACAAAACTCAGCAATGATTTCTCTCGCAATACACACGGGATACTTCCTACTTATCATGACTTCGATAGAACATGTCTGTAATCTTCAATAAGTATATTTAGCGGGCTTTCATTTTCATTTGGAGATACATTGTTGATAAATTGAATGAGAAGTTTCAATGCTAAGAACAATCCCCATATGGTATGCTCTTGTTCGACCAATAATTTTTATATTTGTATCCTTCCCTCCTCATCATCAGGCTTTCAAGTAGTTTTAGTCCCAAAGTCCGCTACTATAACAAGTGATTGGGTGACTAAAATATGTACGATAAATAGATAATATATGGCCGTTACTTTTCTGTTAGAAAAATACCACATTTAGTCTTAATTATTTTTAAAAAAATTAATTTTGTCTCTAGTTTTTAAAATTTCTCAATTTCGTTTTTATTGTTTCATTAAAAATTTTAATTCCATCCTTATTATTTAAATTTTTTTAATTTCGTCCCTATTATTTTTTTTAAAAATTTAATTTCGTCTCTATTATTTTTTTTAAAATTTCAAATTCGTCTCTATTATTTAAAATTAATCAATTTTGTTCTTATTATTTTCAAAAAATAATAGGACTAAATTAAAAAAATTTGAGAAACAAAAGAGATGAACTTGAATTTTCTTTGAAAGTATAAATAACTAAATTGACTAATATAAAACAATAAGAAACTAATTTAAAATTTTACAGAAATAATAAGAATGAAAATAAATTTTTTAAAAAAATAATAGAGATAAAATTAAAATTTTTAAAAATAATAAAAAATAAAACTAAAAAAAAATTAAATAATAAAAATAAAATTAAAACTTTAGAAAAATAATAGGAATTACATGTAACATTTTCCCATTTTCCCATTTTCCCGTTTTCCATTCAATCCAAAGTGCAAACAATGGACTTTGTGACCCAAAATAGAATAAATAAGAAATCAACCACCAAACCCAAACAGACCCCATCTATTTTTCTTTTTGTTTTAAAGGAGGCCTAGCCTATTACATTGATACAACACTCGGGTTATAACACCATTCCATCTCTATTAAGGAGGTTAGGCTATCCTCAATAGAGTCTCTATAATGGGTCTCTATTCATCATTTTAGAGACTCATATAGAGACCAAAATTAATTTTAGATACCTACTTAGAGACTAAAGACATCCTCAATGGAATCTTCAAATGCAAAATTTTCCTAATTTAGGTATTTTTAGAGACTTCAGTCTCTAAAAATAATACTATTTATGACAAAAGTACGTGGGGTCTACCACTTTTGACTTAAAAGATGCCAAAATAGAGACCCATTTAGAGACCAAGATAAAAAAATTATCGTGTTAATTTTAATTTGTAGAAGAAAATAGAGACTGGGTCTCTATTTTGGCATCTTTTAAGCCAAAAATAGTAGACCCCACGTACTTTTGTCATGAATAGTATTATTTTTCGAGACTGGAGTCTCTAAAAATATCTAAATTAGGAAAGTTTTACATTTGAAGACTCCATTGAGGATAGCCTAAGACAAAAAAATTATTTTAGAGACCCATTTAGAGACCAAGATAAAAAAATTATCGTGTTAATTTTAATTTGTGGAAGAAAATAGAGACTGGGTCTCTATTTTGGCATCTTTTAAGCCAAAAGTAGTAGACCCCACATACTTTTATCATGAATAATGTTATTTTTAGAGATTGGAGTCTCTAAAAATATCTAAATTAGGAAAGTTTTGCATTTGTACACTCCATTGATGATAGCCTAAGACAAAAAAAAACTATTTTAGAGGCCCATTTAGAGACCAAGATAAAAAAATTATCGTGTTAATTTTAATTTTACATAATAATTTGATTATGTGTAATTTTTTCTTGTGTGTTACTTTTTTTTAATTAATTGTTATTTAGATTATCCCGATCAATTTAACAAATATTTCAAGCAAAAAATAAATAATTTGCAACGAAGATAAAGTTTGTGGAAGATCTATTTTGATATCTTTAAACCAAAAGTAATAGACCCCACGTACTTTTGTCATGAATAGTATTGTTTTTAGAGACTGAAATCTCTAAAAACACCTAAATTAGGAAAGATTTGTATTTGAAGACTCCATTGACGATACCCTAAGGCAAAAAAACTATTTTAAAGACCTATTTAAAGACCAAGATAAAAAAATTATTGTGTTAAATTTAATTTTACATAATAATTTGATTATGTGTAATTTTTTCTTGTGTGTTATTTTTTTTTAATTAATTGTTATTTAGATTATCCCGATCAATTTAACAAATATTTCAAGCAAAAAATAAATAATTTGCAACGAAGATAACGTTTAAAAAATTAGGATTACGTTTAATTACATAATTGCATTTTGAAAAAAACTAATTAAAAATCTATAATTAAAAAAAACCTTATGTAAAAAAAATCTTAATTAAAAATCCTCATTAATTTACTGATTAAATTAAAATTTTCTCGTGTGTTGTGTTTATATTTGTTTTTTTGTTCTTCATTTTATTCAATTTGTAAATTAATTAATTTTATTAATTTAATCACAAATCTTTTATCTAAATAATACACATTGAGTTATATTTTCTATCATCAATCTCATCCGTCCATTTGTTATCTCAATATCAAATATCTTATCAATTCAATATCTCTCAAAATTTAATTTAAAAATTTGTTAAGTATTAAATACAATATACTCTATAAAAATACAATGTATAGTATTAAAAACTCACATTGTCAACGACATTTGCTCCGCTCCTTGGTCTAATATTTACTTGAGCAAGACACTCCGCAAATTTTGTGCATTTTTGGTTTATTTGCGTCCATCGGGATTTAAGGCTCTTTGTTGTTCTTTTTTCACTTGGATTGTTGGAGGGGTGTAACTCTTCATATTTTTGTAAAACTCGATTCCACATTATTCCTGATGTTTAGTTTATCCTGATCAAAGGATCTTCACTAATCGTGATATAAGCCCGGCATAAAGCCTTATCATCTTCATGCGTGAAATTGCGACTCCTAGAAATTCCGTCCGTACATTCCATAACTGCTAATCCATAAAAGGAAAAAAGGAGAGTTAGAAAATAAAATACAAAACCTTAATTAAAAAATATAATTAAAAAATAAAATAGACTAAAATAACATTAAAAAAATATCATAAACTAAAATAATATTAAAAAATAAAATACAAAACCCTAATTAAATATATACTTAAAATATAATTCAAAAATATAATTAAAAAATAACCTAAAGTAAAAAAACATTAAAAAATATCATAAACTAAAATAACATTAAAAAATAAAATACAAAATGCTAATTAAATATATAATTAAAATATAATTCAAAAATATAATTAAAAAAATAACCAAAACTAAAAAAAACATTAAAAAAATACCATAAACTAAAATAAAAATAAAACTAAATTAAAAAAATAACCTAAACTAAAAATATAAAAAATAACCAAAATATATTAAAAAACTTAATTAAAAAATAATAATTAAAACCCTAACTATAAAAGCACACCCCCAACATATATACCCCCCCCCCCCCTCCCTTTTCCTTCTCTACAGTGCGCTCAACCCCCCGCTCATTCTCTGCAGCGACGCTGCACCCCCTCTCCCCCCTTTTCCTTCTCTGCAGCGGCGCTGCACCCCTCTTCAGATCTACGCACACACGCGCACACACACACACACACACACATATATATATATATGTGTGTGTGTGTGTGTGTGTGTGTTTGTATGTATTGCGCGAACACATACATACATATATATTGTATATGCACGACCCCTCCCCCCTTCCCCCCTATCTGTTTTTACCTTTTTTTTTTGTTTATTTGTAAAATTTGATTTTTTTGTTTTAAATTTTTGGTATGTTGAAAGATTTATGATATGGATTGATGGTATTTTTATTTCCAGTTTTGCTTGCATATATAGATGAATTTCAACGGACATAAATTTTTTTTTTCAGCTTTGCAACGGCTCTATTGTCAGCATATGTTGGCTTTTGTTTTTTTTTTTCTTGTGTGATAAAAAAAAAAATTTAGAGGCTCTATTGATAAAAAAAATTAACACCAATAAGAGTCTTTAAAATACTATTTGACACTTTTTAGTAAAAAAATGACATCATAACAACCTTAAATAGCACTTGGTCTTTATTTTTTTCAATAAATTTGTTGAAAAAAATAAAGACTACACAAGAAGATAAAAACGAGTCTCTATTTTGACAAGATTGACGATCTGACACTCTGACAAAATCAGATTGTCAGATCTGAAAAAAAAATTTATGTTCTTTATTTTTTTTAACAAATTTGTTAAAAAAAATAAAGACCAAGTGCTATTTTAGCTCTTCAAGGTTGTTATGATGTCATTTTTTTTGTTAAAAAGTGTCAAATAGTATTTTAAAGACTTTTATTAGTGTTAATTTTTTTATCAATAAAGTCTTTAAAATAACAATTATTACTATTTAAAGATTTTTAAAGACTTTATTAAAATGCCCTTAAAAAAGTTCTTTGGCGAATCTCCCAAAACGAAACCACCAATGGATTATAACAATTCGTAACTAACCAGTCTGCAATCATATTAATTTCTCTAAATACGTGCTGAAAAAAAAAGGGCTCCTGCTCATGAATCAGCTTGTAGTCTAGGATGTGAGGCCCTAGAGGGCTATGTGGATGAACAACCCCCTTGAGCAACTTAATCACCACTTGATGAATACCTAAACTAAGACACAATTACATACCTTCAAAGAGAGCAACAATTTCAGCAACATTGTTAGAAGTAATGCTCAAATTAATTACGCAACCCTTGATCCAATCACCCCTCTCATCCTGAATGATACCCTCAGCTACTGCAAGTTCGAATTACCTTTCGAACACCCATCAACATTCTACTAGCTCAAGGCTTGTTCCATTTGATGCCAATCTTGTTGTGGAGAATTCGATGTTCACATGTTGTCTCAACCTCATATGCCTCCGAAATTTCTGCTGCATACTTCTTAATGAACTCAACTTCGTTAAAATCAACACCCACAAACCAACCCCCGCCCCCGGCACAATCTATTTTCCCTTCTCCTCTTCTCTTTTTTCCTCCTCCCTTGACGCCTGTAAGCACATATCTTCACACTCACACACACACTCTTATATATGCATATTTTCGCAAGCGTTATTTATTTATTTATTTATTTATTGTTAAATTGGCAGATATTGGAGGCTCAGAAGGGTCAAATACGCGATAGGTCTCGTCTGTTTTTCCACTTCTTTGTCATTTTTAATTATTTTCTATTTACATTATTTGGATTTGTTTTCATTTTAATTTTGATGTTTTTTCCTTTTTCTTTTTGGGCATTTCGGGTGTATTTGTAGATACCCATCTCAACCTCGAATCGTGACCTTGCTACGCCAATATATCATCCAAATATAGATAGAAGGAGCCGCATTTGCTTGGTTTAGTGTTAACAACATCTTACATTCTGCTAATTTTGATATTTACGCGTATTTATTTATTTGGTTGTGCTTACCGCGATGGTCAAGTGCTTATTCATTAATTACTTGTTCATTTCCTCTCTCGTTAAATTCTGGGCTTGGGTTCAACTTTTGAAATAGCCTCTTCGATGATAGGGGCAAGGCTTCGCACACCTTCTCTTACAGGCCTTTTACTTATGGGATTCTTGTGCACTAACTACGTATTTATTAATTTATTTGTTGGTTTTGTCACTCATGGATTTGGAGAAGTCCTTGATTCTTGCATCAGTTGTTAATTGTGTTTTTCTACTATTTCGTTGAGCTTCTTGACTTTGTTTTTGATTAGTGATTTTTGTTGCCCTCAATACATCAATAAACTCAAATTTATTTCTATTGTAGAGAAAGGTAAACTGAGGGTGCTAATAATCAATAAGGTAAATAGTACTTGTAACAATTTGGTAGAAAATGCCGATTTTTTAGGTTGCTAATTGTCTAGATTAGTTATGAAAAGTTGAGCATTTTGGACTCTGTTCCAGTGTCATTAAAATTGTGAATTTGAAGAAAACAAATGTAATATAAGTTGAGTTTTATGGGAAGCATTTTGAAGCACTCTTCAGAAGCTGTCTTTTGCTCTTTTCATCACTAGGTGCCATGCCATAAGATGAGATCAGGGTTGGAAAGGTCACTTCGTATTACATCATTGTAACCGCCTTGTTGGGTTAAAAGCAGGCCTTCGGATTTCTGATCATTGTCTTTGCAGGCTGTTTCATTGATTTTTCTCTGAATTGCACAGAGAGAAAATAGATGATTTGGCCAGATCACTTCATTACTTAAGTAGAGTCGCCTACTACTGATGTGATAGGGATTAGTTATTGAGACATTTGACTGAACTGTTTTCCAGATCCATGTAAGGCCTGAAAGCTTCAGGTGAACTAAAGTTAATTTAGTTATATACAGTTATCACTATTAGTACATTGCCATATTTGAAATGTGGCTTCATCATCATATGAAGATGATTTCTAGAGATTGCCCGTGTTGCAGTGTGTTTAGAACATATCCTCTGTCATTTGTTCTGTTTGATGCGGTTTCTTCTTTTGTCATGCCTTCCCTGATGACTTTAGAAGAATCAATTTAAGTTTCTCTGCATTAGCTGAACTGCGATGAAGAAGTTCAATGATCAGTAATCTTTCAGGATTCTCAACATCTCTTTGTTGATTATGGAGCATTTATACTTTTCCATCATATTTATATGCACTCTCATGCTGTACAGATGTGTGATATTATCTTATATTCTCTAGTTTTATTTTGTTTCATCGGTATTATTTGCATCGCTAATTAGGTTTCACAACAGGGTGCATTAGTAACCGTCTTCAAGCATTTCAACTGCCCTAATGAGCATCGAGTACAAGTGCAATACACGCTTTTGATCAGAAGGCAAGATTCATGATCGGAAAATATGCCAGGCCTATAGTAAGTGAAAATGCTAATGGTGATGAAGTGAATCAATCACTTCCGATGAGTTCCAAATGCTACCTCAATTCCAGTGAGTTTATTGGTGGGCTTAGTCTTATGTTTGAAATTCATATTTGGTTTCTGCAGACGGAAGCCAAAGACATGGATGTGTCAGAATGTGAAGCCAACAAAGTCTTTGTAACTAACAAGTGTATTTGTGGAACCAACAGGAAGCTGTCATTGGAGTTTCTAGGATCCAATCAAGAAAACAGATGCAGTGATTTAGATGAGGAGTCTGTTAATCATTTTGCACGTAACCTGATGGATGTACTTGTGAATTGGAACAAATTTCCAAAAGGTTACCAGATGGGTACTGGTGCATTGAAAAAAGCTTCTGAAGCCCAGTGAGTTTCAATTTAGAGAGGCTGTTATTGGGAGCCAATTTAAAGCAACATCCTAATCAAGATGAGGCTGGTGAAGCGACAAGTTACTGCATAAATGCCAATTCAGAGGGGCTGTTATTGGAGACAAGAAACTGATGCCCCAATCATTTGATTTGAGCCATAGGATAGAGGACGGTGTGGGCAATGTTCACTGCATCTCAGCAATCTGCCTTCCAGTCTTCTTCCTCTATGTGACATCAAATCATGTCCATGACCCAAATCAGTAGTCATATGAAAATGCAGTCTCATAATATTCCAGTTAATGGAAATGGTAATAGCTTTAGAGCACAAGACATAAGAAAGTTTGGCTGGCTGGTCTTTACCTTGTTTGGGGCTTGTAGTCTCTTCGAAAAGTCGGCTGCTTGACAACAAAGAGAACCTGATCTCATATCCATCTTCTAACCATTCAGTACCATTTTCCATGTCATCAGCAATGCCAGAAGCTGATGAAAAAAGAAAATAATTTTTCCACAAATGTCTCTCACGAGAAGGCAAGCAGCTGCTAAAACCTCTCAGGCAATTTGTGGAGTGATGATGATTATACTAAGATAAAGAGGCAGTCTGAAAGCCCATCAATATCTAAATTGGATTCCTTGCCCCTGTCAGGCGACTCCAGACTTGATGAAAAGCTTCACCTTGTGGAAGATCATGATGAAAACTTCACTGACAGGATCAAACAACAAGAAGGATCTCCAGTATCTGAAAGCATAGTCGTTTTGTACAATTAAGACAGTGAGGATGAGACGGAAGTGTCTGATAGTGTAAGTTCTCTCTCACACGAAAGCGCTGCTTGCTGGAGGGGCAAAAAGCAAACATCTGAGACCTCAGATAAAAGGTCAGCAGTTCTCACTCTTCCTTAAATGTGTTGTGAGTTAGTTTGAAAGATGTCTCAGAGACAATGCTCTCTCTCTATTGTAGAATCTTTTATTTAAGTACTAGCGATTGAAATTGTGGACAATGAATTAGATTGTCACCATCCTTGTATAATGTAGATTTGATTTGCCTTTACTACTAACATGTTGCAAAGGAACTTTGAAATTCTAAAACAATTGATAGATTAACAAATTCGGCTCCATTTGATTTTAGACCATTGTTGATCTAAAACTGTTTCAAATTATATATAGTATTATGCTGTATGCTGTCGTGTCAAGATAAAGAAATATATTGATCATTGTTCTTGAAATCATATACAAACATACATATATATGTATATAGGGGTACTATGTATCTATGTATATGTCTATTACGAGAGAAAGAGATGCAGAGGAAGGCGTGGTTTCGGGGCTGATGGAATTTATTGAACTATTTACTAATGGCCACCAACCAAGAAGAAGCGATCCGCAGTTGAAGGAGAAAAGATAGAATCAAAAGGAGACAAGATTTCCTTTTGCGGTGTTAATTAAGATTCTGATTGTTTCTGTAATTTCCCACATCGGTAGATAGTAAGAGCAAATTGCAAAATATAATCAGGTGATTTTGTAAGGAAAATTGCCTGGGCTCTGTGGCGTGAGCTCTTAACCCCAGCTATAGATTTAATTTCCACCCATTGAGGGGGGAGGCACAGAGGATACTAGTGTTTGGGTTGTTGGACGACTTCAGCCTTAAGACTTGAGTCTGTCCGGGGTCCGGGTGAGGTCCAAGATCCGGGTGAAATATATTTGTTTGTTGGTATGCTTCCCTTTCACAATTTAAATTATGAAAAAAGCCCATAAAGAAAGCTTGGATACACTCTTCGACCCAACTTCACAGACATGAAAGCTCATTGCCGGACGGTGGCCTGGCCTATTTTTTTTCTTTTCCAATTGTTTTCAGCAAACAAAAAAATATATTATACGCTTTGTCTTATATTGAAGAATTTGATTAGCACGGATTCCAATTTTCTCCATCACTAATTTCAAATGTTCTTTTTGTGGTTTGTTCTCTTTTATTAAAGGGTGTCATTTTTAATAATACATTCTTTCTTATTTAATTTTTTTTTTTTAAATAAAAATCTTAAAATTCAATGCTTCTATTAATATATTCTTTCTTATTTAGTTTTTTGTTTTTAATAAAAATCTTAAAATTCAAGTGTTCAATTAAACCATTTCTTATTTAAGAATGACAACTTTTATCACTCAAACAACATACATAAAATTGGTCCAAAAAGACCAAAAGACACACAAACAAAACACTAAAACAGACTTCAACACAAGCACATGGGCCGTTGCCAATTCAACGCAACAGACTCCAAAATTCTAACCACACACACTACAAGCCCAGGCCCACGATTGCTCCAAACTCTAGAGCAGGCCATTGTATCCTTCAAGAGTATTGCTGAATTTCCTAGGTTGTGGTAATGTTTTAGAGAAAAATGAAAAGACCAAAATACCCACTCCAAAAAGAATAAAAAGATTAAATAAATAACATTAAAAAGTTAAAAATTTTGAAAATTTAAAACTCAAATAGAAAATTAAAGTAATAAAATAAATAAAATAAAATAAATTATTATTTTTTAAAAATTAGAAAAATAAAATATAAAAAAGGAATGATAAAAAATTAAATAAAAATGAAATAAATAAGAATAATTTTATTAAAATTTTAAGGTAAATTAAATTCTATAAATTAATTCATTATTTAAATAAAATTTTAAATGATAAATTTTGAAGTTAAAAAAAAAACAATTCATTAAAAATTTTAGGTTAAATTAATTTTTTATAAGTTAATATTTAAAATAAAATTTTATAAAGGCTAAATTTTGAATTTTGAAGCTGAATTTTATTCTTAAAAGAATTTGAAATATTTAAAAATTATTATATTAACTTGTTAAATTTTTATAGATCTAGAATTAAACATTTAAAAATTAAAAAGAAATTATTATACTTGTATAAATACGTTAAACATATGTTACTTGCATATTGAGAAAGATATACGATGTGTGTCGTGAGTTGTATATCTTTTTAGATATTTTTGTTATTTTGAATTAAGGACATTGTTGAAAAATTATTCAAGATTCATAGGAACATTGAGTTTGAACCTTATATTTTTTTAGTACTCAAAATTCATAGGATATTGAGTTTAAATCAAATATAACGATATAGTATTACTAGGAATATTTTTAATGTATCAAATAGTTTTAATCACATTCTTGAGAACCTCCTTCTTAGGAATGAGAAATCACATTCCTGGGAATGAGAATGAGAAAGGTATCAAAGACTTCATCCTTCCCTCATAGACTTCATCCTTAATAGTATTCTAATGCTCGTGCTAGAGGTGGCATTTGAAATGGGCCGACATAGGCCCAACTTAGCCCAACACACAAAAATTTGGGCCCAATCCAACTCGGTTGAAAGTGGGCTCCACTCAGCCCAGCCCCTCACAAATAGGTGGGCCGAGTTGGGTCATATAATTTTTGACCCAGCCTATTTCAGCTCAGACCCATTTAAGCCAATGCCTAACTCAGCTCAGCCCATGAGCCCAGCCTAGCTCAGCCCATATAAGACTTATCTCGAGCCCATATAAGGCCCATCACAATTTGAACTCACTTATTAAAAGAAATTGATATATTATGCTTCATCCATGCAATGTAAGCTGTAATAACTATTTTTTTTAAACAAACTAGCAAGTCGTAGTAACTATTTTTTTTAACAAACTAATAATAACAAGTAACAAATTTGTTTCTTAAGTTGATATTAAATGACTTGTTATCAAAATTTTATGATATTGTAAGTTTGCAACTTGCAACTTTATGTCCTTTCATATTATTTTTAAAAGATTTTAGGTACAATTATTTTTTACAATTTTTATAATCGTACATATAATTTTTCCTATAAATACTTAGTGACATAGTGTTTTAGTCAATAAGTATATTTAACTTTATTTTACTACAAGTCTACAATATTATATATAACTATATCCATGAGAGAAGAAAATTTTTCACGGCGATTCCATTTGTTAGAGGTTTGAAATCATTTTACGTACTTTGAAGAACATGAGTATGTAATTTGTAACTATTGTCAACGTCAATTTATATTTCGACGTAAACTTAGAACTAGGACGCTTATAATACACCTTGTATCTCAAAATCCAAATGTCACAAATTATTTTAATCCTGAAGTGGTCATTCAACCACTGCCACTGCCAAGCACACCACAACCATCAACAGGCCTAGTTCCCGTACAAGGAACATAACAAAATGGAGAACTTTTATACTAGCTTTCCTTAAACATTTATATAATATTTTATTTTTATATTTATATCACTAATATACTCAAGTCTTATTAACTTATAGTTTGTTATGCAGTATTTTATCATTTATGTTAATTGTTAATGTTATCAATCAACTTGTGTACTGTCTCGTTAATAGTTAAATTAATTTTTCTTTAAAAAATTAAGTTTAAATTTTATTTTTTTAATTATTAATCCAACTATCCAAGTAATATATATATAGGTATATATATTAGTGTTTGTATATATATGTGTGTGTTTGTATATATATTAGTATGATTATATATTAAAATTATACTAATCACAAAAAAAAGGTTGGCTCAGCTCAACCCAGCTCGCGACTCTTGGTAGCGACTCGTGGGCCGAGCTGGGGTTCTATACTATGAGAAATAAGCCCAGTCCAGTTCAGCCCACTAAATATCTGTGTTGAACCGGACTCAATTTTCTCAACCCATAATTCGACCGAATCGTGTCGGGCCGTACCGGACCGACCTATATGGCAACTCTAGCTTGTGCTACTATTAGTGCCTGTGCTTCACTGCCTTAGCCACAATACTAGTACTAAAGAATCTTTGTAGTTTGGGTCAATTATAGTATCTAAACAATAGAACATCGTAAGCCGAAACAAATAAAGAAACCTTTAAATAGTAAAATAAAATAAAATTAAATAGCAGAGCCTTTCTAAAGTTTTCCTCTTTTTTGTTTGTTTTCAAAAGTAAAAACATCGTTATAATAGATATCTTATTGTACGATTTTCTAATGGTTATATAAACTAAAATTTATTACATAGGTTTTACCTAATTCGACCAAACAAAGGCATTCCCTTCCCCCCATTTTTCCAATCCAAACATAGTACTGTGTAAACCTCTTGGGTGGCTGCACGTGTCTTTCAAGACAGAGGCGTTAGAGAGTTTGACCAATAATTTCTAATTTTTATACCCTACTTTCCTCATTGTTCGGTTTTCGAGTAGTTTTAGTTCCAAGGCCTGCTCTTGTAACAATTGATTGAGTGACTAGAATGAGTAAAATAGGTGAATTACCTCTTAACTAATTTGGTCTTATCCCATCTCAGTTAGCATCCTTGTTATATTTTGCTCATCCCCTACGTATGGTGGTATTATTAATTTTTTTTGTCTTTTTTTTACGATGAAATGTTGGAATGTTTTTCCAAAGTGACTTTCATGATCACATGAAGTTATATTGAAAATGGTAATAGTCCAATGACCAAAGTCATGAACTAATATGTAACTTTCTACATAATGAAATATGTAGTGAATTCACAAGAAGAATAAGAGGAATATTGAAGAGTATTTTTAAAACCTTCATCCAATCACCTAAATTATAATCCTAGTGCTATATTATGGAATATTTAGTGGGGTTAGTAGGTTCATGAAAGGTCATCTCTAGTTAAATTCATAATAGGTGGAATTAATTGGAAGATAGCTATATAAAGAACTCTTGACCCCTCTCTCTACTCACAATGCTTAATGTCTGTTATTCCAATCAACTGCCAAACATAAAAGTATATAGAGTAAGAGGAAAGAATATTAAGTTAGTCATTGGATGTGTAATTTATTTGAAAGAAGTAAAAGGTTATAAAGGGTACTAAAATCCTTCAATTTCTTTAACGAGAAGGATTTTGCAATCCTTTTAAATTAGAGTTTTTTTGGAGGAAAAACAAAGATTTTATATAATTTTTTTTATTTCCACATATCTCTTGGTTATGAAAATAAAAAAAGTACTTAAGTAATTTTACATTTAAAATTATTTTTTCTTTTGCTTTTCCTTTCCTTCCTAATAAAAAATCATAAAATCATTTCATTTTATTTTTACTATTATTTATTTTTGCAACCCAAACAAAATAATTCATTTTCTTTGCTTTATTTTATTTTTCATCCTCTGCTTTGTTTTCCTTTCCTTTGTGCAATCCAAACAGTGGGTTAAATAGAGCGAAATGAGTAAAAAATAGTATTTACTGGACAAAATGGCACAAGCAGCAAGACTCAATCTCCGATTGCATATCTATTCAAATATACACATACACACACACATATGTATATTTGCGCATGTTGTAGTGGGCTATTCCCCTTAGGCCCACAAATGGATAAAGGCCTGTATAGGAACACAAAGACAAGTAAAAGCTTCGGCCCAAAGATACCTCGGCCCCCCTGTATGGGTAAGGGGCCAAAAGGGAGGCATCGGCCCAAGAGGGGGCATGACCCGCGGCAAAGAAAGAGGAAATCAAGATAAACAAGGAAAAAAATAAGTCAGGAACGTTGATGGAGATCATAGGGGATTGGGAGACGAGATCATGGAGGATGAGAAAGGAAGGTCAAATAGCGTATGGGAGAAGGAAGATAGGGAGAAGGGGCTACTTAAGGAAGGAAGGAAGGAAGAAAAGACACGACATTCTAACCCTAAACACTACCCCATCCAAAGAAGCATCAGTTTTCAGCCATCTTTGTGTTCTGGAAGGCTACTCACTTGTCGGGACCTTGAGAGAAAAAGGGATTGGGGCTTCTCCAATCTTAATTGTAGATTCCGAGGGTCTACAATTTAGCGCCCATCGTGGGGTCCTTCAGCAACTGTGGTAAAACTCCAAAAATAAAAAATGGCAGAAGGTACATTCAGAAGCTTGGAATAGAGATTGAATGCCTTGCAGGCTATGCTTGAAGAACAATTGAAGGAAGTAGTGGCAGAAAGAGATTCGGCATGAAAAGAAAATAAGGATTTGAGGAGAAAGATTGAGACATTGGCTGTGAACCCCGGAAGGGATTCTTACCAAACCTTTTCGCCGGGGACAAGGACGATAGTACCAATGTGGGCACTTGAGGACAGTCCAAAGATGGGAAACGTTCAAATGACAGGCACTGTCGTCAGAGCAGAATGTGAAGGGAACATTGAGTATAAGCACGATGATTCCTTGTTTCAGGATCACATCGAGTTTGTTGAGATACCCACTAAGTTTCGTATGCCGCAGTGGAAGTTATACAATGGGAAAGCAGACCCTGACGAGCACATCGCACACTTTCGTCAAGGGATGATGATAGCAAACATAGCATAAGCCCTAAAAGAAGCATGTATGTGCAAAAGCTTTGGATCCAGCCTTACTGGCTCAGCACTAACGTGGTACTCAAGCATGTCGAATCGGAGCATCGGGTCATTCAGCCAGTTGATGAAGCAATTTTTAGAACAATTTGCACCAAGTATGAAGGCGAGAAAGAAGGCCAGTGACCTATACAAGGTTCGACAGGGAAAAGGGCGAACCTTTAAGGAAGTATGTGCAAAGGTTCAATGAAGAGATGATTGGCATACCACAATGCAATCAGGATACTGCGGTGTCAGCTTTTTAACAGGGGTTCATGCCTGAATCTGATTTGTATAAAGAACTGGTAATGAACGCATACAATAGCATGAAGGATATAATAGAGAAAACCAGAGGAATCATGAGGTAGGAGGAAGAAATAGGAGTTAGGAGACCTACACCCTAGCCAGAACGCAATAGAGAAGCGCGCTACTCAGAGCCCCGACGGCACCAGCCCTACGTATTTCACGGCCCTCATGCAACGTCGGTACCTTCGAAAATCACGGAACCAAGGCGGCGCCACCTGGGACGCAAACTATTCGATGGGAGGGGGAAGATCCTGTAAAATCGGAATATAACTTGTTCATCAATCATACTCAGTGTGTGAATGAGTTGAAGCAGCTAGCCTACGTACGATGGCCAAATAGAATGAAAAGTCACCTGAGCAAAAGAGACCACAGATTATGGAGCGAGTTTCACAATGACCACGTGTCACGACCCCATCTTCTTAATTACTATAATAGCCTCTGATATCGGACTAATCAGCAAGAAAAGAGATATATTCAAACTTATAATAAACTTGAATATGTGGGATCGTGATACCACGAGCTTAAGAAGATCGCTTCTCTTAGTTCCGTTAAGGCACAAGTTACTAGCCCGAGCTCTAATGTCCATAAAACCATACAACCAAGAAGCTAATATTACCATTACAACACCTATTTATAAGCTAATTCTAGTAAAGCACATTATACAAACTTCATCACTAATAATTAAGTTCATAACCATCAGAATTAAACTTACAAGACCTAGGTTCAATTGTTCATTCATAATTCCAACCCAAACCAACCCCTAGGTTACAAAAGAATAAAAGATCAAATCAAATACAGTCTTAGAATCCAAAAGGTTAATATATTACATCACCTTGTTTAACTTACAACATAATCTCCTATTACAAAAGTCATAGCTACAACAACATCTAGGTAGATCGCAAGAGCATAAGCACGTCCTGACAGTTAGAGAATCTCCTATACCAACTTGTGAAATTGGCTTGAATCCAAGTTCACCTGTAATTATTATAAAGAGATAGTGAGCTACACCTAGCTCAGTGAGGGATATGGAAAGATGGGTTTTCGTAAACATTTTTACCCTTTTGGAAGCATTTTTTGAAAAGTCATGCCATGTACATACGAACAATTGATAGAAACACGGTAAAAACCTAATAAAGAACTAGTTTGAGCATGTATAAAAAAGTACTACTAGCAGAGAATGTGTATCCCGAACATTTAATGAAGTAGTAACCAAGCATGTTAATAACAAAATTAAACATGTGAACAAGTAATCAACTCTTCCCCCTGAAAGAGAGTGGTTGAACATATAATAAAAGGATACGGGCAACGCTTTCCTCCGAAGACCTCAAAGGACCAAGCGAGAATGGTTGCAAATGTTAGAGATGGCCAATCTCGCTGCTTCATCAATATCGTAACCCTATAAGCCAAATTACGAGAATGAAATTCGGATATACACCCTAATGCTACAGTAGCCTGTCTGTCTTGGCAAGCCCAATGCCGCCCAGACGGTACCGGAACTTCTACCATGGGGTCCATTATATTGCTTAATTATATCATTTATATAACTTCCATTTCTCCAAGGAGATTCACCAAGCGAGAATGGATTTCAAATGTAGAAACAAGCTCGGAGGCAACAAAGTAGGTTGCTACCGGTTAGTGATAACAATTTACGCACATATCAATATAAGCATAATCCAATTAGAGTTCATGTAAGTTACAAACATGCATGAGAAGATCAACCAAGTAGGATTCTTCCGATAGCCAAGCATGGTCACGAATGCAACAAGAAATTCATGCTAATTTGGTGCTCATGGCTAGGTTCTAATGCAATGTATTTACATGTGCAAGGTAAAGGCTAAATTTTATGTTCAATTCTTACCAATTAAGTTACCAAAAAGGTTCATGGAACAATTTTGAAACAAAGGGACAAAGTGTGCAAAGAAAGAGGCAAGATAGGCTAAGTAAGCGAAGTAAAACAGGGGAGTTACACAAGACCTAATTTAAATAGTTAGTTAACCTATGTTACTGACCTTCAAATAATCTGATTTTAGTCTAGAATCAAAGTTTATCGAATTTAGATAGTTCTAGAATCAAACGGAACTCAATTCAGAGTTAAAACAAATGAGATATGGCTTTCGGAAAATTATTGTGCAAAGCTGTCAGGGAAGTCGGATGAATAGTCGGATGAGTGGCTCAACTGGCTTGCTTCGTCCGACTTTTCCAGAGAATGAAGCCTAAAGCCGGACGAGTAGTCGGACGAGTGACTCGTCCAACTTCCCTCGACCGACCTAGGTAAAAATAACCCGTAAATTCACTCTATTTGACCCCTAACTTGCTTGCCATACCACCAATACTTCCCAAACACCTAATGCACTCAAAAGGGCTACCAAAACACATAATCAAGTTCACAAATTATGGTATAACACCCTTGAATCAATCCAACTTGCAATAACACCCAAATCAACAAAACTCAAACATCCACAACAATCAATGCTCAAGACTTGTTTTCCAAATGGTTTTCTCACTCATTCAACTTCACCACAAGAGTAATACCCACATTGAAACGTTACTCTAGCATTCAAGAACAAATGTAAACAATACCCACATAATACCCAAGTCATGAAACCCTAACTCATCAAATAAGCTCAAATGCACAAAATAGACCCAAGTACATCTTGATCATGCCCAACATACACGATGAACACATAGCCACAATTCAAATGGCTTTAGAAAATATTTTGAAAACATCCCTTACCTCCAATGTCGAGAAATTACAAGTTCAAAGTAGTAGGATACTTAGCAAGGCTTGGAAGATCAAGAAAATAGCTTGAACTAGCTCCCTCTCCTTTCTTTTCCTCTTATTTCTCGTCATTTCTTCTTCATTTTTTCTCTTGGCTGAGTTGTTTTGTATGTGTAGGTGTGTGAGTCGTGTGGTATGTGTGTGTAGTATTTTTGTGTATGTTGAGTGTGTTATGTGTGTTTTAGTTGGTAGGAAATATCTAAAGGCCACAATGACTACCTCGCCCTTCAACTAATGCCATATCTACTAGTTTGCCATTTAGTTCTATTTAAACTTATTTAGTTAGCTAGTGTACTGTAGTGTAATTTATTTAATTTTTACAATATTTACATCACACAAATGCACATTATACGAGGCAAATATACGTAAAAACATATAAATGTACCTAAATCCATATAAATGTACTTAAATCATCGAAAACACATATTTAATGACATGATATGCATATGAGGTTTTGTGCGGGGCTTCACACCATGGGCACGTCATCTCGGAATATGCAGACTTGAGAGTTGAAGTCCTAAATATGTTGAAAAGGAGGTATTTGACTCAGTACTTAACCGACAAGGGGAAAAGACAATTAGGGTTAGAGAAAAAAGAGCGGAGGAACGACCAACAGGTCCTCTGAAGCCAGTCCGGACCATCGGATGCATTATCGGAGGATTGGAAGTTAGTGGAAAAATGGCCTCGGCTGCACGGAGGAATGCCAAAAGATGAAGAGTTGATGAATGCATGCTCGCCTAGCAGAGCATAACACCTAGGCAGCAGTACAACCTAAGTTTCGGTCATGAAGACGAAGAAGAGGTCGTTGACGGATACCACCACGCATTGGTCATAAGATTGGTGATAGCGGGGTTTGACGTTAAGAAAATCCTAGTAGATGGGGGCAGTTCCGCTAATATCCTCATGATTGGAACTCTACGGGAGATGGGAATAGACGAGTCACAACTGGTAAGAAGAATAGTGCCTCTCACGGGGTTCAGTAGGGAAACCAAACGCACTCTGGGAGAAATCACCCTCTCTACCTGGGCTAATGACGTGTACACTTTGACAAAATACTTGGTGGTAAACTGCTCATCCACCTACACCATAATTATGCGAAGACCTTAGATCCAAAGGCGGTGCCCTCCACATACCATCAGATACTCCGTTTCCCATCAAAATGGGGGAATCAAGAAATCAGAGGGGACTTAGAAGAAACACAAAGGTATTATGCAACGACTTTGAAACCAAAACCAGAAATAGATGATGATGGGGACCGAACCTGTAAATAGCAATTACAGCAAAGGGGCCACAAAATACCAGGCCCCGAGGACACTGAGGATGTGATGCTGAATCCGGACGACCTAGCCAAGATTGTCAAGATAGGGCCCCGGTTGAAGCCAGAGTTGAGGGAAAGTTTGGTTTGGTTGTTGCAAGAATACCAAGACTGTTTTGCTTGGAGCCATGCAGATATGACTGGAATCAGCCCGCAAATTACTACACACAAGTTGAATATTGATCCTTTCCACAAACCAGTACAACAAACGAAGAGGAAATTCGCGGCAGAAAGAAACAAAATTGTAGATGAGGAAGTTCGTAAGCTGTTGAAAAACGGGTTGATACGGCAGGTGCAATACCCAGATTGGCTGGCAAACGTGGTAGTCGTGCCCAAGAAAGGGGGTAAATGGTGGGTATGCATAGACTTCACAGATTTAAATAAGGCCTGCCCAAAGGATCCGTACCCACTCCCTCAAATAGACGCCATGGTTGATGCAACGGCAGGGCACGAGTTGTTAAGGTTTATGGACGCATTCTCAGGATACAACCAGATCTTGATGTACCCCTCAGATCAAGAGAAGACAGCCTTCAAGACCGAGAGGGGCATATACTGTTACAAAAGGATGCCCTTTGGCCTAAAGAACGCCGGAGCAACGTATCAGAGACTGGTCAATTAGATGTTTGAACCGTAGTTGGGAAAAACTATAGAAGTATACATTGATGACATGTTGGTTAAATCTATGGCAACCTCGGAGCATATATCCCATCTTAGGCAGACATTGGACGTACTAAGGAAGTATAACATGAAGTTGAACCTAGCAAAGTGCACATTCAACGTGGATGTAGGAAACTTTTTGGGGTATCTGGTAACTAGACGAGGAATTGAAGCTCACCCAGATCAAATTCGAGCTATATAGAATTTGCCCTTACCAAATACAAGGAAAGAAGTTGCAAAACTAACAGGACGGATTGTTGCATTAAACCGGTTCATCCTACGGAGCACAGATAAGTGCTTACCCTTCTTTAGGGCGTTAAAAAAAGGGAAGTTTGAGTAGACACCAGAGTGCGATGTGGCCTTCCAACATCTTAAAGAATATCTGAGTAATCCACCGTTACTAGCCAAGCCACAATCGAATGAGGACTTGTTGTTGTACCTTGCAGTGTCGGAATTTGCTGTCAGCATTGTATTGGTAAAGGAAGAGGGGAAGCGGCAGTTGCCTATATACTACGTCAGTAAAGCCTTAACCGATGTTGAGACTAGGTACAGTCAGGTGGAAAAGTTGGTGTTGGCCCTGGTTTCCGCGTCAAAAAAGCTTCGGCCTTACTTCCAGGCTCACAGAATAGTTGTTACCACAACTCATCCGCTGAGCGCCATCCTACACAAGCCGAACCTATCTGGCAAGTTAGCAAAATAGGTTATAAGTTTGACAGAACTCGACATCATATATCAGCCACGAACAGCGATCAAGTCTCAAGCACTAGCCGACTTCCTAGCTGAGTTTTCTGAGCCCGCGGAGGTCACAACCGTGGAAAACTTGGGGGAGGGGCAGTTGCACATGGATAGGTCAAACAGCCAAAGGGATGAAGGCTTAGGGATAATCATACGGGACACTAATGGTATCACGATGGAGAAAGCTATATGGTACGGTTTCAGAGTAACTAACAACGAAGCTGAGTATGAAGCCTTGGTAGCAGAACTAATATGGCTTAAAAACCTAGGGGCAACAAGAGTAAAAGCCTTTAGCGATTCACAATTGGAGTCAATCATTTGAACGACCGGTATCAAGCCAAAGGAGAAAAAATGATCCGTTACTTAGTGGCCTTGAGGAGCTTGACGGCCCAGTTTGAAGAGTTAAAGTTAGAGCAAATTAGCAGGGACCAGAACCAAGGAGCAGCTCTCGCTGCATTGGGATCGGCCATGGAAGTTGAAAAGGAGAAAAAAATTCTGTTAGTACTCTTAGAAACATCAACACTATTGGAAAAAGCCCCTGGGCCAAAGGAAACTGCATTAAACATCAATAATGCGGAGTCTTGGATCATTTCACTAGTGTCTTATTTAAGTGAAGACACTCTATCGGAAGACAAGGTGGAAGCCCGTAAGCTACAGGTAAAGGCGGGAAGATACTGCCTCATAAAGGACACGATGTACAAGAGATCTTATTCTGGACCATATCTCCGATGCCTCTCTCCGTCCAAAGCTAAGTATGTGTTGGCAGAAATGTACGAAGGGCAGTGTGGTAACCACTCTGGAGGACGAAACTTAGTCAGCCGTGTGCTAACAACAAGATACTTCTGGCCTACCATGAAAGTCGATGTAGGGGAGTACGTGATAAAGTGCGATAAGTGCCAGCGCCACGCTCATGCCATCCACAAGCCATCAAATCCCTTCAAATCCGTTTCTGTTGCATGGCCCTTTAAGAAGTGGGGGATGGATATAGTAGGAAAGTTGCCAGCCGTACCCGGGCAGAAGGTTTACATGTTAGCTGTGAAGGATTACTTTACGAAATGGATAGAGGTTGAAACATATGCGCAAATCAGGGACAGAGAGGTAAAAGCTTTCTTGTGGAAACATATGATATGCAGGTATGGCAAATCTAAATCATTTTGTTGACGCTGTGTATGTTTAATAAATTTGTGCGTTGTAATCATAGTTACATATATAAACAATGCCTGTGGAAACATGTGATATGCAGGTTTGACGTGCCTAATGAGCTAGTCACTGACAACGGTGTTCAGTTCATATCCATGGATTTCAAAGAATTCTATAACACTTGGAAAATCCAAGTTAATTATGCCACGCCACACCATCCCCAGGCAAACGGACAAGCCGAGGCTTCACACAAAGTAATATTGGAAGCTATGAAAAAACGTTTAGAGCAAGCAAAAGGGAAGTGGGCAGAAGAGTTGCAAGCTATCTTGTGGGCATATCGCATGACCCCTCGTTCCGCAACTAGGGAAATGCCGTTCTCCTTGGCGTACGGGGTAGAAGCAGTCATTCTCTAAAAAATTGGTATGTCGTCATATCGGGTGCAGCACTCGAACGATAATGACAATCAACAGGAGATGCACAATCAGCTAGACACTATGGATGAGCACCGAGAGATGGAAATGAGGAGGATAGCCAAATACTAGAGGAAGTTGTCTCTACATCCCGACAAGAAGGTTAGCTTGCGTGAGTTCAAAGTCGGGGAATGGGTGTTGAGGAAAACCTTCCAGAACAAAGCCGAGGTCAATGCCGGTAAACTTGGCGCTAATTGGGAAGACCCCTACCAGGTCATTGAGGTTACAAGGCACGACACCTACAAGTTACAGGATGGAGATGGGAATGAGCTACCCCATCGCTGGAACTTGATACATTTAAAAAAATATTACTTTTGATATAGCAAGCTTAGTTTGAATAACAGTGGACCCTTATCGTACATGTGTTTTGGATAACAAAACCCTATAGGGGTAGCAACTAGCGAAAAACGCCTAAGGCACCCCACAGGGGCCTCGGATAACAACACCCCACAAGGGTCGCAACTAGCGAAAAACGCCTAAGGTACCCCATAGGGGTCCTCGGATGCGAGCTAAGCCCCATAGAGGCCTTGGATAACGAAACCCCATAGGGGTCGCAACTAGCGAAAAACGCCTAAGGCACCCTATAGGGGGCCTCGGATGCGAGTTAAGCCCCACAGAGGCCTCGAATAACAAAACCCCACAGGGGTCACAACTAGCGAAAAACACCTAAGGCATCCTACAGGGGGCCTCAGATGCGAGCTAAGCCCCATAGGGGCCTCAGATAACAAATCCCCACAGGGGTCGCAACTAGCGAAAAATGCCTAAGGCACCCCACAAGGGGCCTCAGATGCGAGTTAAGCTCCACAGGGGCCTCGGATAACAAAACCCCACAGGGGTTGCAACTAGCGAAAAATGCCTAAGCCATCCCACAAGGAGCCTCAGATGCGAACTAAGCCCCATAGAGGCCTCGGATTATTAAACCCCATGGATCGCAACCAACAAAAAATGCTTAAGGCACCCCACAAGGGGCCTCGGATATGAGTTAAACCCCACGAGGGTCCACTTGGGCCAAATCCTATAGGTGCCGTGTCTTTAAATATATATATATATATATATATATATATGTGTGTGTGTGTGTGTGTGTGTGTTGTATGTGTGTGTGTGTGTGTGTGCATGTATAGTCTTTCATATGAAAATTCACTATTATCATTCAACAAAAAACATCGAGTCGTCATTACAAAATCTTTCTTTTGGCATAAATAAATCGTCAGCAGATTACAACAATAACGTCGAGATATTCCTAGGCAGCTCTAGAAGGAGACACAATGCCAGGAATCTCTACGGGTTTAGGCTTGGGTTGGTAGGGCACAATAGCGGACGGTGCTTTATCATCTGAAACAACAACGGGTTCCGGAGCTCGATATCTCTCAGCGGCCATTTTCACTCGTAAGTCTTTCAATAGATGTTTGATCACGTCAACATCCCAAGAAGAGGATTGTCCTGAGGCATGCTCCTCGTAGCATTGCACTCGAGTGACCAGAGTATTTTCATCACGGATATCCTCACAACGCCTTTCCAAGACAGCGGCCCTGTCCTCGAGTGCCTGGGAATGGCCACAAGTAGCTCGGAGTTCACCCCTCAGTATCTTCGCCTCTTGATTTTTACTGTTCAGCAGATCAAGGAGCTCTATACGGTCGGTATGCCACTTAGCGCGCTCCACCACCAGATCTCCATATTTGTCAAGTAAGCGAGCATAACACACATTCGTCTTGGACTTGGCAGCACTTTCCTGCTCAGTTGCGCGAAGGGCATCATCACGGTCAGTTGACACTTGATTTTCCTTTATAATAGCATATTTTCTGACCTGCTCGGCTGAAGCTGCGGCAGCGATGGCTTTATCCCTTGTTCTTTCTGCCTTATTCTTCTTGGCCCTGGCTTCAGATAGCACCGATTGCATGGCCTTGAGAGCATAAAAAAGTATTGAGCTTCATCTTTAAGCCTCTCGCCCTCCAATGTCGCTTGCCATAGTTCTTGCTCAAGGACCTTATGATGCTGGTGTACCTCGTTGTATATGGCGATGTTCTGTCAACAAAGCAGCAACAGATTACAATCAAGAGGAGTATATAGTAAGAAAAGACAAGTACAAAATCGTATTGATTACCCCAACCGCGGCGCTAGAATCTATGTCAAAGAGATCGTCTCTATGCCGCTGAAGGAAATTGGTGTTGGTAGGAAATCTCATAGCCCCTACGGCATGAGCGATCCTGCCCGGATTGCGGAAGAAACTGGTACCGGAAGGAAAACGGAAGGTGGCTTTAAAGGCAGCAGGTTCGGCGCCCCAAGATGGAGTGAAGCTTAGGCCAGGTATAGAGCCAGGAACTCCGCGGGCCAGAGCGACTTCCGGTGTGGCCTGAACTGTGGGGAGGTCGTCAGTAGCAAACCAGAAGGGTTCCGGTAGGTTGCTTCATAGTCGGGAGATGGGGGATGAGTGTTGGAGTCGGGAGCCTTAGTGGTGTCGTCATTATCCAATGGTGGTTGTGCATGGTGCCTAGTGGCGGTGGTTGACAGGGCCTGAGGCACCCCTTCATTCACGGCAGATGGAATTGAAGCCCCAGTGGCAGTGGGAGCGGTAACAGCGGATGTAGCCTGCACCTCGGTACCTTCGGCAAAGAGAGTTTCCGTGACCATTTCATCTGCAATAGGGGCTCCCGCTCCCACTTCGTTAGGAGTATTATCCCTAATCTCAGTTGTGGGAGCTTCGTGGGCCACATCGACAACAGGCGGATTGACATCGTCAGCTTCCTCAAGAAGATCTGCATCAGCTTCATCCTCGGGAAGATTGTCAAGTAACGGGCCGATAGGGATTTACGTAGCTTGGTTCGTATGTCGCGGTTTCTAAGCATGGGTTATGTGCTTCCTCTGTTGGGCAGTGGTGGCCTTCAAAGGAGGCTGAGGTTTGAGGGACAGGTGATGCCTCCGTAGAATATGGTCTAGTGTCGTGGACGCTGATATCCCCTCATCCATAGAATCTCTTGAGGATAGAAGGAATAAGGAGGTAAGAAGAAAAAAGAATAACGAGAGGTTAAAAAACGAAAAGGTTCAGCTTACTATATAATTCGGCAGCCGAAGCCCATAAATGGCAAATTGTTAGAGAGTCGGGGTTGAGGAGCCGCTTCCAGCAGCGTTTAGACGCGTCAAGAGACAGAACCTGTTCCACTCGTTGGGTAAAGACGGTGCTAGGTTCAGTCAATAGGAATTCGAGCTTCGGATCTACAAGACATAATAAGATAATCACGTTAACTTAGCAGCGAGATGAGGCAAAAGAACATACCAAATACCCTCCACTCGGTAGGGATGTCCAAAGTAAAACCAAGGGCAGCGTCGGCTAAAATAAAGAAGAAAGATTCCTTCCAAAATTTGTCCCCAGAGGTTAGGGCAGGAATCAAGTGCCAGTGCCCCGCGCGAAGGGAGAGAGAGTATCGACCTAGTTTTGAGGACGGACGGTTCTTTAAATGGTAAGAATGAAGAATGTCAGAGAGTCAAAGTCCAACTTGTGTTTCTCTGTGAGCACTCCTAGGGACAATACAAGACGCCATGAGTTGGGCATAAGCTTCCCAAGGGAGATATGGAAGTGACGACATATTTGTTGAGGAAGGGGAGGAAGAGGAAGGCGAAGCCCATCTTCAAAAAATTTGGTATAAACGCACATCCATAACGAATCATGATTGTTAGCACGTTCATCACCTATAGGAGAGCGGGCGACGCCCTCAGGGAGGAGGTAACGCCGGTAGATTGTATGAATCTAGTTATCATCGACCGTCGGTGGTGGGTTGTAAGATCCTAAAGGAAGTTGGGAGGTAGCCATGACGGGAAGAAGTAGCACTCACCGGGAATAGTGACGGGGAAGACAAACAACGTGGAGAGTCGCGAGCAGGAAGAAGACTGATCAGCAATGGAGAGAGAAAGACGGCGTATACTGGTAATTAACGTAAAAGCAACAACACTAAAGGGACGTTTCGGTTGACAGGGAGTTAATGGGCATGCAAGAGGATGCCACGTGGAGAAAGATACTTGGGGGTAATGTTCGCATGTCTCTTAAGGGCAGAAGCACACGTTGGCAAGTGTCACTCGCGCGCCCAAAGGCGTACAGGATACGCATTGACTCTTTAGGACCAAAGCTCTATTAGACGAGAAGAGTGGGGGACTTACTGTAATAGGCTATTCCCCTTAGGCCCATGAATGGATAAAGGCTTGCATAGGAACACAAGGACAAGTAAGGGCTTTGACCCAAAGATACCTCGGTCCCCCCCCTCCCCCCCTCCCCGTATAGGTAAGGGGCCAAAATGGAGGTATCGACCCAAGAAGGGGCATGACCTACGACAAAGAAAGAGGAAATCAAGATAAACAAGGAAAGAAATAAGTCGGGAGCATTGATGGAGATCATAGGGGATTGGGAGACGAGATCACGAAAGATGAGAAAGGAAGGTCAAATAGCGTATGAGATAAGGAAGATAGGGAGAAGGGGCTACTTAAGGAAGGAAGGAAGGAAGGAAGGAAGAGAAGACACGACATTCCAACCTTAAACACTACTTTATCCAAAGAAGCATCACCCTTCAGCCATCTTTGTGTTCTGGAAGGCTACTCACTTGTCGGGACCTTGAGAGAAAAAGGGATTGGGGCTTCTCCAATCTTAATTGTAGATTCCGAGGGTCTACACACGTTTTAAACGAATATGCTTTACATTTTTTTGCTTGAAATTGGGGGAGATTAAAAGTCTAGAAGGGACTGTTGATGCTAATGGTGTTTTTGAGCTAAAGATTCGAATACCCGATAGGTTTGTATTTTTCACTTGTTTATGTCATTTTTAGTCCTGTTTCATTTGAAATTTCTTTGGTTTTTCTTTTTTTAATTTTGATTTTAACTATTTTATTTTTATTTATTGTATTTTGGGTGTGTTTGTAGGTATCCATTTCAAACAACTTTGGAAACCGCTTCTCTGGCAATAAGGGTAAAATTTCATACCTATTGGCATGTCCCACGTGGGTATGAGACATGATATCAATTTGGTTTATAATTGTGGTATGGGTTTAAGTGATAACTCGGCTCGGCAGTTATTCTTAATCCTGCACACTAGTTGCTTTTGAGGCCCGAGATTCTGGGCGTGGCTTCTGCAAAACCTGTTATTTGTGATAGTCTTGTGCACTGACATATGACGTATATTTATTGATTAGTTGGTTTTGTCACTTATGGTTTTGCAAAATATCTTGGATTATTGCATTAGGGCCTATTTTGTTTTACTACTGTTTGTAGAGTTTTGTGATTTTCTTTTTGATTAGTGATTATTTGTTGCACTTAGTGCATCAATCTACTCGAATTTGTTACTATTGCATAAAATGTAGATTTAGGGTGCTTATAACAAATGAGGAAACTTTGAACCTCAATAAACATAAATTGGATAGTACTTGGTAACAATTTTGTGGAAATGCTCATTATTTAGGATGCTAATTGTCTAGACTTTTTATGAAACTTTGAGCATTTTGGACTATTGAGCTTCCCGTATAAGTTAATAGAATAGTTTGCTCAGTGACATTTTATGTGAAACATTTTGAAGCCCTCTTCAATAGCTTTCTCTTTTGTTCTTTTATGCACTAGGTGCTTTGTCATAAGATGAAATCAGGGTTGGAAAGCTCACTTTTATGCGTTGAGACCATGGCCTTGGAATAAGCCACTATAACCACCTCGTGTGTGGGCAAAAACGGTCCCTCATATTTCTGATCATTGTCCTTGCAGTCTGTGGTTTACTGATTTTGCCTAGAACTGCGCAGATGAGAGAATAGATGGTTTGGCCGGATCACTTCAGTACTTGAATAGAGTTGCATACAGCTGATATGATAGGGATTAGGTTTGAGACATTTCGTTAAACTGTTATCCAGGTCCATGTAAGGCCTAAAAAATTGAACTAATTAGTTGCTTTAGTTATATAAAGTCATCAGTATTAGATGCATTGAATGTCCACTTGGAAGACAGATAAAAGCTGAATGATCTCACCTGTGCTGCAGCGTGGTGTGTTTTCTTCTTTTGTCATGCACCTCGTGCCTTCCGTGATGACTTTAGAGAACAATCTAACTATCTCAGAAGGGAAGGATATGTAATGAACCTCCAAATACTACTATGTATTATTACGTCACTAATTAGATTTGACAACATGGTGCATGGCCTAATCCTGTTGATGGCTGAAATTTGAGATGTGGCAATGAGGAATACAATTGATTTTAGAATCTCTTGCAATTGATGTGCAGGCAAGGAGTACAAGTATAATAGACAAGCTTTTGATCAGAAGACACGATACATGATTGAAAAATCCGCCAGGCCTATAGCAAGTAAGAATGCTAATGGTGATAAAGTGAATCAATCACTTCCATTTGACCAAAAAAAAATAAAAAAAAGTCAATCACTTTCGAATTGTTACTCTGATAGCAGTAAGTTTATTGATTGGCTTGGTCTGATTATAGGGCAATTTTCTAATTCTTTGATATTCATATCTGGTTTCTGCAGAGGGAAGCAAAAGACATGGATGTGCCAACAAAGTGAAGCGAACAAAGTCTTTATGAGTAACAAAAGTATCTGTGGAATCAACAAGAAGTGGTTATTGGAGTCTTTATGTAAGGAACAGAAGCAAACAAGTAGTCGAGGAGTCTGTTAAATCATTTTTTCACAGAACCAGATGGATCCTGGTGAATTAAAACAAATTTCTAATGGACACTGGATTGGAACAAATTTCTAAAGCAAAGTCCAGTGAGTTTCTTCAGAATCATGAGAGAAATAAAGGGATGGTAGCAAATGAATGTTCATCCTTTTGGGAATCAGATAGAATTTCCACGGGTTCGTCAAAATCCTTATCCTTGCAGCAGGACATGAACAAATTGAAGTAAAATCCTGATCAAGATGAGACTGGTGAACTGACAAGTGACTGCATAAATACCGATTCAGAGAAGCTGATTAGCAAAGCAGGAAAAGACAGAGGGAGGGGAGCAGCATCTTTGCTTTCAGCAAGTAGGCGACACAAATCTATGACCCAGGGACAAATCTTCCACTCACAAACTGATGCCTACCATCATTTGATTAGAGCCATAGGATGGAAGATGGTGCTGGCAAAATGCTCAGTGCATCTCAACAATCTGACTTCCTGCCTCATTTCCTCTATGTCACATCAAACTGTGCCATCGACACAGATCAGTAGCCATATGGAAACACAATATCATAATGATTCAGTTAATAGAAATGGTAATGCTTTATGAGCACAAGACATAAGAAGCTAGTTTTGGCTGGCAGAAGACTTTGTTTGGGGCTTGTAGGTTCATTGCAAAGTCAGCTGAAGGACAAGAAAGAGAACCTGATCTCAGACCCACCCACCTTCTAACCATTGAGTAACAATTTCCATGTTATTGATGATTCCAGAAGCTAGTGATAAAGAAGCTGCACCTCAAGGAAGATCACGACGAAGGTCACTGACAGGATCAAACAACAAGAAGGATCTCCATTATCTGAAAGCATAGTTGTTTTGAACAGTGAGGATGAAACCAAAGCGTCTGGTAGGTGTAAGATTTCACTCACGCGAAAGCGCTTGCTGGAGAAGCGCAAAGCCGAAATTTGAGACCTCAAAGAAAAGGTCAGCAGTTCTCACTCTTCTTTGAATACGTTTGAGTTAGTTTGGAAGATGTTTCAGAGACAAGGCTCTCTATTTTGAAGTCAATTATTAAGGTATTAGAAAACAATGCTCTTTATTCTTTGCATTCTTAACAACTTCCCATATTTTTTTGAGAGTCTGAGAATGATGCCTCCTTTTAACTCCATAATTGATGATTAAGCAATCTGGTTTGGCTAAAATTACCACTATAATTGTTCCATTAGGAGTCAAGCTCCATTTGTTTAAACCATTGTCAATCTGACATTGTTTCAAATGGTATGATTCTGTTACCTACGCTCAGCGACTCTGCTTTGCCATATGCTGTCATGTCAAGCATTATTATATCTTGATCTTAGCGGAGCCTGAGAATCTAGTTCTCGTTACCTGTTTCCCTTTGCCTAAATCACGAACAAGCATTATTATATCTTGTACTTTATCAAATTTCACGAAATTATGTTCTGCTTCTTGAAATTGTATACAGACGTATACATATATGAAAGAAGGAGATTCAGATGGTTTAGCTACAGAGTTCTGTTTGGTGGTTGAGCGGGTGAGCGGGCGGGTGTGTGGGGTGGGGTAGGAACAGTATTCTGTTCCAGCCTTTTGGGCCTGATGGAATTTATTGAACAATAGAATCGAAAGAACAGAAAATGAAATCTTTGCAGTTAATTGAGATTTTGATTGTTTCTTCTAAGTCCCACATCGCTAGATTGTAAGAATAAATTGCAAAATATAAGCAGGTGATTTTGTTGGCAAAATTGCCTAAGCTTTGTGGCATGAGCTCTTAACTCCAACTATAGATTAAACTTTCACTGATTTGAGAGGCACAGAAGGTCCCAGTGTTTTTGGGTTGTTGGGCCCGACTCCAGCGCAAGACTTTTAGGGTATATTCCTTTCCAAAAGCTTGCATTGTACTCCTCGACGGATAATAGGCGAATGAGGGTCCCATACATAAAAGTCTATTACCGGATGGTGGCCTGGCCTATTTGTTTTTTTGTTGGATTTGTAGTTTAGGAAGGGGTAAAATGCAGCAATAGTCCCGATTGTTTATTTAAAAGTCTGTATAATTTTTATTGTTTCAAAATGTTTAAAGAAGTCCTCAATATTTGCAAACATGCTCATTGTCGTTCCTATCGTTAAAAAATCTAATAGAAAATACAAAAAATGACTAAACTACCCTAACTAAATCAAAAAATTACAAATTTATCCTTCCCTTCTTCTTCCTTTTCCTCTTCCACCCCACTCGACTCTACCACCACCCCCATCAAACAAACGCTGCCGGTAAATACCACCACTAGCCACTAGCCACCAGCCACCACACACGTAACCCCTGTGAGCCCCCTGAACACCATCCCCTAGCCACGTAAGCCCACGGCAAGCCACTACCCCCACCAATATCGCTAGTCACCACCGTGGCTAGCCAAAACCCACGCAAGCACCACCACTAGCCACCACCCGTGACTACCACTCCCACCCACGTGAGTACCACCACTAGCCACCACCCGCAAATCCCTTTGAAACCCCACTCCCACCCAAACCCACACCCATGTGAACCCACTACAAACCCCACACCCACCCTTGCGAGCACCACCATCAGCCAACAGCCGTGAGCCCACCGCAAGCTACCACCCGCGAACATCACCCCGACCCACGCCAACACCAGCACGAGCCACCACCCGCGAACCCCCTGAAAACCCCACCTCTACCCACACCCACACCCACGTGAACCCACCCCCACCCCCACCCCCACCCCCACCCCCATCCCCCACGAGTTTATGTATGTGTTTTTGGCTTTGTGTGTGTATAATATTAGTGGGTGTGTTTTTGTGTGTGTTCGTGTATTTTTGTGTGTGTTCATGTATGTATTTTTGTGTGTGTGTTTTCGGGTGTATTATGTGTATTTTTTGGTGTGTTTGTGTGAGATTATGTGTTTTTTGGTGTGTTCGTTTGTGTGTGTTTTTTATGTGTTTTAGTGTGTCATTTTTGATATTTTTCGTGTGAGATTTTGTGTTTTTTGTAATTTTTCAATTTTACCTCCGAGATACTATTCACATATGTTAAAACTAATCAAATTTTTAACAGTAGGGACCACATTGAGCATGTTTGCAAACATTTGGGACCTTTTTGAGCATTTTAAAACAATGACGACTATATTAACTTTTGAATAAACAATAGGGACCATTGTTGCATTTTACCCTTTAGGAAGCAAACACTCCATAATTAAACAAGTAAATGTTACCAAAAATCGTCTATAATTTTTTAAAAGTATCATTAGCATGGATTTCAATTGCATAGCCAAATGCATCAGTCATCACATTATTGTTGTTTTGATAATTGTAATTATTGCGGTCGAATTATGTAATTAAGTCCATCACTAATTTAACTATTAAATCGATCACTAATTTAACTGTCATTTTTTTGGTTTGTAATCTTCCACTAAATGAATTTCATTTTGTTACAAACTAATTTTTATTGAATGCGATAGAAGTCTAAGATTTTAATCTTCTATTAAATCATTTATTATCTAGGAACGACAACTGTGTATATGATAAGTTGTATTTTGACGGGGGAGACAATTTAAAATTTGTAAAAGTAGAGGGCTCTGTTACAAACTTGTGTATGTGGTACAAGTGAACGTGTACAAAAAAGCTATCATAAATTTTTGTTGTCCGCTTCGTCGTTGACCCTATCATATTTCTATGGTGGCCTAAGAACATGCTCATTTTTCAGTCATAGAGAGACTTTTAAATTACGAATTACCATTACGAGTTCAATATATACGATTGTTATTTTGTGAAAGAACTCAAATTTTAAAGAACTCAAATTTTAAATCATAAACTCTAAATGCATATTGAGTGTCATCTCAACCTTCAGTTTTTTTTTTTTCACGATTTCAATTTTCATTCACCCATTATACTATTGTCTTTTTATCCATCTTTCTCCATTTCCATCTTCTAGCTTCTTATAAGCTAAACTAAAGAAAATTGAACCACGCATTTATTTCCATTCGATGGAGTCAGCTAAATTAATTTGATGTGACCCTTCATTATTATTGTTCACTTCATTGAATTAAAAATCAAATTATTAACTGAAATATAGATTTTGTTATTTTTTAAGGTATTTCCTATTTTAAAGATTTTTTTGGCCTTTTTCTAACGAAATACTTATTCTTTATAAGAGAGTTCAAAATTATTTATTCAAATAGTGAAAAATGATCCGATAAATCTTGACAAAGTAGCTCCTCATCATTAAATTTTTTTTAGATCCATTATTATGGTCATTTTGATAAATAATAATAGTATTAAAAAGTAATATATAATATTATAAATCATATAACTGATAATACTATTAATAAAAGGGAAATCCTTATTTACTATAATTTTTATTTTGGTTATTTTAATAACAATAATAATTATAATAACAATAATAGTAAGGATTGGCTTTTGTTATTACATACATGTTATATTTTTATCCATTTTGTTAAATTGGTCTATATTTTTATAAGTAACACATTTTGATCTTATATTTTTAAAACGGTGTCAGCATCAGTTCTTTAGTTAAAATAAATGGAGAACACGTGTGTTGCACATGATTGCTCTTGTCACTTAGACAAAAATATTTGTTTTTAAGAGAAATTAAACAATTTAAAAATATATATGATGAAAATGTGTTACTTACATAAATAAGGGACCAACTTAACAAAATTGGTAGAAAGGGACCAACAAGGTGATGAATGCAAAAAACATTAATTTTATTTTACCCTTCGTACTTTCGTAATTGCGGTAGAAGACTTATGCTACATGACATTGCCAAGATGTCCTTCCTTTTTCTTTTTGTCGGGAATATTTCCCTTGACTTTTCTAATATTAATACAAGGCCCGAATATGATGGTAATATGCACAAGATATGGTGTGTAAACATATTTGATTTTTCTATTATTTTGAGGTAAGAGCTATAAAAGAAGCATGTTAATTTAATTGGGGCATTAAAGGGAGATTAACTAAACTCGTATGAAAAGATTTTTATAAAATAAGTTTGACATCATTTTGAATTGGGTAAATTCTTTTGAAAGTAGTTTAACTATTTCAAAAATGATGATTTCGTCTCATATCTTTCAAAATGATCTTTTTAGTCAATTAGTTTCAAAAGAAGCCAAATCATTTGTCCCTTTGCTTATTTCTATCCAAATTTTTTAGTAGTAATGTCAAAAGTGATACACGTGCAAGTAAAAAATTTAAATTACGAAAGACAAACTAGGAAAACCAATACAAATATTCTTTTCACAAAAGAGCACCTCATTTTCTCTTTACCTGATTTCAATCCAAAACTTTTAATGCTAAGGTCACGCTATTTGTAAACAATATGTTTGGACTCACTTTTTTAGATGGAAGGAAGGACAAGAATTCCTCCTTCTGTTTGAATTCACATAAGGACAAAAGGGAAGTAAATAGATGGGTTGCAAAATCCTTCCATAACCTTTAATGAAAGGATTTTGCAATTTTCAATTCGGAGTTTTAAAAAGAAGGTTGGTAGTTGAAATGTTTTAATTGTCTCTAATATTTTTTATGAAATTCTAAAAACTTTAATATAACAATGAATATGAAAATAGTATTTTAGTAATATTCTCTTTAAAATTATCATTTCCTTTCTTTCTCAATTAAATAAAGAATCATAAAATAATTTACTTTCCTTTTACTTTCTCGTTATTCTGTTATACTCTTTTTCCTTTTCTTCATAATTTTTTTCCTTTATCTTACTTTTCTTTCATTTACCTCGTGAACCCACATCTATTACTAGTCTTGTGGTCGGCATTCCCCCTGTTTCATCCCACTTCAATCTCTTTAAATCCAATCGTATGTAAAGCGTACATTAACTTCAACCCTATCATCACAATGTTCTTCATGCCTATTCAGTTGTTTAAGGCTCTTGTTATTTGTTGTAAAATAACTTGCTGGTGAAAATTTTTTGCAAGAGAAAGTATTTGTCAGGAAAATAAAATTTTTTTTTGGTGTTTGGTTATCACATTAAAAAATATTTTTTGGTGGGGAGCGGGGTGGGGGTGACGGGGGAATTAGTTGGGGTGGTGTAGGGAGTGAGGTGGAATGTGCAGGAGATGAAAATATTTTACACTCCATTTAACTACACATTTTCCTTTGACTGAAAATATTTTTCAATTGACGTATTCTACAGTTCTACCAAACATTGGAAAAATATTTTACGGCAAACAAATGGAGCCTAAGTGTATTAATTATGTCTCGCTCTTGGTATGTTTTGCATTTGGTGGCTCCCATTGAGATTGTCACGACTATCCTATGTCACATAATTAATAATGGCAGCGAGATGGATACTAACATAAAATCGGGTATCTAAACACAAAATCGATTAGCATAACATGTTATCAAAATCAAAACCAAAATTAGCTAGGTTTGAAAATCGTTTAACAAAATCAAACAAAATAATTATAGCAAAACTCGCGAGTAATCGAATCCTAAATTAGTTTAATTAGAAACAATCTTAAAAAATGTTGAAAAATTCAAATTAAATGTTAAAAAATTCCAAAAATAAAAATAAATTAAAATTCATGCACTATAGGATGATATATATATATATATATATATATATATATATATATATATATCATCCTATAATTTCTTAATAAATAAATAATCGAATTTGAAATTTTTTAATTTCTAATGCAAAAACTTATCGATAAGTTACCTTTTATGAAAACTAAACTTTAATAGGTATCCTATCAATTTTATTATGGGGTTTGTTATCGAATTTCGAATTTAACCCTCTCTATTATCATTCCGACACATAACTACATTTGATGAAAAATGTTTCAGTTGCTTCTTCATCTTACGTATATCTGAGCAACTTTGGAAGGATATTTGGGGATCGTTGGTAGCACCTAAATTAAATGCTTTATGTGGGGTCTTTGTCGAGGGGCTCTTGCTACGTGGGCAAACTTGTTTCGCATGCTCTGTCGCCATTATGTTCAATTTGCGACAAAGAAGAGGAAACCATTAAACACCTCTTCTTGAGGTGTGGGTGGAGTTCTGCTTGCTGGTATACTTCTCCTCTCCAGATTAAGGTTCACGAGTTCCACATAAAAAGATTTGATCAATGGCTATTGCAGTTGGTTGACTCTTGCTGTCTTATTTGCTATCCTAGACAATATGTTATGAATGTTATCTTTTTAATGCGCTGGACTATTGATCCCTTGAAGATAGTAGCTGATACTGTGTTTCTCCTCTGCAAGCATGATCATATTTCCCAAGACTCCCCTACTACTGCTCCTGAATCTGTTTCTTCCGTTCAGGTTAGTTTGCGTCCAGTTTGGCGCCCTCCCCCTCTGGATTCTGTTACAATCGATTGTGATGCCTCGTTCTCCACGCCTGCATCGGGTATTACAACAGTTTGCAGAAGTGATAATGGCAGTGCCATGGGTGGTCGAGTTGTGCCAGCCTACTGTAACTCTAGTGTAGAAGCTGAAGCCATGGCGTGTCAAACTACTAGTTCTCTCATCTTTCACAATGCTCTTCCACATGCTATTATTCAATCAAATGAGACAATTGTGATTCAGGCATTCCAAGATCACCAGAATTCTGACTGAAGATTATCCTCCATTGTTCAGAATTTACTTTCTCTTTTATCTGCCAATCCTAGTCATATATTTCAATATGTTCATCGACAAGCCAACCATGTGGCAAATTGAGTTGTTTGAACAATTAGGATAAATATTCTTCCTCTAAATTGGACTTGTAATAATTTTCATGAATCTATTTTTATTTGTACATAATGATGTAAATGTTGCTACCATTGGTTAACGTTTTTGTTGTTAGAAATATAATCTCATTGACAAAAAACCTCAATGATAATGAGAATTTTGTTGGGCCCACCGCCATCACCGATGAGGATAGAGTTGAGAGTTTTTTTTTTGACCAGAAGAGTTGAGAGTTGAGAAAATTTGTAAGTGTTTATTATTTCTAAGTTTCCAAAATGCCCTGACAAATTATTAATTATAATTGTTATATAACTACTAGGAGGGCGTTCTTATTTTTCTGAAAAAATGTCAGGCTGCTAGTGCAACTTGGACGGAAGCCATTGCCCTTGAGGAATCAATCATTATTTAGGGGGATTAATGATAAAGAAAATGAAAGGATAAAATTACACAAAAAAGAAAAGGGAAGGGGAAGAGAATTAAATCTTATTTGAATTGAATAAAATTATATATTAAAGGGTCATGTAGGATTATGTATTTTTTTTAAAATTTCGATTGAAAAGGAAATAAAAGAGAAGGATACATTTCATAATATATTGATGTATTTAATGTTAGTCGATATATTTCATAATAAATTAATATATTTACACTTAGTGAGAAAATCACAGGCTTTGGATTTTTGTTTATATCTTATATGCTTTTAGTTATATATAAAACATATGGGCATAAAAGGAATTATATAGTATGTTATAATCCTTGCTAATCCTTGCCCTCTTTTAACTTCAAATTAGAGGATTAAAAACTCGATATCCTTTATTAATCCCTCTAAACTAAACAATGGGAGAGATTAAGTATGAAATGCCCCGATTCCTCGTGGAATCAGGAATCTCTAGAACAACCCGATCCAAACTCAAGGCACAAAAACAAGAGAAAATGGATAGAGTTTCTCTTGTACTTAGGTCAACCAATACCTGATCAAACCACTTAACATTCTAGCATTCACAATGACAAAAGCATGGTAGGGTCGTCATTTCACAAATCTTGCAATTACTACCCAAGTTTAACACATTACAAGGTCCACTAACTCTAGATATACAATCATAACATACATTTCCGCATAGGCTACTAAACTCATTACATTCTGATGACAATAAACATAAACATCACATAAGTTATATCTTCAATCTTCTTTCGCACATAATCTAACCTCGGGTTCACTTGTAACATGCATTAATGAGGTCTAACCTAAACAAACTCAGTGAGAGAGGGATAAAAGGAAGTTTGAAAGCTTTAACTCGAAAATATTTTGAACACATTGGTAACAACATATCACATAACAACCATATAATCATATACGCTTAACAACCTTGAAACATTCACGCTAAACAACACATCAAGAAGTTACCGCTTTAAACATTCATTGAAGTCGATACCTTATAACACCGCCACGAACTCTAAACCTCTCTCGCCTGCGTGTGTACTCATGATGTACACGATTTTACGACCAATCTTACCATGGCCTTCACTGACCACACGAGAGAATCGATTAGTACATGGTAGTCATGCAATTACCAGCAAGCCTTCTGCCGCCCAGCACGACACGACGTTACCATGACTTACTAGGGTTGCAACCCATCACTTCACATCATATAAGTGTATCCACCCAATGCATCACTTCAAACAAGATCAAGACCCAACAGCATATTCATTACTCAAGAACGCATTCATTACTACTACAACACATTCATTACACTACGACACATTCGTTACATTACAACATGTTCATTAATCAACAACACTTTCATTCATCTACAACTAAGCTTCATTAAGCACATATATCCAATATCAATTAAACACATTTAGCATTGAAATGAACGTTTAAAACAGGCATAACACGCATATAGGAACCCACACGAGCACTTGATCGAAACCACGCAAATGGGTCATCAAAACCATTCTGGTGGTCTTGTACCCGGTCTTGTTGAACAAGACCGGTAACATTACCGCCAGAGAGCACAACAAAAATACAGTTGTGTATCCAGTCATGTTGAACAAGACCGGAAACACTTCCACCCGCAACATCTTCCTACAACGCATTTGCACTTTGATTTCGAGGCTAGATACATGCTTTTGGGATCTTATTCTCCATGCTAACACATATAAACACTTGTAAAAGACCATATTTAGCTATCCATACACCACATAACTCCATAGAAATATTCTTTAAACATTCACATAGTACATATACATTTTATTCCATATAAACCATAAAACAAGCATTAGAATGACATTCTTGCATCATGAATAACCTCAAACCATATAAACAAGTATTTTTGAACATATACTTGATGCTATTCATATAGAATACAAGAGCTTCCTCACCTTGGTTTTGACTTCTAGAAGCAAAAGATGCAAGAAAACACTTGAAGCTAGATAGATCATGCAAGTCATGGCTTGAAATCTCTTCTTTCTTCTTCTTCTTCCTCTTTCTTTCTCTTTTCTCTCTTCTCTCAATTGTGTATATTTGGTTATGTGTGTGAGTGTGTATCGTGTGGTGTGTGTGTGTATAGGTAGAAGATATTTGTTTGTTTCGTTTTATAACATAATGTATGTATATGGATGTATATTGCAAAGTAATATCCAAGGTCAAAAGGGTCAAACAAAGGTACTTAAGCTAAGTCAAAGTTTGGTCAAAGTTAGCATACTAAGATTATATTATATGTAATTATGTATGTAATGTAAAAATAGGTTAAATATGGTCAAACATGGTCAAATATGGTAGACTTTGCAAAATAAGACTAAGTTTATGTGTATATATGTAATTTGAATGCAAATATGATGTAATAAAATAGATAAACACATAATTAACACCTATCCTACCACATAATGTATTAAAATAAATAAATGCACATATAATGAAATGCTTGGGTCTCACAAAGTAAATCTTTCTTAGCCATTTCATTTTCCAAATTTGAGAATAAGGAAACCCTCCTTAGCCTTTCATTTCTCTCGTTTCCCTACCCAAACATAGTGTAAACCTCTTGGGTTACTGCATATGTCTTTCAAGACTAATAATAGAGAAGTTTATAGGACATCTAACTGCCCGTTTACACTTAGGCATTGGAAAGTTCCACCAATAATTACTTTTCTAGGACCTCTACATACCTGTCTATCCTTATTAAAAAGAACAAGTAACAGACAAGGAATCTGCTCCTCCAGATGACAACTTAATGTGAGACCTAACCCAGAATTAGCTAATCAATCTGCACAATAATTTATTTTGTGATAAACATGGAACACTTTGTACCTATCATGACGCAATAGAGCACATCTAGAATCTTCAGTAAATGTCTTTAGTGGGCTTTCATTTGAAGATACAATGTTGATAAGTTGGAGAACAATGCTAAGACCTATATAGTATGCTCTTCTTAAAGCTTCCCATAAGATCGTGAATTTGACCAATATTTTTTTTATGTATGTATTATCCTCTCCTCATCGACAGGTTTTCAGGTAGTTTTAATCCCAAGGTCCATTCCTGTAACAACCGATTGTGGGACTAGAATATATACCATGTAAGAAGTTTTTGCTTAAGGTGGCCTTCATGACCATATAAAATGCAAAATAAATTGCGATGGTTCAATGAGCAAAGTCATTAATCAATATGTAACCTCCTACGAAATGAAATATTAGTGGATTGATGAGAAGCCAATAAGAATAGGAAGAGTACATGAATCTAATGCAATATTGAATTCACCTATATTATGACCTAATATTATGGTACACTTAGTGGGTTTAGTATTCTCATTGTATCCCTACATCATGGTATAACTTACTGGGGTTAATGGGTTAATTATAACCATATTATGGTTTACTTATTGAGGTTAGTGAAGTTAGTAGGTTCATGAAGGGTTGTTTCTAATTAAGTCCATGATGAGTGGAATTAATTAAAAGAGCACTATATAAAGGACTCTTGGTCCCTTTTTCTACTCAATCTAACCAATATACGTTTTGTATAAGTTTATTATCCCATCAATAAGCAAACATAAAAGTGTATCAAGTAAGGGGAGAGAAGATCAAGTTAGTCATAGGGTGTGTGATTTAAGTTATACACCACTAAAAGTTATCTATATTAAGTTTATATACTATTTTGTATATCTTCAAAGCGATTCAAGGTAATTGATGTATGTTTTATATTTGATTATTTCATGATGTTATAAGACATAAGCTAAAAGTTCGATTTTCGTCTTACATGTGGTATCAGAGAAAGGATGAAGCTTTTATCTTATAACTTAGTCATGGTTTGAGTTCCATATTATGAAATATATATGTGGAAATAATGTTTAATTTTATGGTGACTTTATTTTGTCACATTAGATAATCCATTATTGATAGTTTCTAAAATCTTTAAGTATATGGGGTAACAATATATTGTAAAGTATATCCTATTTGTACTAATGCTTCTTTTCTCATTTGTTGTTAATATATTGTTTCTTGAATTATTGAGATTTAGAATAAAGGCAAACATTTCCAAAATAATAGAACTAATATTCAAGAAAAATTTTCAATTCAAGATTATAGCTAACTTGACATATAAATGATATCTTAACCCTTTAAAGTTTTGTTATAGGCAATTTCTTGACACGCTTACTAACCAATAATGAATATAGATGGTTGATTGCTAGTTGCCAAAGTGACTCAATCATTAGTAACCATCATTTGGATTCTAAATCTAATGGTGGATTGGTTGCCGCCAAAGTAGTCCAGTCACATCATTTGATTATTGATTATTCAAGGTTTTGTAAGCCTATGGAGATTATAGAGATGTAAATTGCCCAAAGGTGTTTTATTATTTCTATGATGAAAAGTAAAGTTAAATTGTATTATATCCAAATGTATATGTCGTCTTAATTTTATTAAATTTCAAAGTGAATTATTCAAAAATCATTTATCGAGTGAATCACTAGCTTGTCACACTCTCTTTACCCAAAGGTAAAATGTGATGAAGCAATAGATTACTCGTAAAGATAAGAACAAACATGCTTAGCATAAATTGTGAGTAAAATTACTAGTATATCACTATTCTTGCCCAAAGATGAGAGTGATGATGCAATAAAATTCTCACTATTATAGACATATATTGCTTAACATTATAGAAATTTTTATAGCTTCCAATTAAAGAATGTATCCAATATTTTATAGTTGAGTGCTATTCTTAAAATGAATTTTCATTTTGAGTATGCACTCGTTATGATGATCATGATATTTAGATATATTATAATATAACTTGCTTAAAGTTTTTCAACCATTAAAGTTTTTCAACCATTAAAGTTATAAGATAAATTTATTCGATATTGATAGTAAAATTGACTTCTTGAAAAGATTATGGGATTTATAAGATAAAATTTTTGCTTCCAATTATGATTCTCTATATTTATGGAGAATAGTGGGAATAAGTTAATTTTCTAATTTGTTGATATGTTTTTCACTTGAAGGATATTAGTAATATATTTTTATGTTACTTAAAGTGCATATCCCATGTATTGGTGCAATTTTTGCCATAGCGTCCTATTCTATTAATAAAAGTAAGAAGTCTTATAAATATTCATAAGGTAATTGAATACATAATTTTGGTATTATTTATGTATTATATTTTTGGTTAAAATACTTATGAATATTTTTACACATTATTGGATGGATTACTAACTTTTAAGAAGTGCCATATAATGCTTTGTATTTTGATGTCACATTAAGGTTTTATGAAAGTGGTCCATAAAGTGATTTGGGTTGGTTATATTAGAGAAAGATTTTTTTTGTGGAAGCTATTAGTGTAAAGTAAAGGTTCAATGACACATTTTGGCTTAAGGTAAAGACTTTTTTAGTCTAAGCATATTAAAGTCTTATGGAGGTATCCATTAGGTACATCACTTGATGTGAAACCCGAGCATGCATTTCATCTGCATTTATTTACTTTAAATATTATTTGAAAATAATATGTGTTAATTATGTATTTATCTATTTTAATACATCATATGTGTATTTAAATTACATATATACATATAAATATAGTCATATTTTACAAAGCCAACCATATTTGACTATCTTTGACTTAACTTATTTAACTTATATTGACCATCTTGCATTATATACATTATACATACATATATACATATAAACATAGACATATTTTGTTTGCCAACCAATCTTGACCACATTGACTTGGTATTAGTTGTCTTGGTTTGACTAGTTTGGCCATTATATACATTATACATATATATTTTACACTTAACAAAACAAAACAACAAAGCAAGAGAAAAAGAGAAGCCAAAATCTGCCAACCAAGGAAAAAAAGAGGGAAAAATAGAAAACAAGGGTTTTGATCAATTTTGTGAAGAACGCTTGCATTTTTAAGCCAATTCAAAGTGGAAGTTGCTCAATCTTTGCTCTACTTAGCTTGTGCTTGTTATTTATAGCATTTTTCAACAATTTTAGGTGAGGGATTTCAAGTCTTGCATGTTTGTTACTTACTTTGATTTATGGAATTTCATATATATGTGTTATAGATGCTGGTTGAAGATGAATACATGTTAAAGAGGTGAGATGAGAGCTATATATATGCAATACAACTTGTTTATGGCATTATAGGTATTTTATGCTAACTTTGATAATTGGAAGTTGAGAATTATAGCTAGGTTTGGTGTTTATAATTATATATATGTGTTTGTGGTAGGATTTCATGGCTTTGGTGTGAATTTGGTAGAGTTTGGGGTTAATTTTGATTAATTTCTAAAAATTCCAGCAAATGCGTAAGTTTAGAGTTTGACTTGTTTAGCTTGTTTCATGCGTAATTATAATATTGTAATGGGTTTATAATACATTGTAGTTGGATACTATATTGATTGTGCAAGGGTTATGTGTTGTAGAGATTTATAAAGTGGTTAAATGATGATTAAAGGTTGGTGTTAATGTGCAGAGATCATGTTCTTTTGATGGTTAAATATTGGGATTAATGTGTTGAGTATATGTTCTATTGAAGCTTGGTTGATGGTAATGAATAGATGTTTAAATGTGTTGTAGAAAATGAATGTGTTGTTGAGTGATTAATGTGGTTGAGAGACAACCTACTTTGTTGGTCTCTCTATTTGATGCGAATGCATGTTATGTGTTAAATGCGATGCGAAGCGTAAGGTTGTAACTTTAAAACAGATAAGGTAGGTTTGTGTTGTTGGGATTGGTGTGCCCAAAAGACCACTAGCACTTGCTGTAACTGTTAGAATATGCACTTGTCTCACATAGAAAAATCATAAACTCTTAGACCACTTAATAAGATCTTGGACTACTCTACTTAATACCAATTGATTTTAAGATGAAAACTCAGTTATCTTAACATGGTATCAGAGCTAGGCCCATGGTCTAGTTTCATTCATCTTTCGCGTGCGATCCATCTCAAATTAGGTCCACTTGTCTTCAATCTTTCGCGTGTGCATAATCCACGCATCTTCAATCTTCAACATGTGTTATCTACCACATGTGTGTTTAATCTTCCATGTGTGATCTATCTCAAAAATTCGGTCCACATGTGTTCAATCTTCTAAGTGTGACCATCTCAAAATAAGGTCAATGCGTATTCAATCTTCCACGTGTGACCCCTCTCAAATCAGGTCACATGTAAGGGGGAGTGTTAGAATATACACTTGTCCTACATAGAAAAATCATAAACTCTTAGACTACTTAATAAGATCCTGGGCTACTTCACTTAGCATCAATTGGTTTTAAGATGAAAACCCATGATTCTTAATAGTAACGCCCGAGATTTTTATCATATTCATAATTAACTATTACATGTCTCTTTGTGCTTTTAAATGTACATTTATTACTTTAAACATGGTTACTATTCACAGTGTGTTTTTGACTGCTTAAATTGCCCGAAATTATATTTTTCCTAGGTTACATGACTTATAGGAGGAATGAGAAATATGAGCTTTTGTGTATCGCATGTGGGGAAAGCGCGTTTAGAAAATAATTTTCGGTTTGAGTGAATAGTAAAAACATTAGATAACTTTGTAATTGGGCTAGTTAGCTTTTCAATTGGACTTTGGGCCTTAGTTTAATTGTATTGCAACTACATAGAGCCCAATTTAATACAAATACCCAATATATATTATATATTACATACATATACATACGAGCACAACATATTAGCTTAAAACAAAAAAAATATATTTCTTTCTTTGTCCTCTCAAGGCCGATGGCCAACACAAGCAAAAAGAGAAAAAATTTCACCTTCAAGCTACCATTTTGTGTGCATTTGAGCTAGTATCAATAACATTCAAGGTCTCGTAAGCCTAGTTCTAGCAACTACAAGCACTTTGGTAAGGGATTTTGGCATTTATATGTATTTTTCATATATGTGTCTTAACTTTAATTTTTATATTTGTGAATTATAGCTTATGTAATGCTTAATTCTTGTGAAATATGACTTGTACATGCTACCTAGGCTTTTGTAATGTAGTTGGGTAGCTTGGATGTTGGATTTTTACAATTGATCAATTGTTGAAGACAATGAATAGTGTCAATTCTAAGGTTTTGATAAAATGTGACTTAGAGATTGATTCTATGCTATAATTAGGTGATATAGGTGTTAATAAAGATGGAATGATGATCGTATGTAGTTAGGTTGCTCGGAACTTGACTAAAATGCAAAAATAGCTAAAATTCAAAAGGGGCTTCGTATGAAAAGTGAATCCGAGTGTATTTGGATATTGGTTTGGGTATCTACTAGGCGGGAAAGTACTTTTGTTGCTAATGTGGCGTTGAATTGAGGGGCGGATTGGGTAACTGTAGTTCAAAGCGACCTCGGAACCTTCCCGAGCTTTTGCGTCAAAAGTGAGTTTTTAGAGCTTAAGTAGGTGTCTTTTAGTGTCCTTAGAGATGTAGGATAGTCAGTTTGTAAGAATTGCGCTTTGTGTTTCGATTGGAACCTAAATTGAGCAAGTAGACAAAGAGATAAAATGCCAAAGTTAAGACTAAAGTTAGTAGTTGAGTTGTAGTTGGTTATTTGTGAGTTTAATTGCATTTGGATAGCTTGTGTACTCTAAAATGATGGTATTGTTAGTTGAATAGTTAGTTGATTAATGAATGACATAGCTTAGTTGAATTGAAGTTCTATGTATATTGATAGCTTTGAACTTAGTTGTTAGCATTCTTGGTTTTTATATTGATTGTATAGCTTGATTCTTATATGTCAAGCGATGTGTCTAGTAAGATTTTAGAGTAACCTTGTGGTTATATACAGTGTGTAATGGTTAGATAATGTAAAAAGATTAGCTTAAGATAATTGAACTAGTGGTTGATAATTTTTTTGTAATTGACTAGCTATGTATTTAGTTGTATTTGTATGGAATGAGTATCTAATTGAACGAGTTTCATGAATTGATTAGTTAAGTGTTCTATGCTTTGTATAGAATGTTACCTTGTTAAGAATTGGGATAATATTCTTATTTCTTGTCTATATTGCTAGTTTAGATGCAAGGGGAGAAAGTTTGAAGGAGGATTGACAAACTAAAGGTGATGGAGTTTCCATTCTTTTGTGCAACTTAATGTAATTGCCTATTGATTGTAACTATATGCGAGGGCAGCCTACTTTGTTATCCCTCAATTATGTGTTTATCGGATTATCTTGTTTATATTGCTACGTGATTATATGCTACGTGCTTAAGTGCTATATTGCGTTCTTTATGTTAAGCATTTATATGTATGAGAACTAGGTGCTATGCGCGGCAAAGTTCCTAGGGCCACCTCTTGAGCCCGTAGGAGCCACCTCTAATGTCTCGTACATATCTTGCTATATTACTCCTTATCTTAGTGTTTCGTGGTTGCGCAATCATTCAGCACGGATGCGGTGGCCACCCACTGGGCGGCAACGGGCTTGCCAATGGTTGTTCATCATTCGTAGTTATTCCCACACTCTCTAGGGAAATGTGGTCACCTTAGGGAAGTTGGGTCGTAGGATTTGGGGTACATCCGGGGTACGCCCACCGGAGTTATAAGGGATGCCGGCTTAGCCTTAGCGTTACTAAAATCTATTTGGGTTCGTGGCTCATGGTTCATAGATCGTGGTTCATGCTCGTGATCAACCTTGTATCCTTTAATTAAGTAACTCTCTCTTGGGCCCTAAGTCCTTGGGGAGTTATATATGTTTGTACTGTTGCTTAAGTATTACATATCTGTGTTGTTAGTTGAGTATATGGTTAAGCTTTTATTGTTTGTATAAAGTGTGTCATTTGGTTATAGTTTTCTTTTAATGGCTATTAGCTTTATTAATTTGATTTAACAATTGTCCTGTTAGTGATTCTTTGACTTATTTGCATTACACGAAAGATTTACAAAACTCCCCGAATACTTGTCCCATCCCTCATTGAGTATACATGTATTGTATGCTCACCCCTCTTCCTAACATTTTTCAGGTTTAGTACGAAGCAGTTGTGAAGCCTCCAAGCTATTGCGCCTTCTGAGCATTGAAGTGCTTCTTGCTCATGATAATATAATTTGTGAAGTAAAAGCCTTGTGTGTATTTGATTCATGTTATGAAGGATTGTAATAGATAGTTTAATGTTTGTATGATGTGAGAATAGTAATGGTGTGTAATAACTTGTAATCTTTACTTTATTGTCTATTAGTTGCATGCTTGTATGTTTTGAATGGTTGGCGAACCTAATTCATAAGAAAGATAGATATAGAATATTAGAGTGGTATGATAAGTGAAATTATAAACATAGACTTTCATCAGCTAATGAATGCATGCTGGTATGTCTTTAATGTCGTAGACTAGGGCTCAGATGGACTTAGTGTTGGGAAAGCTGCGTGGTTGAAGTTTGGAGTTGTTAAGAATGTTGGAGTATGTGGTTTGTGGTTTTAGCTTTTGTCTACAGGTAACCAGTTAGGCCTAGAAACAGGGAAAACTCCGCCTATTTTTTCTCAATTTTCGTGCCATGGGGTATTGGATCGAGCCTCCGATTTCGTGAGGGATCGGGGTGTTACACTTGCCAGTTTTGTAATATGAATATTTGTAATAATAATAAAGTATCATCTCATTGTTATGAGCATGTTCTTCTCTCATTTATTATGTGGATGACTATATTAGTATATGTATGAAAGGTCCTTGTTTCAAGTGTTGACTTAGGTGAGGGGTGGTTACACACAGAAGGTCTGAGTCATGGTTACTTGATAAGCAGAATTATTATTTCAATGACTTAGTAGTAAAGCTGGACACTTTACTATGGTAGAGGTCATAGTGGAATAAGTTCTTTTTTGGATAAAGGTGATTTGCCTTGATCATGGATTTATTCTAGACTTATTACGCTTATGCATGTGTATGCATTGGATGGACCACCGTGGGTATGTACTCTGAATATATACTATCAAAGAAAGAGTACACCTATACCTACGAGCTACTAAGTGGGTCATAGTTCTTAATCTTGAACAAGTGTGGATGAATCGACGAAGTCGAGTGCTTGCACTTTGAGCCATTATGGGTATGGTCTAATTGCTAGGTTATCTAACTCTGTGGTTTGGGTGTATATGACCTGATTAGAAGGAACGTGCATTTGCAATAAGGAGTCTATACATTAATCACTCCCTTAGATTGATCAAAGATTATATCATCCTAAATCTATGCATAGTAGTACAGGATGCTGTACTTGGTGTTACACTTGAGGATAACTCCCTTAGGTAAGTGGGTAACTCTTGAAGGATGGTTGGATGGTAGATTCAGAGGATCAAAGGAGTTTAAGATGTAGTTCAAGAGGTGATAATACACTGTGGAACCTGTCTTGACTACGAGTGAGTATAGAGGGGCATTATGGCCATTTCATCACTTAGTTGGGCGGAATACTGTTTCTGTAAATATAGTATTTATCCTGGAGTACAGTTGTAGTCCTGTAGTGGAGTGGACTAAGTTAAAGTGATAAAATATTGTTAGGAGACTAACGAGAATATTTTATTCATTTTTAGTGAAAGGATAAATATGTCTTTTGATCCCCTTTCTAGCCAATTAATCTTTTGAGTAATATTTATATTATAGTAAATAACTATGAGATAGAATATTTTATTTAATTGACAATTAGATATTAAAAATAGACTTTCTATTTTATTGGAAAGGGGTTTCTATTTTTAATTATTGGCTGAAATTAATTAAATAATTACACAGAAAATTAATTAGAGCACCTGGGTTGAGCCAGGACCCTGGTACGCATCCCTAGGGAAACGTGTGGGTCCAGGGCTAAGTCAGCCTAAGATTTTAGGCCAAGGAAAAAAAAGGAGGAGAAAAATATAGGAAAATTATTTAGGGTTTTTCTGTTATGGAAAGTTTGACATAAAAGAAATCCCACATTGATTTTTCTGGAGATTTTTTCTTAGACTCTTCTCCTATAAATAGGCCTCCCCTACAGCTCTGGAAAATTGTACCAACTTTTTAAGAGTTCTCTCTTTTCTCTTTTGAGTAGGCTTCAACTTTTTGAAGAAACTCTTCTAGTTATTTCTTATTATAAATTTTAATCCCACAACTAGAATTGCTCTGGTGGATTTTGGTCATAGAAGAGAAGATCAAGAGTTGCTAACAAAAGCTTGTGTAGGTGTATAGATCCTATTGGGAGCTTGTGAAGATTTTGTTTTTCGTTTTGCTCCAAGAGGTATGTGAAACCTCATACTGTTCTTTCAAGAATTAAATTATGTTTTTGTTTTAGATTAACTATGTCTGTTTAATCACAGTAAGATCTTACATGATTGTATTCGCCATGTTCAAGAAATTTTTGAATATGAATCATGTAACCTATAACGATTTCTTTCACGGGTCGCCCTGGGCAGTATCGGGCTTGTTAGACGATGACACGACTACCGATATTATAATCCCTATCGCGAATGAATAGAGTGTTTCATAAGGGTCTGGGTCGTATGAGTCGAGTCAGAGTACATTCGAAGTACATCTGGTGTTTAGCAGAAGAGTTTGGAATAGCGGCATCAACAGAACAAGCGTATCCTTATCAAGTGTTCTAAAGCGGTATCCTTTCAATGAGTTGATAAGCTTGGTTGTTCCAAAGTTATTAAGCGAATGTGATTATTTGGTTACTAACAAGATATGTTGTATCTTATGTGTTTCAAATGATTTTCAGGTTAAAGCTTTCAAAACTTCCTTTTACCCTTTCTCACTAAACTTGTTTAGCTCACCCTATTTGATGCATGTTACCGGTGTGCTCGATGTTGAGTATATGCACGAGGAAGATGTCAATGAGCTCGAGAATGTGCCTTACGTTTGATATGTTCTAGTTGTTGAGAAACAATGCTGTTAGTTGTTTAGTTTTATTGTATAGAAGGCCTTTGAAGTTTATGTAACGTATACTTGGTAACTTGTCTTCTTTAAAATCTAATTGTTTTGTTGTTTGGTTGTATATATATGGTTGGTCACATTGGATCGTGATCACATCTAGCTAGCCTTATATTTTATCTCATGTTTCAATCAAGAATGCTTTAGCTTTGTAAGAGATGTGGTCAATTTTTGCCAAGAGAATGAACGTATGTTTAGTGTATTCCGATCAAGATGTGTTGAAGTATTATATCTATGACGCGGGCTTTCAGGATATATGTTGTGTATTTTGTGGATGTTCATATTTCAGGCGTTATATTGTCTGTGTGTCGTCGCGGTTTATGGTTTATTGTCAAGTATATGAGTGTATGTTTAGGTTTGTATAGTTTTCCAAGCATATGTGTTCGAGCGTAGTCATGTCTTGAGTTTGGTTCCCAGTGGACCCGATTTGGGGTGTGACACTTAAAGTGATAATTATAGATCCTCATGAAAGTACTAGGACATGAATGAAGTATGAAAATTATAAGGGATTCTAATAATGCATAATAGTTGGATAGATGGCCAGTGTGAGAAGATTATCAGGATATTGGAGGACATGTTGCGAGCTTGCATTCTAGATTTTGGTAAAAGTTGGGAAATGTATTTGCCATTGGCAGAGTGTGCATATAATAACAGTTATCAGACCACCATTAATATGGCACTCTACGAGACACTTTACGAATGTAAATGTAGATCCCCATTATATTGGGATGAGGTAGGAGAGATGAAAACTGTTGATAATAAAAATGGTTGATAATGTAAAACTTATTAAGAAGAGACTGCTTCCAGCTCAGAGCAGACAGAAGAATTATGCTGATAGATGCCGGCGTGACTTGAAGTTTGCAATAGGTGATCTTGTGTTCTTGAAAGTCTCCCCACGTAAAGGTTTGATTCGACATGGAAAATGAGGTAAGTTCAGTCCTTTATATGTGGGACCATTTGAGATTATCGAGACAATTGGTGATTTGGCTTATAGATTAGCGTTACCTCCGAGTTTGGGCAGATTGCATGATGTGTTCCAAGTATCGATGTTGAGGAAGTATTAGCCAGATCCTTCACATATTCTAGAGCCGGAACCATTAGAGATTAGTGAGACTTTAACTTATGTAGAGAAACCTTTTCGGATTGTGGACAAAAAGGTTCAAGAACTCAGAACTAAAAGCATGATGATGGTGAAGGTTCTTTGGGATTATCATGAAGTGGATGACGCCACTTGGGAGCGGGATGAGCAGATGAGAGATAGATATCCCGAGCTATTTCCTGAATTACGTAAGAATTGTGTGGACGCAATTAGTTTAAGGGGGAGAGGATGTGATGCCTGAGAATTTGCATCATATTTATTAATAGGTGTTGCATATTTTTTCGTGCATTTCTAGGTGCATTTCTTTTCTTGATTGAGTACTATTTAGTGGCTACTATTCATAAGGTAAATCGATTGTTTAATTTGCTCGGATTGATATTTTTTCTAGATAGTATAACTTATAAAAAGAATCTGGAACTTGTGGTTTTGAGCTTTGGAGGTCGGGAACGTGCGTTAGAAAAATGAAACTCGGTTCGTGGGAATAGTAAAACTATGTAATAACATTAGACTTTAATTAGTTAGTTCTAATTGGCATTTGTTTGGCTTAGTTGACCAAATTTATAAGCTTTGACCCCAAATTATTTTACCTACACATAAAATATATACATAACATTACACATATATGCTAAATGCTCAAAAAACAAAAGAAATAATTCCCCTCAAACCCGACATCCCAAAGGAGAAAGAAAAGGGAAAAACTTCAACATCAATCCATGCAATTGGTCTCTTGGCTTGGTTTAGAAGGATTTTGGAGCACCTAGGAGCACCTCCAACTAGCCTAAACCTTGTACAAGTGAGCGAGTTTGCATTTGTAGCACGTTAAAGTTTATGTCAACTTTTGAGATTTTGGGATTTGTTAATTATGGCTATTGAAAGGCTTAAATATTGTATTATACATGCTTTGCATGCTATATAGACCATGCCTGAGTAGTTTAATGGCTATCTCCATGGTTGAATGCTTGAAATCATGAAAGAGATAATGAATAGTGCCTAAAGCTAGGGTTTTGCTTTAGGTTGCTATTTAGAAGGAATTGAAGCTATCTATAGGTGCTATAGATGATGTTGAAACTAGTTAAATGCTCACGTGTAGTTAATTTTCCCGGAATTGAGTTAAAATGTGAATTAGCTAAAATTTCAAAAGGGGGTTTTTCACGAAATGTAATTCGGGCACATTTGGACTTTAGATTAGGTATCCTTGGGGTGTGAAAGCACTTTTGGTGCTTTCGTTGCATTAGTTTGAGGGCCGGTTAAGGTGGTTGTAGTTAAAATCAAGTCGGGGCCTTCCTGAACTTTTGTCTCCAAAGTGAGTTTTGGGGGCTTGGATAGGTGCTTTCTAGTGTCCTTTGAGACATTGTATGGTTAGTTTGGTAATCTTGAACCTTGGCTTTCGGTTTGGAGCTAAATAGTTTAGGGTAACAAAGGGGATAATGTATGAATTGTATGCTTTAGTGCTTGTATTAACTTGTAGTTGTCTATGGTAAGTTTATATGCATGCCTAAATCATATTCAAGTTATTTGTAAAGTTTCGTGGATAAGTATGATAATTGCCTATTTGTGCTTATATGGTTATTCCTTGTATAAAAGCTTATATTGTGATTAACTGCGAGGGCGGTCTACTTTGTCTTCCCTCATTTATGACATTTGATATTCTTGGTTCTCGTGATCATGATTCGAGGTTGCGCAACCTTCTCGGACGTGGTAGTGTCGAGAAACTCCAGGCAGCGTCGGGCTGTCGGTCTTCCTCGACTACCATGATGCCTATTCCTTTTCTCGCTGAGTATACTCGACTACCCCAAATGCATGGTTCACCTCGTTTGGGCATATGGACCTATCTCAGGAGAAATGGGTCGGAGGATCGGGATACATTCGGAGTACCCCTTTTGGAAGAATAAGGGGTTTGCCGGCACTTACTTAAAGATCATGGCTTGTGGTTCGAGATTGAAGACAAGAAGATGAACCGTATCATTTTTAAATGTGCTTAAATACTTGTTCAATTAGCTTGTTATATGGTGTTACTTATATTATTATCCTTGTTGCATTGCACGAAAACATTTGCGAAAATTCCCCGGTTTATTGTACCCTCTCCCTTGCTGGGCAACTTTGTTGTTCACTCATTTTCTAACATGTTTCAAGAGAGGCTAAGGTGAATCCCCAACTGGTAGCTGTAGGAGAAGAGGAAGAAGTACAAGTAGATCAGCTTCCGTGATTACTTATGTGCTAAGGTTGGATGTTATGTGCAGACTATGTGAAGTTGTTGCTTGTTTGATCATTTTGAGACCTTTGTGGTCTTGTATGTATTTGGTGTTAGATTTGGCAGTTTGTAGCAAAAGTTGTAATCTTATATGGTTTAATAGCTTAGTTGTTATGTAATAACTAATGATAGACCTTACTGATTCTAATTGCATGCTTGTGTGTTAGTAGTTGGTAGATGGACTTTAAATATAAGTAAAGCTTGTAAATATAACTAGAGTAGTATGATAAGTAAGTTATGACTTAGAGTTTCTATAAATATAACTTGCATGCCTGTATGATATACTCTTGTTGGGTTTCAAGGCTCGGATGGCCTTGAGGAGTTTGTTGGTTGTTGACATTGAAGGTTGGGTTTATATGAGAAGTTGGTTGTAGATTGGGGTTGAATGTGATTAATTGTAGGTACCTGTTAGTCCACGGTATAGAGGAGACTCTGTTTGTGTACCAGGTCCGGACTTGACCTATAGCGTGGAGTTGGATTCGGGGCGTTACATAACCTCCTACATAATGAAATATTAGTGGATTCATGAAAAGACAAGAGGAATATGAAGAGTCCATGAATCTAATGCAGTATTGAATTCACCTATATTATGACCTAATATTATGGTACGCTTAGTGGATTTAATAGGCTCATTATATCCCTACATCATGGTATAACTTACTGGGATTAATGGGTTAATTATAACCATATTATGGTGTACTTATTGAGGGGTTAGAGGGTTCATGAAGAGTTATTTCTAATTAAATCCATGATGGGTGGAATTAATTGGAAGTGCACTATATAAAGGACTCTTGGTCCCTCTCTCCACTCAATCTAACCAATATACATTTTGTATAAGTTTGTTATCCCATCAATTGGCAAACATAAAAGTGTATAGAGTAAGGAGAGAGAAGACCAAGTTCGTCATAGGGCGTGTGATTTAAGTTATACACTACTAAAAGTTATCTATATTAAGTTTATTCAAAGCGATTCAACATTTATTGATGTATGTTTTATATTTGATTATTTCATGATGTTATAAGACATGAGCTAAAGATTCGATTTTCGTCTTACATACCATACATAGATAACCTCTCCAATGATTTGGTCATATTCCTTCACAATTGACATCCTCGTTATGCTATACTCATCTCTTTTTATTTTTAATTTATTTTGTTATGACAAGAAAGTCACTATAAGTAAGAATATATTAAATTCACGCTATGAATCCTAGTAGTTCAATTATGCGCACTAATGCATGGGCCGTTGATTTTTCGTTTCAATGAAAACAATGAACTTTGCTATCCAAAAGAAAAAAAAAAAGAAAAAGAAATCAACCACCAAACCAAAAAAGACCCCATGAGTGACCCACTTCTCAAACATGAATGCCCATTGCCGGACGGTGGCCTGGCCTATTTTTTGCTTTCCTGATTGTTTTTGTTCATCAAACAAAGATATACTATGGGCCTAGCTTGGATTGAAGAATTTGATTTGCACAGATTCCAATTTTGTCCATCACTAATTTCAAATGAACGTTTTGTGGTTTACAATCTTCACTAAAATGTATATTATTTCCTATTGACTTTTTTTTCATAAAAATCTATAAGTTGTGGTTTACAATCTTTTACTAAATCACTATATTATTATTATTATTATTATTATAATAATTATCTAGGAGTGAAGTGTAAGTTGTCAAAAAGACAACTTTGTGCACAATAAGTTGTGTGGAAGAGAAAATTTTAAATTTGTAAGAGTAGAGGATTTTGTTTACGAACGCTAAAAGCATGATTGAGTGTTGTTTCAACCTTCCTCACTTCTAATCCTATTGTCTTTTTGTCTATCTTCTCAATTGTCATCTTCTAGCTTCTTATATCCTAAATACACTTAACTTGATTGAATTTAAAATTCACGTACTAGGCATTTGGTGTACTGTGGTATGATTCTCGTTTGAAGTGCGAGACGCCTCGAGATCGATTCTCGGAGTTAACATCTAAGTGATGATTAGCTTGTAAGCCTTCCTTAATTAAAAAAATTAAAATTCATATTATTATTTCACAAACTCTAAGTATAGATTTGATTATTTTGAAGTTATTGTTTATTTACGACGATGTGTGTTTATCTTGACCTACAAAAATACTTATTCTTTTTAAGTGAGTTCAAAATTATTTATTGAAATAGTTAAAAAAGATTCTATCGATCTGGACAAAGTTGGTCCTCATCATAAACAAATTTCCTACATCCATTATGTATGATAATAACAAGTATAACATGTAATGCCCCGATCCCTCACGAGACCGGAATCCTATTCATCATGCTATTCTCACCCAATTCCAAACCCTGGATATGAAATTTAGTGAAATACGAACGAAGTTTTCCCTATATATAGGACTATCTGGAAAACCTGGAAACAACAACATACAACCACAAGACCATAATCTACAACTTCAATCTGTTTCATCCCTATCAGCATGCAAGTCAACTAAACCGAAGAGTAAACAATTGAAGCTATTACAAACCACTAGCACCTAACTATCACCCAAGATTAAAACTTTAATATTACATTTCTTAAGATAACACAAATACATATATGACCACAAGGTCTCAAATAGTATACAGGCATATAATGCACACATTCTTCCTTGTTCTACACACTGATAGAGCAGGCAGCCACACAGGAGGCAATCCCATTTCCAGCTTATAGCACTGAACCTGAAAGGTGTTAGAAACGAGGGTAAGTATACAACATGTATATTCAGTGAGGGAGGTGATGCAACATACCGAGGCGTGTAATATGATATGCAATCACAAGAAGTCACATATATATAACATAAAACAACAAGATCAAATAGCCAAGTAATTAACCATATTAAAAAGGATACGGTTCCACTTCAAGTCTTCAATCTCGAACCACGAGCCACAAACTTCACGCAAGTACCGGCAAAACCTTACTCCACCAAGTTGGGATACTTCGGATGTATCCCGATCCTACGACCCTTTCTCCTAAGGTAGGTCCATATGCCCAGCAGGTGAGCCACGCCTTTGGGGTAGTGGAGTATACTCAGCGAGAAAGGGAATAGGCACCATGGTAGTCGAGGGAGCACGGCAAGCCCGATGCTTCCCGTGTTTCTCGACGCTACCATATCTGAAAAGGTTGCGCAACCCCAAGTCAAGATCACGAGAGCCAAGTAACATATGCATGATAATTTACAAGCAATATAAGCAAGATAACAATATAAACTAAAAAACTAACATTTATAGCATGATATTATCCAACATAATTTATATACAAAGAGAAATGCAAATAAGATGCAACTCCCTCACCTTGGGTCTGGCTACATACGCAATAAGATAGCTCTGATTTACTCCAAACTTCCTCAAATTAGTTTGAATATGCAACCCTAGGGTGTTCATATAAGTTTAGCAATTAACTATATCAATTCCAACTCAACTCTTACTTAACTTAACCCTACAACATTAGAAGCTAGATTTATAATCACTTATTCACACAAGTTCATAACCCACATACAATTAAGCTACAATGTTCACCTTACCATATCATTAGACAACATAAGATATATTAGAAGCATCAAATACCATTAAGTTATGATCATAAGTTATAAATTCCAATTATTTTTAATTATAATAATCAATAATCATATAACTAGATGAGTTATCCTTATAGTCCTACTCACTTAGCATACAATGTTTATTAGAGTTTGATCTTAACAAAGTACAAGTAATATAAACATTATAACAAGATATAATCATTAAATATGAAAATAACTATACCAACACAAAAGGGTCAATGACCGATGATCACGAAACTTCACGAAATGCTCACAAATGCCATATAATAACATGTAAAGGCAAGATATACAAGCACCAAAGCTAATTCAAAGGCTAAGCATGAAAACCTCGAGTTTTCCTTTTGTTATCCTAAGTCATTTAACTCCAAACCGAAGGCTAAGTTTCAAGATTCACCAACTAACTATTCTGATCTTCTAGTTACATATTATGGCACACTTAGAACCCTTGAAATCATTCATTAACCTGAATTAGCCACAAAAGCCCCGATTAGCCCATATCCCTTTGTGCGTTTGTACTACAAGTATCTTAACCAAAGCTCAACTAAGAGTTAGAAAAGCACATTTAGTCCCTACTTACCCTAAGAACACCAAATATATCAACCAAATTCACTCGGATTTACGTTTGACCCAAAATCCCTCTGTAACACAAGCCATTTTTCTTCCAAACACAAGTTAATGTTCTAGTTAAGCGAGCAGTCTATTTCATACTTTTAATTATCCCTTATGGCACCCTTAGGATCCTATGAACTACCCAATTACCCGCGTTTAGCACAAAAATCCCAATTTTTTCCTTGTGAGTTTGTACTACAAGTACCCTAACCGGGACTCAACCGAGATTTATCAAAGTATATATAGTACCTATATAGCCTAAGAACACTAGATGTAATGGCCAAATTAACCCGGATTTGTATTAACCCTGAAACCCCTTTTTAAAAGTTGCCTATTTCATGTGTTAGCCAATTTTTGAACAATTCAACGTCATGTGGCTATTAAACTATCTTTATTAACATCTAAGGCACCTACTAGAAGCAATGAATCAAGCCATATCACACAATTCGATAAAACCCTAGAAAAACGTGACTATTCATGTCATACGATCAACGAACGAATTCAACCGTTTAAACTATAAAACAATAGCATAAATAAGGTCTCTACTACTTATATACAACATACATAAGCATCTTTAAGCGTTACAGAAGCATTTGATAGCAAATCAATGAATTCAAGAAAAGAGCAACATTTTTGAAATGCAAAAATAGATATGAAATCCCTCACCTATTGCGCGTAGGAGCTCCTAGGAGGGTAGTAAACACCCTAAACCACTTGCGCCTAGCTTGGCTTGGCTTGGAATGAGGATTTGTTGAGCAAAAATCTCTCCTTCTCCTCCTATGCTGATTTTCGGCCCTGCTACAGTGTTTTTAGCTTTTGCAGTCTTTTTTTGTGTTTTTTTGAGTTATAAAGTGTTATGTGAGTATATATTAAGTTGGGGTTATGTTTAGGTGCATAAGTTGACTACCAAGATGAGTTTAGCTAGCTAGAACCAAGTCCTAATGTGTCATTTAATAATAGCTAATTGAAACACATAGTTTTGTTACGTAATACTATTCCTTAGTTTCAACAAATCATTTCCTAAATGAAGGCTCCTAATGCATTTATCTCAAACACACATTTTTCTCATTCTTAAAACAATTAATATGATTTATGAAAAATGCTAATTCAAGGTAATTAAGTAGTTGAAAAATAGAATAAATAGTAACCAAAGAAGAGAACAAGTAAAGCACAGAAGAAATGCGCAAATAGTGGATGCATTAGTTAATAAGGTATATGGTGATGTTCTCAGGCATCACATCCTCTCCCCCTTAAACAAATTGCGTCCACGCAATTCTTCTTCCAAGATGACTCAGCATTAACTGAAGTCAAATTCCGATATTCTTTAACAGCTGCTGACCAAGAGTATTAAATAAAAATGCCAGTAAGAACTCAAGAAGAATCCACTATACCCGTCAGAGAACTCTCAAATGAAGAGGCCAATTAGAGGCTCAAATGAAAATACCATTTAAAAATCTGAATAAGAATCCTGTTGAATATTACGAAGGCCATAGGAGAACTCCCAATTAGAAGTGTCGAGAAATACCAATAAAAGACCGAAGCACGAACACTATAGGCAATGTCATATAATAAAGCTGAATAGAGTCCCATATACCAAGTCTTCTGAGAAATGCTAATAAGAAAATACCGGGAGAATGTCCAACAAGAAAATACCAAGGGAAGGCTTCAGAGAACCGTCATACAGAACCCCTAAAAGAAGCTACTCATTCATGACCGCTGAGCATAAAAGAACACGTTAATAGAATGCCAATAATCAAGCTCCAACTATAAATACCAACTCCCAATTAAAAGTTGATCAAATGCCTCTCATTCCCACTAGTCCACATAACTTGGAAGGCCTGCCACTAATCACCTCTTTCAGGGGGAGGAATAAGTCTTTTTTACCATTTGACGGGCTATGTATGAATGCCAAAATATTGCATATGTATAAACATTTTTTAAGCTATTATGCAAGCATGATTATAAAAGAACTTATAAAAACAATGTAAGCAACAAAGTCATTCAAGTACGAACCATAACATAACCAATTCAATTCACAACAAACCTTAATTCAAAATGCTGAAGTACATACATTACAATCAATAATTCACGCAAATAACGATTCACCAGGTCAATTCAATGCAACTTAACTTCACTTAGCACACGTTTAGCACATAACAGATAACTATATCACATAGGTGCACACATTCAATTCAAGACACACAATCATACATACAGGCACACCCTTTTAAAGCACACTTAACAAGCACACACGCAAGGGAAACTACCCGACAGGCAGAGGACCCTGTCCCGGCTAAGAGCTAACTTAGCTCTGATACCACCTGTAACGCCTCGATCCCTCACGAGACCGGGACTCCTATTTATCATGCTATTCTCACCCAATTCCAAACCCCGGGCACGAAATTTAGGGAAAAACGAACGTAGTTTTCCCTATATATAGGACTATCTGGAAACTTGCAAACAACAACATACAATCACAAGACCATAATCCACAACTTCAATCTGTCTCATCCCTTTTAGCATGCAAGTCACCTAAACCGAAGAGTAAACAATTGAAGTTATTACAAACTACTAGTACCTAACTATCACCCAAGACTAAAACTTTAATATTACATTTCTTAAGATAACACAAATACATATATGACCATAAGGTCTCGAATAGTATACAGACATATAATGTACACATTCTTCCTTGTTCTGCACACTGATAGAGTAGGCAGACCACACATGAGGCAATCCCATTTCCAGCTTATAGCACTGATCCTGAAAGGTGTTAGAAACGAGGGTGAGTATACAATATGTATACTCAGTGAGGGAGGTGATGCAGCATACCGAGGCGTGCAATATGATATGCAATCACAAGAAGTCATATATATATAACATAAAACAACAAGATCAAATAGCCAAGTAATTAACCACATTAAAAAGGATACAGTTCCACTTCAAATCTTCAATCTCGAACCACGAGGCACGAACTTCACGCAAGTGCCGGCAAACCCTTACTCCACCAAGTTGGGATACTCCGAATGTATCACAATCCTACGACCCTTTCTCCTGAGGTAGGTCCATTTGCCCAGCAGGTGAACCACGCCTCTGGGGTAGTGGAGTATACTCAGCGAGAAAGGGAATAGGCACCATGGTAGTCGATGGAGCACAGCAAGCCAGACGCCGCCCGTGTTTCTCAACGCTACCATGTCCGAAAATGTTGCGCAACCCCGAGTCAAGATCACGAGAGCCAAGTAATATATACATGATAATTTACAAGTAATATAAGCAAGATAACAATATAAACCAAATAACTAACATTTATAGCATGGCATTATCCAACATAATTTATATACAACATAGAAATGCAAATAAGATGCAACTCCCTCACCTTGGGTCTGGCCAAATATGCAAGAAGATATCTCTGATTTACTGCAAACTTCCTCAAATTAGCTCGAATATGCAACCCTAGGGTGTTCATATAAGTTTAGCAGTCAACTATATCAATTCCAACTCAACTCTTACTTAACTCAACCCTACAACATTAGAAGCTAGATTTATAATCACTTATTCACACAAGTTCATAACCCACACACAATTAAGCTACAATGTTCACCTTACCATATCATTAGACAACATAAGATATATTAGAAGCATCAAATACCATTAAGTTAAGATCATAAGTTATAAATTCCAATTACTTTTAATTACAATAATCAATAATCATATAACTAGATGAGTTATCCTTATAGTCCTACTCACTTAGCATACAATGTTTATTAGAGTTTGATCTTAACAAAGTACAAGTAATATAAACATTATAACAAGATATAATCATTAAATATGAAAATAACTATACCAACACAAAGGGGTCAATGACCGATGATCACGAAACTTCACGAAATGCTCACAAATGCCATATAATAACACGTAAGTGCAAGATATATAAGCACCAAAGCTAATTCAAAGGCTAAGCATGAAAACCCCAAGTTTCTCTTTTGTTATCCTAAGTCATTTAACTCCAAACCGAAGGCTAAGGTTCAAGATTCGCCAACTAACTATTCTAATCTTCTAGTTACACATTATGGCACACTTAGAACCCTTGAAATCATTCATTAACCTGAATTAGCCACAAAAGCCCCGATTACCCCCATACCCCTTTGTGCGTTTGTACTACAAGTATCTTAACCAAAGCTCAAATAAGAGTTAGAAAAGCACATTTAGTCCTTACTTACCCTAAGAACACCAAATATATCAACCAAATTCACCTGGATTTACGTTTGACCCAAAACCCTTTTGTAACACAAGCCATTTTTCTTCCAAACACAAGTTAATGTTCTAGTTAAGCGAGCGTGCTATTCCATACTTTTAACTATCCCTTATGGCACCCCTAGGACCCTAGAAACTACCCAATTACCCGCGTTTAACACAAAAGTCCCAATTTTTCTCTTGTGAGTTTGTACTACAAGTACCCTAACCGGGACTCAACCGAGGTTTAGTAAAGCATATATAGCACCTACATAGCCTAAGAAGCCTAGATGTAATGGCCAAATTAACCTGGATTTGCATTAACCCCGAAACCCCTTTTAAAAAGTCACCTATTTCATGTGTTAGCCAATTTTTGAGCAATTCAATGTCATGTGGCTATTAAAATATATTTATTAACATCTAAGGTGCCTGCTAGTAGCAATGAATCAAGCCATATCGCACAATTCCATAAAACCCTAGAAAAATGTCACTATTCATGTCATACGATCAACGAATGAATTCAACCGTTTAAACTATAAAACAATAGCATAAATAAGGTCTTTACTACTTATATACAACATACATAAGCATATTTATGCATTACATAAGCATTTGATAGCAAATCAATGAATTCAAGAAAAGAGCAACATTTTTCAAATGCAAAAATAGATATGAAATCCCTCACCTATTGCGTGTAAGAGCTCTTAGGAGGCTAGTAAATACCCTAAAACACTTGCACCTAGCTTGGCTTGGCTTGTAATGAGGATTTGTTGAGCAAAAATCTCTAATCCTCCTCTTATGCTGATTTTCGGCCCTGCTACAGTGTTTTCAGCTTTTATACTTTTTTTGTGTGTTTTTTTGAGTTATAAAGTGTATGTGAGTATATATTAAGTTGGGGTTATGTTTAGGTGCATAAGTTGACTACCAAGATGAGTTTAGCTAGCTAGAACCAAGTCCTAATGTGTTATTTAATGATAGCTAATTGAAACACATAGTTTTGTTACGTAATACTATTCCTTAGTTTCAACAAATTATTTCCTAAACGAAGGCTCCTAATGCATTTATCTCAAACACACATTTTTCTCATTCCTAAAACAATTAATGTCATTTAAGAAAAATGCTAATTCATGGTAATCATGTAGTTGAAAAACTGAATGAATAGTAACCAAAGAAGACAACAAGTAAAGCACAGAAGTAAATACGCAAATAACGGATGCAACAGTTAATAAGGTGTATGGTGATGTTCTCAGGCGTCACATAACATACCTTAGTATTTTAGATATAAATACTGTAACGCCCTATATTTTTTGATATGATTAAATTGTTCTACTTGGAGTAAGATTTGAAAATTAGAATTTTTATTCAAATTATACATACCTCGTATTAAGTTGATAGCCAGATTTTGTGGACTTTTGAACCCCAACATATCAAATCATGCTAGCTAATTTAAGTGGGTTAGTTATGAAATATGGTGTAAATGGTCAATCCTTTAAGTAGAGTTAAGGGAATAACGACTAAACATACGGAATCCTACAAGTAATATATTACCTAACTTTTCTAGGTCACAAAGGGACGTTTTCTGGGATAGAAAAAGTAATACATTTCTCTTATTCTTCTTCCGTAATCAATAGCCATTGTGGGAAAAAAATAAAATAAAAAATAAAAACCATGAGATAGCAATTCTCGAATGAAGGCTTTAGCAAAGTGGAGATCACTTGTGGCATCTATAAGGCTTCGATGCATTCAATACTTGGGATTTTGATGAGGCATTATTGGTATTAAGTAAGTAGGAGGGCCCTACCTTTTTTATATAATACCCTATTTTTTATTTAATTTATATTTATGATATATTATTGATTTATGTTGCAAAATAATTAAGATGGCTAAAATTATTGATGGATGTACTAAGTTATAAATCTCTTATGTTTATGGCATTTTGAAGATACTTATGTCTTCCATTGATCTTTGATCATTTGTAAACTATGAATTATATTTGTTATTTATAGGTTCTCACGTCCAATACTAATTATCATATTTTACTAAACAAATGTATTTTACTCTACCAAAGATGATTGAACAAAATAAACTATAATGGCCACACAAAAAAAATACTTGCAATAACACTATAAGACGTTACTGTTCAAACAGTGAATAAAGTCACTGTTTGTTTTCTTCATATAGTATTTTAAATGTTATTTTTATTCTAAATTTTTCAGCATTTCTTAGACATCCTTTCCATTATTATATTTACTATTTCCAGAGTATTTCAATAGTGATTGAAAAGATGATTCAAAGTCTTTTATTTACCCTATCAAATGTATTTTTACAAAATATTTTTTTTAACAACAACTCTTCATTATTTTATTATTTCATTAAATTTTTTAATAGTAACTAAGTCATTATTATTATTTATTTATTTATTTATAAAATGCTTTTAAAATGAATTTAGATATCTTTTGTGTTGCATGTTATCTACTTGTGAGTGTATTGAAATGACTAAGTCTTACATTGTTTCAGAAAAATATAAGAATCAAAACTTGGGACCTAAAACTTTAGCGTATTTGTACCATAAAGTTATAAATGGTGTTTTTCTGTCACACTGATACGAATCATGTATCATAATGAATGTGAAACCCTGTGCCATAAGTTTTGAGGTCGTTCTTTTGGGCCCTTCATTGGTGGGCATTGTACACCATATTTTGGGATAGTGCACTATCTTTTTGTCAGGACTCCCAATTGCTTTTGGTGGTATGTTGACAACAAACTACTTTTTGGATTGTGCTACCAGGAATGTAGGCTCGGCCAGTGTATAGTTGGATCCATTATTGGTACTTCGGGTTTCGTTTTTGTTATGGTACAATTTTGGTTATTTATCGTCTTTGTTTATTAGCATCGTTAACATTGCTATTGTATATGTGACTTATGCATTTTGCTACGGTTTTGAAACCTATGCCTTTCAACATTTATTTGCAAATGTTTCTTCTTTATGTCTTATCGTCTATCGCATTAAATATTATTTATTTTCATAAAGTACGGTCCCATGCTATTTTCTTTGCGGGCCTTACTACTTACTGAGATTTTTATCTCACTTTGTCGTTTCGCCTTTTTCTTAAAAATTATAATTTTTCAGGAGTTAGATGTATAAATACTTTGCTTGGGACATTCGGGACTAGATGACCTTTCGTGGCACAAATGTCTTTAGCACCCTTGGAGTACTTAGATTCTAGTGATTTAAGATTTATTTAATTTCAGTTCTCTTCTTATTGATTTGGGAGTTTTTTTTTTATTGAGTTATGTAACCGTTGAAGTTATACTTTAATGGCATTTTGGGAGTTGAAAATTTCATTTCTTTGTATTTTGACTAGATGTTTTGAGTTATTTCCCGCCTTAATTGTGATTTTAGTTTATTGTGTTGAGTGTCATGCGAGCTTAGGAAGATTTAGTTATTTTTCTAGACACGCGGCAGTTTCATTCTCGGATTCATCGCAACGAATTTGGGGGCTTGACAAATACCATGGAGGGTTGTTTGAATTTTTACAAAAAAACATTTTGGTCTTTGATTTTCAGTTCTTGTATTTTTTATCTTTTAAATAAAGGAGTCCTATTAGTCCCCAAATCTCATGTCTCATATTATACCTCATCTAAAATGCTAGTCCAATTAGCATTTTTTGTCCAATATAGTTATCTTTTTATGGAAATTGTAAATTTTACTAACGGAATTTCATGTTTACAATTTAAATGACTAAAATGCTGAAATACAAGAAAAGGTAGTTTTTTTTTAACGTGAGGATTAATTAATTTATGAGCTAAAAAATCCACATCCCATATACATTTATGTTAAAAAACAATTGAGATCACTAGGAGCTACAGCTTCACTAATCCAATACTACATCTTCCCATACTCTGCTTCAAGTTTAGAACTTAGGTCCGTCAATTTTTTTAATGTGAATTGTATGTGCCTGGCATGTGATCAACTTAAGCAAGATTTTAGAGGGGGTAAGGGACTAATTGTCATGTACCGAACACATGGAATCTATGTCAAAAAGTTAAAAAAAATTGTTAAAAGGATTAACGGCGTCGCAAATTTAAAGATAAGGGACTAATTTGTCATGTTTGGTAAATAAAGAACAAAAATGTCATTGTTGAGGATGAAAGTTTAACAGTTGAGGTTGGCAACTCCTATCTGTCCGAACTGGATTGTCCGACCTCAGGAACCTAATCTACACAAGGGAAAAGAAGAAAAAGGCGGGGTAAAAACCTGGATTTTCCCCTCAAGTGTGAGAGTGATTAGTTTGTCCGAACTGGGTAGTAGCAGTTGAGAGTATTGAATGCACGAGTTACCTCAATAAATGTAGATTGACGCTCTATTTATACTAATCTCGAATCTGGGCAGCAATTAATTCTTAATGCTACCTGATACGCAGCCGGCTACCTGTGCCGCTTACCTGTCGAATAAAGATATTATCCGCACGATAAAGGTATTACCCACTGGTCTGAGTTGGGTATCTTACTTTATGCCACATCGATACAGCTGGCACAGCCATTGGGGCTCATGCGGGTCAAGTTGAGGTCGGGTAATGCATTAGGTCAGGAATGGACCTTGCGATAAGAATGCTTCTGCTCGGGTACCCCTTCATCAATTCCCTCCCCCCCCCTCCCCGAGTTTAGAGGTCAGGTGGGAGATCTAGATTGAAGTATATACCCGAGTAGAAAGTTTCCGACCTAGGCTGGACAAAACGCCATGTCACCTAGGCGTGCCACTTGAGCGGCTGACACACCACCCCTTGGTTCTGACCGGACACGATGTTTAGTGTTCTCGAGGCGGTTATATCCTTCGGCTATAAATAGGGCCTCGCTTATCAGAATTCATTTTGCACATTGCATACGAATTCCAATTTTTGTCAAGGCGACAACGTTGAGCTCAGAGAATTTGACTCGGCAAGCAACCAGCTCGGAGTATTCAACTCGAGAACAAGTTATCTCAGATTGAAGTCTAACTAGAGCTGTTAGGTACGTCCTAACTCCCTTCAGATTGCTTCCATATATATTTTTGATTTCATAAATACATAGAATTGGGAGGTCAGAGTCCAAGGATTCTCAGGAGATAGAAGCTAGAAGCTAGAACTTATGGCGGAGAAGAGGAGGATCCTTCGAGCTCGGAATCATCGTTAGAGAGGGCTACTGCTGAGGGTGATTTGAGCATTTACCAAGAAGAGGAGACAGAGCATAGGTTTGCCCGTGCCAGGGACGATGATGAATGTCATATCATTGGGGTCAGGCGAGTACAAGAGGAGGCTAAGGTGGATTCTTTGTCCGGTTTAGATGACTTGGGAGAAACAAGAGATGCTTCTCCACTTAACCAGTTAGTGGGACTTGAGCTACCACATGAATTCATCGACAGCACCTTGAAGGCTGAGCTTTCAAAGGCAGTTCCTGTAGAGGCGGTGCCAGTCCCGAGTTCGTATACAACCAGCGGCTCTTCGGGTCGGGGAAAGAAGATCAAGCAACTCTTTGCTTGTTGTCGATGCGAATGCCATTCTACCCCTAGGATGGTGAATGCCAAGCTGAGAAACTGGTCCGTGGATGGGAATTATAGGCTAAAGGTCCCAGGTCAGTCCGACTACACATGCAATCCTTCGCTTAACCATGTCATCATTTATGATCTAGCTTTTGATGTCGTCTAGTTACCACTTCTCGACTTCGTTACAACGATACTAGAATATTTTGAGCTCAGCCCTGGACAGATGTCTCCTAACGATTGGGCCATGATTGTGGCATTTTATGTATATTGCCTTGAGAAGGGAGTGAAGCCATCGTTCAACTTATTCAGGCAATTTTTCGTGTGTAAGTCGAATCCCAATATGCCAGGATGGTTCCACCTTGCGGCTCAATCACATCATGCCCTCTTCACAAAGTGGCATTCTTGCAACAAGGGTTGGCACAATGACTATTCTAGGTTTATACGTCAGTAAATATGGGGTGCAGGAGGGAATGGACTCCCTCCCTGAGGAAGAAAGTGAACGATCCACCCCAGTTATCTGATCGGGAGTTGGAAAGCATAGAGTTGCTCAAGTCAGGACTGGATAAGTTGATGAAGTATGCTTAAGTGGGACCGAATCTGGGATTCCAAGCTGTTTGGTTAGATTCTAGACCTGAGTAAGCCTCATCCGTGGTTACTTCCCGAGTCCGAAGATGTGGAAAGTGAGGAAGACTAAGGGAAGGATGAAGAGGGTCAGTTTTGGATTCGGATCCGCCCTCTCCCCCTCCTCCCGAGCTCATTGTCTTTCTCCACTTATTTCTTAATTGTGGTTTGACTATTTTCGTTTGTTTTCAAGTATGTCGGAAGCAGGCAAGCTCGCATATGCCAGGAGGAAGAGAGCCAAGGTAAACACCAAAGGCTCGGTTTTCAAGCTCCACAAGGCTTCAAAAAGTAACCCGGCGACCAAGAGACGAAGCGCGGGATGGAGGTGTCCTAAAAAAAGAGCAAAATCATGGGCTCCCAAGCGAAGAAGAAATGAGTGACCATCAATAAGCGCTTCGATTCCCGTGCTTATGCTGCGGGTCACAAGAAGAAACCTTGAGCTGACGAGACCGGCAAAGGTAAAATGGCAGAGGTGATCCGTTCTAAACAGGACAAAGCTGTAGAGGCCACCGTCTCAATCCCCTACGACCCAAAGTTGGCGAAGATCCCTTTTGATAAACTTGCGCTTGATATTAGGATGACTATAACCACCGTAAGTGTTAGGTTCTTCTTCCTCTTCCTTAAGGTCTTTCTCTCATCCTGACTGACCATGTGGTCTTTTACAGGCTGAGTCCCATGTGCTTTCCATCCCTGGCCTTCTTACCAAGGTGCAGGTCTGCAGCGTGGAGCTTGAGCATAGATACAGCGAGCTTCAAACCGAGCTGGAATCCTAGAAGAAAGAGGCCAAAAAGAGGTATAAGGAGGATGGTGATGAAATCACCCACCTCAAGAACGAGCTGAAGGCCTAGAAGGAAGAGTTGGAACGGGAGAGGTCCAGACGGGTCGCGGCCAGCAATGATGTGGACCGGCTCAAGAATGAGAAGTGGGAAGCTAAGACTAAGTACCAAGAACTCTCCTAGAAGGTCGGTCTTAATAGAGAGAAGATAGTGGAGGCCTTTAAGTCCAGTGATGTGGGTGTGGACTGGCTGATGAAGGAGGGAGAGTCCATGGCAAGGTACGCCGAGTTGGAGTACTTCTTCCGAGGTCAACTTGCTACTTGTGATCGGGCAAAGGCCTTTCTTCCTTCCTCGAAGACTGACTTCTTGGAGATCTTGGAGGCTCCCTCCAAGAGTTTTAGCAAATCCCCAAGCTTTCAACTGACCTGAAGTTGCAGGCCCATCAAGTCATGAACTACATCAAGAGGGGCATGGATCAAGTCGTGGACGAATCCGCAGACCTCGTAGTTTCCGAGGCCCAACCCTCTGTAAGTTGAACTAAAAGTTTTTGTAATTCACCCGAGACGGGCTTTATACTTTTCCTTTAATTTTAATAAAATGAATTTTTTGATATTGCTTGTGCACCTCGTATTTTGCTTTTGAGTTTGTACATTCGGTACTTTTCGCAAAGTAGTTAGGGTCAGTCCCCATTTAAAAGTTTGCGTTCAAGCTTAACCATTTAATTGGCTAGATAATCAAACTGCGTGGGTTGTACGATGTTTTTAAGGATACAAAGATTATTCCGAGGTGATTGTTTGAGTTTAATTGTTTAGACTGAATTGGACTCGTCAGCCCGAGTTGGATGAATGAACCAAATTAAATTGATTAAACCGCGTTAGAATTTAATTCGAGCTAGTAATTGATCATAATTGATTAAACTGAGTTGGAAGTTATTCCGAACTGGTAGACTTGGGTTTTAATTGACATTTGTACTTGTATCCTTGGACCAATCAAATTGAACCCGATATTTAGGCGTGGTAAGGGTTTGTTCAACTCGAGACTACGTGTGGCCACTTGAACGTTAGTCTAATTTTGATCTTGGTCGGATCTTCACATTTATATACAAAATATGAATTATATTTCCACGCATATCTGAGCACAAAAGTTTTTGACAAAATATTGTTTGGCTTGGGGCCTTACACAAAATAACGCTTGAAGTGTTCAACATGTCATGCATTTTTTAGTTGTTTCCCATGTTTGTCATGAAGGTAGAAGGTTCCAGGTTGGATTTCTCTCACAACTTTGTATGGCCGTTCCCAAGGTGGGGAGAGTTTACCACCCGAGCGCAGCAAAAAGATAACCCTTCGTAGGACTAGATCACCAACCTTGATAGCTTTAGGCCTGACTTGCTTGGCATAGGCTCTTTCCATTGCAAACATGTCGGCTAGCATCCTGACCTAAGCTTTGGCCCGTAGTTCTTCGGCTAGGTCTAGTTCTTCATGAATTTGGGCTCCGTTTATTTCTGGGTCGTGGTGGAGGGTCCTACTGGTGGAAGACCTGATCTTTACCAACAGTACTGCTCAAATGCCGAAGATCAATTCAAATGGGGATTCTCCTGCCACCGACCTGGTGATGGTGCATTGTGCCCACAGTACCTCAGGAAGGGTTGTTGCCCACTGGCCCTCCGCTTCCTCCAACTTGGTTCTCAGGCCCTGCAAAATAATTTGGTTAATTCTCTCAACTTGACCATTATTTTGCGAGTGAACAATAGATAAGAATCTAAGGTCGATCCCGATCTTAGCACATTTGCCTCGAAAATATGCACTGTCAAATTATTTGCCATGGTCAGTGATTATGACCTTGGGCACCCCAAAACGGTAGATGATACTCTTCCAAACAAAGTCCTATGCCGCCTTCTCCGTTATCCGTGCTACTCCTTCAGCCTTGGGCCACTTGGTGAAGTAGTCGATGGCTACAAAGGCGTACTTCTTTTGCCCGACGCTATTTGGTAGTGGTTCAATGATATCTAAACTCCATTGGTAGAATGGCCAGGGGCTAATCATCACTGTGAGATCCACGACGGGCTTCTTTTGAATTTTGGCGAACCTTTTGGCAAACATCATATTTTTTGACATACTCATTGGCATCTTGTTCTAAGGTCGGCCAAAAGTATCCTTGTCTTAGAGCTTTTCGAGCTAGGGCTTTACCTCGTAAGTAGTTGCCGTATATTCTTTCATGGATTTCTCTAAGTACGTAGTTCCCCTCCTCGGGTCCTACATACTTCAAGAGAGGCCAGGTATAGGCTCTCTTGTAAAGTTATCCAGCAATTATAACAAACCTTGAGGCCCATTTTTTGAGTTTTCGAGCTGCCTTTTCGTCATTCGGGACTATGCCCGCCTCTAGATAGTCCATGATTGGATTGATCCAATCTGGGCTTATATCTAGCTCGGCAACTGTGTGACATCCCATGTAGATGCTACGCTTGGCGATTTCTTCCATATGAACCAATGCTGGTCAGTTCTTGTGAGACCTCGTACCGAGCCGTACAGAGCCTACATGTATTTTATAGCATTTCATACATTTTTACATCATTTAATATGCATTTACCTTGTTTTATATGCTTTGATTTATGTGTATTTATCTCTATTTACGTGTATTTCATCGTTTACCATGCATTGCATCGTTTAACGTGCATTTAAATTTCATAACGTGTATTTGAGTATTTTTGTAGGCATTAATTAATTGCTACACAATTACACTAGCTAACTAAATAAGTTGAAATAGAGCTAAATGCCAAACTAGAAAATAGGCTTATAATTGGAGGGCACTCTTGTCTTTTGGCAACCAAACTAAAATATCTTATCTATATACACACATTACACCACACACACACATACAAAATCTCAACAACACACACACCCACACACACACACTAAACTACACGATCAAAAGAGGAGAGAAAAGAAAAAGAAAAGAAGAAGAATAAGAAGAAGAAGAAGAAGAAGAAGGGAGAACTAAGCCATTAGCAAGCATTTTTAAGCTCCATCTTGCATCTACCAACATCATTCTTGCACATTAAACTCTTGCAAAGGTGAGGGATTTTACATAAATAGTTTCAAAGGATTCATTCAAGATTATTAATGTTCATTTGGTGTTAATCTTACTATAGCTTGCATACAAAAGCTTAGATGATGAGAATGTTGAGTATTTTGTGTTGTAGATTTAGGAATTGCCCAACTTGTGATTTGATGATCTTGTGGAGTTGTGTGGTGAGCTTGTCATTGTTCTTGTATGTGATAAAATGTATATAACAAGTATGTAAGAGTTAGTAGTTGAAGCTAGCATTTATGGGCTTAATGTTAATCTTGGTGTTCATGAGCTTTTATGAATTCTTGAGGGTTGTTGGATGTTGATTGAAGATGGAAGGGTGTTGTGGATGGGTATAGAACTCATGTATGTTACTTAATAAACCCTCTTGAGTATGCTAGAATGCTAGTTGAATGTTGGGAGGAAGATGGCGAGTTAATGAACTAAAAAGGTGAAGATTTCGTGTGTTGTTCTAGCACGACCGGTGGACCTTTGCTTCACTGGTCAATCCAAAGTAGAACCCTTATCCACCCAGAGCCTTTCCACCAGAAGACCCTTGTTGCATCGGTCAACCGGTTTCTCTAGGGTCTACCAGTTTGACAGCTTCGTACATTGAGCTTGTGTTAGTGATACCGGGAGCTACAAATGTCGGATTGGGGCACGGTCGGAGGCGTTAGAACCGTATCGAACCCTAGATTATTATGGTACAATTTAATTGTGGTTTTATTGTATTTTATTGATGTCATATGTCTGGTATGATCAATAACCATCAAGAAATATTAATTGTGGCACTATAAATGTTTATACATACAAGGTGTTCACATATTTACCTACTAAGTCATATGATATAAAGTTGAACATGCTTGAATCATATAATTGCTCGAGTATGCTTGACATGGATGCATGGTGAGAAACAAGAATAAGCTTCAATCACGTAATTGCTTAGTATGCTTGAATAAGTTTGGCTCATGTATAAGTTTGAACATGCTTGGATTATGCTCGAATCATGAATAAACATGAATCATATATATGCTCGAATATACTTGCTACTTGCTAATTGGTTATACACATGTTTTATCTAGTTTGGTTAATCTAGCAGAGAAAGTGTTATACGGACCAAAGCACAACACTACTTTGATGGTGGAAGTGACCTCTTGGATCCGTATGAACACCCTCTCGATTTCTTGCCACGTTATCGCTCTCGTTAGGCTTATTTTTACCTCGGAAGTATAACCTCATCGAGCTCTTTGTTACCCTAGGAGAGTTGGCTCATATTGATCTCGCTAGGCTCATTGTTACCTCGGGAGTACAATCTCGTCGAGCTGTTTGTTACCCTAGGAGAATCAACTCTTGTTTATCTCGCTGGGCTCATTGTTACCTCAAGGGTATAACCTTGACGAGCTTTTTGTTACCTAGGAGAATCTCTTCATGGTTTAGGTTATCTCCGGAGTGCCCTATTGTTATACATATTGAGAAAGATTTGATAAGAAGTTGTGAGACTGGCCATCTCCATCAAGTTCAAGAAGTTATACTCTTTCATTGCAAACAATCTCTCTTGGTCCCTGGAGGTCCTTAGAGAGAAAAGTTGCTCATATCTTTTGAATCAAGTTGTTTTCATTCTTGTTAATTGTTCTATACTTCGAATATGAAGTTAATCTTGATATTCTGTTATACTTGATTAACTGTTGTATATACATAGGATGGTTTTACCAAGAAGATTGCGAAATGATAAACCCTTTGTGAAAACTTTTCCTTGTTTCCCTCCTCACTGAGCTATATGCAGGATTAACTCACCCTTCTCTTGACAATTTCAGGTGAGGATTAGCTGAGCAAGCTCCCATGTGGTTGTAAGCTTTATTGAGTTGATGAGTTGGATTCCTGCTTATGTGATCTACATGCTTGCTTGTGAAGATAAACTCCTTGTTGTAATAAGCATGATTTTGTATAATTGAACTATTTAATCTGTTGTAGTATTCTTTTAGGTCAACTAGATACCTAGCTAAGTTGATTACTTTACTTATTAGACCTAGGTTTAGAATGTTGGCAGGTGGACTCGGTTATTGTGATATGTAACAGGGTGTTGTAAACCTTTAAGGCCGATAATTTTGGAAGTCTTTTGGAACTTCTTGTGGAATATTATAACTGTTCAGGTTTCTACTTTCAAATCTTGCAGGGGCTAAGCATTGACACTTTATGCTTCGGCCTTAACCTAGGGATGGGTCAGGGTCGGGGTGTAACACCTATTAAGTGGTATCAAAGCTTAGCTAGTTAGCTAGGCATAGTTCGGGTTTAGAATCCCTGGTATGCGGGTAGGAGACCTAGGATGGGAGCATACTTGGGTGTCTATATGTACTTATGTGAACTTATGTGTTATACGTGCTTGTGTGAATCTTATGTGCCTATCATGCCATAAATGTTCTTGCTTATATGAAATCTATGTGTTAGGTATGACTATAATGTTTGCATAAGTAGAAGTATTGATGGAACATATACTCTTGTTTCATATCTTGCATACATGTCATATAACTCATATTTCACATAGGGCATACATACCATATAACCATGAATGACATCCATACCATAGATGGCAGGGCAGAGCATTTACAGGAACACTGAGACTTAGGGAACAGAGAATGAGGATCAAGTTAATCCTGATAGGGAGATGTTTGGAATGATAGCAACTGCCATGGATAGAATGAGTCAGATTTGGGAGCACCAAGTAACTGGAGCAGCTGGCAATAATAGGGAAATGGGGGATGGCACATTGAAGGATTTCTTGAGCTATGGACCTCCCAAGTTTGTAGGCGAGCCTAATGACGATAAGGCTGAAGCTTGGCTTGCAAAGATTGAAAAGATATATACCGTTCTTAATTATGATGATGAAAGAAAGGTAGTTCTCGCGACATTCTTGTTGGAAGAAAATGCCGAACAATGGTGGAGAATATAAAAGAATCGTTTGGAACATAATGGTACACTTGTTACTTGGGCTAATTTCGTAAAATCTTTCAAGGGAAACTACATTCCAGATATAGCTTGTGAGAGGAAGGTAGAAGAGTTTCTAACTTTGAAACAAGGAGGAATGACGGTAGTACAATATGAAGCTCGCTTCGACAAGCTTTCTCATTATCTCTCCAAGCTAGTTCAAACTGAAAACAGAAGAATTAGGCAGTTTGTTCGAGGACTAAGGTCAGAGATCTAGGATTTCTTGGCTTCACATCGCTTCACTACATATAGCGATGTGATTGATTCAGCGGCTCGCACTGAGAAAAGAAAATTTGATACTCGGGATTGACTGAGTCAAATAAACAAAAGGTCTTCCTTGTTTCAAGCACTACATGGATCTTGTCCGACCTAACTTGAGGAACAGAGTCAAGAGAGACCAACTACTACTAGAGCACAGCCTAGTGTTTTCCCCACTCAGACAGCTCGATGTTCATCAGGAGGTGCAGCTACTTCTCAGAAGGTTGTATGTAACCATTGCTACATGAAGAGGCATACTGAAACCCAATGTTAGAGAAAGTCTGGTAGGTGCATTGGATATGGGAGTGACCAACACCGAGCTTAGGAATGCCCTAAATGGCTGGGTAGAGGGAGGACGAGACAGCCTATAAGAAATGCTCCAACTTAGAGAGTTCGAAATCGAGTTAATGCAATTGATCAAGGGGAACTTCCAGAGGTAGCAACCACAGTTGAAGGTAGATTCTAATCTAAATTAGTTGACTAAAGTATTAATTGTCATCGGTGAATCCATCTTCTATCATATTCTTTGAAAGCAATGTCCTGGCATACCAATTGAGAAATCATCTTATAATAATGAAGTTAGCTTGATATCAAACTCGTGAGTGAATAGTATGAAGAGCTTTTACTCAATATTTGATATTCAGTACTTGGAATTTGGCATTCTTCATTGGGATTCTCATTCGATACTTTTCTTTAGTATCCTTATTTAGTATTCGATGGTATTCTCGGCGGGACTCTTATTTGGTATTTTCAATCAATATTCGTATTTTGAGAATTCTTATTTGGTATTTGGTATTCTCTAGCGGTATTTTCTTTTGACATTCGATAATTGGTATTCTTTCTCGGCAATCATTTGAGTTCTTATAAGCAATGACGCATTTGTAGTTGCTTCCAGCATTCGAGTTGTTCCTAGAATAAAGAAGGCATTGCGAGGGTGTAATTTTGTTAAGGAGGGGAGAGACCCCGTATCGAGCCCTACAGAGCCTACATGCATTTTATAGCATTTCATATATTTTTACATCATTTAATATGCATTTATCTTGTTTTATATTCTTTCATTTATGTAATATGTATTTCATCATTTACCATGCATTGCATCGTTTAGCGTGCATTTAAATTTCATAATGTGTATTTGAGTGTTTTTGTAGGCATTAATTAATTATTACACAATTATACTAGCTAACTAAATAAGTTAAAATAGAGCTAAATGGCAAACTAGAAAATAGGCTTATAGTTGGAGGGTATTCTTGTCTTTTGGCAACCAAACTAAAATATCCTATCTATATACACACATTACACCACATACACACATAAAATCTTAGCAACACATACACCTACACACACACACTAAACTACACAATTTGAAAAGGACAGAAAGGAAGAGAAGAAGAAGAAGAAGAAGAAGAAGAAGAAGAAGAAGAAGAAGAAAAAGAAGAATGAGGGAGAACTAAGCCATTAGCAAGCATTTTTAAGCTCCATCTTGCATCTACCAACATCATTCTTGCACATTAAACTCTTGCAAAGGTGAGGGATTTTTCATAAATGGTTTTAAAGGATTCATTAAATATTATTAATATTCATTTGGTGTTAATCTTGCTATAGCTTGCATATAAAAGCTTGGATGATGAGAAGGTTGAGTATTTTGTGTTGTAGATCTAGGAATCGCCCAACGTGTAATTTGATGATCTTTTGGAGTTGTGTGGTGAGCTTGGCATTGTTCTTGTATGTGATAAAATGTATATAACATGTATGTAAGAGTTAGTAGTTGAAGCTAGCATTTTTGGGCTTAAATGTTAATCTTGGTGTTCATGAGCTTTTATGAATTCTTGGCGATTGTTGGATGTTAACCGTAGATGGAAGAGTATTGTGGATGGGTTTAGAACTCATGTATAATAAACCCTTATGCTAGAATGCTAGTTGAAGGTTGGAAGGAAGATGACAAACTAATGAGCTAAAAGGGATGATTTCATGTGTTGTTCTGGCATGACCGGTAGACCCCTGCTCCACCGGCCGATTGGAAGTGGAACCCTTGTCCGCCCAAAGCCTCTCCACCTAAAGACCCATGTTGCATTAGTCGACCGGTTGCTCTAGGGTCTACCGGTTTGATAGCTTCGTACATTGAGCTTGTTTTAGTGATACCGGGAGCTACAAATGTCGGATTGGGGCACGGTCGGAGGTGTTAGAACAGTATCGAACCTAGATTATTATGGTGGAATTTAATTGTGGTTTTATTTTATTTTCTTGATATCATATGTCTTTCATGATCAATAACCATCAAGAAACATTAATTGTGGCACTATAATTGTTTATGCTTGCAAGGTGTTCACATGTTTACCTGCTAAGTCATATGATATAAAGTTGAACATGCTTGAATCATGTAATTGCTTGAGTATGCTTGACATGGATACATGGTGAGAACCAAAAATAAGCTTCAATCATGTAATTGCTTAGTATGCTTGAATAAGTTTGGCTCATGTATAAGTTTGAACATGCTTGGATTATGCTCGAATCATATATATGCGCGAATATACTTGCTACTTGTTAATTGGTTATAAGCGTGTTTTATCTAGTTCATTTAATCTAAGAGAGAAAGTGTTATACGGACCAAAGCACAACACTACTTTGATGGTGGAAGTGACCTCGTGAATCCGTATGAACACCCTCTTGATTTCTAGTCCACGTTATCGCTCTCGCTAGGCTCATTGTTACCTCAGGAGTATAATCTCATCGAGCTCTTTGTTACCCTAGGAGAGTTGGCTCATATTGATCTTGCTAGGCTCATTGTTATCTCAAGAGTACAACCTCGCCGAGCTCTTTGTTACCCTAGGAGAATCAACTATTATTTATCTCACTAGGCTCATTGTTAACTCGGGGGTATAACCTCGCCGAGCTCTTTGTTACCCCAAGAGAATCTTGTCATGGTTCGGGTTATCTCTGGAGTGCCCTCTTGTTATACATATTGAGGAAGATTTGATAAGAAGTTCTGAGACTGGCCATCTCCATTAAGTTCAAGAAGTTATACTCTTTCATTGCAACTAGTCTCGCTTGGTTCCTTGAGGTTCTCGGAGAGAATATTTTCTTATATCTTTTGAATCAAGTTGTTTCCATTCTTGTTAATTGTTCTATACTTCGAGTATGAAGTTAATCTTGATTTCTGTTATACTTGATTAACTGTTGTATATGCATAGCATGGTTTTACCAAGAAGCTTGCGAAATGATAAAATCTTTGTGAAAACTTTTCCTTGTTTTCCTCCTTACTGAGCTATACGTGAGGATCTAGCTCACCCCTCTTTTGACAATTTCAGGTGAGGATTAGCCGAGCAAGCTTCCATATGGTTGCAAGCTTCATTGATGTGACGAGTTGGATTCCTGCTTATTAGATCTATATGTTTGCCTGTGAAGACGTACTCCTTATTGTAATAAGCATGATTTTGTATAATTGAACTATTTAATCTATTGTAATATTTTTTTAGGTCAACTAGATACTTAGCTAAGTTGATTACTTTACTTAGTAGACCTAGGTTTGGAATGTTGGCAGGTGGACTCGGTTATTGTGATATGCAACAGAGTATTCTAAACCTTTAAGGCCGATGTTTTTGGAAGTCTTTTGGAACTTCTTGTGGAATATTATAACTGTTCAAGTTTTTACTTTCAAATCTTGTAGGGGTTAAGCATTGACACGTCATGCTTCGGCCTTATCCTAGCGATGGGTTAGGGTCGGGGAGTGACAGTTCTCTCATGAGGCCAATTTTGACAAAGCATCAGCCTTCGTGTTCTTCTCCCTCGGGATCTGCTGAATTGAGAACCTTCTGATACTTGAGGTCAAATCCTTGACTTTACTGAGATAGGCGATCATGGAAGTGTCCTTGGCTTCGAATTCCCCAGATACTTGACTTGCAACCAATTGGGAATCGGTGCTCAAATCAACCTTCTGCGCCCCGAGCTACCCCATGATTTTTAACCTTGCGATCACTACTTCATATCGGCCTTATTGTTGGAGGTTGGGAGGCGAACTTGAGAGAATATTAATGTTCATGGCCCATTAGATCCATGATTACTACCCCAGCTCCACTTCCTGACTTCCCCGACGCTCCATCTACATAGACCTTCCAGATTTCCTCTAGATCGTGCTCGGCTCGGCTAGTATATTCAACGACAAAGTCTGCAATTGCCTGGGCTTTGATAGTTGTTCTTGGTTGGTAGGTGATGTCAAATTGACTCAGCTCGACCGCCCATTTCAGCAATATGCCCGAGGCCTCTAGATTGTGCATGATGGATTTGAGTGGAACATCTATCATGACCTTAATTGAATGGGCGTCAAAGTATGGTTTCAACTTTCTTGCCACGGTGACGAGCGCAAGGGCGAGCTTTTCTAATGAGGAATACCTCACCTCGACCCCTTGAAGGGTCTTACTGACGTAATAGATTGGCCTTTGGTCTCTGCCCTCTTCTTAGAGTAGTGCAGCTGCTATTGTTATTCTCGAACATGCCAAGTACACTACTAATTCCTCCCCCACCTCTGGTCGAGAAAGTAGGGGTCGCGAGGCTAAGAATCTTTTCAACTCATCAAAAGCATCCTAGTAGTCCTTGGTTCATTCAAAGTTCTTGGGGCTTCTCAGAATCTTGAACAAGGGAACACATTTGTCGGCCGACCTAGACATGAATCTGCGCAATGCGGCCATCTTGCCAGTGAGCACTTGGATATCATTTATGCAGGTTGGTGGGGTTAGATCTAGGATAGCTTGAATTTTTTCTGGATTGGCTTTAGTTCCCCAGGCCGTGACCATGAAGCCTAAAAACTTCTCCTCTTTGACACTGAATGCACATTTCTCTAGATTTAGCTTGATTTCGAACTGTTCCATTACGGCGAAGGCCTCAGCCAAGTCGGTTTTATGATCTTCTGCTCTCATACTATTGACCAATATATCATCCACATAAATCTCCATGTTACGCTAGATCTAGTTCTTAAAGACTTTGTTTACCATCTGAGTATAGGTGGCTCCAGCATTCTTGAGGCCAAATGGCATGACCTCATAATAGTAGAGACCTTAGTCGGTGATGAAAGCGGTCTTTTCTCTATTCCCTAGGGCCATTTTTATCTGGTTATAACCTTTGAAGGCATCCATGAAAGAGAGCAACTCAAACCCCGAGGTAACATCTATCAGCTGATCGATCTGATGTAGGGGGAAGTAATTCTTTAGACAAGCTTTGTTGAGGTCAGTGAAATCAATGCACAACCTCCACTTTCATGTTGTCTTGGCAACTAAAACCACATTAGATAGCTAGGTCCGGTATAGGATTTCCCGTATATGGTCAGCGTAATCAATTTATCAACTTTCTCAACAATAATCTTCTGTTTGTCATAGTGAAAATGTCTGCGCTTCTACTTTACTGGGTAGTAACTTGGGTCGGCGTTCCGATAATGCTCAATTATAGACGAGTTAATACCTGCCATGTCAGAAGCAGACCAAGCAAACATATGTTCATTTTTCAGGAAAAATCAGCTTATACCATGATTAAGGTTGTCTGGAAACTCGCTTCCGATCTTTGCCTTCTTGTTTTCCTCTGAAAGTTCAATCTCCTACAGACCTTCTGTCGTGCTCCCCCTCTTTGTATCTCTCCTCTCCTCGGGCAAGTCTGGCCCCTAACCCGGCTGATATTTCGGTCGGAGAAAGCTTTCGTAGCACTCCCGAGCTAATAACTGGGCTCCTCGTATCGTCATAGTACCTTGCTGGGACGGGAATTTTAGGGCCTGATAGTATGTTGAAGGGACTGCTTTGAAGTGATTCAAGAAGACCCACCCTAAGATACTATTGTAGGCCGACTTGCAATCCATGACAATGATATTCACCTGCATAAAGACCCACATGTCATCTTCTCAAAAGGTTAGGGATAAATTGATGAATCCTTCTGTCTTGTAGCAGTGCCCAGTGAACCCTGCAAGCGTCATCTTCAATGGCTTCAACTGGCTTCTACCAAATCCTATTTGCTCGAAAGCCTTCAAAAAGAGGACCTCGGTCGAGCTACCAGTGTCTACCATCAATCTCTTTATGATGATGTTGGCTATTTCAGCACTAATCGTCAAGGGATCATCATAGGGTAGAATCACCCCCTCAAGGTCGTCCGAGGAAAAAATGACCCTCTCTGATCCTCTGATCGGGGCCGCAGTTGAGCCATACTCCCATCCGATACGAACGTACCCTTTTCTTCTCGCAGAGGTTTTACATCCCGGTGCAAGTCCCCCCGCGATTGTCTCGACCACAGCTAAGTGCCCTCCACCAGGCTGGCCCTTCGGTGGGCTTCTTTCTCTTTCTCGCCCTCTCCCCTGGTTGGGATTCCGAGGTGGCTATGGGTCGACGTATCGTCTGAGGTGACCTCGGGCTATCAGTGCCTCGATCTCCTGCTTCAAGTCCTTGCATTCCTTGGTGGTGTGCCCATAATCCATGTGATAGCGGTAATATCTGGTCTTATTGCGCTTCTTGGGTCGGCCTATCATTCTGGGCGCTGGTGGCAAGTGGTTATGGTGTTAGATTTTCATCAAAATTTGCTCCCTCGAAGTATTGAGCAACGTAAACATGGTGAACCTCGAGCCTTGATTTTGCTGCGGTTGTTTTTCTCGGTCATTCTGTGGCACCCCGAACCTAGCACTTCATTAATTGCATTCATTAAATGGTTAATTTGGATGTAACTTAGCTAATTACTTTTTATTTTTTATTTTCCATATTTTCATAAATTCAATTGTTTCTTTTCATGCATTTTATATTTTTATAAAATACTACATATTTTTAGGGGACTACAGCCCCTGATCGTACATACATTGCATATCGGGATCAACGGGAAAAAATTCGCGAAATGTCTGATGAATAGTACCAACGGGATTTTTTCAGATTTTTGGCATTTGTTTTGCTGAAATTTGATCACCCAAATGACCCTTTTGCCCTTACTAAAATGCCTTAATTATTTGACCTACCATTTGACCTTCTCATGAGAATAATATAAGCCAAGAACAAAAAAAAAAAAAAGAGTCAAAAAATGACCAAAAAATAGTTACGGGAATAGTAACTTTTTCTTGCAAAATTGCTATAGTTGGTCATTTCCATCCATTCCAAGCTTGAATCTTGAGTTCTTGAACATGTTTACATCTTCTTCAAGCTTCTCTAGCCTTGTGTGGTAAGAATTTCATCTTATTTTTGTATTTAAAAATTTTGCACCTAAACTTTATTTTTTTTTGGGATTTGTTGAGATATTACTTGGTTATGCTTGTTTATGCTTAAATTACTCTTATTAATGATCATAGAGCATACTTTTGTGGTTAGATAGCATTTTGAATGGTTGAAAATGGAGTTGGAGCTTTGAGGAAGATGATGAATAGTAAAATTTCTAGGGTTCCGAAAATTTGTGCAATTTAATTTGATTCAATGCTTCTAGTAGTTGCTAATTAGGTCCTTGAGCGTGGAAAAAATGTTAGTTGCACTTGCCATGTACAAAATTTGAATAATTTGATCAAATTAAGCTACTTTAATAAGGGGTTTCGGGGTTAACTCAAACCCGGGCACGTTTTAAGATTATGGCTAGTCTTTATTAAGTATTGAAACCTTAGAAATGCTTTCGTTTCGCTTGTTTGGGTTCCGAAATTGGTACTTGTAGTGTAAACCCACAAAGAGGTATTTTTGGTGTTTTCGTGTACTTGTGCTATAGGTTATGATTTGGAGGTTCTAAATGAGGTATTTAGGTATCCTTAGATTGGTAGGATGGTTAGCTAGCTTAACTTAATCATTGAATTCCGATAGAAAGCTAAATAGCCTAGTTGAACAAAGGGGAAATGAATGAATTAATTGCTTTAGTACTTATATTGCTTTGTAGTTGCTCCTAGAGTGTCTAAATGCTATTCTAAGGTATGTGTCAGCTTTTAGTTAAGTTTTGTGAAAGGTATAATATTGACCCCTTTGTGTTTGCATAGTTAATTTCATAATAATTGCTTTATAATTGAGTAATTAAATGTTTATATGCCTTTGTGTAGTGTACGTATTATAGTAGTGAAGTCTCGTGAATTAAGTTGCTTGGTTTACATGGCTTTGGTTGAGTATGAATTTAGAATAGACTAAAGGAACTAGTAATGAACCATGGTAATAATTGTTGTTAGTTGATTCTTGATTGATTGGATAAATGTTTAAATGTACTTATGTAAGAAGTTCATCTATTCGGAGAAGTTGTGAGTTAAGTTATATCGATACTAGTTAAAGATTGAGTAAACATGTTTATATTGCTTATTAATTGCATTATATGTGTAAAGATACGCTTATATAACTTATTGGTTAGATGTTATATATTGTTTCTACTTATATGAATTATTATGGCCATGTATATGTTATTTATTATGCTATTGTCTTTGTTTGATATTTGGAAATTAAAGAGTGTTGCATATGTGATCACTTGAGTTTATGTATTGTTCAAATATTGATTAGAATGATTGTTAAACCATGAAATATATTGTTAGTTATGTGAATTAAAGGGAATCAAATAGAGTTGGATAAACTTAATGTCTTTATGAACTAGCTGTAGTTGACAATAAGAAAATACTTCTTATGCATATAGTTGATTGTATTAGGTAGTGATAATTGAAGGGAATTGATGCTTTTGGAGAATATTGAGGGAATCTTGCCTTAATTCGCGCAGGTTTGACTTCCTAAAAGGTGAGGGATCATTTCTATCTGCATTCTATGTGTCTTAGCCTGTTATATGCTAAATATTCGATACTAAGTGATTTAGGTGTTTTACTTGGATTATTTTAGCAATTATAGATTAATGAATGTATCATATTTCATCGTATGGTGTGATTGATGATGTGTGTGCTCGAGCACAACTTCTTTTGTTGTCCTCCTTGTTTGTGTATCGGCTTATTTTGTTATATTGTTATTATTATTGCTTCTTGTGTTATCGAGTCAAGGGTTGCGCAACCTTATCGTCGGGGCGGATGCGATGGGCCTCTCTGGGCAGCAACGGACTTGCCAGGGTTGGTTGCTCTAGCTCCGCACCCTATTCCCTCACTCACCTGGTCCGGAGATTGCCAGGGGGTGTTGGGTCGTAGGATTGGGTACATCCGGAGTACCCTTTGGTGTTTGGAATGCCGGCTTATCGTGATCGAGATCGTGGTTCGTGGATCGTGAATAAAGACCAAGTGAAGATTGGATTACTGGGGTTAAGTGAATGTATCCTTTTTAATATGTGGTTACTTAAGCTTTTGTCATTCTTGAATGGTTTAATTGCTATTATTGTTTAACTATATTACTTGTTGCATTGCACGCCCCGGGAGACTTTATCCCTCACTGGGCAACAGTGGTTGCTCATACCTCGCTAACATGTTTCAGGTGGCGCAGTTGAAGGAGTTGCCTTAGTTGCTGTGTGATTGTTGTCTGAGGTGGATGTGCTTTCTAGTTGCTATGTGAAGAATTTGTTGTTCTATGTTATAATCTGTTTTGGGGCGTTAAGGCTCATATATGTATTTGTGTAATATGTAAGTTGGAAGCCAGATGACTGTATTAGCAGTGGTAATTCTATGGCTTGTAATAACTTATATTTCTATTTCTAGTTGCTTTGCATGCTTAGGTGTGATTGTTTTGATACATGTTGGTTCAACTTCTAAGTATGTTTCAAAGTTATCATAGAATGGCATGATAAGCGGTTTTATGAAGAAGTCAAGTTGGTTGCATGCTTGTGTGAATCTAAACTATTGTATGCCTCAAGACTCGGATGGCCATGAACCTTTGAACTTTAGTTATAAAAGCTTGCCTTATTGTGTTGTGACTTTCTTGAGTGTTTACAGGTTTTCAGAATGTCCACGATACAGGGGAGACTCTGTCCGTTTTTTTCCTAAAATTTTGAGACCGGGTTGGGATTGGGTTGAGAATAGCTTGGTTATTAGAGCCTCCGGTCTCGTGAGGGATCGGGGCGTTGCAATTATGTGCTTTGTTGCCGGGCTGGGTCTTAGATGAGGATTCTCCTTTCTTACTGCCTTCCTTCTCTTTATCATCCTCCCTTTTGGCCTGGTGGATTTCTTCTGAATGGATATACCCTTCGGCACTCACCATCAGCTCTGTAACAATGTCCACTGGGTCAATGGTTAGGGATGAGGTGAGTGGCCCCGACTTGAGCCCCCTTTGGTATGCCATCAACGCCATTGAAACCTCCAGGTTCAGGATTCTGAGTGAGTCTTCTTTGAATCGTGTGGTGTAAGCCCGCAAGCCTGCTCCCTTCTTGTGTTTCACTGACAGGAGCAACGATGGGCGGCGGGTGACACGTCGTCTTCCGGCGAAGCGAGATAGGAACTCTTCGACCATCTGATTAAAATTCTCAATCGAGTTGGGATGAAGTTTTTAGAATCAGTCCAGTGTATTGCCGATCAAGGTGGTCGGGAATGTCTTTGTCTTCATGAGGTTGTTCATGTCGTGGAGAGTCACGTGGTGGTCGAAGTTGAGTAGATGGCTGGCCAGGTCGCTATCCCTTTTGTACATCGATAGATGGGGCATCCGGTTTCCCGCGGGCAAGGGTTTGGCCATGACCTCAGGTGAGAGAGGGCTGACACCGAGCTGGTTAATGACTTTAGCTATTGCAGCCGTGGTTTTAGCCTGCTCTGGGTCAACTGGGGCGGCCCTTCCATTTCTCATCCCTTTGAACCTGCCAACTGGTTCTGGGGAACCTTCCCCACCATGCTGTGCTCGGGTTTGCCTCGGGGCAGGGATGCGGAATTGTGGCAGTGCTTGCCGCGGTGTAACAACCTGTGGTGCTGGCGGGTCTGCGGCCAATCGCGCTATCTGCTCTTTGATCTCTTCGAACATCCTGAACATTAACTTCATCTCTGGTGCCATGTTGGCACTGAAGTCAACATCCACATGTGGGGTAGTTTGTGAGGCTAAGTGTATACATTGGCTCGTACCAACGTCGGTCTAGGTGTGGTTTTGGCTACGCACCTATGCGGTTTTGTGGCCCCCGTCCGTGGTGGGCGAGTCCTCTAGCTGCGCAATGTGACTCCTAGTGTTTACCATGGTGGTTTCTCAGTAGGTAGTGGGAAGAGAATAGGATTATTCGTTCCCACAGACAGCGCCAAACTGTTGAGGATGAAAGTTTAACAGTTGAGGTTGGCAACTCCTATCTGTTTGAGCTGGATTGTCCGACCTCGAGAACCTGATCTGCACAAGGGAAAAGAAGAAAAATGTGGGGTGAGGACTCGGATTTTTTCCTCGAGTGTGAGAGTGATTAGTTTGTCCAAGCTGGGTAGTAGCATTTGAGAGTATTGAATGCACGAGTTACCTCAATAAATGTGGATTGACATTCTATTTATACTGATCTCGAATCCGGGCAGCAACTAATGCTAAATGCTGCCCGACACACCACCGACTGCCTATGCCGCATACCTGTCGGACAAAGCTATTATCCGCAGGACAAAGCTGAGCCGGGTATCTTACTTTATGTCATATCGGTATAGCTGGCACAGCCGTTGAGGCTCACGTGGGTCAAGTTGAGGTCGGGTAATACTTTAGGTTGGGAATGGACCTTGCGATAAGAATGCTTCCGCTCGGGTACCCCCTCATCAGTCACATAACCCAAAGATAAGTGACTATTTCGGTAACTTACTCTTATTGTTTTACAACAACTTTAAGATTATAATCTAATTACAACGATCATGTTGCTTATTATATAAAAAGACATTGCACTAGAAAATTTGCAATTGGACCAACACAACGGTTAAGAAAATGTTGCTAAAAATCATTTGCAATCACTTTTAACATTTTTGTAACAATTTTAAATGGTGCAATAAATAAGAAATGTGATATTAAATGGACGTAATTGTAACATGTGCACCTCTCACAGGCTATTAGGGACACTTCTATACAGATTTGAAAGAAAAAACCATCCGCATAGGTGCCAGGACCAAACTATAAAAGGAAGAAAAATGGTATTGTTGAGCATATAACTCTAGGAAAAAGTCAGTACGTTAATCAGACAAATTTTTTATTTAGCATATGCTCTTAGCCGGCAAGGGGTAGTTCAGTTGGTGATGATGCAAGGATGAGGACATCGGTTAGGTGTGGGTTTCAGACCGGTTGTTCATGTCGATACTTTGTGTTTCAATTAAGATCAAATTCTTAATTGATTTGACACATGCATTGAAATCCATCGCTATACTGTTGTGGTTTAAACTATATATAACTAATAATATGTGGTGCATGCAGGAAGATGATTGCTGAAAACGCAGTGAAAGGTAAGCCACTGTACTCCCAAAATTTGATTACATACGAGAGATGATATGTGGTGCGTACAGAGAGGCAATTGCGGGGTAGTGGCAAAGTCAATAGGCTGTAACATGATAATTGTTGTCATCATGGATTGGGTTGTATGAGAGTTAGGCAGAGTCATCAAAGAGGAAAACGAAAAAAAAGGGTTTGTTCATTTTCCTGCTCGATTTGGTAGCACAACAAATATCCAATTGAAGTTTTTTGTTTTTTTTGCCGAAACTAACTACTCTAACCTACTCTTACTCTAGTAATAGGAACATCTTCTTGGTGGCATCAAATTTATTGGTTTGTTTCACAAAAACTGTTGAATACAATAACTGAATAGCTTAAACTTTCAAATAAGACTCCGACATCTTACTGAGTAGACCCCTTATCCTTTTTTAAAAAGCCATTCCACGGTGCTAAAGTCTTATTTTATGTGTTGGCCGAAGTGACAATAGTCACATTAGATAGATAGGTAAGTGTGTAGGGGAGTCTTACGTAGTTGAAACTAATAATCATTGGATATAAATCACGAGAATGTATTTTTTTTTTTCAAATATGTCATTGAAAGTTATCGTAAGTTAATATAGTTTTAGAGTCCAAATTTTGATCAGAGAGTTGAGTTCACATCTCACCCCGCCTATTCAAAAACAAAAGGCATTGTTCACATACAAAGCTCAAAACAATCTTGCGTGTGCGTGAGGGTGTGTTGCAAAAAATTAATAAAACCAAGAAGAACTTTGTACCACAACCTCAGAAAATTGGAAAGAGAAATGATATAAAAGAGAAGCTGGAAAAGAATTTACTCTCTAGAATAAACTTATGATTAGTAATATGTACAATGGAAGTGATGCCTAACATGATATGGATATACTTCAGAACTTAAACACATTTTTCAGTTAAACTAGCAACTTAGCAAATTCATATATCTTGGAATATTTATTCTTAGGTTGTGATGGATGGACAATAATTAGTTTTACTATGTTAAAGCTAATCATGACAAAGTTTTGTTACATGTAGCTTTGTGTGCTTATACGTCTCTCGGTTTTAGCTATAGAGTTTAGTATCACAGTGGTAAGCATGTATTGTATGCATAATGCATGTGCACTATTCTTTCTTCTTGTGGCCATCGAATACATTATTTAATTTTATATATATTAGCTACAGTTAATGTCATAAAGACAATAGTAAGTCTATAGGTATTTTGTTTATGTTCTAGGGACAAATGAAATGAAAGAAAGAAAATTTGCTTGTGTTATGCTTATGATTTCAATTGTTAATGAATAGGTTTGTTATTCACTAACATGGGCAAACTAGAAAGTTTATGGAATTTACTCTTTAACTATTATTATTAAGTTCAAATCTATGGTATGTTAGTTTGTTAATCACCAAAGTGGTCAAGCTAGAATGTTCCTAGATTTTTATTTTGTCATTTATCAATCGATTTATGAGAAGCATATTATTGAAATTGTATAAGATAAAATTGGTGGACAATTTGACGCTTATTATTCATTTAACTTTTAAATTTGTCCAAAGGTAAATTGTTTATCTAGTGAATACTAAACACAGTGCGATAAACTATATTATTTTGATCTAGTATATCTATTTATTTAAAAATAGCGAATATATTAGATTTAATTTTTTTTTACTTGTCTAATAACGTCATCATATTGGGATTTATCTTATGACTATGTATTTTAGTACTTATCCGAAGAAGAACTCTACATTATGATTACTTTGTTTTATGTTATTTGAATCCATGTTGTTGTCAGCAATATTAATTATGTAATTATCATCAAGGATTATGTAATTGTATGTAATCTTTGTAATTTTTCATCCTTGTGCTTCTTTTGTAACCATATTTAGTGGATTAATGAACTTCTTCCAACGGTGTAAACAAGTACAATACTTTCAGTTGGGTCCTTTGGTTTTGGACTTAGGCTCTGTTTGGCTTAATTGTGAAATTTCAGTTTTTGAGTTGTAAAACTTTTAGAGTAGAGCTTTCGTTAGAAGTCATGTTGAACAAAAGTCGTTGACTGTTTGATCTTTGTTAGACAACGTTGACCTTTTAAAAATTTTAAGGGTAATATCGAACTTTAAAAAATATAGAGGGGTATATTTGAGAAAAAAAATAGCTTTTTGTATTATGTAAAAAAGTTTCGCAAAAACCTTTTTTCAAAATCTCCAATTTGGAACTTTTCATTTTTAAGCATTTTTCAGCTTCATTTTTTTACCTAAAACCACTTTTAAAAATGGGCCAAACAAGTTAACTTAATTTCTAAATTCACATGAAGTATTTTTGAGTGTCTAAAAGTTAGGCCAAACAGAGCCTTAGCAACTTGGATGTCAAACCTCCTGCTATTATTGTTTCAAATAGTAAAAAAGAGAATATTCATTATAAGATTTATAAATGGTCTAACATATTGAGCCTCATGTTTATGTGAATAGTCATTTCCAGCAACATGGAACAATAATTAAAGGAGGAATCAACTCTTGTAAATATGAACCACAACGAATAGTATTAAAAAGATCTCAAAGAAAAAATTAGATGTTCTTGATGATTATGTAGTTTATTTCCCTGAGTCAAACTTCAGTATTAGAATCAACAAGGACACAATTTCGTTTTTACTTGCCATAGAAAGTAATGAGTTCAATAAATGGATTGATGGCGTGAAATAAGACATGAAGTTGATGGAACTAAATAAAGTATGATGGGATAATCTAGTAGAATTGTCAGAGAGTTCTAAAAGCATTAGTGTAAGGGACTTTTAGAAACCAAACAAAAATCTAATGATAATAGTGAATGAGATAAGACTAGGTTAATTGCAAAATATTACATTCCAAAAGATGACATTGATCATAAAGAGATTTTTTCTCCAATCTCAAAGAAAGACAGTTTAAAAATATTTATGAAATTGGTGGCTTATTATGAATTTGAGTGCACCAAATGGATGCGACAAATTTGGATTTTAATGGGGAACTTGAGAAAGGTTCGATGGATGAACACATGAAGGATTTTCGACTTAGAGAAATGATCATATTGTGTGTAAATTTAAGAAATCAATATATATATATATATATATATATAGAGTAAACGTCATAAATAGTTTATTACCTTTGGTTTAATTAACACTTTCATCCATTATTTTTTCAAATTAACTTTTTAGTTTATTATGTTTAATATTATTGATGTCGTTAGTCTAACTCATTTTTTTCATCTAATTTTTAACATTAAAATCACATGGTGCGCACGTGGCGCACACGTGTGAACTCTTGAAGCTGTTGCTTAGACATATTTAACACAACTATATCATGTGTTAAGAATACTAATGCCAATTTTACCCTTGAAAAAATAAGATATTATGATATGCGTGCTAGTCACATGATTTTAACGTTAAAAATTAGACGAAAAAGACAAGTTGGACTAACGGCGTCAATAATGTTAAATATAATGGACTAAAAGATTCATTTAAAAATATAATGAATGAAAGTGTCAATTAGACTAAAAATAATGAACTATTTATGAGACTTAAACAACTTCAGGACAATGGTATATTGAGCTTAATAATAGTTATGAACGTCGTTGACATTTTGCATGTTGCTAATGTCTTGGTGTATTGTGTGAGACTAAAGATTTTCTTTTAAAAAAATTTCAAATGAAAGATATAGGAAATACATGATTTGTGATAAGAATTGAACAACTTCGTGATAGATCACAACGAATATTAGGATTATTTTAAGCGGCCTACATTGAAAAAACAAATTTTAGAGATATTTAATATGGATGCAATGTCCACAGAATGATGTGAAATCTATGAATGTATCAAAGAAATTAATCATAGGTTGAATCACTTAAAAATTAAAAAAGTTTTTGGATACATATAAAGAACTAACAATCACATGTTGACCTATAAATGATCTAATCATTTAAAATAATAAGATATTAGGATTCAAATCTTGTAGGTTATGTTGATAGCATAAAGTCCACCTTTTGCTATTTTGTCCTTTTATTAAAGGGATAGATCTCATGGAAAGGTGAAAATAGACTATCGTGATACTATCCATTAAAAAAGTAAAATTTGTAGCATGTTATGAAGCTACAATCCATGCATTATGGTTGCAGAACTTTATTTCAGAACTTGGAGTTGTCGACACTATTGTGAAACTGTTGGAAATTTACTGTCATAAATCTGCAATAGTTTGTCCTCTAAAATGATAAATAATCAAGGGTTGCTAAACATATGAAATTAAAGTATGGTAAGTTGTGATTAAGGAGGAAGTTCAGAAACGAAGAACGTCTATTGAACTCACACATTGATCTCATGGTTGTTGGTCGCATGGCTAACTAATAGGTATTGGTTGTAATTATTATTGATGCACGTGATCTTATATTGATATCCTTAGCTCAATGGCTTGTTTTTAATAAACACTAACTTTTTTTCCTGTTTCATGATAGTATTCACATGACTTATATTTATTTTAAAAATATGGAAATACCTTTATAAGTCATTATCGTGAACCATTAAGATAATGATAACCATTAAGACATTATGGATGGATTCAATTTCCTATGCGTACTTTATGTTTATGATTAAATCCTATTATGAATCAAGTAAATAGGTCAAGTGAGAAAATGTAAATGATGACCTATTATGTTTAAGTGATTATCTATTTAAATTAAATTAACTGCGCATATAGTGCTCATGTTGGACTCAATTACTTGATAAAATAACTAACATATTCTTGTATATATATGCTAAGTCTAGTGAGCCTTCCCTTTTTGGTAAGCCGGGGTCTATTTTATTGCACTATTCTAATAGCACTTGGCAAATTATAAAAGAAAAATTGGTGAACTTACCTGCAAATGGTTTTCAAAAAGACGAAAGTACTTGAGCATAGTCAGATTCCCAACCTTCCTAGATATGCCACCTGTGAGCTTATTTTTTGACAAGTTTATTGTTGAAGCCTTCTACATTCCCATATGTCAGAAGGAATTTGGCCAGTTAAGTTATTGGAATAAAGATAGAGCTCTTCCAAAACAGGCAGACTCCAATTGGCATCCATTGGGAGGCTTCCTGATAGGCTATTGTTAGCCAAGTCAATTTTTCTCAAGGAGGACATGTTGAAGAGAAAATATGGAATTTCCCCTGATAGAAGTCCATTTTGTAAGCTTAGTTCTTGCAGCTGTGTTAAATTACCTATTTCCAGTGGAATTCCACCTACAAAGTTGATGAAACCAAGAGATTATTGGTGTTAGATTAAATTATTGTCGGAGATATTAAAGTAATTAAGTATACACTTGAGAGTGGGAGTGGATGGTAAGTGGAGGTAAGGGGTAAAAAAAGAACAAAGAAAAAAAAAATACACTTTCTAACAGTTTAATATTTTCGATAAAGTAAACAACTATAGTATCAAATCCTTACTACCAAAAAGGTCTTCGGTTCAAGTTTCGTCACTATCATCCCGCTTATCACATGTATAGCTCAAAAACATTGATTGCACAAGGGGATTGTTGGAGACACAAATCTTGACACTATCATCCTATTTACCACATGCATAACTTAAATACCTCACTCGCATGTAATGGACCATCTTGGAGATATCAAACTAATTAAGTATACAGCTCTTTAACAATACATTATCATCCTATTTACCATCTGTATACTCAAAGGCCTCGCTTGCATGTGATGAGTTGTGATGGAAAAAGTAAATAATTAAATATACACTTTCTGACAACTTAAACATTTAGATTAGGTATTCGTTAAATGGTATTGCATTTAGTCCTGTATTACTAGCTACGAGAGCGCTCTTGATGAACATACGAGTTTACACTATGGGGACATTTAAATGCTAGCATCATGAAGCTTATAATAAAGATATCATGTGGTATATCTTATTATGTGAACTTTGGGGACATGAACTCTATTTGTTCATTGATGAACATACGAGTTTACATTTTTATAGGGACAAAGTGGTCGAGTGATACAATACTAAGCTCTAGCAATATTACTCTATTTTCCCTTGTAAGCTAATACTCTGAGAAGTTAAGGATTGAGGATTGAATAATATATGATTTTTTTCTCCCTTTTTTACTAAGTAAGTGATTCGTCAATATCACATACTTTACCTATCGACCTATCCAAAAATCTGTTTTTTAGAATTGTTTCCTAACTTAAATTTCCATCAAACAACTGCAAATATCTTGGATTTTAGTTGCTCATTAATGAAGACTTTGCTTCTATGCAATCTATTATTTCTCTCCCTCCAAATATCATATATGATTGAACCAAACATCAGTCTAAGTAAGACTGCCTACAGTCTTCTTCCTTTACCATAAAAATTTCACCATTCGTAAGGTTATCCTAGCTAGACACTTCACTTGATAATCACGCATTTGTAAACCCTGCCTCCAAATTTTAAGATTGATTCCACATTGAAAGAAAATATGTACTATATTTTTAACAGAGTTGCATTAAATAATCCACTATATAAGCAGTTGGTTGTTTTATGCATTTTTATTTATTAATAAAATGGAAAAACCGTTATGCCAAAAATATCTTTTATAATCTAGCATGTTATACGTAAAATATTTGCATAAAATAACCCACTATATGAGCTTTTTTTTTTGGTCACACACTATATGAGCTTTCAGGGCCATAAAATATAGCCCAAGCCAATTAGTAAGTCCCAAAGACTACAAATGAAGGCAGGACTAAATAGTGGCACCTAAATACTACTAGGTCGTAGCTCAACATGAACGCAAAGTTAACTGCGTGAAACGTGGTTGACCCATTCAAAGGTTATCACAACTAACTTAAACATACTCCTAAGAGCTCGAAAACCATGGGAAGCAGCCACCATGTCCATCATGGGTCAGCCCCACTTTTCCCTCAACTGCATTATAAGTCCAACTCCACCTATAAATAGGTATCAACAATAAACAAAAGAGGTAGCGAATTCTCATTAAGCAATCTACATTATTTTACTGCCTATCTAAGGTTTATTTGAGCTATCTTTTTCCATTACTGACTTAAGTATAGCGAGGATCCATCAACTGTTAGGCACAGAAGTAAAGTTCAAGCCCAATTCTAAAGTCCCAGCTCGATTTCGACCTTAACAGTTTGATGTCGTCTATGGGAAAGACTTGTTCATCCCATTGAGAAATCAACATAGTACCTACAAGGAGTCAGGCAACCGGTGACGTTAGACCTATTCATGATGAGCCCCAACTTCCAGGAGTAGGTAATACAACTCCACCAACGTTCACTCATCCACTACCTCTGGCCACCAGAGATCACCTTATGATGACCATCGTAGTGAAAACAATACCAAACATGGTAATCCCGCCAAATATGGCCTCATTATCTCAAGAAGTAGACATGCTGACCTTGGTACAGATGTTCCACAACTTACAAAGAGCAATGAATCAGTTCATACAAACTCAAGGCTTCGCTACAGCCCCAGGGATAGTTCTAGCCTAGCCTCAAGCATCCCCTCTGTACACAATGCACCTAGGCAAAGAGGTCAGCCTCCCGCTTTAAAGCATAAGATGATGATACAGATTCGACTGAGCTGGTTGATAGACCAAAAAATACCAGAGCCAGGTTGCAAGCAGAAAGGTTTGAAGGGTCTGAGGCTTCACAGGTACGCTATGAGCATCATCACCAAGGGAACCGATCTCTATCAAAAGAAATTCAAGAAGAACTAATCCCAAAGGATTATAAGCTCCTTACTGTACCCACCTACGACAGAACAATAGATACTGAAGATCATTTATAGGTCTTTGATCATCACATGAATTTTTATGATGTATCCGACCTGGTCAAGTGGAAAGCCTTCCCCACTACACTGGTCGGCGCAACTCATAGATGGTTCTCAAAATTACTTGCTGGATCTATTAGGAACTATGAGCATTTGTTTAACGAGTTTTTGGACCGCTTTGATAGCAGCAAATGACCCTCCAAGCTCACAGCTTCCTTGCTGAATATCAAGCAATGGAGAAGGGAAACACTTCGAGAATACTGTAGAGATTCAAACAAGCACCACTCGATGTGCTGAACAAATAACAGTCTGTCGCTCTAGTAGCTTTTATGCAGGGTTTGAAGTCACAGTCCTTTCAGGACTCGCTAGCTCACAAGGCCCCGCAATCCCTCTCGAAGCTAATGGCTAGAGCAAAGAAATACATATATTAAGTGGAGGTAACACTGGCCAAGAGGGAGAAAGAAAGGGATGATGAAAGACACAACCCAAGAAGAGGAAAGGACTCTGGAACTGACAAAAAGAAAGGGTCATCAAGAGGAAAGCAGGAGAGCTCAACAAAAAAGAGGTATAAAGAATACACCCCATTAAATACCCCAAGAGCTGAGATCCTGTATGAAATCCGTGGAAAGAAAAATCTAAAATGGCGAAAGAAGATGAATGGTGTCATGCCCGAAATTTAACACGGTAAATTCGGGACGAGACCGCCGCGCGCCTAGAAAGACAAGTCCTTCAAAGCCTGCAAGGCTTAAATCTCTCAATAAAACAAGCTATAATCAATTAATAAAAAAATAATCTAAAGCTTTTACAGTCCCAAAATAACCATTTAATCTTTAATTACATTAGAATTCTCCAAAATTAATAATAATCATAATTCTCAATAAATCCACTTGAATCTTTAGCTCTGGTCACGTGATTTCTAGCTCGGTAAACCCCGATCTAACTTTGTTGTCTGCAAAGATAAAATGAAAAGAGTGAGCGAAACAATGCTCAGTAAGTAGATTTACCCTGAAGAAAAGTCAAGGTTCAAAGATCAATAAAATAGTCAAATAATCACGAAATAATATCAGTCACTATGGGACACTATAACAAGTTGTGGCTACTTAATAACAGCGCGGTCACACATTCAGACATAATAACAAGCAGATACGACTAATTAACTGCCAACCGCATAAGATTCGATACATAACTTGTATAATTCGTAGGACCTGAATTAAAGGCTCAGATTTGACTTTTCAGAAGGATCAATACAGATAACTGAACAAGAATTACGAATGAATAACAGAATAACAAAGTAACGAACTGAACGATATTTGCAGAATAACAAATGGGGTAAATCAAAAGGAAAGGTAAACTACTTAAAAAAATTAACCCAAAGCTTTAGATGCCAAAAATCACCAAATCCAAATAATAAAAGTTGGACTTCCTACTATCCTATGCCTTGCACGGGTATGATGATTCACTGCAAACTTTCATTCTTTGTAACAAAAGATAATATGGTACTTAATTTATAGCCCAAAAATATTGCACCCTAACATTAAAATAATCCATATGGTTGCACCTTTGATTAAAATAGTCTATTGGAATCTCCATTAAGAATTCTTAAAGGCCAAAGTTAGGTCATGACTTTGATAAATATTAATTTAAGCCACCAATAAAACTTACTTTAGCTAAATGGAATTTCTTTTATTTGTTTAAAGAACACATACACGAATTAGTTTGCCACTATAATTTACTTTTCTATAATGGCCAATTTGGCCATGCTTTCTAGCTTTTCTTATCATGTGGTCACGTTGGCCACATGATATATATATATATGTATATATATATATATATATTTGCCACTAAAACATTAGGGTATTACATTCTTGACCCCCTAGAAAAGTTTCGTCCTCGAAATTTAATCTCTTATATAAAAATCCTGCAAGAGACAATTCAAAACTAGAAAATCATAAATAAAAATCTAGACACTCTTATAATAAAAATAATAAATTTAAGCCTAATCACTCTTTTAATACGCAACCAAAAACTTAGCTACCCAATCCACAAGTCCTCAAATGATTATAACCTATTGCTTTGATACCATCTTGTCATGCTCCAAAATTTAACGCGGTAAATCTAAGACGAGACTGTCGCGTGCCTAGAAAGACAAGTCCTCCTAAACCTACAAGGCTGAAATCTCTCGATAAAACAAGCTATAATCCATTAATAAATAAATAATCCAGAGCTTCTACAGTCCCAAAAATAAATATTTAAGCTTTAATTACATTAGAGTTCTCCAATAATAATAATAATCATATTTCTCAATAAATCCAATCGAATCTTTAGCTCTGGTCACGTGATTTCTAGCCCGGTAAACCCCGACCTAACTTTGTTGTCAACAAAGAGAAAATGAAAGGAGTGAGCGGAATAATGCTCAGTAAGTAGATTTACTCCGAAGAAAGTGATGGTTCAAAGATCAATAAAATAGTCAAATAATCATGAAATAATATCAGGCACTACGGGACACTATAATAAGTTGTGGCTACTTAATAGCAGCACGATCACACGTTCAGACAGAATAACAAGAGACGGCTAATTAAGTCCCAGCCGCATAGGATTCGATACACAGCTTGTATAGTTTGTAGGACCTGAATCAAAAGCTCATATTTGACTTATCAGAAAGATCGATACATATAATTGAACAAGAATTATGAATGAATAACAGAATAACGGACTGAACGATATTTGCAGAATAACAAATGGGGTAAATCAAAAGGAAAGGTAAACTACTTAAAGAAATTAACCAAAAGCTTTAGATGCCAAAAATCACCAAATCCAAATAATAAAAGTTGGACTTCCTACTATCCTATGCCTTGCACGGGTATGATGATTCACTACAAACTTTCATTCTTTGTCACAAAAAAGAATATGGTACTTAATTTATAGCCCAAAAATATTGCACCTTAACATTAAAATAATCCATATGGTTGCACCTTTGATTAAAATAGTCTATTGGAATCTCCATTAAGAATTCTTAAAGGCCAAAGTTAGGTCATGACTTTGATAAATATTAATTTAAGCCACCAATAAAACTTACTTTAGCTAAATGGAATTTCTTTTATTTGTTTAAAGAACACATACATGAATTAGTTTGCCACTATAATTTACTTTTCTATAATGGCCAATTTGGCCATGCTTTCTAGCTTTTCTTATCATGTGGTCATGTTGGCCACATGATATATATATATATATATATATATATATATATATATATATATATATATATATATATATATATATATATATATATTTGTCACTAAAACATTAGGGTATTACATTCTTAACCCCCTAGAAAAGTTTCGTCCTCGAAATTTAATCTCTTATATAAAAATCCTGCAAGAGACAATTCAAAACTAGAAAATCATAAATAAAAATCTAGACACTCTTATAATAAAAATAATAAATTTAAGCCTAATCACTCTTTTAATACGCAACCAAAAACTTAGCTACCCAATCCACAAGTCCTCAAATGATTATAACCTGATACCATCTTGTCATGCTCCAAAATTTAACGCGGTAAATCCACGATGAGACCGCCGCACGTCTAGAAAGACAAGTCCTACTAAGCCCACATAGGCTCAAATCTCTCGATAAAACAAGCTATAATCCATTAAAAAATAAATAATTCAGAGCTTCTACAGTCCCAAAATAAATATCTAATCTTTAATTACATTAAAATTCTCCAAAAATAATAATAATCATAATTCTCAATAAATCCACTCGAATCTTTAGCTCTAGTCATATGATTTCTAGTCCGGTAAACCCTAATCTGACTTTGTTGTCTGCAAAGAGAAAATGAAATGAGTGATCAAAACAATGCTTAGTAAGTAGATTTACCTCGAAGAAAAGAAGGTTCAAAGATCAATAAAATAGTCAAATAATCACGAAATAATATCAGTCACTATGGGACACTATAATAAGTTGTGGCTACTTAATAGCAGCACGATCACACGTTCAGACAGAATAACAAGTAGAGATGGCTAATTAACTCTCAGCCGCATAGGATTCGATACGTAGCTTGTATAATTCGTAGGACCTGAATCAAAGGCTCAAATTTGACTTATCAGAAGGATCGATACAAATAACTGAATAAGAATTATGAACGAATAACAGAATAACGAACTGAACGATATTTGCAGAATAACAAATTGGGTAAATCAAAAGGAAAAAGGTAAACTACTTATAGAAATTAACCAAAAGCTTTAGATGCCAAAAATCACCAAATCCAAATAATAGAAGTTGGACTTCCTAATATCCTATGCCTTGCACGGGTAGGCTGATTCTCTGCAAAGTTTCATTCTTTGTAACAAAAAAGAATATGGTACTTAATTTATAGCCCAAAAATATTGCACCTTAACATTAAAATAATCCATATGGTTGCACCTTTGATTAAAATAGTCTATTGGAATCTCCATTAAGAATTCTTAAAGGCAAAAGTTAGGTCATGACTTTGACAAATATTAATTTAAGCCACCAATAAAACTTACTTTAGCTAAATGGAATTTTTTTTTTATTTGTTTAAAGAACACATATATGAATTAGTCTGCCACTATAATTTACTTTTCTATAATGGCCAATTTGCCCATGCTTTCTAGTTTTTCTTATTATGTGGTCACGTTGGCCACATGATATATATTTCTTTTTTTTTTTTGCCACTAAAACATTAGGGTATTACAAATGGTAACCTAGACAAAAAGAACAAAGACAAATATTATAGATTCCATGATGACAACGACCATGACACTGAAGAATGCAAACAGCTACAGGAAGAAATCGAGCCTTTGGTTAGAATTGAGAGACTCGTCGATTACCTAATCAGAGAACGAAGAGGCCAGAGGGAGCAAAAATTCCAACGAGATTGAGATCAAAGTCCCAAACCTAAACAACCAAACAGGCACGCAGGGGTCATGGATACTATAGAAGGTGGTCCTACAACAAAAGGTGAAACAAGGGCAGGAAGGAAATCTTACCAGAGGTCGGGGAGAGGTGAACCCCTCACCGCTAGATTAGAGAAGGAAGAATAGATAATCTTCACCCAAGAAGACCTCATAAGAGTCATCGTCCCTCATGATAATCCCCTGTTGATCCAGGTAACAATTTCCAACTTCTTTGTGAAGAAATAATGGTCCATACAATTACCTCGATAGAAATTATGTTCCTAAATGATTTTCTCAAGCACGACATCGATCATTAATCTAAGGCCTATGAAAGGAACCCTGTCCAGATTCACAGAAGAATATTTTCAACCAGAAGGCATCATCAACCTACTTCTAACCTTAGGGACAAGTGAAAATAAAGTGACCATTATGATAGACTTATCATAATGGATTATAGGTCCGCCTATAATGGAATCATGGGACGAGTAGGCTTGAACAAATTATGCGTCGTAGCCTCCCCTTACCATTAGAAGCTGAGATTCCCAACTCCAATAGGGATAACTACTATAAAAGGGCGATCAACTTCTAGCTCGGGAATGTTATGCAGTATCCCTAATGATTCTAGGACTAGTAGCATAGTTGTCAAAACTCCCCAAGTAATAAGAGAAGAAAAAAAGGCCAACTCCAACGGAAGAATTGACAAAGATAGATTTGGCCCCTAACAAGAAGGTCAAGGTCGGTAACGGCCTTCTACCAAAACATAAAAAAAGGTATAATCAACTTTCTTTTGACTAATGTACATATATTTGCCCAGCCTTCAACTAATATGACAAGAGTAGATCTAAGCATAGTTTTTCACCACTTAAATGTGGACCCAACTCACTAGCCTATTTACCAAAAAAAGGCAATTTGGTATAGTAAAAAGCCATAACATCCTAGAGGAAGTGAAAAAGCTACTAGAAGATGGCCATATTTGAGAGGTTGAATGCCCCGAGTGGCTAGCGAATGTAGTGCTGGTACCAAAGCCTAATTGTAAGTGGTAGCTATATGTCAACTATACCAACCTTAACAAGGCTTGCCTCAAGGACTTGTCACGCCCTGAACCCAACTCATCGCTAGGCTAAAATCGGAACATGACGTTCTAATTGCTTAAAACCTGTAATGAATAACTTAGCAATTATATATCCACGGTACATACAATCAAAGTTCTAAGTGATTGCCAAAACATCAGCCTTAAAGGATTACAACAAATCATAAAATATTCAGAAGACTTCGGCTTCACCTGTTCACACATAATAACTAACCAATGATCAAGCTTCTAGGTCTCTCTAGAATGTTCATTAGCTTAAAGTTGCATTAAACCAATACCCATATTATACAAACTTCATCACTAATAGTTAAGATTACAATCATAATCCACCAAATTACATAACACCTATCATCGGATACAAACTTACAATATTTAGATCCTGCAATTTACATCAAGTATCATATATATTTATACAACATTCTACCATTACGACAAGAAGTTTTTCACCTATGCAATCCTTTCCTTTAGCTTGCAAAGTCAACTCAAGCATCCTTACCTGTAATTGTCATAAAAGAGGGGTGAGCTAAACCAACACTTAGTTCAGTGAGAGCCATGGGGAACGGGGATTTTCGCAATCATTTTTATCATTTCAAAATCTATTTTCAAAACCCATGCCATGCACATATAAATGCAATTCTCAAGTAAATCATACCTGATCCTGCATATATTCAATGTAAACATATAGTAGAACATGAATCAAGACAACAGTTATAACATGATAATCCATTTCTACTATCTGAGGACCTCAAGGGCCAAGCAAGAGTAGGAACCACACATCGAAGCATATATATATATATATATATATATATATATATATATATATATATATATATATATATATATATCAAGAGATTGAAACCCAATAAGGACGGTGGCTTATACTGATTCAAGATGTGTCTCCCACTATCACAGTCGTGTGCACCAAAAAGGTGTCTGCCACTATCATGGCCGTGTGTACTTTGCTCCGTATAGGCCCAATCACAAGCAATATAGGAATTAATAGGGTAGGGAGGTGTCTGCCACTATCACAACCGTGTGCACCTCAAAAGATGTCTACCACTATCACTGTCGTGTGCACCTTTGATCCCTTCCCTTAACAATTGAGAGGTTGCAACCAAGTCGTGCCCTTATAATTCATATATATGTAGCATTCACAATATTGCAATATAAGAGTTTAGATTGACAAGTACAAAGTGAACTTAAGACTTGCAAGCATGACTTTCGTATGCACATTTAATGTGTACAAGTTCAAGGCAAAAGAATCAAGTTCATAGTAGTTCGATGTAATTGATTAGTTCATGGTCAAATATAATCTTCCATGCCATACAACCACCTACCTTCATATACCTCAATCATGCTACAATTAACCTCCTTTTATGTCCATGAAACAAGTTGGTATCAATGCAACCTAAGTACATCAAATGACTAAACAACTAATGCTCTCGCATTATCCTAAATTAAATAGATAATTTCCCTATTTTCCCAAACTCCAAATAACTTGATTTTGGTATAGAATCGAATATTATCGAATGTAGATAGTTATAGAATCAAACAGAACTCAATTCGAAGTTGAATTGAGTGAGATATGACATTTAGACAGACGCTGCGCAAAAGGGGTAGGGTAGTCGGACAAGGGGACTTGTCCGGCTCTTTCGACTGACTCAAGAAGTGGGAGTCAGATGAGGGAGTTGAGTGAGCTCCCTAGACCGAATCCTTCATCTGACTGGAGCTGTTGAAGCAATCTCAACACCGAAATTCATGTTCTTACACCTCTTTCTTTACCATTCTTGAACCAACTAAGGTCATGCATCAATTTCCTTTCAATTACAACTCCCTAACCAACATTTAAACATGTATCAAGCACCAATTAAAGCTAGAACCATCATAGAAACAGCAAACGTGCTCAAACTAGCAACTACAACACATTACAAGCTTAACCACCAAGATTTACCTCCTAGAGATACATATTCTATTTTCATACTTCAAATCAAATGTAATAATCATATTTAGCATTTTGATAGCTTTCAAGAACAAGAATAAGCACAATGGAGATTAATCAATAAGTCTTGAAACCCTAGAAAATCAAACCAAGTTCAAATCCAACATCTATCATACATATTAGCTCAATCATGCTTTACACACATATAGATCACTCTACCATGAGTTGTATGCCTTTATAAAACATTTGAAAATCATCATTCACCTTTTTCTTAAGTTTGAATGCGAGATTTAATGTTGAAGATACAAGCTAGAGTTAAGAGATGCAAGAAAATAGCTTAATTTCCCTTCTTTTTCCTTTATCTTCCTATCTTTTTCTTCTTCCTCTTTTCTTTCATCTCAGTCATGTGTGTGTGTGTGAGATCAGATGTGTGTATGTGTGTTGTAATATTTTTGTGTGTGTAGAGTGTGTTGTGTATATTTATGTTAGGTAGGATATTTTATAAGGCCCAAAGACCAACATGCCCTTATAACTAAATGTTAATTTCTAGCTTGCCATCTAGTTCTATTATAATTTATTTAGTTAGCTATTATGATATGGTGGAATTTAACTAATGCCTACGATATTTAAAACACTCAAATGCACGTAATTGAATTCAGATGCACGGTAAATAATGCAAACACACGTAAAACGATGTAAATGCACGAAAAATAATGTAGATGTATCTAAAACTATATAAATGCACTTAAATCATCGTAAACACATATTTAATGGTATGATATGCATATGATGTTTCGTGCGGGGCTTCATAGGACTGCTATCCACTACCCAGGATAAATCAACAAGTGGATGCAACCTCAGACTAAAAGCTTCTCACATTCATGGACGCCTTCAAAGGGTATAACCAGATTAGAATGGCTCTGTAAGACGAAGAGAAAAAAGTATTCATAACCAACTCTGGCACCTATTGCTATAAGGTGATGCCTTTCGGACTAAAAAATGTCAGGGCTACTTACTAGAGAAGGGTTAACAAGGTTTTTTAGGCATAGATCAGTCGAAACATAGAAGTCTACGTGGATGACATACTAGTAAAAATTATAAGTGCCCAAACACACATGGTTAACCTCGTTGAAGCATTCGACACTATGGAGAATATCAGGATCAGGCTCAATGTTGAAAAATGCGCATTTGATGTAAAAGATAGAAATTCTTAGGCTTTATGGTAATTGACTGAAGTATAGAGGTGAATCCAGAAAAGATCCAAGATCTCCTGGAAATGAGCCTACCTAGAAGCAACAAAGAAGCTTAATCATTAGTTGGGAATGTAGTTGTATTAACCCGTTTTATATCCAGATCCACAGACAAATATGCTCTTTTCTTCAAAGTGCTCAAGAAACTAAAGGATTTCAAATGGACAGAGCAGTGCCATAGGTCATTCGAGAATTTAAAACAATATCTCAAGTCATCTTCACTGTTGTGCCAACCAGATCTAGGTGATAAATTGACCCTCTGTCTGGCTAGTACTGCCGCAATAGTAACAACCACACAAGCCAAGGAAGAAAGAAGACAGTAGAGACTTGTGTACTATATAAGCAAGGTCCTCAGAGGGGAAGAACTAAGATACTCAACTATTGAAACGAATAGCCCTCGCCTTAGTAACAACCTCACAAAAGCTGAAACATTACTTTGACGCACAAACAATCAGAGTAATAATTGATATACCACTAAAGAAGGTCCTGCATAAGCCAGAGGCATTAGGGCGACTCCTCAAGGGGTTAAAGTCTCGCCTAGCTCAATAGGCTAGTCAACAATGACTACCCCCGATCTGGAAATTTTTTACTTATCCTGTTACCTCTTGGGGGAGGATTCTTGTTCCATCTTGCCCTTTTCTTAAGGTCAGTATTATCGGGGGCTGGAGCCTCAGGATGATTAGGGATTAGGGCATTGGGCTTTCGCTTCTTGGATACTCTTGAGGAGACCTCAGGGTTGCTCTATACCTAGCTACTGGGACGAGGCATCCTTGACAGCGTAAACAAAGTCTATGGGGTCCATACTTGTCACGCCCCGACCCGGATACCTGCAAAGGCTAAGGCTGAAAATGATGTTTGTAATGCTTAAAACCTGTGATTAACAACTTAACAACCTAAACATCATTTTATAAACCATAAATGTTTCACAAGACAACCAAGTCTTTGGCCTTAAAGGAATTTCCACAACCGGTTACATATTTACAAGACCTCGAACCACATGTTCATACATAATCTCTAACCAACAATTAGGTTCTTAGGTGTCAAAAGAATAGTAGTAATTAATTACATCATAATTGTCCAAAAGAATAAGTTAATACATCTAGTAGTTCATTAATTACATCAACTAATGAGGATCACATAAGACAGAAATTCTCGATATCACACCAAGGTGTATCACCAGCATCTTGAGGGGCCTGCTTCGGCTCAACCTCTCCTGAAATAGTAGAGAAAATGGTGAGCTACGACTAGCTCAACGAGGGAGGAAATGGGAAGGGTTTTTACAAACCTTTTGTCATTTCACAAATTGATTGATAAAATATGTTATGCACATTTAAATGCACATAGAAATAAGCAAGCTATAACTCGAATATAAACAATAGAATCAAGAGCAAGAGCAAGATATACTCATTGTAAAAGGATACTTGAGTAACTGTGATTGCTGACGATTACGGCTTCTACCTCAAATCAAGTAACAATAACCCCACACCACAACTTAGGATCAAGTCCTCGAAGGAACACACCAAACTCCACCAACAACTGAGGGTTTCGGATATTCCCCTCAAAGAATAGAATCATGGTAGTCGAGGCTATGACCGACAAGCCCGACGTTGCCCGGTGGCCATCAAACTCCACCAGGCCTTTAGAAGGTTGCAACCTTGATGTATATATTCATAATAATAATTCCTTAACTCTCCAAGGAAAGACACCAAATGAGAGAGGGACTAGGAGAACAACAAGGTAGGTTGTCTCTGTCACAAGAGTAATATCCATGATATAGCAAGTAAGCATATAATTCTCTTGTGTGTATGAACACTTAAATGATGGCATGCCAAGCACGTAATCATTTTCCATATATAACATTTAAGTTGAACTAGAATCAAGGGCACGTTATCATGTAAGTAGAAGATCTTAGGTGAATAAAACACTCAAGCATAAGATGACAACACTTGAACACATGACTTAGAAAGACAAATGACAGGAACCAAGTCCGAAACTGATATCCGATTGTGTTGATCACGACCGGATGTCATGATCGGATAAATGGTACCACAATTGCCCAGTGGTCCAGTCGTGTTGACTTTAACTCTATTTTTGCTACCATCCTTGTAACTCTTTTGCACACACACCAATTCTCCTCCAATCACCATATTCCCAACATCATTCAAGCATGCTATAACTTTTATATAGACTCAATTCCATCATAAAATCATTAGGGCACACAATCTAGAAACTATAAAACATCAACAAAAATCAATGTTCAAGACTTGTCCTCTAAATGGTCTTCTCACTCATCCAACTTCACTTCAAGAGTAATACCCATATTTAAACATTACTCTGGCATTCAAGAACAAATATAAGCAATACCCACACATCACCCAAGTCATGAAACCCTAACTCATCAATACAAACTCAAATGCATAAAATAAACCTATGTACACTTTGATCATGCTCAACAAACATGATGAACACATAACCATGAATTATATGGCTTTAGGAAAGCTTTTGAAAACATCCCTCAGCTTAGATATTAAGCTTGAATGTTAGAAATATGGTTTAAGATGTAAGATAAAGATTGAAAATGGTAGAGAGTGGAAGAGAATGGCTTGAAATTGTTTCTTCCTCCTTCTTCCTTTCTTTCTTTCTTCTCTTTCTTCTTATCTTCCCTCTTCTTTTCTTGGCCAAGTGAGTGTAGTGTGTGTAGTATATATCATGTGTGTTATGTGTGTATGTATTATGTGGTGTTTGTGTGATTTAGTTTGGTAGGATATTTTCTTGTTGGCCCAAAAGATGAGAGTGCCCCTCTAACTAAAAAAATTTTGCTAGCTTGCCATTTAGTTCTAATTCAATTATTTTAGTTAGCTATTGTTTATAGGTAGAATTTAATTAATACCTATGACACCTAAATTGCTTAATGCAAGTTCTAAGACACAAATGCACGTTAAACAATACAAATACATGACGAGATAAATACACTTAAAATAATATAAATGCACATAAAATGATTTAATTATGCATTGTATGATCCAAATGCATATGAGGTCTCGTGTCGGATCTTACAATACCTACAAAGGCCAAGTAAGGGCAGTGAATAAAATAAAGGTACTTAGAAGAGTGTCGGGTAGCTGTCGTCATTGTGTGCCTTTAGTTGTGATTCCTTAATCGTACCATTTTTCTCCTTATGTCTTAAGAAGACGTTCTTTCTTCCTCAACCGTCCCTTTTTTATGCATATGAGCATCTGATTGTCGTTGTCATTATATGCCTTTAACTGTGGTCCTAATCGTATCTTCTATCTCCAATGTTGTAAGAAGACGATCTATTCTTCCTCAGTTATCCCTTGTCTCGGTGTACCTAGTGTCCAGTTGTTGTCGTCATTTTATGCCTTCAGCCATGGTCATTTGATTCTATTTTGGTTTGATTCTAACTCCAAACGAATGTTCTTTGGCTACTTTGATCAATTCCTTAAAGATGCCTCAATAATTATCAGTTATCAAACACAAATTGCTCCAGATTCACCATACTTGAGTTTGAGGGGGTTGTTGAAATATATTTTAGAGTATTTTTGATCTAGACCCCCTCTGCCAACAAAAAATGTGACTTAAAGCCCCTGATATTTAGAAAGTATGGATGAGACCCTTTCTGTTAGGATCCGTCCATTTTTCCCATATGAGTTAAGGTCAAAGAAGTAAATTTGCATTTCAACTTTTGCTTCTCCCCATTCATTTCTTACTGTTACCTTTACCCTTCTTTTCTTATTCTTCTTCTTCTTCCTTCTAATTCCTTGATTCTATCACCACGCATACACATGATCACATACTAGCACGCATGCCCATACATTCATTTCCACTTCCCATTTCTATCTCCACCCAGTAAAACCATACATACACACACAAAAGCACCATAGATGTATACAATAAGTTGGGTTTCACAACTACCTCATTGCATCATCATCACCCTTACCATATATTTTAGGTTTCAATATTATTCCTTATTTTATAGCACTAGTTTAGACAATAGTCTAAACTTAGACATTATTATTTCGTATCCTTATTAGACTAGTTTTCAGGTTTTTTTATTGAATTATATTTCTAATGAGTTTAATTCTTATTCTTGCTCACAAGTTATGAGGATTATAAATGGTCACTCTCATATTGTATTTTTAAATATCAAGATTTCAACATGTAGTCATTGTGTTTTTCTCTGTTCTAGAGCCATCGTTGATGGTAGCTCCTGAATCAATATATATTTTCTCTTTTCTTTTTTTTATTCAACTAGACTTAATGACTCCCACGAAATTATTAAGAATCACACCATGTCAATTTCACTATTATAAAGAGCCCTGCCTCGTCCAAGCATTTTCTAGACATGAGTCCATGTAATTGATTTAAAAGAGATTATGACAAGCCAGTAAACTTGCTTATTGACATGTTTATTTCGTATTAAAAACTTATATTTAACAAATGAAACATTCTCATTAACAATGTTTCATCTAACAAGCCTTATGATAGTTTATGTTACCAATTGCATATTATTTATCGTAGCTATCTAACCAGACATCTTCATTTGCTAGGATTAAAAAAAAAAAAAAAAAAGAGCAATCGAAGTAGTAGATTGAAAGTTAAACCTTAAAAAAAGAACAAGAGATAGGGCAAAGAAAATTACTAACTTTTGGCCGCCAGATATTTTTAGAAAAGGATCCAAAAACCTTTGTAATAGGTATAATACAGTATGATACTTTTTTTGTCTCTTTTATTTGTTGGTGTATTCTTTAAAATATATGTTATTTTATACAATAGTTGGAAATAAGGATCAATACTCCATTTGTCATGATACTAGAGTTCCTAGTTAATTAGCCCTCAAGGAACACTAATAGTCTTTAGACGGGAGAGGATTTAACAAGAGTTCGGTTCGGTCTGAACCATAACACATGCGTGCGAGCCTTGCCCCGCTTGGCATGTGGACATGGGTATGGGTCTAGGGTCTTTATATCTTTTTGTTCCCCAGGAACGCCCCAGCTGCAAGAGCATATCTCAAATACGGTATGCTCCGTGTTTGATTCACGTCCCGTGCTCTAGGTTGAGAGCCTTTACTGAATTGGTGCACGTATTATGACATACCGCTGCACCTAGGGTTTACCAGTTGGTGATTGGGCTCCACCATCTTGATTTCCTTTGTCAACAACAAAAAAAAAGAGTTCCTAGTTAACTTTAAAAAAATCAAATTGAACTTTTCAAAGGAAAAAATTAATATTGTTGCCAATTTTAGTGAAAATCTTAATATAATTAAACATTGGATTGAAAATATCCTATAAATGAATATGTAACTTGTTAAAAAAAATCAAAATATATATTTTGTGGCTTTGATAACAAAAACCCACTCAAGAAATAATATTTTAATTTTTTTAAATGATTGATTTAATATTGATATGGGGATCTAAAATGTAAGTGAAAGGATCAAATTGTATTTCATTCAATGAATAAAAGTTTACAAGAGGTACACTATTTATACTATGACGTAATACAACATAAATTATGATAAGTTACAAAGGATAAATATTAGCTAAACAGTTACAATAGATTGAGCCCTAAACGAAATGAGATTATCATCTAAAATTATCTCCTATCACGCCTCCTCAAGCGAATTAGGGTGACGAACTGCGAGCTTGGATCGAAGAAGGCAAAAGTGAGTAATAGATAGCCTTTTCGTCATGATGTCCACAAGTTGATCAAGAGTGGAAACAAAACAAATGTTAAGCTCTCCAGATGGTATTTTTTCACTCACAAAATGTACATCTATTTCAATATGCTTGGTGCGAGAATGATAAACTAGATTTGCTATGAGATATGAGCACTATTATTATCACACCATAGGGTCAGAGGAGAGAGAATATAAACACCAAGTTCAGATAAGAGTGATCGGGGCCAATATAACTCAGATATAGCAAACATTATTGCCCGATATTCTGCTTTTGTGCTTGAATGAGAAATAGTGGTATGTTTGCTAACAGCCCATGAAATGAGATTTGGCCCTAGAAAGATGCAATAACAATGCGTACTACACCGATCATCTGGACAACCTGCCTAGTCTGAGTCTGAATAAGCATGTAAACTAAGGTCACGAGCTGACTTGATATGAATACCTTGATTAATTATGTTCTTGAGATACTGCACAATGTACTTAATCGCAGTCCAATGTACCTCTGTCAGAGCATGTATGAATTGACATACCTTGGTCACAACAAACGCAATATCCGGGTGAGTAAGTGTTAGATACTGAAGCTCCCCAACAATACTACGATATATGGTGGGATCCGAGAAGGGATCGCTATCATGTTGCGAAAGAAGCCAATTTGGTGCAATAGGATACGAGACTGGCTTCGCCCTTGTAAGCTTTACACGAGCAATAAGGTCCAGAGTATACTTCGGCTGGCTAAGGTGGATACCCGTTAGACTAGCAGCAACATGTACACCAAAGAAATAAGAGAGAGGTCCAAGATCTTTCAGAGCAAACTGTTCATAGAAAAAGGCAGCAAAAGAGAATATGGTATGATCATTATTTCTTGTCAAGATAAGATCATCGACATACATAAGCAAAAACATAATATCACCAGACTTACAATAAATAAACAGTGATATGTCAGATTTAGCTGATTGAAAACCTAGACCAAAGTAGCAAGAACTTAAACGAGAGAACCACGCTCAATGAGCCTGCTTGAGCCCACAAGTGCCTTTTGCTATTGACAAACATAGTAAGGGAAGTTCGGATGTATAAATCTGGGAGGCTATGCCATATACACCTCATCAGTGAGAAAACCATGTAGAAAAGCATTATTAATATCAAACTGCCTTATTGACCAGTTCTCAAATAAGGCAAGGCTTAAAACAATGCAAATTATGGTAGGTTTAACCACGGGGTTAAATATCTCATTGTAATCCACTCCTTCTTCTTGATTGTACCATTTAGCAACAAGTCATGCTTTGTATCGTTCGATAGAACCATCATATTTTCGCTTAATGTGAAACACCTATTTACACCGAACTATATTAGCATTGTGTGGCTTAGGTACCAGTGTCCACGTGTCATTTTGTATAAAAGCATTATATTCATAGTCCATAGTTGCACGCCATTGAGATAATTTAGTTGCTTGGACACAGGTTGAATACTCGGATTCTACAGATTAAGCGAGGGTAGATGAAGTAGGATATTTTGTGACACTATTAAATAGAAGAAAGTCAGGATTATACTTCAGTTTAAGTGTGTTGTCTTTTGAACGCATAACCATAGAGTGCCTAGACTGATTCAACAACACAGACAAAGGTTGACAAGATGCATTTTGTTCCCCACTGGCAGAAGAATGAGTAGAGAGGTCATTGGAACAAGTGGAGACATGTTGTGAATTGGACAAAGAAATGGAATTAGGACAATTACCCTCGTGAGTAGCACTAGAAGAGTGAGCAGCATTCTTCGTAGAGGCAACAAAACGCGACACTGCATTTAGACGAATAGGCGAGGACAGTTGGCGCAAAATGGGACACGGTTGGGGCCCACATAAGGCTTGAGGAGACGAGACACAAGATGTGTGAGACCCCGTATCGAGCCAGTATAGAGCCCATATGCATTTTATAGCATTTCATATATTTTTGCATTATTTAATATGCATTTATATTAATTAATATGCATTTACATCGTTTTACATGCTCGTTCCTCGTTTAATATGCATTTATGTGACTTAGTTATCGTAGGCGATAATTAAATTTTACTACACTACAATAGCTAACCAAATTAGTTAGAATTGGACATAATGGCAAACTAGTGGTTTCTATTTAGTTAAAAGGGCAAATTGGTCATTGGGCCTAAAATTAAAATATCTCACCTAACAAATCTAACAAAACACACACATTATACCACATACACACACAAAAACACTACACACAATGTAGTGCCCCGATCCCTCAGGGAATTGGGACTTCTATTAATCATGCTATTCTCAACCCAATTCTAAGACGCGAGTACGAAATTTAAACAAGACGGACTGAGTCTCCCCTGTTTATAGGACAATCCAAAACCTGTAAATAATATTTATAACTACAAAACTATGATCTAACTCCATTCATTCATCCCCTCCACTTAATCCTCAAAACCACAACCCAATTCTAACAAACAATCCCATCTCCAATGTCAACACATACAACAACTCCTCAAGGCCATCCCAGCCTTAAATCCCAATATTGAAGACACACAAGCATGCATTTATTAACTGTTGAACGTCTATAATTATAATTTCACTTATCATACCACTCTAATATTATCTAGTTTTCTTTCTTATAATTTAAGTCCATCAACTAGTCAAAACATGCAAGCATGCAGCTACCAGACAATAAAGTAAAGATTACAAGTTATTACAACATTACAATCCATTCATAACTATCAATACATTCTAAACTTAACTTTACAAGTACAAAACTGAATTTATTGGCAATCCACATAAGCCAGCATAATCAATCACAAAACTCTCGAGCCTTCTTTTCTACCCCTGATAGCACTGATCCTGAAAGGTGTTAGAAACGAGGGTGAGTATACAACATGTATACTCAGTGAGGGAGGTGATGTAACATACCGAGGAATGCTTTCATGAGATGCAACAAGGATAATAACATATACAACACAAAATAACAAAGCTAATTAGACAAGTATTTAACCACGTATAAAAAGGATACGGTTCCACGTTTGTCTTCAATCACTAGCCACGAGCCAAGATCTTCAACAAGTGCCGGCAAATCCCTTATTCCTCTAAATAGGGTACTCCGGATGTAGCCCGATCCTACGACCATTTCTCCTGAGTTAGGTCTATATACCCTAACGAGGTGAACCACGCCTCTGGGGTAGTGGAGTATACTCAGCGAGAGAAAGAGAATAGGCACCATAGTAGTCGAATGAGCACGACAAGCCCGATGTTGCCCGTGTTTCTCGACACTACCATATCCGAAAAGTTTGTGCAACCCCGAGACAAGATCACGAGAGCCAAATATATCAAATATCACATAAGAGGAACGACAAAGTAGGCCGCCCTCGCAGTTAATCACAAATAACATGAAAAGACTCAAGATAGCAAGTAAAATAATACATATAAACTTTATCAATTACTAAATAATTCAATTTAGAAACAATAGTATAAGTTAAGATGTACAGAAGAGATGAAGACTCCCTCACCTTTGAAAAGCCAAACCTCCTCGACCTAGCTCAATGTGCAATCCCTAGCTTATTCATACAAGTGCAACATTTAGCCATTAAAACTAACATAATACTATGCAAGTAAGCTAGCATAATCATAATAAGGATCTTACTTAACATAAAGTCACTCCGATTAGAAATATGTAATTAGCAATTAACTAATTCTATTCATGTTTACTTACTAGCCAAAAACATCCAGTTAACAATCAACAAACCAATATTCTTCAACCTAGTCATTTTTACTGTCTAGCAAGTATACAAGATTAAAAAAAAAATTACATATACAACTTCAAGTTAAAAGAAACAGTTTACTAGCCAATACTGATAGTCCACCACTAGCACTTAGAACAAAAATGCATTCTCAACCAATAGAAAAGTTATCTATAACTACTTAACAACTAATATGCAACATTAACTAAGTGACCATATTACAAGTTAAAATTCTAACATAACACTAGTAGGATCCACTTACAAATCATATTTAACATGTAGTAAACAACTATCAACTTGCAAATAGCTTTATATGTAAGTTTAAGTTTAACTAGGGAGCATATTCTCATTCATTTTATAGTTAAGCATTCTTTCTCATATAGGCACATACTATACTTTAGCTACAGTCACTCATTTTTATTCGAAGGACTAAATATTCCATCTAATTACTCCATTCAAACAAGGACATAACTAAGAAATGAATTATAAGCCAGTATAACAAAACAATAAGTCATATCTTAGCAACTAGGCTTCTAAATTCATCTCCAACAAGCATCAACTTCCAACTCTTTATAAATTATGGACTATCTTAAATCTTTAGGCTTCCTCACTTTTCAATGGCTAAAAGATAGTTTTATAAGATATCTTGCTAACTCTCTTTAAATTGAATAGTTAACTTGTCTATCAAATAATTCATTTGCAACAATAAACCAATGCTAACCTCAACTAGCCAAACTAACAATCCACTACATCTACTTTTAAATTACTATACAAGGCTGGCATCAAATCAATAGTTCGTTCAAAGCTAACTAGTGAAAACCAACACATGACTTACCATTTCATATTACATTTACATAGAATTTAGGGACAAGAGGGAGGGGTGAAGAGCCACGGCAGCTACAAGTCCAGTTACTAGGTCAGAAACGACCTAGAATTCAATTATAGAAATCTGTCCAGTTCCCACCTACTCACATGCCTCTCGGAAATCATCCAAAAATGAGTACTTAGAGTTAGAATTCAGCCAAGCCTTAGAAATACACTTTTGTTCTACTAGGAGTCTACTACATCACATCCAAAATTCACCTCATTTTATCAATATTTGCTAGGTAAAATTGGTTCTGCAACTCAGACACGAAAATTTGTCTAAATTTCCATATTTTACATAAATCATGATTTTTCAATTATTTCATTATAAACACAAATTTTTAAGGCTCTACTACACATAAATCATCATATATACTCATATACAATATAATAACATGATACTACAGTATTTAAAACAAGAAAAATCTAGATATAACATGTCCCCTACTCAATCTTAGTCATATAGCACATAATTAAACAACAATAATCAACTATTGCACAAATGAACAAGTTCAATAGTTCCAAAATTTCAGTAGTAACTCAATTTTGGCTACAAAATTACCTAAGTAAATGACCACCTATTAAACTGATTTTTACATGTACGCGAAGCTCTTCGAAAGTAGATAACTCTAGAATCAAGCGGAATGCAATTCCGAGTTAAATTCATTAAGTTATGACTGTTTTTGTGCGACTGCGCTAACTGTCCAGTTTGCAGTGTTTCTCTGTCACCTTACGATTTTTAATTTTTTCGAAGCCTTAACCGAAGGAATCTGAATTTCCACTAGGAACAGAGTTTGCTCCTAACTGACCAAGCTATCCACCAAAATTTGTTCATAATTTTCCATGCCTTTTTATTATGTCAAAACAACCCAAAAACGTGAGTGCAGAAATCTGTCCAGTGTTTGGATTAACTCTTACACCTAGTTTAGCTTGCACTTCATGACTCTATAGCTTTGGCTTTGCACTCTTGAACTCAAGACATCTCTATCAAGTATTAAAACAAACACAATCTATGTATCATTCATCAATTTTTACCACTTTACAATAACAACAAATATAACCAAAACTTCATGTTTAACTAGCAAATAATACACAATCATCACAATATCTTCATGTTAAGCTACCCAACTAGCTAAATCATGACTTTAATCAACTTTATTTAACATGCACACAAACATGCTTTTAACAATAACTCAAAGATAAGATTAAAAAATGCAAACATTCACCTATTCTTGGCTAGAACAAGCTTAATCTTCTCTTTTCTTCCTTTTCCCTTCTTCTTTTCTTCTTCTTCTTCCTTAATTTCAGCCGTGTATGTGTGTGTGTGTATGTTTTCAGCGTGTGTTTTTGTGTGTGTGTGTGTGTGTGTATGTGTGTGTATGTAGAGACCCATTTTTATGTGTGTGTGTGTTGTGTCTGTTTTGTATATTTTATGCTATTAAGTGAATAATTAGATATATAATAGGTAGATAGATGTATTAGAAAAATGGGTTGGGTTTATTTAAATGCTATTGGGCTTGGTTAAGTTAGCTAAAAATTACTAGAAGTTCAAATGGTCTAAATAATAAAATTATTACTATTCACTCGGACTGAAAAACATTTTCCTAACGCGCTCTCCCAACGTGCAATGCTCAAAGTATTATTTTTTCCATGCATTACATGAGTAATATAACATAGGAAAAATGCTAATTCATAGAAAGTAAACAGTAAATTTTTTTGATGAATAGTATCTACTCACAAAAATAGGAAAATACACATTAGATTATACAAAAAGATATGCAACAGCTAATATAAATATGATGAAGGTCTTGGGTGTCACACACACACACACACATCAAAAAATACACACACATACATGACACACACAGTCAGATTTTTGACCATAGAAAGGAGAGAAAGAAGAGAGAAAAAAGAACGAGAAGGAAAAGGGAAGACATTTTAAGTCATCTTCAAGCTTTTCTAGCCTTGTTCTTGCATTTGACCACTTGGATAAGGTGAGGGATTCTTCAAAACTAATTTTTAAATGCTCATTCAAGGTTATATGATGCTCATTTGGTGTTAATCTTGAATGTAGTATGCATACAAGAGCCTAATGCGAAGATTGAGTATTTTGATGTATTGTTAATCTAGAACTTGTTTAACTTGTGTTGGAGGTTGTTGAGAAGTTGAAGGATGAGCTTGGTATTTTTCTTATGTATGTGATGAAGTATATAACTTGTATATAAGAATTGAAAGTGTGAGGTTAACATTTTTGGTACCTAGATGTTGGTATGGGTGTTTATGAGCTATATTGGATTATAGGTAGTTTGCATTTTGATTGTTGGTGTGGAGTGTTTTGGGTTGATGTTTGAACTCTTGTATGATGCCTAATAGTCACCTTGAACATGTTTGATTGTTAGTAGAAGGTTGTGTTGTTGCATGATTGATTGTTAGTAGAAGGTTGTGTTGTCCCGTAACCAATACAACTGGTCGACCGGAAGAGGAGACCTCTTCCACTGGAGAGGCTCCAGGCGGAAGACCCTATTTGAACCGGTCGACCGGTTGCTCTAGGGTCTACCAGTTTAATAAAAAAAATGCAATGAACTTGTTTTAGCGATTTCGAGAGCTTCAAATGTCGGATTAGGGCACGGTCGAATGCGTTGGAACTGTATCGAACCCTAGATTATCATAGTCGAATTGAATTGTAGATTTGTGCCAAATTTTGGGTGCTATGTAGTTGCTAAGTTCTATATGTTGCTTAGGAGGTTATTGAACATAGGTAATATTGATGTCTTTTGTTAGTTTATAGTATGGTTTTGATGTCTTTTAACAAGCATGATTCATAAATATTACATGGCATTATGTGGAGCTCCATAGGTGGGTATATGCATGTAGGTTATGTACTTGCTTATATACATTATTAAGTATTCATATTTATACAAATGAAGCTTACATGCTACATTGTTGATATTACTGTTGTGACAGAAGCAACTTACTTGGTTGCTATCCTAGTCCCTCACTCTCACTTGGTACAACCCTTGGAGAGTTAGGCCATAATTACTCAGTTATTGTTATATGCCTTGAGCAATATAATCTAATAACCCCATGGTAAAATTTCCGATTCCCCAGGGCAGCATTGGGCTTCAGGTATAAGTCTCGGCTACTATGGTAACTCGTGGTGTATATCCAGATTTCACCCTCATGTTTGGCATTTGGGGTTATGATATTGATGAAGTATCGAGATTGGCCATCTCTAACAACTGTTCGAGCAAGCTATATCATATTTATCTACTCTCGCTTGGTACAACCCTTGGAGAGTAGAATTGAGTATTTGTTTTGATATTATTGTCATATATGATGTTCACTTATTAGTTTTTATCTACTCTCGCTTGATACAACCATTGGAGAGGAGAAATGCTTGATTAATACGTTGTTTAATTTGTTCTTGTATACTTGTCATCCATGTTAAACTTGTTATTCTTGTTATATATGCATAGCATAGTTTTGGGAAAGAAGTTTACGAAAAGATAAAACATTTGTGAAAACCTTTCCTGTTTCCTCCCTCGCTGAGCTTTGATGCCGGATAAGCTCACCCTTTTTTTGACAATTTCAGGTAAGGGGTAGCCCGAGCAGGCCCTCATGTGGTTGAGAAGCTTCATTGACGTGTTAAGTTGGATTTCTGCTTTGTTTGATCTACGTGCTTGCCTGTGAAGATATACTACTTGTTTTAATATGAAGATTTCATACAATGGATCAGCTTATTATGATGTATATTCCTTTGGTCCGGTAGATACCTAGCTAAGTTGATTATTTTACTTACTAGACCTGGGTTTGGGATAATTGTATGGATGAATTTAAGTCTTGTAATTATGTAACAGGATGTTGTAACCCTTTAAGGCCGATATTTTGGGAGGCATTTGAAAGTCTTTTGGAACTTCTTGTAGTGTATTATGATTGTTTAGGTTGCTACATTCTGATCTCGCAGGGATTAAGTATTGACACATCATGTTTCAACCTTAGTCTAGCAATAGGTCAGGGTTAGGGAGTGACAAGATGAATTCAAAATGAGTTGGTCTTCAAAATGACTAATTTTTTTTTTACGGTTGGTCCTTTCACTTTTTATAATTGCATGATCTAACATCCAAGCATTTGAAAAATATTTAAGCACCTCAAACACTGTTAATAAAAAATAGAAGATTACGAAAATACCCTTTGCTCATTTCCTAAGTCTGCAGACACGTCAGAAGAGTCATATCATATCAGAAACTCACATACTCTCTTCTCTCTCTGTCTCACATTCACTTTCCCACTTTTTTCTACTTCTCTATCACAGAGTCTCCTCTCACTATCCTCTACAACTAAGGAGATTCATGACCCCACCACTATATATTCTTCCTTCACCCTCACTACTTTCTTTTTTTGAAATTTGATAGGAAGATGCTAGTTTTTTGAACATGTCTGTTGATATGCACTCATGAACCAACCCTTATGGTTTTTCTATATTTATAAGATTGTTGACGAAACGAGTGTTTGCAAAATCCCAATGTTTTGTTCTTCTTGTCTAGAAGCTCTTGAACTTTTGTGGTTATTAATCATTCATTTATAGTATATGAAAGCAGCATTAATAGGTTGGTAATATGGTTGTTATTTATACATTTGTGCTCATTGTGTATTCTATTAGCATCTAACCGATGACATCAGTTTTGATTCTCTATTTTACATTTTTGTTGTAGTAAATTAGAGCATTTCTTTTGGATCAAAAGTTTCCTATACAGATGCTTGACTCTGAATTGTGTTTGTGTTTAAAATATATTGATGTAATTGAAAATTTTTACATTTGTGATAGCAAATGGAATAAAGTTATTTTTTGAGAGGGTGGCCAGAATTGAATTAGAGATAAATACTCGACTTAACATTTGGAAATTTTTACTTTTTTTTTTGGATTTGATATTATTTGAGTATAACATTTTTTGAGAGGGTGACTAGAATTGAATTAAAGATCAATAACTCTTTGTGAGGCTTCTGGCTTCGAATTGAACCTATGTAACAAACCACTTATAGTCCTTAAAACATTTGAAAATGTTAGGTATATCCATCTTTTGTTGTACATTTTCAGTATCCTTGGCACTGCATGAGATAATTAATCAATCCTAGATAATGTTCCTCACAAATTCTTGAAGCGAAAAAGGCCAACTATCCAAAAACTAAGTAAAGGGCCAATCTAAGACGCTTAGTGTTCACTTGCAAAAAACAAATGCCAAGTAATTATAAATGAAAAATTATTGGCATTCACTTGAGACAAAAAAGCTAAGAATCAAACTAAGCCAAACAAGTATGGAGAATTGAATTATGCAGGTGTAATTCAAAAAAGGAAAAACTTGTAGCTAAGTAAAAGAACATAACAAGCAATGTCTAAGTAACAAAGAAAAGTTGTTGCCAAAGTTGAAGAACAAAATATACATTGTAGTAGCCATCTTCATATTCATTCTATATATTACATGATTCACTTAAACATTAAAATAAAGTAAAAAAATTATGATCATAAACAATAAAAATAAACGAATGCAACAGAGCTTCGACTTCAACTTCAGGCAATTTTGACAACAACAAAAAAAAAAGAAGCCAAATAGTGTTTATGAGATGTGGTGCTGTATTGTGTAGATTATGTTAGAGATATGTCATAATTCTATATATTTGGATGACATATTTTGGAGCATTTTGACATTAACTTGTATATTATGGCATTATTGTCTATATGTTTGTTTACATATTGACTTGCAATTGACATTCATATTTTCCATCTTCATCACATGAATGAGTCTCTAGTATTTATCATTAGAAGAGATGTATTCTAAAAGGGTGTTTAGAATATGTTAGCATATCTCTTTATTATGATAAATGCTTAAAGTATTCATAGTCCTTAGATTATTTGATTGAGACTTCAATAATCTATTATGGACTATCACATGTGTTGTTACCATTGATTAACTTGGCGATGTTAATTATAAAGGATGGTGAACCACGTGCCATAATAGCATGGGATGCGATTAACAAACATGTGAATGATTATTAGTTGCATAAATTATTGAATGTGACATGAATAACAAATTACATGACTTAGGATTAATAATTTGTTATTCGTTCTGATTGTGCATGTAATCTTTTGACTTGAGACATTACGATTGTCATATGTATCGGGGTTTAATACTTGCTTTTGGACAATACTTGTCTTTGTTAATCGGGACGGGTTACGTCATCTTGTGGTATCCTTCGTCCGGTATAGTGATTGACAGGTAGTTGTCAAGATAGAATCCATTAACCTCTAGCGTGAGGCGATGTCCTATGTGGTCTAGTTATGGTTGTTTAATGAGGAAATCCTTGGCCAAGGTGTGAATGATGGAAAAGTGTTAGATCTTTGCATAGTATCAATTTTATGAACTTAATCGTATCATGGTTCTTGCTCAATGGGACGTTTAATGGAAGGATTGGATTGTATGGTAATTCACGACCATAAATAGATTCACTTGATTCGGATTTCATTGCCTTATATATTGCCTAGGCATGTGACTAGACGTTAACCTAGAACATAGGGGTATTTCGAGAATGGTCACTTTTTTGAAATGGATTAAAACTATTTAATATTCCCTCATTGCTATATGACAGTAAATCTAGAAAGTCACAGACGAAAAAACAAAAGAATGAGTTTTCTATTGAGCTTGTATATTGTGTCTCTTTGAATTGTTAAAGTGTTAATGATATAGTATTAAGGAGTTAATAATAGTGTAATTGACAATTAAAAGTTAATGGGATCAATATGTAATTAATTGATAATTATGGGGGCTAATGTATAATTATCAATATTTGTTGGGACTAATATGTAAATATGAAAAAAATTGTTTCCATAATTTGAACTAATGGTGATTAACTTGAATTAATTATTTGCATAGTTGGAAGAATAACATAATATGTATATGTGATATATGTATGTATGTTATGTCTTCAAATTATAAGATGCTAAATGCTTGGATCACAATTGGCCATATCATTAACTTAATTGTTAAGTTTTGAACACTTGGCTAGAATTTCACAAGACTTGTTATCTTGCAATTTTGAATTGGCAAGACATGTATGTATGTCATATATGTACATGTTGAGAGAAGATAATATCTAGGTCAACCACCCATTGACTAAGTCTTAGCCATATAAATAAAACAAGAGAAAAATAAAAAATACCAAGTATTCTTTTCCTTCTACTAGCTCACGGCCAAAGAGAGAAAAGATGAGGAAGATTTTTCTTCTTCAACAACACACATACAAGCTTGTTAGATCTTCAAAATAGTCTAGCACAAACACTTAGAAGATCAAATAGAAGCTCATTCAAGCTTGTGTGGACCAACTTGATCTTCTACATTTGTGGAGGGTTAGTCAAGAATCAAGTGAGCAACCATGGCTTCCAAAGTCTTGTTCTTCAAGAGGTATATTTTAAATCCATCTCTTGAATATATATATTGGCTTTATATATGTTTTTAATTATATTAATTATATGAACTCAAGCTTAGGGTTTTATGAACATAATGCTTAATCTTGTAAAAAAAAATTAAATTCACCTTTGTTTCCGCTATTGATTAATGCATTGATGATATTTATAGCCCTAATTGATCCTTCAGATTAAACATTAAAAGATGTGAGAATAATGGTATTTATAGGATGGGTTTTGAAATCAGATGAGGGAACCTAAAATTTAGGAGGGAATATTAAAATTTCTAGTACTATTGTTAACATTGTATCATTTATCATAAATCGTCTATCTAATATGATAAAATGCGCATCGTACTGAATAAAGTGATATATTAATATAAGGAAAGGACTATCTGTCATGTGAAAGGATGGACTAGTTGAAGGATTGAGGCTTGGATAGACTTGTTCGATGAATGACAATAGGTCGAATAATCGCTAAAGTTTCTAAAACCCAGCCCAAGCCCTATTACTATAATTCTTTACCAAACCTAACCCATACCTGCTCGAGTTTAAAATTCTCTTACCAAACCTCAACCAATAAATATTCTAAAACCAAAAACTAAAGGAAGAAAAAAGATAAAATAAAGAGAAAAAGAGAAAATTGCACGGGATTATATAAATAAAAATATATATTTGTTTCTAATAAATATTTTTTACCTTACAAATATGGAAATGCAACATCGGCATCCCTTATGGTAATTTTTGTTTGGTTATCAAGGTCGAAGACATTGTACATGTCTTTTCTACTTAATCCAATGTTGTCAAACCAAATCGTCTCATTCATAAATAGATCCATGATTTGGCTAAAGTTTATTTCAGTCTTAAGCATAGCATAAACATGATCCCTATGATCATCATCTATGCGTCGGTACAAATAGAGCATAGGGATACCAAACCTTGAAACTTCATACATGGTTGTATTCCTTCACAATGTAACCGGTTTACAGGAGTGTAACTGTCCAATTACTCGTTAAAAACAAGATCAAACACTATAAATTCCTGTCAAACAAGGTAAACTTTTTATATTTTTTTATAAACACTATAGGAAGGCAAAATACATTTTTAATCGTTAAGACAATGAGAGAAAACATACAAATTTTATCCTGAGTGGTACTATGTTTATTACTTGAGGTACTATACTTAAAAGAAAATAAATAAGGATGAATCCTCTTTACCTAAATAGATCAATACGATAGTAACATCTCTAATGGTAATTCATGCTCAGTTATCATGATCCAAGACCATGTATAAGTCTTTCCTAGTGAATTTAACACTATTATAACCCATGAATATTCGACTATAACTTATTCTAAATGTTCCAATAACTAAGCTTTTCTCATATTATCCTGTATAATTTAGATTTATTCTTTTTTCTAGCACCCAATTCACGAAACATTTTGGGATGAAAAGTTTTATAAGTTATGATATGTGTTTATTTACATTAAATGACATCCCTTATACAACAAAAAACTATAAAGTATGATATAACCTCTTTAAATTAATCATCAATAAATTAATAATATCTTTCAGATAATACAATTATCCGGTCCGGACTTAGGACCAGTGTAAAAAAAATTATTAATCTCCATCAAGTCATAAATAACGAATTTAGAATATTTTATAAATTAATAATTAACTAAAAACATATAATGAATTTACTATAAGGTTTTCTAAAAATATGAACTAAGAGTAGCTTCACTTTTGTTGAACTTTAGATCTAATTGAATCTCATATTTATATGTTCGCAATCCACATAAAAGACTTGGGTTGTATGGCAACAAAAAGTTTTGGAGTATTGTTTTTATGGTTTGAGTGTTTTTTTGCATGATATCGGTTAAATACTTATGCATATAGTAGATATTTATAATAGTTACGTATAATTTAAAGAATTCCTAATTTGTTAAATAGTACTTTGAGTCGTAACATTGTCGGTTGATGTGATAATATATACATTGTTAAGCCAAAAATTAAAAATATCTTTATCAATTAATAATTATTAATTTATTAATAAATTGACACGTTAATGAATCAATAAAATTTAGTGGTGCCAAAATATATTTTCTATATTTTCACTGTCGAATTCTATATTTTCTAGACCTTCATCGTGTATGGTCTGGTCGGATTCATACTACCTAACGCTCAAAATATAAGAAACAGATATTATTTTACAAAAAAAAAAAAAAATGTGTTTTACGATCAAACATAACCGATTTATAGGAGTGTAATCGTTTAATTACTCATTAAAGATAATATCAAACACCGCAAATTCACTGTCAAATAAGGTAAACTTTTTATAGTTTCTTATAAATTCTAAAGGAAGGCAAAATACATTTTTTAATCCCTAAAACAATACAAGGAAAATAATTTTTTTCTCGAATGGTACCATGTTTATTAGTTGAGGTACCATACTTAAAAGAAAATAAATAAGGATGAATCCTCTTTACTTAAATAGGTAAATGCAACATTTTCATCTCTAATGGTAATTCCTGCTAGGTTATCATGATCTAAGACCTTGTAGAAGTCTTTTCTAATGAATCCAATACACTACGTGCACTTGTTTGAATAAAATTGACTACACTAGGTATTATTACTAATCACGAATAATTTAAAAAATTCTTAATTTGTTACATATATATATTTATGGTACTTTAAATTTTAACTTTGTCACTTAATGTGATAATATGTATGTTCTTAAGCCAAAAATAAAAATCTCTTTATAAATTGATAATTATTAGTTTATCAATAAATTGAAATGTTTATGAATTAATAAAATTTAGTGATCTCAAGCCTATTAATTTAAAAGAGCGCACTTATATATCACGGTATACCCAAAAGTATACAAACTATATTTTTACAAAGTATTTGACCAAAAAAAAATATTTCTACAACGTATAATGTAAAAAAAAAAAAAAAAAAGAGCAATATAACATATAAAGTAAAAAAAAAAGTCACATCAATAATTGGGGCCTTGAAACATGTACAACATTTTGAACCATTCAACTATTACAATTTAACAGAAGAGCTTTTTCGTCTTTTTCCATAATTGGGGCTACAGTATAAACTAAACAAACTTTTTACACTGAAGATCAAAATCTGTCATATCTCATATACAGTGCCACGTGCCAAATATAAAATGCATCATGTCTAGACGTTTGAAAATGTCCAAAGTAGGGGTCGTTTTCAAGAATTTTTCATTCAAAATTGAGTTAAGTTCTGCCACGTGCCAGATGTAAAAGATGAGGAGAGACAGGTGAAGATAATGATAGATTGTGCTGAGGTGATGAGGACTGCAGATTGAGTCTTGCAAAAGATGAGGAGAGACGTAGAGGCGACTCCGATATAGGCGTAGGAGAGTTGGGACGTGACGTTGAGATTTGAAGGAGGAGGGTGAGTTTCTTGCGAATTAGGTGGCGAATTGACGGAGAGAGAGAGATCCACAGTCTCTGAACGAAGAAAATTGCTTGGATAACACATGATCTGGACGAGAACCTCGAGGCATTGAGGACTCATCAAGATGCCGTGAATCACACATGCAATAGATAGAGACCTACTAAATGAGATTGTCATCTAAAATTATCTTGTATCAGTAAGTGAAGGTTGCGACAAATTACCTCCATTTTCTTAGATCTTTGTATATTTTCTCGTAAAGTTCAAAATCAAGAAGTGACACACCAAGTGAAACATAATTAACGGTTTCTTAAGTCCATGAAAGTCTATTTAAGAGTTGGGTTAATTGAGTAATTTCTTTGATACCTACGAAATTATAAAAGGATTTCACGGGGTCAGTGAAGATCCCCCATCAAAATTTAAATTCGTCCATAACTTCAACGTTTGATATATTTTTATTTTTTCCTTCACATGCATATTTTATTGACCTTTATAGAACAAAGTTAAGTGTTATCCCAGTTGGTAAGTGGAGAAGTCGTCCAATCGTGTAATATGAGTTTGACTTTTTTATTTTTTTGAGACTTTGTCTTGACTTACATGGTATAAGTTTTGAGTCGGACCGCTGTAATTTCTGAGTTTTGGCTTACATTTAGCTGTTAGGCCAAACAAGAAGAAGATGGCGTGTTCCTATCTTATGTTAGTAGGTGGAGACTAATCTAGTCTATATTTCGTGGGCTGATTAAGTGAGAATATTTTCCAGAGTTATCAAAAAAGACAAAAAAATTAGAGATATAGAAACTGTGTCATTTTAAAAATCAAAAATTAATTGAGTTGTGAGGCCTAATTGATTTTCAGACTAAAACAGACATATAATTTGAAGTACTTTGTGAGGCCAATGGTGCACAAAAAATCACATATAACATAAATTACTTTGTGGCTTCACCTAATAAAATAAGATTTAATTTGGTAAATACTCCTTCATATCTCCTAGTATTAGTTTTCTGTCTTGTCTTCCCAATAAATGTCACTATAAAATTATCAGCATATATCTGTCAGTACTTTGACAAACAAAAAATTATATGCACTACTTATATTGTCAAATTTATCTTCATATTATACAGGTATGGGGTGGTCTAATTGTTTCTCTTCGGCTTGTGCAATATGGTTGCTCAACTGCCTAACAGTTTGCTTAGCCATGTCTGTTCATAACATGACCTCTGATCAAACTGCTCTCCTTGCTTTCAAAAGCCATATCACTTCAGACCCTTATAATATCTTGTCAAAAAACTGGTCTACAACTAGCTCAATTTGCAACTGGATTGGAGTATCTTGTGGTATGCTTCACCACAGGGTCACAGCCTTGAATCTGTCTGATTTTGGTCTCCAGGGCACCATTGCTCCACATCTTGGGAACCTCACATTCCTCAGATCACTAGATGTTAGCTATAACAATTTCAGTGGCTTCATTCCAAACGAGTTGGTTCATTTGCATCGGTTAAAGTACATAGATGTGGGATACAACAACCTGATTGGAGAGATACCACCATGGCTTGGAAGCTTGCCAGAACTTCAGCATTTGCTTCTGCAGAAGAATAATTTCATAGGTTCAATTCCAGCTTCTTTAGGCAACATCTCAAAGCTGGAAACATTAAACATGAGGCACAATTTTCTACATGGATATATTCCACCAGAAATAGGTAACCTGTCGAGCCTTATACTACTCCAACTAAGAAATAACCAGCTCACCGGTTCCATACCACCTAGCCTCTTCAACATATCCTCCTTAGAAGCTATTGATCTCACAACTAATAGCATGTCTGGTAGCCTGCCAATGGATATGTGTGGTCATCTTTCTGCACTCAATGAACTGTTCCTCACTTACAATCAATTTTCTGGTCAAATCCCATCAAATGTGTACAGGTGCAGAAATCTCCAGCTGTTTTATTTATCCTACAATAAATTTAATGGGAGCATACCAAGAGAAATCGGTAAGTTGACCATGCTCCAGGACATGAGAATTGGGGGAAACATCTTCAAAGGTATGGAATCTTCTTGTTCAAATGCATGCCTAAGATTTAGTGAGTTGTAGCAATTTACACTCAGTTAAATTTCGCAAAAAGATTTAGTGAGTTGTAGCAATTTACACTCAGTTAAATTTCGCAAAAGGAATCAGTGTTATCACCTTATGGTTCATTTTTAAGTCTTCGTGGGTTAATATCATGGTGGGATGAATGTTTCTTGCTTCTTCAAGTGTTGGGCTTTTCCAAGGTGAACTAATTTTCTTATCTTCTTTCTTTTTTATCTCTCTTGCATTTCTTTTTTATTTTTTTGAAAAAAGGAGCATTTATCCTATAATAGGAAATTAGGAGAAGAATGTGTTATGTTATGCCTTGCAATTCTTCCACATCAGGAGATTAGACAACTAGAAGGGGTTGAGTGTTCTCCATCTAAAGCCATCTCCAACAGCATATGTAAAAATCACTTTACTCTATATGTAGAGAATATGTTGGAGATAAACATCTCCAACAAGTTCTCTAGGGATTCTCTACTTTACTCCACATGTGGAGATGCTGAACAAATACCCTAAATCATTCTCTAAAATAATACGTAAGAAAGATTTTGGAGAAACAAAAATAAAGATTCTCTAAAATAGAGAAGTTGTTAAAGTGATATTGAAATAGGGATTCTCTAAAATCAGAATGTAGGGAAGCTGTTGGAGTTAAACTGAAATAGAGAATCCTTACATGTAGAGAAATGACCAAAATTCTCTACATGTAAGGAGAAAAATAGAGAAACTGTTGGAAGCACTAATGATGTATGTTTTATTTCAAAGAGATGAGAGTTTTTCGTATCTTTTGCTAGTAAAAGCCGATTGGGATGGGTTTAGGATTTTCCGTGTATTTTGTCTGTGCTAAAATTGTAACCATTATTGAGTGATAATAAATTATTTTGAAGATAGAATTATAGTCCAAAAAAAAAAAGATAGAATTATAAACATAGATAGAGAGTTGAACCAAGTTAAATTTGAGATGTCTTTTTTTTTTCTCTCTTTTATTCCATGCATGTATATGCACAATCCAATTCTCCACAAATTGGTATTAGCGCGCGGGAGGAGGAACTATTTTGGTGAGAAATAATAACAAAAAAAAAAAAACCAAAAGATGAAGATGCTGCCCTCGTCGGTGGACTAGCCGGAGAAGGATGGTGACGGCACCAAAGAGAAAACAACTCGAGCTGACACTATTAATGCCAGAGTTGCTACACGCCGTCGTTGGAAGACGTGACCACACACGGAAGGAAGAAGACGTTGACCTAAGCTAACGTTCGGCAGCCATCAGGCACTAAATGAAACTCCAAGACTATTGTAAGAATCGCGTGACTCAAGGAACACATGGCATCTTCTTCTAGAAATCTTAGCTACTCTTACCATGATATTGGAAAATCTGACCTTAGATGCCCACAACTCGCCTCCACTGAGAGGAGTGCTACTACCATGGAGAAGAGGCCACATTTTAGATGCCTAAAATCAATGGAAGACTAGAGAGCTTTTAAGAGTGGATACTGAACGGCATGGGGACGGTTGAGAGGAATGACTGAGAGAACTTGTGTTAAGATGAAGATGTGTTGAAAGCTATCAAGCGAGGAATATAGCCTTTGAAGATTGAGAACATGTCTTTGTCGCAGTGAAGATGAAGTCTCGATGCTTAGAAAATTGAAGTCAAAGGATTTTTTGTGTTATGCCTTGCAATTCTCCCACATCAAGATATTAGAGAATTAGAAGGTTTGATGCTCCCTATAAAAGCACTAACGAAGTATTCTATTACTTTCCGCAAGGGGCCACATGCCATTGCGAGTGTGGACAATGAGCTAAAGATATGAGAGTTTTTCGTGTTTTTACTAATAAAATTTAAAAAGGGAGGGTTTAGGATTTTTCATGTATAAAATTATATGAGGAGGGTTCTTATAGTTTTGTCCCTCGACAAAACTTTAACTATTATTGAATGATAGTGAATTATCCAAGAGATGGAGTCTTGAACGTAAGTAGAGGGTTGGACCATGTTAAATTTGTTTTTGTCTTTTATTTCTCTTGTTCCATGTATGTGTGTGCACATTTCTATTGCTAATAGAACGTACTATCAATATTTACGTAGATCATGTTAACTTTTCCACATTATGAGTATTCAGGCGTTACAATTGTCATGCCTTGAGTCCAGAACCTCAAATCCATAAGCGCGATTAATTTTGTAGGCATAAGAAATAACTACTTGAGCCTTTTTTTTGTTGGCTCAAAATAGTTAACTCAAGTTATCTCTTATACCCACAATACCCATTTATAAACCACAAATATACAATGTTGTCTCCTACCGATGTAGGATATCACATAAACCCTCGTTAAGGTCCTGATGTCCTCATCAGGGACACAGACACCTAAGACTAACCAGGCTGTGCAGGATTTTAGAGATGGCTCCTACGGGTTCAAGAGGTGGCTCTCACCGCCTTCTTGGTATAGCGCTTTGCCCCGATAGTACTTAGTTCTCACACTAGCTAGTGACCAACTCTGAATACCATTATGTCATTACTTGAGTCCAGAACCCCATATCCGCAGGTGAGAGTATTGTAGATATAAGAAATAACTACTTGGGCCCCCTCTTCTATTGGTCCAAAATAGTTAACCCAAGTTATTCCTTATATCCACAACACTCACTTATAAACTATTCAAATTCAGAATCTCCCACTGATGTTAGATATTACACATTATATGATATCTCACATCGATGAGAGATAGTATATATGTTTGATTTTTTAATGGGTGTTATGAGTATAAGAGATAACTTAGATTAAATATTTTGGACCAGTAAAAAGGAGGCTCAAGCAGTTAGTTCTTATGACTACAATATCAATTGTGCTTGCAGGCTGAGATTCGGGACTTGAGGCATGTGGTATTGATGAATCACTTGTTTACTTAGCAAAAAAAGAGGAAAAAAAAGTTCATATATTATTTATTCCCAATCCTTCACTTCTCAAGAGTATTAGCATACGAGGGAAAATAGAGAAATGCTAGAGCTTAGGATTGTATCATGCCACCACTTTGTCCCTGTAGAGTGTATGCCCGTACATTCATTAATGAACAACAGAGTTCATGTCCCCAAAGAACTTGATTAGAAGCTTCATGATGCTCTCGTAATGTAATACAGGACTAAATGCAATACCATTAAATAAATACTTTATCTATAAGTTTAAATTATTAGAGAGTATATACTTAATTATTTAGTGTTTCCACCAAAACCCATTACGTGCAAGCGAGGCGTTTGAGCTGTGCATGTGGTAAACAGGATGACAGTGACAAGATTTATGTATCCAACATTACAAGCAATGTTTTTGAGTTATGCATGTTGTAAACACGATGATAGTGGCCAAACTTGAACCGAATACCTTTTTGGTAATAAAGATTTTATATCATAACTGACACTTTTAGATAAAAGCTTAAACTATTAAAAAATGTATACTTAATTACTTTAATATTTTCAACGGTAACTTCATCTAACACTAATTAATCTCTTGATTTCATCAACTTTGCAGGTGGAATTCCATTGGAAATAGGTAATTTAACACAGTTGCAAGTACTGAGCTTACAAAGTGGACTTTTATCAGGGCAAATTCCATCTTTTCTCTTCAACATGTCCTCCTTGAGAATACTTGACTTGGCTAACAATAGTCTGTCAGGAAGCCTCCCAATGGATGTTAATAGCAGTCTACCTGTACTGGAAGAGTTCTATCTTTATTCCAATAACTTAACTGGCCAAATTCCTTCTAATATATGGGAATGCAGAAGGCTTCAAAATATAAACTTGTCAAATAATAAGCTCACTGGTGGCATATCTAGGAAGGTTGGGAATCTGACTATGCTAAAAAATTTGGTTCTTGTTGACAATCGTTTGACAGGTAAGTTCACCAATTTTGCTTTTATTGTTTGTCAAGTGTTACATTAGAACAGTAAAACAAAATAGAGTCAGGCTTACGAAAAAAGAAAAAATGAAGGCTCACTAAACTTAACATATATATAAGAATATATTAGTAGTTACTTTTATCAAGTAATTGAGTCTAACATGAGCACTATATGGGCACTTAATTTAATTTAAGTAGGTAACCACTTACACATAATGAGTCACCATTTATATTCTCCCACTTGACCATTTACTTGATTGATAATAGGATTTAATTATAAATATAAGGCACGCATAAAAGATTGAATTCATCCATAATATCCATCATAATTACCAATGAATGGTAGAATGTTAAATGTGAGCTAAAACGGTTATACATTATTTATTCAATGTACGTCCTTTAATATATCACAATGCTAGCAACTAGCTATACTTGATCATAATATTAATGGTCCATGATAAAGGCTTATAAAGACATTCTCGTTTTCTTCAATAAACATAAGTCACATGAATACTATAATGAAACAAATAATGTTTGTTAGAACCACGTCATTGAGCTAAGGATGTCAATATAAGAGCATATGCGTCATTCATAATTACGACCAATATAATTTATTTAGTCATAAGATTTGCAACAATGAGATCAGTGTATGAGTTCACTAGACATTCTTTGTTTCTGAACTTCCTCTTTGACGACAAATTTCTTTAATTCCATATATTTGGCAACCCTTGATTATTTGTCATTTTAGAGGATAAACTATTGCAGATTTATCATAGTAAATTTTCAACGGCTTGACAATAGTATCTACAACTCCAAACTCTGAAATAAAGTTCTACAATAATAATGCATGGATTGTAGCTTCATAACATGCTACAAACTCTACTTCCTTAATTATGGAAAGCATCATGATAGTCTCTTTCACACCTTTCCATGAGATCCTTCCCTCTACTAAAACGAAAAAATAGCAAAAGACGGACTTTATGTTATCAACATATCTTACAAGATTTGAATCCAAATATCCAATTATATTACTTTAAATGATTAGATAATTTATATGTCATTATGTGGTTGTTTGTTCCTTACAAGCACATCCATATCTCAATATAGGTCCTTTGAAACAATCCTAACATTGATTGTAATCTATCACAAAATTGTTCAATTCTTATCACAAATAATGTATTTTCCATATCTTTCATTTCAAAAATTTTGGAGATAAAATATTTATTCTCACATAATACACCAAGACCATTAGCAACATGCAAAATGTCATCAACATGTATAACTCTTATTGAAATCGAAAATATAAATTTGTTTCCACTAACCTTCGCTATACATAGTACAGATCAATAGTGTTGTCCTTAAAACCGAAAATCGTTATATAATAGTTAAACTCAATATATCATTGTCGTGAAGTAGTTTAAGTCCATATATTGATTTCTTAAATTTATACACCATATGACCTTTTCCCTATGTCGAAAATCCTTCAAGTTCATCCATATAAACTTCCTCAAGTTCCCCATAAAAAAACATATTTGTCACATCCATTCGGATTAACTCAAATTCATAATAAGCCACCAATGTCATATTTATCTTTAAAGAGTCTTTCTTTGAGATTGGAAAAAACAGTCTCTTCATAATCAATGTAATCTTAAATTTGCAACTTATAACCTAGTCTTATCTCATTCAATATTATCATTAAAGTTTCGTTTGGTTTCGTCAAGTTCTTTACACTAATGCTTTTAAAACTCTTTGACAATTGAACTAGATTATCCCATCATATTTTATTTAGTTCCATCAATTTCATGCCCTTAATCCATTTATCAAACTCGTTACTTTCTATGGCATGTAAAAACGAAATTAAGTCCTTATTACTTATAATATCGAAGTTTGATTCATGCAAATAAACTACATAATCATCATGAACATCTAACTTTCTTTCTCTTTGAGATCTTCTTAATGCTATTCGTTGTGGTTCATCTTTGTCAACTTCTTGTAAGTTAGTATTTACAAGAGGTGATTCCTCCTTTAGGTGTTGTTCATGTTGTTAATAATGGTTATTCACATAAACATGGGGCTCAATATGTTAGACCGTTTGTAAGTCTTATAATGAATCTTTTCTTTCTTACTATTTAAATCAATAATGGAAAGAGGTTTGACATCCAACGTTGCTAAGTCCAAATCCAAGGACCTAACTAAAAGTGGACTTCTTTGCACCGTTTGAAGAAGTTCAATCCATTAAATACGGGAAGATGTTCAATCCATTAAACACAAAAGAAGCATTCCAATGAAGAAAAGCAATTACAAAGATTACATACAATAACATAATCCTTGATGATAATTATATAATTAATGCTGACAACAACATGAATTCAAATATAACATAAAATAAATTAATTATAATATAGAGCTCTTCTTCGAATAGGTACTAAAATACATAGTCATGAGATAATCCCAATATGGGGACATTATTGGACATGTAAAAGGTTTTAAATCTAATATATTTGTTATTTTTGGATATACGAATATACTCAATCAAAATAATTTTAGTTCATTTCATCATGTTTAGTATCTATAAGATAACCAATTTACCTTTGGGCAAATCCAAAAGTGAAATGAACAATAAACGCCAAATTATCCAACAATTTTATCTTATGTAATTTCAATAATAGGCATCTCATAAATCGATGGATAAATGACAAAATTAAAATCTATAAACATTATAGTTTGAACATTTTGGTGACTAACAAAATAACATACCATAGATTTGAATTTAATAATTGTTAAAGAATATATTCCCTAAACTTTCTAGTTTGCCCCATGTTGATGATTAACAAACCAACTTCATATAAAAATTCATTAACCATTAAAACCATAAGCCGAACAAGTTCAAATTTTCTCTCTCTCCTTTCATGTGGCCTTAGAACCTATACAACATAACCATAGACTTACTATTATACTTTATGAAATTAACTGTAACTAACATAAAACTAGTTAATGAACTCCATGCCCACAAGAAGACAGAATAGTGCACATACTTACTAGTGTCGTACTAAACTCTGTACCAAATTGGAACCGAGAGACACGCATAAGCACACAAAATTACATGTAACAAAACTTTGTCATGATCAGCTTTAACATAAGTGGACAAAGATGCTTTAATTTTAATAATATTATATGAAGCCCATCCCTATTAGACGACGTCAAGCCATTAGCAATAGTTTTCCCTTTTACAAATGAGCCAAATCAGCTTTCATTTACTATAAAGATTAATACGGATAAATATAGTTGACTGGTAAGGGAATATTATTTTCGATATAAGGCGTACTATGCCAGGAAATATTTTGAGGGAATCCTTTTCCAATGAAAATTATTGAAAATTGTCTCATGTCCGTCTAAATGTAGAGACTAGTCCTATTTGTATGTAGAGTCCACTCCCTATTAAAGACTTGACATTCATCAGACCTTTGAAATATTTTTCCATTTGTTTTACAAATGAGCCAAATCAGTTTTTGTTTGTTATAAAGATCAATATCAATAGATATACTCTTTTTTTTGACTGGTGATGAAATATGGTTTTCGATATATGGCAGGTGAATTACCTGCGGAGGTTGGCAACGTGAATCTTGAGCTACTCAACCTCCGAGGAAATGGCCTGTCTGGACGTATACCCTTCAAAATCTTCAACATATCCACACTCAAAATCCTACACCTTGCTGGGAATCACTTCTCAGGAAGCCTACCATCAAGTTTAGATATAGGACTTAATCTTGAAGAGATCTATCTGAGTGATAACAAACTCAGTGGACAGATCCCAAACTTTGTTTTCAATGCTTCCAAGCTTAGTGTCCTGGAATTGAGCAGCAACTCCTTTAATGGTCCCATACCAACTTCACTCGGCAATTTAAGACTGCTGCGGCGGCTTATGCTTGGAGAAAATAATTTGACAGGAGAAGCATCTACTCCGGAATTGAGATTCATCTCTTCTTTGACAAGTTGTAAGCATTTGGAGATGGTGGAACTGTCATTAAATCAGCTAAATGGCATCATTCCTGCATCAATTGGAAATCTCTCTTCTTCTCTTTATGAGTTCAACGCCTTTGGATCCAGAATCAGGGGTGCCATTCCCAGAGAGATTGGAAACTTGAGCAATCTTCGAGGGATCTATTTCGACAACAACGAGTTGACGGGGAACATCCCAGAGACACTCGGAAACTTGGAATCTCTCGAACGCATATATCTTGAACATAACAAGCTGGAAGGATATATTCCACCTGATCTTTGCAAGTTAACGAAACTGGGGGATATATATGTCAGTGACAATATGCTCAATGGATCAATACCGGCTTGCTTAGGTGAAATGAAATCCCTGAGGGCGGTCTACTTAGATTCCAATAGATTAACTTCCTCGATACCGTATAAATTCTGGAACCTTGGTGATCTTCTCGGCCTAAACTTATCCTCGAACCTATTGAGAGGTTCTTTACCGGTGGAGATTTCAAACCTGAAGGTCATAACAGAATTAGGCTTATCATGGAATCAATTTTCAGGTGAGATCCCAAGCTCGATCGGTGGTGCCCAATCACTTGTTTATCTGTCCTTGGCACATAACACATTTCGTGGAGCTATTCCTCAGTCCTTGCACAACTTGATAAGCTTGGAGTATCTTGATCTGTCCTACAACAATTTGTCTGGAATCATCCCAAAATCACTTGAGACACTCAGGTACCTCAAATACTTCAATGTTTCTTTCAATAATTTGGACGGCGAAATTCCAACAGGTGGACCTTTCTCCAACTTTACTGCTCGATCTTTCTTGCACAATGATGATTTATGTGGTGTACCTCGACTGCAAATTCCTCCATGTAAGACCAAAACTCTCAGCTCCAGGTCGAAAAGTGTTTCTTCACTAATGAAATACATCATACCTCCTCTTGTTTTTGCTATCCTTCTACTGATTGTATTTCTTTTGATAAGAAAACAAAAACGCTCAGTTAAGCCACCACATAATCCATTTTCATTACCTTCTGCATTGAAAGAGGTGTCATATCAAGAACTTGTACAAGCAACAGATGCCTTTAGTGAAACCAACTTACTTGGAACTGGTGGTTTCGGCACAGTATATAGAGGGACACTTTCTGATGGGTTAAATGTTGCAGTAAAAGTTTTTCACTCGCAGTTCGAAGAAGGAAACAAGAGTTTTGTTGCTGAATGTGAAGTATTACGCAGTGTACGTCATCGAAATTTAGTCAGAATCATCACCTGTTGCAGTAACTCAGATTTCAGAGCCCTGGTGCTAGAATACATGCCTAATGGCAGCTTGGAGAAGTGGCTATATTCTCACAACTATTTTCTGAACATGCTACAGCGGTTAGACATCGCGATACATGTTTCATTAGCTCTGGAATATCTCCATCACGGTTATGCAACACCGATAATTCATTGTGATATAAAGCCTAGTAATATCCTGCTAGACGAAGATATGGTCGCGCACATCAGCGATTTTGGTATTGCCAAACTCTTTGATGAAGAGCAATCTACCGTTCAAACTAAGACTTTGGCCACAGTTGGATATATGGCACCAGGTGATGTTTTCATTCTATGCTGTAATTTAAAGTTTCATCTAATTGCATTCTTCTCTAGACTTACGATTATCAGCCACAAATATTTTTTACAAATTTTTGGTAAATGTTAAATGACAATACAGAGTATGGAACTGAAGGTATAGTATCCACAAGTGCTGATGTTTATAGCTTCGGAGTGATTTTGCTCGAAATGTATACGAGGAAGAAACCAACTGATGAAATGTTCGGGGAACCAATGAACTTGAAGAGTTGGGTGAGCAATTCATTACATGATGATTCAATACTTGATGTTGTTGACACCAATTTGTTTGGAGAAGAATATGAGAATCTCCCTGCAAAGAAGCAAGCCATATTATCTATTTTTCGTTTAGCGATGGATTGTTTGAGCGATACACCACAGGAGAGAATCAACTCGATGGACATTGTGGCTAGACTCCAAAAGATCAAAATCATGTTTCAAGCAAATCTTTCGGCCTCAAAGATAGATTAGCTTTTTATTGTTTCTTTTGTCTTCATATTTTGTATCGTTATATTCCAGATCAACTAAGTATAAATATTTCAAGATATATGAATTTGCTAAGTTGCTAGTTTAACTGAAAAAATGTGTTTCAGTTCTGAAGTATATCCATATCATGTTAGGCATCGCTTCCATTGTACATATTACTAATCATAAGTTTATTCTAGAGAGAAAATTCTTTTCCAGCTTCTCTTTTATATCATTTCTCTTTCCAATTTTCTGAGGTTGTGGTACAAAGTTCTTGGTTTTATTAATGTTTTGCAACACGCGCCTCACGCACACGCGAGATTGTTTTGAGCTTTGTATGTGAACAATGCCTTTTGTTTTTGAATAGGGGGGGATGAGACTTGAACTCAACTCTTTGATGAAAATTTAGACTCTGAAATTATATTAATTTACGATAATTTTCAATGACAAATTCAAAAAAAAAAAAAAAATACATTCTCGTAATATATATCCAAGGATTACTAGTTTCAACTACGTAAGACTTTCCTATACGCTTATCTATCTATCTAATGTGACTATTGTCACTTCGGCCAACACATAAAATGAGACTTTACCACCATGGAGCGACTTTTTAAAAAAGGATGAGGGGTCAACTCAGTAAGATGTCGGAGTCTTATTTAAAAGTTTAAGCTATTCACTTATTGTATTTAATAGTTTTTGTGAAGCAAACCAATTAATTTGACGCCACCGAGAAGATGTTCCTATTACTAGAGTAAGAGTAGGTTAAGAGTAGTTAGTTTTGGCAAAAAAAACAAAAAACTTCAATTGGATATTTGTTGTGTTACCAAATCGAGCAGGAAAATGAACAAACACTTTTTTTTTTCTTTTTCCTTTTTGATGACTCTGTCTAATATCTCATACAACCCAATCCATGATGACAGGCAATTATCATATTAGAGCCTATTGACTTTGCCACTACACCGCAATTGCCTTTCTGTACGCACCACAGATCATCATTTGCTTCGGGAGTACAGTGGCTCACCTTTCATCACGTTTTCAGCAATCATCTTTTTGCACACACCACATATTATTAGTTATATGTAGTCTAAACCACAACAATATAGCGATAAATTCTAATACATGTGTCAAATTAATTAAGAATTTAATCTTAATTGAAACACAAAGCATCGACCTGAATGACCGGTTTGAAACCCACACCTAACCGATGTCCTCATCCTTGCATCATCACCAACTAAACTACCCCGTGGCGGCCTAAGAGCATATGCTAAATAAAAAATTTGTCTGATTAATGTACTGACTTTTTCCTAGAGTTATATGCTCAACGATACCATTTTTCGTCCGGGTAAAAATCATTTTAGTCCCTCAGGTTTGCTCTAAAGATCAAATTAGTTCTTCAGATTTACAAAAAGACCAAAGAGGTCCCTGCAGTTAACTTTTGTTAGTCAAATGTTAACAGTCAAAGGGTTGACCGAATTATAAGACCATTATATCATTATGCAACATATATTAAAAAATATATATAATAAAACTCTAAATCAGTCTAAAAAAAATATAATTCACATAATTCGCGTAAAAAAAAAAAACAAAAACTAAAAAATATCAGTTCAAACATAAACAAATTAAAGTCAGTAATATATCGTTAAAAAATGAACAATCATGATTCATCATCTTCTCTGTCTGGTACCCTCGCTGCTAATTATGTCGATGATGATTGTTTATTTTTTAATGATATATTACTGACTTTAATTTGTTTATGTTTGAACGGATATTTTTTAGTTTTTGGTTTTTTTTTCCTGCACAAATGATGTGAATTATGTTTTTTTAGACTGATTTAGACTTTTATTGTAATCTTCTTTTATAATATATATTGCCTAAGGATATAATGGTCTTTTAACTCAGTCAACCCTTTGACTATTAATATTTGACTAACAAAAGTTAACTGGAGGAACCTCTTTGGTCTTTTTGCAAACCTGAGGGATCAATTTGGTCTTTAGAGCAAACCTCAGGGACTAAAATGGTTTTTGCCCTTTTTCTTCCTTTCATAGTTTGGTCCTGGCACCTATGCGGATGGTTTTTTCTTTCAAATCTGTATAGAAGTGTCCCTAATAGCCTGTGAGAGGTGCACATGTTACAATTACGTCCATTTAATATCACATCTCTTATTTATTGCACCATTTAAAATTGTTACAAAAATGTTAAAAGTGATTGCAAATGATTTTTAACAACGTTTTCTTAACCGTTGTGTTGGTCCAGTTGCAAATTTTCTAGTGCAATGTCTTTTTATATAATAAGCAACGTGATCGTTGTAATTAGATTATAATCTTAAAGTTGTTATAAAAAAGTAAGAGTAAATTACCAAAATAGTCCCTTATATTTGGGTTGTGTAATATTTTTGTTCTTTATTTACCAAACGTGACAAATTAGTCACTTATCTTTAAATCTGCAATGTCGTTAGTCATTTTAACAAAAAATTTTAACTTTTGGACATAGATTCCATGTGTCCGACACATGACAATTAGTCCCTTACTCCTCTAAAATCTGACTCGAGTTGATCACATGTCAGACACATACAATTCACATTAAAAAAATTGTTGGACCTAAGTTCTAAACTTGGAGCAAGACAAGCAGAGTATGGAAAGATGTAGTAGCTGCAGCTCCTAGTGATCTCAATTGTTTTTTAACATAAATGTATATTGGATGTGGATTTTTTAGCTCATAAATTAATTAATCCTCACGTTAAAAAAAAAAACTACCTTTCCTTGTATTTCAGCATTTTAGTCATTTACGTTGTGAACATGAAATTCAGTTAGTCAAATTTACGATTTCCATAAAAAGATAACTATATTGGATGAAAAATGCTAATTGGACTAGCATTTTAGATGAGGTATAATATGAGACATGAGATTTGGGGACTAATAGGAGTACTTTATTTAAAAGATGAAAAATACACGAACTGAAAATCAAAGACCAAAATGTTTTTTTTGTAAAAATTCAAACAACCATCCATGGTATTTATATCTACAATACTAAGGTATGTTATACTTGCTATTATAGTACACAATGGATGTAGAAAATTTGTTTATGATAAGGACCAACTTTGTCCAGATCGATAGAATCTTTTCTCATTATATCAATAAATAATTTTGAACTCACTTAAAAAGAATAAGTATTTTTGTAGGTCAAGATAAACACACATCGTCATAAATAAACAATAAGTTTAAAATAATCAAATCTATATATACTTAGAGTTTGTGAAATAATAACATGAATTTTAATTTTTTTTATTTAAGGAAGGCTTACAAGCTAATTATCATTTAGATGTTAACTCCGAGAATCGATCTCGAGACATCTCGCACTTAAAGCGAGAATCATATTACACAGACCAAATGCCTAGTACGTGAATTTTAAATTCAATCAAGTTAAGTGTTTTTTTAGGATATAAGAAGCTAGAAGATGACAATTGAGAAGATGGACAAAAAGACAATAGGATTAGAAGTGAGGAAGGTTCAAACGACACTCAAATCATGCTTTTAGCGCTCGTAAACAAAATCCTCTACTCTTACAAATTTAAAATTTTATCTTCCTCACAACTTATTGTACACAAAGTTGTCTTTTTGACAACTTACACTTCACTTCTAGATAATTATAATAATAATAATAATAATAATAATAAGGTTAATCACCTATTAGGTCCCTTATCTTTTTTGCTATTGTCTAGTTTATCTTTCAAACGATCATATGTCAGTCCCTCATCTTTCAAACTTGTGCCACCATCAGTCCTTCCGTAAAAAATCTAATGGTTTAATCACATGCACGGCACATGACGCTTTTTAGCAAGGGCAAAATCATCTTTTTACAAGCAATTGACTACACAATACTAAAATTCCCAAATATAGTATCAAACCCGATAACCCTAACATATTAATGGTGAAAATTTCTTCTCACTACAACTCTACATGCCGGCAAAATCATCTTCTCGCTGCAAATCTTCTTCTCATGCGCCGATTAACAACACTTAGTTGAAAATATAGAAGATTAGTACTACAGACTATTTCAATCCAGAAAAAAATTCCCTGAACTAAAATTTGAGTAATTAACTTTTAAAGATGTTTAATGAATACAAAATAGAAAGCAGAGAAGCATTGTGTCCATCCTTCGCTTTTAAAGAGCCATAGACTCATTTTTCTTCTGTATATGAATAGATATCCAAACTAAATGCAAAATACTTGCCCAACTTCTTTTTGATACAACAATTACTGCAATTCAAAAAATAAAAATCAAGTCCATTGATAATCAATTGTAACAAGTTTCAGTTCTTACTTGTGCTAAAAAGAATCAAAGACGCTTTACAAATCATATAGTGAACAGCTCCAGTTAATAGATGGTTAAGAATCCAAATCTCCAACAATTAGGAATGATTGTGGACAAACTAAAGTATTGAATTCCTTTATACGAGCTTCATCTTTAGATAACAATCACACAAAATTTGAAAATCCTATTAATAATCCATGATTCGGCTTATAAAACATAAACAGCTCTTCATCTGGAATATCAAAATTTGATGACGAACCAAAGGCAGGGGGAGGTTGAAAATTGTAGAAAGAATTATAAAATCAGAATAAGGAAATACATGACTAATCTAAAAGGTTAGATTCCAACATATGCTTCTACCTGCAAGTGTGACCAAATTTTTTAGCATAGTTGCCGACAAAATCTTCGCTACAAACCCGGTAAAAATTATGCTTGTGCAGAACACAATTCATGCGGCGCCTCATTATATTTTGCATATGGCAAGAGTTGTACAATACCTCAGTAACGACGGGAATGACAAGTCATCGACGGGAATAGCGAATCGTCGACGGGAATGCAATAGCAAGCGACGACTGAATGTGGAGAAGGAGTTGGGGATTTAGGGATTTGGGGGATTTGGGTTTTAGGGATTTAGGAATTTGGTTTTAAGGATTTGGGGGATTTGGGTTTCAAATCGGGTATTAGATAATATAAAAGGGAAATATGCTGACTATGATAAAAAGACGTTAATGCACTTGCTAAAAATCGTCATGTACCGTGCATGTGACTAAACCATTAGATTTTTTACGGAAGGACTGACGGTGTCACAAGTTTGAAAGATGAGGAACTGACATATGGTCGTTTGAGAGATAAATGACTAACTAGACAACAGCAAAAAAGATAAGGGACCTAATAGGTCATTAACCCTAATAATAATATAATAGTGATTTAGTAAAAGATTGTAAACCACAACTTATAGATTTTTATGCAAAAAGTCAATAGGAAATAATATACATTTTAGTGAAGATTGTAAACACAAAAAGTACATTTGAAATTAGTGATGGACAAAATTGGAATCTGTGCTAATCAAATTCTTCAACCCAAGCCAGGCCCATAGTATATCTTTGTTTGATGAACAAAAACAATCAGGAAAGCAAAAAATAGGCCAGGCCACCGCCCGACAATAGGATTTCATGTTTGGGAAGTGGGTCACTCATGGGACCCTTATCGCCTTTTATCCGTCATGTCGAGGAGTATATCCAAGCTTTCTTTATGGGATTTTTTTTAATTATTATTATTGTGCTTTCATGGGGAGCATACCAATATATCACCCGATCTTGGACCTCTCCTGGACCCTGGACCGACTCAAGTCTTGGGCTGGAGTCGGGCCCAACAACAAACCCAAACACTAATATCCTCTGTGCCTCCCCAATCGGTAGAAGTTTAATCTATAGTTGGGATTAAGAGCTCACGCCACAGACATGACCTATTACCCTCCTGTCAGTGAACTTTTCATCATCATCTTCCTTGATGATATGGGTAAGACCCCTAGGATTTATTATAATTACTAATTGACCCCTCAGGCGGATTAAGGAAGTCAAAAGAGAGTTGTCCGGGACCTTGGACATAAGGTCAGACAAATACGACCCCGTGGAGATAGCACCCAGGGCTCGAACAAGGTGTGGTAGAGGTCCCCAGGGGGTCGGATAAGGTATAGAACCACTCGAGGTTTTCCTTTTAAGACCTCGAACCAAGTAGAGCTTGCAAACATTGTTCCTTAATACCAGGGCCTGACCAGCAATTGTATATAGCTAATTTTCCACTAATCCTTTAATAATTCTCTATTATTCCTTTAATGATTGTCCACTACTCATCTATTTCCCCTTTTATCTCAGCGACCATGATGACTTCTCTTTTGATTCAGCAGTCATGGTACCTATAAAGGACATATTTTTCAGCAGCAAAGAAATACTCACACTTACATATTTTACATACTTCTTCCTCTACAAAAGTACCAAGTTAATTTAAGCATCGGAGTGCTAATGCAGGCAAGACCTGCCAAGCCCTCTTTGTTTTGTAGATATCAAGGCAGCGCGTGAAGATACTAATCATTCAGCATTTTTCTACCTTAATAGGTTGACGCCCACTGTGGGGCCGATTTTGAGTTCCCCACTGAGTTTTCACAAGATTGTACCATGGTTACTACCAAGAGTCAGAATGTTGTAAGTGTACATGAAGAAGAAGCCGTAGAGCAGCCAAATATGCAGTTCTGTCCAGGAGAGACCTCTAACCTTAGACAGACTGATCCACCGCCATCAGGGGTGGAAATACCAACAGGAAACCGCCCACCATACACTAACATATACACCAACCCATACACAAATTCGTACCCAAGCTATCTGCCAACATACTCGCAAAATTATCCACAAGGACCTGCTTGGTACACAGGGTGGCAGTATCTCACTACCCCAACGCAGGTTTCGCAAACTAACTAGCCAGCAGGTTTCGGATACATCCTACGAACTCTGGAAGAGTTGAAAAAGGTTGTTCGTAACCAAACACCTCATCCAGTACCACACCACTCAGAAAGCCAACCACGTTAAACATCTTAGCAAATTCTCTCACGCTATAAAACCCAATCGATCAGATATATAACTAGCCCAAGAGAGTCCGGACAGCAGATTCACACAAGGGTACAACGCAAAGAAACGGTGAGCTCCACCGGGTTATCTCAGGGCTCAGATACAGCGGTGCGAGGCCCGTCCTGAATTAACCAAAAAGGAGGTATTACTTGTACTATCTCAGTTGTAGGAGTTTTCAAGGGCCCAAATCCATTTAACCATGCCATTAACGAAGTTCCAAAGCCCACGCAATACAAATTTCCTTATTTGCCCACCTATGATGGGCATGGAGACCCTAAGGAACATCTAGCAGTTTTCAGGCACAAGATGGAGTTCACGGAGTTGCCAGAGGCTTGGGTGTGTAAAAATTTTGCTGGAACTTTAGTGGAAACAACTAGGGTATGGTACGATAAATTAAAGGAGGGGTCAGTCGGTTCTTATGCACAATTGGCAGAGTTGTTTGTGGGAAGATTTTCTTCTGCTATTAAGCCGACCCGTCATACTACCTCCTTGCTTGGTCTAAAGTAGAGAAAAAGAGAAACTCTTCGTCAGTACGCAACCCACTTTAATGAGGCTACCCTCTAGTGTACGCAATTTGATCAGAGATTTGCAATACGGGCGTTCATAAAAGGAGTAACGAACGAATTGCTCCAGGCTTCTCTAGCTAGGAAGACCCCACAAAATATGACGGAGTTGATGACCAGGGCAGAGAATTATTTCAAAGTAGAAGAGGTGGCGATGGCGAAGAAAAAGGAAGACATTAGGAAGAATGGACAAAATAACCAAACTCAGGTAACCCAGAAAGAAAGAAGGGCAGAAGAGGGCAGACAAGAGCAGAGAGGAAGAGAAATGAGAGAACTACCTAGGTTGTAGACGTTTCATAGCTATACTCCTTTGGTGAAACTCAAATCTGAGATCTTAGCCGAAATCCGGACACAAATGAACCTCCCAGATCCATCGAAAATGAAGACAGAGAAGGAACGTCGCAAAGGCAAAGAACAATATTGCAGATATCACAGAGATTTTGGCCATGATACTGATACCTGTAGGAACTTAAAAGATTAGATTAAAACACTCATCAGGCGTAGGCACTTGCAAGCTTATGTCAGGAGGGGTAATTAAGGGAAAAGACAGAGGGAGAGGAGCCCGAGGCATGCTCAGGTAGCACACACTCAAGTAGAGATTGATATGATAACATGAGGTTTGGCCTCAGGCGGGGAAAACCTGCAGGCCAAGAAAGGTTACCGTAGAACGGATCACGGGGATCCCCTGATAAAAAGACCAAGGGTGGAAGAAAATATCATTTTTGGAGATGAAGATTTGAATGGTCTAATGTTGCCCCAAGATGACCCATTGGTGATCGCAGTAGACATCAGCAGGATTGTGGTGCGCAAGATCATGGTTGATACAGGGAGCTCGACAAAGGTCCTATTCCTAAGCATTTTTGAGAAGATGGGGTTAAGAATGGAACATCTGAGGGCGATGAAGGGAACCCTGTCAGGGTTCAACGACAGAGAAGTAAGGCCCAAGGGTATGATAACGTCGAAGATGACCCTCGAGCGAAATGAGTAGAGCCGTGGCAAAATAGTCGTGGCAAAATTCTAGATTTCATTGTAATAGATTGCGAATCACCATATAAGGGGATATTGGGGAGATGAGCATTAGGAAAGTTCAGAGCGGTGGTATCTACCTATCACTTGGCGATGAAGTTCCCGTCTGAGGCTGAAATAGTGACAGTAAGAGGGGACCAGAGGAAAGCCCAGGAATGCTATGCAACTTGTCTGAGGCTGCAGAAGGAAGAGAAAGAATTAGTTGAGATCCCAGAGAAGAAGGCTAAAAAGGGATAGGAGCTGAAAAGAGCTGAGCCCGCAGAGAAATTGCAAAAAGTTGAATTGGCAACTGGAAATGAGGTTCAGATCGGAACAGAGCTTCCTCCAAACATGGTGGAAGCTATAACTCATTTTCTATCTTATAATAGAGATGTATTTTATTGGTCTGTGCATGATATGACAAGAGTAGACCCACGAATAGCCATGCATCGGTTGAACGTAGACCCATCATTCAAATCGATAAAGCAAAAAAGACGGGTCTTCTATGCAGAAAAGAACTAAGCAATCAGAGAAGAAGTAAATAAATTGTTAAGGGTAGGGCATATTCATGAGGTAGAGTACCCTACTTGGTTGGCAAATGTGGTGATGGTCCCTAAGCCTACTGGAGCTTGGCGAACGTGTGTAGACTTTACAGACTTAAACAGAGGCTGCCCGAAAGACTGCTACCCTTTTACCGAGAATAGATCAAATGGTGGATGCCACTTTAGGTTTTGAGATGTTGTCATTCATGGACGCCTTCAAAGGATACAACCAAATTAAAATGGCACCAGAGGATGAGGAGAAAACGGCATTCATAACAAACCGATGAGTGTTTTGTTACACAGTGATGCCATTTGGTTTGAAGATCGCAGGGGCTTGTTATCAACGCATGATGGACAAGGTATTCAAGGGACAGTTGGGGCGAAATATGGAGATTTATGTTGATGATATGCTGGTAAAAAGTAAGAGGGCAAAAACTCACATCGAGGATCTGTCAAAGGCGAACTCGATAATAAAGAGGGTCAGTATCAAGTTAAATCCTGAAAAATATGCCTTTAGGGTTCAGGCAGGGAAATTCTTAGGGTTCATGGTTACTCAGAGGGGCATCGAGGCTAATCCAGAAAAAGTGCAAGCCATTTTGGGTCTCGAGCCACCCAGAAGTGTCAAAGATTTTCAAAAATTGATAGGGAAGATAACAGCCTTGAGCATATTTATGGCTAGATCACTAGACAAATGTGCCCCTTTGTTTAAGCTCTTGCGTAAACCAAAGGACTTTCAATGGACTGAAGATTGTCTGAGGTTGCAGAAGGAAGTGAAAGAATTAGTTAAGATCCTAGATAACAAGGCTAAAAAGGGACAGGAGCCGAAAAGAGATGAGCCCTTAGAGAAATTGCAGAAAGTTGAATTGGCAATTGGAAAGGAGGTTCAGATCAGAACAAAGCTTCCTCCAAACCTGGCGGAAGGTATAACTCATTTTTTATCTTATAATAGAGATGTATTTGCTTGGTCTGTGCAAGATATGACAGGAATAGACCCACGAATAGTCATGCATCGGTTAAACATAGACCCAGCATTCAGGCCGATGAAGCAAAAAAAGGTGGGTCTTCCATGTAGAAAAGAACCAAGCAATTAGAGAAGAAGTAAATAAATTGTTGAGGGCAGGGCATATTCGTGAGGTGGAGTACCCTACCTGGTTGGTAAATGTGGTGATGGTCACTAAGCCTTCTGGAGCTTGGCAAATGTATGTAGACTTTACAGACTTAAACAGAGGCTGCCCGAAAGACTGCTACCCTTTGCCGAGAATAGATCAAATAATGGATGCCACTTCAGGTTTTGAGATGTTGTCATTCATGGATGCCTTCAAATGATACAACCAAATTAAAATGGCACTAGAGGATGAGGAGAAAACGACGTTCATAACAAACCAAAGGATGTTTTGTTATACAGTGATGCCCTTTAGTTTAAAGAACGCAGGGGCTTGTTATCAACGCATGATGAACAAGGTATTCAAGGGACAGTTGGGGTGAAATATGGAGATTTATGTTGATGATATGCTGGTAAAAAGTAAGAGGGAAGAAACTCATATTGAGGATCTATCAGAGGCGTTCTCGATAATGAGAAGGGTCGGTATCAAGTTAAATCCCGAAAAATGTGCCTTTGGGGTTCAGGCAGGGAAATTCTTGGGGTTCATGGTTACTCGGAGGGGCATCGAGGCTAATACAGAAAATGTGCAAGCCATTTTGGGTCTCGAGCCGCCCAGAAATGTCAAAGATGTACAAAAATTGACAGGGAAGATAGTACCCTTGAGTAGATTTATGGCTAGATCAGTAGAAAAATGTGCCCCTCTGTTCAAGATCCTGCGCAAACCAAAGGACTTTTAGTGGACTGAAGATTGTCAAGAGGCTTTTGAGAAGTTGAAGGAGTACTTGAGCTCGGCACCTCTAATGTCTAGGTTGGAGCCCAGTGAGATTCTGTATGTATATTTAATAGTATCTCCAGTGGCCGTGGCAGTAGCACTGGTACGGCAAGACGAAAAGCAGTAGAGGTCAGTCTACTATATCAGCCAAATACTTAAAGGGGCGGAGTTGAGGTATCCACCCATAGAGCGGATGGCATTAGCCTTACTTGTGGTTTCAAGGAAACTCAGACATTACTTTGAGGTACACCCCATATGTGTTATGACGGATATGCCGTTCAGGCAGGTGTTACAGAAACCAGAGGCATCGGGAAGACTTCTGAAATGGTTTGTAGAATTGAGCCAATTTGATATCACATTCAGGCCAAGAACAGCGCTAAAAGCTCAAGCTGTAGCAGATTTCATTATGGAATTCACGGGAGAGCCGTCAGAGGATGGACCGAGGCCATGGAAGATCTAGGTAGATGGGGCCTCGAACAAGAATAGTAGCAGAACAGGGGTCATACTATAGGGTCCTGAAGGTGATGAATTGCAGTTTGCCTTGAAGTTCCATTTCTCAGCTTCAAATAATGAGGCCGAGTATGAAACCCTCACTGCAGGTATCAAAACGGCTCAGGCAATAGGGGCCAATTTGATAGAGACTCACATAGACTCACAACTGGTAACAAGTCAGGTTAGTGAAGAGTATGAGGCCAAAGATAAAACTATGGCTGTGTATTTATCCAAAGTAAAAGAGACAGTGGTTGGTCCAAGTGGCTTCATGATCAATCGAATCCCACGTACGGAAAACGAGGGGGCAGATGTCCTCTCAAAAGTAGCAGTAGGAGTGGCAGAGCCAATGACGATAGGGGTAGAAGAGGTATCTGAGCCGAGCATAACTCGAGAACGCAAAGAGATAGCCCAAGTTGAGCAAAGTGAATCTTGGATGCAACTTATGGTTGACTTCTTAGAGAAATAGATCTTTCTAGAAACCAGTGAAGAGGCGAAGAGGGTGAGAATCTGAGCCCCAAAGTATGTAATGCTTGGAAAACAGTTGTATCAGAAAGCATACACTTGGCCCATGTTAAAGTGTGTAGATAAGGGCGATGGCGATTATATACTCAGAGAAGTGCATGAGGGAATCTGTGGTAATCATATAGGCCACTGAGCATTGGCTCGAAAGATATTGACGTATGGGTATTTATGGCCAACCCTGAATAAAAATGCTCGGCACTTGGTGCAGAAATACGATACATGCCAAAGATTCTCGAGAATCCCACGACAGCCAGTAGTAGACTTGACTGTGATGATGAGCCTTTGCCCCTTCGCTCAGTGGGGTCTAGATATATTGAGTCCTTTCCCGATGAGCACAGGTCAGAGGGTCAAATGCTTCATAACAGTAGACTATTTTACTAAGTGGGTAGAGGCCGAGCTTGTCACGCCCTGACCTCGACCCATCACTAGGCTAAGGCCGAAACATGACATTCGTAACTCCTATTCCTGAGGTTAATAACTTAATAACTTTAAAACCTATGAATTATAATTTATTAACCTGTACATCTATTAAAGATACCACAATAAGTTTGAAAAGACCTTCAAATTCTCCCATAATATCGGCCTTAAAGGGGTTACAACATCTGTTATAAATTCACAAGACTTGAATCCACCTGTTCATCATCCCCAATCCTAGGTCTCGAGAGAATAGTATTCAATCTTATCTAGGCATCTACTCTACCAAAATAATATTACAACATAATAAATGAACATCTTCTACAGGCAAGCATGTAGATCACATAAGTAGGAATCCAACTCTTCATATCAATGAAGCTTGCAACCACATGGGAACTTGCTCAGCTAGTCCTCACCTGAAATTGTCAAAAGAGGGGTAAGATAATCTTGCATATAGCCCAGTGAGGATGGAACAAGAAAGGTTTTCACAAAGGTTTTATCATTTCACAAACTTCTTTATAAAATCGTGCCATGCACATATACATATATCCCACATGTAACAATACCTGATCCTATACATATTCAATATGAACATCTGGTAAAACATGAATTGAGACAACAATTATAACATGTTAACAGTATCTAACACTACTCTCCGAAGATCTCGAGGGACCAAGCGAGAGTAAGAAAAACACATATCGAAGCATATATCCTGGGCGTAATCAAGAGATTGATACAAAATAAAGATGGTGGCTTATACAAATTCAAGAGGTGTCTCCCACTATCACAGTCGTGTGCGCCGAAAGGTGTCTCTCACTATCACTGCCGTGTGCACTTTGCTTTGTATAGCCCTTTTATTCCTTTACTATAACCATATATGAGTTAATAAGGTAGGGAGGTATTTGCTACTATCACAGCCGTGTGCACCGAAAGGTGTCTCCCACTATCACTGTCGTGTGCACCTTTGATCCTATCCCTTAACAAATGAGTGGTTGCAACCAAGACGAGCATATACAATTCAAATGCACATATATACAAGCTAGAATGCCACAAGTAATATCCTTTCATGCTCAATGATATAGCAAGTAAGCGTGTTACAAGCACATTTCATATTTGAATTGTTAGAATCTCAACATGATGTGAGGATGTAGTTTTCATTGTATATTTCTTGTATTGTCACAATTTAGCTATCACCACAAGTAATACATAGACTATCTGCGATCTTGTTTTGTAGGGGTCAGATAAATGGCCAGCATCTACAGGGCCAACGTGTGATGATTTCAACCATCTTAGATACAATAAGTCCATATTTGATGTTCTACATAGATAGAATGACATGTGCTCAATTTTATTCTAATGACTTCAGGTTGGAATCACACTATATTTTGCTAACAAATTAATGGAAGACAATTTCCTGGTCTTCTATTATTAGCAAGATACATTAGTGGACCAATAGTATTGAGATATGGTACTTCAGGCCCAATAGTTATCTCATTATATTCTCAATCGTCTTTTTCAATATTAGGACAATAATCATATAATCTTTATCACTCTAATGCTTTCCATAGAATATTATTTTGTTAGTGAGTACTCGATCTTCAGGTCGATAAACTCTCACTTGTATAAGCTATTCAGGAGCCTTTATTCAAGAATCATCAGTATACAAAAAGAATTAATCAACTTAAATTGTAAGGCAGTAATGTAATGGACAACAAGTAGAAATCAACAAGGAGATAATACTTCTTAACATGATATATGACTAACAAAATATCAACATATACTAAGAAGGTTATACCTCATTCTTCTAGAATGTTTTCATTTGTACAAAGATCTTTGTAATTGATTATGTTTCCCAGAATTTCGAGTCATATGCTTTAGGCATAGTAAGTTCTTCAAGAACATCAATATCATATGCTTAAGGCATAATAAGTTCTTCCGGAACTTCAATATCAATATCACGTGATTTATATTGGCAAGTTGTTGCCATTTTCATGAGAAGAAGCATAGGAACGTATTCAAACATTGACAGTGGTATTACAGTCACCGTATGAGGATATAAGCCAAAGTGTACCTACATGGCATACTAACCCATTCCATGCGAAACTTTAAACAGTTTAAGGGATAGATAACATATAGTACACTCCTTGCAAGTATAGTAAATAGATAATTATATGGTATACTCATTGCAAGTATCCAAGTGTTGTGGGATAGGCTTCACAATGCTCCCCCTCAATTCCACACATGAGAAATGCACATATCTTTCTACTAGATATGGGATAAAAAAAATGCATAGAATACTTGAATATAATACTTAAATCACTATCTCTCCCTTAAAATATGGAGCAAAACAATAAAAAGAGAAGATAGACTTTCTTAAATTAAGGTTATAACCAATCATGCTCATCATCTCTTTAAGTATATACTTCTCCTTTTTACATAAAGGCACACTTGTTAGTGGACATCTCAACTATAATGATTAAATTAATGAAAATGAAGACTTTACTTATGAAGCTCATACTCCTAATATGTTAATAACATATCATTTCATTTTATTGTTGGTTTGGCCAAATTCAATCTAGATTTGCTCGTTTTAAAGTTATGCTACAAGTGCAAGCAAAACAAGCTAAGAGAGTATTAGTGCATATATGAGAAATCTGGCAGATTTGTGCGACTGGATTGTAGAGCATGTTTGACATAGTAAACATTGTCAGAATTGGCTGAAATTTTTACATGACATACCCAAGACCTTGAGGAACAAATTATATTTTATGTGCAAGTTCCAATTATGTCGTTAAGAGGTATCTAAAAATCCAAAATAGTGAGTTTCTGATTTTCGTGTAGGTGCAGGCAGCTTGCGCAATTAATTTCTAAAGACTGTAACTTGATGAATATAACTCTGAATTAGGATCCGTTTAAGGCTAAACCCATCTACACTTAATGAACTATATTTCTGTTTATTTTTAGAGCTTTTAGAGACCATTTAAATAGGTAACTGAATCAGAAAATATAGGTATGTGCGGTCTAGAATTTCAGCTTATAACATACAGATAATAGTAATTAACAACATTCTAAATCTAATGAAACGAATCATTATGATTAATATAAACCACCTGCACATTAATTGCTATGTCAAGTCCCATGAAAGTGGAAGTCTATTGGATAAGGCCTTCTTATTTTAGTATGTGCAAATTTATATACAGGGAAAATTTGGCCTTAAATAAATTTTAGTGGAATTTTCACCGTAACAAATACAATATATAATCCTTCAAAATAAGATAATAAATGAAAAATACTTTTATGCAATCTACTGGAATGCATTATTCTTTTCTTTAATTATTTCCTTCAAGGATAAAATAAACATGTTTTGCAAAAACTATTAACAGCAATACATCACAATAACTTTTGCATACCATATATTATTTTAATATTGATAATCAAATCATCAAATATTATTTTAAGATTGATCATCATAGATCTTGCAAAGACTACCAACACCATAGGCCTTTCATTTGGGTTCAATACCAAAAGTTACTGAGTTTAATATCTAAACTGTATGTACTGATTAAAGAATAAGCACTTATGGAGGGACAAAAAAAAAACTGATAAGCAAGAAGTTTAATTGACAAATAATTTAAATATGTCTCTGTGGGACTAGCTGTAAAGACTTGGACATAAGCAAAATGATTCTTTATCATCAAGTTCTAAAACTTGAGGCAATAACAGACACGTCAAAGACAGTAAGTGCTCATATTAACACCATGCATTCCTAATCAATTATGATAGTGAATGAGTTGCAGTATAGAATTTACTCTGCAGATGCAATAAAGTATACAATATTGAAGAGCAATAAAAGTAAACGGAGAAGTTACTGATTTTCCTACCTTCCGTTCTTCGTCCTTATAATTACTAAATAATGATAGAGTCTCGTATTAATAACATGTTATAAAATAATTGTCATAATGATAATAATATAGACAATAATATAAGATAATTGTCATAATGATAATAATATAGACAATAATATAAGAAAGTACTGAGATAAAGTTAAAGAGAGAATTTTATTGATTTCACTATATATTATGAATTACAATAACCTCTATTTATAGGAAAAATGAAGTTACTATACAGTTTCTATTTACAAAATATCAGTGACTTCTATTTATACAGTACCGATAGTTACTATTCATAAATATCCATAAAACATCTGGATTTTCATAACAAATATCAGCATATATGTCACGCCCCCAAATTTGTCTAGACAAATTCAAGAACATGACCGCCGTGAACCTAAGAAGATCAACTTTTCAAACCCGCAAGACTCTAAAACCATAAAAGTAACAATAAGTTAAACTAATATAATCCTTGAAATAAATACAACAAAACAGAGCTTCTAAAACCTCATGAAGATAAAAGCTTGAAATATCCGAAATACATATGTTTATTAAAATCTTAACACATAAAATCTAAACTCATTCGTCAAATCTCGCAGTCAAAATCAGGGAGCCTCTACCCTTCTATCTACTCGTTCTTATCTGCAAGAGTCAAATAAAGCAGTGAGCGAAACAAAGCCCAGTAAGTAGAACTCATCCCAAGAAAAGCTGAGGCTCAAAGATCAATAAAATTCAGAGGCCAATAATCGATACGAAATTCAATACTTAAGACAATGACATAATATCGAAACTAACAAAACTATAACAAGCTGTGGCTGCTTAGCAACGCGATTCACAATACAAAGTTCACAGTTCACACTAAAATAGATGATGGCTACTTAACTCCCAGCCGTCTAGGATTCGATACATAGCTTGTATAGTCCATAGGTTCAAAACATGTCACACACTTAATCTTATCCAGAGAATCAAGAAACATGATTTAACAATAATCAATAAGGAGTGCCAAAGAAGACGAAGAATGAAATAAAATTTGTTGATCAACAAAGGGGACGAAAGAATAGTAAATCCTACTTACCTCAAAACCACGATATTAGATCCAAGAATTAAAGCCTTTCAAACCTTTAGAACTCAATAAATTATCTTCTAACTTTTTGTTTTTCTCCAAAACTTGTGAGTTTCTAAAGTCTTATGACTCATTTATATAGAGGTTTAATCCTAATCTAATAGACACTCAAAATTCAAAACTAATTAAAACTCTATCTTATTTTTCAGATTATCTCTTATCTTAAATCATGAAATATTTAGAAATCAAAACTCATATTTATCTTATCAAAATATCAAAGTCTTATTCAAACTAAAACTCTATTATATTTCTTTTATTTTTCAAACTCTTAAAAATCCAGGTCATTACAGTCTTCTCCTCTTAACAAAAGTTTCATCCTCGAAACTTACTTTAAAATCAATTTCAAAGATCAAAGTATTCAAGTCAAAACCTATAGCAACAAAAATGCCCATCACAAATAATCAAGACACCAAAGCACGCAACTGAAACTTAGCTACCCAAAACCCACTTAGACCACAAGTGATCATAACCTATGCTTTGATACCACTTTGTCACGCCCCCAAATTTGCCTAGACAAATTCAAGAACATGACTGCTGCGAATCTAAGAAGATCAACTTCCTAAACCCGCAAGGCTCTAAAATCATAAAAGTAACAATAAGTTAAACTAATATAATCCTTGAAATAAATACAACAAAACAGAGCTTCTAAACCTCATGAAGATAAAAGCTTGAAATATCTGTTGGGTGTATTATTGATATATAATTTCAGCACCTTTTCACTTAAACTTTGTTAGTTTTTGAGTAATTTATGAGCAATTTTATTGGTTTTGTCTTTGATTTGCATTGTAGATAATTTTCAAGAGACAAACTGAGTTTTGAGGCAGAGATTGAAGAGAAATTGCAAAGGGCAAGCTTTTATGCAACTTGTGAAGAAATTGAAAAACAAATAGAAGTAGCGCAGTCATAGCGCAGCTGCGCAGTGTCGCAGGATTTTTAAGGGCAATTTTGTAAAAGGCGCGAAAAGAAGAAACCCTATGTTAAAAAGAATGCATCAGACGTTAAAAAATAGAGCTTTTGGAGGCAGTTGGTTTTAGGAGAGAAAAGCAACGTTCTAGAGGGGGAGAAAGTGAGGATTCGCGAGTTGAAGACGGAGGAACGATCTGGAGACGGACTTCTGCCCCAATTCTTCTCCAAATCCTAGTTTTCTCTATCTCTCTTATCATGTTTTATGTTATAATTGGAATTTTATTTATTTTCATAATTATGTTTTAAGCTATTTTTCTAGGACTACGATGTAGCCAAATTATGAATATTTGATGTTTTTGGTTTTGAATTAATTGATGAACTATTCCATATTTGCGTTGAGTATTTTATGCTGAGTTTAATGCTTGTGGTTGCCTGATCAACAATTATATGAGTCGTGATTTAGTTTGAGACTGAGAAGTGATAACTAAATTAGACCACGTATAAAATACCATTAAATTGTCATAAGCTAGAGATAGTTATGAGATCTAGTGCAGCATTTCAATTTCTAGGGCTTAATGCATCCATAAGTTCACAGTTATCACAGAGATGTAGTTAGCTTGCTTATTGGGATAGGTTATTGATGCTTGAGAAAGATTAATATCTACCTTAGCGAAATTGCTGGCAACGTAGAGAATATGTATCAATTGATTTAATCACTAGTTTCAAATATGATTAATCTTGGTGAAATCGGAATCCCTAGAGCCTTTTTATTATTAAATTATCATCTTTTGTTAATTTCGTAATTGTGTTATTTTTCTATTTTGTTAAGTCTATAATTTATTTAGTCATTAGTTACAAATTCTCAATTCTTGATTGTTCGAATAAAGTTAAAGCTAAATTAATTTCGGTGGTTAGTAATCACAGTCCTCGTGGGAACGATCTTTACTTATCACTTTATTACTTGTTGAGATACGTGCACTTGCGTTAGAATTCACACAACAATATCTGAAATACATATGTTTATTAAAATCTTAACACAGAAAATCTAAACTCATTCGTCAAATCTCGCAGTCAAAATCAAGGAGCCTCTACCCTTCTATCTACTCGTTCTTATCTACAAGAGTCAAATAAAGCAGTGAGCGAAACAAAGCCCAGTAAGTAGAACTCACCCCAAGAAAAGCTGAGGCTCAAAGATCAATAAAATTCAGAGGCCAATAATTGATACGAAATTCAATACTTAAGACAATGACATAATATCGAAACTAACAAAACTATAACAAGTTGTGGCAGTTTAGCAGCACGATTCACAATACGAAGTTCACAGTTCACACTAAAACAGATGACGGCTAATTAACTCCCAGCCATCTAGGATTCGATACACAACTTGTATAGTCTAGAGGCTTAAAACATGTCACGCACTTAATCTTATCCAGAGAATCAAGAAACATGATTTAACAATAATTAATAAGGAGTGCCAAAGAAGACGAAGAATGAAACAAAATTTGTTGATCAACAAAGAGGACGAAATAATGGTAAATCCTACTTACTTCAAAACCACGATATTAGATCCAAGAATTAAAACCTTTCAAACCTTCAGAACTCAGTAAAATTCTCTTCTAACTTTTTATTTTTCTCCAAAACTTGTGAGTTTCTAAAGTCTTATGACTCATTTATATAGATGTTTAATCATAATCTGATGGACACTCAAAATTCAAAACTAATTAAAACTCTATCTTATTTTTCAGATTATCTCTTATCATAAATCATGAAATATTTAGAAATCAAAACTCATATTTATCTTATCAAAATATCAAAGTCTTACTCAAACTAAAACTCTATTATATTTCTTTTATTTTTCAAACTCTTAAAAATCCAGTCATTGCAATATATCTGTCAGTACTTTTGACAAACAAAAAAATAAAATATATGCACTACCCACAATCATGGGGTGGTCTAAATTTTGCTTCTCTTCATCTTGTGCAATGTGGTTGCTCAACTGTCTAACAGTTTGCTTAGCCATGTCTGTTCTTAACATGACCACTGATCAAACTGCTCTTCTTGCTTTCAAAAGCCATATCACTTCAGACCCTTATAATATCATGTCAAAAAACTGGTCTACAACTAGCTCAATTTGCAACTGGATTGGTATATCTTGTGGTATGCTTCACCAGAGGGTCACAGCCTTGAATCTGTCTGATTTTGGTCTCCAGGGCAACATTGCTCCACATCTTGGAAACCTCACATTCCTCACATCACTAGATATTAACTCTAACAATTTCAGTGGCTTCATTCCAGACGAGTTGGTTCATTTGCATCGGTTAAAGTACATGGATGTGGGATACAACAACCTGATTGGAGAGATACCACCATGGCTTGGAAGTTTGCCAGAACTTCAGCATTTGCTTCTGCATGAGAATAATTTTACAGGTTCAATTCCAGTTTCTTTAGGCAACATCTCAACGCTGGAAACATTAAACATGAGGGAGAATTTTCCACATGGATATATTCCACCAGAAATAGGTAACTCGTCGATCCTTAAAACATTCAGTGTTGGAGAAAACCAGCTTACAGGTTCCATACCACATAGTGTCTTCAACATTTCTTCCTTAGAAGCTATTGATCTCACAGCTAACGGCCTGTTTGGTAGCCTGCCAATGGATATGTGTGATCATCTTTCGGTACTTAATGGACTTTACCTCTCTTTAAATCGATTTTCTGGTCAAATTCCACTTAATTTGTACAGGTGCAGAAATCTCCAGCGTTTATCATTGGACTTCAATCAATTTAATGGCAGCATACCGAGAGAAATCGGTAAGTTGGTCATGCTTCAGGAATTGTACATTGGAGGAAATAGCTTCAAAGGTATGGTCTTCATCTTCATCTGTATGCGTAAGATTTAGTGAGGAGTACAAGAGTTTATTGACAGAAATTTTGGAAAAGGAATCAATCTATGACCTCATGGTTCACTGTCATGGCTTCGGGTTAATCTCATTGCTAAATTTCCATGATGTGATTATTTAGCTTATATAGTGGATGATTTTATGAACCTATTTCATCCAGAACAGGCTAAGTTCTAAAGAAATATGTAGCCATTTCCAAGTGAACTAGCTGCGCAAACAATTCAAAGATGGCCATCAGCTTAACATCGCTTAATGTGTGATGCCACCACTATGTCCCTGTATAATATATGTACGTCAATGAAAAAACAGAGTACATACTACCAAAGAAAAAATTGGTAAAGATCACATGAAAAGATCATATCTTCTTTGAGAGGTTAATCGTGCTCTGGTCGAGTAATATAGGACAAAAAAGCAGTACATTCAAATGAAAATAGTAATCTCTTGCTTTCATCAATTTCGCAGGTGGAATTCCACCGGAAATAGGGAATCTAACACAGCTGGAGGTGCTGAGCTTAAGAAGTGGAAATGTATCAGGGCAAATTCCATCATTTCTCTACAACATGTCCTCCCTGAGAATAATTGACTTGGCTAACAACAGCCTGTCCGGGAGCCTCCCAACGGACGTGAACTATAGTCTCTCTGTCCTCGCAAAGTGTTGGGAGGAAACCCGATATCAAAACACAAACAACAAATGCACAGCGAAAATAACATCCTCCCACCTTATATAAACCTGTTAGGAAGCAACAAATAGGGCCAACAACAATATGCACAAATCTGAAAATTCCAGAAAATAGAGCAATACCAAGATTTTAACGTGGAAAACCTCCCCAACGTGGAGAGTAAAAACCACGGGACCGTAGTCCACCCAAAAACTTCCACTATCAACAAATAATGGGTACAAGAGAGTCTTCTCTAGCTACAACTAGAGGCATACACAATACATTCACTAAGAATAACATATTCTTGCAAATATTGCATCAACAAAAGAGATTAAACCAAGAAGTAGGAGAGAAATCACCAAAAACATTGTCACTGTTCACATCAGAAAAACGGGCTGTAGAGAGCTCCAAATCTGATCTCCACCGTTCAGATAGAAGTCCCACGAGTTGTGAACATGCACGTAAAATTTCAGCTCAATCGGACCACAAATGACCTTCCGATCGTCAACTTGATGAAGATGGCGCAGGCTGAAATTTCTGCTCTTCTTCTTCTTTCTCTCTCTCTGTTTCTTTTTTTTTTTTTTTCTCTCGTTCACTCACTCTCTCTTAATGAAAAACAAGTGACAGACCAGCTTTTTTTGGTCTGTCCATTCCATTCTTTTTTTTTATTGTTTTTCTTCTTTTTTGTTTTGTTTTCTTTTGGTCAAAAAGCAAAAGCAAAAAATAATTATACCAACCCACATGGGTTGGTCTACTCAACAAACTCCCCCACCAACTCATGTGGGTGGGTCAATCAACCCGGCAACCAAACGACATATCTCAAGCTTCTCTCTTGGCAATGCCTTCGTCAACATATCGGAGCCATTATCATCTGTGTGAACTTTTTCAAGTTTCAACAACTTCAAATTCAAAACATCCCTGATCCAATGGTACCTCACATCAATATGTTTCGATCTTGAATGAAATGAAGAATTCTTACCAAGATGTATTGCACTCTGATTGTCGCAATACAAGGCATATTCATTTTGCTCAAACCCAAGTTCTTCCAGAAACTTTTTCATCCATAGTAATTCCTTGCATGCTTCAGTTGCTGCAATGAACTCCGCTTCAGTGGTGGAAAGGGCAACACACTTTTGCAATCTCGATTGCCATGCCACAGCTCCCCCTACGAAGGTAATCAAATAACCCGAAGTAGACTTACGAGTATCAACATCTCCAGCCATATCAGCATCTGTGTAACCCACAAGCATAGGCTTCTCACATCCAAAGCAAAGTCTCAGTTTGGATGTGCCTCGAAGATATCTCATAATCCATTTCACTGCATTCCAGTGTTCTCTCCCAGGATGTGAGAGAAAACGACTCACCGTACCAACTGCATGTGCTATGTCTGGCCATGTACACACCATAGCATACATCAAACTTCCCACTGCTGAAGAATATGGAACATTCTGCATATCTTTCTTTTCTTCATCTGTAGAAGGACACTGTTGAGTACTTAGCTTAAAGTGAGTAGCAAGAGGAGCACTAACCACTTTAGCTTTATCCATGTTGAACTTTTGAAGTACTTTCTCAATGTACTTCTCCTGCGACAAATACACCTTTTTGCCATTTCTGTCTCGATTGATTCTCATGCCAAGAATCTGCTTTGCCGGTCCTAAGTCTTTCATAGCAAAAGACTTATTCAATTGTTTCTTCAACCTGTCAATTCTTGAAGAATTCCTGCCAATAATCAACATATCATCAACGTATAGCAACAAGATAATAAAATCATCATCAGAGAATTTTTGAGAAAAGACACAATGATCCGAAGAAGTTTTCCTGTAGCCTTGCTCCCCCATAACAGATTCAAACTTCTTATACCATTGTCGAGGTGCTTGTTTCAAGCCATAAAGACTTTTCTTCAGTTTACACACATACTCCTCTTTTCCTTTTTCTTTGAATCCCTCCGGTTGTTCCATGTAAATTTCTTCCTCCAAATCACAGTGAAGAAAAGCAGTTTTCACATCCATCTGCTCAATCTCTATATCAAGACTAGCAGCCAAACCCAGAACAACTCGAATGGATGACATTTTCACAACTGGAGAGAAAATCTCATCAAAGTCAATACCCTTTCTCTGACTGAACCCTTTCACAACCAGTCTTGCTTTGTATCGTGGCTGTGAAGTATTTTCTTGTTGCTTTAATCTGTAAACCCATCTGTTCTTTAAAGCTCTTTTGCCTTTAGGCAACTTCACCAACTCAAATGTACAATTTTCATGCAAAGATTTCATCTCATCTTGCATAGCTTCCATCCACTCATTTTTATGTTTATCATCCATAGCTTCTACAAAGCTTTCAGGCTCACCTCCATCTGTCAATAAAACATACTCATCAGAAGAGTATCTTGTAGAAGGCTGTCTATCTCTAACGGACCTCCTAAGTGGAACTGTTGGTGGAGTCTCAGGTTGACTATCATCATCACCTACCTCAACCTGTGTAGGACTTTCTGCTTGATCATCATTAGGGAAATTACCTTGATCATCATCTTCAACCTGCTCTGTTGCTGGCGGCGTTGAAGGCCTTATATCAAGATCAACCAATTCATCTGACTGTGGGGGTAACTCTTTCTCTGCTTTGCCAATGTCCTGAATTGTTTGATCTTCCACAAATACAACATCTCTGCTCCTGACAATTTTCTTCTCAACTGGATCATATAGCCTGTAGCCAAATTCATCAAGGCCTTAACCAATAAATATACACTGTCGTGTCTTCACATCAAGTTTGGATCTTTCATCCTTTGGAATGTGTACAAACGCCTTGCATCCAAAGACTCGCAAATGATCATAAGAAACATCTTTCCCTGTCCAAACTCTATTAGGAACATCAAGCTTTAATGGAATACATGGTGAGAGATTCAACAAATGAACAACTGTATTCAAAGCCTCACCCCAGAATGAATGTGGTAGATTTGCATGTGAAAGCAAACATCTTACCTTTTCAATCAAAGTTCTATTCATTCTCTCAGCAACACCATTCAACTGTGGTGTCTTTGGCGGTGTCTTTTGATGCCTGATACCTTGCTCTTTGCAATACCTGTCAAATGGACCACAATATTCACCTCCATTATCTGTACGGATGCATTTCAATTTTCTTCCTGTTTCTCTTTCAACGGATGCTTGAAACTGCTTGAATACATCCAACACTTGATCTTTAGACTTCAAGGTATAAGCCCAAGTCTTCCTGGAGTTGTCATCAATAAACGTCACAAAGTAAAGAGAACCACCAAGTGTTTTAATTTTCATCGGACCACACACATCCGAATGTACCAGCTCAAGTACATTTTCTTTCCTGGAAGGTGGATGACTCTGGAAAGAAACCCTGTTCTGCTTTCCTGCAAAGCAATGATCACATTTTCTCATATGTGGATCTGTTAGTCCCGATAAAATTTTCTTCTTGGATAAAACTGAAATTCCCTTCTCACTCATGTGACCCAGTCTCTTGTGCCACAACTCTGTTGCATCTTCATTTTCCACTGCATTGACAATGCTCCTGGAAACCTTTGAATTCATCAAATACAAAGTTGAGTATTTCTTACCTTTGGCTACAACCATAGAGCCCCTCGTAAGTTTCCATTGACCATTACTGAAAGTATTAAGAAAACCTTCATCATCAAGTCTACCTGCAGAGATCAAATTCAATCTAATGTCAGGAACATGCTTCACATCTTTAAGAATTAATTTGCTGCCATTTTCAGTCTCCAAGCAAACATCTCCTGTACCGACAACTTTGGCAACACCATCATTACCCATTTTCACAACCCCAAAATTACCAGTTGTGTAAGACATAAAAAAGTCCTTTCGAGAAGTAGCATGAATAGAAGCACCACTGTCAATCACCCAACATGTATCATGACATGCAAGATTAATAACATCACTGTCATATACAATGAAAAACTCTTGTGTAGTAGTAGCAACTCGATCTTTACCACTATCATCATCTTTCTTCTTATCATTATCTTTGTTTTTATTTTCATTTTGCAATATTCTGCAAAATCTCTTGATATGACCCATTTTTCCACAGTGATGACATTTGACATTACTATACTTCCCTCTTGACTTGCTTCTACTACTTCCTCTATTTCCCGAACCCTTTTGCTTATTCCTCCCCCTAGATTCAGTAACCAAAGCATCTGACTCTGAAGAGGAATTTTGTGACTTTCTTCTAGCTTCTTCATTTAAAAGTCTACTTTTAGCTAGATTCAAAGTGATTTCACCATCTGGGGTTGAGTTACACAATGACATTCTAAATGTCTCCCATGAGTCCGGTAAAGTACCAAGAAACAATAACCCCTTAAGTTCATCATCCAATTTAATTCCAGTGGCAGCTAACTGATTTATAATCCCAAGATATTCATTTACATGATCAGTTATAGGGGTTTTATCTCGGTATCTCAAACCTATCAATTGTTTTATCAAAAACAACTTGTTGCTCCCACACTTTTGTGCATACAATTCTTCAAGTTTGTTCCATAATTTGCGTGCATGTGTTTCTTCACTAATGTGGTTCATCACATTATCATCTACCCATGTCCTAATATACCCACACACTTGTTTGTGAAATAACTCCCATTCTTCATCAGTTTTACTCACGGGTTTTTTAGTAGTAAACACCGGTAGATAATAATCTTTCACATACAACAAGTCTTCCATTTTTCTTTTCCACATGGCATAATTCAAACCATTCAAACATATCATTCTACTTGTATTAACTTCCATTGTTTATACAAAACAACAATTCAACAACCAAGCTCTGAGGCCACTTTGTTGGGAGGAAACCCGATATCAAAACACAAACAACAAATGCACAGCGGAAATAACACCCTCCCACCTTGTATAAACCTGTTAGGAAGCAACAAATAGGGCCAACAACAATATGCACAAATCTGAAAATTCCAGAAAATAGAGCAACACCAAGATTTTAACGTGGAAAACCTCCCCAACGTGGAGAGTAAAAACCACGGGACCGTAGTCCACCCAAAAACTTCCACTATCAACAAATAATGGGTACAAGAGAGTCTTCTCTAGCTACAACTAGAGGCATACACAATACATTCACTAAGAATAACATATTCTTGCAAATATTGCATCAACAAAAGAGATTAAACCAAGAAGTAGGAGAGAAATCACCAAAAACATTGTCACTATTCACGTCAGAAAAACGGGCTGTAGAGAGCTCCAAATCTGATCTCCACCGTTCAGATAGAAGTCCCACGAGTTGTGAACATGCACGTAAAATTTCAGCTCAATCGGACCACAAATGGCCTTCCGATCGTCAACTTGATGAAGATGGCGCAGGCTGAAATTTCTGCTCTTCTTCTTCTTTCTCTCTCTCTGTTTCTTTTTTTTTTTCTCTCGTTCACTCACTCTCTCTTAATGAAAAACAAGTGACAGACCAGCTTTTTTTGGTCTGTCCATTCCATTCTTTTTTTTTTTTATTGTTTTTCTTCTTTTTTGTTTTGTTTTCTTTTGGTCTAAAAGCAAAAGCAAAAAATAATTATACCAACCCACATGGGTTGGTCTACTCAACAAAAAGCTCGATCTTTCTTCCAATAAGTTAACTGGCCAAATTCCTTCTGATATATGGGAATGCACAAGGCTTCAAACGCTATCCTTGACAAGTCTTCTGATCTAGGAAGGTTGGGAATCTGACTATGCTCAAATATCTGTATCTTGATTTCAATCGTTTGACAGGTAACCATAACACTAACGTCATTGTTCGATTTACACATGTATCTATTATTTTTATTTATTTCGACTCCATGCTTGAACTGGTGATTCTGATCGACAAGGAAAAACAAAGATAGCAACTTCATAGAAGTTTGTCAATTTTCATGTCCTTCTAAGTGCTCCCAGCGTAGTAATGATAAATAGGAATTTACTTGGAATCGGAAATGTATTGATGAAATCTGAGCCAAGTCATTTTTGGTTCTCCATAATGCTTATACGAATAAATATACATGATAGGCATTTTGAATTTTGACAAATGAGGGAATTGTGCTTTCAATATATGGCAGGTGAATTACCTGCTGAGGTTGGCAACCTGAATCTTGATGAACTCATCCTCGAAGGAAATGACCTCTCTGGACGTATACCCTTCAAAATCTTCAACATATCCACACTCAAATTCATAGACCTGAGGGCAGATCACTTCTCAGGATGCCTACCATCAAGTTTGGATATCAGGCTTCCTGACCTTGAAAAGCTTTATCTAGGTGATAACAAACCCAGTGGACAGATCCCAAACTTCGTTTTCAATGCTTCCAAGCTTAGTGTCCTGGAATTGAGCAGCAACTCCTTTAATGGTCCCATACCAACTTCACTCGGCAATTTAAGACTACTGCGTCGGCTTATGCTTGGAGAAAATAATTTGACAGGAGAAGCATCTACTCTAGAATTGAGATTTGTCTCTTCTTTAACAAATTGTAAGCATTTGGAGATGGTGGAACTGTCATTAAATCAACTGAATGGCATCATTCCAACATCAATTGGAAATCTCTCTTCTTCTCTTCAGCTGTTCAAAGCATTTGGATCTAAAATCAAGGGTGCCATTCCCAGAGAGATTGGAAACTTGAGTAGCTTGCAAGGCATCTATTTCGACAACAACGAGTTGACAGGAAAAATCCCAGCAACTCTTGGAAATATGGAATCTCTCGAACGCATATATCTTGAACATAACAAGCTGGAAGGATATATTCCACCTGATCTTTGCAAGTTAACGAAACTGGGGAATATATATGTCAGTGACAATATGCTCAATGGATCAATACCGGCTTGCTTAGGTGAAATGAAAACCCTGAGGGCGGTCTACTTAGATTCCAATACATTAACTTCCTCGATCCCGTATAACTTCTGGAACCTTGGTGATCTTCTCGGCCTAGACTTATCCTCGAACCTTTTGAGAGGTTCTGTACCGGTGGAGATTTCAAACCTGAAGGTCATAACAGAATTAGGCTTATCATGGAATCACTTTTCAGGTGAGATCCCAAGCTCGATCGGCAGCGCCCAATCCCTTGTTTATCTATCCTTCGCACATAACACATTTCATGGAGCTATTCCTCAGTCCTTGCACAACTTGATAAGCTTGGAGTATCTTGATCTGTCCTACAACAATTTGTCTGGAATAATCCCAAAATCACTTGAGACACTCAGGTACCTCAAATACTTCAATGTTTCTTTCAATAATTTGGACGGCGAAATTCCAACAGCTGGACCTTTCTCCAACTTTACTGCTCGATCTTTCTTTTCCGCGGACAACCAATGAGGGACGGTCATAATGCTGGCTTATTTGTCAAAAAAAAAAAAATAGAGTACGTTATAAAGAATTAATTGTACTCTTTAACACCAGCTTTGAATCCGATCATAAGGATCAATTTCTAGTCGCATAGCTTCATAATAATTCTGTAAAGCTAACTTGGGTTTGTGATAACTTGTAAAATACAAGGTGATTAAACAGGAACAAGAGGGATCCACCGAAGAAGATCCTTCTCCTTCTTCCATAACCTGAGCTCGGAGAAGGAAGAGATAAGAGGGCCCTATGGAGAATCAACAATTAGATTTCTTAATAATGATAACTAGCCAATTTCTGATTATTTACGTATAATATAAGAAGGGGGTAGTGGACAAACAAAAAAAGGACAAATGGTTTGATTCGACGATGCTTTATGTGGCGTACCCCGACTGCGAGTTCCTCCTTGTAAAACCAAAACTCTCAGCTCCAGGTCGAAAAGTGTTTCTTCACTAATGAAATACAACATACCTCATCTTCTTTTTGCTATCCTTCTACTGATTGTATTTCTTTTGATAAGAAAACAAAAACGCTCATTAAGCCACTACATAATCCATTTTCACTACCTTCTGCATTAAAAGAGGTGTCATATCAAGAACTTGTACAAGCAACAGATGCCTTTAGTGAAACCAACTTACTTGGAACTGGTGGTTTCGGTATAGTATATAGAGGGACACTTTTTGATGGGTTAAATGTTGCAGTAAAAGTTTTTCACTCGCAGTTCGAAGAAGGAAACAAGAGTTTTGTTGCTGAATGTGAAGTATTACGCAATGTACGTCATCGAAATTTAGTCAGAATCATCAGCTGTTGCAGTAACTCAGATTTCAGAGCCCTGGTACTAGAATACATGCCTAATGGCAGCTTGGAGAAGTGGCTGTATTCCCACAACTAGTTTCTGGACATGCTACAGCGGTTAGACATCGCGATACATGTTTCATTAGCTCTGGAATATCTCCATCACGGTTATCCAACACCGATAATTCATTGTGATATAAAGCCTAGTAATATCCTGCTAGACGAAGATATGGTTGCGCATGTCAGTGATTTTGGTATTGCCAAACTCTTTGATGAAGGGCAGTCTACCATCCAAACAAAGACATTGGCCATAGTTGGATATATGGCACCAGGTGATGTTTTCATACTATGCTGTAATTTAAAGTTCATCTAATTGCATTTCTTCTCCAGACTCGATGATTATCAGCCACTAAATTTTCTACAAATACAGAGTATGGAACTGAAGGATAGTATCCACAAGTGTCGATGTCTATAGCTTCGGGGTGATTTTGCTCGAAATGTTTACGAGGAAGAAGCCAACTGATGAAATGTTTGGGGAAGCAATGAGCTTGAAGAGTTGGGTGAGCAATTCATTACATGATGATTCAATACGTGATGTTGTTGACATCAATTTGTTTGGAGAAGAAGATAAGAATCTCCCTGCAAAGAAGCAATCCATATTTTCTATTTTTCGTTTAGCGATGGATTGTTTGACCGATACACCACAGGGGAGAATCAGCTCGAGGGGCATTGTGGCTAGACTCCAAAAGATCAAAATCATGTTTCAACCAAATCCTTCGGCCAAAAAGATAGATTAGATTATTATTGTTTCTCTTGTCTTTACATTTTGTATCTTTATATTCCAGATCAGCCAGGTATACAGATAGACAATCTAGTGCACAAATTAAGGTTTTGAACTCCTGTGAGTGCAAGAGATTGTAAGTTCAATTCTTGTGGGTAACACTTTTTTAATATGTATTGTACCCAAAAAAAAAAAAACGAAGGTTTTGCAAACTATAAATATCCAAGGTATGCATGAACTTGGTAAGTTGCTAGTTTAACCGAAAAAAATTGTTTCAGTTCTGAAGTATTCTTCACATGATGTTAGGCAATACTTCCATTGTAGAATATTATTAATCAGGAGTTCATTTTACAGAGTAAATTCTTTTAGAGCTTCTCTTTTATATCATTTCTCTTTCTGATTTTTTTAAGTTGTGGTACAAAGTTCTTGGTTTTATTAAATTTTTGCAACATGCCTCTCACGCACCGGCGAGATTCGTTTTGAGCCAACTGTTTGAACAATGTTTTTTGTTTTTGAATGGGTGGGGGCAAAATTTAGAACTCAAAACCCTTTGGTAATTTGGACTCTGAAGCTATATAAACTTACTACTTCATTTAAAAATTTAAATTATTGAAGAGGGCTTAATTTATTACAAGTTTTGTGAAGCAAACCAATGAATTTGACGCAACCAAGAAGATGTTTCCATTATTAGAGTACGAGCAGTTTAGATGAGTTGGTTTCGGCAAAAAAGAAAAAGTTCAATTGGAATAAAGCTTAAACATAGAAGAATGATAAAACATTTGCTATGGTAACAAATCGAGCAGGAAATCGACAAATATTTTTTTTCTTTTTCCTTTTTGATGACTCTGAGTAACATCTCATACAACTCAATTTATGATGACAGACAATTACCTTGTTAGAGCCTCTTGACTTTGCCATGTACCCCGCAATAGTTTTCCTACACGCAACACAAATTATCAATTGTATGTGGTTAAACTTCAGGAGTACAGTGGCTCATCTTGCACTACGTTTTCAGCAATCATCTCTCTGTATGTATTACAAATTATCAGTTATATATAGTCAAAATCACAAGAGTGCAATGACAAATTCCTATGCATGTGTCAAATCAATCAAAAATTTGATCGTAATTGAAACACAAAGTGTCGACCTGAATATATAAGAAGCTTGCAATAGTCATATATGGAGAAAAGGCCCCTGACAAAGCCAACAATTAATGGATCTAAGGAACTTGTTAATGTTGAGGAGTTACTTTGTCTAGATTGACAGGATCATTTTTCACTATTTGAATATATAATTTTCAACTCACTTATAAAGAATAGGTATTTTGTTAGAAGAAGACAAAAAGAATATCTTAAAAATAGGCAATACCTTCAAAATAACCAAATCTATATAGCTGTTTGTGAAATAATAATTTGAGTTTAATGAAGTGAAGTATTTTTTTTGGATATAATAATAATAAATGGCCTCATTAAATTCGTATAACTGATTCTATCTAATAGAGATAAATACATGGTTCAATTTTATTTAGTTTAGCTTATAAGAGGATAGAGATGAAAATGAAAAAAGACAGGATAAAAAGACAATAGCACAATGGGTGAACGAGGGTTGAAATCGTAACAAAAAGAAAATGAAGGTTGAGATGACACTCAATATGCATTTGGAATTATTTCACGGAATAACATGTATATATTAAGCTCGTAATGGTATTTCATAATTCAAAAGTCTCTTTACAACTAAAAAATAAGTATGTTCTTGAGCTACCGTAAAAACATAAATAGGGTCAAGGACGAAGCGAACAACAAAAATGTTTGATAACTTTGTCATACACTCTCACTTTTATCACATACACAAATTTGTAAACAGAACCTTCTACTATTATAAATTTTAAATTTTCTCTCCCCTCAAAGTACAACTTACCGTACACAAAGTTATCGTTCCTAGATAGTAAATGAATTAATAGAAAATTAGAATCTTAGACTTCTATCAAATTCAATAAAAATTAAATTGTAACAAAATGACATCATTTAGTGGATGATTACAAACCAAAAAAGGACAGTTAAATTAGTGATGGAGTTAATATTTAAATTAGTGAGGCATTAGCCTTTAACTTTGGTCTTAAGTTGTGCTTAGATTTGGATTTTCTCATATTTGGACGGAAATAGATTATTTTAGTATCGTTCAACTTGTTTGTAAAAGAAAATAGGGTTTTTGGGATATCACTTATAATCTAAGGAGAGCTAGGAGGCATTTGGCAACTTGTAATGGTCTACTTACCCATATCCTGCGTGAAGAAAATCAACCGGCTGATTATTTATCAAGCAACAACTTTCCAGGACTTGATCCAGGATCACAAGGGGCTTCAAGGTAGGATTCGATTAGATAAACTAGGATTACCATGCTTTAGAGTCTAATTTGTTTAGGACTGGCTTATAGGTCTAGCTTTATGATTGAATTTTACATAGGTTTTTGTAAAAAAAAAAATATGCTTGTACTACTTTTAGAGTAAATGGATGATAGAGTAGATAAGTTTCGCATCCTTCCACTAAGGTTAGGTATTATGGCCCCTCTTCGTTTTTGTACTTTTTTTACTTATTAATAAAATTTGGAAGGGTACCACCACTTTTTTTAAAAAAAAAAAAAAAAATTAGTGAGGGATTACTTACAAAATTTATACCGCAATAACTACAATTATCAAACAACAATAATGTGATGACGTTTGTAAATATTTTTGGACATTTTAATGATCAATGAAATCTTTGATAATGCCTCTTACAACCTACCGATGTGGGACTTTTTTTTTTTTTGGTCGAAAACAAAATAAATATATTGTTGAAAAATGAAGTACAAAGATTATTGTATCCTAGTGGGAAGGAGGTCTGCAGGATATTACACAACTGGAGTAGAACATTAGAAGTCCAATCAAATGGCAAGTTATTTCTAAGAAATTTTTTAACAATCCAATCACAAGTATTGTTCGCCGTTCTCTTAATACATTGAAGCTGAATAGAATGACTTGATGCAACAATCTTTTGAATATCCTCCACCACTAATCTTGCTTTCTAAAGAGCAAGTAAGAAATAATTGATTGTTTTGAGAACTGTTTATGCATCACTTTCAATGGTTATGTTACTAGTAATTGCAGTCTGGATGGCAAAAATGCACGCAACCCTGATAGCTATTGCTTCAGCTTCAAACACATACGAACTAATTAACAGCAAAGATTTCATTTTCTCCCGTTTTGATTCTATTGTTCAATAAAATTCCATCAGGCCCAAAAACTCCTCCATGAGACCCAAAAGGCCAGAACACAATACTGTACCGCCCAGCACCCAAACATTACTCTTTTGCTAGACCAACTGCATCTCTTTCTTTCATATAGAGATATACATAAAAGCATAGTACTACTAGTACGTCTATATATATGTCTACGTTTGTATACAATTTATAGAAGCACAACATAATTTCGTGAAATTTGGGAACGCAAGCAAAGAAAAAGAGGTAATGGAGTTAAAAGGAGGCATCATTCTACATAAAAGCTAGCATACGTTCTTTTTTTTTTTTTTATGTTTTCTTTGATACAGTTGTTTATTTATTTTAGTGAAATGAAATTGATATTTGTTGACTTGGTAGAAAAAAAAAAGGAGGCATCATTCTCAGACTCTCAAAAGAATATGGGAACTTATTAAGAATGCAAAGAATAGAGAGCATTGTTTGTAATACCTTAATAATTGATTCCAAAATTGGAGGAAGACGAGAAGAGAGAAGGGAAAGAGGAAGACGAGAAGAGAGAAGGGAAAGAGGCTGCTTGTGCCTATTTCTGCTGTAAAAACTATTTTATGTGGTGGGGTATAAAAGAAAAAACAAACTATTTTTAATTCATTTTATTCTCTTTAAGAAACTAGATGGGGTATTTTCTAGTTTGGTGGTTGATTTATTTTCTGTTTTTTTTTTTTTTTTTTTTTTTTTTTTCCCATTTTCGGGTAGCAAAATACATTGTTTGCATTAATGAAAATCATCGGCCCATGCATTGAAGCGCTTCATTTGGACTGCTAAGATTTATAGCATGAATTTAGTATGTTGTTATTCATGATGAACTTCTCGTCATAACAAAAATAAAATAAAAAGGGATGACTATTAGTATAACAAGGATGTTTCTTGGGAAGGAACATGACCAAAACTAGTCGAGTGGTTATCTATCTATTGTACAAATTGTAGTCATGCAATTGATTTTTCACAAGAGCAGATCCTGAGACTAAAACTACCTGAAAACTTGACAATGAGAAGAGGTTATAGACATATGAAATTAGTGGTCGAACTTATCAACAGCGTACACATACTGTTGTTTTGGTTGGGAAATGAAACTTTTTATTTTTCTTATTGTTTAGGTTGGGAAATGAGACATTTTATTTTTCTTTTGGCTTATACGGTTATTACTAGAAGGGCCCAGCTGGAACATATTAGGATAAACATTTGATGTGAGGCAATGATATTTTTGTTAGTTTTAGAATTTCACATGAAGCCTTTGCTTGAATGACTAAATTGGCTTCGTTGGAACCCATATTGTAACTAGGATTTGCTGCTGCTGAATAAACTATACACATGCTCCTTTATGAGTGAGTGGAGTTCCTTGAACTGATTAGAGTTGGGAGCGTATTATTCCGCATTTTTTTGGACATACCTTTCTGCAGTTGCAGATTCCTTTTGTGTATTTTGATTTATGAGGACCAGGTGTAGGAAATAATCAACTGATCCTATGTTGCATTGGATACTTAAAACAGAAGTATATTTGTTTGGTAACAAATTAAGTTTATGTTTTCCACTTAATGTAAAATTATAATATGGATGCATATGGCTGTAGGTGCATATATTATTTACTCTAGGAATCAACTTGAGCAATGCAGTAATGTAGGCAATATTATGAGAATGTGTATATTCCTCTTTTCTCCTATTACTGTAGTGATCAGTATATTGAAATCTGTGTTGTTTCCTTGCGTAAAGACGCTATGTTAGACAGCTACCATTCTGGAATATATGCTTAGTGCTAATATACAAATTTTCGCTAGTAATTGTTTAGTATATTCCATAAAAGTTGATCTAAGTCTTTTGAGATGATGTTTTTGGATATGAAGTACATTGCTTTGATGATGTGATTGTGGAGGCTCTTGACTGAGTTTGTCTAATTGATATTTGCTGATACAGTGAATGGTCAACGGAGAAGTTTGCATTGGACTTTTTGCATTAAGGGATAGCAAGAAGGTAGGATCTCTTAATATTCCTACTCAACCTTTTCTATTAAATTCATAGGCTATTGGATTATTTTAGTGCCACTAGTTGCTGGAATCTCTTCTAAGTTTATGTTGCTATGCTATTTTTTGAAATCCGACTGGTAGGTGGATAATATTGTAGGCGTGAGGAGTTAAATCTTAAAACTGTGATTTCTTTTGAACTTCTGCTGCTTTTATGGTAAGTGGTATGCACTTAATGGTAGATTCTCCCTCTCCATTAGAACCCTTGCTCCAGTACGCAAACGGAAGCTTCTCTTTTCTGAAACTTGCACATTTAGCATGATACTCACTGTGGATTTGGATCCTTTATTTCTATACTATTTTATAGTTATGCGAAAATGCTTGGAGTTTAACTCTCTTTATTCAAATTTATCACATTGGTAGCAACTCCATTCCTTGTCAAAGCAAGGAGACAAGGCTAATAGGATCTACCTCAACTCATCCACCCTCCTTTGTCTTTTATCCACTGCTCTTTCCTCTTCTGTGATCCCAGCTTCTGTTGCCTGCTGTAATTTCTTCTTAATGACAAAACATATATAAGAAGCTATACCTTAGGTGTCATTTTTATTTGTATTTCCTTCAACATTACTGCTTCTTAACTAGCAACGTTGTTATTAGGGCACTCTGCTCTTGCATTTCATTCTCTACATACATCTGACCAAGCTCTGCTGGTCTTTATCCAGTTCTGTTTCGGGATTATTATTGACAAGTAATATATATGTGCTTATCATTAATGTTCGTGCATCTCAGGGTGAAGAGGTGATTTTTGATTACAATTATGTACGAGTGTTTGGAGCTGCTGCAAAAAAATGTGTCTGGATCTCCTCACTGTCGGGGCTACATAGGTGGTGATCCACAGAATGCTGAAGTAATTGTTCAGGATGATTCAGATGATGAATATCCCGAACCTGTCATGGTCTGTGAAGATGGTGTGGTGGATGAAAGTTTAAATGATAAAATGTCAGTGAGAAGCTCATTTGACTGTATGGAGTCTAGGACCGCAAAGGAACCACATGAAGACATGGATAAGTTGAATGAATCTGAACACATTGTTAAAGACTTGGAGATTGCCACAGAAGTACAGTCTCATGAAACCGAGGTTCCTGAGGAAGTTGAAGCCGATAAATCTACAACTGTTGTTGGACATGTGGATGTTATTGAACCAAGTGGGAACTCCTCGAGCAGATCTCTGTCTGCCACTCCAAAAGTGAATGTATCTGTAGAAATGGAGGAATCAATAGGGCAGTTGCAGTCTTTGGTTCGACTAGAAACTGCCTTAAACCCAGATGATGTGTCAAGTGAAAATACGATGATAGGGGAACAAGAGTGCACTGTATCAGAAAGAAGCATGAAAAGGTCCTGCTGTTCAACTTCAGGATTGGAGGAGAATTCTCCCAGCACACTCAGTAAATTGTTGCCTGATGTGATGGAGAGTAAGAGGAAGCTAAAATCTTCTAAATCCCATCCTCTTATGAAAACTTCACGATCATCTTCCTCAGTTAAGAAGGAAAAACCTAAGAGTTTTTCTGTAATTGGTAAAAAATTGGAAGAAATGCCCAGCAAGTATGATGTACTGCCCTGCAAATCCAAAAAGATAGTTGAAGGTTTATCCAATGGCCGATTTGAAGCAGGTAGATAATTACATTTATCTTGTAATTGCAGCAAGCAAAGTATGTTTTGTAGACTTCTAACTGCAATATTTTGTGTCCCTCAATGCTTGTAGTCCAAGAGAAACTCAACGAGTTGCTTGATCATGATGGTGGAATAAGCGAACGGAGAGTGAGTACTTCCCTCTTTATCTTTCATTGTGCTTAGATTTGAATTTGCTTGGTTGTGCTTAGTTTTCCGTCATGTCACATTATTATCGTCTTCATTGCACAACTTCTGGTGTTTTTGGTTCCAGAACATGTGTAGTTTGTCCTGAGCTCTTTTTCCTGCTTCTATATATTTGATTATTTATTTTAATAGTTTGCTGCTGTTTATTATTTCCGTGCCTTGCTTTTTCTGGGCATTTATGCTATTGCATGCAAATATCTTCACTCGTAGATAAATACAGAGTAGAAGGGGGAAGAATAAAGATATTAGTGGTTTTTACGAGTTGCCATCTGAACAGATTCACTGTCTCTCTCTCCATATATATATATATATATATATATTTAATTGGAACGTCTTGTTTCTTGAGTACCCCTTATTCATCTTGAATAGCACCGTAGAGTGATTCGCGTTCTGTTTCACATGTAGATGGTAACGTGTGTTGTTTCTTTGGCAGGATGCATCAAGAGGCTACTTGAAACTACTGCTTCTCACTGCTGCTTCGGGTGATAGTGGGGACGGTGAAACAATACAGAGGTAATTTTACATCTTTGCCCTTTATATAGTTGAATGTATTTAGTTGAACTGGTAGTATTTATTTTTTCATGAATGGTTGAAGTTATTTATTTTATTTTTTTGAGTCAAATGGTCGATGCTATATAAGATACATATTTTTTGCAGCAACCGAGTTCTCTCAATGATCCTTGATGGACTGCTGAAGACAAAATCAAGGACAGTGTTGGTTGATGTAATCAACAAGAATGGTAGTGTTTTCTGGATGCTTGTATCATGCAGGAAATTTTAGCTTTCAGTCTCGTAGTATTCACTATCTAAATGGAATTGACTTTCTCTTTGCTTGATTCAAAGGTTTGCAGATGTTACACAATATGCTAAATTGGTACAGAAAGGAATTCAAAAAAATTCCTATTCTCCGGAAGCTTCTCAAGGTACAACGTTTGAGGACTTTTAAAGTGCTCCAGACTTGCTGTTTTCCTGAAGTAAAAATTTTCTGACTGGTCAATTTGGCACGATCCTTGATATTCCTCGGCTATTGTGAAAGATTGAACATGATGCAAAAACTGAACGTATCTTGTGATCTATATGGCTATTTGTTGACTGCATAATTTGTCTCAAAATGATCAATAAATTGGTTGGTAAGGTAGAAAATGGACATTTTTATTTCTATTACATATATTGTTTGAAGTGCTCAAGAGTTTGGATAAGATTTGCTCCTAATCAACTTGTAACAGTATAAAATTCAGCTACCGATAGCACAGTGAGATTGTAATTTTATTTACTTGGACAAGAGTATTACTAGGAAATGCGTATCAATGATTAAGTCGTTTTCATTGGACAAGAGTATTACTAGGCGAAAATTATGGTTTATTAGCTTTTCAACCTGTTTGTAGAATATCTAATGGAAAATGAGCTAATTAATTGGGAAGGATGGTCGTTTGAAACCTTCCACTATGCGGAAAGATTATTTTAGTGTATGCAATATTGTCAAAGGTAACATTCTGTGCTGTGTTTGTCTATGCAGGTATTTGAGTATCTTGCTACTAGGGAGATCCTTACATCAGAACAGATTAATGGAGGCCCCTCCTGTCCTGGAGTGGAGAGGTTAGAGCAAATCCTACCACATTCTCTATGTGACTGGTTCTCATCTTTACGTCACTAATATAAGCTCCCTATATTGAACAAAATAACTAACTGAATCATATAGATGACGCAATAAATTATTAGATATATTCTGCCTGCAACTGGTTGTTGATGAAGTATAAATTCTACTTTTTTTTTTTTTTGAGAAGTGAAAAAATTTATTAATATGCACCAAGGGGGTGCAACCCAAAAATATATAGTATATACATCAACTATAAAATCATCTAAACATACTTGCTATATACATTAACTAGATAAGGAATCGAAACAATCTAGGATCCTATAAACATCAACTTTACAAGAACCATTAGTCCAAAAACAAAGATCATGTAAACAATGTTTTTTCACAACCGAAAAGGGCAATTCCTTCCTTTCAAAAGCTCTACGGTTCCGTTTCTTCCATAAAGTTTTACTTACTTCTGGTTGTTGATGAAGCACCCTGCTTTTTTGTGGCCTACAGCAAATTCCTAAGGCAGTGTGCTACTAAAGCTCAGTGTTACGTCTACCCCAATTAGTCCTGCATTTCAGGTTATTTGCTATATGTTTAACAGAAAATCTCTCCACAATGGAAATGCTTTATATACTGAATGTTTGTCAAGGCTTGCATAGTTGTGTCTTTTCCAAAATTAAGGACTCCCGGAATCCTGTTCCTTTCTTCTTTGGTTTTCTTTTCCTTTCCTCCTGTTGAGAGCAACAGTTGGCAGTATCAGTAATTAGCCCTTCTCCTCCGCAGACCTGCATACACTCTTTTCAGATTAATTTTTTTTCATGTATTGTCTCCTCACTTCATATCTCTTTTGCATAAGGATGAAGTTTCTTAGTTATTTAAGCTCTCAGCAGAATGCTGGGTTATTCAGATCAGTTTTTGCAGTTTTTGTCCTTTGATGGTTATAATGAGTGCTGTTGCTGCTCTCACTTAATCCAATACCCAGTCAAGCTTGGAGATACAGAAGAATAGCTTTTGTTTATGCAATTGTTCTCTTTCCCTCTTTCTTGTGCAGATTGTTTATATTAACTGCTTACAGCATGTTCTTGATCTACCTTGCAGCTTCAGTGAATCCATTTTATCATTGACAGAGCACATTGATAAACAGGTACTTTCTGATTTTTGAAGTAGTAATTTTTTCCTCCTGTTTGTTGGTTGTACATGCAGGATCATGGTCCTTATAATAACTCATTTCATTATTGTAGCTCCTTTTCTTTCCCCCTCTCCCCCACCTTCCCCCTTTTCTTGCTTACATTCTTCACTGTTTCTAGTTCATGTCTTCATTTTTTTCTTGGTACTTTGATTTCATTTATCATTCTGACCTTTCTTCTCTAGTTTTTTGGGGTATAAATATATTGTAGAAGACGGTAATCATGATCAAAATCTAGTATGAATTGTGAATAGATTTTGATCATGAGCAGTACAACCAGCTGTCACTAGCAAGCACATTATGTTTCCTTTTGATCTTGTTCTTTAGGTGAAGATCTGAAAAAGATGGTTGATTAAAACTGTACAGTCCTTGTCATCTAGATTCATGCTCAATGATGATATCTTACTAGCCTTTTTGGTTCTTTTGCAACAAGTAATTGCATCTACAAAAAACTTTGACATGAGCTAGTTCTAAAAGGTTGTTTTCCTAATAGCCATATCAAGTGACTATACAAAAGTTCTTACCACCCAAGACTTTGAAGGGTAATCTGCTAGAGGTTGAATCTGATGGAGAACCTTTTAGGGGCTGTTCAGTTCATGGAAACAATGCGTTTTCATTTTCTAGAGATATCTCATTCCTTAATTTTGTTTTTTCTTTTCACTCTCAGGGAGCAGGTTCAGTCTGAAAAATATACTGTCTTCTCACAATTAGGGTGATGATAAGAATAATTTTGAGTTCCACATCTGAACAAATAACTTGTTCACTTCTAAGTTGCTCCAGTCGAGAAGATCTACCAAGTTAAAGCTCGACATGGCATATATATGTGCCCACTACGTAGGCTATTCCTTTCAAGTTTCTTCTAGGTTTCTTTCATTGAGAAATAATGCATGGTCTTGCACTGTAGTGAAACATGTTTGTTACTGGGGGGAAGTTCTCTAATCATTAATGTAGTTTTGCTTGCTTACACCAATAAGGAAAAGAGAAAACTAAAGAGCTGGTTGTTGTGCAGACATTAAAATGAAATAGCTGGGTGGTACACTTGTAATGCCTTGTGGACTTGGTTCTTGGAACAATCTAATTAGGGATATGGTTGGGAAGGGGCAAAAGAGCGTCTGCTGGAGTGGGTTTAGGGAAGAAGGGATATGGAAAATATCGCTAGTGGTATTAAATCACAATGAATTATTTGAGCAGTTGTGAGATGGTGTTGTTTGTTGGTGGCAAGAGGGATGGGGATGGCAGGAGAGAGTTGGGCTTGGTTACTGCCTTAAAACTGACATTCTATATATATATATATATTTTAAACTTGTTATATCTTTTGGTGCTGTCTTTCGTGGATTCTTTTTCTCTCTCTCTTTTGGGTTCCATTTTTCATGTTTAAGAGTTAGGCTTGATGGAATGTATACCTATGAAGTTCATATTGTCTGCTCGATATCTGGATTAAGATTTTCTTTATTGCAATTCAGGTGCATCAAATTGCACGTAGCTTTCGGGATAGGTGGATTCCTCGACATGCCAGGAAAAATAGCTGTATGGATTGGGAGGACAAGAAGATGGATTCTCACCTTGGTCTAGACTATAGCAGATTCCCAACACACAATCGTTGGAGTGATCGATCTGGAAGACATTCCGAAACACCAGATTCCATCACACAATCAATTGGCACATCAAGTACAGTTGATGCTGGTAATATTGATGGCTCTTGTCCTTCCTCTGGTAGTGGCTCAAGGACTCGCAAGCGCAAAAGTCGATGGGATCAGCCAGAAGACACAGATCCTAGAGTTGAAACTAATATGGCAGGTGATGGAAGTCATAACATTGATGATGATGTTCCTCCTGGGTTTGCAGCTCCTCTTAATGCCTCGGTGGTTCCATCTGAAGTTTCTCCAAATGCTTATTCTGTGCATCCAAAAATATCTAGTGACATGAAACTTGGACATGAAACGGTATGGGGGCACCCTCAGCAGAGATTCATATCGCGCTTGTCTGTCTCGTATGGATTTCCTTTGTGTATTGTTCAGCAAGTGGGGACACCTGAACCAGGAAGGCTTGAGGGTTGGTCTGTTGCCTCAGGCATGCCATTTAATCCTTTCCCTCCATTGCCACCATATCCCCGTGATAAGAGAGACCCTCTGTCCAATGCTGCTGCTGATAGTGCAGTGATGGGTCAACCTGCACGTGTAGCTGAACAGGATCATAATCAATCTGCTTGTCATCACTCAGGTGTTGTAAACCCCACAAGCTCATCCAGAGCAAGTCTGCAGGATGTGGAAATGTTGGGTGAAAAGAACAAACTCAATTTCCAGCAATCAAGGGGGCCTAATACTTTGGGAAGGAAGTATTTCAGGCAGCAAAAGTGGAATGGTTCAAAACTAGGACCACCTTGGATCAGGAACAGAAACAACTGGGGAAATTCAGCAATACTCTTGAAGGATACAATGGCCTGTTCTAGAGTTTGAAGCAATTGTGGGCCTGGGCTTGTAGTCTTTTTGAAGTCCTGTTGCGTTGAATTGGCAACGGCCCATGAGCTTGTGTTGAAGTCTGTTGTAGTGTTTTGTTTGTGTGTCTTGTTATTGTTGGTTTGTGTATCTTTTGGTCATTTTGGACCAATTTTATGTATGTTGTTTGTGTGATAAAAGTTGTCATTCTTAGATAACAAATGGTTTAATAGAACACTTCAATTTTAAGATTTTTATTAAAAACAAAAAAACTAAATAAGAAAGAATATATCAATAGAAGACTTGAATTTAAGATTTTTATTTAAAAAAAAAAAACCTAAATAAGAAAGAATGTATTATTAAAATGACACCCTTTAATAAAAGAGAACAAACCACAAAAAGAACATTTGAAATTAGTGATAGAGAAAATTGGAATCCGTGCTAATCAAATTCTTCAATTTTAGAAAAGCGTATGATATATGCTTGTTTGCTGAAAACAATTGGAAAAGAAAAAAAAAATAGGCCAGGCCACCGTCCGGCAATGGGCTTTCATGTCTGGGAAGTGGGTCACTCATGGGACAACCAAATCTGCATATGATTATTAGAAGTTCTGCAGCAGCAGAAATACACAAAATGATTTTCAAACTTTCTTTCCAGACCCAAACTATTTTTTTTTTTTTAATTTTTTTTGCAGGGTTCTAAATTAATCTTTGTTATCCTTCATTGTTGAGAGCAGAAAAGTTGGTTTTCTTTTTCTGCCATGAGAAAGCATGTTTTATCATAAAAATCCTATTCTTTGAATCGTCACCCACCTGAAAAATCTTTGGTTTAATTTGCAGCTGAGAGGGAAGATGAATCATCAAAAGGTTTTTTGCAAAACTTCTCTCTTTAAATTTAGTGATGTCGGTTAGTTAAAATATTTTATTAATTAGATCTAACCATAGTTATCTTATTCAGCTTTTGGGTAATAAAAAATAAAGGCAATGATATTGTGATGATGTGTTAAAAATTTATTGATTAAGATCATGTTCCCACATATAGTCATAGACCAGCCAAGAATTTCCCGCTAAATCATCTGCATTTCTTATGTCCCCATATATGATCTTAGACCAGCCAAGAATTTCCCGCTAAATCATCTGCATTTCTTTCTCTCGTAATAGACATATACATAGATACACAGTACTATTACCCCTATCTATATAAGCATGTTCGTATATAACTTCAAGAACAATGATCAATATATTTCTTTATCTTGACACGACAGCACACAGCATAAATACTAAATAATTTGAAACAGTTTTAGATCAACATGGGACAAAAAAAAAATCATAATTTTCGGAGTTCAAAACAAGGATGCCATAGACTCACAATTATGCGTAATTTGTTAATCTATCAATTGTTCTAGAATTTCAAAGTTCCTTTGCAACATGTTAGTAGTAAAGACAAATCGAATCTACATTATACAAGGATGGTGACAATTTGATTCATTGTCCACAATTTCAATCGCTAGCACTTCAATAAATGATTCTAAAATAGAGAGCATTGTCTCTGAGACATCTTTCAAACTAACTCAAAACACGTTTGAGGAAGAGTGAGAACTGCTGACCTCTTATCTGAGGTCTCAGATGTTGGCTTTTTGCCCCTCCAGCTAGCGCTTCGTGTGGGAGAGAACTTACACTACCAGGCACTTCCCTCTCATCCTCAAGTCTTCATTGTCCAAAACGACTATGCTTTCGGATACTGGAAATCCTTCGTGTTGTTTCATCCTGTCAGTGAACTTTTCATCATCATCTTCCTTGTGGTGCAGCTTTTCGTCAAGGCTGGCGTCGCCTGACAGGGGCAAGGGATTGGATAGATATTGATGAGCTTTCAGACTGCGCCTTTATCTTAGTATAATCATCATCACTCCACAATTGGCCAAGAGGTTTTAGCAGCTGCTTGCTGGTGATGCCAGTAGCTTCTTGTGAGAGACATTTGTGGATATGAGATCAGGTTCTCTTCGTTGTCCTACAGCCAACTTTTCGATGAGCCTACAAGTCCCAAACAAGGTTTCATGCCAGCCAAACCTAGCCTTGTTATTTCTTGTGCTCTTAAAACTATTTCCATTTCCATTAACTGGACCATTACGAGACTGCTTTTCCATATGGATATTCATTTCGGTCCATGACATGGTTTGATGAGATGTAGAGGAATGAGACAGTAAGGCAGATTGCTGAGATGGAGCTAACATTTTGCCTGCACCATCCTCCATCTGATGGCTCAGATCAAATGTTGGGGGATATATATGTCAGTGACAATATGTAATAACCTTAGAAAATGCGAGTTAGTAATAAATTATTAAATCGTTAGAGAAATATCAATTAGTGATAATTGTTATATAGCGTGTCAACACATATGAATATATAATCTAGTATGATAAAAAAATAATTCCGGACCATTTAGATATATACGCTTAAGCAAATAAGTTAAACTCCAAAATCTATTTAAAGAAGTTTGCAAGATTTTAAATTAAGTTACAAATTAGTTTTGAGCTAATTTCAAAATCGGCACTGTAGCAATTGGGAAGGAATTACATGATAATTTATATGGTTGAAAAACCTTACAAGTATAGTTTTAAATGTTTCAGATCGTGTATTCATTGGAGTTTTGTAAAAATAAGTTACTACCGTTTTTATAAAATATGTCCGAACTATCTATAGAGACGAATCAAATTTTTGACGTGATTTTACTACGATTTTAACTTGTTTCCAAATCTGATTAATATGACCAGCACATGGGACCCATGAACAATGTAGTAAAATCTCATTCATATGATAAGTGTGCATACACCCACGATTCAAAAGAAAAAGAAAAAGAAATAGAAGCAAAGTGATGAATCAGCTTGTTATAGTTCCCAAAGCTGCTGCTGTCATTGAATTGGTTTCCAAAGGGTGACAAGGACGGGGAAGTTGCTAAGAGAGGAGTATTAAAAATAAGAATCAAATTTTCTTTTAGGCCAAAAACAACTCTCATCAACCGAAGCCTTGCTCCTTTTATTCAATCGGTTTTTCAACTTATTTTTCTTGATTTGGCAAATAAACTTGAAGGCTTCAAGAATCAACTACAAACCTAGGTAAGTCCGATATGAGTTTAATATCCTCAAATGAATATGTACAAGTGTATATAATAAATATAGATATATAGGTATATATATATATTATTGGAATTATTTAATTATTCATGTTAATTCCATCTGAAACATTAATAGCTGGCTCAGTAAAGGATTATTGATGTGAATATAATTGGATTGTGTGGTGTACATGTATGGAGGTGATACAGTAACAACAATTATAAAACATGAGAATGAAAAGTAAAATTGAGTAAGAAGTAGGAAGCTTGGGGTTCCATAAGTTAGCCGTGTAGTTGTATGTATAGTGTGTCGTGTGGGTGTGTAAGGGTGAGTTGTGATGTTGTGTGTGCAACTGTGTGTGTGTAGTTGGATATGTGTGGGTGCATGATATAGCCGTGCATGGGTGTGTGATATATATATATTAGTTATATATGTATTTAATACGTGAGCTAAATTTTGGGTGTGAGGCATATGAGTGCACACTGAACATTGTATGGTTTTATTGTTGGGTTTGGAAGAGTGATAAGCAAAGAAGCAAAAGAGATTGAAAGAATTTAACTTCAACTGTAAGGTGTATATGGGTCTAAAACTACTACTATATTTGCATGTATATGTACGTTCTAGGTGTGTATGAATGCATGTGTGCTCTGTACATGATGTCCGTGTGTGTAGCCTTGGTAGTGTATAACCATGATAGTATATATGTGTTAGAGTGTGAGCATGTGTGTTCGTTCTTGAGGAAGGTAATATAAATATACGAATATGCATGCAGAGGTGGTAATCTAAATTCAATTAAATAGGTCTTGCGAATTTTGTGAGTGAGTGAGTTATGTATGCCCGTGTGTGTGTTGTAGTAGGAAAAACATGAGAGTTTAGAAATGTAAAATGATCAGGGTGGTGGATTGTAAAATCAGCTATGTCAGTAGCTAGGAAAAGAAGGAAAACGTAAGGAAAGGAAAGAATAAGTCTAAGCTCAGTACTAAGATAAATGAATAGAAGATGGTTAAATTTGTATAAAGTAAGATAAAGAAAGCATAGGACACTTATTTATATTGCAGTAACAAGTAGCAAGAAGTAAGGAAACAAAATAGTAAAAGAGAGAAACGTTGAAGTTAGAAAGGATTGAGGAAAGAAAGGAAAAGATTACATGACAAAACGCAAGGGAAAGTCAACATAAGAATAAAGTAAAGGAAAGGTGGCAAAGAGAATTTTGATGTTGAAAAAGAAGAAGTTGGAGGCTAAATGTAAGATATTCCACTTTGAGTATATATATATACAATCAAGAATAAGAGAGTACTAAAGAATTTGGATAAGTTTTGATTAATTAATCAATCAAATGTAATCTTAATTTATGAGTTAAATGTACTTTTTATCTTTTAAGTTATTTTCTTAAATACATGTTAAATTATAGAATATATATATTATTTTGCAGCAAGCTCAAGCTAGTAATGTGCTTATCATTTTAGAAAGAAAGGTTGAATTAACTTAAGATCCGATTGAGGTAAATTGGACAACCCTCTTGCACCTAAATCCCCTTTGGATCTCTCCATTACTTTAGTTCAATGTTTCATATTCTGAAATTCGTTGATTCAGTTCTGATCCGCTTGTCATTCAGAATCTTGTACTCGACTCGAAGTGTGGGACTATGATGTCTAAATACTGATTATGTTATTATCTGATGACTGAATGTATTAATTGTTATGTGTTATCTCTAGAGCTGTGACACTTATCGGCAGGTGAAACTGCCGTGTATACTTCGTTTTGTATCATAGGTGGGGGACGTCCTACCTTACGGAGGCCGCAAGTGGCCATTCTGTGATTTAGATATGACTATCACGACTCTAGGTGATATTTATGTGATATATGATATTGAGATATTTATATTTTGAGAATACAGTTAAGTTTGTATGATACTTCAATACAGATGAGATTGTGAGATAATTGCACAGGTTTTGTGATACCCGGTTACGTAATTCTGGTATTAGCTTTATGTGTATGTTTTGTCTTGATCAGGTTATAGTTAAGTTCTGGTCAAGTGTGAATTAGTTATTTTCGTCCCTTTTAAGCTTTGACTTCGTATCGCATCTTTGATTTAATTCCTATTTCTATATCGCATCTTTTTATTCGAATAACCCTCAGAGCCTAACTCTAGGTGTCCTTCTTACTGAGCATTGTTTCGCTCATTGTATTATTTTATTATAATTATGCAGAGGCAGGGGTTATTGAGCTGTTTAAGCTACATGGGTTTAGAGGCCACCCTATAAGATCAGTCTTTGTGCTTGAATAGTATTATGAGAAAGATAGCTTAGAAGAGATACCATATGTAAATCTTGTAACAGATATTCAGAAATGTGATTTGATTTAATTAAGAATTTTAGTCGCTCTGATGAATTATTTTGTGGGTTTAGATTTATATATTTTGGTATTAGCGCCTTGTGGGTTTAAGAGGAGAAATCTTCTTAGACTCACGGTATCGCGTCCCAAAATATAAGCTGGTGAATTTTTGGGGGCGTGACACAGTATGCTCAATGGATCAATATCGGCTTGCTTAGGTGAAATGAAAACCCCGAGGGCGGTCAACTTTGATTCCAATAGATTAACTTCCTTGATACCGTATAACTTCTGGAACCTTGGTGATCACCTCGGCCTAAACTTATCCTCGAACCTTTTGAGAGGTTCTTTACCAGTGGAGATTTCAAACCTGAAGGTCATAACAGAATTAGGCTTATCATGGAATCAATTTTCAGGTGAGATCCTAAGCTCGATCGGCAGTGCCCAATCCCTTGTTTATCTATCCTTGGCACATAACACATTTCATGGAGCTATTCCGGAGTCTTTGTAGAACTTGATAAGCTTGGAGTATCTTGATCTGTCCTACAACAATTTGTCTGGAATAATCCCAAAATCACTTGAGACACTCAGGTACATTAAATACTTCAATGTTTCTTTCAATAATTTGGACGGCGAAATTCCAACATGTGGACCTTTCTCCAACTTTACTGCTCCATCTTTCTTGCACAATGATGATTTATGTGGTGTACCTCGACTGCAAGTTCCTCCATGTAAAACCAAAACTCTTGGCTCCAGGTCGAAAAGTGTTTCTTCACTAATGAAATACATCATACCTCCTCTTGTTTTTGCTATCCTTCTACTGATTGTATTTCTTTTGAGAAGAAAACGAAAATGCTCAGTTAAGCCACTACATAATCCATTTTCACTACCTTCTGCATTGAAAGAGGTGTCATATCAAGAACTTGTACAAGCAACATATGCCTTTAGTGAAACCAACTTACTTGGAACTGGTGGTTTCGGTACAGTATATAGAGGGACACTTTCTGATGGGTTAAATGTTGCAGTAAAAGTTTTTCACTCGCAGTTCGAAGAAGGAAACAAGAGTTTTGTTGCTGAATGTGAAGTATTACGCAGTGTACGTCATCGAAATTTAGTCAGAATCATCAACTGTTGCAGTAACTCAGATTTCAGAGCCCTGGTGCTAGAATACATGCCTAATGGCAGCTTGGAGAAGTGGCTATATTCCCACAACTATTTTCTGGATATGCTATAGCGGTTAGGCCTTCTCCAGCAGGTTATGTAAAAATGCAAAATCTCTACATATAGAGATGCTTTTAAAGACTTTTGTCTCCAGCAGCATCTCTACAATTGGATTCACGATCTCCACATGTAGAGATCATCTACAAATTCTCTAAAAATAAAGATTGAGTAAATGTAGAGAAGCTGTTGGAGTGAAACTGAAATAGAGAAGTTGCTGGAGTGAAACTGAAATAGAAATTCTCTAAAAACAGAGATTGAGTAAATGTAGAGAAACTGTTGGAGTGAAACTAAAATAGAGAATATGTAAATGTAGATAAATGGTTCAAAATCTCTACATGTAGAAAAGCAAAATATAGAAGCTATTGGAGTTGGCCTTAGACATCGCGATACATGTTCCATTAGCTCTGGAATATCTCCATCACGGTTATGCAACACCAATAATTCATTGTGATATAAAGAGTAGTAATATTCTGCTAGACGAAGATATGGTTGCGCATGTCAGTGATTTTGGTATTGCCAAACTCTTTGATGAAGGGCAGTCTACCATCCAAACAAAGACATTGGCCACAGTTGGATATATGGCACCAGGTGATGTTTTCATACTATGCTGTAATTTAAAGTTCATCTAATTGTATTTCTTCTCTAGACTTATTGATTATCAGCCACTAATATTTTCTACAAATACAGAGTATAGAATTGAAGGGATAGTATCCACAAGTGCCGATGTCTATAGCTTCGGAGTGATTTTGCTGGAAATGTTTACGAGGAAGAAGCCAACTGATGAAATGTTTGGGGAAGCGATGAACTTGAAGAGTTGGGTGAGGAATTCATTACATGATGATTCAATACTTGATGTTGTTGACACCAATTTGTTTGGAGAAGAAGATGAGAATCTCCCTGCAAAGAAGCAATCATATCATCTATTTTTCTTTTAGCGATGGATTGTTTGAGCGATACACCACAGGGGAGAATCAGTTCGAGGGACATTGTGGCTAGACTCTAAAAGATCAAAATCATGTTTCAACCAAATCCTTCGGCCAAAAAGATAGATTAGATTATTATTGTTTAATTAGTATATGACATTTTTCTGTTTTCACAATGTAATTCTCATATTTCATGATTCTCATTAAAGTTGTTTTAAATTTTTGAAACTCGAACCGAAGACATGAATCACAATTCGTAATTTACATGTTGACCTCTTTTAACATCTACTTTTATTTTCTTCATTTACATGTAAGTTATTATTAACAATTATATTTAATTAATTAATCTCAATATTACTTGATCTAAAAATTTAGAAAAAAACTGATTATTTGTCATCCACAATGAGTAAGGATCCTCTTATAATATCACAATGTTATAAGAAATATCTAGGCAGTTGTAAAATTGTTTTATTTTTTCATCATAATTGTACTAATAATTCACAATATTATATATTGATCATAAAATCATAATATTATGCATAGATCTATTCTGGTCCTCAATGGCCAACAATCTTCAGAAGTGGACTATAAAAATTCATCTTTATATGTAGACATAAGGGGTTGTCAACCGAACTTGTTGAGGTATATTTTAGGTTTCAATATTATTCCTTATTTTATGGTACTAGTTTAGACAATAGTCTAGACTTAGGTATTATTATTTCGTTTCTTTATTAGACTAGATTTCAGGTTTCCTTATTGAATTATATTCTTAGTTAGTCTAGTTTTTATTCTTGGTCATAAGTTATGAGGCCTATAATTATAAATAGACACTCTTATATTGTATTTTTTAATGTCAAAATTTCAACATGTATTTATTATATTTTTCTCTATTCTAGAGCCATTGTTGGTGTTGGCTTCGAAATCAATATATATATTTTCTCCATATTTTCTGTTTTCTTTTTCTTTGAATATGGTATCAGATCTACCATACTGATAGCTTGTATCATTGTTATCTCGTTATTACCACTACCATTGTTGCCACTGTTGAATGTCCAAGCATTTCCTTATGTGTTAAGAAGACGTTCTTCCTTCCTCAACCGTCCCTTTTCTTGGCATTTGAGCATCCGATTGTCGTTGTCATTGTATGCCTTCAACTGTGGTCCTAATCGTATCTTCTCTCTTTGATGTTGTAAGAAAATGATATATTTTTCCTTAGTTGTCCCTTGTCTCATTGTACTTAGTGTTCGGTTGCTGTCGTCGTTTTGTGCCTTCAGCCATGGTCCTATGATTTTGTTTTGGTTTGATTCTAACTCCAAATGAATGTTCTTTGGCTACTTTGATCAATCCCTTCAAGATGCCTCAACAATTATCAGCTTTCAAACTCAAATTGCTCCAGATTTACCATACTTGAGTTTGAGGGGGATTGTTGAAATATATTTTAGGGAATTTTTGATCTAGACCCCCTCTGCCAACAAAAAATGTGACTTAAACCCCCTGATATTTAAAAAGTGTGGATGAGACCCCTTTTGTTAGGATCCGTCCATTTTTTTCAAACGAGTTAAGGTCAAAGAAGTAAATTTGCATTTCAACTTTTGCTCCTCCCCATTCACCTCTTACTGTTTCCTTTACCTTTTTTTCTTCTTCTTCTTCTTCTTCCTTCTAATTCCTTGATTCTATCACCATGCATAGAGATGATCACATATTAGCACGCATGCCTACACATTCACTTCCACCTCCCATTTCTATCTCTACCCAGTAAAACCACTCACACACATACGCACCATGGATGCACACAATAAGTTGGGTTTCACAACTACCTCATTGCATCATCATCACCCCTACCATATATTTTAGGTTTCAATGTTATTCCTTATTTTATGGCACTAGTTTAGACAATAGTCTAAATTTAGGAATTATTATTTCATATTCTTATTAGACTAGATTTCATGTTTCTTTATTGAATTATATTTCTAATTAGTTTAATTCTTATTCTTGGTCACAAGGTATAAGGATTATAAATGGTCACTCTCATATTGTATTTTTAAATATCAAGATTTCAACATGTAGTAATTGTATTTTCCTCTGTTCTAGACCCATCGTTGATGGTAGCTTCTGAATCAATATATATTTTCTCCATATTTTCTCTTTTTTTTTTTCTTTCAACTGGACTTAACGACTCCCACGTAATTATTAAGAATCACACCATGTCAATTTCACTATTATAAAAAGCCCTGCATCTTCCAAGCATTTTCTAGACATGAGTCCATGTAATTGATTTAAAAGAGATTATGACAAGTCGGTAAACTTGCTTATCGGCATGTCCACTTCGTATTAAAAACTCGAATTTAACAGATAAAACATTCTCATTAACAACGTTTCATCTAACAAGCCTTATGATAGTTTATGTTACCAATTGCATATTATTTGTCGTTGTTATCTAACGAAACATCTTCATTTGCTAGGATTAAAAAAAAAGAACAATATATCGAAGTAGTAGATTGAAAGTTAAACCTTAAAGTAAGAACAAGAGATGGGGGCAAAGAAAATTACTAACTTGGTCGTCACATATTTTTAGAAAAGGATCCAAAAACCTTTGTAATAGGTATAATACAGTATGTTACTTTTTTATCTCTTTTATTTGTTGGTGTATTCTTTAAAATATAGGTTATTTTATACAATAATTGGAAATAAGAATCAATACTCCATTTGTCAAGATATTAGAGTTTCTAGTTAATTAGCCCTTAAGAAGCACTAATAGTCTTTAGACGGGAGAAGGTTAGACTAGAGTTGGGTTCGTTCTGAACCACAACACATGCACACGAGCCCCACCCTGCCCTACATGTGGACATGGGTGTAGGTCTAGGGTCTTTAGATCTTTTTGTTCCACAGGGACCCCCCAGCGGTAAGAACATATCTTTTGTTTTGGATTGAGAACCTTGACTGAATTGGTGTACGTATTGGGATGTACCGCTGCACTCGGGGTTTACTAGTTGGTGATTGGGCTCCACCATCTTGATTTCCCTTGTCAACAACAAGAAAAAGAGTTCTTGTGAGACCCCATATTTTGTCTTTACCTCGATTTGCGTGTTTTGCCTTGATTTGCATGATTTGACATGTTTATGTGTTATATGAATTAGAATGTGCTAAATATGTGATTTATATTCCTAATATATGCTATATGTGCATTCATGAAATTTTCTTCAAAATTGGCATCATAAATTTTATCGCCAGTTTTAGTGAATATTGTTTTGAACACCTGTCCGCTAAAATTTTTACAGGGGTGTTTTAAACATTTTAAAACCTAGTCCTCGGATATTAATAGACCCGTGTTTGATTAAAACGGATTTGGAATTGGTTTTAGAATTTTAAATGTTTTTACACTTTCTTTTGCGAAAAACGAGTTTTAAGCCGACTCGGGTGAAAATATTTTTGAATGTAAAACTTCTTGTCACCTAAAAATAAGCCACTTAAAATAGTCTAAGTATTGCATACTAGTTTTGAGCAAGAAATAGTCTAAAACAATTAAAAGACTAAAAGATGACAACTTTGACTTAGTTAAATTTGTTGACTTTGCATTATATATTTAATACACATGCTTAATACATCAAAAATAGCTCAAAACCCCTTCATTTCTCACTCACATTTCCGTGAGCTTCCTTGAGCAAAAGAGAAGTTTTCTTCAACATTTTTCAAAGCAAAATTTCATTGAAAAACCTAGTTTTTGTCCATGGTTTTGTGAACCGAGTTGGATTCCGCTTGTTGGGCACACATTGCATGCATATCTAGGCTTGTTTCGAATCAAAGGTGAGAGAAAAATTCTAGATCTCAAAATGTCATTTTTATGTTTTTGTATATAATTGAATTTTGAACAGTTAGAATGTTGAATTGATGTTATATTATTGCTCAGTGTATGCTAAGGATCGTTTATATATGTTTATATAAGATTCGAACTGTTGTAGCATGAATTTTATTTTTTGGGTATTAAAAGTTGAGTTGTTGGCTATTTTTTGAATATCTGGAGTTGTGGTGGTTGGAATCGATTGCTGTTATCTTGTAAAAGTTTGTTAAATACGTGGTAGTAATGTTGTAATGCCGAAATTTTGATTGTGATGTTGGTGTGAAAGTCCAAAAATTTTAGCCTAGGTGCATTGAGGTTTTAGGGTTGTTGGGCTTGATTTGGATGATTTATGGTTGGTTTCTGAGGGGGCTAATGTTGTTAATTGAGTGGGTGAGTGATACAAATTGGTTTGGAGGTTATTGGATTAGTATAATGTAAGTTATGACTTTTAGAAGTTTGGGTTGTCTTTCTTTAAAATATTGAATTATGCCTTTGATTGATTGGGTGGTGTTTGAGTGATTGAATTGTGAGTTGTTGATGGTTAGACTAGGATTTGGTTGTGTGTTTAATGTATTTAAGTTGGGTCGCCTACTTTGTCATCTAACTTTGTTGAATTGATAATTATTGATTGATTATTGTTGAACCGGGAGATAGGCAACCTACTTTGTTGTCCTCCTGTGATAATTGATTATTGATGAACCGAGAGATAGTCAACGTGAAAGGTTGTTCTCCTGAGATTGAATGTTTATTATTATTGCTGAGTCTTGGTATAAGTGTGCCACCTCTCGAGCAGTATCGGGCTGTCAGGTTGAAACCAGCATGACTACCATAGACTACCCCCAGCTCGCATGACGGAGGTGTCATGAAGGGAGGGGCTAGAGAGGTACTTCGGGTGCATGAGTAATGGGGAGTTACAAGAAGAACGGTTGAGATTGTGATGGCGTTTGGAGCTACACCAACTAGAGTATCCTTTATTGATTGGTCATTACAATTAATGTGTTTATATTGTTATTGATGATTATTGTGTGTTTACTGCTCAAAGGATGATTTTCAAGGAATATAGTAAATACTGTTAGAGATCTATCGAATCTTCATTGGGCTTATTTTATATAAGCTCACTCTCAATTATTGTATGCATACAGGTGTTACCGATCCAGATTACGGGTATGTGGCTCCAAAAGAGGATAATGTGCCATATGTGGACGAGTCTTATATGCCAGAGTCTTATCCTTGATATCTAATGTTGTACCTTTTGTTATATTGTATATTAAAACTAGTTGGTTTGTATTTATTTAGAAGTTTATGATATATGAGATGTTGTAAAGATAATGGCATAAAAGTTGATAGTTTAATGGTCTCGTTTTTGGAATATGATTAGACTACTAGATTGGTTATAATCTATTTTGGGAATGTATGTTATATAATAAATGTATGATGTTGGAACGGAGGCGTATAACCTATGGATGCAATGGTAAAGAATGTTTATTGTATGTTGTGGTTGTGTTGTTAATTGTTGAATTATTATGGAATTGGATGTATGAGTTTCGAAGAGGTTGGTTTAGAGTCTCGATGTTCTAATTACTGTGGTTATACTGTCAAAATTCCGTTACGTCCTGAATGATCGTAGGAGGGGTCGAGTTGGGGCGTTACAGTTCCTAGTTAACTTTAAAAAAAAAATCAAATTGAACTTTGCAATGGAAAAAATTAATATTGTTGCCAATTTTAGTGAAAATCTTAATATAATTAAACAGTAGATTGAAAATATCCTATAAATGAATATGTAAATTGTTAAAAAAAATCAAAAAATATATTTTGCAGCTTCGATAACAAAAACCTACTCAAGAAAGAATATTTTAATTTTTGTCAATGATTTATTTAATATTGATATGGGGATCTAACATGTAAGTAAAATGATTAAATTGTATTTCACTCAATGAATAAAAGTTTACAAGAGGTACACTATTTATACTATGACGTAATACAACATAAATTATGATAAAATACAAAGGATAAATATTAGCTAAATAGTTGCAACAGATTGAGCTCTAAACTAAATGAGATTATCATCTAAAATTATCTTCTATCACGCCCCTCAAGCGAATCAGGGTGACTAACTGTGAGCTTGGATCGAAGTAGGAAAAAGCGAGTAACAGATAGCCCTTTTGTCATGATGTCCGTAAGTTGATCAAGAGTGCAAATAAAACAAATGCTAAGCTCTTCAGATGCTACATTTTCGCTCACAAAATGTACATCTATTTCAATATGTTTGGTGCAAGAATGATAAACTTGATTTACTGTTAGATACGTAGCACTAATATTATCATACCATAGGGTCGGGGAAGAGGGGATAGAGACACCAAGTTTAGATAAGAGTGACCGGAGCCAACATAACTCAAATGTAGCAAATACTATTGCCCGATATTCCGCCTTTGTGCTTGAACGAGAAATAGTGGTCTGTTTGCGAGCAACCCATGAAATGAGATTCGCCCCTAGAAAAATGCAGTAACCATGCGTACTGTGCCGATCATCTGGACAACCTGCCTAGTCTGAGTCCGAATAAGCATGTAAACTAAGGTTATGAGCTGACTTGATGTGAAGACCATGATTAATTGTGCTTTTGAGATATCACAAAATGCGCTTAACCGCAGTCCAATATACCTCTGTCGGAGCATGCATGAATTGACATACCTTGTTCACAACAAATGCAATATCCGGGTGAGTAAATGTTAGATACTAAAGCGCCCCAACAATACTACGATATAAGGTGGGATCTGAGAAGGGATCACCATTATGCTGTGAAAGAAGCTGATTTGGTGCAATAGGAGACGAGACTGGCTTCATCCCTGTAAGCTTCACATAAGCAATAAGGTCTAGAGAATACTTCGGCTGGCTAAGGTGGATACTCGTTGGATTAGCAGCAACCTGTACACCTAAGAAATAAAAGAGAAGTCCAAGATCTTTCAGAGCAAACTATTCATGGAGCAAGGCAGCAAAAGAGAAAATGGTTTGATCATTGTTTCCTGTCAAGATAAGATCATCGACATACACAAGCAAAAACATAGTATCACCAAATTTACGATAAATAAACAGTGATGTGTCAGATTTAGCTGATTGAAAACCTAGACCATAAAGGCAAGAACTTAAACGAGGGAACCATGCTCGGGGGCCTGTTTGAGCCCACAAAGTGCCTTTTGCAATCGACAAACATAGTCAGGGAAGGTCGGATGTGTAAATTAGGGAGGTTGCGCCATATACATCTTTTTAGTGAGAAAGCCATGCAAAAAATCATTATTAACATCAAACTTCCTAATTGACCAGTTCTCAAATAAGGCAAGGCTTAGAACAATACGAATTGTGGTAGGTTTAACCATGGGGCAAAATATCTTATTGTAATCCACTTCTTCTTCTTGATTGTACCCTTTAGCAACAAGTCATGTTTTATATCGTTCGACATAACTATCATATTTTCATTTAATGTGAAACACTCATTTACACCGAACTATATTAGCATTGTGTGGCTTAGGTACCATTGTCCACGTGTTATTTTGTAAAAGAGAATTATATTCACAGTCCATAGCTACACGCCATTGAGGTAATTTATATACTTGGACAAAGGTTGAATGCTCGGACTCTACAGATTGAGAGAGGGTAGAGGAAATAGGATATTTTGTGACAGCATTAAACAGAAGAAAGTCAGGATTATATTTCGGTTTGAGTGTGCTGTCTTTTGAACGCGTAACCATAGAGTGCCTAGATTGATTCAACAACATAGACAAAGGCTTACACAATGCATTTTGTTTAACACTGGTAGAAGAACAAGTAGATAGATCATTGGAATGAGTGGAGACAGGTTGTGAATTGGACAAAGAAGTAGAATTAGGACAATTATCCCTATGAGTAACACTAGAAGAGTGAGCAGTACTGTTTGTAGAGGCAACAAAACGCGTCACTGCATTTGGATTAGTAGGCGAGAACATTTGGCGCAAAATGGGACACGGCTGGGGCCCACGTAAGACTTGAGGAGACAAGACACAAGATGAATTCAAAATGAGTCGGTCTTCAAAATAACTAATTTTTTTTTACGACTGGTCCTTTCACTTTTTATAATTGCATGATCTAACATCTGAGCTTTTGAAAAATATTTAAGCACCCCAGACACTGTTAATAAAAAATAGCAGATTACGAAAATACCCTTTGCTCATTTCCCAAGTCTGCAAACATGTCAGAAGAGTCATATCAGATCAGAAACTCACTTACTCTATTCTCTCTTACATTTACTCTCCCACTTTTTTCTACCTCTCTCACAGAGTCTCTTTCTCTTTATCCTCTACAACTATGGTGATTTATGACCCCCACCACTATCTATTCTTCCTTCACCCTCACTACTTTCTCTTTCACTGCATTTGGACGAGTAGGCAAGGACATTTGCCGCAAAATGGGACACGGCTGGGGCCCATGTAAGACTTGAGGAGACAAGACACAAGATGAATTCAAAATGAGTCGGTCTTCAAAATGACTAATTTTTTTTTATAGCCGGTCCTTTCACTTTTTATAATTGCATGATCTAACATCTAAGCTTTTGAAAAATATTTGAGCACCCTAGACAATGTTAATAAAAAAATAGCAGATTACAAAAATACCCTTTGCTCATTTCCCAAGTCTGCAGACACGCCAGAAGAGTCATATCAGATCAAAAACTCACATATTCTTTTCTCTCTCTCTCTCTCTCTCACATTTATTCTCCCTTTTTTCTACTTCTCTCACAGAGTCTCTTCTCTCTATCCTCTATAGCTATGGTGATTCATGACTCCCCACCACTATCTATTCTTCCTTCACCCTCACTACTTTCTCTTTTTGAAATTTGATGGGAAATTGCTAGTCTTTTGAACATGTTTGTTGATATGTACTCATGGACCAACACTTATGGTTTTTTTATATTTATATGATTGTTGACAAAACAATTGTCTACAAAATCCCAATGCTTTGTTCTTGTTGTCTAAAAGCTCTTGAACTTTTGTGGTTATTAATCATTCATTTACAGTATATGAAAGCAGCATTAATAGGTTGGTAATATGGTTGTTATTTATACATTTGTGCTCATTGTGTATTCTATTAGCATCTAATCGATGACATCAGTTTTGAATCTCTATTTTACATTTTTGTTGTAGTAAATCAGAGCATTTATTTTGGATCAAAAGTTTCCTATACAGATGTCTGACTCTAAATTGTGTTTGTGTTTAAAATATATTCATGTAATTGAAAATTTTCGTATCTGTGATAACAAATGGAATAATGTTATTTTTTGAGAGGGTGACTAGAATTGAATTAGAGATGAATGCTCGACTTAACATCTGGAAATTTTTACATTTTTGGATTTGATATTATTTGAGTATAACATTTTCTGAGAGGGTGACTAGAATTGAATTAGAGATCAATAACTCTTTGTGAGGCTTTTGGCTTCGCATCAAACCCATGTAACAAACCACTTCTAGTCCTTAAAACATTTGAAAATGTTGGGTATGTCCATCTTTTATTGTATATTTTCATTATCCTTGGAACTGCATGAGATAATTAATCAATCCTAGTTAAGGTTCGTCACAAATTCTTGAAGCAAAAAAATCCAACTATCCAAAAACTAAGTAAATGGCCAATCTAAGACGCTTGGTGTTCACTTGCAAAAAATAAATGCCAAGTAATTATAAATGACAAATTATTGGCATTCACTTGGGACGAAAAAGCTAAGAATCAAACTAAGCCAAACAAGTATGGAGAATTGAATTATGTAGGTATAATTCAAAAAAGGAAAAAATTGTAGCTAAGTAAAGGAACATAACAAGCAATGTCTAAGTAACAAAGAAAAGTTGTTGCCTCACTTAAACATTAAAATAAAGTAAGAAAAAATTATGATCATAAAAATTAAAAATACACGAATGCAACAGAGCTCCGACTTCAACTTCAGGCATGAGAGCTTCAGCCAATTTTGACCAAAAAAAAAGTTTCAACCAAATAGTATTTATGAGATGTGGTGCTGTGTTGTGTAGATTATGTTATAGATATGTCATAATACTATATATTTGGATGACATATTTTGGAGCATTTTGACATTAACTTGTATATTATGGAATTATAGTCTATATGTTTGTTTACATATTGACTTGCAATTGACATTCATATTTTCCGTCTTCATCATATGAATGAGTCCATAGTGTTTACATTAGAATAGATGTACTTTAAAAAGGTGTTTAGAATATGTTGGCATATCTCTTTATTATGATAAATACTTAAAGTATTCATAGTCCTCAGATTATTTGATCGAGACTTCAATAATCTATTATGAACTATCACATATGTTGTTACCTTTGATTAACTTGGCGATGTTAATAATAAGAGATGATGAGCCACGTGCCATAATAACATGGGATGGGATAAACAAACATATGAGTGATTATTAGTTGAATAAATTATTGAATGTGACATGAATAACAAATTACATGACTTAGGATTAATAATTTATTATTCGTTACGATTGTTCATGTAATCCTTTGACTTAAGACATTACGGCTGTCATATGTATCAGGGTTTAATATTTTTTTTTGGACAACACTTGTCTTTGTTAATCGGGATAGGTTACGGCCTCTTGTGGTATCATTCTTCCGGTATAGTGATTGACAGGTAATTGTCAAGATGGAATCCATTAACCTCCGACGTGAGGCAATATCCTATGCGGTCTAGTTATGGTTGTTTAATGAGAAAATCCTTGGCCAAGGTATAAATGATGGAAATGTGTTTTTCCATGTGTCATCTCTCATTATACCATTTAGATCTTTGCATGGTATTGAGTTTATAAACTTAATCGTATCATGGTTCTTGCTCAATGGGACGTTTAATAGAAGGATTGGATTGCACGGTAATTGGCGACCATAAATAGATTTAGTTGAGTCGGACTTCATTGCCTTATATATTGTCTAGGCATGCGGGTAGACGTTAAGTTAGAACGTGGGGGTATTTCGACAATGGAAGATACATTCTCGAAATGGATTAAAATTGTTTAATATTCCCTCATTGCTATATGGCAATGAATCTAGAAAGTCACACACAAAAAAACAAAAGAATAAGTTTTCTATTGAGCTTGTATATTGTCTCTTTGAATTGTTAAAGTGTTAACGATTATGTTTTGTTTCTATTATATTATTAAGGAGTTAATAATAGTATAATTGACCATTAAAAGTTAATGGGGCTAATATGTAATTAATTATTAAGGGTGAAGTGCACCAGACCCCCTTATACTTTAGCGAAAGTGCACAACACCCCCCTATAGTTTAAAAACCTCCTGAACTAGTCCCTATATTTTTTAAAAGTGCACAACACCCCCCTACCGTTAAAAAATCCGTTAAATTTAACGGAGAGTGTACTTCACACTCGTTAAGTGAGATTTTTTTTTATTTTTAACGAATTTATTAATTAAATAATTATATGAATTGACCAAATTACTTTTTTTTTTGGCCTAAACAAAACAAAAGAGAGAAATGAAAAAAAATGAGGGTATTTACGTCTTTTTTACAAAATCCGTTAAATATGACGGATTTTATAACTGTAGGGGGGTGTTGTGCACTTTTAAAAAACATAGGGACTAGTTCAGGGAGTTTTTGAACTATAGGGGGGTGTTGTGCACTTTCGCTAAAGTATAAGGGGAACTGGTGCACTTCACCCAATTATTAATTATGAGACTAATGTATAATTATCAATATTTATTGGGACTCATATGCAAATATGAAAAACGTTGTTTCCATAATTTAAACTAATGGTGATTAACTTGAATTAATTATTTGCATAGTTGGAAGAATAACATAATATGTATATGTGATATATGTATGTATGTTATGTCTTCAAATTATAAGATGTTAAATGCTTGGTTCACAATTGGCCACATCATTAACTTAATTGTTAAGTTTTGAACACTTTGCTAGAATTTCACAAGACTTGTTATCTTGCAATTTTGAATTGGCAAGACATGTATGTATGCCATGTATGTACATGTTGAGAGAAGATAATATCTAGGTCAACCACACATTGACTAAGTCTTGGCCATATAAATAAAACAAGAGAAAAATAAAAAACACCAAGTCTTCTTTTCCTTCTCCCAGCTCACGGCCAAAGAGAAAAAAGATGAGGAAGATTTTTCTTCTTCAACAACACACATATAAACTTGTTAGATCTTCAAAGTAGCATAGCACAAACACTTAGAAGATCAAATAGAAGCTCATTCATGCTTGTGTGGACCAACTTGATCTTTTACATTTGTGGGAAGGTTTATAGGATGGGTTTTGAAATCAGATGAGGGAACCTAAAATTTAGGAGAGAATGTTGAAATTTTGGGAGGAAATATTAAAATTTCTAGTACTATTGTTAACATTGTATCATTTATCATAAATCGTCTATCTAATATGATAAAATGCGCATTGTACTGAATAAAGTGATATATTAATATACTAAAAGGACAGTTTGTCATGTGAAAAGATGGACTAGTTGAAGCATTACGGCTTGTATAGACTTGTCCGATGAATGACAATAGGTCGGATAATCGCTAAAGTTTCTAAAACCCAACCCAAGCCCTATTACTATAAATCTTTACCAAACCCAACTCATATCTGCTCGAGTTTAAAATTCTCTTACCAAACCTCAACCAATAAATATTCTAAAACCAAAAACTAAAGGAAGAAAAAAAGATAAAATAAAGAGAAAAAGAGAATGATGCACAGGATTATATAAATAAAAATATATATTTGTTTCTAATAAATCTTTTTTACCTTGCAAATATGAAAATGCAACATCGGCATCCCTTATGGTAATTTTTGTTTGGTCATCAGGGTCGAAGACATCATACAAATCTTTTCTACTTAATCCAATGCTGTTAAATCAAATAAGCATTCGTAAATAGATCCATGATTCGGCTAAAGCTTATTTAAGCCCTAAGCATAGCATAAACATGATCCCTATGATCATCATCTACGCGTCGGTGCAAATGGAGCATAGGGATGCCAAACCTAGAAACTTCATACATGGTTGTGTTCCTTCACAATGTAACTGGTTTACAGAAGTATAACCGTCCAATTACTCGTTAAAAATAATATCAAACGTTGTAAATTCCTGTCAAATAAGGTAAACTTTTTTTATTTTTTGATAAACCCTAAAGAAAGGCAAAATACATTTTTAATAGCGAAGACAATACGAGAAAACATAAAAATTTTATCCTGAATGGTACCATGTTTATTACTTGAGGTACTATACTTAAAAGAAAATAAATAAGGATGAATTCTCTTTACCTAAATAGGTCAATACAACAGTAGCATCTCCAATGGTGATTCATGCTCAGTTATCATGATCCAAGACCATGTATAAGTCTTTCCTAGTGAATCCAACACTATTATAACCCATGAATATTCGACTATAACTTATTCTAAATGTTCCAATAATATAAGCTTTTCTCATATTATCCTGTATAATTTAGATTAATCATCAATAAATTAATAATATCTTTCAAATAATATAATTATCCGGTCTGGACTTAGGACTAGTGTAAAAAAAATTATTAATCTCCATCAAGTCATAAATAACGAATTTAGAATATTTTATAAATTAATAATTAACTAAAAAACATATAACGAATTTACTATAAGGTTTTCTAAAAATATGAACTAAGAGTAGCTTCACTTTTGTTGAACTTTAGATCGAATTGAATCTCATATTTATATATTCGCAATCCACATAAAAGACTCAGGTCGTATGGCAACAAAAAGTTTTGGAGTATAATTGATGGTTTGAGTGCTTCTTTGCATGATATCGGTTAAATACTTATGCATATAGTAGATATTTATAATAGTTACGTATAATTTAAAGAATTCCTAATTTGTTAATATGTATGCATATAGTACTTTGAGTCATAACTTTGTTGCTTGATGTGATAATATATACATTGTTAAGCCAAAAATTGTAAAATATCTTTATCAATTAATAATTATTAATTTATTAATAAATTGACACGTTAATGAATCAATAAAATTTAGTGGTGACAAAATATATTTTCTATATTTTCACTATCGAATTCTATATTTTCTAGACCTTCATCGTGTATGGTCTGGTCAGTTTCATATTACCTAATGCTCAAAATATAAGAAACGAATATTATTTTACAAAAAAAAATCGGTGTTTTACGATCAAACATAACCGGTTTATAGGAGTGTAACCATCAATTACTCATTAAAGACAATATCAAACACTGCAAATTCACCATCAAATAAGGTAAACTTTTTATATTTTCTTATAAATTCTAAAGGAAGGCACAATACATTTTTTAATCGCTAAGACAATACGAGGAAAACAAATTTTATCCCTAATGGTACCATGTTTATTAGTTGAGGTACCATACTTAAAATAAAATAAATAAGGATGAATCCTCTTTACCTAAATAAGTAAATGCAACATTGGCATCTCTAATGGTAATTCTTGCTCGGTTATCATGATCCAAGACCTTGTACAAGTATTTTCTAATGAAGACTAAAGAGCCTTTAAGAGTGGATACTGAACGGCATGGGGAGGGTTGAGAGGGATGACTGAACAAACTTGTGTTAAGATGAAGATGTGTTGAAAGCTATCAAGCGGGGAATATAGGCTTTGAAGATTGAAAACATGTCTTTGTCGCAGTGAAGATGAAGTCTCTATGCTTAGAAAATTGAAGTCAAAGGATTTTTTGTGTTATGCCTTGCAATTCTCCCACATCAAGAGATTAGAGAATTAGAAGGGTTGATGCTCTCTATAAAAGCACTAATGAAGTATTCTTTTACTTTCCGCAAGCGACCACATGCCATTGCGAGCGTGGGCAATGAGCTGGAGATATGAGAGTTTTTTGTGCTTTTACTAATAAAATTTAAATAGGGAGGGTTTTGGATTTTTCGTGCATGAAATCATATGAGGAGGGTTCTTATAGTTTTGTCCCTCGATAAAACTTTAACTATTATTGAATGATAGTGAATTATCCAAGAGATGGAGTCTTGAACGTAGGTAGAGGGTTGGACCATGTTAAATTTGTGTTTGTCTTTTATTTCTCTTGTTCCATGTATGTGTGTGCATATTTCTATTGCTAATAGAATGTACTATTAATATTTACGTATATCATGTTAACTTTTCCACAATATGAGTATTCAACTCATATAGTGGGTTATTTTATGCAAATATCCTGTATATTTAGGCATTATAATTGTCACGCCTTGAGTCCAGAACCTTAAATCCATAAACGCGATTGATTTTGTAGGCATAAGAAATAACTACTTGAGCCCCTTTTTTGCTGGCTCAAAATACTCAAGCTATCTCTTATGCCCACAGTATCCACTTATAAACCACACATATACAATGTTGTCTCCTACCGATATAGGATATCACATAAACCCTCGTTTAGGACCTGACGTCCTCATCAGGAACACATATACCTAGGACTAACTAGGCTGTGCAGGATTTTTGAGGTGGCTCCTACGTGTTCAAGAGGTGGATCCCACCGCCTTCTTGGTGTAGCACTTTGCCCTGATAACACTTAGTTCTCACACTACCTAGTGCCCAGCTCTGAATACCATTATGCTATTACTCGAGTCTAGAACCCTATATCCGCAGGTGAGACTAGTATTGTAGGTATAAAAAATAACTACTTAGGCCCTCTCTTCTACTGGTCCAAAATGGTTAACCCAAGTTATTCCTTAGTGAGTGTTATGAGTATAAGAGATAACTTAAGTTAAATATTTTGGACCAGTAAAAAGGAGGCTCAAGTAGTTATTTCTTATGACTACAATATCAGTTGCGCTTGTAGGCTGAGATTCGGGGCTTGAGGCATGTGGTATTGATGAATCACTTGTTTACTTAGCAAAAAAGGAGGAAAAAAAAACTTCATATATTATTTGTTCCTTAATCCTTCACTTCTCAAGAGTATTAGCATCCGAGGGAAAATAGAGAAATGCTAGAGCTTAGGATTGTATCATGCCACCACTTTGTCCCTGTAGAGTGTATGCCCGTACATTTATCAATGAACAAACAGAGTTCATGTCCCCAAAGAACTTGATTAGAAGCTTCATGATGCTCTCGTAGTGTAATACAGGCCTAAATGCAATACCATGAAATGAATACTTTATCTATAAGTTTAAATTATTAGAGAGTATATACTTAATTATTCTGTGTTTCCGCCAAAACCCATTATGTGCAAGCGAGGCTTTGAGCTGTGCATGTGGTAAACGGGATGATAGTGACAAGATTTGTGTATCCAACATTACAAGCAATGTTTTTGAGTTATGCATGTTGTAAACAAGATGATAGTCACCAAACTTGAACCGAATACCTTTTTGGTAATAAGGATTTTATATCTTAATTGACACTTTTAGATAAAAGCTTAAACTGTTAAAAAATGTATACTTAATTACTTTAATGTCTTCAATGGTAACTTCATCTAACACTAATTAATCTCTTGGTTTCATCAACTTTGCAGGTGGAATTCCATTGGAAATAGGTAGTTTAACACAGTTGCAAGTACTGAGCTTACAAAGTGGACTTTTATCAGGGCAAATTCCATCTTTTCTCTTCAACATGTCCTCCTTGAGAATACTTGACTTGGTTAACAATCGTCTGTCAAGAAGCCTCCCAATGGATGTCAATTGCAGTCTACCTGTACTGGAAGAGCTCTATCTTTATTCCAATAACTTAACTGGCCACATTCCTTCTGATATATGGGAATGTAGAAGGCTTCAAAATATAAACTTGTCAAATAATAAGCTCACTGGTGGCATATCTAGGAAGGTTGGGAATCTGACTATGCTAAAAAATTTGGTTCTTGTTGACAACCGTTTGACAGGTAAGTTCACCAATTTTGCTTTTATTGTTTGTCAAGTGTTACATTAGAACAGTGAAACAAAATAGACTCAGTCTTACGAAAAAAGAAAAAATAAAGGCTCACTAAGCTTAACATATATATAAGAATATATTAGTAGTTACTTTTATCAAGTAATTGAGTCTAACATGAGCACTAGATGGGCACTTAATTTAATTTAAGTAGGTAACCACTTACACATAATGGGTCACCATTTACATTCTCCCACTTGACCATTTACTTGATGATAATAGGATTTAATTATAAACATAAGGCACGCATAAAAGATTGAATTCATCCATAATATCCATCATAATTACCAATGAATGGTAGACTGTTAAACGTGGGCTAAAACAGTTATACTTATTTATTCAATGTACGTCCTTTTATATATCACGATGCTAGCAACCAGCTATACTTGATCATAATATTAATGGTCCATGATAAAGGCTTATAAAGACATTCTCGTTTTCTTCAATAAACATAGTCACATTAATACTATAATGAAACAAATAATATTTGTTAGAACCACGTCATTGAGCTAAGGATGTCAATATAAGAGCATATGCGTCATTCATAATTACAACCAATATAATTTATTTTGTCATAAGATCTGCAACCATGAGATCAGTGTATGAGTTCACTAGACATTCTTTGTTTTTGAACTTCCTCTTTGACGAAAAATTTCTTTAATTCCATATATTTGGCAACCCTTGATTATTTGTCATTTTAGAGGATAAACTATTGCAGATTTATCATAGTAAATTTTCAATAGCTTGACAATAGTATCTACAACTCCAAACTGTGAAATAAAGTTCTACAACAATAATGCATGGATTGTAGCTTCATAACATGCTACAAACTCTACTTCCTTAATTATGGAAAGCATCATGATAGTCACTTTCACACCTTTCCATGAGATCCTTCCCTCTACTAAAACGAAAAAATAGCAAAAGACGGACTTTATGTTATCAACATATCTTACAAGATTTGAATCCAATTATCCAATTATATTACTTTAAATGATTAGATAACTTATATGTCATTATGTGGTTGTTTGTTCCTTACAATTTCATCCATATCTCAATATAGGTCCTTTGAAACAATCCTAACATTGATTGTAATCTATCACAAAATTGTTCAATTCTTATCACAAATGATGTATTTTTCATATCTTTCATTTCAAAATTTTTGGACAGAAAATATTTATTCTCACAGAATACACCAAGACCATTAGCAACATGCAAAATATCGTCAACATGTATAACTCTTATTGAAATCGAAAATATAAATTTGTTTCCACTAACATTCGCTATTCATAGTACAGATCAATAGTGTTGTCCTTAAAACCGAAAATCGTAATATAATAGTTAAACTCAATATATCATTGTCGTGAAGTCGTTTAAGTCCATATATTGATTTCTTAAATTTATACACCATATGACCTTTTCCCTTTGTCGAAAATCCTTCAAGTTCATCCATATAAACTTCCTCAAGTTCCCCATTAAAAAACATATTTGTCACATCCATTTGGATTAACTCAAATTCATAATAAGCCGCCAATGTCATATTTATCTTTAAAGAGTCTTTCTTTGAGATTGGAAAAAACAGTCTCTTCATAATCAATGTAATCTTTCTGAATGTAATCTTGAATTTGCAACTTATAACCTAGTCTTATCTCATTCAATATTATCATTAAAGTTTCGTTTAGTTTCGCCAAGTCCCTTACACTAATGCTTTTAAAACTCTTTGACAATTGAACTAGATTATCCCATCATATTTTATTTAGTTCCATCAATTTCATGCCCTTAATCCATTTATCAAACTCGTTACTTTCTATGGCATGTAAAAACGAAATTGAGTCCTTGTTAATTCTAATATCGAAGTTTGACTCATGCAAATAAACTACATAATCATCATGAACATCTAACTTTCTTTCTCTTTGAGATCTTCTTAATGCTATTCGTTGTGATTCATCTTTTTCAACTTCTTGTAAGTTAGTATTTACAAGAGGTGATTCCTCCTTAGGTGTTGTTCATGTTGTTAATAATGGTTATTCACATAAACATGAGGCTCAATATGTTAGACCGTTTATAAGTCTTATAATGAATCTTCTCTTTCTTACTATTTAAATCAATAATAGAAAAAGGTTAGACATCCAACATTGCTAAGTCCAAATCCAAGGGCCTAAGTGAAAGTGGACTTGTTTGCACCATTAGAAGAAGTTCAATCCATTAAATACGGGAAGATGCACAATCCATTAAACACAAAAGAAGCATTCTAATGAAGAAAAACAATTACAAAGATTACATACAATAACATAATCCTTGATGATAATTATATAATTAATGCTGACAACAACATGAATTCAAATATAACATAAAATAAATTAATTATAATATAGAGTTCTTCTTCGAATAGGTACTAAAATACATAGTCATGAGATAATCCCAATAAGGGGACATTGTTGGACATGTAAAAGATTTTAAATCTAATATATTTGTTATTTTTGGATATACGAATATACTCAATCAAAATAATTTTAGTTCATTTCATCATGTTTAGTATATATAAGATAACCAATTTACCTTTGAGCAAATCCAAAAGTGAAATGAACAATAAACGTCAAATTATCCAACAATTTTATCTTATGCAATTTCAATAATAGGCATCTCATAAATCGATGGATAAATGACAAAATTAAAATCTATAAACATTATAATTTGACTAACAAATAACATACCATAGATTTGAATTTAAAAATCGTTAAAGAATATATTCCCTAAACTTTCTAGTTTGCCCCATGTTGATGATTAATAAACCAACTTCATATAAAAATTCATTAACCATTAAAACCATAAGCCGAACAAGTTCAAATTTTCTTTCTTTCCTTTCATGTGGCCCTATAACCTATACAACATAACCATAGACTTTCAAATTAACTGTAACTAACACAAAACTAGTTAATGTACTCCATGCCCACAAGAAGACAGAATAGTGCACATACTTACTACTGTCGTACTAAACTCTGTACCAAATTGGAACCGAGAGACACGCATAAGCACACAAAATTACATGTAACAAAACTTTGTCATGCTTTAACATAAGTGGACAAAGATGCTTTAATTTTAATAATATTATATGAAGCCCTTCCTATTAGACGACGTCAAGCCATTAGCAAAGCAAAATCAGCTTTCATTTAAATGAAAGATTAATACGGATAAATATAGTTGACGAAATATTATTTTCGATATATATATGACGTACTATGCCAGAAAATGTTTCAAGAGAATCCTTTTCCAATGAAAATTATTGAAAATTGTCTCATGTCCGTCTGAGTATAGGGACGAGTTCTATTTATATGTGGACTCCATCCCTTATTAAAGACTTGACATCCATCAGGCCCTTGAAATATTTTCCTGTCTTACAAATGAGCCAAATCAGTTTTTGTTTGTTATAAAGATCAATACCAATAGATATACTCTTTTTTTTGACTGGTGATGAAATATGGTTTTCGATATATGGCAGGTGAATTACCTGCTGAGGTTGGCAACGTGAATCTTGGGCTACTCAACCTCCGAGGAAATGGCCTGTCTGGACGTATACCCTTCAAAATCTTCAACATATCCACACTGAAAATCCTACACCTTGCTGGGAATCACTTCTCAGGAAGCCTACCATCAAGTTTAGACATCGGACTTAATCTTGAAGAGATCTATCTGGGTGGTAACAAACTCAGTGGACAGATCCCAAACTTCGTTTTCAATGCTTCCAAGCTTAGTGTCGTGGAATTGAGCAGCAACTCCTTTAATGGTCCCATACCAACTTCACTCGGCAATTTAAGACTGCTGCGGCGGCTTCTGCTTGGAGAAATAACTTGACAGGAGAAGTATCTACTCCGGAATTGAGGTTTATCTCTTCTTTGACAAATTGTAAGTATTTGGAGATGGTGGAACTGTCATTAAATCAGCTAAATGGCATCATTCCTGCATCAATTGGAAATCTCTCTTCTTCTCTTTATGTGTTCAACGCGTTCGGATCCGGAATCAAGGGTGCCATTCCCAGAGAGATTGGAAACTTGAGCAGTTTGCGAGGCATCTTTTTAGACAACAATGAGTTGACAGGAAAAATCCCAGAAACACTTGGAAACATGGAATCTCTCGAACGCATATATCTTGAACATAACAAGCTGGAAGGATATATTCCACCTGATCTTTGCAAGTTAACAAATCTGGGGGATATATATGTTAGTAACAATATGCTCAATGGAACAATACCAGCTTGTTTAGGTGAACTGAAATCCCTGAGAAGAGTCTACTTAGATTCCAATAGATTAACTTCCTCGATATCATATAACTTCTGGAACCTTGGTGATCTTCTCGGCCTAAACTTATCCTCGAACCTTTTGAGAGGTTCTTTACCAGTGGAGATTTCAAACCTGAAGGTCATAACAGAATTAGGCTTATCATGGAATCAATTTTCAGGTGAGATCCCAAGCTCGATCGGCGGTGCCCAATCCCTTGTTTATCTGTCCTTGGCACATAACACATTTCATGGAGCCATTCCTCAGTCTTTCCAGAACTTGATAAGCTTGGAGTATCTTGATCTGTCTTACAACAATTTGTCTGGAATAATCCCAAAATCACTTGAGACACTCAGGTATCTCAAATACTTCAATGTTTCTTTCAATAATTTGGACGGCGAAATTCCAACAGGTGGACCTTTCTCCAACTTTACTGCTCGATCTTTCTTGCACAATGATGCTTTATGTGGTGTACCTCGACTGCAAGTTCCTCCATGTAAGACCAAAACTCTCAGCTCCAGGTCGAAAAGTGTTTCTTCACTAATGAAATACATCATACCTCCCCTTGTTTTTGCTATCCTTCTACTGATTGTATTTCTTTTGATAAGAAAACAAAAACGCTCAGTTAAGCCACCACATAATCCATTTTCATTACCTTCTGCATTGAAAGAGGTGTCATATCAAGAACTTGTACAAGCAACAGATGCCTTTAGTGAAACCAACTTACTCGGCACAGTATATAGAGGGACACTTTCTGATGGGTTAAATGTTGCAGTAAAAGTTTTTCACTCGCAGTTCGAAGAAGGAAACAAGAGTTTTGTTGCTGAATGTGAAGTATTACGTAGTGTACGTCATCGAAATTTAGTCAGAATCATCACTTGTTGCTGTAACTCAGATTTCATACTATGCTGTAATCTAAAGTTTCATCTAATTGCATTCTACCCTAGACTTATGATTATCAGCCAGTAATACTTTTTAAATTTTTTTGTTAATGTTAAATGACAATACAGAGTATGGAACTGAAGGTATAGTATCCACAAGTGCTGATGTTTATAGCTTCGGAGTGATTTTGCTGGAAATGTTTACGAGGAAGAAGCCGACTGATGAAATGTTCGGGGAAGCAATGAACTTGAAGAGTTGGGTGAGCAATTCACTACATGATGATTCAATACTGAATGTTGTTGACACCAATCTGTTTGGAGAAGAAGATGAGAATCTTCCTGCAAAGATGCAATCTATGTTGTCTATTTTTCGTTTAGGAATGGATTGTTTGAGCGATACACCACAGGAGAGAATCAGCTCGATGGACATTGTGGCTAGACTCCAAAAGATCAAAATCATGTTTCAAGCAAATCCTCCGGCCTCAAAGATAAATTAGCTTTTTATTGTTTCTTTTGTCTTCATATTTTGTATCGTTATATAGCAGTGAGGAATCCATTTCGTGGAGAATTATGAATGCAGTGAGTTAAAAGCTGATTGTAGGAAAGAAAGTTATTAATAATATAGGACCAATCGAGCCTTATGTAATGTTTGGGATATTAATGAAATCTTTGCCTAGTTTTGGATTTCCAGTTTTTTAGTTGTTTCTTCATTGTATCGGCTTTGCCAACTATTTTTTAACAGTGGAGTGAAATGCTTTACATGCTAACCTAGCAAAATAAAAAGAGTAATAGCATGGAGCTGGTAGGAAGTCTATATTAATTATGAATTTCTTTAATATAATAAAGACTTAAATGACTTACAATATCTTCAATTTGTTGCGATCATCATGCATATATATATACCATTTTACAAGTCACAATTGATCTTAGTCCATGCAATGGGTCATTACCCCCAAACAAGCCAAATCCAAAGCCTACTCCTTACTTTCTGTAAAGAAAACATTTTGAACAAAAATGATATACAAATCTCAATAAAAGATAATCCCCAAAAAACCTCGTGAGACCTCTTCCAAATACTCGTATAATACAGTAACCATAATTTCAAAAGCTTATAAATGCCATAAGTCCTCCTTGGGCAATAAATGCCATAAATCAAATCATTCAGTGCAAGCAAAATTAATAATAAATCATGCCAAGATAAGTTTAAATATCCTAATTCAATAAATGCGGTCGAATAAGACTAATATACAAGTCCAAAAGATAGTTCATCCTGACATAGTATTGTATGATATATAGACACAACACTACCAAAAGTTAAATGCCTACCTAAAAGTGTTCTTGTTTTTCGTATAAAAAACAAAAAATATATTTGATCAAAAGATGCCATTATAATTATATGAATATTTTTTCTTTTATCGAACTACAAATTTCTTAGTTAAATTAATTATTTTACTTAATTAAATTATTATTTTTAATAAACTTCTGGACTAAAATTATTTATTTATGTAAAAATTATAAGTTATTACCTAATAAATTAATAAATATTCATTTAGTTTAATTTTAGATTAAAATAATAATCAAATTAAATTAGTAAGTACTTATTAATTTATAGTTTAATTATTTTAAGATTTTTAATAAATTAGTTTAATTAATTTTAATTCATAAAATAATAAATTAATTAGTGAAAATTTATTAAAAAATAACTAATTTATTATTTTATTATTTATCTATTAATTTAAAATATTAAAATGTTCAATTATTTAATTTAATTAATAACGAATAAATAAAAATAACAAACTAATTAATTAATTAGTAAGAATTAATTAAAATAATCATTTCATTAATAGTTAATTATAATATTAACTTGAGATTAAATCAATTGAATTACTAATTGTTAATTGATTAGGTTTCATTAGCTAATTTTTATATATTAATTAAACGTATATCAATTATTTATTAGATTATTTATGCATTAAACTAAATTAGTTAATTATTTTTTAGTTATCAAATTTTATTATTAACATTAATTAAAAATATATTAAGGGTTGTAGTAGGGGGAGGGGTTGGGCTAGAAAAAGGAAGAAGATATGAAAACAAATAAAATTTGTTTTTGTTTTCTTGTTCTTGATAACAGATTTCTCAAAATATATATTTTTTAAAATAATCATTGAAAAATAATCATGCCAAATAATTTTTTTTATTTCAATAACAAAAAAGAAAAAAAAAGTGGGTTTCCAAAACACTTCAAAATAGTGCCTAAGTGAAATTATAGTTTTTATGATAGTACACTATCCTTAACAAATTGGTGCTCAACACTCGCCAATGGTGTTTAACCCCTATCAAGAGCTAGCATATGGGTCCAGCCAACCCAACCTATCACATTCGAGTTGTGAGTTGAGAAAATTGTACCCAACTTAGTTTATGTAAAATTGAACCCAACTTAGTTTATGTTTCTAGTGTGTTGGGTTAGACTTTGCTTATTTATCAAAATACAAGATCCAAGTTAAAGTATGAGCTCACCACCTTAGTCACGAGATAGGTTAGGCTGAATTGGGCCATCCCACTTTTTATTTTTACTTTTATATAATTAATATATTTTTGAATATATTATATATACATATACACAAAACTTTATATTTTGTCGTGAAGAGGTCTATTCGCTAGATCTTTGAAACAGATCTTTGAAGATCAGAAGCTATAAGTTCCATTCGGTATCAAAATCATAATACGTCTTTTCTAAATATCTCCGGCATTTGCAAAGTACCTATATTATAAAAAAACTCTTCAATTAATTTGAACTAATATCAATTCGTAAAAAAAGAAGTGGGTCCTATATGCGTCTATAGGGTCTATCTTATATGAGAAGACTGATAATTGATTAAATAGTAACCCATTATACTACACCAGTACTGAGTCTAGCGATGAATCTAGAAATGTTTTTTAGTGTATACAAAAATATATAATTTTTTAACTATATTAGTACATTTTATTAGGTGGGGCTAGTTAATTTTTTTAACTAAAAATATTTACAGATTTAATTTTTTTTTATAAAAATACATAGGATTTTTAAACCTTTTTTGGATCAACAAGAGCTCCAGCGCCCGCTAGCCGCCAAATAGATCTGTCACTGACTGAGTCTATGATTTTCACTTTTGTATCTCTTTTGCAATAGGCGTATTAGGAAATGTTTCAATAGAATCCCTTTCCAATGAAAGTGTTGGGGTGAACCCAGGATTTGTTTTCAGTGAGAGCTACAATTAATAATCAAATACTCAAATATAATTATTTTTTTTAGCAGGGTTGAATTGATATTTAAATCTAAAAATACGTTCAAAATTCATATATTTTAACATAAAATATGAGTTGAGTAGGGGCTGCAACCCTTACATATTGCCAATGGGTGAGCCTTACTAGTATGTGAGGTCCCTTCCTATTAGATGGCATGAGAGATGTTAAGCCGTTGACAATAGTTTCCACTCTTACAAATGAACCAAATCAGTTTTTGTTTGCTATGAAGATTAACACGCATAAATATCATTTTTTAACGGGTGATGGACTATTGTTTTCGAACTTAATCTTGAAGAGATCTATCTGGGTGGTAACAAACTCAGTGGACAGATCCCAAACTTCGTTTTCAATGCTTCCAAGCTTAGTGTCCTGGAATTGAGCAGCAACTCCTTTAATGGTCCTATGCCAACTACACTTGGAAATTTAAGACTACTGCGGCGGCTTCTGCTTGGAGAAAATAATTTGACAGGGGAAGTATCTACTCCGGAATTGAGGTTTGTCTCTTCTTTGACAAATTGTAAGTATTTGGAGATGGTGGAACTGTCATTAAATCAGCTAAACGGCATCATTCCTGCATCAATTGGAAATCTCTCTTCTTCTCTTTATGCGTTCAACGCGTTCGGATCCAGAATCAAGGGTGCCATTCCCAGAGAGATTGGAAACTTGAGCAGTTTGCGAGGCATCTTTTTAGACAACAATGAGTTGACAGGAAAAATCCCAGAAACACTTGGAAACATGGAATCTCTCGAACGCATATATCTTGAACATAACAAGCTGGAAGGATATATTCCACCTGATCTTTGCAAGTTAACAAATCTGGGGGATATATATGTTAGTAACAATATGCTCAATGGAACAATACCAGCTTGTTTAGGTGAACTAAAGTCCCTGAGAAGAGTCTACTTAGATTCCAATAGATTAACTTCCTCGATACCATATAACTTCTGGAACCTTGGTGATCTTATCGGCCTTAAATTATCCTCGAACCTGTTAAGTGGTTCTCTACCGGTGGAGATTAAAAACCTGAAGGTCGTAACAGAATTAGGCTTATCATGGAATCAATTTTCAGGTGAGATCCCATGCTCGATTGGCAGTGCCCAATCACTTGTTTATCTGTCCTTGGCACATAACACATTTCATGGAGCTATTCCTCAGTCTTTGCAGAACTTGATAAGCTTGGAGTATCTTGATCTGTCTTACAACAATTTGTCTGGAATAATCCCAAAATCACTTGAGACACTCAGGTACCTCAAATACTTCAATGTTTCTTTCAATAATTTGGACGGCGAAATTCCAACAGGTGGACCTTTCTCCAACTTTACTGCTCCATCTTTCTTGCACAATGATGATTTATGTGGTGTACCTCGACTGCAAGTTCCTCCATGTAAAACTGAAACTCTCAGCTCCAAGTCGAAATAATATACTTCAATGTTTCTTTCAATGATTTGTTTGACGAAAAATAGATGATATGGATTGCTTCTTTGCAGGGAGATTCTCATCTTCTTCTCCAAACAAATTGGTGTCAACAACATCAAGTATTGAATCATCATGTAATGAATTGCTCACCCAACTCTTCAAGTTCATTGCTTCCCCAAACATTTCATCAGTTGGCTTCTTCCTCGTAAACATTTAGAGCAAATTCACCCCGAAGCTATAGACATCGGCAGTTGTGGATACTATCCCTTCAGTTCCATACTCTGTATTTGTAGAAAATATTAGTGGCTGATAATCATTGAGTCTGGAGAAGAAATGCAATTAGATGAACTTTAAATTACAGCATAGTATGAAAACATCACCTGGTGCCATATATCCAACTGTGGCCAATGTCTTTGTTTGGATGGTAGACTGCCCTTCATCAAAGAGTTCGGCAATACCAAAATCACTGACATGCGCAACCATATCTTCGTCTAGCAGGATATTACAAGGCTTTATATCACAATGAATTATTGGTGTTGATAACCATGATGGAGATATTCCAGCGATAATGAAACATGTATCGCAATGTCTAACCGCTGTAGCATGTTCAGAAAATAGTTATGGGAATATAGCCACTTCTCCAAGCTGCCATTAGGCATGTATTCTAGCACCAGGGCTCTGAAATCTGAGTTACTGCAACAGCTGATGATTCTGACTAAATTTCGATGACGTACACTGCGTAATACTTCACATTCAGCAACAAATCTCTTGTTTCCTTCTTCGAACTGCGAGTGAAAAACTTTTACTGCAATATTTAACCCATCAGAAAGTGTCCCTCTATATATTGTACCGAAACCACCAGTTTCAAGTAAGTTGGTTTTTCTAAAGGCATCTGTTGCTTGTAGAAGTTCTTGATATGACACTTCTTTCAATGCAGAAGGTAATGAAAATGGATTATGTAGTGGCTTAACCGAGCGTTTTCGTTTTCTTATCAAAAGAAATACAATCAGTAGAAGAATAGCAAAAACATGAGGAGGTATGATGTATTTCATTAGTGAAGAAACACTTTTCGACATGGAGCCGAGAGTTTTGGTCTTACATGGAGGAACTTGTAGTCGAGATACACCACATAAAGCATTATTGTGCGAGAAAGATCGAGCAGTAAAGTTGGAGAGAGGTCCACCTGTTGGAATTTCGCCGTCCAAATTATTGAAAGAAACATTGAAGTATTTGAGGTACCTGAGTGTCTCAAGGGATTTTGGGATGATTCCAGACAAATTGTTGTAGGACAGATCAAGATACTCCAAGCTTATCAAGTTGTGCAAGGACTGAGGAATAGCTCCATGAAATGTGTTATGTGCCAAGGACAGATAAACAAGGGATTGGGCACTGCCAATCGAGCTTGGGATCTCACCTGAAAATTGATTCCATGATAAGCCTAATTCTGTTATGACCTTCAGGTTTGAAATCTCCGCTGGTAAACAACCTCTCAAAAGGTTCGAGGATAAGATTAGGCCGAGAAGATCACCAAGGTTCCAGAAGTTATACGGTATCGAGGAAGTTAATGTATTGGAATCTAAGTAGACCGCCCTCAGGGTTTTCATTTCACCTATGCAAGCCGGTATTGATCCATTGAGCATATTGTCACTGACATATATATTCCCCAGTTTCGTTAACTTGCAAAGATCAGGTGGAATATATCCTTCCAGCTTGTTATGTTCATGATATATGCGTTCGAGAGATTCCAAGTTTCCGAGTGTCTCTGGGATGTTCCCTGTCAACTCATTGTTGTCGAAATAGATCCCTTGAAGATTGCTCAAGTTTCCAATCTCTCTGTGAATGGCACCCTTGATTTTGGATCCAAATGCTCTGAACTCCTGAAGAGAAGAAGAGAGATTTCCAATTGATGCTGGAATGATGCCATTTAGTTGATTTAATGACAGTTCCACCATCTCCAAATGCTTACAATTTGTTAAAGAAGTGACAAATCTCAATTCTGGAACAGATGCTTCTCCTGTCAAATTATTTTCTCCAAGCATAAGCCGATGCAGTAGTCTTAAATTGCCGAGTGAAGTTGGTATAGGACCATTAAAGGAGTTGCTGCTCAATTCCAGGACACTAAGCTTGGAAGCATCGAAAACGAAGTTTGGGATCAGTCCACTGGGTTTGTTATCACCTAGATAAAGCTTTTCAAGGTCAGGAAGCCCGATATCCAAACTTGATGGTAGGTATCCTGAGAAGTGATTTGCCCTCAGGTCTAAGAATTTGAGTGTGGATATGTTGAAGATTTTGAAGGGTATACGTCCAGAGAGGTCATTTCCTTCGAGGATGAGTTCATCAAGATTCAGGTTGCCAACCTCAGCAGGTAATTCAACTGCCATATATTGAAAGCACAATTCCTTCATGTATATTTATGCATATAAGCATTATGGAGAACCAAAAATGAGTTGGCTCAATTGTGAAAGGATTTCCTTGGTACATTTCCGATTCCATTTTAATCTACTAAGACGATCTTCAAACGTGTAACTGAAAATTGTACAGCCTTAAAAAATGGTTTTCTTGTGAAAATCTTTTCAAAACTTTAAGACAATTGTAATATTGAAGTGTTGCACTAAATAAATAATAGGAGCAAAATTGGTGATACTTAATTACCTGTCAAACGATTGAAATCAAGATACAGATATTTGTGTAAGAAGTGATTTCCTCGTACCAATTCTGATATGCTCATTGATGTTTAAATACATGTACAATAACATTCAGTTACAATAGGAGATTAAAACTGAAGACTATGAGCTTATCTATAACAAGTTTAAAAAGAGTCTGAAAGCTAAAGGAGACTCCAGCAAACTATATGATAAAAGATATCTACAAAATTCAACTAAACAAACTGTAATCTTCTGTTGGTCTTAACACCCCCCGCAAGCTGAGGGAGGAGTTGCGACTTGAAGCTTGGCTCGTAGAGCATCCAGACGAGGTCGGTATAGTGGCTTTGTGAGTATATCCGCGAGCTGATCAGATGTAGCGACATATTGAATTTTGAAAGTACCATTGCTCACTTTTTCCCGCACGAAATGCACGTCGACCTCAATGTGCTTGCTTCAGTTATGAATCACTGGATTAGAGGCGAGGTAAATAGCACTGATGTTATCACAAATAATCGTGGGAGTTGGAGTAACTGGAAGGCGAAGAAACTTCATAATCTCCATAACCCATAAGAGCTCAGAAGCGAGAGATGCAAGTGCACGATATTCCGCTTCGGCACTTGATTTCAAAGCAGTTGGCTGTTTCTTAGAACTCCAACAAAGCAAGTTTCGGCCAATGCAAATAACCGTTCCAGTGGTGGAACGTCGCGTAGCTGGACACGCAGCCCAATCGGCATCACTGTACCCAGTTAGCTGCAAAGTTGAAGTAGGAGTGAAGCAAAGACCATGTTGTAGAGTCCCTATTATATAGCGGAGAACGCGCTTTGCGGCAGTGAGGTGTGACGAGCGGGGGCGAATGCATAAATTGGCAGATGGAATTGACAGCATAACAAATGTCTGGGCGCGTCATAGTGAGATACTGTAGTGTCCCTACAAGACGACGAAAATCAGTTGGGTCTTGCAATAAATCACCGTCATCAGGATGCAATTTGTCTCCAGACATTGGCGTGGAAATTGGCTTTGAACCATCGAGACCAAATTCACGAAGCAACTGGATGGAGTATTTTGTTTGAGTCAAAGTGAGACTCTGTTTTCCAACGTGAACCTCCATTCCTAAAAAAAAATGCAGTGTGCCCAAATCCTTCATATCAAATGCATTAGAAAGCTCAGCAATAAAAAGAGATATAGAAGATGATGAATTGCCCGTAATAATAATATCATCCACGTATATTAAAAGAATAAGAACGTGGTCTGTTGTATGTTGAACGAACAGTGATGCATCATGATGTGAATGAATAAAACCACAAGAGAGCAAAAAATTGCTGAACTTTTGATACCAGGCACGTGGAGCCTGTTTCAACCTATAAAGAGACTTGTGCAACTTACAGACAAAGTTAGGATGAGAAGAGTCAACAAATCCTTGTGGTTGTTGCATATAGACTGTCTCAGATAAATCCCCATGTAGAAACGCATTCTTGACATCTAACTGGCGCAATTGCCAGTTGTTAGAAAGAGCCAGAATTAAGATTAATCGAATGGTGCCAGGTCGCACCACCGGACTAAAGGTTTCTCCAAAATCCCTGCCTAGCTGTTGATTGAATCCTTTTGCAACTAAGCGCGCTTTATACCATTCCAAAGAACCATATGATTTTTGCTTTATGCGATATACCCACTTGCAGCCAATTATATTCATATTCGGAGAAGCTGGCACCAACGACCACGCTTTATTTTTAAGGAGAGAATTAACTCTTCAGTCATTGCCATGCGCCAATTGGAGTCTTTCGCAGCTTGTGTATAGCAAGTTGGTTCAGGAGGGAGGGATTGTGTAGTGGCTAGGAGACAGCGAGGGATGGGGTAGCGGGTGGCTAAGAGGACGCGGGGTTTTCTTGTGCTGTCCATGTTACGAGTGGTCATATGGTGCACACGGGGAGGTTCATTGGGTGTAGCAGCGACATCCCCATTTTGATGAGTAGCAGTGGGAGGTACTGGTGGAATTGGAGTATGGGTATCATTATTAAGGTGAATGGGTTCGGGTACAACAAGTGGACTAAGTGGGTAGGATGGTGGACACAAATTAGATGACGTGGGAGGGCAAGGCAGTGGGTTCACATTGTCAAAATCGGGAGCTAGTGAGGAGGATATAGGCGTGGTTTGTGATTCAGTGGAAGAAGGTTGTGCAGTTGTGGGTGATGAATCGAGGTCCGGAAGCAGGCTAGAAGGAAAGGTTGTAAGACGAAATTGTGGCTGCATATATTTTCCTGAGGGAGTGGCGCATGACGTAACTGAAGGTAAAAAATTCTGCTCATCAAAACAAACATGTCGGGAGATAAGAACCTTGCCAGTCTAAGGATTGTAACATTTGTAACCTTTATGCTCCAAACTGTATCCCAAAAATATGCATTGGCAGCTCTTAAAAGCCAACTTCTGTCGCCCAAAAGGAGTCAAGCACGGATAACAAACTGATCCAAAAACTCGGAGATCAGAGTATTGCGGTACGGTGCCATAAAGCAATTCATAAGGAGATTTGGAATTGAGCATTTTTTACGGCAGCCTGTTAATTAAGTAGATAGCTGTGGAGAAGGCGTAAACCCAGAATTTTGTCGGTAGATGAGAATGGGCTAATAAAGTTAAACCAGTCTCCACTACATGTCTGTGCTTACGTTCCGCGACTCCATTTTGTTCAGGAGTGCCTGGGCAACTCAAACGATGGATAATGCCATATTCATTGAATAAATGTTTAATATGTTGATTAACAAACTCCCCGTAGCCATCAGATTGAATAAATTTGATCTTAGCATTGCACATATTTTGAGCCATTCGAAAGAAAGTTGGAAAGATATGTGCTACATCAGACTTGCGAATAAGTGGATAAAACCAAGAATATCGACTGTGATCATCAACTAATATTAAATAATAACGGAATCCTTCAGGAGATACAGTGGGAGACGGCCCCCATACATCACAATGAATTACATTTAATAATGAAGAAGACCGCTGAGTTTTATTTTCAAAAGGAAGTCGACGACTTTTGCCAAACTGACAGCTACTGCAAAGTTCATGATCTGAAGTCTGAGTAAATGTTGGAAGAACACCATGAAGGCACCGAAGAGTCTGATCAGAGGGATGCCCCAAGCGTGCATGCCAGAGCTTCGAACTGACTTTATTAGCTAAGAAAGACTGCTTCGGAGGTTGAGTTAAACTGTATAACCCATTACTGATTTTTCCCTGGTGCAGAATTGTGCCTGTCGTCACATCCTTAATACAATAACCAGAGGAGTTAAAAATGAGATGCAATTATGATCATGAGTAAACTGAGCAACAGATATAAGACGCTTGGCAATAGATGGTACACGTAATACATGAGATCGCATAACAGAACCATTTGAGAGGGGAATAGAAGCATGATCAGATTGTGATATTGTCAAACCTGTACCATCCCCAACCATTACAGTATCAGATCCACGGTAGGGAATCTTACCAGAGAGTTGCTTATTGTCCGGCGTCATATTGTGGGTGGCACCAGTGTCCAGGTACCAGTTTGAATTTGTTGGATCAGTGATAGTCATAGAATTGAAAGCTTTTGCAGAAGCCGCAACAACATCATCTGGAGCCCAGCAAGTATTTGCCTTGTGGTACGGATGACCACACCGATAGCATACAACTTGAGACCCAGCAGCAACTTGAGAGGAAGAAGAATTGTTTCTAATACCATGTAAGAAGTGATTTCCTTGTACCAATTCTGATATGCTCATTGATGTTTAAATACACGTACAACAACATTCAGTTACAATAGGAGATTACAACTGAAGACTACGAGCTTATCTATAACAAGTTTAAAAAGAGTCTGAAAGCTAAAGGAGACTCCAGCAAACTATATGATAAAAGATATCTACAAAATTCAACTAAACAAACTGTAATCTTCTGTTGGTCTTAACAATTTGAGCATAGTCAGATTCCCAACCTTCCTAGATATGCCACCAGTGAGAATATTATCTGTCAAGGATAGCGTTTGAAGCCTTGTGCATTCCCATATATCAGAAGGAATTTGGCCAGTTAACTTATTGGAAGAAAGATCGAGCTTTTCAAGGACAGAGAGACTATAGTTCACGTCCATTGGGAGGCTCCCGGACAGGCTGTTGTTAGCCAAGTCAATTATTCTCAGGGAGGACATGTTGAAGAGAAATGATGGAATTTGCCCTGATACATTTCCACTTCTTAAGCTCAGCACCTCCAGCTGTGTTAGATTCCCTATGTCCAGTGGAATTCCACCTGCGAAATTGATGAAAGCAAGAGATTACTAGTTTTATTTGAATGTACTGCTTTTTTGTCCTATATTACACGACTAGAGCACGATTAACCTCTCAAAGAAGATATGATATTTTCATGTGATCTTTACCAATTTTTTCTTTGGTGGTATGTACTCTGTTTTTTCATTGACGTACATATATTATACAGGGATCACAAAGTGGTGGCATCACACATTAAGCGATGTTAAGCTGATGGCCATCTTTGAATTGTTTGCGCAGCTAGTTCACTTGGAAATGGCTACATATTTCTTTAGAACTTAGCCTGTTCTGGATGAAATAGGTGCATAAAATCATCCACTATATAAGCTGAATAATCACATCATGGAAATTTAGCAATGAGATTAACCCGAAGACATGACAGTGAACCATGAGGTCATAGATTGATTCCTTTTCCAAATTTTCTGTCAATATACACTTGTACTGAAATGCCCCAATTTTTTAACTCATTGATTAGCCTAATTAATTTTGTGTGAACTAAGTTCTGCTTCGGTAGGACTAGATTGGACTTGTTGGTTGAGGACTAATTTGGGCAAGAGAAGAAAAGGTTATTTTGATAATACTTTCCAAACAGGAAAATAAGGCTCACCCTAGACTATTTAATGTCTCTTTCAGTCTATGAGTAGGGTAAAACCTATCCATATTTCAACAGCCCCACGCAAGAGAGAGGGGAGAATTCCTACGAAAATCAATAGTCACAAGTATTAGCTTTGAATCTTCGGGTTTTTCTCAGTATTTCACTTGTGTGGGTAAGTATTTTGTGTTCTTTAATTTATGGTGTAGGAATCAAGTATAGACGATTATAAAGTACAACTATGGGTACTTGTATAGAATATTTGTGATATAAACATCTTGAAGTTTAGACTTAATTCCTTGAAGAGGTAAGTTGATTGATCCCCTTCAAAATTTCCTATAATGATATTGTACATATTGTACATATGAATTTCAAGCTTTAGAATGTATGATTTATGAATATTATGCACGTGGAATGTGGATTAGATATTGGGTAGGAATCTTGACATAAACACATAATAGATTTTCGCGAAAAAGGCTTGTATATTCCTTGATTTGACAAAAGTTGCATATTTCTAACTCTTGAAAGAGAAGGATTTTGTTGACCAAAAAAAAAAAGAGAAGGATTTTGGCATGGTTTGTAAACAATGTTGCATCAGAAAAATATAATAAATAAAAAATAAAGTTGGAAAAGTAATTTTATGGAATAGTAACTAGGTACTGTTCACGGTGAATAGTTATCTGGGGTGCAGTTCATCGTGAACAGCAACTCATAAAAAAAATATTTATGGAATATTTTTATTTAAGTTAAGTTATAGTATTGCTTTTGTTCCTAAGAAAAAAAAAAGAAAACAAAAACTTTTAAATGCCCTTTTTAGTTTGGGCAAAAATATCAACCAAATTTCATATTACATGTTTTAGCATATCTTGTATCCTAACTTAGATTAATGATTCTTATGATGTCTTACTGCGTGTTGTTATATTGGTTTAAAAGCATTAAATGATTTTGAAAACTCAAAATAAAACCTTGGGACAAAAGTATTTGCATGGTTTCAAAGTATGATGCATTATGAAAATATTTTCTATGAGAATTGTTTCATACATTATTCGATTACTGCATGCATACATGAAATATTTGAAACTCAAGACTCTGAAAGGCTGTGAAACTATGACCCTTATTGGCAGGGGATAAATGCCAATAATTTTGACATTTGATTATCGAATACATATGAAATATTTGAAACTAAGCAATTTGGAAGGGCAGTGAAATTTTGACCCTTGTTGACTGGAGATAAATGCCGATATTTTGATTATATGGTGGAGGATAAATGCCAATAATTTGGACTCTATGGCATACTTTTGACTCTACGGCAGAGAATAAATGCCGATAAGACTCTCTAGCGGAGAATAAAAACCTACTTAGACTTGTGCATTGATTCGTTTAACTATGATCTCTTGGCATATGAATTTAGTTTGGCATAGACTTTTATAACTCTAGGCGTGAACTATTATGATTTCACATGAGCTTCATTGTTTTTAAATCTATGATATTTATGTACAATAATAATACGACTATTTGACATACAAGAATATTTTTAATGGTCCCAAGAGGTTTTCTTTGGGATTAGTACTTACTGAGATTTGTGTCTCATTTTTGTAAAAAAATGAATTTCTTTGCTGAGGGATAGACCTTGGCTATTGCTTGTGATAGAGGTCACTTTGACGGAAGATTGAATGAGCAATTTAGATTCTTAGTTATGACATGTACAACTCACTAAATCTTACGCATGCAGATGAAGATGAAGACCATACCTTTCAAGATATTTCCTCCAATGTGCAAGTCCTGAAGCATGGTCACCTTACCGATTTCTCTCGGTATGCTGCCATTAAATTGATTGAAGGACAATGAACGGAATTTGGACAGAAAATCCATTAGAATAGAGGTGAAGTCCACTAAGTGCCGAAAGATGATCACACATATCCATTGGCAGGCTACCAGACAGGCTATTAGCCGTGAGATCAATAGATTCTAAAGAAGATATGTTGAAGAGACTAGGTGGTATGGAGCAGGTGAGCTGGTTATTACTTAGTTGGAGTACTATAAGGCTCGACAGATTACTTATTTCTGGTGAAAAATATCCATTTAGAAAATTACCCGCCATGCTTAGTGTTTCCAGCTTTGAGATATTGCCTAAAGAAGCTGGAATTGAACCTGTAAAATTATTCTCATGCAGAAGCAAACTCTGAAGTTCTGGCAAGCGTCCAAGCCATGGTGATATCTCTCCAATCAGGTTGTTGAATCCCACATTTATGACCTTTAACTGATGCAGATGAACCAACTCATTTGGTAAGAAGCCACTGAAATTGTTAGAGTTGGAAAATTTCAACATGTGGGGCCACATATGTAAATATTTAAATGTGTTGTACTATCTATTAATTAAGCCTAATTAAAGTGATCTAATTAAGAATTAAGTTTAGGCTTATGGGTATAATTGTCATGGAATTAACGTGTAGATACCTTACTGGTATTTTTAATTTGATGAGGGGCCAAATTAGAAATATCTAAAACTTATAAGTTATATTAGGGTTATGATCCCCAAATTGTACGTACGTTTTTGTTTTTCTTTGCATCCCTATCAACAGAGAAAAAGGCTACATCTTTAGCAAAAGTTCGTAACAATTTGGAAGATCATTACCCATTCATCTATCTCTGGCAATAGATTCAGGTACGCTTCCGCTTTCTATATCTCATTATTCTCTTGAATTGAAGTGGGTAGTAACATATAATATTAGGGTTTGTTAAAGAAGTTCTTAAAAATATGTTAGATTATATTTGACAAATTCCTAACAAGTGGTATCAGAGCCACCCATGATCGATTCATGAGAATTGGTTAAAAGTTTAGTTTTGGGTTTGATCTTCCATGGTAAGATTTTCTAAAATTTCAAATTTTGATCCAGAATAAAGCATGTTTTAGGTTTCAAGATTTTTAAAAAAAACATTTGGGCACAGTCTGGTTCAAGTAGTACCGTGAGGTAATTGTGTCGTGTATCGTCAATATGCTTGCTGATGTAAACGCATTTGACGAGATTTGAAATTTTGTGCTAAAATTTAGTTGATAATTGTTGACCAATAGGTCATATGTGATTCATGATATTTGTATTGTATATTGATTAGTGCACGTGACTGCCTTCAAAGAAAAAGGAACAGTAAAATAGAAAATATGACAAAGCTAGCAACATGATCAGTAGTTGTACTTTGACAATGATGATTATGTTTAAAGATATATTATTTTATTATAAATCGTTCCTTATGTGCATGTCCTGGATATTTCAGATAGTATTGCTTGGATTCATGGGCATGTGTTGGTTAGTGGGTATGAATCAGAGATGCATGGTTGGCATGTTCAGGAGCCTTTTGAAAATTGGGAATTGAATAACTATTACTGCTCACTGTCATTATATTAGATAAAATCCATGAGAGCTTATGACTAATTCGTTTGTAATTAGATCATTATTTTTGGTGATTTTGGTTAAGTTCTACGCTTTTATATATAGTTATTCGAATGGAAGGATATGATATGTATTATCATAATGCCACCTTACTGCATCTCTTTTGAAACCAAAAGCTTGGTCAACGAAAATTATAATAATATTGATACATGCTGAGTCGCTTGATTCAGGTGAATGTGGTTTACATCAAAAATTAAATTTGATCATGTTAATCGTTGTGACGAGTTTTTATATCAAGAAGTATGAGCCCCAAAAGAAATTCTATAATTCTATATGTTGGCACATTATATGTGTAATATTTGATTGCTTGATTTTCAAGCCGTCAAAATAGGCCTGTTCATCACTATTTCAATGCAAGGCTCATTAATTTTGTGGCAGAAGCCAATTTTTGCTGGAAACTATAGAATAAATAAAAATTATTTATTTTCGTTTTAAGGAAAATTAAGTTAAACTCAAATATTCTGATACATCAATTATGACCTTTTAAGGTTGTCTAACACTCTAAATAGGTTAATTAAAACAAGATGTCGCCAAAGTGACCTCTCTTGTGTAGATTGTTCATGAGGAATGTTGGATGTTTGTGTGTGTGTATATTCATGCGGGTATTAGTCGGCCCAAAGGAAGGTTAATATTTGGCCGAATTGCACACATGCCTGTGGTAGTAAATATGTGACAATTATAAGGTTTACATGTGAGTAATAAGTCAATCCAAAGATAGGCTTATTATTTGACATGAGTTATTGTCAATGTTTGATCACTATACCGAGAGTACCATTTACAAGTTAATATTACTGTCCAAAGACTTGATATTAATGTTGTGCTGGGTATCTTGAGATGGGGTTTACAATTATTTGAATTTGTTGATTATTTTTCTTTGTTATTAATGTGAGCATATTTGGTTATTTGATTTGTTCTCTATACAACTAGTGTTTGTACTATATCTGCCAACATAAATTCAATTCTCATGCTTAATGGGATGAACTTTAAGGATTGGAAAAAGAACATTTTAATTGTTCTTGGCTGCATGGATCTAGACCTTGTGCTTCGGATAAAGAAACCCACTTCTCTTACGGATGCAAGTTCTCTTGATGACAAGAGGAACTTTGAGAAGTAAGATCGCTCAAATCGCATGAGTCTCATGATCAATAAGTGTAGCATTCCAGAGGCATTTAAGGGTATGGTGTCCGAAGGGATAACCAGTGCCAAAGATTTACTAGCCAAAATTGAGAAACATTTTGCGAAAAAAAACGATAAGGCTGAAACAAGCACGCTTCTAGCAAGCTTGATTTCAATGAAGTATAAGGGCAAATAAAATATAAGGGAGTACATCATATAGATGTCTCACATTGCTTCAAAGCTTAAGGAGCTAAAGCTTGAGCTGTCGAATGACTTGTTCGTGCATTTAGTGTTTATATCGCTTCCTACACAATTTAGTCAATTTAAGGTCAATTATAACTGTCAGAAGGAGAAATGGACTCTAAACAAGCTCATTTCATATTGTGTGCAAGAGGAAGAAAGGTTGAAGCATGAAAGAACTAAAAATGCTCACTTGGCTAGCATCTCTAAAGATAAGGGCAAGAAAAGAAAGAAGGAATATGAAGCTGCTAAGGGTCCAGAGCAGAAGAAATCGCAACAGGAAAATGAGCGATATTTCTTATGCAACCGACATGGACATGAAACGAAGAATTGTGCCAAATATCACACTTGGCGTGCAAAGAGAGGTACAATTCTCACTTTGGTCTATTTTAAGGTTAACTTAACTTCAGTACATAGAAACATTAGTGGTTAGATTAAGGTTTCTATGCATAGTTGAATAAGACACTTTGGTTGTACCGTCATTTAGACGGAATTTGGTTTATATTTCCATTTTAGAACAAATCAGGATATTGTTGTTCTTTTGGAAATAATAAGTTTAGACTTTCTTCAAATTCAACTATTGTTATCACTAGTTCATTATGCAATTGCAATAACCTATGTATATATATGAGTACCCACTAAAGCATTCTCACATTTGGGGATGTCCAGTTAAGGCAAGGCCTTATAGGCCACATAATGGGAAATTGGACTCCGAAACAGTAAGCAGTTGCTTTATTAGGTATTATAAAGCGATCAAGGGATACAAACCATAAAATCCCACAATTAAGTCAGTTTTGAGACAAGAACTGCAACATTTTGAGGATATTGAGTTTGAGGGAGAAATAAGGTTATGAACATTGTCTTTGAGGAGGAATCAGTTTCGATTCCTACTATAGTTTTTGATAATTTGCAGGTTTCTACACCCTGTCATTGATCAAGAAGCAAATTTGGAACCTCAAAAGACAATGTTAAAAAACTCTTCATACATGATGAGGTAATTGTTCTAGAAGAACAAACTCAATAACATCAAAAAACAATGCCACTAAGGAAATTCACAAGAGAAAGGAGAAATACAATTTTTTCCAAAGAACATAAGAAAAATAATGGAATGGTGGGAGATGATTCAATCAACTTCTATCAGGACATGCATGGTTCTAACTCTCAAAAGTGGATTAATACCAATCAAGAGTGCAAGTTAATACAAGACAATAAATTTGGGATCTTATCCTATTACCAGCAGGTGCGAACCTCATTGGTTAAAACCAAAGGGATTTGAAAGGTAATGTGAAAAGATTACTAGTCTTGTAGCTTAAGATTTTACTCAAAAGGAAGGCATTAACTTTTGAGAGACTTTCTCTTAGGTTTCAAAGAAAGACTTTTTCAGGACAATTATGGGGAATGTTGCACATTTTGAACTTGAGTTACATCAAATGGATATTAAGACAACGTTTCTCAATGGTGACATTGATGAGACAATGTATATGGTACAACTAGAAAACTTTGTGTTGAAAGACATAAAGAATATGGTTTGCAAATTAAAGAAATCCATCTATGTACTCAAGCGAACTTTCCGTTAAAGGTACTACAAAATTCATCAAGTAATTATCTCCTTTGGTTTTGAGATAAATGTTGTTGATAATTGTATGTAACTCAGGTTCAGTGGGAGTAAGAATATCTTCCTGGTTTTATAAATTGATCACATACAACTTGCCACTAATGATATAGGCATGTTGCACGAAACCAACTTGGTGACGTCTCTTTTGTATTAGGGATTCAGATACATCGATATTGTTCTCGGGGTATTCTTGAATTATAACAAAAGAGCTATATCGATAAGATATTTAAAAGTTTGGCATGCAGGATAATAAACCAGGTGACACCCTTGTCACTAAGGAAACTTCAGTTTCAAAAATGCCCAAAAAAGGTGATGTTAAAGTTAAAGAAATTCAGAAGATCCCTTATGCGTCAGCTATAGGGAATCTTAAGAAAACTCAAGTATGTATATGTATCTATTGTTCGTACATAGTAAGTATGTTAGGTAGAAACTAAGGAACCCTGTAATGGATCATAAAGTAAATAAAGACACAAATGGGTTATAATGAATTGATAAAGAATAAAAGATTACATGTTCACATATCGGAAGTCAGATCAGTTTGAGATCATTAGTAATTTTGATTCGGCTTCTTGGCATTCCGAGACATTGAGAGATCCATCAAGTGTCTAGCTACTTAAAGAAAGAGTACAGAGTGTACAGTTTTTATAAAGCATATTGGGATAAACTCTATGATTGCGGATCCGCCTATTAAGGAACTATTACCCAAGGTCTTTAATGAGCACATTGCTCATAAGGGTGTAGTATTGTATGAGGATATTACGGCTTAGTGGGAGTTTTTATTTTGATGCTTTATGTATGGTTTAGGACACACTTTGGTATTTGGTATTTGGATGTTTTCTGCAGAAATCAAGTATTCAGTTTAGATTCACTCTGTTATATTATATTCAGTTTTGATCTCACTAAAGTAGGACCAGTTGGAAATAGACATGTCTGGATCACATTTCATGTAATTTTCTATGCTACGCATCCATGATTGATCTATGTCATTTGGTTATATTATTAGACGTGACCATTGATGGGTTTAGTTACGTTAAATGTGACGAAGACTGCTTTGATCCTATATCGATATAGTCAATGGACGAGATTGTCTGGATATACCCTAAGGTTGTGATAGCAAATTTTGGAGCTCACAAAGTTAAACACATTTGTAAGGTTACATATGTGGCCCAGTGAGAGATTATTGGAAAATTTCGACATGTGGGGCCACGCACGTAAATATTTAAATATGTTGTGCTATCTATTAAGTAAGCCTAATTAAAGTGATCTAATTAAGAATTAAGTTTAGGCTTATGGGTATAATAGTCATTGAATTAATGTGTAAATACCTTACTGGTATTTTTAATTTGATGAGGGGCTAAATTAGAAATATCTAAAACTTATAAGTTATATTAGAGTTATGGTCCCAAAATTGTACGTACATTTTGTTTTTCTTTGCATCCCTATCAACAGAGAAAGAGGCTACATATTTAGCAAAAGTTGGTACCAATTTGGAAGATCATTACCCATTCATCTATCTCTGACAATAGATTCAGGTACGTTTCCGCTTTCTATATCTCATTATTCTTTTGAATTGAAGTGGGTAGTAACATATAATTTTAGGGTTTGTTATAGAAGTTCTTGAAATTATGTTAGATTATATTTGACAAATCCTAACAGTTAGAGCTAATATCTAGTGATGTGAGGAATGTGAGGTTTCCAAGATGAGAAGCAATGGTGCCCTGGAGACCAAAATCAGACAGATTCAAGGCTCTGACCCTGTGGTGAAGCATACCACAAGATACACCAATCCAGTTGCAAATTGAGCTAGTTGTAGACCAGTTTTTTGACAAGATATTATAAGGGTATGAAGTGATATGGCTTTTGAAAGCAAGGAGAGCAGTTTGATCAGTGGTCATGTTATGAACAGAGATGGCTAAGCAAACTGTTAGGCAGTTGAGCAACCATATTGCACATGCCGAAGAGAAACAATTAGACCACCCCATACCTATATAATATGAAGATAAATTTGGCAATATAAGTAGTGCATATATTTTTTTGTTTGTCAAAGTGCTGACAGATATATGCTGATAATTTTATAGTGACATTTATTGGGAAGACAACATAGAAAACTAATACTAGGAGAGGTGAAGCAGTATTTACCAAATTAAATCTTATTTTACTAGGTGGAACTCACAAAATAATTTATGTTATATGTGATTTTTTGTTCAAAAAATAATTGGTGTCCACAACCCAATTGATTTTAATTTTCAAAATCACATAGTTTCTATGGGTTTATTTTGTGTAGCATTGGCCTCACAAAGTAATTCAAATTATATGTCTGTTTTAGTCTAAAAATAAATTAGGCCCCACAACTCAATTAATTTTTTATTTTCAAAATGACAGTTTCTATATATCATTATATCCTTACTTAACTAGCCTACGAAATATAAATTAAATTAGTCACCACCAACTAACATCAGATAGGAACATCACTTAACCAACTCACAAGATATAGACTGGATTAGGTACCATCCACTAATATAAGATGGGAACACGCCAACTTCCCTTCGCCTAGCCTAATGGCTGAATTTGAATCAAAATTCAGAAAGTACAGTGGCCCGACTCAAAACTTGTACTAGGCAAGTCAAGACAAAGTTTGAGAAAAAGAGAAGAGTCGAACTCACATTGCACGGTTGGATGACTTTTCCACTTACCAACTGGGATGACCCTTCAATAAAATATAATCTCTTTGCAAGGCATTTGAAGGAAAAAGTAAAAATATATCAAACGTTGAAGTTATGGATGAATTTAACTTTTGATGTGGGTCTTCACTGACCCCATGAAATCCTTTCAAAATTTCGTGGGTATCAAAGAAATTGCTCTGTTAACCCAACTCTTAAATAGACTTTCATGGACTTAAGCAAGTGTAATGGGATGATGCCACCGTTAATTATGTTTCACTTGGGTGTGCCTACTTCTTGGTTTTGAACTTTACAAGAGAATATACTTTGTATATTCTCTTGCATCTCATTTTGTTTTTCTTCTTCTCTAACTTGTTTATGTTTCTTTTGTTTCTTCTTCTTTTGTTTTTACTAATTTATTTTCGGGATCTAAGAAAACGGAGATAATTTATTGCAATCTTCACTTACATTTTAGATCCGCATATCGATATTAAATAAATCATTGAAAAAAAATTAAAATATTCTTTCTTGAGTTGGTTTTTGTTATCCAAGCCGCAAAATATATATTTGATTTTTTTTTAACAATTTACATATTCACTTGTAGGATATTTTCAATCTAATGTTTAATTATATTAAGATTTTCACTAAAATTGGCAACAATATTAATTTTTTCCTTCAAAAAGTTAAATTTAAAAAAAAAAAAAAAAAAAGTTAACTAGGAACTCTAGTATCTGGACAAATGGAGTATTGATCCTTATTTCAATTATTGTATAAATAGCCTATATTTTAAAGAATATACCAACTAATAAAAGAGATAAAAAAAAAGTATCATACTGTATTATACCTATTACAAAGATTTTTGGATCCTTTTATAAAAATGTCTGACGGCTAATTTTCTTTACTTCATCTCTTGTTCTTATTTTAAGGTTTGACTTTCAATCTACTACTTCGATTGTTTTTTTTTTTAAATCCTAGCAAATGAAGATGTCTGGGTAGATAGCAACGATAAATAATATGCAATTGGCAACATAAACTATCATAAGGCTTGTTAGATGAAGCGTTGTTAATGAGAATGCTTCATTTGTTAAATCCGAGTTTTTAATACGAAGTAGACATGCCGATAAGCAAGTGTACCGACTTGTCATAATCTCTTTTAAATTGATTACATGGACTCATGTCTAGAAAATGATTGGAAGAGGCGGGGCTCTTTATAATAATGAATCTGACGTGGTGTGACTCTAAATAATTTAGTGAGAGTCATTGAGTCCGGTTGAAAAAAAAAAGAGAAAATATAAAAAAAATATATATTGATTCAGGAATTACCATCAACGATAGCTTTAGAACAAAAAAACAATATAATAACTATATGTTGAAATTTTGATATTTAGAAATACAATATGGAAATGTCCATTTATAATCCTCATAATTTGTGACCAAGAATAATTCAATAAGGAAACCTGAATTCTAGTGTAATAAGGATACAGAATAATAATGCCTAAGTCTAGACTATTGTCTAAACTAGTACCATAAAATAAGAAATAATATTGAAACCTAAAATATGTTTCAACAGTCCCCTCAAACTCAAGTATAGTGAATCTGGAGCAACTTGAGTTTGATAACTGATAATTGTTGAGGCATCTTTAAGGCATTGATCAAAGAACATTCATTTGGAGTTAGAATCAAACCAAAATGGAATCAAAGGACCATGACTGAAGGCACAAAACAATGATGACAACTGGACACTCGCTACACCGAGACAAGGGACAATTGAGGAAGAAGATATTGTCTTCTTACGACATTAGAAAAAGAAGGTACAATTAGGACCACGGTTGAAGGCATACAATAACAACAACAATCGAATGCTCATATGCCTAGAAAAAGGACGGTTGAGGGAGAAAGAACGTCTTCTTAACACATAAGGAGAAAGAAGGTACGATTAAGGAACCACAACTAAAGACACACAATGACGACGGCTACAGGACACTCGGATGCTTGGACATTCAACAGTGGCAGCAATGGTAGTAGTAATAATGAGATAACAATGATACAGATTACCAGTATGATAGCTCTAATACCATATTAAAAAAGAAATGGAGAAAATAAATATTGATTTAGAAGCCAACACCAACGATGACTCTAGAACATAGAAAAATATAATAAATACATGTTGGAATCTTGACATTAAAAAATACAATATGAGAGTGCCTATTTATAATTATAGGCCTCATAACTTATGACCAAGAATAAGAACTAGACTAATTAGGAATATAATTCAATAAAGAAACCTGAAATCTAGTCTAATAAATAAATGAAATAATAATGCCTAAAGCTAGACTATTGTCTAAACTAGTGCCATAAAATAAGGAATAATATTGAAACCTAAAATATACTTCAACAAGTCTGGTTGACAACCCCTCGTGTCTACATATAAAGATGAATTTTTCTTTACTTAACTATGTCATAGTCCACTTCTGAAGATTGTGGGCCATCGAGGACTAGAATAGATCTATGCATAATATTATGGTTTTATAACCAAGATTTAATCGCTTATAATATTATGATGTTATGAGATGATCCTTACTTATTATGGATGAGAAATAATCAGGTTTTTTCTAAATTTTTTAGATCAAGTAATATTGAGATTAATTTATTAAATATAATTTTTAATAATAACTTACTTGTAAAGGAAGAAAATAAAAGTAGATGTTAAAAGAGGTCAACATGTAAATTACAAATTGTGTTTCATGTCTTCGGTTCGAGTTTCAAAAATTTAAAACAACTTTAATGAGAATCATGAAATATGAGAATTACATTGTGAAAACAGAAAAATGTCATATACTAATTAAAGTAAAAAACATTATAATAAATATGCAAGATGGGAAATGCATATTCCTACCTCCCACCCTATCCCGCACAAGAAATAAACATTGGTCCTCACCACTTGTATTCCATTTCTCATCCCAATAAATTTCCATTAATGGATAATATCTAGTTTGAGATAGGAGCAAAACGAGTACTTATGAATAATATCTAGTTTCACTCCTTAGGGTCTGTTTAGATTGGGGGATTTGGAAGGAAATGATAGAATTTTGAAGGTAATCATTTCTCTTATTTCGATGGGAGGGATTTAGTGTCATTTGGGGTGATTTGAATTAATTGATTCAATAATGTCTATATTGCATTCTTAGTTTTATAAAATTATAATTACAAATATTACACTTGTACTTTTAGAAAAAGATAAAAATGTCAACTTGTTATAAAACTTATCATTTCATTTCATTTCTTTTCGAATCTAAACAAAGAATATACATAATTATTTATGGATCAAACTTTATAATTTTACTCAATCCAAACAAAAAAAGGAAACAAACAGTTGATTATTGATTTTGGATATACAACGGCAAATCAACAGATGACTAAAGGGACACGTATTGCATTAGTATGGATTGATGGATCCATCTATCTTCTGATTCATCATTATAAGAGAGGATTTATGTAAGTTTGGATTCATATAATAATTTCCCACAACTAAAACTTACTTCCGAAGCAAGATTTTTTATATGCTATACCGCTGGACACTAGCCTTTTCAAAAGGTTCAAGCAGGCTAGCAGCTGTGTGATTTTGTACGTGAATATGAAGTAACAACTAACTAATAAATGCTGGAATAAGAGAGGGCCTCTGTTTTTTATAATGAAAATTACATGTGATCCTTGATTTTGCAGAAGAACACAGTGCCGCAATTAAATGTGGTGGTGTTGTCTGGTAGATATTAGATATATGTGTTCTGTTTCTTTTCTTTTGTTTTTTTCTTTTTGGTCATTGTACTTATATCTACTCATAACATTGGATAACTTCAATTTTCTAGTGAGATCAGATCTTTTCAAATTAATCCAGTGAAAGATATCATTTATCAACTCAATTTTCTCCACAAGAACTTCAACCCTTATTATAGCAATGTTCTTCATGCATGTTCAGTTGTTTAAGGCTTTTTTTATTTCTTGTAAAATAACTTGTTAGTAAAAAAATTTCAAGGGGAAAATATTTGTCTAAAACATAGAATATTTTTTTATTATTTGATTGTCATACTGAAAAATAATTTTTATTGGGGATGTGAGAGGAAATTCTTGAGTAAACTTAGACTGGTCCTAGCCATGGTCTAAGCCTTTTATTATACAAAGTAACCCCATAATATTGATAAATTACACTTCCTTCTATCAAAAAAAAATATTCTTCATCACTCCCACAAACACACCACAATGCTTCTACCATTTTCACCACCTTCTTCCTTCCAAATCAACAAACCCACATCTTTTCTCCACCATTTCTTCTTTTATAACCTCCAACAAACCACCTTTCACCCATTACCCTCCCTTCATCATTTCTTCTCTTTTTCTTTTTTTTTTTGAAATTCGTGGTGTCCGAGCTTTGCCCGACTAATCCCACAGGACTTCGAAGTTAACGGTCAGATAAACCTCCATTGGCCCTGAGGGGACTTGAACTGTCAACCTTTGGATACACCCTCAAGAACTTTACCAGTTGAAAAATAGAAGAAGAAAATATTGAGGCAATAAACCTACCAGTGTTTATCATTTCTTCTCTTATCACCTCCAACAAACTCACTACCCTTCACTTACCATTTCTATAACCAACTTCCACCTCTAATAATTGTTGAAAAATGATGACTTATAAAATGGGTTTGATTAAGATGTTGGATATTGCATTTTGGAGGTTGGATTCGAACTTAGAACAAGGAGATAAGTATCTTGATCTTAAAATACATGAAATTGATATCAAAAAGTAAAGATTTAAACATTGCTTGAATATTTTTCGATGAATTTTCAGTCATGGGAAAATGCTAAGCAATGTGGGTCATTTTAAAATTTTACAAAATTAAAAGGGTATTGTTGTTATTATACCAACTAAGTGTTAATGACGTGGCAAGAATTTATTGGCTTAGACTATGGCCCCAACCATAGTCTAAGTCTACCTAAGAATTTCGCAGAGGTGAAGACTTGATAGGAGGTTGGTTGGGGTGTGTGGGGTTGGAGTGAGGTGGGGAGTGAGGTGGAATATGGAGGAGATAAAAACAGTTTACACTCCACCTAACTAGACATTTCCTTTAATTGAAAATATTTTTTGGTTGAACTATTTTATGGTACTATCAAACACTAGAAAAAATTGGAAAATACTTTCTAGGAAATTTATTTACAATAAACAAATGGACCCTAAGTGTATTAATTATGTCTCGCCCCCCGTTTTTTTGCATTTTTTTGGATTTAGGGGAGGCCGAGGCCATACAATGTAACCACCAAGACTCAAGCTCACAATCTATACATAGCAAATTACATACCACCGGGCCAAAAAAATGCCAGCGAGATGGATACTTGCAAAAAGTTGGGTATCCAAACCCAAAATAGATAGGTTTGAAAATCATTTAACAAGAACAAGATCATTATAGCAAAACTCGCTAGTAATCGAACCCTAAATTAGTTTAAATAGAAACAAAATAAAATAAAAACGTTGAGAAATTCAAATTAAATGTTAAAAAAGCCTAAAAATAAAATGAATCAAAATTCAAACACCATAGGATGATATATATGTGTCATGTGTGTATAGGTACATATATGTATATATAAATATGTATATATGTATATATACATATGTATGTATATATGTATATATGTATATCTATACATACATATGTATATATACATATATACATACATATGTATATATACATATATACATATTTATATATACATATATGTACCTATACACACATGACACATATATATGTATGTATGTATGTACAGTGGCAGATCCAGACACTAGGGGTTAGGGGCACTACATGGCGGAGTCGGTAACTATGCCTAGAATCATTATTTTAATATAAGTGATCATAATATTAAAAAATAAAAAATTCACGGATATTTGAGTCCGAACTATTTAATTAAAAATATAAAATAATCAATTAAAAATAAAAAAAATCTAAAAATCATCCAAAAAAATTAAAATAGAAATAAATGTACAATTAAACTATAAAAGTTTAACTAAATGTTAAAAATATTACAAAACTAAACAACTCAAAATTCATATACAATGATAAACACAAATAGTCCCTAAAATATAGAAAATAAATTCAAAACATATTTAAGAATAAGAGAGTAGAAGTGAAAAATGAAGAGAGAAAAGCATGAGGAAGGAGAAAGAATAAAAATCAGAGAGTATAAAAAAAGGAGATTTTTTTTTTTTCAAATTTCAGGGGGTGCACTTTGGCTCTGCCAATGTGTATGTATGTATGTATGTATGTATATATATATATATATATATATATATATATATATATATATATATTTATTATATTTATATGTATACATATGAAAACTATTATTTTTTAATAAGTCAATAATTGCATTTTAACATTTTTTATTTCTAATACCAAAATCTATCAGATTACTCATAAGTCATCCCTTATAAAAATCAAATCTTAATATATATCCTATCGGTTTTATTATGGAATCGAATACTCGTTAATTCTGAATTTAAACCTTCTTTATTGTCATCCCTACACATAAGTACATTTGATGAAATTCTGAGCCTATTCTTTGATCCCATGGACCCATAGTACAATAAAACAAACTCTATAATGATGAGAATTTTATTAGGCCCACTACCATCACTAATAAGAATAGAGTTTAGAGTGTTTATTTCCTACTTTTGTCAAAAGAGTTGAGAGTTGAGAGTTGAGAGTTGAGAAAATTTATGGGTGTTTATTATTTTTAAATTTCCAAAATGTCTTGAAGAATTATCCCTTATAATTTTTATATAATAATTAGGTGGGCATAATTATTTTTCTGAAGAAATGTCATGCTGCTAGTGCTACTTAGGCTGACGTCATTGCCCTGGGGGAAACAATCATTGTTGCAAAAGGTTTGTTTGGATTTAGGGGGATTGGATAATAAATAAAATGAAAGAATAAAATCACAAAGAAAAGAAAAGGGAATTAAATCTTATTTGAATTGAATAAGATTATATATATATATTTAAGGATCATGTAGGATTATTTATTTATTTGATTGAAAAAGAAATAAAAGAGAAGGATACATTCATAATATATTCATATATTTACGCTCAGTGGGAGGATCTCAAGATTTGGATTTTTTATATCTTATATGTTTTTGATAAGGAGTAAATCTTGAGCTAGTAGATCTGAGCTTAGTGCCTACAAAATAAGAAATGTAATGCGTGTGTTATGTCTTAGGGACTACATCTGACGATCAAGTCAATGATTGAGGGGAGAAAAAAGGTTAATTTTGTATCTAAGTGTATCTATATTGCCAGGTGTTTAGATCGTGGTATGTGCATGTAGCCCAAATACCACGATCTTTGAGCGACAATGTCGAAGAAATGTCCCCCATGAATGGATAGGGACTGGTCGAGCGCCCAAATTTTCGTAGGTCACAATGATGAGGTCAGCGACTTTTTTACATACCAAGTCGACATTTTCCTACCCAAATCGATTTCCCTCCAATTCCTTGAAGCTTAGTCGAGGTTCAGGGAATTATCTCTTGTGCTGACCTAAGCTAAGGACTGCTCAACCATTGATTACTGTTATCTAACACATTAATTATTGTGTTGTGTTCGATCTCATTAGGTGCAGCGCGACATTCCGTTTTTCCATTATAATGATTAGCTTAACCGTTGGGCTTTGTGACATCCCTCTATAAATAGGTTAGGGATTTATCTTTTCTCACATTTCTAGCAAATTATTTTCCCTCTAGCATTTATCATATCCTCAATGCTTAGCTCGAGAGAACTCTCAGTACTCCCTATAGTAGCTTTCAGGTTGAGCGAACTCTTATTTCGATAGGTACATCACCCTTTTCTTTCTTCTTTCATACTTCATTTTCTTTTAATTTATGGCGACGTCGAGAACAGAGTTGAAGTCTCAATATGAGTCAGTCTACTCCTATGGCCGAGGTGAAGAGACAGAGCCAGAATCATCCTCAAAAGCCATGCCTTTGGTTGATGATGACCCAACTGCTGAGGGTTCAAAAAATGAAGTTGGTGGAGATTGGGAAGAAAAAAATGCGGAGCTTGATGGATTTTCTGACGTGGAAGGATATGCAGGGTAGGGAGTTTCACCTTTGGTTGACTTGGCTAGCGTAGAGTTCCCCACTGCCCCTATCTTTAATCCATTCTTGGCTCTTAGGTCCCATTCCAATCAGACTACCCACAGTGCTACTACTGCTGGGAGCACATAGGTAAATGCATCAGGCCACTCCTCAAGGCTCGAGAAGAAGGAGATTTTTGCCTACTACAAGAGGTAATGTCTTACTAAACGGTCAGAGGTTAACGTCAAACTATCTAGTGGTGCCCTCCCCCTCAACTATAAGATCAGGATTGCCAAGAGGGATGAGGCCGCTTGTGAGATAGAGCTCGATGATAGTATATTTTATTATGCCTTTTTTCAAGTTTATCTACCTTCCCGTGCCCCCTTATATGGCTGAGATATTTGACTACTTTGAGGTTGCCATAAGCTAGCTGATCCTAATGTCTGGGCCATAATGGTTGGTTTTTTATGTTTATGCCAAAGACATGAATCTTACCCCGACCAGCATTTATTCCGAAGGTTCTTTTTCTTGAAGCTAGGCCTAAGTAGGAGGGATTGGTATTACTTTAATGCACGAGAAAAGTGCACCATATTCGCCGACTGGAAGCCCTTCTTCAAAGGGTGGCATAACAAGTATTTTTATATACCTAGAGAATGAAAACTACTTTGAGATGGGAAGAATAAGGCTCCCCATCTCATTCCCGAGGAGCAAGCGGCTTTCCAAATACTCCAAAATATACCTAGTTTGATGATGGTCCAAAGTTGGTTAAATGGGACAAGATTGGGGCCTCAAGCTTATTTAGGACATAGCTTGTTTCCCTAACAATCTCTCACCTCGGCATGTTCCTTGAAGGGTCTACCTCTCTAAAGAGAAAAAAAAGACCAGAATAAGGCAAGGTTCATGCTTGTAGTCAAAGAGTCCCAACCTCGAAGTGGTAGTAGACTAATATTCATTCTTTGAGACTTTTCTAAGTACCTTTATTTTGTTCATAGCTTTTACTTTGCCTTTGTAGGTATGGACCCCATAGACTTTGTTTACTCTACCGAGGAGGCCTCGTTCCAGTACCTAGGTACAAAAAAAGAATAGACCCCTAAGGTCTCCTCAAGAGCATCCAAGAAGCGAAAGCCTAATGCCCCAATCCCCAATCATCTTGAGGCACTAGCCCCCGGCAATGCTGACCTTGAGGAAATGGCAAGAGATATAGGAATCCTTCCCTAAGAGGCAGCAGAATAAGCAAAACTCTGCTAGATCAGGGGTAGCCATTGCTGACAAGCCCATTGAGTTGGGCGAGACTCTGACCCCTTCCCTAGAGAAGAACGTAAAGGATAAAGGCCCTGCCAAAGATAAAGGGAAAGAGCTCACAAAGAAGTACTTTTCCTCTTGTAATATAAAGGTACATGACAAGGGTAAAACCAGGAAGTTCATCCTCACTGGCATACCTTACAATGTGATAATGGTCGAGATGATGAAGAATACAACTCTTCGTAAGATTCCAGTTTCTTTCCTCATACCCATATTCTATTGTTTTCCTATTTTTGACACAAACTCTATCTCTTCCAAGATGCATCCAGCACACAATCTATGCAAGAAACAATGGTCATCATTGGATCCCTTTATGCCGAGCTCGACATGAAGTATGAATTTGTTTGAGCAAAGAGCAAATATGAGAAAGAGGATAAGACTTCAAAGATATCTTGGAGACCAAGAAGAAGATCCAAATACTCGACGCCGAGCTAAAATTTGTGAAGACAGAGCTTGACAAGTTGAGAAAGAGCAACTAGTCCTTCCCTAAGCGTAAGAAGAAATTGAAGGAGGATGTTTCCTCTAAGAAGTTGGCTCGAGGTTGAGGTAAGGGCCATTGAGAAGTTTAAGGTGAAACTTAACCATTTTTGTTTTGTACTTTATCGTTTCATTTCAATGACAAAGCTAGAACTTAACCATGTTTGCTTTGTACTTTCTAGCTTTATTTCAATGAAAGAGCTAAATTTTTTGATTGAATGTGCTACGCCTCGGGAGTAGACGTACTACCCTAGCCTATTTTTTAGTATATGTTATTCTAATGGTTTTGTTTGACTATAGGATATTGTTTGACTTATTGTGGCCCTCGGGGAACATTGGTCAGAATGAGCTCTTGGTACTATTAGCCTACCCTCTGGTGGGTATTACTCAAGACAAGTCGTCGGCTCTATTAGTTGCGGGTAGTGGTCAAGGTAACTATGTGGCTCTGGTAGCCTTCCCTTGTAGGGTTTTATTTAAACATTGAAGCATAAAAGCTTAGGAGAAAGATAAAATCTTCATTGACATATTAGATTATATGAAGTATCACTGTAGGTGCTCGGCGTTCCAGGCCTTTTTCAATTCTCTTCCTTCTTTATCGACCAGGTGACCAGGTCGGATTTCTCTCTATCCTATACGGGCCTTCCCAAGTCAGGGCTAGTTTTCCATCTCTGGTTTGGTGGAAGTTAGCTCGCCTAAGGACTAAGTCTCATTCTTTTATTGGCTTGGGTCGGACTTGTTTGGCAAAAGCCTTCTACATAGGCTTCTTCTCAGCTAGCATCTTGATCTAGGCCTTGGTACGGAGCTCCTCGACAAGATCTAACTTTCCCCTTATTCTAGGCCTCTTTATTACTTCTTGACATAAGTAGATCTGGCTACTAAGGGATTCGATCTCCACTGGACAAACAACTTCATAACTGTATGTGAGATTTTCATCTCATAGGGCTTCACCCTTATGTGCATAATGAGAATTATACATGAATCAAAACAAAAAAGATTAAACCTTGTTAAAGGTCAGGCAAAACGGAGTCTCACCTGTCTTTGAGTTGTACATGGTATAGTATACCTATAGGACTTCGGGAACAATGTTCGCCTATTATCTCTTTGGTCGGCCTAGCTTTGTTTTTATTCCCTACAAAATAGTTTAATTAGTAACCTCGACTTGGCCATTGTATTGGGGATGAGCTACAAAAGAGAAGAGTAAGTTGATCCCGAGCTCGGTACATTACTCTCGAAAATAAGCACTGTCGAATTGTCTTCTCTGATCAACCACAAGGACCCTCAAAACCCCGAAGTCGCATACTATTGATTTTTACATGAAATTCTATGTTTCTTTCTCCGTAATGTGGAGTATTGCCTCGGCCTTTACCTATTTAGTGAAATAATTCACATTGATGAAAGCAAACTACCTTTGCCTCGTGCTTGGTGGCAATGGCCCTTTGATATCCAGACCCCACTGGTAAAATAATCATGGGCTTAATATAACTATTAAGTTGGCTGCGGGTTTCCTTTGGACTTTAGCGAACTTCTGACAAACATCACAGCTCTTTACAAATTCTTTAGAGTCTCGATCCATCGTCGCCCAAAAGTAAGCATGCCTTAATGTGTTCTGAACCTGTGCTTTCCTTCCAAGATGATTTCCACATATTCCTACATAGATTTCTCGGAGCACATATTTCCCCTCCTCGGGCCTAACACACTTTAAGAAGGGCCAAGTGAAAGACCTTTTGATCAAGTGGCCTATGATCAGCACGAATTGAGAGGCCTGTTGCTCGATCTTGCATGCCCACTTTTTATCGTTTAGCACTAGCCTATCTTCCAAGTAATCCATGGTTGGCTTTGTCAAATCTGGCCTACTATCGATATGAGCCACTTGATCCTATTCAACCTGGATGCTTGGTTTGGATATCTCATTCACATACACTAATGTTGGTCTCATTTCTCCCCATTGCTAGCTTCAACAGGGCATCTACCTTCTCATTTTTGGCCTTAGGACTTGCTGGATGTTGAACCTTTGAAACCCCAACATCAGCTCGCTGACTTTGTTCAGGTATGCTTGTATAGTTGTATCCTTTGCTTCAAATTCCCCCGTGACTTGATTGGCCATTAGTTAGGAATCTAGGTAAACTTCAACGGCTTAGGCTCCCAAAGATAAAATAGTTTTCAGTCCAGCCACCAAGGCTTCATATTCAACTTCCTTGTTAAAGGCCGGGAATGAGAACTTTAATGAATATTAATGTTTACTCTAGAGCTGGTTGAGGATAATCGCTCATGCTCTTCTGGTTGCACCTTCTGGTGCACTCTACTACAAAATCGGATGCAGCTTGAGCCTTGATTGCCAGCCTGGGTTGATAGATTATATCAAACCAACTCAACTCAACCTCTCACTTCAACAAATGACTTGAGACCTCTGGCCTATACAACGGTGATTTTAAAGGTAAATTGGTCATCACATTGATGGTATGAGTATAGAATCAAGGCTTCAACTTTATAGAGGTAGTCACCAAGACCAATGTTATCTTCTTTATCGGAGTGTACCTAACCTTGGCCCCTCTAAGCATTCTACTTAAATAGTACACAGGTTTCTGGTCCTTTCATTCCTCTCAGATTAGGGTCGTTACTACTGTCGTTTCCCAAGCTGGCCAAGTAGAGGATGAGCTCTTCCCCTGGTTTTGGTCAGGACAACAAAAGTGGTGAAGAAAGGTAATTTTTAGCCCCTCAAAAGACATTTTTTGATCCGTTCAAAGTTCTTCGGATTGTACAATACCTTGATGAATAGGCACACTTATCTGCTGATCTGATATGAAACGACTCAAGACTGCTATTTTTCTAGCTAACACCTGAATATCGTTAACACACTTTGAAGAATCCAGGTTTAGTATGGCCTAAATCTTCTCGGGTTTGGCCTTGTTTCCTTTGGAAGTCATCATGAATCCAAGAAACTTCCTAGCCTTCACTCCGAAGGCACACTTCTTGAGGTTCAACTTGATTCTGAATTTTCACATTGTCGCAAAGGCTTTGGCTATATCAAAAAAATGATCCTCAATTTTTTTGCTTTTTACCAATATATCGTCCATATAGATCTCTATGTTGCACCCGACCTAATCCTTGAACACCTTATTTATCATCTTCTGGTAGGTGCCCCAACATTTTTTAATCCGAAAGACATTACTTCATAGTAATACAAGCCTTTATTGATGGTGAAGGCTATGAGACCCAAACATGAGTTTTATGTGCAATTAATTATTTTATTTATTGTTGGTACATAATATGTGCATTTACTTGCTTTAATTATTATTTGAATGTAATATATGCATTTAAGTTGCATGAAATTAAAATTAAAGTGACATTTCATTTAATTTAGCAAACTAAGACATGCTCGTCATTATTGCAATTGTTGATTCATTAGTAGTCTTTTACCATAATAGATATTTTGCCTAGTAGGACATACATGTCATTATATTAAATGTCTTTTCATAAGTAGTCTTTTACCCTTTAAAGATATTTGTCTACCAATATTGAGTTAGCATTTGACTTGCATTGACCATTAGATAAAATAAAACAAGCAAAACCAAAAGAGAAAGGAGGGAGGTCATGACCAAAGGAGATAAAATAGGGAAAAATAGAAGCTAGGGTTTGAGAGATTTTTTTGGAGAAGAAGAATGAGAAATTGCTCAAGTTTGCTCAATCCTTGCTCAATGCTTGCCATTTCTTGCATTATTTTTCATTATAGGTGAGGGATTTTCAAATCTAAAGTTTTAAAGTTTGCATTTTGGTTATGAATTCATATTATTGTGTTATATTTTTTATTTTTGCAAGTATTTCTTGATTGGTAGTAATTTTAGAGTAACATATATGTATTAGAACTTGAATGAACCACCAAATGTATATGCTAGCTTTTATGGGTTGTAGTTTAGGTTATAGCTTGCACATGCCATTAATCTTTGCTCCTAGCTTAGATTAAAAGTTCATTTGTATATGTATATGTTTATTGCATGATTTTAATGACTTAGAAGCAAGATTTGGTGATGTTTTGTGGTATTTTTCTGGGCTGTCTAGAAAATTCCAGCAATGACAAAAATGTGTTATATGTTGAATTTAGGGCTAGATGAAGACTAATCTTTGCTTTTTTTTAGCTTAAATGTGTAATTATATGTAATATATATGTTTATAGCATAATTTCATGACTTGGGTGCAAATTTGGTGGAGTTTGGTGTGATTTTTAGGTGTTGGCTGAAAATTCCAACAAAGGTGCAATTTGTGTATTTTGCTTGTTAACCATGTTCTATGGTTGAATTTGCTAATGTTAGGCACTTATATTGCATTATAATTGGCTAATATATTAGTTATGCTAAGATTGGGCATTTGTATAGTAACATAAGTTGGTTAATTGTTGAATAAATGCCAATTGCTAAATGTGATTGAGGTTATGTTTTATTGAATTCTATTGAAGTTAATTGATGGAAATGCTCTAATGCTACTTGCTAATGGAATGCTTAAGTGTTTAAAGGTGTTTGTTAATGGTATGGTGGCCTACTTTGTTACCTATCAAATGTGCTATTGAATGTTAAATGTGATTGAGGGACAACCTACTTTGTTGTCCTCTCTAAATGAATATGAATGTGTGATGCATGATTGAATGCGAATGTGAATGCGTAAGGGTTGCAACCTTTTAGTGCGGGATGGTAGCATCATGTCAAACTAGTCGGCAACGGGCTTTCCAGACGAGGTCATGACTACCATGGTCCAATTCACTCACTTGCATAGACAGAGAAGTCTATGGGGTGCTGGGGCGTAAGTTTTATTGAGTGTGAGTAGGAATGATAAGTGACTAAGTTCGTGATGGTGATATAAGTGACGACATCAACAATGAATACCGTATCCTTCTTGATTGATTATATAGCTTTATGTGTACTTGAGTTTATTGCCTTTGATTGCTTATTGAATACATATAGTTTTGAATGCATGTTTTCAAATCTATTTCCAAGCTAAATGTTTTCCAAAAACCTCCCATACACCCCCCCTCACTGAGTTTGTGAAGCTCACCCTATTTCATGACATTTCAGGCGAGGCTGAGACCGAGCCACAGGTGAATGAAAGTGATGGCTTTACTTGACTTGTTTTGGATGATGTATATATTGTTTATGTAGTTGTTGGAGTTATGTTGTAATGAAGTATTCTCTTTACTCATGTAATATATTTAACTAAGAATGTTATTTTGAAATCTAAGTGACTTTGGTTGTAAAATTCGTAAGTTCATTGGTCATGCTTGTGTTGTTAGACTTATGGTAGCCTACCTTGGGAAAACAATGTATTTACTATGCCATGTATTAAACAAGTCTTTCAGGTTGTTTGTTGTGTAGCCTCTACTATTTATTAAATGTGGCATGTTACAGATGTTATTATGTTCGTGTTCTGTCATGTTTGGACTTGGTTCTAGGCGGGGTCAGGTCCAGGCATGACAAGGTAGTATCAGATCTTAGTTAGCTCATAAGCTGGGATAAGGTCCTCAGCTTGTAGGGTAGAGGTCTTAATGTGAAATTGTCTTGAATGAATGTATGCATGCATAACATGTTAAGTGGACAGTATATGATAATTGTGAATTAAGTGATACTTGTTTATTGTGTGATGTAATTGCATATATAAGTAAAAAAAATTGAGGACGAAATTGTCCTAAGGAGGGGAGGATATGAGGCCTAAACATGAATTTTATGTGCAATTAATTGTTTTATTTATTGTTGGTACATAATATATGCATTTGTTTCCTTCAATTATTATTTGAATGTAATATGTACATTTAAGTTACATGAGATTAAAATTAAAGTAGCATTTCATTTAATTTAGCAAACTAGGACATGCTCATTATTATTGTAATTGTTGATTCATTAGTGGTCTTTCACCATAATAGATATTTTGCCTAGTAGGACATACATGTCATTATATTAAATGTCTTTGCATAAGTGGTCTTTTACCCTTTAAAGATATTTGTCTACGAATATTGAGTTAGCATTTGACTTAGCCATTTGACTTGCATTGACCATTAGATAAAATAAAACAAGTATTAGGCCCCCTTGATTGCTGGAAATTGAGTTTGTTCTTTTCACCCAACATTTCTACATCCTGCTTACACCTCAGTGATGACAAGCAGATTGATTATGATTATGATCCTGCCCCGCTACACGTGCAGGTTGACCCATCACTACACTATCAGCAGCATTGGACAGAGGGTCTCTCTTATCACGGGGATATGGTGGCAATGGAGGGAAATGATTAAATGGCATGCCTAGGGCAACAGACCAACCCTCAAGCCTTCCTGGTTGAGGTGTCCCCACTTGCTGTACAATACACAATGGAACTCCATACGAGACATACAAGCATGATATGAATCTCTACTGAGGGTACCCCTGTCAACGGCTCTTAAAGAAAGAAAATGAAATAGTTTAGTCAAGCTATTCTTTAGCCCCAAGGAATTCAATTTACCATAATTGTAATATTCTTTCCCTTGTAGGTGTCAGATTTCTTGTTGTAAATTTCTTTATATATTGTAATACACAATTAGTAATAAACAAGTTTTCATGTGATATTCTTTACATGATATCAGACAGGTTTTCTTCATATCACGTCTTTCTCCACTCGTTCTTTTGAGTGCATTATTTTCTCGCCGTTCTTCCACGGCAATTTTTTTTTTTCCAGCCATCACAGAGACTATTCTTGGTCATCCATATATCTTTCTTGGTCTTGTACAACCAAAGCAATAAAATATTCAATAACCTTCTTGCTTAGTTATTACTCCAAGAATACATTACCAACCAATCCAGTCACCTACAAGCTTTCAACGTGTCATGGCTGAAATTAATTCTTCTTCTACCGCCAACAATTCTTCTCAAACCATACCCACAACACTGGATTCCTCCAATCCATACTACCTCAATAATTCTGACAATCCTGGAGCTACATTAGTCTCTCACGCCTTGATAGGAGACAATTACCCAACTTGGAGCCGTGCCATGCGCATGGCCCTTAGTGCCAAGAACAAGCTCGGTTTCATCAATGGCACGCTTAAGTGCCCAGATGCTAAGAAAGATTCTCCTAATTACGCCTTATGGCTTCGTTGCAACGATATGGTGTTATCTTGACTCTTAAACTCCATTGATCCTGACATCGCTAATAGTATTATCTACATGGATAATACCTCTGATGTTTGGCTTGACCTTCAAGAGCGGTTTTCTCAAAGTAATTCACCTCGAATATTCCAGATTCGTCGAGATATTTGTTCCCTTCAACAACAACAATTATCTGTTGCAGCCTACTTCAATAAACTCAAGGCTTTGTGGGACAAATTAGCATCTTATCACCCTGTTCCCTCCTGTTCTTGTGGCGCTATGCAAACACTCACAGATCGTATCCAAGAGAAACGTGTGTTCCAATTTCTCATGGGCCTTCACGATTCTTTCTCTGTTGTTCGTGGCCAAATACTATTGATGAATCCTTTACCCAACATCAACAAAATTTATGCCCTCATTCTTCAGGGAGAGAAACAACGAGAGCTTTCCAGTTCTTCTCACACCATCGATGCCGCCGCACTTGTAACCTCTGCTTCCTCACCTCTCGCGGCTCTTTTATCTCTCGGACATGCCTCACTATCACATAACTCTTAACCTTCCATGAAAAATTCTGGGTTTAATAATAGTCGTGGCTCTAGCAAAACTCGGCTCTCGTGTGATCACTGCAAGAGTCTTGGTTTATCTGGCACAGGACATTCCACTGCTAAGTGTTGGAATTTGCATAGATATCTCCCTGGCCATAAAAACCACAAGCTAGTAAATGACTTTGCCTCTCACGCTACCTCTTGTGCTCCAAAATCTGGCCAGTTGTTCGCTACCTCTTCCTCAGTTCCTTCATTCACCCAGGCTCAATATCAACAACTCCTCAATCTTCTAAATGACATTACTTCGGGTACCATGGCACAAGCCACAGGTATTGCTTCTTCTTTCCCTATTTTTGCGGCGTCCTTCTCACAATCCCCATCTTCTTGGATCGTTGATACTGGCACCACAGATCACATGGTCTCTCACAATGATTCTTTCATACGATCCCATAATAATAATTACCCACCAATCAAATTACCTAATGGTGACTCTGTTCTAGTATCTTCTTCTGGTTCCATCTCTGTTACCCCACATATTATTTTACACAATGTCTTTCATGTTCCTAATTTCCACGTCAATCTTTTATCTATCAGTAAACTTACTAAATCACTGCAATGTTCTGTAACGTTTTTTCTGAATCTTTGTCTTTTTCAGGACCTTGCAACGAAGAGGACGATTGGTTTAGGTAATGAAGTCGGTGGGCTCTATCTTTTTGATCTGCCATATGTTCCATCAGCCAAGCCACAAGCCACCTTTGTGCGTCTCTCACCATCTATTTGGCATCAAAGACTCGGTAATCCCTCCCTTCATCGCATTCGCCATTTGTCCTCTTTAGAACCTTCTATTTCTTTTGATTCAAATTTTGTTTGTGAACATTGTCATTTTGCCAAACAAACTCGAAATTCTTTTCCTGTTAGTTCTATTATATCTACACATATTTTTGACTTTATACACTGTGATATATGGGGACCCCATCCTATACCTTCCCTTATTGGTGCTCTTTATTTTTTAACTATTGTCGATGATTACTCTCGCTGCACTTGGGTATATTTCATGCGTCACAAATCTGAATCTTGTAACTTATTAATCTCTTTTTTTAATATGGTTCGAACTCAATTCAATCGCACCATCAAACACTTTCGCAGCGATAATGGGGCTAAGTTTTTCTCACAAGCATTCACTACCTTTCTCAATCAACGGGGTGTCATCCATTAACACAGTTGCATCGCTACCCATCAACAAAATGGTGTTGCCGAACGCAAGCATAGGCATCTTCTTGATGTCGCTAGGGCACTTCATTTTCACGCTTCCCTTCCGATAAAGTTCTGGGGTGATTGTATTCTTACTGTCGCATATCTCATCAACCAAATGCCTACACCAACACTTTCTAGCAAAACTCCATATGAGGTACTCATGTCTATACCACCCTCATACTCACATCTCCGTGTTTTTGGTAGTTTATGCTTTGCCAAAAATTTAACTTCCCAACACAAATTTGATACTCGAGCCCGTCGTTGCATTTTCATTGGTAACCCATTTGGACAAAAAGCATACAAACTCTATGACTTAACTATACACCAAACTTTTTCCAGTCGTGATGTTGAGTTCTACGAGCATATATTTCCTTTTGCGCTTTCCTCTCCTCCTACACTTACCAATCCTACTGTCGTCTCACTCCCTGCTCCCGACGACACAACCTTCCCACTAGACAACCCTTGTCACGAACCAACTTGCTCTTCTTCACCTACCTCTACTGAGCCAAACCCCAATTCTTCTTCCCCAATTCAGCCTCCTCTCCCACGGAGATTCTCTCGCACTCGCAATCCATCTACTCAATTGCAAGAATATTACCGTCCCACATTACCGACTGCAGAGCCCACGCCATCGTCTTCTTCAATGTAGGTTTCTAAATTAGGTACTCGGTATCCTCTTTCAAACTTTCTTTCCTATCATAAATTTTTTTCTGCACACTATTGTTTTCTTTCCATTATTTCAGGGCATAAGGAGCCAGACACTTTTGATTAGGCCACCAGAGACCCTAACTGGTAACAGGCCATACAAGAATAGCTATTCACTCTCGTACACAATGGTACATGGACCTTTGTTCCGTTGCCCCCAAGTAAACGACCAATTGGATGCAAATGGGTATATTGCATCAAATACAAGGCTGATGGTTCCATTGAGCGCTACAAAGCACGCCTCGTGGCCAAAGGCTATACTCAGCAAGAAATGTTAGATTATCATGAGACTTTTTCCCCAGTTTCCAAATTAACATCAGTCAGATGCTTTCTTGCCATTGCTGCAGCTAAAAATTGGCATCTCCACCCAATGGATGTTCACAATGCTTTCCTTCATGGTGACTTGAATGAAGAAGTTTACATGCAACTACTTCTTGGCCTTGGCAAACAGGGGGAGACGAGAGTCTGTCGCTTGCATAAATCTCTCTATGGTCTTAAGCAAGCCTCTAAAAATTGGTTTGCCAAGCTTTCATGTGCACTACAAAAAGCTGGGTACAAGCCTTCCCTAGCAGATTACTCCTTATTCACTCATAGTCATGGCTTTTCCATGACAGTGGTCCTTGTGTATGTGGACGATATCATCATAGGTGGCAATGACCTTAATGCCATCACTCATCTAAAGCAATTCTTGCATGAACGATTCCGCATCATAGACCTTGGTTCACTCAAATACTTTCTTGGGTTGGAGGTAGCCCGCTCGAAACAAGGTATATTAATCTCACAAAGAAAATATGCTTTGGACATTCTTAATGATGCAGGTCAATTAGGTGCTCGTCCGTGCAACTTTCCCATGGAACAAAATCTTAAATTGTCCAATAAATATGGTGCATTATTACACGACCCATCCATGTATAGGCGACTCATTGGACGACTCATATACTTGACCATTACACGGCCTGACATCATATTTTCTATTCACATACTCAGCCAGTTCATGCATGAACCATGCAAGCCGCATCTTGATGCTGCTATTAGACTCCTACGATACATCAAAGGGTCACCTAGTCAAGGGTTATTCTTTCTCTCAAATAATAAACTTTTCCTCAAAGCTTATTGTGATTCTGATTGGGCAAGCTGCCCAATGACAAGGCGTTCAACCAGCGGGTTTTATGTACTACTTGGAAATTTACTCATCTCATGGAAAACCAAAAAACAACCCACAGTCTCTAGATCTTTGGCAGAAGCTGAATATCGAGCTATGGCAAATGTAACTTGTGAATTAACTTGGCTAAAATATTTGCTTCAGGATTTCAAGATTACACATCCTCAACCAGCCACATTGTTCTGTGACAATAAAGCAGTACTCCACATAGCTGCAAATCCGGTCTTTCATGAAAGAACGAAGCACATTGAGTTAGATTGCCACTTGGTACGTGAAAAGTTGCAGTCAGGCTTAATCCAAACAGGCTACGTCCCCACAATTCACCAATTAGCGGATATGTTCACCAAACCGCTAGGCCGATCTCAATTTGTCAATTTATTAGGCAAATTGGGTATACATAACTTACATACTCCAACTTGAGGGGGAGTGTCAACGGCTCCTAAAGAAAGAAAAGGAAATAGTTTAGTCAAGCTATTATTTAGCCCCAAGGAATTCAAATTACTATAATTGTAATATTCTTTCCCTTGTAGGTGTCAGATTTCTTGTTGTAAATTTCTTTATATATTGTAATACACAATCAGTAATAAACAAGTTTTCCTGGGATATTCTTTACAGCCCCAATACCGTTTCATGTCCAAGTTTCATGTCACTAGATATTTTTGGATGCATAGAATAAGTATTTGGAGAAACTTCAGATGGAACCATCGAGGCATTAAAAGGAGCTGCAAACCCAGGAGGAACATCATCATCAATGTTATGACTTCTATCACCTGCCATATTAGTTTCAACTCTAGGATCTGTGTCTTCTGGCTGATCCCATCGACTTTTGCGCTTGTGAGTCCTTGACCCACTACTAGAGGAAGGACAAGAGCTATCAATATTACCAGCATCAACTGTACTTGATGTGTCAATTGATTGTGTGATGGAATCTGGTGTTTCGGAATGTCTTCCAGATCGATCACTCCAACAATTGTGTGTTGGGAATCTGCTATAGTCTAGACCATGGTGAGAATCCATCTTGTTGTCCTCCCAATCCATACAGCTATTTTTCCTGGCATGTCGAGGAATCCACCTATCCCGAAAGCTACGTGCAATTTGATGGACCTGAATTGCAATAAAGAAAATCTTAATCCAGATATCGAGCAGACAATATGAACTTCATAGGTATACATGCCATCAAGCCTAACTCTTAAACATGAAAAATGGAACCCAAAAGAGAGAAAGAAAAAGAATCCACAAAAGAAAGCACCAAAAGATATAACAAGTTTTTTTTTAAAAAAAATAGAATGTCAGTTTTAAGGAAGTAACCAAGCGCAACTCTTGGACCAATTCAGCACTATGCACGGCATTTATAATCTGGCATAAATAAAATCGTCGATAATAGAGATTAGATGGTTTACTTTTCACGGCGATTCTTTAAGTCGTCGTCTTCTATGATTATTACTGACGGCCATAATGGATCGTCGACATTGTTGATCTAGTATTTTTATTTATTTTTCTTTTTTTGGACAAATTGATCAGATACCACCAACAACATCAAAGGCACACAAGCTTTGACGACGATTTTGTAAAATAGTCGTCTTTGAGGCTAGAAAAACCAAATAACAATGTTTAATACCCAGCTTTTAGTAGTGATTTTTTAGACTGCAGCAAAAACAATTTAGTTTTAGACTTTTGAAGTATGTAGAATCATTTACTTTAGTCTATATATTTTTTCCTAGTGGCCAAAAAGCATAAGCAGCTTAAAGCAACACAAATTTGAAGAAGAAATGAGCTTTCAACATATTTCACTCTATTAGAGGTTAGATTTGTAAACTTTAATTCATTGTGTTCATAGTTGGATTCCCTTACTTCATAAACAACATATTAGATAAAATGCTCCTAAGATGTTTGATAAAATGCTTATATCGATCTAAGTGAGGTAGTCCATAGCCAGTGAAGTAAATGAATGCATTATAGCTTACCTTTTGATTTAAAGATTAGAAATTTGTAGCTATACAAAAGACATCTGCTCGCTAAATGAAAATTGTGTCTATTACATCTTTCCCTCTATTAGGTCTTGATCTATTTAAAGCTCATTTGTCTACACATGAAAATACACTTTGCAGGTTAGTAGATGATTACCACAAAAGCACATAGATGTCAATAGCTATATAGTCTGGATGTAAAACTTCATGATCACGACCTTGAATACAAGTATTTTCAAGTTAAAAAATATCAAAAAGTTCTAGGTGAAAACTTAACAATTTTGTGTTCTATTAAGATATGAGATCTCTTATAAGGCCCCTCACATCAAATCATTCTCCATGCTGTGCACCATGTATATAATGCAATGCATAGATTGAAAGGGACAAAGAAACAAAGCTCATGGATCCAATCTGTTTCAATTATTTCAAATTTGAGCACTAACCATTCTAAATTACAATATTGTTGGACCATAGCTTTAAGCTTCTGCAAATTTGAATCTTTATCTCTGCAAATGGTTTTGTACCTCCTGTGCTTAAGAATGACTTTTATTTCAATTCGATGCATTATCTTTTGACAGGTATTTGGTAATGAAATGCTTTGGTACACATGACTTTTTCCGATAAAAGTTGTTTATTTCAATAAGCAACAAATGTTATATATAACCTCAACTTAGTCGAAAAGACCAAATGAAATGCCAAAAAGGGCAAGACTTTTGTGAAAGATATTGTTTACAATATTCATGATATAATATTTACATAGGAAACAGGGCAAAGCATACATACCCTTCCTTCAATCAAGTCTTGAGTTCCTATATTAACTAGAGTACATCCAATTGCCTTGGCAGAGTTGGGGCATAGGGTTTGGTTCTTATCCATTTCCCATAGATTAAGCACCATTTTTGTATTGATTGTTCCTTCGTCAAATTTTCCAGGTACATGCACATTCATAAGCTTACTGAAATAAACAATTTTAACCATGATACCAATATAGCATTAAGCTTATGCAATATCGTTTTCTTCTCATTTCTTTAAGAAGATCTTTGTTTTCCTTATAGTGCAGCTGAATGTTTAAATTGTTTATACTTGTTCTTGCATTACTCAAATTTTTCCACTCTAGATTTTTGCTTTTTCTCATTTGGTCTCTTATGGATAACTTAGCTGGGTTGTGTAGGTATTTTATGACATAATGGACAAAACTTGGATTCAAAAACCGAGGAATACTATTGAATATAGACAAGGGTTATGGAATTCATTGATTTTGCTTTTGAGAAAATGTCACATGACGGGACGATATTGTGCCCTTGTAAGGATTGTGTTAATTGTATTCGAAGGACACATGATGATGTCATACAACATTTGCTGTTTAGAGGTTTTTTGATTGGGTACACTAAGTGGCTTTATCACGGGGAGCCAGTTACCTCTGGAGTTAGAATACATGCTGATGTTCAACAAACACTAGTTGACATGCCTACTGATATGCACCATCTATTGCACGATACATTTGGAATTCATGACTTCAATGTGCAATCAACTGAACAAAATGATGATGAACATGGTGAGAATCACGAGGAAATATTAGATGATGATACATACATTGCTAGTCTGAATGAAGAACGTTATGAATTTTTCAAATACCTTGAAGATGCCAATCAAAGCCTTTATCCTGGATGTGATAGTTTTTCAATATTGTCCTTTATTGTGAAACTTTTGCGGATAAAATGCTGAAACAAATGGTCTAATAATTCAATGGATAAGCTTCTACAGTTACTTAAAGCTGCATTTCCATATGCAAGAATGCCTTCTACATTCAAAGAAGCGAAAAAATGATTAATGCTTTAGGTTTAAGCTATGAAAAAATTCATGTATGCCTGAATAACAGCATGTTGTATTGGGGTGAAAGTACCAATGAAGATTCATGTAGTGTTTGCAATGCCTCTCGGTGGAAATTGAATAGGGGTGAAAATACTCAACAATATCGTCGTAGTATAAGGAATAAAAAAAAAGTACCCGCTAAAGTATTGCGTTACTTTCCATTAATTCCAAGGCTTCAAAGGTTATACGTGTCATCCAAAACATCAACTTCTATGAGGTGGCATTGCGAAGGTCGTCAAAAAGATAGAATATTAAGGCATCCAGCAGACTCATTAGCATGGACATTATTTGACGAGCGTTACCCAGATTTCGCAGTTGATCCTCTTAATATCAGGCTTGGTTTAACATCTGATGGCTTTAATCCATTTGGAATAATGAGTAATGCATACAATATTTGGCCAGTTATTTTGAGGCCTTATAATTTACCACCATGGATGTGTATGAGACAAGAATCTTTCATTTTATCTATGATAATTCCAGGTGAAAAAGGACTGGGGGATAAGATAGATGTATTCTTACAACCACTAATAGCTGAGTTGCTTGAATTGTGGGATGGAGTTGAGACATATGATGCATCCTCTCACCAAACTTTTAGGATACGAGCTGCACTAATGTGGACAATCAATGATTTTTCTACTTACGCTTATTTGTTTGGGTGTAGCACTAAAGGAAAAACTGTTTGCCCATGTTGTGCTGATAATACTTAATCAAGATGGTTACGTAAAGGGCAGAAACATTGCTACTTAGGGCATTGTCGGTGGCTAAGTCCATCACACAAGTTTCGGTCACAGAAGCACTGTTTTAATGGTACCGTGGAAACGAGATCGCCACCTATTTCCATGTCTGGAGTTGATGCATTAAGACAATTAGAAGGAGTTAATATTATATTTGAGCATCAACTCAATCAGAGTAATGATAGAGGTTTGTGGAAAAAGAAAATTATATTCTTTAAGTTGCCATACTGGGAGCACGACATATTACGTCACAATCTAGATGTGATGCATATTGAAAAGAATGTCTGCAAAAATGTGATTAGGACATTGCTAAACATAGGCAACAAAAAGAAGGAAAATGAAAAATCACGAGATGACTTGGCTTTGATAGGTATAAGACCTCAGTTGCATCCTCAAATAGCCTTAGATGGGAAAAAAGTCATACCTCCTGCTTGTTATCACATGTCGAGAGCAGAGAAAGACGTATTTCTTAAAGTTCTAAAAGATATTAAAGTTCCTGATGGCTATTATTCCAATATTTCTAGGGGTGTTAATCTAGTGGATCGAAAGCTTCAATCTTTAAAGAGTCATGATTATCATATCTTAATGCAAGGTCTTTTACCAATTGCACTGCGTTCGTGTTTGACTGATAAAGTTACCAAAGTAATAACAGAATTAAGTGTCATATTTAAAGCCGTCTGCTCGAAATTACTTAATGTTCAATAACTCAAGGAAATAGAGTCTCGTGCAGCATTGACAATATGCCAAATGGAAAGAATATTTCCTCTATCTTTTTTCACTATAATGGTCCATCTTGTCATACATATTGTTACTGAAGCTAAAGTTGCTAGACCAGTGCATTATAGGTGGATGTACCCCATTGAGAGGTACTTGTTCATTTAGATAATATGTGATTTTTAATGATTTCAAATTCTTTTTCAATTCTAATATGACTTGATTGACAAATGATAGGTGTTTAAAGGAGTTCAAACAATATGTTGGCAACAAGGCACAACCTGAAGGCTCGATTGCTGAGAGATATGTCACCAACGAGTGTCTGACATTTTGCTGTAGATACCTTGATGGAGTTGAGATGATATTTAATCGCCCACGTCGAAATACTAATGTAATAAATCTTGAGGGAGATAAATATCTATTGGGATGTACTCCAAAAATAATTGGCACCATTGAAGTAAAATTGCTGGATGAGAAAACATGGGTTCAAGCACTCCGATACGTGCTATTTCAGCATGAAGAAGTGACCAAATTTTGAGAGTAAGTTTAAATATTTATTACTTGTAAGTTATACTATCGTACTAACATTAGTTCATCATTGATATTTCTTGTAGATAATTTAAGAGAATGATGAAAAGAAAGCTTCGTCATAAAAGGCCAACACTGCATGTTCTCGATAAGATAGTGAATGAGGAATTTCATGATTGGTTTAAAAAGCTCGTAAGTATGAATAAATATTTTTATATGATGTATTATGTAATTCTTTATTGTTGTACAACTAATACTTTATATTTAAAATTAGGTTTGTACATTAGAAGAAGGGGATGTATCTAAGACTACAAAGCATCTGGCTATAGGACCTAATATATGTGCAAAAAGTTACAAAGGGGTGATAATGAACAGTACTAGATTTTATACGAAAGAATGGGATAGGGGGAAAAGAACGCAAAACATTGGAGTTATTGTCAGGTCACAAACAACAAGTTATGCATCTGTCCAAGATCAACACCCTATTGATGGAGATGTAAATTTTTTTGGTGAGCTGACCGAAATAGTTGAGCTTGATTATTATGGACATTTCAAGGTTGTCTTATTTCGGTGTGATTGGGCTGATGTGATGAGAGGTGTAAAGAAAGATCAGTTTGGGTTTACCAGGGTGAATTTTTCATGTTTGACACATACTGGGGAGCACAAAAGTGATGACCCATTTATTTTATCCTCTCAAGCCCAACAAGTGTTTTATGTGCAAGATGCCAAATGTCCAGAGTGACGTGTAGCCGTTAAAGTAACAACGAGGGATGTATTTGATGTTGGTGATAAGAATCTTTTTCAAGAGTTACCTCATGGCATCACTCAATATGATCACGAGTTTAATGATTCTGAATAGGTTCGAATAGATGTAACTGAAGATATTTACGTGCAAGATCAGACCATTTGAACAATAAGGTAAATTATTATGTCTAGTGTTCCAATTTATACCATTTATAAACCAGATTCACTAGAACTTAGTTGTGATTTTTCAAATTGTTTGTTTATTTAAAACAGTTCAGGTTTTAACCCATTTGTCAAGCATATGCAATTTAATTAAAAGAATGTGTATTACTATCATTTGTCAGTAAAACATGCTCTTATGAAGTTCACGAATACAGTTACTGACATATCCTTATATTTTTTGTAAGTTTTCTTGTTATTTTTTAGATATCTAATTGTTGGGGTTTTCTTTTGTTATGCACAGGACGATCAACTAAACGTTTTGCTAATTGATGATATTGTCTCTGATCTAGTATTCAATTAAGCGTTAAAAGGAACTAGATGTTGAAATTTATTGGTTTAGGATATTGGTGAATAATGGTGACGGGAGGAGAATGAAAAACAATGTTATGATATGCAAAGTTGTCTTCTTCTTCTTTTTTTTTTTTTTGCCAAATTATGATATGCAAAGTTAAGAGTGTAGAAACGCTAAGCTGATCTTGCATTGGCTTCTGGAGGACACTTTATAAAAGCATAACATCATATATATTTTCGATTCACATACTAATTTGTGTCGTATTACATATGAATTAAACAAAGGCAGAGCCAAAACTCTAATGTTGGGGCCGAGATCTTTTTTTTTTTTTTTGTACAGTGTCGACCCCACCTAGTAGACAAGACTCAACTTGGTTTGGTGTGGTTTAGTATCTTTTGTACAATAAATTTTGAGTTAATAGAAATATCAACTCAAAAAATATCTTCCACTTCCAATTAACATAAAAAGTCCTAATAAAAAACTAATTAAAAATTCAATTAAATACGAATTATATATTTTACATTTGACCAAACTTGAAACCTTTTAACATTATAAGTTGATTTTCATTGTATGCAAATAAAAATTCTAAATAAAATAAAACAGAATATGTGTTAGGATAATCAATGTCTTTTAGCATAAAAGAATATTAGCACATACATTATTCAGGACAATAATCAAAATATGAAGCTCTAGACAATTTAATGTACGAAAAAAATATGATTAGCAAAATTATTAAATATTGCGTCGAAAAAGCAAATGTCAAAGGCTAGTTGGAGCAGGGTGAACAAGAATAATATATTTTAGTCATTCTAGATAGAAAGCAATAAAGAGATATTGACCCCAAAAAAAATATGATAAACAAATTTATTAAATATTGTCATTCGAAAAAGCAAAGGTCAAAGGCTAGTTAGAGCAGGGTGAAAGAATAATATTTTGGTCATTCTAGATAGAGAAGCAATAAAGAGAAATTGACCCTTTAAACTTTGAATTGAGTGTTTTGGTAATAATTAGCAAAAAAACTTTGAATTAAAAATATTACTACTACAAAGATTTGAACCCACACCAACAAGTTGAATAGGATTTTGACTTACCATCATAGCTAACTCCATTCTCTTGATAGTTTTTATAACATTTTTGTTTTTTTACTTTGGGGGGCCAAAATATGTTTTTTTTGTAAAAAATTCCATTAAACCTTTTTTTTGTTGGAGCCCCCCCCCCCCCCCCCCCCCCCCAAGGCTGATAAGTCCATTGATCCATACAATTGTCCATGTACTAGTAGAAGATTCGGCAAGTACTACGGTCCCTGCTTCTTCATGGGGAACTCTGGGTTGAAGAATTACTCGGAATGCTGCGAAGATATCAGTATAGCCCTTGGAATCGAACGAAACTATATGCTACGAATTTGTATCCTGCAATTATGATAACTATGATTCACTAAAATGGTGAAAGCTTACACTCATCTTTTAAAGTTTATTAAGAAATTATGCTAGAATTTTTTTGTTTATCAATTAAACGAACAATCTCTTACAAGTTGCTATTTAACTACTGATGTGGCATATTTGACCCAACTTGAGCTCGTAAAAAAGATAATCTCTAGCAAATTGTATGCTTGACATCATAGCCACACTTCAGATATCCTAGTCCACCGTTTGTTCGTTTTGCAGGACAACCTATTCGGTGAACCTATTCACCCCATTCAGCAGATTTTACCTTACCAACTACTCTTAATTCATCTTTCAATTGCTTTTAGGGATGAAAGTGGTGGGGTTTAATTCAAAACCGACAAGTAGTTGAACAATAATAGACTCGATAACAAAATTGTTAGGGTATTTTGTAGGCTTTAGTTTTTATAAATGGTAATCGATAGATTACCCTATAAGTGTTGGTATTATATGCTAGAGAACATTGGAACTCAAAATTTAATTACTAATTTATTAAGGATATGTACTTATATGATATAGATATATTATAGTGTCTATATTTAACTTAATTTGTTTTTTTTTATCAAATTATATGGTTACATCTATGGATTCCCGTGAGTTTTTGGGTTCTTGAGAATTATGATCATAATTTATCTATTATTTAAAATGAAATATTAAGGAATACTTGTTGTAAAGGAAATTAAAAAAAAAAATCAAATTATCCTACCCTCAAAAAGGTTCTATTTTTTACTCACCTTGTGCATCATTGGGGTGATGTTCTGTATCAGGGGTTTTACTAGTTTGTGGTCAAGCTCCTCCGGATAATCCGGTGGTAGGCTCCGCCAATTGGGTTTTCCTTGTTATAAAAAAATTCAAATTATCACACACAAAAAAAAATTGCAGTTGAAAAAAGTTCAAATTGCCGCCTTACTTTCGTAGAGAAGTGTTCACAAATTGTTTTTTTTTTAAATGAGGTCAAACCAAAAAAAAAAACTCAAATTATCAAAAGAAAAAAAAATTACAACCAAAAACTTCATGATTTGCCGCTACCATTTTAGAGTCCCGCCAATTAGTATTTCTTTGATTTTGTCAAACGCCAATTCCTCTTCATCACTTGCAAAATTCTCGCACACACGAAACAAACTTTTCTCTCTACAATCAGCCACTTTATATCTTTGAGCATACCCCCTGTTTATTTACCATCACTTACACAACTCTATCCCCACCGTTATTTACTGCAGTGAGCTATTACGATATAAATTCAACGTCTTCAACATCTGGTATGGATTTTTTACTGCCTTATATCTTTAGTGCTTTTTCATAATGAATCTTTTTGGGCAGAAGCAGCCAGAACCGCATGTTACGTGATAAACCGGTCACCATCAACTGTAATTGAGTTGAAAACACCAATGGCAATGTGGACCGAAAAACCGGCAGATTATTCTACCTTGCACGTATTTGGATGTCCGACATATGTGATGTATGGTTCCCAAGAAAGAACAAAACTGGATCCAAAGTCCAGGAAATACATATTCTTGGGATATGCTGATGGTGTTAAGGGGTATCGCTTGTGGGATCCTACTACCCATAAGATTATCATCAACAGAGATGTGATATTTGCAGAAGACAAACTGCAAAGTGAAGATGACAACAACACTGCAAAGGAGACTACTACAGTACAGATTGAAGATAACCCATGAAATGAAGATACTTCTTCTGAAGCAGCACCGGAGCACGAGGAACAAGAAGCAGATGAGGCTGAGGTTACAGATGTTCGACGTTCATCGCGTCAAACATCAACACCGCCTTGGCACTCAGACTATGTCATGGCGAGCAATGCTGCATATTGTCTTATAACGAAGGATAAAGAGCCATTTACCTTTCACGAGGCTATGAATAGCCCCGATGTGGCTTTGTGGATAATAGCAATGCAGGAAGAAATTTAAGCTCTGCATAGAAACAAGACGTGGGAGCTTGTTCTTCTACTACCTGGACGGAAAGCCATCGGTAACAAATGGGTCTTCAAGATCAAGCAAGATAGAAATGACCAAGTGAAGAGATATCGTGCAAGACTGGTAGTGAAAGGATTTGCTCAAAAAGAAGGTATTGATTTCAACGAAATATTTTCTCCTACGGTTAGACTTACAACTATCAGAGTAGTTTTGGCTATATGTGTTGTATTTGATTTACATCTAGAACAATTAGATGTAAAGACAGCTTTTCTTCATGGTGAACTTGAAGAAGAAATTTAGATGCTCTAACCAGAAGGTTTTGTTGAGAAAGAAAAAGAAAACTTGGTTTGCAGGTTGACCAAATCTCTGTACGGTCTAAAGCAGGCGCCGAGATGCTGGTACAAGAGATTTGATTCCTTCATAATTAGTCTCGAGTACTACAGAATCAAATCAGACCATTGTACGTATTACAAAAGGTTTGGAGATAATGATTTCATCATTCTGTTGTTGTATGTGGATGACATGCTGGTAACAGGCCCCAGCAAAGATCGAGTCCAAGATTTGAAGGCACAGTTGGCTAGGGAGTTCGACATGAAGGATTTAGGACCAGCAAACAAGATTTTAGGGATGCAAATTCACCGAGACAGAAAAGGCAGGAAAATACGGATTTCCCAGAATAATTACTTCAAGAAAATCTTGCGGCGCTTCAACATGCAAGACTGTAAGGAAATCTCAACCCCATTTCCTGTTAATTATAAATTATCCTCAAGTATGTGCCCTAGTGATGAAGCAGAGAGGATGGAAATGTCTCGAATACCGTATGCATCAGCAGTGGGAAGTCTCATGTTTGCTATGATATGTACGAGACCAGATATTGCTCAAGCAGTCAGCGCAGTCAGTCGGTTCATGGCAAATCCTGGTAGAGAGCACTGGAACGCAGTTAAGAGGATCCTAAGATACATTAAAGGAACCTCGGATGTTGCATTATGTTATGGAGGATCAGAATATATTGTAAATGGTTTTGTTGATTCAGATTTTGCAGGTGATTTTGACAAACGAAAATCCACTACAGGCTATGTGTTTACACTTGCAGGAGGCGCGGTAAGCTGGGTATCTAAGTTACAGACTGTTGTAGCTTTATCTACAATAGAGGCTGAATACATGACGGCTACATATGCCTGTAAAGAAGCAATCTGGATTAAAAGGTTAATAGAGGAGCTCGGGCACAAACAAGAAAAAATTCCCTTGTATTGTGACAGTCAGAGTGCCTTGCACATTGTAAGGAATCCAGTTTTTCGTTCCAGGACAAAGCACATAGGGGTTCAATATCACTTCGTTCGAGAAGTAGTAGATGAAGGAAGTGTGGATATGCAGAAGATCCACACTAATGACAACCTAGCAAATATCATGACAAAGTCAATCAACGTTGACAAGTTCGTTTGGAATAGATCCTCTTGTGGTCTAGCGAAAACGTAAGCAACAAGAAATGGCAGGTACAGAGAGATTCGGAAAGATCAACAAATGAGTTTTAAGTGGGAGAATGTGATGTGTAAAGCTCATTTGCACATGGAAGAAAGGTATGGTCCTGCATGCTTCACATGAGGTGTGTTAGGAAAAAGCAAAAAGAAAAGATAGGAAAAATATTAAACAAGGCAAAAGCAATGGCAGCACATGGAATTGAAATGAAAAAGTGAGCTGCAGACTTTGATCAGATGCATTGTCACCTTGCACGCGGAAACAAAGTTGAAGACATTGCACGTTGTTAAATATGAAGCACAACGAAGCAAATACAAAGAACCATTGTAGAATTTCGGCTATAAATAGTAGTCATTCTTCAGTTCAATTTGCATCCAAAAAAAAAAAAAATCCCAGAAATCAGAGAGAAAATATTGAGAGTTTTTCCTGAGAGTTTTCTTCCATATTAATTGTCTTAACTTGTGAGTAAGAATTAGTTTCTCCTTATATTAGAGAGAAGGATATTGTAATTTATTCTTACATCATAGTGAAACCTCCTATACTTGCCCGTGGTTTTTCCCTTAATTTGTTTGAGGGTTTTCCACGCAAAAACTTTTGTGTCTCAATTATCATTTTCTCAGTCTTTTTTAGCTGTGTGATACCGCTTCGCCCCAAACATTCTGCTGCGCCGATACCCAACAGTGGTATTAGAGCCATTGGTTGCGGGGTTATTATTCACGATTACTATTCACGTGTACGGTATTATTCATAGTGAAATAGTGGGAGCCGGTTCAAGTTGAGAAGTAGATCGTTGTTAACACTATGGCAGCAAAATTTGAAATCGAGAAGTTTAACGGGAGCAAATTTTCTCTTTGGAAATTGAAGATGAAGGCAATCTTGAGAAAGGAGAATTGCTTGGCAGCAATCGGAGACAGACCGGCGGAGGTGACAGATGACAATAAGTGGACAGAAATGGATAACAACGCTATGGCTAATTTGCATTTGGCGGTTGCAGATTCGGTATTGTCAAGCGTGGAGGAAAAGAAGTCAGCAAAGGAAATTTAGGATGCACTAACCAAACTGTACGAGGTCAAGTCATTTCACAACAAGATTTTCTTGAAGAGAAAATTGTATACTCTTCGAATGAGTAAATCCACATCGGTAACTGATCACATCAATACCTTAAATACATTATTTTCTCAACTAACTGCGTTGGGACAGCTAATAAAGGAGCTTGAACGTGCAGAGATTCTACTCCAAAGTCTACCTGATTCGTATGATCAACTTATCATTAGTTACACTAATAATGTTCTTTCAGAATCTGTTACTTTTGATAATGTTGCAGCTGCTATTCTAGAAGAGGCAACTAGGCGCAAGAGTAAAGAAGACAGAGCTGAAAGTTCACAACAAGTAGAGGTACTATCAATGGTAAGAGGTAAATCAATAGAACATAGCTCGAGTGGGAGCAACAACCATGGTAGATCAAAGACCAAGAGTAGAAAGAATATCAAATGCTACAACTGTGGCAAGAAAGGGCACGCCAAGAAGGATTGTTGGAGCAATAAAAAGAATCCCGAGGTGACAAATTCTCAGGGATGTGTTGCGACTGTACCTGATGATGGAGATGTTTTATACAACGAAGTAGCAACTATATCAGAAGGCAGAAAGAAGCTCACTAATGCTTGGATAATGGATTCGGGAGCAACATGGCATATGACCTTTCATAGAGAATGGTTTTACACATATGAACCTACCTTTAAGGGATCTGTGTACATGGGTAATGATCATGCCTTGGAGATTGCTGGCATCGGTACTGTCAAGATAAAAATATATGATGGTACCATTCGCACCATTCAAGGAGTACGACATGTGAAGACTTGAAAAAGTACCTATTGTTTATTGGACAATTGGATGACCTTGGCTGCAAGACCCAGATCCAGGATGGGATCATGAAGGTCGTCAAAGGAGTGCTTGTGGTGATCAAGGCAGAAAAGATAGCGGTAAATCTATACATGCTTTTGGGAGATACATTGCAGGAGGCAGATGCGTCAGTTGCATTAGCCAGACAAGAAGAATCAAATATTATGTGGCATCGCAGATTAGGCCACATGACAGAACGTGGCTTGAAGATTCTCGCTGAACGTAATCTCCTACCCAGGCTCAAGACGGTAAACTTACCTTTCTGTGAGCACTGTGTTATCAGTAAGCAGCATAGATTGAAATTTGGGAGATCTACTGCCAAAAGCAAACACATTCTAAACTTGATTCATTCAGACGTTTGGGAATCGCCGGTTTTGTCCCTAGGAGGAGCCAAATACTTTATATCATTTATTGATGATTACTCTAGGAGACTGTGGGTGTATCCAATCAAGAACAAGTCAGATGTGTTTCCAGTATTCAAAACATTCAAAGCGCTAGTGGAACTTGAATCTGGAAAAAGGATCAAGTGTATGAGGACAGACAACGGAGGAGAATACACTGGCGGGAGCCTTCTGACATTTTGCAAGCAAGAAGGCATTCAGAGGCAGTTCACTATTGCCCACACACCTCAGCAAAATGGAGTGGCAGAGCGGATGAACAGAACTCTTCTTGAAAGAATGAGAGCTATGTTGGAAACTGCAGGACTAGCCAAATCTTTTTGGGCAGAAGCAGCCAGAACCGCATGTTACGTGATAAACCGGTCACCATCTGCAATTGAGTTGAAAACACCAATGGAAATGTGGACCGAAAAAACCGACAAATTATTCTACCTTGCACGTATTTGGATGTCCGACATATGTGATGTATGGTTCCCAAGAAAGAACAAAACTGGATCCAAAGTCCAGGAAATGCATATTCTTGGGATATGCTGATGGTGTTAAGGGGTATCGTTTGTGGGATCCTACTGCCCACAAGATTATCATCAGCAGAGATGTGATATTTGCAGAAGACAAACTGCAAAGTGAAGATGACAACAACACTGCAAAGGAGACTACTACAGTACATATCGAAGATAACCCAGGAAATGAAGATACTTCTTCTGAAGCAGCACCGGAGCACGAGGAACAAGAAGCAGATGAGGCTGAGGTTACAGATGTTCGACGTTCATCGCGTCAAACATCAACACCGCCTTGGCACTCAGACTATGTCATGGCAAGCAATGCTGCATATTGTCTTCTAACAGAGGATGGAGAGCCATCTACTTTTCACGAGGCTATAAATAGTCCCGATGTGGCTTTGTGGAAGATAGCATTACAGGAAGAAATTGAAGCTCTACATAGAAACAAAACGTGGGAGATCGTTCCTCTACCACCTGGACGGAAAGCCATCGGTAACAAATGGGTCTTCAAGATCAAGCGAGATGGAAATGACCAAGTGGAGAAATATCGTGCAAGACTGGTGGTGAAAGGATTTGCTCAAAAAGAAGGTATTGACTTCAACGAAATATTTTCTCCTGTGGTTAGACTTACAACTATCAGAGTAGTCTTGGCCATATGTGTTGTATTTGATTTACATCTAGAACAATTAGATGTAAAGACTGCTTTTCTTCATGGTGAACTTGAAGAAGAGATTTACATGCTCCAACCAGAAGGTTTTGTTGAGAAAGAAAAAGAAAACTTGGTTTGCATGTTGACCAAATCTCTGTACAGTCTAAAGCAGGCGCCGAGATGCTGGTACAAGAGATTTGATTCCTTCATAATTAGCCTCGGGTACAACAGACTCAATTCAAACCATTGTACGTATTACAAAAGGTTTGGAGATAATGATTTCATCATTCTGTTATTGTATGTGGATGACATGCTGGTAACAGGCCCCAACAAAGATCGAGTCCAAGAATTGAAGGCACAGTTGGCTAGGGAGTTCGACATGAAGAATTTAGGACCAGCAAACAAGATTTTAGGGATACAAATTCACCGAGACAGAAAAGGCAGGAAAATACGAATTTCCCAGAATAATTACTTCAAGAAAATCTTGCGGCGCTTCAACATGCAAGACTGTAAGGAAATCTCAACCCCATTTCCTGTTAATTATAAATTATCCTCAAGTATGTGCCCTAGTGATGAAGCAGAGATGATGGAAATGTCTCGAGTACCATATGCATCAGCAGTAGGAAGTCTCATGTTTGCTATGATATGTACGAGACCAGATATTGCTCAAGCAGTCAGCTCAGTCAGTTGATTAATGGCAAATCCTGGTAGAGAGCACTGGAATGCCATTAAGAGGATCCTAAGATACATTAAAGGAACCTCGGATGTTGCATTATGTTATGGAGGATCATAATATATTGTAAATGGTTTTGTTGATTCAGATTTTGCAGGTGATTTTGACAAACGAAAATCCACTACAGGCTATGTGTTTACACTTGCAGGAGGCGCGGTAAACTGGGTATCTAAGTTACAGACTGTTGTAGCTTTATCTACAACATATGCTGAATACATGGCGGCTTCACATGCTTGTAAAGAAGCAATCTGAATTAAAAGGTTAATGGAGGAGCTCGGGCACAAACAAGAGAAAATTCTCTTGTATTGTGACAGTCAGAGTGCCTTGCACATTGCAAGGAATCCAGTTTTTCATTCCAGGACAAAGCACATAGGGGTTCAATATCACTTCGTTCGAGAAGTAGTGGAGGAAGGAAGTGTGGATATGCAGAAGATCCACACTAATGACAACCTAGCAGATGTCATGACAAAGCCAATCAACGTTGACAAGTTCGTTTGGAGTAGATCCTCTTGTGGTCTAGCGAAAACGTAAGCAACAAGAAATGGCAGGTACGGAGAGATTCGGAAAGATCAACAAATGAGTTTTAAGTGGGAGAATGTGATGTGTAAAGCTCATTTGCACATAGAAGAAAGGTATGGTCCTGCATGCTTCACATGAGGTGTGTTAGGAAAAAGCAAAAAGAAAAGATAGGAAAAATATTAAACAAGGCAAAAGTAATGGCAGCACATAGAATTGAAATGAAAAAGTGAGCTGCAGACTTTGATCAGATGCATTGTCACCTTGCACGCGGAAACAAAGTTGAAGACATTGCACGTTGTTAAATGTGAAGCACAATGAAGCAAATACAAAGAACCATTGTAGAATTTCTGCTATAAATAGTAGTCATTCTTCAGTTCAATTTGCATCCAAAAAAAAAAAATTCCAGAAATCAGAGAGAAAATATTGAGAGTTTTTTCTGAGAGTTTTCTTCCATATTAATTATCTTAATTTGTGAGTAAGAATTAGTTTCTCCTTATATTAAAGAGAATGATATTGTAATTTATTCTTACATCATAGTGAAACCTCCTATACTTGCCCGTGGTTTTTTCCTTTAATTTGTTTGAGGGTTTTCCACGTAAAAATATTATGTCTCAATTATCATTTTCTCAGTCTTATTTTAGCTGTGTGATACCGTTTCGCCCCAAACATTCCGCTGCGCCGATACCCAACAATAACAACATACTAAATTCATGCTATAAATCTTAGCAGTCCAAATGAAGCGCTTCAATGCATGGGCCGATGATTTTCATTAATGCAAACAATGTATTTTGCAACCCGAAAATGGGGAAAAAAAAAAACAGAAAATAAATCAACCACCAAACTAGAAAATACCCCATCTAGATTCTTAAAGAGAATAAAATGAGTTAAAAATAGTTTGTTTTTTCTTTTATACCCCACCACATAAAATAGTTTTTACAGCAGAAATAGGCACAAGCAGCCTCTTTCCCTTCTCTCTTCTCGTCTTCCTCCTATATATTTTGGAATCAATTATTAAGGTATTAGGAAACAATGCTCTCTATTCTTTGCATTCTTAATAAGTTCCCATATTCTTTTGAGAGTCTGAGAATGATGCCTCCTTTTTTTTTCTACTAAGTCAACAAATATCAATTTCATTTCACTAAAATAAATAAACAACTGTATCAAAGAAAACATATAAAAAAAAAAAGAACGTATGCTAGCTTTTATGTAGAATGATGCCTCCTTTTAACTCCATTACTTCTTTTTCTTTGCTTGCGTTCCCAAATTTCACGAAATTATGTTGTGCTTCTTGAAATTGTATACATATAGACGTACTAGTACTATGCTTTTATGTATATCTCTACATGAAAGAAAGAGATGCAGATGGTTTAGCTAAAGAGTTATGTTTGGGTGCTGGGCGGTAGAGTATTGTGTTCTGGCCTTTTGGGTCTCATGGAGGAGTTTTTGGGCCTGATGGAATTTTATTGGACAATAGAATCAAAACGAGAGAAAATGAAATCTTTGCTGTTAATTAGTTCGTATGTTTTTGAAGCTGAAGCAATAGCTATCAGGGTTGCGTGCATTTTTGCCATCCATACTGCATAGACTAGTACCGTGACCATTGAAAGTGACGCATAAACGGTTTTTAAAACAATCAATTTTTTCTTACTTGCTCCTTGGAAAGCAAGATCAATGGTGGAAGATATCCAAAAGATTGTTGCATCAAATCATTCTATTCAGTTTCAATGCATTAGAAGAACGGCGAACAATGCTTGTGATTGAATTGTTAAAAATTTCCTTAAAAATAACTTGTCATTTGATTAGACTTCTAATGTTCTACTCCAATTGTGTAATATCCTGCGATCGGACCTCCTACCCACTGGGATAGAATAATCTTTGTACTTCACTTTTCAGCAATATATTTATTGTGTTTTTGACCAAAAAAAAAAAAAAGTACCACATCAGTAGGTTGTAAGAGGGATTATCAAGGATTTCATTGATCACTAAAACATCCAAAAATATTTACAAACGCGTCACATTATTGTTGTTTGATAATTGTAGTTATTGCGGTCGAAATTTTGTAAGTAATTCCTCAATAATTCCTTCTTTTTTTTTTTGGAAAAGAGGAGTGGTACCTTTCGAAATTTTATTAACAAGTAAAAAAAGTACAAAAAACGAAGGGGGTCATAATGTCTAACCTTCGTGGGAGGATACGAGACTTACTTGTTCCATCGTCCATTTACTTTAAAAGTAGTACAAACACTTTTTTTTACAAAAACTTATGTAAAATTCAAATCATAAAGCTGGTCTAGGAGAACCAGTCCTAAACAAATTAGACTCTAAAGCATGGTAATCCTAGATTATCTAATCGAATCATACCTTGAAGCGCCTTGTGATCCTTGATCAAGTCCTGGAAAGCTGTTGCTTGCTTTGCCTTTGCTACCACATTTGCTAAATAATCAGCCAGTTGGTTTCCTTCACGCAGGACATGGGTAAGTTGACCATTACAAGTTGCCAAATACCTCCTAGCTCTCCTTAGATTATAAGTGATATCCCAAAAGTCACGTTTTCTTTTACAAACAAGTTGAACGATACTAAAAGAATCTATTTCCGGCCAAATATGAGAAAACCCAAATCTAAGCACAACTTAAGACCAAAGGTAAAGGCTAATGCCTCACTAATTTAAATATTAACTCCATCACTAATTTAACTATCCTTTTTTGGTTTGTAATCTTCCACTTAATGATGTCATTTTGTTACAATTTAATTTTTATTGAATTTGTAGAAGTCTAAGATTCTAATCTTCTATTAATTCATTTACTATCTAGGAACGGCAACTTTGTGTGTGATAAGTTGTACTTTGAGGGGAGAGAAAATTTAAAATTTATAATAGTAGAGGGTTTTGTTTACAAACTTGTGTATGTGATGAAAGTGAGAGTGTACATGTTTACAAGCATAGTATTTATAGATAAAGAAGATCATTATTCTAGCCTACAATATTAGATATGGTGTACATTTAGTCAAGATTTTCACAAGGCTCTAGGCTGCTATAACTACTGAATGTTGGCTACTATGGCTGCTGAATGTTGACTGCTAACACCAAATATAATATTTCATATTTCAACACTCCCCCTCAAGGTAGGGCAAAGATATCAACGAACCTAAGCTTGACAAGAGTTGACTGGAGAAGTGATGCCTGATATTACGATAAACTAATGACTCTCATCAAGAAACAAGTGATGACATGCAAGCTATGCGCTGACCTAAGGCCAAAGGCCACCTATGACTGGACTAAAACCCCAACATCGACGACGCATCACCAGTGATTGGAAAGACCATGAAATCATGGCAAGGTGCCTAAAAACAACAAACGAACAACAAAAGGTACGTGACAGATGACGTATCAACCCCAAGAAGCATCAAGCTGAGAGATCAAAATGAGTCTCAAGCCAACAAAGGTGGAGAACATATCCATCGAAAAACCTCAATACAAACTTCCACCAACAATGGTGGAAATCACAGTAAAAAAATAGGCCAAAAACATATTCATTCACGATGTGAGCTAGTTGATTGGAGTGGGTTGAGTATGGTTGGAAGGTCACGATGGTAGTTGGATGATTGAAGATGATGGTGTGTGACACGTTGAACTGAAGCATTAGGTTCTTGTGAAAGTGGGCACAAGAAATAGTCTGAGACTGACTAGTTTCTGTTTTCTCAGTAGCCATTGATAAACTCTTGCCGAGTCACCTTGAAAGGGAAATAAAAGCAAACAACTTCTGCACTTTATTTTTCTATAAAGAAAAAGCACTCAAATACATCCAAAAAAGAAACAAAGCCACACAACTCAATTGAAGAGCACACAATGAAGACAAAGCAGTTGGACAATCGGCTTAGACGAAAAAATATGGAGGACAAAGCAGCCTCCTTAATACATCAGAAAAATCACACAATGATGTGAAACAGCCGGACAATCGGCTTCAAAAAGGAAAAAGATGACTGAGGAAGAAGAAGATCCCTTCCTATTGCATTAGAGAAGATGTGGTGATTTAGATGATATGTAAACAGGCCTAGCTACCAGGATGGTAGCTCTGATACCAAGTTGAATACAAAGGAGATGCAGAGAGAGTAATTGAATGAAAGATAAAAATATATGATTGTGATATTGATGATGTTCTTGTGTTATACTTTTACATATTTACAAGCATAGTATTTATAGATAAAGAAGATCATTATTCTAACCTACAATATCAGATATGGTGTACATTTAGTCAAGATTTTCACAAGGCCCTAGACTGCTATAACTGCTGAATGTTGGCTGCTATAACTGCTAAATGTTGGCTGCTGAATGTTGACTGCTAACACCTAATATAATATTTCATATGAGTAAATTGCTTACCGCCCTCTGTGTTTTGCCCGAAATACTCATTCACCCCCTGTGTTTTTAAAATAGGCTCATTACCCCCCTGTGTTTTTTCGATTAAGTTGACGCACCCAAAATCGCTTATTCCGTTAGCAAACGTTACCAAATTAGTTAATTGATCGTTATACCCTTACATAAAGTTAAAATCAAAAAAACACAGGGGGGTAATGAGCCTATTTTAAAAACATAGGGGGTGAATGAGTATTTCAGGAAAAACACAGGGGGGCGGCAAATAATTTACTAAAAGGGTATTTTTGTCCAACAAAGAATTTATTTTAACCAAAAGCATAAAAAATCGCATTTTAAGCGTATGTGTTACAATTGCTGTTAAATTAGACGGTTTTTCTAACGGAGGGGGGCGGTCAGCTACATTCCGAAAATCACAGGGGGGTAATGAGTCTATTTTAAAAACACAGGGGGTGAATAAGTATTTCGAGCAAAACACAAGGGGGCGACAAGATGATTGCTGAAAACGTAGTGAAAGATGATACAAATGATAATCTGTGGTGCGTGTAGGAAACTATTGCGGGGTACATGGCAAAGTCAAGAGGCTCTAACATGGTAATTGTCTGTCATCGTGAATTGCGTTGTATGAAATGTTACTCAGAGTCATCAAAAAAGAAGAAGAAAAAAAAAGAAAAAAAAAAAAGATTTGTCGATTTCCTGCTCGATTTGTTATCATAGCAAATGTTTTATCATTCTTCTATGTTTAAGCTTTATTCCAATTGAACTTTTTCTTTTTTGCCGAAACCAACTCATCTAAACTGCTCGTACTCTAATAATGGAAACATCTTCTTGGTTGCGTCAAATTCATTGGTTTGCTTCACAAAACTTGTAATAAAGGCCTCTTCAATAATTTAAATTTTTAAATGTGGTAGTAAGTTAATATGGCTTCAGAGTCCAAATTACCAAAATGTTTTGAGTTCTAAGTTTTGCCCCCACCCAATCAAAAACAAAAAACATTGTTCAAACAGTTGGCTCAAAACGAATCTCGCCTGTGCGTGAGAGGCACGTTGCAAAAATTTAATGAAACCAAGAACTTTGTACCACAACTTCAAAAAATCAGAAAGAGAAATGATATAAAAGAGAAGCTCAAAAAGAATTTACTCTGTAAAATGAACTCCTGATTAATAATATTTTACAATGGAAGTATTGCCTAACATCATGTGGAGAATACTTCAGAACTGAAAAAAAAAAATTCGGTTAAACTAGCAACTTACCAAGTTCATGCATACCTTGGATATTTATTGTTTGCAAAACCTTCGTTTTTTTTTTTTTCGTATAATACATATTAAAAAAGTGTTACTTACGAGAATTGAACTTACAATCTCTTACACTCACAGGAGTTCAAAACCTTAATTTTTGCACTAGATTGTCTATCGGTATACCTGGCTGATTTGGAATATAAAGATACAAAATGTAAAGACAAGAGAGACAATAATAATCTAATCTATCTTTTTGGCCGAAGGATTTGGTTGAAACATGATTTTGATCTTTTGGAGTCTAGCCACAATGTCCTTCGAGCTGATTCTCCCCTGTGGTGTATCGCTCAAACAATCCATCGCTAAACGAAAAATAGATAATATGGATTGCTTCTTTGCAGGGAGATTCTTATCTTCTTCTCCAAACAAATTGATGTCAAAAACATCACGTATTGAATCATGATGTAATGAATTGCTCACCCAACTCTTCAAGCTCATTGCTTCCCCAAACATTTCATCAGTTGGCTTCTTCCTCGTAAACATTTCGAGCAAAATCACCCCGAAGCTATAGACATCGGCACTTGTGGATACTATCCCTTCAGTTCCATACTCTGTATTTGTAGAAAATATTAGTGGCTGATAACCATTAAGTCTGAAGAAGAAATGCAATTAGATGAACTTTAAATTACAGCATAGTATGAAAATATCACCTGGTGCCATATATCCAACTGTGGCCAATGTCTTTGTTTGGATGGTAGACTGCCCTTCATCAAAGAGTTTGGCAATACCAAAATCACTGACATGCGCAACCATATCTTCGTCTAGCAGGATATTACTAGGCTTTATATCACAATGAATTATCGGTGTTGGATAACCATGATGGAGATATTCCAGCGCTAATGAAACATGTATCGCAATGTCTAACCGCTGTAGCATGTCCAGAAAATAGTTGTGGGAATATAGCCACTTCTCCAAGCTGCCATTAGGCATGTATTCTAGCACCAGGGCTCTGAAATCTGAGTTACTGCAACAGCTGATGATTCTGACTAAATTTCGATGACGTACACTGCGTAATACTTCACATTCAGCAACAAAACTGTTGTTTCCTTTTTCCAACTGCGAATGAAAAACTTTTACTGCAACATTTAACCCATCAGAAAGTGTCCCTCTATATACTGTACCGAAACCACCAGTTCCAAGTAAGTTGGTTTCACTAAAGGCATATGTTGCTTGTACAAGTTCTTGATATGACACCTCTTTCAATGCAGAAGGTAGTGAAAATGGATTATGTAGTGGCTTAACTGAGCGTTTTCATTTTCTTATCAAAAGAAATACAATCGGTAGAAGGATAGCAAAAACAAGAGGAGGTATGATGTATTTCATTAGTGAAGAAACACTTTTTGACCTGGAGCCGAGAGTTTTGGTTTTACATGGAGGAACTTGCAGTCGAGATACACCACATAAATTATCATTGTGCAAGAAAGATTGAACAGTGAAGTTGGAGAAAGGTCCCCCCGTTGGAATCTCACCATCCATATTATTGAAAGAAACATTGAAGTATTTGAGGTACCTGAGTGTCTCAAGTGATTTTGGGATTATTCCAGACAAATTGTTGTAAGACAAATCAAGATACTCCAAGCTTATCAAGTTCTGCAAAGACTCAGGAATAGCTCAATGAAATGTGTTATGTGCCAAGGACAGATGAACAAGGGATTGGGCACTGCCGATTGAGCTTGGGATCTCACCTGAAAATTGATTCCATGATAAGCCTAATTGTGTTATGACCTTCAGGTTTGAAATCTCCACCGGTAAAGAACCTCTCAAAAGGTTCGAGGATAAGTTTAGGCCGAGAAGATCACCAAGGTTCCAGAAGTTATACGGTATCGAGGAAGTTAATCTATTGGAATCTAAGTAGACTCGTCTCAGGGATTTCAGTTCACCTAAGCAAGCTGGTATTGATCCATTGAGCATATTGTCACTAACATATATATCCCCCAGTTTCGTTAACTTGCAAAGATGAGGTGGAATATATCCTTCCAGCTTGTTATGTTCAAGATATATGCGTTCGAGAGATTCCAAGTTTCAAGTGTCTCTGGGATGTTCCCTGTCAACTCGTTGTCGTCAAAATAGATGCCTTGCAAGCTACTCAAGTTTCCAATCTCTCTGGGAATGGAACCCTTGATTTTGGATCCAAATGCTTTGAATAGCTTAAGAGAAGAAGAGAGATTTCCAATTGATGCTGGAATGATGCCATTTAGTTGATTTAATGACACTTCCACCAACTCCCAATGCTTGCAATTTGTTAAAGAAGAGACAAATCTCAATTCAGGAGTAGAAGTTTCTCCTGTCAAATTATTTTCTGCAAGCAGAAGCCGCTGAAGTAATCTTAAATTGCCAAGTGTAGTTGGTATTGGACCATGAAAGGAATTGTTATTCATGCCAAGGACAGTAAGCTTAGAAGCATTAGAAACAAAGTTTGGGATTGGTCCACTGAGTTTGTTAGCACTTAGATAAATCTCTTCAAGATCAGGAAGTCTGATATCCAAACTTGATGGTAGGCGTCCTGAGAAGTGATTTCTAATCAGGTCTATGACTTTGAGCGTGGATATGTTGAAGATTTTGAAGGGTATAGGTCCAGAGAGGTCATTTCTTTGGAGGTTGAGTTCATCAAGATTCAGGTTGCCAACCTCGGCAGGTATCTCACCTGCCATATATTGAAAAAATAATTCCATCATTTGCCAGAATTCAAAACGGCTAGCATGTATATTTATGCATATAATCTTTATAGAGAACAATAAATGACTTGGCTTAATTGTGAAAGGATTTTCTAATACATTTTCAATTCCAAGTATGCCTATTTATCATTACTAGCGGTGGGAGCACTTAAAAGGACATAAAAATTTGACAAACTTCAATGAAGTTGCTATCCTTCTTGTCGATCAGAATGTATGTTCTAATGAGACTTTCCTTATTCCTTTTTCATGAGCCTCGATCCATTTTAATTTACTAAGACGATCTTCAAACATGTAATTGAAAATTGCACAGCCTTAAAAATTGGTTTCCTTGTAAAAGTCTTTCCAAACTTAAATATATAATAGGAGCAAAATTGGTGTACTTACCTGTCAAACGGTTGCGATCAAGATACAGATATTTGAGCATAGTCAGATTCCCAACCTTCCTAGATATGCCACCAGTGAAAATATTATCTGACAAGATTAGTATTTGAAGCCTTCTGCATTCCCATATATCAGAAGGAATTTGGCCAGTTAACTTATTGGAAGAAAGATAGAGCCCTTCAATGACAGAGAGACTGTAGTTCACATCCATTGGGAGGCTCCCGGACAGGCTGTTGTTAGCCAAGTCAATCATTCTCAAGGAGGACATGTTGAAGAGAAATGATGGAATTTTCCCTGATAGATTTCCACTTTGTAAGCTCAGTATCTCTAGCTGTGTGAGATTCCCTATTTCTAGTGGAATTTCACCTGCAAAATTGATGAAAGCAAGATATACTAGTTTCAGTAGTAATAGTATTGAGGTAAGAATGGTATATTCAATTCAGTTTATCAACAAAATGGAATTATTATGTTGCCTACATATTTCTCTAGAATTTAGCCTGTTCTGTGTGAAATAGGTGCATAAAATCACCCGCTATATAAGCTGAATAATCATATCATTGAAATTTAGCAATGAGATTAACCCGAAGACATGACAATGAACCATGAGGTCATAGATTGATTCCTTTTCCAAAATTTCTGTCAATAAACTCTTGTACTACTCACTAAATCTTGATGAAGACCATACCTTTGAAGATATTTCCTCCAATGTACAATTCCCGAAGCATGACCAACTTACCGATTTCTCTCGGTATGCTGCCATTAAATTGATTGAAGTCAAATGATAAACGCTGGAGATTTCTGCACCTGTACAAATTGAAAGGAATTTGGCCAAAAAATCCATTTGAAGATAGGTAAAGTCCACTAAGTGCCGAAAGATGATCACACATATCCATTGGCAGGCTACCAGACATGCTATTAGCCGTGAGATCAATAGATTCTATAGAAGATATGTTGAAGAGACTAGGTGGTATGGAGCCGGTGAGCTGGTTATGACTTAGTTGGAGTACTATAAGGCTCGATAGATTTCCTATTTCTGGTGAAATATATCCATTTAGAAAATTACCCGCCATGCTTAGTGTTTCCAGCTTTGAGATGTTGCCTAAAGAAGCTGGAATTGAACCTGTAAAATTATTCTCATGCAGAAGCAAACTCTGAAGTTCTGGCAAGTGTCCAAGCCATGGTGGTATCTCTCCAATCAGGTTGTTGAATCCCACATTTATGACCTTTAACTGATGCAGATAAACCAACTCATTTGGTAAGAAGCCACTGAAATTGTTAGAGCTAATATCTAGTGATGTGAGGAATGTGAGGTTTCCAAGATGTGGAGCAATGGTGCCCTTGAGACCAAAATCAGACAGATTCAAGGCTCTGACCCTGTGGTGAAGCATACCACAAGAGACACCAATCCAGTTGCAAATTGAGGTACTTGTAGACCAGTTTTTAGACAAGATATTGTAAGGGTCTGAAGTGATATGGTTTTTGAAAGCAAGAAGAGCAGTTTGATCAGTGGTCATGTTATGAACAGACATGGCTAAGCAAACTGTTAGGCAGTTGAGCAACCATATTGCACAAGCCGAAGAGAAACAAATAGACCACCCCATACCTGTATAATATGAAGATAAATTTGACAATATAATTGTTTGTCAAAGTACTGACATATATATGCTGATAATTTTATAGTGACATTTATTGAGAAGACAAGACAGAAAACTAATACTAGGAGAGGTGAAGGAGTATTTATCAAATTAAATCTTATTTTATTAGTTGGAACCAACAAAGTAATTTATGTTATATGTGATTTTTTGTTCAAAAAGTAATTGGTGCCCACAACCCAATTGATTTTAATCTTCAAAATCACGTAGTTTTTGTGGGTTTATTTTGTGTGACGTTGGCCTCACAAAGTAATTCAAATTTTGATATGGGTATAATTCGACCTGCTAATTTGACCCGACCCGACCCGACCCAACTTGGAGAAATTGGTGGGTATTCCCATGACTCACATATAAGACAAAAAATATGATTTCTTACAAGGGAAAAAAAGTCAACTCATGTGGGAACCACTAAGACACACTTAAGGCACAGTCAAGACAAGTACATCATTAGAATAAATAGCCCTTTAATGTACCAAACAAGGTAACTCATTTATTGTACACTTTCCTTTCAGTTGATGACAAATATTTCAACTCAGACCTTTTACTAACTTGATCTTCGGAGGAGGTTCCTAGATCATAACTTGCGCGGTTCATTTCCCTTGTTTTGCAGGTCTGAACTTTGAACTGTCCGGCTAACTGCCTTAACAAAATTATATGTTTATTTTAGTCTAAAAATCAATTAGGCCCCACAACTCAATTAATTTCGGTTTTCAAAATGACACAATTTCTATATGTCTAACTTTGTTCTATAAAGTTCAATAAAATATAATCTATTTGTAAGGCTTTTGAAGGAAAAAATAAAAATATTTCAATCGTTGAAGTTATGGACGAATTTAACTTCAATGGAGGTCTTCACTGATCCTATGAAATTCTTTTATAAGTCTTTTTTTTTAAATCCTAGCAAATCAAGATGTCTGGTTAGATAGCACGATAAATAATCTGCAATTGGTAACATAAACTATCATAAGGCTAGTTTTTTTTTTTTTTTTTGTCGAAAATAAGGCTAGTTAGATGAAGCGTTGTTAATGAGAATGCTTCATCTGTTAAATCCGAGTTGTTAATACAAAGTAGACATGTCGATAAGCAGTGGCGGAGCAAGGCACCGGGCACCAGGGTGTGCACTACAATATCAAAGTCAGTAACCGAGATTACAGGACAATTATTTATGCATAAATTTTTATATAAACTATAAAAAATTGATGGTTTTATGTCTAAAATCATATTTTTATACTATAACTAAACTAATACTTAATTTAAATACTTTATAACACAAATATAAGGGTGTTTCACTGCAAAAAATATTGTTTTCATGGCATTAAATTATAATTTCAGGGTGTTCCACTGCAAAAATGTTGTTTTCATGAAAAGAGAAAAAAAAAAAAAAAAAACTACACACCCAAAATTTTAGGGTGTTCCATTGCACACCCCATGCCAAAGGTGGCTCCGCCCCTGTCGATAAGCAAGTTTATCGACTTGTCATAATCTCTTTTAAATCGATTACATGAACTCATGTTTAGAAAATGCTCGGGAGAGGCAGGGCTATTAATAATAGTGGAACTCACATGATGTAATTTTGAATAATTTTGTAAAAGTCGTTAAGTCTGATTAATCATCCCTCATGTCTACATAACCGAGATCGGAAATACATATTCGTACCTCCCACCATATCCCCGTGCAAGAAATAAATATTGATCCTTACCACTTTTATGATTCTCAATTTCTCATCCCAATAAATTTCGATTTGAGATAGGAGCGAAGCGAGTAGTTATGAATTAATGATATCTAGTTACATCCCTTAGGTCTGTTTGGATTAAGGGGTTTGGGAGGAAATAATTGGATTTTAAAAGATTTTTTAATCATTTCTCTTGTTTGAATTGGAGGGGTTTAGGGTCATTTGGTGTGATTTGAATTAACTGATTCAATAATGCCTATATTGTCTTCTTAGTTTTTTAAAATTACACTTACAAATATTACACTTGTACCTTTAGAAAAAATATAAAACTGTCAACTTGTTTATAAAATTTATCATTTCCTTTTAAATCCAAACAAATAATATACATAATTTTTTATGAACCCACCTTCATAATTTTATTCAATCCAAACAAAAAAAAAATAAACAGTTGATTATTGATTTTGGATATACAAAGGCAAATCGACAAATGACAAAAGGAAAACCAATTGCATTAGTGTGAACAGATGAATCCATCTCTCATACAATTCATTATTGTATGAGAGGATTTATATAAGGGCGGAATGCTATAGTAATTTCCCACGGCTAAAACAGACTTCCAAAGCAATATTTTTTATATGCTATACCGCTGGACACTAGCCTTTTCAAAAAGGTCAAGCAGAGCTAGCAGCTGTGTGATTTTGTAAATGAAAATGAAGTGACAACTAAGTAATATGTTAGAATATTGACTTATGAGGTAGGAGTTAGCAGCAGCATTTATTACAGGGCTAATTGTTTTTTACTTGGAGATTCTCTTCTTTCTTGACGTAGTAAAAAATAAATTGTAGTTGCTCGTTCAAGTATTAAAACAGAATAACGTGCTCTTGCTGATACTACTCAAGAGGTTATTTGGCTTAGATGGCTACTCGAGGATCTTGGAGCACCACAGGCTCATAGTACTATTCTTCATTGTGATAATCAGAGTATTATCTAAATTGCTCACAATGATGTTTTTTATGAGCGCACTTGCCATATTAAATGTGATTTCACTTCATTCGTCAACATGTCACTTCTGGTACCACGCGTCTTCAGTTTATTCCATCTACTAATCAACTTGTTGATCTTTTCACCAAAGCTCATCTTCCTTGTCGTTGTCAAAAATTAATTTCCAAACTCAAACTGGTGTTTTTCACAACTCCTTGAGTTTGAGGGGGCGTTAGAATATTGTGTTAAAATATTGACTTATGAGGTTAGAATGTTGACTAATGAGGTAGGACTTAGCAGCAGCATTTATTAGACGGCTAAGAGCATTAATTAGTCAGGCTACCATAGTGTTCTCTTCTTCCTATATGTACCACACATGTAAAGATGAAGAACCATATACAAAATCATATATTCATTTTCTTCATTGCTAATACACTTATCTTCTCTGTTCGTTTATTTTCTTCTTTGCACAAATGCCTCTAAATCTCGACATAATAAATGCTGGAATAATAAGCAATGAATGAGGTTATCTGTTTTCATCAATGAAAATTACATGTGGTCCTTACTTTTGAAGAAACACACAACGCCACAATTAAATGAGGTGGTGTTGTCTAGTAGAGATTTTACATATACCTATTCATAACATTGGATAACTTCAATTTTCTAGTCAGATGAGATATTTTCAAATAAATCTAGTGAAAGATATCATCTATCAACCTCAATTTCTCCACTAGAACTTCAACCCCTATTATAGCAATGTTCTTTATGCCTGTTCAGTTGTTTAATGCTTTTTTTTTGTTTGTTGTAAAATAACTTGTTAGTGAAAGATTTTTCAAGGGAAAAATATTTGTCGAAAAAATAGAATATTTTTCATCTATTTGATTGTCACATTGAAAAATATTTTTTGGTGGGATAAGGAAGGGAATTCTTAAGTAAACTTAGACCATGGTCCTAGCCATGGTGCCTTTTATTAATTACAAAGTAACCCCATTATATTGATAAATTACACTTCCTTCTATCAAGTAAAAAAAAAAAAAATCTGTCTCCATCACTCCCACAAGCACACCACCATGCTTCCACCAATTTCACCATCTTCCTCCTTCCAACTCAACAAACCCACCACCTTTTCTTCACTATTTCTTCTTTTACAACCTCTAACAAACCATTTTTCACCCATTATCCTCCCTTCATCATTTCTTCCCTCCAACAAACCCACTGCCCTTCACTTACCATTTCGACCACAATCTTCCACCTCCAATAATGGTTGGAAAATGATGAATTATAAAATGAGTTTGATTAAGATCTTGGATATAGCATTTTGGAGGTTGGATTCGAACTTAGAACAAGGAGAGGAGCATTTTGATCTTAAAGGGACGTTTGGTTTGCGGAATTTACAAGATTCATTAGAATGTGAAGTCTGATTATAACATGCTCATGTTTGGTTTGTGAAATAAAAAAATATTCTTGAAAAATCTCATTCTTGGAATGCAATATTTTCATGATTTGATCAATTTTTATTTTCATGTGAGGAGTAAGAATATCACATTCACAAGTCTTGGGAATATTTTTGATAAAATAAAAGACACAAATAACCATATTAAAAATTAAAATAAATATAATAAAATAATTCAAAAAATAAAATAAACAATAATAAAAAATAAAATAAAATACAAACAAATATAAAAATAAAAATTAAAAACTAAAAAAGAAAAGAAAATAAAATAAAATAAAAATAAGATAGAATAATGTAAAAAAATAAAATAAAATAAAAATAAGACATTTCAATAAAATAAAAATAAAAAAAATAAAAAGAAAGACAAAAATAAACAAAAATTAAAATTAAAAAAGAAAAGAAAAGAAAATAAAATAAAAATAAGATAGAATAAAATAATGTAAAAAATAAAAATAAAATAAAAAAAAGACATATTAATAAAAAAAAAAAAAAATAAAATAAAAAGAGGATAAAATTAAACCCAAAAAAAATTGAAAAATAAGAAAATAAATAAAATAAAATGAAATGAAATAAAATAAAATAAACTAAAAATAAAAACAAAAAGTAAAAGATAAAATATAATAAGAAATTAAATTAAATTAAAAATAAAATAACATAAAATAAAACTAGTAAGAATAAAATAAAATACAACTACATAAAAGAAAATATTTAGAAAAAAATAAAACAATAAAAATATAAATATAAATGAAAATAAAATAAATAAAAATGATCAATTTTTTAAGTTCCACTAGAATTTTATATTTAAAATTATTTTTAATACTAAAGTCCATATTTTAAATTTTTAAGTAAAATACAAGATAATCTAATTTATTTTTAATTTTCTTTAAAATAATAAATTTAAGTTTCTAATTTTGAAGTGTCAAGATAAAATTTATAAATTATAAAAATAAATTTACTTTTATTGTACTAATACGTTAAACATTTTCTTAGTTGCTTATTTGCAAAAGTATGCAAAAAGTATTTTTTTTGTACACTTTGTTTGATATTCTTGTATTTTGAGTTAAGGGCATTGTTGGAAACATGTTCAACATTCCTAGGAACATCGAGACTAAACCAAACATAAACATGACATTCTTAGGAATTTGACAAAATATTTCCACGAATATTTTTAACAAACCAAACAATTTTAATCACATTCTCGAGAATAAGATTCCAATGATGAAAAATCTATATGTAAACCAAACGCCCCCTAAAATCCATGAAATTGATGTAAAAAAGTAGAGATTCAAACATTGCTGTAATATTTTTCGACGAATTTCTGATTATGAGAAAATGCTAAACAATAAGGGTCATTTTATAATTTCACAAAATTAAAGGGGTGTTGTTGTTATTATACCAACTAAGTGTTAACGAAGTGGCACAAATCCATGGTTTAAGTCTACCTAAGAATTTCCAGAGGAAAGGGCTTGATAGAAGGTTAATTGGGGTGAGGTGGAACATGGATTAGATAAAAGCGTTTTACACTCTACCTAACTATACCTTTTCCTTTGACTGAAAAAAAATTTCAATTGAACTATTTTATGTTACTATCAAACGCTAGGAAAATTTGGAAAATATTTCCCTATAAAAAATTTCACGCCAAACAAATGGACCTTAAGTGTATTAATTATGTCTTTCCCCCTGTATTTTTGCATTTTTTTTTGGAATCAAGGAAGGCGTAAGGCAGTACAACACAACCAGCAAGATTCGAACTCACAATTTCTCGTATACATAGCGAGTTACATACCACTAGACCAAACAATACTAACGGGATGGATACTCACAAAAAGTTGAGTATCCAAACCTAAAATCGATTAGCATAACATGTTATCAAAATCAAAACCAAAATTCAACAAGTTTGAAAATCATTTAACAAGAACAAGATAATTATAGCAAAACTTGCTAGTAATCAAACCCTAAGTTAGTTTAAATTACAACAAAATTAATGAACGTTGAGAAATTCAAATTATATATATATATATATATTTATTTATTTATATGGCAGAGCTAGGCACTAAGGGTTAGGAGCACAACATGGCGGAGTCAACATCCTGGGTGAAGGGCTGATTTATGCAATTTGTGTTATATAAATTACAAAAAACAACTTTATCACAATATTTAAAATAAAGAATTTATGGATATTCGAATCCAAACTGTTTAATTAAATACACAAAATAATCAATTAAAAATGGAAAAAATTATCCAAAAGAAATTAAAATAGAAATAAATGTACAATGAAACAAAAAAAATCTAACTTAAATGTTAAAAACATTACAAAAAATAAACCAATCAAAACTCATAGACAATGACAAACACAAATAGTCCCTAAAATATAGAAAACAAATTTAAAAGCTATTTAAGAATAAGAGAATATGAGTGAAAAATGAAGAGGGAAAAGCATGAGGAAATAAATTTGAAAAAAAAATCCTTTCTTTTTATACCCTCTTATTTTTATTCTTTCTATTTCCTCATGCTTTTTTCTCTTCATTTTTCACTCATATTCTCTTATTCTTTAGTAGGTTTTCAATTTATTTTCTATATTTTAGGTACTATTTGTAATACCAAAACCTATCAGATTACTCTTAAGTTACCTCTTAAAAAAATCACTCCTTAATAGGTATTCTATTAGTTTGATTATGTGTTTTGTTATTGAATCGGATACGCGTTAATTTCTAATTTAAACCTTCTCTATTTTCATCCCTACACATAAGTACATTTGATAAAATTTTGAGCCAATTCTTTGATCAGATTGTACAATACAACAAACTCAATGACAATCCCTACCGCTATTGCCAATAAGAATAAAGTTGAGAGAGATTTTTCTTAGTTATGTCAGAAGAGTTGAGAATTGAGAAAGTTTCTGGGTGTTTTTTATTTTTAAATTTCCAAAACGCCTGAAGAATTATCTATTATAATTGTTATATAACAATTAGGAGGGGATAATTATTTTTATGAAGAAATGTCAGGGTGCTAATGCTACTTAGGTTGAAGCCATTGCCCTTGGTGAAACAATCGTTATTGCTAAGGGTTTGCTTGGATGATAAAATGAAATAATAAAATTACAAAGAAAAGAAAATGGAATTAAATCTTATTTGAATTGAATAAGATATATATATGCAAGGATCATGTAGGATTATGTTTTTTTTTTTGATTCAAAAGGAAATAAAAGAGAAGGATACATTTCATAATATATTGGTATATTTACCGTTAGTGGATACATTTCATAATAGATTAATATATTTACGCTTAGTGAGGGGATCACAAGATTTGGGTTTTTATATCTTATATGTTTTGATAAGGAGTAAATCTCGAGTTGGTAGACCTGAGCTTAGTGCCTGCAAAACAAGAAATGGAACCATAGGTGTTATGTCCAGGGAACTACCTCCGACGATTAAGTTAGTGACTGAAGGGAGAAGAAAGGTTAACTATGTATGTAAGTATATGTAGTATGAATTATGTATGTTTTTCAATGAGAACACGAGATATTTATATTGTAAGATGTTTAGATCGTGGTGTGTGCATATAGCCCAGATCATGGGTTGCCCACGATGACCCCCACGATCTTTGGGCACAAATTTCAGAGGAATGTTCCCCATGAATGGATAGGGACTGGTAGAGAGCTGCAGTTTTGACAAATCACAACAGTGAGGTCGGTGGCTTCTTTACAGACCAAGTCGACATTTTTCTACCCACGTCAATTTTCTCCCAATTCCTCATAGCTCGCTCAAGGTTCAGGGAATTATCACTTGTGCTGACCTAAGCTCAAGGTTGCCCAACCATTAGTTACTGTTATCTGACACATTAATTATTGTGCCATGTAAGATCTCACTTGGTGCGGCGCAACATTCTGTTTTTCTATCATAATAATTAGTTCAACTGTTGGGCTTCATGACTGTTAAGAATTATGGGTTTCCATCTTAAAACCAATTGGTATCAAGTGGAGTAGCCTAGGATCTTATTAAGTAGTCTAAAAGTTTATGATTTTTCTTTTTCTATGTGGGACAAGTGTATATTCTAACACTCCCCCTCACATGTGACCTGATTTGAGAGGGGTCACACGAGGAAGATTGAATACGCGTGGACTTTATTTTGAAATGGTCACACTTGGAAGATTGAATACATGTGGACCGAATTTTTGAGATGGGTCACACGTGGAAGATTGAACACGCATGTGGTAGATAACACAAATAGAAGATTGAAAGTGTACATTAATTATTGAGCCATGTAAGATCTCATTTGGTGCGGCGCGACATTCTGTTTTTCTTTCATAATAATTAGTTCAACTGTTGGGCTTCATGACTGTTAAGAATCATGGGTTTCCATCTTAAAACCAATTGGTATCAAGTGGAGTAGCCCATGATCTTATTAAGTGGTCTAAGAGTTTATGATTTTTCTTTTTCTATGTGGGACAAATGTATATTCTAACACTCCCCGTCACATGTGACCTGATTTGAGAGGGGTCACACTTGGAAGATTGAATACGCATGGACCTTATTTTGAAATGGTCACACTTGAAAAATTGAATACATGTGGATCAAATTTTTGAGATAGGTCACATGTAGAAGATTGAACACACATGTGGTAGATAACACATATGGAAGATTGAAAGTATATGGACTATGCACACACGTGAAAGATTGAAAACAAGTGAACCTGATTGATATGGGTCGCACGCGAAAGATGAACGAGACTAGATTATGGGCCTAGCTCTCATACCATGTTAAGAATTATGAGTTTTCATCTTAAAAACAATTGGTACCAAGTGGAGTAGTCCAAAATTTTATTAAATGGTCTAACAGTTTATAATTTTTTTATGTAAGACAAGTGTATATTCTAACAATGACATCCCTCTACAAATAAATGAGGGACTTATCATTGATTACCTTTCCAGAAATTTATTTTCTCTCTCACAATTATTGTATCCTCAATGCTCGGCTCGAGAGAACTCTCAGTACTCCCCGTAGCAACTTTTAGGTTGAGCGAACTCTTCTTTCAATATGTATATCATTTCTCTTTCTTTTTTCATACTTCCTTTGCTTTTAAAAAATAGCGAGGTCAAGAATAGAGTTGGACTCTTAAAATGAGTCCCTCCACTTCTATGGCCGGGGTGAGGAGACAAAGCCAAAATCATCCTCAGAAGCCGTGCCTTTGGTTAACAATAACTCAGTTGCTAAGGGTTTAGAAAATGAAACTGGTCGAGATGGGGAAGAAAAGAATGCGAAGCTTGAGGGATTTTTTGACGTAGAAGAATATGCGGGGTAATGAGCTTCACATTTAGCTGACCTAGCTGGAATAGAGTTCCCCACTGAACCCATCTTTAATCCATTCTTTGCTCCGAGGTCCCGTTCTAATTAGACCACCCACAATGCTACTCCTACTAGGAGCACAGAGGTGAATGCATCAGGCTACTCCTCAAGGGTCGAGAAGAAGAAGATATTTGCCAGCTATAAGAGGCATTGTCTTACTAAATGGTTAGAGGTTAACATCAAATTATCCAGTGGCGCCCTTCCTCTCAACTATAGGATCACAATTCCTAAGCGGGATGCAGCCACGTGTGAGACAGAGCTCGATGAAAGGGTATTTTATGATGCCTTTTTCAAGTTCATCTACCTTCTCGTGCCCCCTTATATGGATGAGATATTAGACTACTTTGAGGTTGCCACAGGTCAACTATATCTTCTCCGGCTTGACTGTGGCTTCTAGTGTTAACCATAACGCTCTAAGTGAGGTTGGATTTCTTTCCTACAGACAACACCAACTTGATAAGAAGTAAATCTTGAGCTGGTAGACCTGAGCTTAGTGCCTGCAAAACAAGAAATAAAATCGTGGGTATTATATCCCGGGGAACACCTCTGACAACCAAGTCAGTGATTGAGGGGAGAAGAAAGGTTAATTTTGTATGTAAGTGTATGCAGTATGAATTGCGTACCTTTTCCTATGAAAGCACGAGGTATTTATATTTTCAGGTATCTAAATTGTGATGTGTAGGTGTATCCCAGATTATGGGTTGCCCACGATGACCCCTATGATCTTTTGGCAAAAATTTCAAAGGAATATCCCCTACGAATGGATAAGAACTGGTTGAGCGCTGTATTTTTCGCAGGTCACAATGGTGAGATCAGTGGCTTCGTTATGGACCAGGTTGGTATTTTCGTACCCACATCAGTTTTTACTTATATATAAAGCATATGTGCATAAAAGGAATTATATAGTATATTATAATCTTTGCTAATTACTGCCCCCTTTTAACTTCCAATTAGAGGATTAAACATCGGGTATCCTTTATTAATTCCTCTAAACTAAACAGTAAGATAGATTAAATAAATCCTTCTTATCCATTCCATTTTCCACACTTGAGATTAAAGGTACCCTTCGTAGCCTTTCCATTTTCTCGTTTCCCTATCCAAACATAGCATAAACCTACTGGGTTTTTGCATATATTTTTCAAGACTAATGATAGAGAAATTTCTATGACCTCTACCTACCCTGTTGCACTTAGGCATTGAAAAGTTCAACCAATTATTATTGTTTTTCCCAATGCTATCACTATTAGAGATGTTACGCGTCTATCCTTATTAAAAAGAACAAGTAATCTGCTCCGCCAAATGGCAACTCAATGTGATACATAGCTCAAAATTAGCTAATCAAAATTCGCACAACGATTTGTCTCGTGATAAACACAGGACACTTTGTGCCTGTCATGACCCAATAGAACATGTATAATACTTCTCAACGATTCTATCTATGTGCCCAAATGCCCAAAAAAAAGAAGCAGTGCAAAGAGATTAGACTCTCTGATGAGACTAAGCAGCTAAATCTTCAAAAGTGTCTTTAGTAGGCTTTTATTTGGAGATACGTTGTTGATAAGTTCGACCACTAATTTTATATGTCTGTATCCTCTTCTCATTGATAGGTTTTCAGGTAGTTTTATTCTCAGGATCTGCTCTTGTAAACAATCGATTGTGTGACTACAATATGTACAATAGATAGATAACCACTCAACTAGTTTTGGTCATGTTCCTCCCCATGTGACATCCTTGTTGTTAAAGTATATTCAAGTTGTTTCCTTATTAGACTAGATTTCGGGTTTTCTTATTGAATTATTTCTTAATTAGTCTAATTCTTATTCTTGGTTACCAAGTTGTGAAGTCTATAACTAGGCACTTTCTTATTGTATTTCTCAATACCAAGACTTCAATATGTAATCTTTATCTCTTTCTCTCTTTTAGAGCCACCGTTGATGGTGACTTCTCTTATTTTTCTTTTTCTTTCAACGTGGTATCAGAGCTGGGCCCTTGGTCCACTTTAATTCATCTGCGTGCAACTCATCTCAAATTAGGTCCACTTGTGTTCAATCTTTCGCGTGTCATATACCACGCATCTTCAACCTATCACGTGTAAAGAAGAGTATTAGAATATACACTTATCCCACATCAAAAAATCAGAAACTTTAAACCCACCTTATATGATTCTGGGCTCTCCACTTAATACCAATTGTTTTAAAATGGAAACTCATGATTTTTAACATGGTATCAGAGTTACTGTCCTGGTAGCATATCTCATTGTTATCTCGTTATTATCACCATCATCGTTGCCACTTTCGATTGTCTAGGCATCCGAGTATCTGATAGCTATCGTCATGTATGCCTTTAGTGGTGGCTCCTATTATTTTTTTCAATATACATATATTTTCTCTTAGGTTTTCTTTTTTCTTTGTCTTTCAACATGGTTTCTGGGCCCTTGGTTCAGTTTAATTCATATGCGTATGACCCATCCTAAATTAGGTCCATTGTGTTCAATCTTTCGAATGTCATATACCACGTATCTTCAATCTGCCACGTATGAGGGAGAGTGTTAGAATATACATTTATTTCACATCAAAAAATCAGAACTCTAAGACCACCTTATAAGATTATGAACTACTACACTTAGTACCAATTGGTTTTAAGATGAAAACACATGATTCTTAGCACTTGTTATACTATATTCATCCCTTTTTATTTTATTTTTTTGTTATGACAAGAAGTTCATCATGAATAAAAACATATTAAATTCATGCTATAATCCTGAGTAGTCCAATGAAGCACCGATGATTTTCATTCAATGCAAACAATGCATTTTGTGACCCGAAAATCAAAAAAAAAGAAAAAAAAAGAGAAAGAAATCAACCACCAAACCAGAAAAGTCCCCGTTTTTCTTCATTTTTACTTCTATTATCTTATAAGCTAAACTAAATAAAATCGAATCATGCATTTATCTCCATTAGGTGGAGTCAGCTATATAAATTTGATGATGCCATTCATTATTATTATATCCTAAGAAAAATACTTCAATTCATTGAATTTTGAACTCAAATTATTATTTCACAGACAGATATATAGATTTGGTTATTTTGAAGGTATTGCCAATTTTTAAGATGTTCTTTTTGTCTTCTTCTAACAAAATACCGATTCTTTATAAGTGAGTTGAAAATTATATATTCAAATAGTGAAAAATGATCCTGTCAATCTAGACAAAGTAACTACTCAACATTAACAAGTTTCTTAGATCCATTATTTGTTGACTTTTTTCATGGGCCTTTTTTCCATATATGACGATAACAAGTTTCTTATATATTCAGGTCGATATTTTGTGTTTCAATTAAGATCAAACTCTTGATTGATTGATTTGACACATGCATAGGAATTCGTCCCTGCACTCTTGTGATTTTGACTATATATAACTTATAATTTGTAGTGCATGCAGGGAGATGATTACTGAAAATGTAGTGAAAGATGAGCCACTGTACTGCTAAAGTTTGACCACATACAAATGATAATTTGTAATGCGTGTAGGAAGGCTATTGCGGGGTATATGGCAAAGTCAAGGGGCTCTGACATGGTAATTGCCTGTCATCGTGAATTGGGTTGTATGAAATGTTACTCAGAGTCATCAAAATGGAAATAGAAAAAAAAAGATTTATCATTTTCCTGCTCGATTTGTTACATAGCAAATGTTTTATCATTCTTCTATGTTTAAGCTTCTATTCCAATTGAACTTTTTCTCTTTTGCCGAAACCAACTAATCTAAACTGCTCGTACTCTAGTAATGACAATAGTGAATATAATAAAGGTCTCTTCAATAATTTTTTTTGGTTGCGTCAAATTCATTGGTTTGCTTCAGAAAACTTGTTAAAGACAATAAGTGAATATAATAAAACCCTCTTTAATAATTTAAATTTTTAAATGAAATAGTAAGTTAATATGACTTCAGAGTCCAAATTACCAAAGGGTTTTGAGTTCCAAGTTTTGCCCCCACCCATTCAAAAACAAAAAACATTGTTCAAACAATTGGCTCAAAATGAATCTTGCCTGTGTGTGAGGGGTGTATTGCAAAAATTTAATGAAACCAAGAACTTTGTACCACAACTTCAAAAAATCAGAAAGAGAAATGATATAAAAGAGAAGCTCAAAAAGAATTTACTCTGTAAAATGAACTCCTGATTAATAATATTCTACAATGGAAGTATTGCCTAACATCATGTGGAGAACACTTCAGAACTGAAACCAATTTTTTCGGTTAAACTAGCAACTTACCAAGTTCATGCATGCCTTGGATATTTATAGGTTGCAAAATCTTTGTTTTATTTTATTTTATTTATTATTATTATTATTATTGTTATTATTATTATTTTACGTATAATACATATTAAAAAAGTGTTACCCACGAGAATTGAACTTGCAATCTCACGCACTCACAGGAGTTCAAAACCTTAATTTTTGCACTAGATTGTCTATAGGTATACCTGGCTGATCTGGAATATAAAGATACAAAATGTAAAGACAATAGAAACAATAATAATCTAATCTTTCTTTTTGGCCGAAGGATTTGGTTGAAACATGATTTTGATCTTTTGGAGTCTAGCCACAATGTCCCTCGAGCTGATTCTCCCCTGTGGTGTCGCGCTCAAACAATCCATCGCTAAACGAAAAATAGATGATATGGATTGCTTCTTTGCAGGGAGATTCTCATCTTCTTCTCCAAATAAATTGGTGTCAACAACATCAAGTATTGAATCATCATGTAATGAATTGCCCACCCAACTCTTCAAGTTCATTGCTTCCCCAAACATTTCATCAGTTGGCTTCTTCCTCGTAAACATTTCGAGCAAAATCACTCCGAAGCTATAGACATCGGCACTTGTGGATACTATCCCTTCAGTTCCATACTCTGTATTTGTACAAAATATTACTAGTTGATAATCATTAAGTCTGGTGAAGAAATGCAATTAGATGAAGTTTAAATTAGAGCATAGTATGAAAAATCACCAGGTGCCATATATCCAACTGTGGCCAATGTCTTTGTTTGGATGGTAGACTGCCCTTCATCAAAGAGTTTGGCAATACCAAAATCACTGACGTGCGCAACCATGTGTTCGTCTAGCAGGATATTACTAGGCTTTATATCACAATGAATTATCGGTGTTGGATAACCATGATGGAGATATTCCAGTGCTAATGAAACATGTATCGCAATGTCTAACCGCTGTAGCATGTCCAGAAAATAGTTGTGGGAATATAGCCACTTCTCCAAGCTGCCATTAGGCATGTATTCTAGCACCAGGGCTCTGAAATCTGAGTTACTGCAACAGCTGATGATTCTGACTAAATTTCGATGACGTACATTGCGTAATACTTCACATTCAGCAACAAAACTCTTGTGTCCTTCTTCGAACTGCGAGTGAAAAACTTTTACTGCAACATTTAAACCGTCAGAAAGTGTCCCTCTATATACTGTACCGAAACCACCAGTTCCAAGTAAGTTGGTTTCACTAAAGGCATCTGTTGCTTGTACAAGTTCTTGATATGACACCTCTTTCAATGCAGAAGGTAATGAAAATGGATTATGTAGTGGCTTAAATGAGCGTTTTCGTTTTCTTATCAAAAGAAATATAATCAGTAGAAGGATAGCAAAAACAAGAGGAGGTATGATGTATTTCATTAGTGAAGAAACACTTTTCGACCTGGAGCTGAGAGTTTTGGTTTTACATGGAGGAACTTGCAGTCGAGGTACACCACATAAATCATCATTGTGAAAGAAAGATTGAGCAGTGAAGTTGGAGAAAGGTCCTCCTGTTGGAATTTCACCGTCCAAATTATTGAAAGAAACATTGAAGTATTTAAGGTACCTGAGTGTCTCAAGTGATTTTGGGATTATTCCAGACAAATTGTTGTAAGACAGATCAAGATACTCCAAGCTTATCAAGTTCTGCAAAGACTGAGGAATAGCTCCATGAAATGTGTTATGTGCAAGGACAGATAAAAAGGGGATCGGGCACCGCCGATCGAGCTTGGTATCTCACCTGAAAATTGATTCCATGATAAGCCTAACTCTGTTAAGTCCTTCAGGTTTGAAATCTCCACTGGTAGAGAACCACTTAACAGGTTTGAGGAAAAGTTTAGGCCGATAAGATCACCAAGGTTCCAGAAGTTATATGGTATCGAGGAAGTTAATCTATTGGAATCTAAGTAGACTCTTCTCAGGGACTTCAGTTCACCGAAGCAAGCTGGTATTGATCCATTGAGCATATTGTTACTAACATATATATCCCCCAGATTTGTCAACTTGCAAAGATCAGGTGGAATATATCCTTCCAGCTTGTTATGTTCGAGATATATGCGTTCGGGAGATTCCAAGTTTCCGAGTGTTGCTGGGATGTTCCCTGTCAACTCGTTGTTGTCGAAATAGATCCCTCGTAGATTGCTCAAGTTTCCAATCTCTCTGGGAATGCCTCCCTTGATTTTGGATCCAAATGCTCTGAACACCTGAAGAGAAGAAGAGAGATTTCCAATTGATGCTGGAATGATGCCATTTAGTTGATTTAATGAAAGTTCCACCATCTCCAAATGCTTACAATTTGTCAAAAGAGATGAATCTCAATTCCGGAGTAGAAGCTTCTCCTGTCAAATTATTTTCTCCCAGCAGAAGCCGCCGCAACAGTCTTAAATTGCCGAGTGAAGTTGGTATGGGACCATTAAAGGAATTGCTATTCATGTCAAGGACAGTAAGCTTGGAAGCATTAGAAACAAAGTTTGGGATCGGTCCACTGAGTTTGTTAGCACTTAGAGAAATCTCTTCAAGGTCAGGAAGTCTGATATCCAAACTTGATGGTAGGCGTCCTGAGAAGTGATTTCCAATCAGGTCTATGACTTTGAGCGTGGATATGTTGAAGATTTTGAAGGGTATACGTCCAGACAGGCCATTTCCTCGGAGGTTGAGTAGCTCAAGATTCAGGTTGCCAAGCTCACCAGGTAATTCACCTGTCATATATCGAAAACAATAGTCCATCACCCGTTAAAAAATGACTATATTTATGCGTGTTAATCTTCATAGCAAACAAAAACTGATTTGGTTCATTTGTAAGAGTGCAAACTATTGCCAACGGCTTAACGTCTCTCAAGCCATCTAATAGGAAGGGACCTCACATACTAGTACGGCTCACCCATTGGCAATATGGCGCGTATTCAATTCTTATTTTGTCTCAAAATATAAGAATTTTTAAAATATTTTAAAGTTGAAAAATTAATTCAACCCCACTAAAAAAAATATTTATATATGAGTATTTGATTATTAATTTTAGCTCTCATTGAAAACAAATCCTGGGTACGCCCTTGGATTCACCCCAACACTTTCATTGGAAAAGGATTCAATTGAAACATTTCCTAATACACCTATTGCAAATGAGATGCAAAAGTCATAATCATAGACCCAGTTAGTGACAGATCTATTTGGGGGCTAGCGGGTGCTGCATCCCTTGTTGATCCAGAAAAATTTTAAAAATCTTATGTATTTTTTTTTAAAAGTGGTATGGTCCAGTTCAATCTAACCTATCTCGTGACTAAAGGTGGGGAACTCATACTCTAACTTGGATCTTGTATTTTAAGAAATAAGCACAGTCCAACCCAGTAAGCTATAAACATAAACTAAGTTGGGCTCAATTTTCTCAACTCACAACTCAAATGTGATAAGTTAGGTTAGCCGAACCCATATGCTAGCTCTTGATGGGGGTTAAATACTAATATTTTATATTTTTGGTTGGTGGGTATTGAGCACCAATCTGTTAAGGATAGTGTACTATCATAAAACCTATAATTTCACTTAGGCACTATTTCAAAGTGTTTTGGAAACCCCTTTTTTTTTCTTTTTTGTTATTGAAATAAAAAATTATTTGGCATGATTATTTTCGATGATTGTTTTTAAAAAATGTTTTGAAAAATCTGTTATCAAGAACAAGAAAACAAAAATACATTTTATCTGTTTTCATATCTTCTTCCTTCTTCCAGCCCAACCCCTCCCCCTACTACAACCCTAAATATATTTTAAATTAATGTTCCTAATAAAATTTGATAACTAAAAAATAATTAATTTATTTAATTTTAATTAATAAATAATCTAATAAATAATTGATATAAGTTTAATTAATATATAAAAATTAGCTAATGAAACCTAGTAAATTAACAATTAGTAATTCAATTGATTTAATCTCAAGTTAATATTTAATTAACTATTAATGAAATGATTATTTTAATTAATTCTTACTAATTAATTAATTAGTTTGTTATTTTTATTTATTCGTTATTAATTAAATTAAATAATTGAACATTTTAAGATATTAAATTAATAGATAAATAATAAATTAATTATTTTTAATAATTTTTCACTAAGTAATTTATTATTTTATGAATTAAAATTAATTAAACTAATTTATTAAAAACCTTAAAATAATTAAACTATAAATTAATAAGTACTTACTAATTTGATTCGATTATGATTTTAATCTAAAATTAAACTAAATGAATATTTACTACTTTATTAGGTAATAATTTATAATTTTTACATAAATAAATAATTTTAGTCCATAAGTTTATTAAAAATAATAATTTAATTAAGTAAAATAATTAATTTAACTAAGAAATTTGTAGTTCGATAAAAGAAAATCTTGTGTCTATATATCATACAATACTATGTCAGGATGCATGATTCTGCCCTTCAACAGCCACAACTATCTTTTGGACTCGTATATTAGTCTCATTCGACCGCATTTATTGAATTAGGATATTTAAACTTATCTTGGCATGATTTATTATTAATTTTGCTTGCACTGAATGATTTGATTTATGGCATTTATTGCCCAAGGAAGACTTATGGCATTTATAAGCTTTTGAAATTATGGTTACTGTATTATACGAGTATTTGGAAGAGGTCCCACGAGTTTTTTTGGGGATTATCTTTTATTGAGATTTGTGTATCATTTTTGTTCAAAATATTTTATTTACAGAAAGTAAGGAGTAGGCTTTGGATTTGGCTTGTTTGGGGGGTAATGACCCATTACATGGACTAAGATCAATTGTGACTTGTAAAATGGTATATATATGCATGATGATCGCAACAAATTGAAGATACTGTAAGTCATTTAAGTTTTTATTATATTAAAGAAATTCATAATTAATATAGACTTCCTACCAGTGGCTCCATGCTATTACTCTTTTTATTTTGCTGGGTTAGCAAGTACAGCATTTCACTCCACTGTTAAAAAATAGTTGGCAAAGCCAATACAATGCAGAAACAACTAAAAAACTGGAAATCCAAAACTAGGCAAAGATTTCATTAATATCCCAAACATTACATAAGGCTCGATTGGTCCTATATTATTAATAACTTTCTTTCCTACGATCAGCTTTTAACTCACTGCATTCATAATTCTCCACGAAATGGATTCCTCACTCGGAGCACTGATGGATGGACAATAATTAGTTTTACTATGTTAAAGCTAATCATGACAAAGTTTTCTTACATGTAACTTTGTGTGCTTATGCGTCTCTCGGTTTTAGCTATAGAGTTTAGTACGACAGTGGTAAGCATGTGTTGTATGCATAATGCATGTGCACTATTCTTTCTTCTTGTGGGCATGGAATACATTATTTAATTTTATATTAGCTACAGTTAATGTCATAAAGACAATAGTAAGTCTATAGTTATTTTGTGTATGTTCTAGGGCCAAATGAAATGAAAGAAAGAAAAATTGCCTGTGTTATGCTTATGATTTTAATTGTTAATGAATAGGTTTGTTATTCACTAACATGAGCAAACTAGAAAGTTTATGGAATTTACTCTTTAACTATTATTATTAAGTTCAAATTTATGGTATGTTAGTTTGTTAATCACCAAAGGGGTCAAACTAGAATGTTCATAGATTTTTATTTTGTCATTTATCAATCAATTTATGAGAAGCCTATTATTGAAATTGTATAAGATAATTGGTGGACAATTTGACGCTTATTATTCATTTAACTTTTAAATTTGTCCAAGGGTAAATTGTTTATCTTGTGAATACTAAACACAATGTGATAAACTGTATTATTTTGATCGAGTATATCTGTATATTTAAAAATAGAAAATATATTAGATTTAATTTTTTTTTGCTTGTCTAATAATGTCATCATATTGGGATTTATCTTATGACTATGTATTTTAGTACCTATCCGAAGAAGAACTCTATATTATGATTAGGGTAAATTTCGCTTAACCCCTTTAATGTTTAACAAGAGAATACTTTACCCCTTAAAGTATTATTTGTATTATCTTACCCCCTTTGACCTTTATTAAGAAAAAAATAAGTAAATATGTTAACAAATTTAAATGAAATGACTAAAAAACACAGACATAACACACAAAAAAAAAAAAAAAAAAAACATCACCATCTTTCTCATACCCATCTTCCTACCCAACTCTACCACTTCATCATCACCGTCTCTGCCACCCACCCACTACCTCCCACCTCCACAACACCACCAATCAGTCTTCTTCACACCCATTTTCCTGTCCAAACCAAGCATCCATGGCTATCTTCATTACCATCACCCGTAGGCTTTGGGTCTATGGTTTAATATTGAATTGATAAAGGCAATTCCAGGGGCCAACCCCACAAGTCTTGTCCTTTTTACATGTTTTTAATATTAATATGTTGCTGATTTGAATTGACAAAAGTCATTACAAGTGCTGATTTGAAAATGCACAGAGATTTGAGCTCAAAAACAAAGAAGAAGAAAAACTAATGCGTAGAGATGGAAGATATTGAAAGTTCTCATATTTACATATTTATAGCATACGATTTTTATTGAATGAATAATAGTATATATATATATATATAAATTTGTGTATGTAAATATATAATAATCACTAGGTGTTGTGAAGGTGGGAGGTGGTCCGGTAGGTAGTGGTAGACACGGTGATGATCAAGTAAAAAGATAGGGATGCTTGGGTTTTTTTTTTTTTTTTGGGTGTGTGTATATCTTGTGTTTGGGTTTCTTTTGTCATTTTATCTAGGTTTGTAACTTTTTTATTTATTTTTCTATTGACTAAGGATCAAAGGGGTAAGATAATACGAATAATACTTTAACGGGTAAACTATTCTCTTGATTATACATTAAGGAGGTTAAGTGAAATTTACCCTTATGATTACTTTGTTTTATGTTATTTGAATCTATGTTGTTGTCAGCAATATTAATTATGTAATTATCATCAAGGATTATGTAATTGTATGTAATCTTTGTAATTTTTCATCCTTGTGCTCCTTTTGTAACCGTATTTAGTGGATTGATGAACTTCCTCCAATGGTGTAAACAAGTACAATACTTTCAGTTGGATCCTTTGGCTTTGGACTTAGGTTCTATTTGATCTAACTGTGAAATTTTAGCTTTTGAGATGTAGAGCTTTTAGAGTAGAGCTTTTGTTTGATGTGTTGTTGAACAAAAGTCGTTGACTGTTTGGCCTTTATTAGGCAACGTTGAACTTTTAAAAATTTTAAGGGTAATATCGAACTTCAAAAAATATGAAAGGGTATATTTAAGAAAAAAAAATAGCTTTTCGTATTATATAAAACAATTTTACAAAAACTTTTTTTCAAAAGCTCCAATTTGGAACTTTTTATTTTTTAGTTTTTTTAACTTCAGTTTTTATCTAAAAGCACTTTTAAAAATAGGTGAAACAAGTTAGTTTACCTTCTAAATTCATAGGAAGCGCTTTTGAGTGTCTAAAAGGTATGCCAAATAGAGCCTTTGCAACTTGGATGTCAAACCTCCTGCTATTATTGTTTCAAATAGTAAGAAAGAGAAGATTCTTTATAAGATTTATAAATGGTCTAACATATTGAGCCTCATGTTTATGTGAATAACCATTTCCAGCAACATGGAACAATAATTAAAGGAAGAATCAACTCTTGTAAATACTAACTTACAAGAAGTTGACAAAGATGAACCACATTGAATAACATTAAAAACATCTCAAAAAGAAAATTACATGTTCTTGATGATTATGTAGTTTATTTCCATGAGTCAAACTTTAATATTAGAATCAATAAGGACACAATTTAGTTTTTACATGCCATAGAAAGTAATGAGTTCAATAAATGGATTGAAGGCATGAAATGAGACATGAAGTTGATGGAACTAAATAAAGTATGATGGGATAATCTAGTAGAATTGTCATAGAGTTCTAAAAGCATTAGTGTAAGGGACTTTTAGAAACCAAACAAAAATCTATTGACAATAGTGAATGAGATAAGACTAGGTTAATGGCAAAAGATGACATTGATCATAAAGAGATTTTTTCTCCAATCTCAAAGAAAGACTGTTGAAAGATATTTATGATATTGGTGGCTTATTATGAATTTGATTGCACCAAATGGATGTGACAAATTTGGATTTTAATGGGGAACTTGAGAAAGGTTCGATGGATGAACATGAAGGATTTTCGACATAGAGAAATGATCATATGGCGTGTAAATTTAAGAAATCAATATATATATATATATATATATATATATATATATATATATATATATATTGAGTACACATTATAAATAGTCCATTATTTTTAGTCTACTTGACACATTCATCTATTATCTTTTTAAATTAATATTTTAGTCCATTATATTTAATATTATTGATGTCGTTAGTCTAACTCATCTTTTTAATCTAATTTTTAACATTAAAATCACGTGGTGCGCACATGACGCACACGTGTAAACTCTTAAAGCTGTTGTTTGGACATATTTTAACACATCTATATTATGTGTTAAGAATACTAATGCCAATTTTATCCTTAAAAAAATAAGATATTACGATACACGTACATGTCACATGATTTTAGCGTTAAAAATTAGATGAAAAAGACGAGTTGGACTAACAGCGTCAATAATGTTAAACATAGTGGACTAAAAGGTTTATTTAAAAAGATAATGAATGAAAATGTCAATTAGATAAAAAAATAACCGACTATTTATAAGAGTTAAACAACTTCAGAACAATGGTATATTGAGCTTTAATAATAGTTATGAATGTCGTTGACATTTTGCATGTTGCTAAGGTCTTGGTGTATTGTGTGAGACTAAAGATTTTCTTTTAAAAAAATTTGAAATGAAAGATACAGGAAATACATGATTTGTGATAAGAATTGAACTACTTCGTGATAGATCACAACGAATATTAGGATTATTTTAAGCGACCTATATTGAAAAAATAAATTTTAGAGATATTTAATATGGATGCAATGTCCAAAGAGTTATGTGAAATGTACGAATGTATCAAAGAAATTAATCATAGGTTGAATCAGTAAAAAATTATGAAAGTTTTTGGATACCTGTAAAGAACTAACAACCACATATTGACCTAAAAATGTTCTAATCATTTAAAGTGATAAGATATTAGGATTCAAATCTTGTAGGATATGTTGATAGCATAAAGTCTGCCTTTTGCTATTTTGTCCTTTTATTAAAGGGAGAGATTTCATGGAAAGGTGAAAATAGACTATTGTGATGCTATCCATTAAAAAAGTAAAATTTGTAGCATGTTATGAAGCTACAATCCATGTATTATGGTTGTAGAACTTTATTTCAGAATTTGGAGTTGTCGACACTATTGTGAAACTGTTGGAAATTTACTATAATAAATCTGCAATAGTTTCTCCTCTAAAATGATAAATAATCAAGGGTTGCTAAACATATGGAATTAAAGTATGTTACTTTGTGATTAAAGAGGAAGTTGAGAAACGAAGAACGTCTATTGAACTCACACATTGATCTCATGGTTGCTGATCGCATGGCTAAGTAATAGGTATTGGTTGTAATTATTATTGATGCACGTGATCTTATATTGATATCCTTAGGTCAATGACTTATTTTTAATAAACACTAACTTTTTTTTCTATTTTATGATAGTATTCGTGTGACTTATATTTATTTAAAGAAAATGAGAATATCTTAATAAGTCATTATCGTGAACCATTAAAATTATGATAAGTATAGTTGGTTGTTAGTGTTGTGGTATATAAAGGAGGGACATTGAACAAATAATGTATGATCATTATATTCACATTAATAGTGTACCATTCTTTGGTAATTATGATAGACATTTATGGATGGATTTAATTTCTTATGCATGCTTTATGTTTATGATTAAATCCTATTATCAATCAAGTAAATAGGTCAACTGGGAGAATGTAAATGATGACCTATTATGTTTAAGTGGTTATCTCTTAAATTAAATTAGCTGCCCATATAGTGCTCATGTTGGACTCAATTACTTGATAAAAGTAACTAACATATTCCTGTATATATATGCTAAGTCTAGCGAGCCTTCCTTTTTTGGTAAGCTGGGGTCTATTTTACTGCATTGTTCTAATAGCACTTGGCAAATTATAAAAGCAAAATTGGTGAACTTACCTGTCAAACGGTTGTTAAAAAGACGGAAGTACTTGAGCATAGTCAGATTCCCAACCTTCCTAGATATGCCACCTGTGAGCTTATTATTTGACAAGTTTATTGTTTGAAGCCTTCTACATTCCCATATATCAGAAGGAATTTGGCCAGTTAAGTTATTGGAATAAAGATAGAGCTCTTCCAGGACAGGCAGACTGCAATTGACATCCATTGGGAGGCTTCCTGACAGACTATTGTTAGCCAAGTCAAGTATTCTCAAGGAGGACATGTTGAAGAGAAAAGATGGAATTTGCCCTGATAAAAGTCCACTTTGTAAGCTCAGTACTTGCAACTGTGTTAAATTACTTATTTCCAATGGAATTCCACCTGCAAGTTGATGAAACCAAGAGATTGTGTTAGATGAAATTACCATTGAAGACATCAAAGTAATTAAATATACATTTTTTAACGGTTTAAACTTTTATCTAAAAGTGGTCAATTATAATATAAAATTCTTATTATCAAAAAGGTTTTCGGTTCAAGTGTGGTCATTATCATTGTGGTTACTACATGCATAACTCAGAAACCTTGTTTGTAATGTTGGATACACAAATTTTGTCACTATCATCCTGTTTATCACGTGCACAGCTTAAAGGCCTTACTTGCCCGTGATGGGTTTTGGTGGAGATACTAAATAATTAAATATACACTTTCTAATAATTTAAACTTATAGATCAAGTACGCATTTAATGATATTGCATTTAGTCCTGTATTACACTACGAGAGCATCATGAAGCTTCTAATCAAGTTCTTTGGGGACGTGAACTCTGTTTGTCCATTGATGAATGTACGGGTATACACTCTACAGGGACAAAGTGGTGGCATAATACAATCCTAAGCTCTAGCATTTCTGTATTTTCCCTCGTATGCTAATACTCTGACAAGTGAAGGATTAAGGAATAAATAATAATATATGAACTTTTTTCAAATCTAGAATCTGAGACTGCAAGCGCAACTAATATTGTAGTTATAAGAAATAATTACTTGGGCCTTCTTTCTACTGACTCAAAATAGTTAACCTAAGTTATCTCTTATACTCACAGCACTCATACTAAAAAACCACACATATATATTATCTCCCATCGATGTGAGATATCACATAATGTGTAATATCCAACATCGGTGGGAGATTCTGAATTTGAATAGTTTATAAGTGAGTGTTGTGGATATAAGCAATAACTTAGGTTAACCATTTTGGGCCAGTAAAAGAGAGAGTCCAATTTGTTATTTCTTATACCTATAATACTAGTCTCACCTGTGGGTATGGGGTTTTGGACTTGGGTAATGACATAATGGTATTTAGAGCTGGTCACTAGCTAGTGTGTGAACTAAGTGCTATTGGGGCCAAGCACTACACCAAGAAGGGGGTATGAGTCACCTTTTGAACCTATAGGAGTCACCTTTGGAATCCTGCACAACCTAGTTAATCCTAGGTATGTGTATCCCTAATTAGGACGCCAGGTCCTTAACGAGGGTTTATGTGATATACTACAACGGTAGGAGACAACAATGTATATGTGTTGTTTATAAGTGGGTATTGTGGGCATAAGATATAACTTGAGTTAACTATTTTGAGTCAGTAAGAAAGAGGTCCAAGTAGTTATTTTTTATGCCTACAACATCAATTGCGCACATAGATTTGGAGTTGTGGGCTCGAGATGTAACAATTGTAATGCCTAAATATCTTCTATAATTTAGCATGTTATGCATAGGGTATTTGCATAACATAACCCACTATATGAGTTGAATACTATAGTGTGGAAAAATTAACATGATATGCGTAAATATTAATAGTATATTCTATTAGCAATAGAAATGTGCACACACATACATGGAACAAGAGAAATAAAAGACAAACACAAATTTAACATGGTCTAATCCTCTAACTACTTTCAAGACTCCATCTATTGAATAATTCACTATCATTCAATAATAGTTAAAGTTCTGTTGAGAGACAAAACTATAAGAACCCTCTTCGTATGATTTTATGCACAAAAAATCCTAAATCATCCCTATTTGAAATTTATTAATAAAAGCACGAAAAACTCTCATATCTCTAGCTCATTACCCACACTCGCAATGGCATGTGGCCCCTCGAGGAGAGTAATAAAATACATCATTAGTGCTTTTATAAGAAGCATCAACCTTTCTAATTCTATAATATCTTGATGTGGCAGAATTGCAAGGCATAACACAAAAAATCCTTTGACTTCAATTTTCTAAGCATCGAGACTTTATCTTCACTGCGACAAAGACATCTTCTAAATCTTCAAAGGCTATATTCCCCACTTGATAGCTTTTAACACATCTTCATCTTAACATAAGTTCCCTCAGTCATCCTTCTCAACCCTCCCTAGGCCATTCAATATCCACTCTTAAAGGCTCTCTAGTCTTCTATTGACTTCAGGCATCTAAAATATGGTCTCTTCTCCATGGTAGTCAGGGGAAGAACTAGGCCGGGGCTGGCAGGGGCGGCCCTCCCAAGATTTTTTATTTTTTTTCAAAAAAGTTTATGTAGTATCGTTAAAAAAAATTTGTTGTCATTAAAAAAATATATGTAGTATTTTTAAAAATAAGTTAACGGCTCCCTCTATTTTTTTTCTCTTGTCATAAATGTTCTTATTTAAATTTTGACCCCTCCAATTTTAAAATCCTGACTCCACCCCTTATGGTAGTAGCACTCTTCTCATGTTGCCTAAGCCCTCGATCTTTTGTTATGTGAACTCTTCATGCAACTTCTCCCTTAATTCGAACCATCTTCAACTGGTGATTGGGTTCCCTCTAAATATGCTCTTTGTTCTTATCCTCCTCTCATTTTCTCATAGGATTGCATGCACATAACATTGAGAGTGTCTCGTCATCTAGCTCAAGAGTACAATAGGAGTAGCACCACTAGCTCTTGTATGTGTTGACATTGTGGAAGTATCGCTCAAAGCTTTTTTATTTCCTAAGGGCCATCGATTCACCAAAGCAACCCGCATCGAATTTGACAAAATGGGCTGCAAAATTGGATTGAAGACACCCAAAAACCTTAATAACACCTTCGGCTTATTCGGTCAAAACTTGGCCAAGGCCCGATCAATATGGTCAAACATCCTGGTCAAAGTGAGCTCGCGAAATCACCTTGTAGTGCCTGCTTGGCCCAATCAAAACTTAGGTGCTCCATCATCCCATGTACTGTACTACACTAGATCAAAGCTTTCATCAAATTTGATCCCCCTCAGGATTGATGGTTCACAGTACACGAGCTTACCAATTTCATCATTTCTACATTACAAGTGATCTAAGCACTCAACTAATTAGATCTCCTACATTGATATGGATAAGACCCCTAAGGCTTATAAGAATTGTAGAATGACCCCTAAGAGGGGTCGGGGACGTCAAATAGGAAATGTTGGGGACCTCGGACGAGGGGTCGGGTGAATCCGACCCCAAGGGAATTGCATCTAGGGTTCGGACAAAGCATGGGCAGAGCCTTTGGGGGGTCAGACGCGGCATAGGGGCACCTTAGGTTCTCGTTTTAAGACCTCGGACCAGGTGGAAGTTACAAACAGTAGTGTTCCGGAGTATCAGGGCATGTTCAATGGTTATGGTCAGTTAATATCCATTAGTAAACGTGGATAGCAGTTGTCTACAATAACTACCACACTAACTTTCCACTATTCTATTCCCCTCCTATTCAGCAACGACCATGCTTATAAATATCAGAAGATTCATCTGTGAGAGGGTAATTGCAATTTTGATACTGGCACTCATATTTTTATATACTTTTTCCCAAAAAAACACCAGGTTAACTTAAGCATCGGAGTGCTAACGCGGGCACGACCTGCTAAGCCTTATTTGTTTTGCAGACGTTCAGCAGCGCGTGGAGGCTACTTGCTGCTCAGTATTTTTCTACCTTAATAGGTTGGCGCCCACCATACACCAACCCATACACAAATCCGTACCCAAACTATCTGCCAACATACACTCAAAACTATTCGCAAGGGTCTGCGTGGTGCGCAGGGTGGCAATATCCTACCACCCTAATACCCATTCCGCAAAATAACCCACTAGCAGATTGAGGGTATATTCTATGAACTCTGGAGGAATTGAAGGAGGCCGTTCCAAACCAAACACCTCAACCAGCACCATACCACTCAGAAAACCAACCACATCAAACATCTCAACAAAATCCTACACGCCAAAAGAACCAATCAACCAGAAATATAACCAACCCAAGAGAGTTTGGACAACAGATCCACATCGAGGGCAATGCGAAAAAATGATGAATTCCACGGGGTCATCTCAAGGCTCAAATACAGAGGCACGAAGCCCGTCATAAAGCGTTCGGAGATGAGGTACTACTTGTACTGCAGTTGCAGGCATTTTCAAAGGCCCAAATCCATTTAATGTAGCCATCAACGAAGTTTCGAAACCTACACAGTACAAATTGCCTTATTTGTCCACCTATGATGGGCATGGTGACCCTAAGGATCACCTGGCGATTTTCAAGCATAAAATGGAGTTCACGGAGTTACCAGAGGCCTAGGAGTGTAAGTCTTTTGCTAGAACTTTAGTAGAAGTAGCCAAGGTGTGGTATGATGAATTGAATGAGGGGTCAATCAGTTCTTATGCACAATTGGCAAAGTTGTTTGTTGGTAGATTTTCCTCAGCTATTAGGCCAACCCGTCACACTACCTATTTGCTCTATCTAAAGCGGAAAAAATGAGAAACTCTTCATCAGTATGCAACTCGCTTTAATGAGGCTGCTCTCCAGTGTACGCAATTTGATCAGTGGTTTACAATATAGGTTTTCACAAATGGAGTAACGAGCAAGTTGCTCTAGGCTTCTTTAGCCAAGAAGACCCCACAGAACATAATGGAGTTGATGACCAGGATGGAGAAGTAAATCAAAGTAGAAGAGCTGACGATGGCAGATAAGGAGGAAAACCCTAAGAAGAAGGGACAGAACAACCAAACTCATGTGGCCTAGAAAGAAAGAAGGGTAGAAGAGGGCAGACATGAGCAGAGAGGAAGGCAAATGAGAGAACCACCTAGATTGCAAAGGTTCCATAATTATACCCCTTTGGTGAAGCCCAGATTCGAGATCCTAGTAGAAATTCGGACATAGATGAACCTCCAAAATCTACCGAAAATGAAGACAGAGAAGGAACGCCGCAAAGGAAAATGGCAGTATTGCAGATATCATAGAGACTTTGGGCATGATATTAATGCTTGCAGGAACTTAAAAGATAAGATTGAAGCTCTGATCAAGCGTGGGCATTTAGAAGCCTACATCATGAGAGACAACCAAGGGGAAAGACAGAGAGAAAGGAGCCTGAGGCATGCTCAGACAACACGTGTTCAGGTAGAGATTGATATGATAACAAGGGGCATGGCCTCAAGGGAGGAAACCTACAGGCCAGGAGAGGTTACCGCAGAGCAGGTCGGGGAGACCCCTCGATGTAAAGGCCAAGGGTAGAAAAAAATATCACTTTTGGGAATGAAGATTTGAACGGTCTAGTGTTACCTCATGACAACCCATTGGTGATTGTGGCAGATATCAGTGGAATTGTGGTACGCAAAATCATGGTTGATATATGGAGTTCAGAAAAGGTCCTATTCTTGAGTATCTTTAAGAAGATAGGGTTGAGAACGGAGCATCTAAGGGCGTTGAAGGGAACCTTGTCAGGTTCCAATGGTACAGAAATAAGACCCGAGGGTATGATAACGTTAAAGGTCATTCTTGATGAAATAAGCAGAGCCATGGTAAGATGCTAGATTTCATTGTGGTAGATTGTCAATCACCGTACAATGGGATATTAGGAAGAGTTGCACTGGAAAGTTTAGAGTAGTGGTATTTGCCTATCATTTGGCGATGAAGTTCCCGTCTGAGGCTGGTATAGTAACAGTAAAAGGGTACTAGAGGAGAGCCCAAGAATGCTATACAGCTTGTTTGAGGCTATAGAATGAAGAGAAAGAACTGATCGAGATTCCAGAGAAGAAGGCCAAAAAGGGACGAGAGCCGAAAAAAGCCGAGCCCGCAGAGAAGTTGCAGAAAGTTGAATTGGTTCTTGGAAATGAGGTTCAGATCGGAACAAAACTTCCTCCAAACCTGGTTAAAGGTATAACTCATTTCTTATCTAGTAATAAAGATGTATTTGCTTGGTTTATGTATGATATGACAGGAATAGACCCGCGGATAGCCGTACAGCGGCTGAACATAGATCCAGCATTCAGGCCGGTAAAGCAGAAAAGACTAGTCTTCCATGCAGAAAAGAACCGAGCAATCAGGGAAGAAGTGAGCAAACTGTTGAGGGTTGGGCATATCCGCAAGGTGGAGTACCCTACCTAGTTGACAAATATAGTGATGGTCCCTAAAGTTTCTAGGGCTTGGCGGATGTGTGTGGACTTTACAGATTTGAATAAGGGCTGCCCAAACGACTGCTGCCCTTTGCCTAAGATAGACCAAATGGTGGATGCCACCTCAGGGTTTGAGATGATGTCATTCATGGATGCCTTCAAAGGGTACAACTAGATTAAGATGATATCAGAAGATGAGAAGAAGATGACGTTCATAATAGACCGAAAGTTTTGTTATATAGTGATGTCATTCAATTTGAAGAACGTAAGGGCTTGTTACCAGCGCATGATAGATAAGGTATTTAAGGGGTAGTTAGGGTGGAGTATGGAGGTTTATGTTAATGATATGTTGGTGAAGAGTAAGAGGGCAGAGACTCACATCGAGGATTTGTCTGAGGCATTCTCAATAATGAGGAGGGTCAGTATCAAGTTAAATCTCAAAAAATGTGCTTTTGGGGTTCAGGCAGGGAAATTCCTGGGGTTCATGGTTACTCGGAGAGGGATCGAGGCTAATCCAAAGAAAGTGCAAGCCATCCTAGATCTTGAGCCGCCTAGGAGTGTAAAAGATGTTTAGAAATTGACAGGGAAGATAACAGCCTTGAGCAGATTCATGGCGAGGTCAGCAGACAAATGTGCCCCTTTGTCCAAGGTCCTACGAAAACCAAAAGACTTTTAGTGGACGGAAGAGTGTCAAGAAGCTTTTGAGAAGTTGAAGGAATACTTGAGATCGACACCTTTGATGTCTAGGCCGAAGCCCAGTGAAGTTTTGTATGTATATCTGGTAGTATCCTCGGTAGCCGTGGCTGCAGTACTAGTACGACAAGATGGAAAGCAACAAAGGCAAGTCTATTATATTAGCCAAATACTTAAAGGGGCAAAGCTGAGATATCCACCCGTAGAGCGGATGACGTTGGCCTTACTTGTGGCCTCGAGGAAACTCAGACATTACTTTGAGGCACATCTCATATGTGTGATGACGGATATGCTGTTCAGGCAGGTATTGCAGAAACCAGAGGCATCGGGAAGACTTCTGAAATGGTCTATGGAGTTGAGCCAATTTGATATCACTTTTAGACCAAGAACGGTGATAAAATCTCAAGCTATAGCGGATTTCATTGTGGAATTCATGGGAGAGCTGGCAGAGGCTGGTTCAAGGCCATGGAAGATCTAGGTAGATGGGGCCTCGGACAAGAACAGCAGCGGAGTTAGGGTCATACTGTAGGGTCCGGAGGGTGATGAGTTGCAGTTTGCACTGAAGTTCCGTTTCTCAACCTCGAATAACGAGGCCGAGTATGAAGCCCTCATTGTAGGTATCAAAACGGCTCAGGCGATAGGGGCTGTTTCGATCGAGGCCCACACAGATTCGCAGTTGGTGGCAAGTCAAATAAGTGAAGAGTATGAGGCCAAAGATGAAACCATGGCTGCATATTTAGCCAAAGTAAAAGAGACAGTGGCTGGTTTAGGTGGGTTCATAATCAACCGAATCCCACAGGTAGAAAACGAGAGAGCCGATGTCCTCTCAAAACTTACAGTGGGGGTGGTAGGGCCAATGACGATAGAGGTGGAAGAGGTGTCTGAATTGAGCGTAATTCAGGAATGAAAAAAGGTGGCCCAGGTGGAGCAAATTGAATCTTGGATGCAGTCTATGGTTGACTTCCTAGAAAAAGAGATCTTACCAGAAACCGGTGAAAAGGGTGAAAATCTGAGCCCCAAAGTATGTAATGCTCGAAAAATAGTTGTATCGGAAAACATATACATGGCCTATGTTGAAGTGTGTAGACTAGGGCGAGGGCGATTATATACTCAGAGAAGTGCATAAGGGAATCTGTGGTAATCATATAGGCCATTGAGGATTGGCTCGAAAGATACTAAGGTACGGATACTTCTCGCCGACCCTGAATGACAATGCTAGGAACCTGATGTAGAAATGTGATACAAGCCAGAGGTTCTCGAGAATCCCACAACAACTAGTGGTAGATTTGACTGTGATGATGAGCCCCTATCCTTTTGCTCAGTGGGGCTTGGATATATTGGGTCCATTCCCAATAAGCACAGGATAAAGGGTTAAATGCTTTGTAGCGATGGGCTATTTTACTAAGTGGGTAGAGGCTGAGCCCGTAACTAAGACAACATATAAAAATGCTTGGAATTTTGTGTGGAAGTCTATTATGTGAAGATTTAGGATTCCAAGGGTGATAGTGACAGACCACGGAACCCAATTCGACTGCCACTATTTTAGGAAGCAATGCTCAGAGCTGGGCATTTCTTTTAGATTTTCTTTTGTAGTGTATCCACAAACTAATGGCCAAGTGAAAAATGCTAACAGATCTATTTTGCAGGGGCTGAGAAAGAAGCTGGTAACAGCCAAAGGCCTATGGGCTGAGGTTTTGCCCGAGGTGCTGTGGGGATACAGAATGACGCCAAATTAGTCAACAAACGAGACCCCCTTCAGCATGACATTTTGGGTAGATGTTGTCCTACCTGTAGAAATTGGCTCGGCAAGCTGAAGAGTTGCTGAATATGAAGAAGAAGTTAATAACTAGGCCCTACGGTAAGACCTGAATTTAGTAGAAGAATTTAGGGAAAATGACATAATAAAGATGCTCGAAGGCAAAAGGGCCATGGCAAGATATTTTAAAAAGAAAGTGAGAAACAGAGAACTTAGAGAGTGGGATTTGGTCCTCAAAAAAACAATCTTCATACCTGACCTAAATCAGGAAAAGCTCGGACCAAACTAGGAAGGCTCGTACAAGATAGTTAAAGAGGTCAAACCAGGAACCTACAAGCTGGAAGACCTCAACGGCAAGGAACTGAAGAATGCTTGGCACGTAGAGCATCTAAGAAAATACTACATGTAACATTTTCCTTGAATATTTAGGTGTTGTATCTATCAAGGCAGATTATGTCTCAAGGCATTGTTTATATCGGGACATATTATGTCCTCACGTGTTGTTTGTATCGAGACAGATTATATCTCCACAATAAAATTGATATTTCTATCCAAAATTCTGTTGATGATTGTAATGAAAGAGCTAAATCACAACAAGGAAGGTCAACTTCCAAAATTAGTGAAAGAGAAACGCACCTCCTATAGAAACGAGATCTTCCCAGGATGGTGTGAAGTTGGAGGCATGACCCCCAAGACATAGAGACTGGGGGCACGACCCCCGAGGTCTGAGCCTGGAGACACGATCCATGAAGCCAGCAAGTGTGAGATTGAGAAGAAGTGACCCCTCAACAAAAAAAGAGATTCAATGGCATGACCCGACAAAAGAACCAAGAGCAAAATAAAAAGCGATAAATCAAAAGAAGAAAAGAAAGGAACACAAAAAAAAAAAAGTTTTTCATTAAAGGAAAAAACTTTCTTTATAAAGGGAATCACCGGTAAGTATATTATCCCTCGGACTACCCTCGGACTCGTCCTCAGAGCTCGAGAAGTCACCGGTAAGTATATTATCCCTAATAACTAAACCGTGCCTTTGAGCATAATGGTCAAGCTTTGCCTAAAGTGCAGTGGTGACATCGGCAGTGGTATCAGCGGCAAATCAGGCATATAACTTCTTCAAATCGTCTTTGTAGGCTTGCCTGCTATGGAAATCCTCCACTGCCTAGGCCTTCATATCCTCTAGTAAGGCCTTCAGATCTCTGAGTTGAGCTTCCGCGAAACCTTGGGCTATGCGAGATGCCTCTAACTCAGAGTAGAGCTTCTCGTGTTTGGCCCTGGTCTCCTCTTAAGCCCTCAGGGAGGCCTCCCAATCTGTCAGGAGTTGGTGGTACTCGGAATTTACAGTAGCAGCCTCCTCCCGAGCCATTTTGACTGCCTTAAGGGCGGTGGCAAGCTCGGCTTGGACAGCAGCCTCTGAGCTCCTGGTGTGTTCCTCAAACTCCCTAAGAGCAGCCTTCGCCTCAGCAAGCCGCTGCTCATATTCTCCCACAAAGCGGTAGGCCACGCTGAGACACACAGACATCTGCGGCAACCAAGCAAGGTCAGAAAACACAACTCAAGTTAAATGAAAATGGATGAGAAGTTAAGGAAAGAAATGAAGTACATTGAGGCGAGCCCTTTCGAAGGCTTCTTGAGCTATAGGGTGTAACTGTTCCCTCGGAAGCTCGTGCAGAGAGTTCGCCAAATGAGCGAGGCCTTTGAGAGTTGGGGAAGGACCTCGGACAAGACTGGGCAGAGGCCCCAGCAGCGAAGAGCGATGTGTCCCTGACTAAACCGCTGTTCTCAGGCCTAACGCCAACCACTTCTTCATAAGGAAGAATTTCATGGCAAACAGCAATCTCCTCGAAGGTTTCCAATCTGCGAGCAGCGCTTCAGGGGTCAGTAGAGAGAAAACCTACGACGCGAAAGACCCGGGCCAGGTAGGCTTCGATGAGGTCTATGGCTATGTGACCTTCTTTTGTTTCTTGCTAGGACCTCCTTTAGCTTTTTTCTTTCCTACTCGTTTAACAGCTCGGGCTTGTTGAGCTTCGGCCTAAGCACATCGTGCCTCGGCCCGAGCTTCCTTAACAATGGCGTCAACGAGATCAATCTCTTGAGCCTCGGTAGGGAGAACTGGCGCGAGAAGGGTATTAGCGGCGGCGGCAGGTCGAACCTCATAAGCCTCAGAAATCATAGAAGTCATATGCTGCAGAACCTCCGGGACTCTGACATCTATGGCACCTGTAGTAGCAAAGTCAGGGTCAGCTAAGCGGAAATAAAAGTCTAAAATAAAAATACATGTATAAAAATTTTCATTACCTTCATCCCCTCCGTGGATTGGAACATTGGCATGGGGACCGCCTATTAGAGATGATGAGACCGCGACAACAGAGATTCTCCATGATGGAAAGCGAACGACGGCCGAAGGTCCCGTTGCGATATCAGTGGCCCTCAGCCGATCATATAAACTCGAGGCTGATATGGATTTACTAGTCAAGTAGGTACTTCCACGCATAGGCCCAGCTCGACAAAGGATGAAAGATGTCATGAGACTCTCAGGATGGGAGGCTCGTGGTAGGCCTCGAGCTCGGTATCAGACTGATGCCTCTAGAGTCTCCTGACGGGACACTTGAAAAGATGAGTGGTGAACACAAACTTGTTGCGCCATCCGCGATTACTGGAGGGCCATCTTGATCTAGGAGAGAAGTAGTACACATCAAAATTATTGGAGTCGTGGACCAACTGGTGGAACTGGTGGAAGAGGTTGAGTGTCGGGGTAAGCCCGAGGGATTTGACCCATACGTAAAAAGCCACTATTTCCCTCCAGCCATTTGGTACGAGTTGGCAAAGAGCGATGTCGAGGAAGTTGAGGATACGAACAACAAAGGTTAGGAGTGGAAGGCGAAAAAATCGAAGAATAATATAGGGTAAAGCCAATTCCCTTACCTCAGTTCGGCAAGCCACTTCATGAAGTCCGAGGACTCTGTACTTGTAGCCGTCGGGGAAGGCACCCCTATTGCGAAGGTCGAGTAAGTCCTCTTGGTCAAAGGTGCATTTGTAGCCTAAGGCTGAAAAGACTGACCGAGCCTGAAGGTTGGGGTCGGGAGTAATGGCCCAGGGAGGAGGAGGAGAAGGTTCGGGCATTCTTTGAATCATCTCTAGTGTAATGTGTAGAAGGTTCGGATGGGGGTCGCATCGAAGGATGGTTTGAGAGGCTTCGGACCCAGTAGGTGATAACTCCATATTTTTATTAATTTTAACCCATCAAATCATGAATATTGCATTATTATTTCAAGCTTAATTGTATATTTTACACAATTTTAGTGCAATATAGGTTTTTAAGAAGAAACAGCAGAAATGGCCACAAAAACCAACATTTGAAACAAATTTTCAGCGAACACTGAAGGAAAATGGTAGAACAACTTCAAAACAAGCAATTCGAGATTGAATTTGGCTAAACCGAGTGCGAAAACGGATTCAAGACGCTGAGAAACCTTAAAATAGACTTGGTCAACTTTTTGGTCAACGGTCAAAGTCAACAGTCAATGGTCAAACTCAACCGAGCCGGTCAAAGTCAATCATATCGAAATCATACTGGTCTACTAAAATCCATTCAACATGATAAGTACTCTTTTATTTTAGTTTTTGTTATGATTTCTTGTACTTTAAAGTTTATTATGGTACACTAGACTCGAGATTCGGGGTGTAATGTGTAAGGTTACTCTTGTACATATGTTTTGATTCAGATTTATTAAAGTATCGTATTTTTATTTCTAAGTATTCTTAGATTAATTATACGTATACTTGTAGTTATGTTATATTTAATTGAAAGTACATATACGCTCAATTTTGTAAACCAGTGGCAATATTAGACTACTTCGGATGGATTCTAGTCTGGTTGTACCGACACCTCCAGGTTACATAAGTGAAAGATTAATTGAGAGATTGGATATCGTTAGGTTGTACCAATACATCCAGTCTTGCTAATTAATTAATCTCATCACTTACGTAATTAAAGGCTCATTTCAGTAGTGGGAGCTTGTAGCCCTATTTTTGAATGACTTAACTTTTAATCTGAATCAATAACTCTGTACTTGCGGATACCGAGCTATAACCACCCTGAATTTTTTACTCTTTGAAATTTCATTTATTGTTGAATGTTGTAATTCTTCAATTTAATACCCTTGTTCAATTCACTTTTGGATCTTGTTACTACCGTATCTTTGGACATTTTGAGGACATTTCTTGGACTTAATTTACCGTACTTTTGGACTTTTGGACTTAATCAAACTTATCCGTGACGGAAGATAGTCAAACAATTCTAAATTATGGACTTAACTTAACCTGATAACCCAATCTCCGTGGATTGACCTTCTACTCGACACATCTAGAGGTAATTCAAGGTAAGCAATATTTCCAATCATTTAACCTTACTATTTTTTAGCGCAAAATAACATGATCAGTAGGATTCGAAGGAGCTGATCTTGAAGGTCTGACTTCGTCAAATCTAATTGACCTAAGTGGTCGAGCTGGAATAGGAACTCCAAGAGGTGGAAGTGGTAAGAGTGTTGGAGTGGCGATGGCCGAGGGCTCAATGCGGGCACCGTCTCGAGGTCCAAGGCCTTGGGTCGCGACAGGTAAGGCAACAGTAACTTCCATGATTTTGGAGGAGGAGGTCAAAAAGGAAGATGCCATTATCAAAGACCAGTAGAAGATGAGTACACCAAGTTTGTCGAACGAGTGCTTGAGGCACTGAAGATGAAGGAGGAGAGTGAGAGAAAAGTGTTTGGAAAAAGGTGAGGTGAAAAGTGAATTTCGAAATGGTAGGAGTCATATTTAAAGGGGTGAAAAAGAGAGGGAAAACCAAAGGTCTTTAATCCCCACCTTAGATTCAAAAGGCATTCCACCAAATCGTGACAAGTGGCAAGACTATAGTAAATAGTGGTTGGTAATAAGTTACACGGAAGACGAGGCGGCAACAAAATAACCCCTCGCTTAGCTTTGGCACAACCAAGGTATCAGGACCAGTTCCCGGACCCATTACATAGGTCCAAGAATTGGTGGGGCATCATGATATGGATAAGACCCTTAGGGCTTATAAGAATTGCAGAATGACCCCTAGGAGGGGTTGGGCGAATCCGTCCCCAAGGAGATTGCATCTAGGATTTGGACAAGGCATAGGTAGAGCCCCTAGGGGGTCGGACGCGGCATAGGAGGCACCCTAGGTTCTCGTTTTAAGACTTCAGACTGGGTGGAAGTTACAAACAGTAGTGTTCCGCAGTATCGGGGCATGTTCAACAGTTATGGTCAGTTAATATCTATTAGTAAACGTGGATAGTAGTTGTCTACAGTAACTACCCTACTAACTTTCCACTATTCCATTCCCCTCCTATTTAGCAGCCACCATGCTTATAAATATCAAAAGATTTATCTGGGATAGGGTAATTGCACTTTTGATACAAGCACTCATATTTTTATATACTTTTTCCCAAAAAAGCACCAGGCTAAATTAAGCATCGGAGTGCTAACACAGGCATGACCCGCCAAGCCTTCTCTGTTTTACAGACGTTCAGTAGCGTATGGAGGCTACTTGATGCTTAGTATTTTTCTACCTTAACATACATGTAGAGATATTAAAAGCATAATGTAGGGATCTCTACATGTAGAGATAGTTATAAGGATGCTATTGGAGATAATATTTTTAACAACATCCCTACATGTGGAGTAAATGAGAATGTAGGGAATGGGTTGGAGTTGGCCTTACCCGCTACTTAACTTGGATATATCTCGAGATCCGGCTACCAAATCTTTACGCGGCTATGTTTGACTCCTCGTGGATTGGCGAATGCAACAGTGCCTTCAAATCTCCGATTAAATTGTGGCAACACCTCTATGCGCCGTCTCAGTGGAGGAGAGTTTTGGGCATATAAGGTTAGATTTTCCAATATCATGCTAAGAGTAGCTAAAATTTCCAAAAGATGCCGTGTGTTCCTCTGAGTCATGCGATTCTTACAATAGTCTTGGAGTTTCATTTAGTGCCTGATGGCTGTCGAACGTTAAGCTTAGGTCAACGTCTTCTTCCTTCCGTGTATGGTCACATCTTCCAACGACGGTGTGTAGCAACTCTGGCATTAATGGTGTCAGCTCGAGTTGTTTTCTCTTTGGTGTCATCACCATCCTTCTCCGGCTAGTCCACTAACGAGGGCAGCATCTTCATCTTTTGGTTTTTTTTTTTTGTTATTATTTCTCACCGGAAGAGTTCCTCCTCCCACGCTCTAATACCAATTTGTGGAGAATTGGATTATGCATATACATGCATGGAATAAGAGGAAAAAAAAGACATCTCAAATTTAACATGGTTCTACCTTCTATCTACGTCTATAATCCTACCCTTAATATAATTCATTATCACTCAATAATGGTTACAGTTTTAGCACAGACAAAACTCTACCAACCTTTCTCACATAATTTTATACGTGGAAAATCCTAAATCTATCCCAATCGACTTTTACTAACAAAAGATACGAAAAACTCTCATCTCTTTAAAATAAAACATACATCATTAGTGCTTAGATGGAGAACACTCAACCCCATCTAGATGTCTAATCTCCTGATGTGGAAGAATTGCAAGGCATAACATAACACATTCTTCTCCTAATTTCCTATTATAGGATAAATGCTTCTTTTTTCAAAAAAATAAAAAAGAAATGCAAGAAAGATAAAAAAGAAAGAAGATAAGAAAATTAGTTCACCTTGGAAAATCCCAACACTTGAAAAAGCAAGAAACATTCATCCCACCATGATATTAACCCACAAAGACTTAACAATTAAACATAAGGTGATAACACTGATTCCTTTTGCGAAATTTAACTGCCAGTAAATTGCTACAACTCACTAAATCTTAGGCATGCATATGAACAAGAAGATTCCATACCTTTGAAGATGTTTCCCCCAATTCTCATGTCCTGGAGCATGGTCAACTTACCGATTTCTGTTGGTATGCTCCCATTAAATTTATTGTAGGATAAATAAAACAGCTGGAGATTTCTGCACCTGTACACATTTGATGGGATTTGACCAGAAAATTGATTGTAAGTGAGGGACAGTTCATTGAGTGCAGAAAGATGACCACACATATCCATTGGCAGGCTACCAGACATGCTATTAGTTGTGAGATCAATAGCTTCTAAGGAGGATATGTTGAAGAGGCTAGGTGGTATGGAACCGGTGAGCTGGTTATTTCTTAGTTGGAGTAGTATAAGGCTCGACAGGTTACCTATTTCTGGTGGAATATATCCATTCAGAAAATTGTGCCTCATGTTTAATATCTCTAGCTTTGAGATGTTGCCTAAAGAAGACGGAATTGAACCTGTAAAGTTATTCTCAAGCAGAAGCAAATGCTGAAGTTCTGGCAAGCTTCCAAGCCATGGTGGTATCTCTCCAATCAGGCTGTTGAATCCCACATTTATGACCTTTAACTGATGCAAATGAACCAACTCATTTGGTATGAAGCCACTGAAATTGTTATAGCTAATATCTAGAGATCCGAGGAATGTGAGGTTTCCAAGATGTGAAGCAATGGTGCCCTGGAGACCAAAATCAGACAGATTCAAGGCTGTGACCCTGTGGTGAAGCATACCACAAGATACACCAATCCAGTTGCAAATGGAGCCAGTTGTAGACCAGTTTTTTGACAAGATATTATAAGGGTCTGAAGTGATATGGCTTTTGAAAGCAAGAAGAGCAGTTTGATCAGTGGTCATGTTAAGAACAGACATGGCTAAACAAACTGTTAGACAGTTGAGCAACCATATTGTACAAGCTGAAGAGAAGCAAAATTTAGACCACCCCATGATTGTCGGTAGTGCATATATTTTATTTTTTTGTTTGTCAAAGTACTGGCAGATATATGCTGATATTTTTATAGTGACATTTATTGAGAAGAGAAGACAGAAAACTAATACCAAGAGAGGCCGAGGAGTATTTACCAAATTAAATTTTATTTTATTAGGTGAACCTCACGAAATAATTTAAGTTATAATTATATTTTTAGATAAGAATGGAATGAGTTAAAAATTAAAATGAGTTAAAAAATAAAATAATTAAAAATGGAATGAACTTGAGAAATGATTTGTCATGCTTGGTACCAATAATAGGAATTACTTATACAAAATGACAAGAATGCCCTATGTTGCTATAGATATATTATTGTCTTAAAAATAAAAATAAACATCATATTAATAAATAATGAATAGTTTGATATATTATTGTCTTAAAAATAAAAATAAACATAATACTAATAAATAATGGATAGTTCAAGGCATATTGTTATTATTATATTCATTTATATCTATTTTTATTGTTTATTTTATATTTATATTTAAAGTGTATATTATTATTATTTTTATTTCATTTTTACACATATTATTTACAATAATAATAACTTATATTTATTACTGTTATTATCATATTGTTAATATTATTAGATATATTTTCATATTTTATATATAGTATTTAATGTTGTCATTATTACCTTTATTTTATTATATTTTATTTATATTTATTATTATTAATCTTATTTATTATTATAATCAAGTTTTACTATAAATATATATTTTATATCATTATTATTTTATATTACTGTTGATATTTATTATTATTGTTATTTATTTTTATTTCATTATCTTACTTATATATTAGTAATATATATTTTATATTAATGATAATGGTTGAAGTTATAATAAATAACAAATAAAACTAATAATAATTATATTAATAATAATGTTTGGTATAATGTTTAATATTTTTTTTTTCAAAGGTATCTTTCACTTAAGTAATAAATTCATTCCAAAACATATGAGAATGAGATATTTCTATGCATTTTTTTTTCATAAATCACTATTCCCATGTTTGTGGGTATGAGATTACCGAGAAAATGAGATTTTCAAGTTCATTCCTTAATGCCAAGTGTGGAAATTGGAAAAAAAAACTGGGAATACCATTCCATTTTTAACCCATTCTCACATACCAATTCGATATCTCAAAGCACCAATAATATTCCAAAACTTCTTGTTGTAACATGAGAAAGCAACTTAGGACTTTTAGACGTATTGCACACCATCAAGATGAGATTCAACTAGATTTGAAGTTAAACAAAAGATAAGCTACTGTTGATTTATATTTTCAGAAAACCTCATAGTAAACATATTATATACTTTTTAGCTAATTATTAAATTATAAAATAGTTGAGTCAATAAAATACAAAGAAAATATTTTTTAATATAGTATCTCACAGTTTTATGGAGATTAATAATATTTTATTCTAGTTTTGTGATATCTCACATCGGTGGAATTTGTATATATATGTGGTTTATAAGTGAGTGTTGTGAATATAAAGAATAACTTAGGTTAATTATTTTGACCCAGTTAATTATTTCTAATGCTTATAAGACCAATATCACTTGCAGGTCTGAGGTTCTAAGCTTGAGGCGATCCTGACTTTGGTGTGACAAATCCCAAGTCAGGATCGAACAATTTTATTATTTAAAGAGATTATTAGTTTATCAAGTTATAATTTAAAAATGTTTTATTGTACTTTTTATTTTCTCTTGCATCTCATTTTTTTTCTTCTCTAACTTCTTTCTGTTTCTTTTGTTTCTTCTTCTTTTATTTTTATTAATTTATTTTAGGGATCTAAGGAAGCGGAGATAATTTATCGCAACCTTCACTTACATTTTAAATCCCCATATCAATACTAAATAAAGCTAAAATAAAAATAAAAAAGCTCTTTCTTGAGTAGGTTTTTGTTTACTCTTTGTGATATATATCCAATTTTTAATATATAGCCCAGTTTTGGCAGTTAGTTTTAGGAAACAACCGACATCTAATTGAATTGATGATTTCTCCCTGTCTTGAATAGAAAAAGTAAAACCTGCTTGATCGAGAGGTTCCGGAGCTGATAGCATTTTCCTTTCTTAGGTCAGGATCCCATTCTCTTTATCTATGAGGTCTACCAGGCTGAACCTTTACACCGACCAATATGAGAAAGCAAAGTGCATTCAAGGTCCTTCTGTACTGAGTTCAATAAAGAAGAAAGGGTAGCTTCAAGCCGTTGTACCAATAGCGAGAGCAGTCGATCTCGATACGAAAGCCAATCAATCGTTCCCCCTCTCCTTAGTTGGCATCATTCTTCTCAACCAATCTCCACCGGATCTAAGATCTTTAAAGTATCGGCATGAGCGAACACAAGACCAGACACTCGATGAACAAGGGAAAGCAACCCTGACGTGAACTACCACTTTCTTGGAACTAATTCATAGGCGCTTTCCATCAGTTAGATTTCACACACTAGACTATATAAACAAATATAAAAAGCAGAAGACAGACTTCAAGATTGAAACCTGCCCCTTTCGAAAACTTTTCTATAATATAAAGTAAGTTTTTTGGAACCCTTATTATTTTAGAGAAAGGGGAAAGGGGATCCCTTTTGCCAATGAAAGATTCAGTCTTCATTTTTCAAAAAAAAAGTAAAACGTCTTTTTTTTAAAGCAAGACTTGAAATTGATTTTACTTGGCCGGGTAACCAAAGAAAAAAAAAGGAAGGGACATGAGACTTTCTATGCATAGTTGTAGCCTTTCGTCATACCAAAAAGGTACTTAGTGCCTCCACCACCTACAAGGTTGTAATCTTCTTGTTTCTAAACTAAATCGAGGGTTTACCGGATCTTCTCTGCAGAAAGCTCTGCTGGCCTCGCGCTCTAAACTGATGGCATCTCGCGTTCTCCTTGAAGCCGACCTTGCACTCCCCACTTTAAGAAGTTTGTAAAAAAGCTCAGGTTTTTTGGCTTCCTATAGAAAAAGTTTAATTTGATTAAAAAAAAAAAAGAAGTTACATCGAAACTATAGTATCTGGACAAATGCAGTATTGATCTCTATTTTAAATGAAGGCATAAAATAACCTATATTTTAAAGAATAAACCAACAAATAAATAGATACACAGACAAATAAATGAGACAAAAAAAGGTATCATACTGTATTATACTTATTGACAAAAGTTTTTGGATCTATTTATGAGAATATCTGACGGCTAAGGTGTTAGTAATTACTTTAATTTGTTTGCCCCCATCTTTGAAAATAGAGGCTTCTCTTGTTCTTATATTAAGGTTGGACTTTCAATATCTACTACTTGGATTGTTTTTTTTTTTTTTTTATTATTTTTTATCCTGGCAAGAGAAGATGTCTGGTTAGATATAATAGTAACGATAAATAATCTGCAACTAGTAACATAAACTATCATAAGCCTAGTTAATGAGAATGCTTCATCTGTTAAATCAGATTTTTTTTTGGATGACGTGTCCACCCAGCTGGCAGAACCCGATTACTAACTGGTAAACTCTAGGTAAAGCGGTACGCTCCAATACATGAACCAAGTCAGTCAAAGACGAAATTACAGAGTAGTAAGAAGTGTCGAATTTATAATATTGTAAGAATAATTTTATCCTACTACCGCTAGATCATGCCCCTAGGGACAATTAATCAGAGTTTTTAGTACAAAGAAGACAAGTCGACTGTAATCTCTTTTAAATCGATTACATGACTCATGTCTAAAAAATGCTTGGAAGAGGCAGTGCTCTTTATAACAGTGGAACCCATATGGTGTGATTCTTAATATATTTGTGAGAGTTGTTGGGTCCGGTTGGCAACCCCTTGTGTCCACATATAAATATGATTTTTTTTGCCTCACTTAACTATGTCATAGTCCATTAAGTCATTAGGGACAAGAATAAATCTACTCATAATAATATTATAATTTTATAATCAAGATCTTATATTGTGTACAAAAACTATGAAAAGATGAAGACAATTCACAATTGTTAGATTCCGCTTATAATATTATGATGTTATGAAGGGATCCTTACTCATTAGGATGACTACTACTCAGCTTTATTCTAAATTTTTTAATCAAGTAATATTGAGATTAATTTATTAAATATAATTGTTAATGATAAATTACATGTAAACACCACAAAAAAAATTGGATTCTGCGAGAGACGGTTCCCCTCATCGTGTCGTCGCCAATGTGGAATTTGCGACGGCACCGTGAAGGGAATTGTCCGTCAGACAAGAGATTGTCGCCAAAATGGTTCCTGTCACCGTGCTGTCACTGTTTTGGCGACAACTAAAAACGCTCTCCATCCCGTCTCCAAATCTGCCATCACCAACCCCTCACCATCAGTTCCAGTCTCCATGCCGTCACTGTTAGTCCGCCCTCACCAACCCCTCACCATCATTTTTCATCTCCAGGCCGTCACCAAACGTTCCTGTCACTATCCCCTCATCAATTAGAGCCGTCTCACCACTGTCACTGTATATCCCATAGACAAGCCCTCGCCAACATTTCCCCTCACTCGGCCGTCACCATTATTTGCTGTCACTGAACACTCGCCAACTTAACCCCCTCACCAAACTGTCACAAAATTGTCGTCGCCAAGCCTTCACCAATCTTTTCCCTCACCAAACCGTCAATAACCATTCCCTTCACATAGCCCTCGCCAACTTAACAATTCCATCTAATTAAACTACTCATAATTCCTTGAAAAATTCCTAAATTTTTTTCCCAAATTGAACCTATTTCACATATGAAATACAATTCCAATAATGACGCAAATACGATATTATCTACATATATTTAAAATACAGACTGTTATGTTAAACTATAATCAAAAGAAAATGTATTGTACATGCCAGTGTATTAAACATCAAACTACAAAGATAACATTCTCACAAACTACTCTCCATCTTCACCACTATGTGAAGATGAAGATTGTTGGTCTTCAGATTGACCATACACTTTCGCGTAGAGAACTTCCAACAATTTGTTCTGCTTCATTATTTGTTACTGAAGTTGAATGATTAACTCGTCCTGACTCTCGATCCGCTGGCAATGACTTCGTATAGTTTCATTCAAATTCACTGTGGCACGTGTAACGGCGGCAGCCAGTTGTTCCTCTGTCATGACACGTCAATGATGGGATGTGGTATTTGACATGGACTCAACGGATACCTGAGAACCTACCCTGTATAGGCGACCTTTTCGTGGTGGTCCAACAGCCTGCAAAAATACTGCGTTCTCATCCACAAGCGTTGGATTCGAGTCTGATTCAGATGCATTCCTTGCCGTTTGGAGTATTTCGTCGTAACGGGCCTACAAAGACAGTAGTAACAAGTTATTGTTAAATAACCGATGTTAGTTAAAACGCAATGATAACAAGATACATATACTTAATATTGAAACACAGAATATTAAATTACTACATCTGTCTTTAATGCATTTACTCGTCAAAAAATAAACGGAGTTACAACCAAATGTTTATATGCTACACATACTTAATATTGAAACACACAATATTAACATTACTACATGTGTCTTTAATGCATTTTTGAGATGCATAAAAAACAAAACAGACAGAGTCTCCTCTGTATTTCGGACTTTTCCCAATTACCTGTTTGTGAATAAAGCCAACTTACTACATAGTATCAAAGCTCATACAGCACCACACTTAACCTCAACATATTAATCATGTTTTACTACAACGCTAATGAGACATTTCTAATTATATTAGACAACACAACAAGTTAGTGTTAAATAACCGATGTCAACATGCAAATGTTTATATACTACACATACTTAATATTGAAACACACAATATTAAGTTACCACCTCTTTCTTTTATCAATATTTACTCCAAAAAAAAAAAAACGGACATAGTCTCCTCTGTATTCAGGACTTTTTCCAATTACCTATTTGTGAATAAGGCTGACCTACTACATAGTATCCAAGCTCATGCAGTACCACCCTTAACCTCAACATATTAATCATGTACTACTACAACCATAATGAGTCATTTCTAAATACTTTATAAAACACAACAAGTTAATGTTACATAATCGATGTGAGTTACCACCAAAATTTTTTAAGCTACACATACTTAATATTCCAACACACATTATTAAGTTACCACATATGTGTTTAATCAATACTTACTCGTAAAAATAAAATACAACGGACAGAGTCTCCTCTGTATTTAGGACTTTTCCCAATTACTTGTTTCTGAATCAAGCCAACCTACTATGTAGTATCCAAGCTCATACAGTACCACACTTCATCTCAACATATTAATCATGTTCTACTACAACCATAAGGAGACATTTCTAAAAAAATTAGACAACACAACGGAGGAAAACAGGTATCCAAAGTACATTTGTGAATTGTTTTGGCACCGTGTACATACGTATTCATGCTCACTAATCACGAAATATGTTTTCCCTCTGTCACTGTAGCTTTAACAATTATAGATACTTTGCAAAACCAACGAACCTTGGGTAAAACTGTGAATCCCATATTATCTTCAATATAAACCCTATGTCTTCCTTCCTCTTATAGACAATACATGAAAATAACATACCATTGTCTGCTCGGCCCGAGAGTCTGTGTACGGTCCGTCAGTCCCCTTGCGATGAGCCTTCTTGAAAACCTCCGCATAAGTCACTTTCCTCCCTAATTCTTTTTCCTACAATAGCAATTGCCCAAAATCAACCTACATATATTTGTGTAGTTCTACGAATTTTTATTCGTACACATAACATGTAAGAGTAAACAAGATTATATGACGAAATCAAAACCATTCTTCTATCTGCTTCATGGGTTGTGATTGAACCCAAATGATGAATAGACGGATTGGCCTTTCGATTAGCTGAATTTCTCTTTGATATTTCCTGCCATTCTGGCCTTTGCCATTGCTCCAGCATTTTGTTCCATATGTCCAGTGGTATGAAATCTGAATTTTTCGTTCTTGTCCGTCCTTTGTTTGTTAGATCTGAAATTCGGCGTCTTGCAGTTGATTCAAATTTGCGCCAAACTTCAGCTTCATCAATTGGAAGCCATTTCTACTCCCTCTGAAATCGTTAATACTATCATCCATCTAATTCAACAATGGAATATACAATTAAACAATAGTTCTCACAATATCTATTGATTTAATAGTTCATACCCTGAAATATTCGAACCATAATTTCTTTGTATCACTTGGAACATGTCTGTATGTCAACCATGGCTCTACATACCCAGCATGTAGAGCTCTTGTAACACTTTTGACAATATTATATGGCTCCTATCTGTAACATAACATAATCCAAACAGATACATTAGGGTACAACAAAGAGAATATTTAAACTTCAAATTGGAACTATTACATACCCGTTTCCTACCACCTTCACATAGCGTCGCTTGTCATTTTGCCATACCAAATATTCGGCTTCAGACTGTAATCCATAAAATTGCCAATCTTCAATACCTGCAGCTCGTCTCTCAGTAGCGTGCGATGACTCGGGCATATTAGAAAATTACGCACCACCGGGTATTGAAGAGCCATCACCATCTACACATAAGTCTTGTAGCTCCTGTGGCAATCCAGCTGATGAACAGTGTTATTCATTATGACTAGTGGACGTGGCCTGTACATATGGCTGCTCTTGTTAGGGTTCCGCATCGTCTGGGATCCGATGTCGCATTCCCACTGATGAATTAGATGAACCACGCCCAATTACCACAGGGACATTACCATAAACACGGTCAGTTACTGTATGTGCACTTGTGGAACCATGTCCACTCATATGATGTGCACCTATAGATCCACGGCCACCCATATGTTGAGCGTCATTCGATCTAGCCTGATTGAATCGCTGCGTCTCGGGCACAATAGGGGGGGTATTTGTCGATAATGTCCTTTTTCCTAACAAACTACTTTGCTTCAATTGTTTTTTCCCTTTGCGAGCTGGATCTTCACCGCCTCCCATTGCTTGTTTTTACACAATAGCATTAGAATATATAAATAATATAAAATGACTGAATAAATGTAATTATGTAACACAACATACCATAACTGTCATATATATATATGTATATCACTAGCAATCATTTCTTGATCAATTGAAATACTTCCTCGAACAAATATTTGTTCACTGGCTTATCTTTTTTTTTTTCAAAATTCATCATTTCCTTCATTATCATCATCATGATTAAAAACTGGTTGAACATTCCCCATCTTCCTCCTCCTCATCATTCTCATCATCATCGTCATCTTCATCATCATATGGGTCACAATCAACATCATAGTCATCTTCATCATCATCATCATCATCATCATCATCATCACAATTATCATTTGTTTCATGGTCATATTCTTCGTCATGTACATATTCTTCTACTTCTCTATGTTCGTCATTATGATATTCGCTTACATTTTCACTATATACATCCGAATAATTAATATATGAATTAGAATAAAAAATATTCGGTTCTACTGGAGGCACATTTATGTGATCTGATTGAAAACTTGTGTTATCATCCACATATATATCCTGTCTGTCCATGTCATAAAAATGTCTTGGACGGATTTTAACGACTGCCACCCAATCCACTCTATCTCTCTTGGCCCTTGGATAAACACAATAGTACACTTGCTGGGCTTGACCTGCCAATACAAATGGTTCGTGCTTGGGATATCTTTTTTTCACGTTCACCTCAACCAATCCGGTCCTATGATTTGACTTCACACCTCTATCATTTGTGGTATCATACCAATTGCACTTAAACAGAACAACTCTTGTATGTTGTAACGTTGGATTAGGATATTCTAGTTCAATAATGTCTTGCAATACCCCATAGTACCCTATTTCCTCAGTTGTACCATCGCTTGTACCTCTTACAAAAATTCCACTATTGTTCGTGGATTTTGAAGACCCATATTCGATCGTAGAGAACCTATATCCTTTTACCATGTATCTACACCATCTTTGTGCCTTTCTGTGTGGCCATTTGGAGAGACATTTCACACGATCATCTACATCATACCGATCTCTTAACTGCAAAGTGATTACATTTGGTTAATACTCAACTACTCGTGCCCTTAATGAATAGGCATAAATTGCATACAAAATACTGACCTGGCAATATAACCATCTCGGGAAAGATTTGTCAATATGTAACTGTCTATCTCTATTGTTAATAGGGCCGTATTGTTCTTCCAAGTATTCCTCAAACAATCTGCATTAAATTTTTCAAACTACTCATTAAACAATGTGTAATAATCCCAACTTAGGAAATTGCATAACAAATCGTTGCGAACATACCTTACATAAGGCTGCACCTCTGGGCAATTCATGAGTACATATAAGTGTGCCAAATGGAGATCATACTCCGGTAGTGAGATCTCTGCATTCGCCCCAATTGGACAACCCGGACAAGTAAATATAGATAAGCAACCCTCAGGATATTCTACCTCGTTATACTGGTTGTTTCGACCTAACCTTCTATTTTTAGTTGACACGTGTTGTTAAAAATAATATGAACAAAAAGTTGATGTCTCTAAGACGTGATAAGCTTCACAAACAGATCCTTCAACACGTGCTTTATTCTTAACTACCCTTTTTAGGCCTTGCAAAAACCTCTCGAAAGGATACATCCACCGATATTGAACAGGTCCACAGCATATAGCTTCATAAACCAAATGGACAGGTAAATGCTCCATTGAGTCAAAAAATGCAGGAGGCAACATCTTCTCCAGTTTGCACAGCGTCATGACAATATTATCTTGCATCCTTTCCAAATCGGTTCTTTGCAATGTTGAACAACATAGATTGGTAAAAAATAAGCTCAGTTCAGCAAATGGCTCTGCAGCCTGTTTCGGCATTAATTCTCTCAATGCAATGGGAAGTAGTCTCTCCATAAAGATATGACAATTGTGACTCTTCATGTGTGACATTTTCAAATCCTTCATATCGACACAATTTGATAGATTAGAAGCATAACCATCGGGAAATTTTATGTCTTCAACCCATTGTAGTAGCAATTTTTTCTTTTCTCTGGTGAGGGTGTATACACCTAACATGTTCGTATTGTCTTCGCACAACTCTGGCCAATTGAAAAAAGTGTACATGTCTTTTCGAGCTTGAAGGTTGTCTTTAGTCTTACCCTTAACTGCCATTATAGTATTGAATACATTGTCAAAAATATTTTTCTCAATATGCATCACGTCTAAGTTGTGACGAACAAGATGCGTATTCCAGTATGGCAATTCCCAAAAAATACTTCTTTTCGTCCAATTATGATCAATACCAAACCCATTTAGCTTTTTGCAAGATATCTCTTGGATTATTGGTAAATTTTGCACTCGTTCCCAAATTTGTTGCCCAGATAATCGTGGTGGAGGTGTAGATCTCTCGTGCCTATCCCTGAAAAAAAAATTTATGTCACATCTTAATGAACTATTCTGTGGTAAGAATTGACAATAACAGTCAAAGAATGAATGCTTCTTCCCAGCTAGTAAGCGAAAATCTTTTGACTTTTCCATGCAAATAGGACACGATAACCTCCCATGTGTGCTCTATCCTGACAACATACCATAAGCCGGGAAGTCATTTATTGTCCACATCAAGACTGCCCTCAAACAAAAATTAGACTTCGTAGCAATATCATAACATAATGTTGCTTCCGACCATAGAGTTATCAATTTATCTATTAGAGGCTCTAGGTAGACATCAATATTCTGACCAGGATGCTTGGGACCAGGAATGATTAGTGTCAAAAACATTACAGGATCCTTCATGCACATCCATGGTGGAAGGTTGTATGGGGTCATGATAACTGGCCAGCAAGAGTAAGGTTTAACATTTGAACTGAACGGGTTAAAACCATCTGAACAAAGGCCTAGCCGAACATTTCTTGGTTCTGCTGCGAATTCTGGATACACAGAGTCGAAATATTTCCAAGATTTGGCATCTGATGGATGACAAATTTGTCCATCCTCCACATTGTGATATTTGTGCCACGTCATGTGTCTCGCTGTAGCAGTTGACATGTACAATCTTTTCAACCTTGGTGTCAGAGGGAAATATCTTAACTGTTTGAGGGAAATAGGCTTGCCCCGTTTTTTACCACCAGCTATATCCTTGAAACGTGCGTGGCCACAGCGCGGACAATTTTCCATGAGTCTCCGATCTTTGTAAAACAAGGTGCAACCATTTACACAAACATCGATCTTCTGATATCCCAACCCCAATGGCTTGATTAGTTTCTTAAATCTATAAAGGTTTTCAGGCAAGTTATGATTCTCGGGCATCACTTCCCTTAATTCTTCTATGAACCTGTTAAATAGGGAGTTGCTCATATTATGCTCGGACTTCATATTCATATATCGAACCACGGCTGACAATTGAGTAAGTTTAGAAAAACCATTAAACAATGGCCTATTAGTGGCATTCAACAACTCAAAAAATGCTTGTGCTTCCATGTTAGGTTCTTCATTAACCTCAACATTGTGATCGTTGATGAACTGCATACCGGCAGCGTCATAAACTAATGTTCGGTAATTATTCGTTTGATCAAGTTGTTGTTCTTCATTATACGCCATGTTGGTGCACATTGACCACTATTGTTATACACATGTTCGCCATGTGCAATCCATTGATAGTAAAAAGGCATAAAACCCTTCTTATACAGATGATCTACCACAATTCCTGTTGTTTGGAATTTTAAGTTTCGGCATCTTACACATGGACATCTTATCTTGGTGCTATCCATATAATAATGTTGGTTATTTGCGAAGGATACAAAATCTGAAACACCTTGGATCAAGGCCTCATTAAGATTCCCGTCAATCCATTTCTGATACATCCATTCCCGGTTTGATTCCATGAAATGATACACTGAGGAATTTGTTAAATGTATCATTTCCTTTTTAAATAATATATTATTATGTAAAATAACTATCCGAATTCGATGAGTGAGACTTATCATGCATGAGTTTGACAACATGGCAAAGATATAGAACAATCCAAACCAACAACAATGTTATTCAATGCAAAAGATGATATCAACATTAATAATTGTGCAACAAAAAACATACATGAAATTAACTTTAAATTATTTGACAAATATTAATCAAATAATTAAAACATCTTCGTGTGCAAGGTACAATGTTCACAAATAAAGCGTTGAAGGGCGTAAAGTACAATGTACAAGGTTACTCAACATAAATATGAGAAAACTTCAATAAAAATGAAGTTACAAGCATTCATTATAAAACAGGTTAATAGTTGATCCGGGCTATGACGTGACATTGAAATTAATAATTTTATGGTTGACGATTATCTGAATCTGAATATATATATCCAAATTGTGAATATAATATAAGAGTAAGCGAAGTTTTAAAAAATATTACTCTCAAATCTGTAGACTCCGGATGGGACAAACGGAAAGCAGTTCCCCGTAACACCCCTTATAATTTGATAACCTGCAATTAAGAGATTTACATAGCAACAATACATTATTAAAAAAAAAATAACAAAAAACAAAAAATACAAACAATGCTGAAATTTTAAAAACCAAATATCCTACAAAAAATACAAAAAATAAAAAAATAAAATCATATTAAATAAATTGTGTTAAAAATAACACAAATTATAAAAAAAATAAATTATAAAAAAACCAAAAATAGAAAAAAAAACGAAAAAAAAATTAAATCCGAAAATTATAAAAAAACAAAAAATAAAAAAAAAGAAAATTCAATAAAAAAAACCAAAATGTGTTAAAAATAAAACAAATTAATAAAAAAAAGAAAGAAATTATAACAAATAAAAAAAATACAAAAAAACTCAAAAAAAAAAATCAGAAAAAAAAATTAAATCCGAAACAAAAAAAAAGAAATTATAACAAAAAAAAGATACAAAAAAAATTCGAAAAAAAAATCATAAAAACAAAATTAAATCTGAAAATTACAAAAAAAAAAAGAGAAAACTCAAAAAAAAAAACCAAAATGTGTTAAAAATAAAACATATTAAAAAAAATAAAAGAAATTATAACAAATAACAACAATAGACCAAAAAAAAAACGAAAACTAAAAACATAAAAAAAAACAATTAAATCTGAAAAAAAATAAAAAAAAAAAGAAAATTAAATAAAAAAAAACCAAAAAGTGTTAAAAATAAAACACATTAATAAAAAAAAAATTAACAAATAAAAAAAATAGACAAAAAAAAAATGAAAAAAAAAATCATAAAAATGTGCATATAAATAAACTAAAAATGTATCATATTTACATACACATATATATAGCTAGCTAGATCTACACATATATATACATACATACATATATATATATATATATATATATATACATAACATGTATAAAGACTAAAAAAATACCAAGGTATTACCTCAAAATCGTTGCAAGTGAAGGGTATATAGAGAGGTGGGAAGGTTGCGGGGGGGGGGGAGAGGGGAGGGGGTGGGGGGTGGGGTGGGGTTTTTCTCAAAGCTTAAAAAAAAAAAACGTCACAGAGGGCAGAACCAGGTTCTTCCTTCTGTTAAATGAAATAAATTGGGTGATAGCCCTGCATGAGCCAAGGCTGTCTCCCAATTAAAGAGGCCCACGCGGGGGGCCTGTTTAAATTGGAGATGGGCCGGTGCCCGTCTCCATTTAGAGAGGCCCACGTTTGTGGGCCTCTCATTGGAGACAGGCTTCAGATGGGCATGCCCGTCTCCATTTAGAGAGGCCCATGTTTGTGGGCCTCTCATTGGAGATAGGCTGAAGCCCGTCTCCAACATGGAGACGGGCATGCCTGTCTCCATTTAGAGAGGCCCACGTTGTGGGCCTCTGATTGGAGATGGGCTGAAGCCCATCTCCAACATGGAGACGGGCTCCCATAAACGTGGGCCTCTCTAAATTTGTGGGCCTCTCATTGGAGACGGGCTGAAGCCCATCTCCAACATGGAGACGGGCATGCCCGTCTCCATTTAGAGAGGCCCACGTTTGTGGGCCTCTTATTGGAGACGGGCAGCTGCCCGTCTCCAAAATAGAGACGGGCATCACCATTTATTCTAATTAGAGACAGACATCTGCCCGTCTCTAAACTGGAGAGGGGCTTGACACCCGTCTCGAACATTGTGACGGCCTACTGGCGCCAGCCCGTCTCCATTGGAGACGGGAAAAGCCGTCTCCATTGTGGAGACTGGCAACCCGTCTCCAGCCTGTCTCCAATATTGAAATTCACGTGAATATGGCACCAATAATTTGGGGAAAGACCCCTCACCGTCGCCAAATTTTCACTCATTTGAGTTCTACATAAAGAGTAAACCATCCCGCATGTTGACGACATCCATATTTACAGCCATCTTTATTCATCAATACTTAAATATCAAACTAAACGATGAGTAAGGAAGTTCAAGGTGAGTGGGTCATCGTGAAAAAAGAGAAAACGACCAAGAAATGTGATTTATCGAAGGCAAGCAGTAGCAGAGTTGAAGGTAGATTTGATCTAAACGAACCACCAAAAGAAGATAGTTACATTTCGATGGCTCAACACCATCAAAGGAATGTGGAGCAAATGTATCGGATCCTTCTGCCGAAGTTGTTCGAGTGAAAAATATTGTAAAAACGTAGTAAGTAATTAAGGTTAACAAATATGTCATATATTCACAAAATATGTGTGTGTATCTTGTTATGGACTTTTGTATGGTTTCCATCTAATTAAGTTAACCGTCTGTTAATGTAATCCCTAATTATCGAATGTTATGCAATAAAATCTTGTTCATTGTAAATTATGTTATGAAATTTCTATAATATTGTAGTAAAAACTATGTAGACAAATTTAAACATAGTATTTACAAATTGTGTTTAAATAATGACTACTTATATACTCGAAGTTAAGAATACATGAGTAATTGGTATTGTCACTGAAACACTGAGTAACTGATATTGTTACTCAGTGTTTAAAGACGTTATTCGTTAAAAGAAATATGGCAAATTGCGAGGCAAACTATTTGGTGAAGGCATGGTGACGGACTGTCACCGTACCGTTACCAAACCGTTTCTATATATCGAAAGGGGACAAAATTGTCACTGAGCCGTCACCAAATTAGTGACGGTCGTAGCTGGGCCGTCACCGAATGAGTGACAGCTCGGTGACAATTATTATTGCCCGTAACTGTACCGTCACTTTTCCATCACAAAATTAGTGTCAAAATTTTCCTTCACTGTACCGTCGCCATATTGGTGACGGTCCGTCGCAAAATCTAGTTTTTTTTGTAGTGAAATGAAGAAAATAAAGGTATATGTTAAAAGAGGCCAACATATAAATTACAAATTGTGCTTCATGTCTTCGATTAGAGTTTCAAATTTAAAACCAACTTTCAATGGGAATCATGAAATGCGAGAATTACATCCATAATTTGTCCCAAAGACAAAAAAAATTAGAATTACATTGTGAAAACAGAAAAATGTGATATAAAAATCAAAGGGGAAAACATTCTAATAAATATGGGAGATGGGAAATGCATATTCCTATTTCTTACCTCCTATCCTATCCCCGCACAAGAAATAAGTATTGATCCTCACCACTTGTATGATTTTCCATTTGTCATCCCAGTAATTTCCATTTGAGATAAGAGAGAAGCTAGTACTTATGAATAATATATAGTTTCGACGCTTAGGGTCTGTTTGGATTGAGGGGTTTGGGGGAAATGATTAGATTTTGAAGGATTTTCGAATCATTTCTTTTGTTTGGTTGAAGGGGTTTAGGGTCATTTGGAGTGATTTGAATTAACTGATTCAATAATGTCTATATTGTCTTCTTAGTTTTATAAAATCATACTTACAAATATTATACTTGTACTTTAGAAAGAAATAAAAATGTCAACTTGTTTATAAAACTTATCATTTCCTTTCATTCACTTTTGAATCCAAACATGAATATACATAATCCTTTATGAACCCACCTTTATAATTTTACTCAATTCAAACAAGAAAATGAAATAAACAGTTGATTACTGATTTTGGATATACAAAGGCAAATCGACATACGGCTAAAGGAAAACCTATTGCATCAGTATGAACTGATGAATCCATCTCTCATACGCTTTATTGTTATATAAATCGTTATATATCAAAAGACTTATATAAATTCGGACTGATTATAATAATTTTCCAGGACTAAAACTTACTTCCACAGCAAGAATTTTTATATGCTATACCGCTAGGCACGAGCCTTTTTCAAAAGATTCAAGCAGGCTAGCAGCTGTGTGATTTTGTAAATGAAAATGAAGTAACAACTAACTAATAAATGCTGGAATAATGAGCAATGAATGAGAGGACCTCTGTTTTCATCAACGAAAATTACATGTGGTCATTTGAAGAAACACACAACGCCACAATTAAATGAGGTGTTGTTGTCTGGTAGATATTAGATATAACTGCTCTTTCCTTTTTTGGGGTCATTGTACATATATATATCTACTCATATCTGGATAACTTCAATTTTCTAGTCAGATCAGATCTTTTCAAATAAATGCAGTGAAAGATATCATTTATCAACCTCAATTTTCTCTGACCAAAAAAAATAAATAAATAAATCAACCTAAATTTTCTGTAACAACAATTAGTTTTAGCAAGTTGACTCATGACAATATTTTGTACTAGTTTCTGTTTATCCAAGAGGTTGGAACGTTTTGGATTTTACAAGAATTCCTTCCAAGATCTTGAGACTGCCTTGATGAAAAATTGAATACGACCCTTTTGGATACCTTGGTCAAGAATAAATTAATTTATTTTGTGTGGACTTATGAATTTGAATTCTCATTTTGGTTTAAGACTTTAGAAGAAATTATGTATTTTGAAGATCATTATTTCTCAGTTTCGAGACTTAGTTCTGTTACATGATGATAGATTTACTCTGATGACTTGTTGGCTATTTATTATTGTGCTTATCAATTTGTCATTAAGTTTTGTTCATTGTGTTTTAAGAATATCGTTCTTTCTTAGTGCGTACAGTTGTACTTCTGAACTTAGCTTAGACAGATTTTGGAAGCGTGCAACTATTTAGAAGATTTATACGCCCGAGTAATACCACAATACTTTATTCCCAAATTTTTGACGTCAAAGTTATTGATATTAGGACCTCACAGTGGCGTCTATTCTATCTCCTAACTCAGCCAAGATAACAGAAATAAGACTTTGATGTAACCAAAGTAATAAAAGTACTGGATCCTACTTTTCTGCAACAGTTTAATTGAGGAGGTTAAGCCATTATAATAAGATAGCTGGCATAAATTTCGTAACTACGGACTTTACAAGATAAAGACCTGGATTCGGGAGTTACACGCTACTATGCACAACCCACATTGTGCTTACATATTTGGATCATTGCTTAGTGATCAACCCACTCCCCAGTCCTTCGCTTGGGGGACCCTGGCCATTGAGGGAAAGGAAAAGAATTTTGAGAAGGGAAGGGATTCTGTCCCACCACACAAATACTAATGCTTATGACAATTCTCAAGGGTTTAATCATTCCAGCTTGCTTGACTTAGTAGATACTAATTTCCACTTCAATTGACGTTGAGGTCAATGTAGTTTCTATGAAAACTTCTAGAGTCATTTAAGGGATAGAAGATACAACCTATTGATATTATTAATGCTAAGTCTTAGTTGCTCATTGTATTTTTCACTTATGAGATGAACCCATCTTTATCTCCAAAAACACATCTCAAATGACCTACTTATAAATAAACACATGAGGTTAATCCACGTTAGTCTGTATCGTGTAAACATGTTATATTAAAATGTCAGAAGTTTATCTTTTTACTAATTTGGACTTACAGAGTTTTAAATAAATTATTATGATGCCCCACTTATGACAATTGATTGACATTTGTTAACTGATTGAACTACTTTTTATCTATGTGGTTGTGACAGATTTGTCACATGTCTCATGGAAGAAAAATCCAAAACTTTAATACATCAAGGTAACCTCAAGTGAGCATCTTAAATGCTACCCAGAATTCGTCCATAAAAAAGACGCGTAGTTAAATATGCAGACTATAATCACAAACAATATTAATCTGTAACCTCATGTGAGCTATCTTAAATGCTATCTAGAATGCATCCATCAAAATGACGCATTCCATTGCCACTCGTAAAATGTTAACTGCTTTCATACCAAAAAAAAGGCCCAAAAAAAACCCGCACACAATAAGTTTAATTAGATGAATCCTTTCTTGCTGTAGGTAAATGGACTACATTGCAGGTCGAGATTAGTTATTTAGATCCCTTCTAAATCAAACTAGAAAAGCTATATTGACTAATTCTAACCACATATTATCACTACAAAGCTATATTTACTTGGACGATACAACGTTCTTGTTTAAAGCCAAGTACCCAACAACAAGAAAAGACAAGCAATTATCAATTACTTCGGAGTATGAACTTCAAGTATTTCTAGACTAATCAATAAGGGAAAACCTTTATTATATTGCTATCTTCTATCCTCTATCATCCATTAATATGAAACTGCAGCTGAAAATTGTTACACTATATTCAGATCTTTGTCTGCTCTTTACCTGCAAAAAAAAAAAAAAGTCAAGAAAGTTGATGTACCTCCAACATCCTTTAAATCAAATATTTGCAAGCCAAGAATCCACTCTGCATGGTCGATAAGCCCGGTTTGATAGCCATTAAACCCTTTTTCATGGCTCTGATCCTCTCAACAGTATCCGCTCCATCCTTAATCACCAACAGCGCATTGCGAAAATGTTGAACTCGATCAACTACCAAAACAAAAGTATTCTCAAGGCTTAAACAGTATCGTTGAAGACCACCCGATAATTGGCCAGTACCTCGGTCGCACCGGCTATCGCCGCCGTGAGGCTCGATCTCAAAAAACATGTTGAAGTTGAACTTCTTTTTTTTTTAAAGTAAAGTAGGGGTATTTTCTTCCAAAATTTTATTAAAACCAAAAATATGTACAAAGAAGAAAGGGGGACATAAGGCCTGGACCTCTCCAAGAAGACGGGAGACTTACCGCCCCATCATCCACACTACACTAGAAGAGACACAGCCGTCTCTTCTTACAAAAGATCCTAAGAGGTCTACTAATATAAGTTGTCAGATGGAAAGAAGAAGGATCTTTCCATGGAATAACTCTGTTAGTAGAAAAAGGCAACGAAAGAGACGACTAAGCCTAACTGAAAAGGAAAAAGAAGAGCTAGAGAGAAAGGCCAGAACCTAACTAAGAGGCTAGAATCTGAAATGAGGTAAAGCAGCTTTATCCAAACGGATCATACCTCGCAGCACGGCAAAAGAATTGGTAGACTCCAGTACACGAAGACCAACAGCTTTAGCTCCCAAGTTAATCAAGAGATCAAAAGGCTGATTTCCTTCCTTATAGATGTGAGAAATAGAGCCTCTGCATTCCTGAATAACTTGTCTCGCTATATCAAGAGCATATCAATTTTCCCAAGTTCCACAGCTTTCTTGATGAATTGATAGAACAACCCCAAGGCATCTCTCTGTATCCATACATTTGAGATATTTCTTTCCTTGCCCAGTTGCAGCCCCCTAATTAGGGCTAGAATTGTAGCTTTAAAAGGAGAGCAGGCACTACCTCCTCCAGCAATAACATTATCCCCTTGCACACTGCCGTTTACATTGAGTTTGTAAATGGAAAGTTCAGACAATTGAAATTTTTTTGAAAATTAGATGTAGTTACTAATTCATCATTTGGCATATACAGAATGAAAACTTCATTCTCGATTCTACAAGAATTTTTATGAAAGCTTTTTATTTGCTTCTCTTTGATAGAAGTTTGATTTTCCCATAATGTATCCTAATTTTTGGCTTAATTCTTCTTCTGATAATCAATTCAACCTCTGATCGAAAAGATATACTTTGGTTATATTTCATCTCTTCAACAAGTTCAGTAATAAACATAACAGCTCTATTGTTCCGATGGAGAGAACACTACAAGAAAAAAATGCTGAGGCGACGACCAAAATCCGTAGCCTAACAGTAGCCAAATTGGGACGGGTGACCTCTAGGCTACAGAATCACATCCGTAGTAAAAAGACCTGTCGCCAAATTGATATTTCGTAGCCCATCCGTAACCAATTTTAGAAATTAATTTGTATTTATTTTTTATAAATTCCATAGTAAAATAGCTGTAGCCCATCCGTAGCCAACTAATTTTTTTATTATTATTAATTATTAACGTCCGTAGCAAATCCATAGCATTTTCGGTCGTAAATCGTCCGTAGTCTACAACTACGGATTGGTATTTCGTAGCCCATCCGTAGCCAACTAAATTTTTTTTATATAATTTATTAATTATTAATGTCGGTAGCAAATCCGTAGCCGTTTCAGTCGTAAATCGTCCGTAGCCACGACTACGGATTGGTATCAGTAGAATATCGGTAGCCACTTTTCCGTAGCCAATCCATAGCTAACTAAAATTTTGATTTTGTTATTAATTATTAACGTTTGTAGCAAAACAGTAGCCAATCCGTAGGCCATTGTCAGAAAATATCCGTAGCCAATCCGTAGCCATTTGTCGACACATATGTGACTATTCTGTCACCTAATAATTATTAATTATTATGAAAAATAATATGAAATGTAAAAATAAAACAAATTTACACAACAAAATGTAAAATTAAATATCTAAAATAATATTTACATAACACATCTTTAAATTCATAAAAATATTAACATATTGTTCGAAATTAGTTTATAAAATTGTTCAAAGAGACTAAATCCTAAATGTACCATTGATCATGTTGATCGAGCTACTGTCGTGGGTGTTTGAGTCGATTAATCTCCTGCTGCAATTCTCTCACGAGTTGCATGGCTTTGTTCACTTGTTGCTGCGTCTCTTGCTGTGCATTTCCTTAGTCATCAAGTTGTTGCCTCAAGGACTCCGTTGCCTCATTGACTCGCCTGTTGACTTCTTATTCCGAGAGTCCAACTCTAGTGTTCATGGTGGAAATATGGGGTGCTTCCATACCAATGTGGACTCTTTGCAAGCTGAGTCCATAAACACGCCCTTTTTTTGCCCCACCAACAGCTTGGTAGAATATCTTATCGGGATTAACAGGCGGCGCCGTGGGGTCTTCTTGCGTCGCAAGTTGACGTTGCTGAAGTATCTCCTCATATCGTGACTACAAAAACAACATTTATAAATTTTTAATATTCTTATACCACTCAATGTCACGCCCCAACTCGACCCCACCTAAAATCAAGTCGGGACGCGATAAATTTCGGCATTATAACGTTTGTAATATGGACCCAAACACAAAAATATAACCTGCATAACTGTCACGGCCCGAAAATTAGCATTGTAAATCCGGGACGAGATCGCCGCGCGCCTAGAAAGACAAGTCCTCCTAAGCCCGCAAGGCTCAAATCTCTCGATAAAACGAGCTAGAATCCATTAATCAATAAATGATCCAGAGCTTCTACAGTTCCAAAAATAAGTATTAAAACTTTAATTACAATAAAATTCTCCAAAAATAATAATTATTATTATTCTCAACAAATTCACTCGAAACTTTAGCTCTGGTCACGTGATTTCTAGCCTGATAAACCCCGATCTAACTTTGTTGTCTGCAAAGAGAAAATGAAAGGAGTGAGCGTAACAATGCTCAGTAAGTAGATTTACCCCGAAGAAAGCGAAGGTTCAGAGATCAATAAAATATCCAAATAATCACGAAATAATATCAGGCACTACGGGACACTATAATAAGCTGTGGCTACTTAATAGCAGTACGATCACACGTTCAGATAGAATAACAAGCAGTGATGACTAATTAAGTCCCAGCCGCATAAGATTCGATACATAGCTTGTATAGTTCGTAGGACCTGAATCAAAGGCTCAGACTGACTTATCAGAAGAATCAATACATATAACTAAACAAGAATCACGAACGAATGACAGAATAACAAACTAAACAATATTTGCAGAACAACAAATGGGGTAAATCAAAAGAAAAGGTAAACTGCTTACAGAAATTAACCAAAAGCTTTAGATGCCAAAAAAAATCACCAAATCCAACTAATAGAAGTTGAGTTCCTAAATTCTTAAGCCTTGCACGGTAGGATGATTCTCTGCAAACTTTCATTCTTTGTAACAAAAGAGAATATGGTACTTAATTTATAGCCCAAAAGTGTTGCACCTAAGCATTAAAATAAACCATATTGGACAAATTGGTGGCTTTAGCATTATAACCACTTACGGAAATCACTCAACTATGTTCCCAATCTAATCACTAAAATAATAGCCAAATGCCAAATATAAAATATAGAAGAGATGATGGTGGGATTAATATAATGAAATTTTTTTACAATGGGTTATTGAAATGATGAACATCTTAGCAAAATCTAAAAGCAACCAAAACTTTGGCCTGACAATGATTTCTTTTATTTGTTTAAAGAGCACAAATATGAATTAGTCTTACTATAATATTGGGGTATTACATTCTTCCCCCATTAGAAAAGTTTTGTCCTCGAAACTTAATCTCTTAAATAAGGATCCTGCAAGAGACAATTCAAAACTCCAAAATCTTAAATAAAAATCTAGACACTTTTATAATCAAAATAATGAATTTAAGCCTAAACACTCTTTCAATACGCAACAAAAACTTAGCTACCCAATCCACAAGTTCTCAAACAATCATAACCTATTGCTCTGATACCATTCTGTCATGCCCCATAATTTATCGCGGTAAATCCGGGACGAGACCGTCACGCGCCTAGAAAGACAAGTCCTGTTAAGCCTTGCAAGGCTCAAGTCTCTCGATAATACAAACTATAATACATTAAACAATAAATAATCCAGAGTTTCTACAGTTCCAAAAATAAGTATTAAAACTTTAATTACAATAGAATTCTCCAAAAATAATAATTATTATTATTATTAACAAATCCACTCAAATCTTTAGCTCTGGTCAAGTGATTTCTAGCCTGATAAACCCCGATCTAACTTTGTTGTCTGCAAAGAGAAAATGAAAGGAGTGAGCGGAATAATGTTCAGTAAGTAGATTTACCCCGAAGAAAGTGAAGGTTCAAAGATCAATAAAATATCCAAATAATCACGAAATAATATCAGGCACTACGGGACACTATAACAAGTTGTGGCTGCTTAATAATAGCACGATTACACGTTCAGATAGAATTACAAGCAGTGACGACTAATTAACTCCTAGCCGCATAGGATTCGATACATAGCTTGTATAGTTCGTAGGACCTGAATCAAAGGCTCATATTGACTTATTAGAAGAATCAATACAGATAACTGAACAAGAATCACGAACGAATGACATAATAACAAACTGAACAATATTTGTAGAACAACAAATGGGGTAAATCAAAAGAAAAGGTAAACTACTTACAGAAATTAACCAAAAGCTTATATGCCAAAAAAAAATCACCAAATCCAACTAATAGAAGTTGAGTTCCTAAATTCTTAAGCCTTGCACGGTAGGATGATTCTCTGCAAACTTTCATTCTTTGTAACAAAAGAGAATATGGTACTTAATTTATAGCCCAAAAGTGTTGCACCTAAGCATTAAAATAAACCATCTTAGACAAATTGGTGGCTTTAGCATTATAACCACTTATGGAAATCACTCAACTTTGTTCCCAATCTAATCACTAAAATAATAGCCAAATGCCAAATATAAAATATAGAAGAGATGATGGTGGGATTAATATAATGAAAAGTTTTTACAATGGGTTATTGAAATGATGAACATCTTAGCAAAATCTAAAAGCAACCAAAACTTTGGCCTGACAATGATTTCTTTTATTTGTTTAAAGAACAAAAAGATGAATTAGTCTCACTATAATATTGGGGTATTACAATAACAATTCATATAGCCACAACAACCAACATACAACTACAAATAAGCCAAATTTACAATCCTGGGCCTCCAACAAACAACCAAATGATATGTTGTCTGTGACAACCACTTCAATATAATCATAAAGATACAATTCTCATAATGAAATACATAAGTCTAACAACCTACACATTACAAAAGAGATTTATGAAATTCAATCTTTATAATCTTTTAAATTAAAAGTAGCAACTTAAACTTAACATAAAATTATATAAATTTAACAAAATTAATCAACAATAAAAGTAATACACTGTATAAATACTTACAATCGTTTGAGCAGCCTTTGGATCAGAGTATTGTATACCATCACCCTTCCCTTTACTATGAGCGACCTTGAAAACATCAGCTTTATAGACGGGGCGTTTACTGTGTCCGCCTACGTTATTAACTTCATAAGTAGTAATTACTCAAAAATGTTTATATTAAGATAGACAAATTTAAATGGCTATTAAATTAAGTTACATACCATCCTTCTCATAACCTCATGAAAGGGGGTGGCACCCGTGTAGTGTACCGATTGATTTTGCTCCCTTTTTTTTTGGCCGCATTTGATTTTTCTATCCATTTTGGTTCGCGCCATCTTACTTGCATTTACTCCCAATTATCTAATGTCATCCACTTAGGAGGCTTCTCAAATTTACGGGCCTTAGCCAATTGGTCTTTCATTCTCTCCGCCACCTTATAATGGAAGCAATGCTTGATGTGTGTCCTGTCATATGGGTATCACTTATAATCTCTCTGCAACGACAAAAATAGCTAAATGCGAACATGTGTTAATTGAATACGCACGTATAAATGTACAAGTATATAATATAATAGATATTGACTGCATTAACGTTTATAAAAACCTCAAAAGAGCAAAACCATCGGTCTTTGATATCGTCCGGAATTTCTCAATAAGTAATCCAGGGTTCTGTGAATCCGCCTGCAAATATTGACTTAAAATCTCTTACTACCGAAGCAGGTACAAATCTGTTAACAAGTATATTAATTATATAAGTTAGTGTCACTTGCATTACCTTATTATAACTTCAAGAACTAATAACAAACAATCAAAGTAATTGCTCTATCATTTAATTTAATTATAATTTCACCCGTTATTATATAATCGAACGTGAGTACGTCTATCCTCCAACCATGTGGCATAATTCTCGAGTGACTCGAATCCCATAGCCTGCCAATTTGTTGTGCCAACTGCATGTGATGATGATTCTGGATGTTCTGTTTTATGCTAGACGCTGGTCGTAGGCGTGGTAATATCATGACGATCCTTATTAGTCACTCTGATGTCACACAAAGGGGTAGATAGTCCAGTAGAACGAACTAACGACGCTGCAGCAGTAGGGAACTCACTATTAGCTTCACCATGGGCTGCGGAGGATGAAGTTGATGGCATGCCAAACCGTGTCTTATTTGCTTGCGATTTACCAACTCTAACCATGATTGCTACAAAAAAAAATCATAAGGTACAAAGAGATGTAAAATATATTCTATACTCTTAGAGATACTATAACCACTTTTCATTATATTTTTCAATTATCAATCATACAATTCACATACAGTTGACATATAAAATATTGAATTTATAAGTACAAAATCTCAATCAGATAATTCATTGTATTCAGATTCTATGTCATTATCAGAGTCACTTTCATGATCTTCATTATCATTTTTGGCATTGTCCTCGTGCTCTTCTTCTATATCTCTAACCACAGCAATGCATTCACTTGATTCAAGACAATGCAATACGACATCATCATGATCATCTGATTGTACCAATGTCACGTTCATCTCATCGGACTGAAAAGCCGACTGTTTATCTTTATCATTATCATCATTGTTCAACTCCTTATCAAACTGGTTCCTTGATTTGATTTTGCATACAACTGACCAAGCTGCCCGTTCTCTCTTAGCACCAGGATACCAAACGTAATATGCTTGATGTGCATGCTCGGCTAAGACAAAGGGATCATACTTTGGGTATTTTTTCTTCACATTTATATCAATCAAACGATATTTAGGATGAACATTTAATCCATTATCATTGTGAGAATCGAACCACTCACACTTGAAAATGATAACTCTTGTGCACTTCAAAGTTCTATTATGGTATTCTAACTTAATAATATCAGTCAACAAACCATAATAATCACTCTCCTCATTATTAGGCGTTGTCCCTTTCACAGTGACTCCACTGTTCATTGTTGCCTTTGAAGATCCATACTCCAAAGTGTGAAATCTGTATCCATTCATCAAGTACTTTGACCATGTACTGACCACCTTACTTGGACCTATTGAAAGATATTTCACGCGATCATCCAAAATATTATTGTGGGCAAGCTGAAATGGGTAAATTATGGACAATAACAAACGTCATGGTCGGAATAAATCGAATATATTATTAGGGACGTTAAAAATGAGTAATACTAACATGGTAACGTAACTAAGTCGGGAAAAATTTCTCAATGTTGTTATTGATTTGTGAATCAGTAAATGATGGATTCTCCATTCGAAGATCATCCTCAAACGTCCTGTATAGTATTAATTAGTGGATTATATATATAAGATCTTTAATAGAACTAAAGAGTTGATTCATGAACTTACTTAATATATGAGGACACTTCTTCGTAGTTCATCAAAACACATAAGTGAGCAGCATTGAAATCTCGATTTCTTAAATCTTTAGAGATCATCTTCCCCATCGGACGACCTAGATGTTTGAATATGGGTAAACATCCTTCAGGGTAATCCGCATCCACAGACTCTTCATTTCGACCGATGTTTCTTGTTTTTGTTTGCACATGCGGTTCGAAATAATATGAACAAAATGTCGTCATTTCAAGGATAAGATATGCTTCACATATAGATCCCTCAACACGTGCTTTATTCTTCACATTTCTCTTCAAAACATGCAAAAACCTCTCAAAATGGTACATCCACCGATATTGTACAGGACCGCCGCAAATTGATTCATGAACCAAGTGTACTGGCAAATGCTTCATTGAGTCAAAGAAGGCTAGAGGTAAGATCTTTTCCAACTTACAAAGGGTGATCACAATATTTTGTTGCATTCTTTCAAGGTCGATTATTTCAAAAGACGTGCAACAAATGTTTCTTAAAAACAAACTTAGTTCGGTAAAAAGTTCCTATACACTATTTGGCAATAACCCTCGTAAGGCTATAGGAAGCAATCTCTCCATAAAAACATGGCAATCATGGCTCTTCATATGTGACAACTTCAAATCATTCATGTCAACACACCTTGCTATATTTGATGTATATCCGTCAGAGAATTTTAACTCTTTGACCCACTCTAAAATTGCTTTCCTAGATGGAATTGGGTAAGTATGCACAACCATTTTCATAACGCCATCTCTAATGCATAATTCAGGTCGATCACAAATTCTCTCAATATCATCCCTTGAATTTTTTGTATCCTTGGTCTTCCCCTTCACGTTCATTATAGTGTTAAAGACATTATCAAAAATATTCTTCTCTATATGCATGAAGTCTAGATTTTTCTCTACAGCCAATTTTCACGGATAGGCTACGGACATCTAATAGTATGAATTCTAACTTGTTAATAGGTAGGAACAACGTATTAAAGTGTGTTTATATCTTTATATTTTTCATGTTTATGAAGTTTAGAAACAATGTGAGAGTTTTTGGACCCCTAGATTGAACGTTTATTAACATTAACGCAATGTTAAGTGAGTACATGATAACTTTGATTTAAACTGCTAATGACTTCGTAGGAGATTTTTCTATTAAAATACACACGATATAAAATACGGACCAAGTTTATTTTATATGGAAAACTAGCATCTCAAGTGATGTTTACTACGTTGTAGGTGCAATCAAAATTCTATAATTTAAATTAAAGCCGAAAAATCTCATTTTTTTCCAAAAGTCCGTAGCCCATCCGTGGCAATTGGCTACGGATGGGCTACAAAAAAATGGAAATCCGTAGCCCATTTGTAGCCAATTGCCACAGATGGGCTACAGACCCCTAATAGTATGAATTCTAACTTGTTAATAGTAGGAACAATGTATTAACGCTTGTTTATATTTTTTTATTTTTCATATTTATAAAATTTAGACACAATGTGAGAGTTTTTGGACTCATAGATTGAACGTTTATTAATATTAACACAATGTTAAGTGAGGACATGATAACTTCTATTTAAATGGCTAATGACTTCGTAGGAGATTTTTCTATTAAAATACGCACGATAATAAAATACGGATAAAGTTTATTTTTATATGGAAAACTAGCATCTCAAGTGATATTTACTACATTATAGGTGCAATCAAAATTCTATAATTTAAATTAAAACCGAAAAACCTCATTTTTTTTCTGAAAGTCCGTAGCCCATCTGTGGCAATTGGCTACGGATGGGCTACGGATTTCCATTTTTCTGTAGCCCATCCGTAGCTAATTGCCACAGATGGGCTACGGACTTTGTTATTTTTATTTTTCTCTCCGGTCCTTTATGTTTTATGGATATTTTTTTGAATAATACATAGTCCGTAGCCAATCCGTGGCTATTTGGCCACCGCATGGCTACGGAATTTGTTATGAATTTTGTTGTCAAATTAATTAAATAATTCATAGTTAGTCTGTAGCAAATTTGTCACGGCTAGGCTACGAAATATTTTAAATTTTTTTTTTTTTAATTAAAATTATTGTCCGTAGCAAATCCGTAGCCATTTTTTGTTGCAATTTCAACGTGGCCTAAGTTGGCTACAGATAGGCTACGGACTTAGTTTCCCATAGCCCATCCGTAGGCAATTTACTACAGAAAAAATCCGTCGCCCAAAGCCGTCGCCCGTGCACTGTTTTCTTGTAATGGAAGAACCTATGATTAGCTTTCCGAAAAATTTCCAAACGAACAATTTCAACGAAATGTTTCAATTTTTTATTTTACTAGGTTCAATTCTATGTATTCCTTTATTCGTTGAGTACATTGAATGTACAAAAATGGCTATAACATAGTTTCTCTTATTTGTATTAATAGTTACTCTAGGATGAATGTTTTTATGCGATGCTAACTATTTAATAACTATCTTTGTAGCTTCAGAATATTTCAGTTTTACAAGTAGTATTGTATGCTCATCATAGGAATAGGTAGGAGTCATACCCCCTGTAGTGGGCTGGAGAAGATGAGCCCACTCAACGTTCCCAAGAGGCAAGTGGGCTGGCAAAACAAGCCCACCCAATAGAAGAAAGGGCACGGAACCCAGGGGGCTCCGGCCTAAAGGAGGGAGGATGGCCCAAACAGAGTAGGTGGAAATGGGATCAAAGTTAAGAGAAGTAAGGAAATCAATCAGCAAAGGAAAAGGCATAATGCAAGGGATCGGCTATGGCAAGTCTTGGCCTCGAAGCCAATGAAGGGAGCTATTTAAGAAGCACGAAGTAGACATAGAAGCCACAACGCAACCCACCCTATACACTTTACCCTAACCTTAGCATTTAATCTCGGTAGCCATCTAAAGCCCTCAAGTCTCGCTTGTCAGGACCCCCTTTCCCTTCACAAAAAAGGATCAAAGTTATCTTTGATCTTTATTGTTGAATTCCAGGCTCTACACCCCACCCCCCCCCCCCCCCCCCCACTGCTCTAATGAGTAGCACATAATTTAATTTTCCTATGAACCTCTTGAAAAAAAAAATTCCTTTCTTTTTATACCCTCTTATTTTTATTTTTTCTCTTTTCTCATGCTTTTTTCTCTTTATTTTTCACTCCTATTCTCTTATCCTTTAGTAGGTTTTCAATTTATTTTCTATATTTTAGGTACTATTTGTCATACCAAAACCTATTAGATTACTCTTAAGTTACCCCTTATAAAAATCACACCTTAATAGGTATTCTATCAATTTGATTATGTGTTTTGTTATTGAATAGGATACTTGTTAATTTCAAATTTAAATCTTCTCTATTTTCATCCCTACATATAAGTACATTTGATAAAATTTTGAGCCAATTCTTTGATCAGATAGTACAATACAACAAACTCAATGACAATGAGAATGTCATTGGGCCTACCGCCATCGCCAATAAGAATAGAGTTGAGAGAGATTTTTCTTAGTTCTGTCAAAAGAGTTGAGAATTGAGAAAGTTTCTGGGTGTTTTTTATTTTTAAATTTCCAAAACGCCCTGAAGAATTATCTGTTATAATTGTTATATAACAATTAGGAGGGGGTAATTATTTTTCTGAAGAAATGTCAGGGTGCTAGTGCCACTTAGGCTGAAGCTATTGCGCTTGGGGAAACAACTGTTATTGCTAAGGGTTTGCTTGGATGATAAAATGAAAGAATAAAATTACAAAGAAAAGAAAATGGAATTAAATCTTATTTGAATTGAATAAGATATATATATTTAAAGATCAAGTAGGATTATGGTTTTTTTTTATTGAAAAGAAAATAAAAGAGAAGTATACATTTCATAATATATTGATATATTTACCGTTAGTGGATACATTTCATAATAGATTAATATATTTACGCTTAGTGAGAGGATCACAAGATTTAGGTTTTTATATCTTATATGTTTTGATAAGGAGTAAATCTCGAGTTGGTAGACCTGAGCTTAGTGCCTGCAAAACAAGAAATGGAGCCATAGGTGTTATGTCCAGGGGACCACTTCCGACGATCAAGTTAGTGATTGAAGGGAAAAGAAAGGTTAACTCTGTATGTAAGTATATGCAGTATGAATTATGTATATTTTCCCATGAGAGCACGAGATATTTATATTGTAAGATATTTAGATCATGGTGTATACATGTAGCCGAGATCATGGGTTGCCCACGATGACCCCCACGATCTTTGGGCAGAAATTTCAGAGAAATGTTCCCTATGAATGGATAGGGACAGAGCTGCAGTTTTGACAAATCACAACGGTGAGGTCGATGGCTTCTTTACAGACCAGGTCGACATTTTTCTACCCACATCAATTTTCTCCTAATTCCTTGTAGCTCGCTCGAGGTTCAGGGAATTATCACTTGTGCTGACCCAAGGTGAAGGTTGCCCAACCATTAGTTACTATTATTTGACACATTAATTATTGTGCCATGTAAGATCTCATTTGGTGCAGCGCGACATTCTGTTTTTCTATCATAATAATTAGTTCAACTGTTGGGCTTCATGACTGTTAAGAATCATGAGTTTCCATCTTAAAACCAATTGGTACTAAGTGGAGTAGCCCACGATCTTATTAAGTGGTCTAAGAGTTTATGATTTTTCTATGTGGAACAAGTGTATATTCTAACACTCCCCCTCATATGTGACCTGATTTGAGAGGGGTCACACGTGGAAGATTGAATACGCGTGGACCTTATTTTGAGATGGTCACACTTGGAAGATTGAATACATGTGACTGAATTTTTGAGATAGGTCACACATAGAAGATTGAATACACATATGATAGATAACACATATAGAAGATTCAAAGTGCGTGGACTATGCGTACACGCGAAAGATTGAAGACAAAGGGACTTGATTTGAGATGAGTCACACGCGAAAGATGAATAAAACTAGATCATGGGCCTAACTCTGATACCATATTAAAAATCATGTCTTAAAACCAATTGGTACCAAGTGGGGTAGCCCAAAATCTTATTAAATGGTCTAAGAGTTTATGATTTTTCTATGTGTGACAAGTGTATATTCTAACAATGACATTCCTCTACAAATAAACGAGGAAATTTATCATTGATTACCTTTCCAGCAAATTATTTTCTCTCTAACAGTTATTGTATCCTCAATGCTCGGCTCGAGAGAACTCTCAGTACTCCCTGTAGCAGCTTTTAGGTTAATCGAATTCTTCTTTCGATATGTATATCATTTCTCTTTCTTTTTTCATACTTCATTTGCTTTTAAAATATAGCGAGGTCAAGAATAGAGTTGGATTCTCAAAATGAGTCAGTCCACTCCTATGGCTGGGGTGAGGAGACAAAGCCAGAATTATCCTCAGAAGCCATGCCTTTGGTTGACAATGACTTAGTTGCTAAGGGTTTAAAAAATGAAACTGGTCAAGATGGGGAAGAAAAGAATGCAAAGCTTGAGGGATTTTTTGACATGGAAGAATATGTTGGGTAATGAGCTTCACCTTTAGCTGACTTAGCTGGAATAGAGTTTCCCACTAACCCCATCTTTAATCCATTCTTGGCTCCGAGGTCCCGTTCGAATCAGACCACCCGCAATGTTACTCCTAATAGGAGCACAGAGGTGAATGCATCAGGTCACTCCTTAAGGCTCGAGAAGAAGAAGATATTCACCAGCTATAAGAGGCATTGTCTTACAAAACGGTTAAAGGTTAACGTCAAATTATCCTGTGGCGCCCTTCTTCTCAACTATAGGATCAAAATTCCTAAGCAGGATGCAGCCACGTGTGAGATAGAGCTCGATGAAAGGGTATTTTATGATGCCTTTTTCAAGTTCATCCACCTTCTCGTGCCCCCTTATATGGATGAGATATTAGACTACTTTGAGGTTGCCACAGGTCAACTATATCTTCTCCAGCTTGATTGTGACTTCTAGTGTCAACCATAACGCTCTAAGTGAGGTTGGATTTCTTTCCTACAGACAACACCAACTTGATAATAAGTAAATCTTGAGTTGGTAGACCTGAGTTTAGTGCCTGCAAAACAAGAAATAAAATCGTGGGTATTATATCCCGGGGAACACCTCTGATGACCAAGTCTGATATTGAGGGGAGAAGAAAGGTTAGTTTTGTATGTAAGTGTATGCAGTATGAATTGCGTACCTTTTCCTATGAAAGCACGAGGTATTTATATTTTCAGGTATCTAAATCATGGTGTGTAGGCATATCCCAGATTGTGGGTTGCCTACGATGACCCCCATGATCTTTTGGCAAAATTTTTGAAGGAATGTCCCCCACGAATGGATAAGAACTGGTTGAGCGCCGTTCGCAGGTGACAATGGTGAGATCAGTGGCTTCGTTACAGACCAGGTCGGTATTTTCGTACCCACATCAGTTTTTACTTATATATAAAGCATATGTGCATAAAAGGAATTATATAGTATGTTATAATCTTTGTTAATTACTGCCGCCTTTTAACTTTCAATTAGAGGATTAAACATGGGGTATCCTTTATTAATTCCTCTAAACTAAACAATAAGAGAGATTAAATAAATCCTTCTAATCCATTCCATTTTCAATACTTTAGATTAAAGGTACCCTTTGTAGCATTTCCCTTTCTCGTTTCCCTATCCAAACATAGCATAAACCTTTTGGGTTTTTGCATATATTTTTCAAGACTAATAATAGAGCAGTTTCTATGACCTCTACCTACCCTGTTGCACTTAGGCATTGAAAAGTTCAACCAATTATTATTATTTTTCCCAATGCTATCACTATTAGGGATGTTTCGCGTCTATCCTTATTAAAAAGAACAAGTAATCTGCTCCGCCAAATGGCAACTCAATGTGAGACAACTCAAAATTAGCTAATCAAAATCCGCACAGCGATTTGCCTCGTGATAAACATAGGACACTTCATACCTGTCATGACCCAATAGAACATGTATAATGCTTCTCAGCGATTCTATCTATGTGCCCAAATGCCCAAAAAAAAAAAAAAAAAACAGTGCAAAGAGATTAGACACTCTGATGAGACTAAGCAGTTAAATCTTCAAAAGTGTCTTTAGTAGCTTTCATTTGGAGATACGTTGTTGATAAGTTCGACCAATAATTTTATATGTCTGTATCCTCTTCTCATTAACAGGTTTTCAGGTAGTTTTATTCTCAGGATCTGTTCTTGTAAACAATCGATTGTGTGACTACAATATGTACAATAGATAGATAACCCCTGAACTAGTTTTGGTCATGTCCCTCCCCATGTGACATCCTTGTTGTTAAAGTATATTCAAGTTGTTTCCTTATTAGACTAGAATTCAGGTTTCCTTATTGAATTATTTCCTAATTAGTCTAATTCTTATTCTAGTTACCAAGTTGTGAAGTCTATAACTAGGCACTCTCTTATTGTATTTCTCAATACTAAGATTTTAATATGTAATCTTTATCTCTTTCTCTCTTCTAGAGCCGCCATTGATGGTGACTTCTCTTATTTTTCTTTTTCTTTCAACGTGGTATCAGAGCTGGGCCCTTGGTTCACTTTAATTCATCTGCGTTTAACCCATCTCAAATCAAGTCCACTTGTATTCAATCTTTCGCATGTCATATACCACGCATCTTCAACCTAGCACGTGTGAGGGAGAGTATTAGAATATACACTTATCCCACATTAGAAGATCAGAAACTTTAAACCCACCTTATAAGATCCTGGGCTCTCTACTTGACATCAATTGGTTTTAAGATGGAAATCCATGATTCTTAATATGGTACAGAGCTACCGTCCTGATAGCATATCTCATTGTTATCTCGTTATTATCACCATCATCGTTGCCACTGTGACGCCTGAGAATTTCATCACACATTTTGAAATAACTGTTGCATAATTACTTATACATTTTATGTGCATTTCTTGTCTTCTTTAATTGCGTTATTATTAGGCACTATTCATAAAAAATTGGACTATTTCAAATGTTCGATTTAATATTTTTCCTAAGTCACATGACATATAAAAGGAGTCGGGTTATGGTAGTTTTGAGCTTTAGGGGTCAGGAGTGCGCGTTTGAAAAATAGTTTTTGCTCCATTTTAATAGTGTTACGTATGTAACAACATTGTTTTAAATAGTTTTGCATTAGTTAACAAACAATTGGAGTTAAGATTATTTGACCAAGGTTTTAATAGCATTTGACTTCACTTTATGTAACCTACTCATATATTTATCCAATATATATTCATATAAGCCAATTGGTCATAAAATAAAAAGCAAAAAATTGCGAAAATACCCCCTACCCGTCGGCCCTAAGCAAGAGAAAGGAGAGGATTTTGCTTTCAATCTTGGTGAATTGGTCTTGCGCAAGCACTCTACAATCAATTTCAAGTGGTTCTAAACACTTGCAAGCCTTCAAATCTTCATAGAAGTGAGAGGGTTGCATCTTTTCTTGAGTTTAAAGTTGATTGCTTATATGTTGATTTTTTATATTGTTGAATATTGCTATATAGCTTGTTTTGGATGCTTGTTATATGATCATTAGAGCCTATAGAACTATATTTTGTTGCTAGATAATACATTCCATGGCTAGAAGCTTGAATCACCCGAAAGAGATGATGAATAGTGCCTCAAGTTAGGATTTTGTTAAATTTGGCTAATTAGATTGAATTAAGGCTTCCTTTAGGTGCTCTAGACTCTAGTGAAGCTAGTTGGGAGGCCACTTCAAGTTGAAACATCCGAAATTATGCTAAATTGCAAAATTAGTTAACTTTAAAAAGGGGTTTTTCATGTTAAGCAATCCGGGTACTTTTGGGCTTTGGATTAGGTATCCTTGGGGCATGGAAGAACTTTTGGTACTTTCGTTGCGTGAAATTGGGGTTCGGATATGGTAGTTGTAGTTAAAACCCGCTCGTGACCTTCCCGAGCTTTTGCTTCTAAAACGGGTTTTCATGGTCTTGATAGGTGTCTTTTGGCTTAATTAGGAATGTAGTATGATTAAAATGTGGTTTTATAACTTTGAAATGCACGTAGGAGAAGAAAAACTTGGCTAAAGAAAAGGGAAAAGTAGTATTTAGCTATTTTGATGCGTATAGTGCTTGTAGATGTGTTATCATGAAATTATATGATTATCTAAAGAGTAGTTGAGCTATTTGAGTAGGTTGTGAAGAAAGTTATGTTGTTTGCCTCTTTTGAGACTATATAGCTATATCGTGTAAATGTTGGCTTATATTGCAATTAAATGCGAGGGCGGCCTACTTTGTCGACCTTTTTACTTGTTATTGTTGCTCTTGAATCTTGTGGTTTGGTTTCAGGGTTGCGCAACCTTTTCAGACATGGTAGCGTCGAGAAACACGGGCGGCGTCGAGCTTGCCGTGCTCTCTCGACTACCATGGTGCCTATTCCCTTTCTCGCTGAGTATACTCCACTACCCTAGAGGCGTGGTTCACCTACTGGGCATATAGACCTACCTCAGGAGAAAGGATCGTAGGATTGGGGTGCATCCGGAGTACCCCAACTTGGAGGAGTAAGGGTTTGTCGGCACTTGCGTGAAGTTCGTGGCTCGTGGTATAAGATTGAAGACTTGAAGTGGAACCGTATCATTTTTAAAATATGGTTAATTACTTGACTATTTGATTATAATTATGGCTTTCTGTGATTGCATATCATATTGCATGCCCCGGTATGCTGCATCACCTTCCTCGCTGGGCAACATTGTTGCTCACTCCTCATTTAACATGTTTCAATAGAAGTTAAGGTGAATCCCCAACTAGTAGTAGCAGAGGAAGAAGAAGAAGTGCAAGTAGATCAGATTCCTTGATTCCTGTGTGATAAAGTTGATCATATGTGAAGTTGCGTGGAGTTGTTGTTAGTTGTTGTGTTTTGAGACATTGGGGTCTTGTATATATACTTGGGAGTTGTAATCTTGTATGTTGGATATAAAGTTAGCTGGCATGTAATAATAGATTCTAGATTACTTCTCTTATTGCTTGCTTGGGTGTTTACTAACTTGATAGTAGAACTTGGTTATAGTTGTATCCAACTACTTATAGTTAAAATTAACATTGCCTTGCATGCTTGTGTGCTATAAGTAGAGTTTGTTGCTCCAAGGCTCAAATGGCCTTGTGAACTTGGGTTGGCTACGAAAGTCTTGAAAGATAGGTTGTATGTGTGGTTGCATGTGGTTCAAATGTAATGTGTGACTATTTGCAGGTAACAGTTAGTCCTCGGTACAGAGGAGACTCTATCCGAGTGACGGGTCCGGGGCTTGACCTATAGCGTGGGGTTGGGTTCGGAGCATTACAGCCACTATCGATTGTCTAGGCATCCAAGTATCCGATAGCCATCGTCATGTATGCCTTTAGTGGTGGCTCCTATTATTCTTTTCAATATACATATATTTTCTCTCAAGTTTTCTCTTTTCTTTTTCTTTCAACATGGTATTTGGGCCCTTGGTTCAGTTTAATTCATCTACGTGCGACCCATCCCAAATTAGATCCATTGTGTTCAATCTTTCGCTTGTCATATACCACGTATCTTCAATCTGCCATGTATGAGGGAGAGTGTTATAATATACATTTATTTCACATCGAAAAATCAGAATTCTAAGACCAGCTTATAAGATTATGGGCTACTAGATTAAGTACCAATTGGTTTTAAAATAAAAACACATGATTCTTAACACTTGTTATACTATACTCATCCCTTTTTATTTTATTTTTGTTATGACAAGAAGTTCATCATGAATAAAAACATAATAAATTCATGCTATAAACCTGAGTAGTCCAATGAAGCACCGATGATTTTCATTCAATGCAAACAATGCATTTTGTGACCCGAAAATCAAAAAAAAAAAGAGAGAGAAAGAAATCAACCACCAAACCAGAAAAGACCCCGTCTTTCTTCATTTTCATCTCTATTCTCTTATAAGCTAAACTAAATAAAATCGAATCATGCATTTATCTCCATTAGATGGAGTCAGCTATATTAAATTGATGATGTCATTCATTATTATTATATCCTAAGAAAAATACTTCAATTCATTGAATTTTGAACTCAAATTATTATTTCACAGACAAATATATAGATTTGGTTATTTTGAAGGTATTGCCAATTTTTAAGATGTTCCTTTTGTCTTCTTCTAACAAAATACCTATTCTTTATAAATGAGTTGAAAATTATATATTCAAATAGTGAAAAATGATCCTATCAATCTAGACAAAGTAACTCCTCAACATTAACAAGTTTCTTAGATCCATTATTTGTTGGCTTTTTCATGGGCCTTTTCTCCATATACGACGATAACAAGTTTTTTATATATTTAGGTCGATATTTTGTGTTTCAATTAAGATCAAACTCTTGATTGATGTGACACATGCATAGGAATTCATCCCTGCACTCTTGTGATTTTGACTATATATAACTGATAATTTGTAGTGCATGCAGGGAGATGATTACTGAAAACGTAGTGGAAAATGAGCCACTGTACTCCTGAAGTTTGACCACATACAAGTGATGATTTTTAATGCGTGTAGGAAAGCTATTGCGGGGTATATGGCAAAATCAAGAGGCTCTAACATGGTAATTGCCTGTCATCGTGAATTGGGTTGTATGAGATATTACTCAGAGTCATCAAAATGGAAATAGAAAAAAAAAAGATTTCTCGTTTTCCTGCTCGTACTCTAGTAATGACAATAAGTGAATATAATAAAGGCCTCTTCAGTAATTTTTCTTGGTTGCGTCAAATTCATTGGTTTGCTTCAGAAAACTTGTTAAAGACAATAAGAAAATGTAATAAAGGTCTCTTCAATAATTAAAATTTTTAAATGAGATAGTAAGTTAATATGACTTCAGAGTCCAAATTACCAAAGGGTTTTGAGTTCCAAGTTTTGCACCTACCTATTCAAAAATAAAAAACATTGTTCAAACAGTTGGCTCAAAATGAATCTTGCCTGTGTGTAAGGGGTGTGTCGCAAAAATTTAATGAAACCAAGAACTTTGTACCACAATTTCAAAAAATCAGAAAGAGAAATGATATAAATGAGAAGCTCAAAAAGAATTTACTCTGTAAAATGGACTACTGATTAATAATATTCTACAATGGAAGTATTGCCTAACATCATGTGGAGAATACTTCAGAACTGAAACCAATTTTTTTGGTTAAACTAGCAACTTACCAAGTTCATGCATACCTTGGATATTTATAGTTTGCAAAACCTTTGTTTATTTTTTATATTTTCTGTACAATACATATTTAAAAAGTGTTACCACGAGAATTGAACTTGCAATCTCTTGCACTCACAGGAGTTCAAAACCTTAATTTCTACACTAGATTGTCTATCTGTATACCTAGCTGATCTGGAATATAAAGATACAAAATGTAAAGACAAGAGAAACAATAATAATCTAATCTATCTTTTTGGCCAAAGGATTTGGTTGAAACATGATTTTGATCTTTGGGAGTCTAGCCACAATGTCCCTCGAGCTGATTCTCCCTTGTGGTGTATCGGTCAAACAATCCATCGCTAAACGAAAAATAGATAATATGGATTGCTTCTTTGCAGGGAGATTCTTATCTTCTTCTCCAAACAAATTGATGTCAACAACATCACGTATTGAATCATCATGTAATGAATTGCTTTCCTAACTCTTCAAGCTTATTGCTTCCCTAAACATTTCATCAGTTGGCTTCTTCCTCGTAAACATTTCGAGCAAAATCACCCCGAACCTATAGACATCGGCACTTGTGGATACTATCCCTTCAGTTCCATACTCTGTATTTGTAGAAAATATTAGTGGTTGATAACCATTAAGTCTAAAGAAGAAATGCAATTGGATGAACTTTAAATTACAGCATAGTATGAAAACTGTTGAGCCAATTAGCTTGATTGGCGATTGATTAATTGATTGGAGATTATTAAGACAATTAAATTGATTGAAGATTGTTAAGGGAATTAAATTGATTGAGATTTGATTGACTATGTTTTAGCAAAACTTTTTATTGCCATACTTTTGTTATTTATTTTATATTGTGCAGGTAAACTTGAATGGTAACTTACCATAAAAAGATAAGTCTTGTGATTGTATTAATTGTCCATTTTTCTAAAGGCAAGTAGGTTTTATGAGAAGGATCTTTTCTTGATAGCCAAGGCATGGCAAGCATATATATGAAGCACAGGCCGTGGAGCAGATTGGTGAAGAAAAATAATAGAGGCAAAAACAGAGATCTACAAGAGAATACAAGAGAGTTTTTTGTCCAGTGTTCCAAGTGATGTTGCAACACGATCTGTGTTTCAGTCTTTTATTGTATTAAGTGTTGCATCTTTGTTTTGTTTGACAGTAACACATGAGTGATTTGTATGAGTCTTTAAGTGATTAGATTATTGTCTCTTTTATTCATTCTTCGAGAGAAGAAGGTGTAGTTCTCGGGAGAGAACGTTCCAAGTCGAGGGGAGCTCGTTAAACTAAAGTTCGTTAATGAGTTCTTCATCTAGGCGTCAAAAGTCAAGAGGGGGTCTTTACTTGTGTAAGTCCATTGATGTTGTAATTTGTTGTTTCTTAATGAATAGGTTTGTTGGACCAGGGGAGGTCCCGTGGACGTAGACCGCACGGTTGAACCACGTTAAATCTTAGTGTTCTTTATTTCTGTTATAATTTTATTATTTCTGCTGCTGTTTACTATTACTACTCATGTTGGAACATTAAGTGGAATAAACTGACTAAGCAATTAGAGAAATAGATTATTAACGGTCTGTGATAGAACTAATATTTCAATTAATGTTGCAACATCACCTGTAACAAAGTTGTAAAAGAATTAACTTACATCAGGTTATTGTATCCTATTTTAGTCTTGATCATAGAGCTTCATTGATTAAGCATATTAGTCATATTGCTGAGAAATTAATCCATACTTATACTGCACAACTTCTAACAAGTGGTATCAAGAACAGGTTACGAACTAATTCGGTTAGATTCTTAGGAGTTTTGAGTTGTTATTTTGCAGGAATAGGTATGGACACCTTGCATGAAGGAGGCTCAATCACTAAACCACCGATGTTAGATGGTATGAACTACTCCTATTGGAAGGCTCGAATGAGGGCATTCATCAAGTCGATTGATGAGAAGGCCTAGAAAGTGATTTTGACTGGCTGGACAACTCCTACCACAACAGATGATCATGGCAATGTTGTAACTAATCCTGAAATAGAATGGACCAAGGCTGAAGACCTTCTGGCAAGTTGGAATTCGAAGGCACTAAATGCAATTTTCAATGCTGTTGACTTGAATCAATTCAAGTTAATTTCAACGTGTGAATCTGCTAAGGAAGCTTAGGAGATATTACAAACAACATATAAGGGTACAACATAAGTTAACAAAAATATTCAAAATAAGACAAAAAATTATTAATTTAATGAATTAATTATTTTATAATTTTATCGAGATATTCTGAACCATTTTGGACATACCCGGGATAAGATGTACTTTTACTTATGTGCAGAATTGTTGTCTTAAAAATTTAAATGTAGTACTTTTAAAAATAGGGGACTTAATTTCAAATATGACAAAGATCGAGAGATTTAGGGGTGGCTAATTGGTGATTTCCTCTCCTGATATATAATAGAACCTCTTCAAATTAATATTTGATAATTTAATAATATGTTTTAAATAATAAAATTATATGGTCCCAACTTAGGATTAGTGTAAAAAATTAATAATCTTGATAAAATTATAAAATAATACATTAAATTAATAATTTGTTGTCTTATATTGAATATTTTTGTTAACTTATGTACAAATAAGATTTTATAATTTAATGTATTATTTTAAAAATTGAAACATTCCACACAGAGGGGGGACGTGTGCACGCATTTACAAACTCTAAGGGGGTTATTTGCACTTTATAAAGTATAGGAGGAAAATGTGCACACAAATTCAAAGTTCGTGAATAGCTTCGGAGAAGATTCAAATGCATAGGGTTAAGTTAGATTTGGGGATAGTTATTTTGTAATTATATATGTAATTAAAACATTGTAATCATATATGTAATTAAAATATTTTGTAATATTAATTTTAAATTCAATTTTGATTGTCAAATTTTAATTAATTTAATTTTTATATGAAATTCATATTTATAAATTTTGCAATTAAATTTTGTACTTTAATTATAAAGAGTTTCTAAAAATAATTATTTAAATTTTATGAGGACTCGACGAGGGCTCAGCGAGGGACGCATTTGGCGAGGGCTCGGCAAGGGTCGCATTCGGCGAGGGCACGACGAGGGACGCATTCGGCTAGGGCTCGGCGAGGGACGCATTCGGCGTGGGCTTGTTGCCCTCGCACAGTTGTCGCCAACATGGTCCCTCACCGACCCCTCGCCAAATGGCGTAGGGTCGGCGAGGAACCCTAATTCAGCGACAAAGGTTTCGGTGAGGGACGATTCCCCTCGCCGAGACCCTTTCGGCGAGGGGAATCGTCCCTCGCCGAAGCCAATTTTTGTTGTAGTGAAAATCTTATTTGTTACATAAGTTAACAAAAATATTCAAAATAAGACAATAAATTATTAATTTAATGAATTAATTATTTTATAATTTTATCGAGATATTCTAAACCATTTTGCATATACCCGGGATAGGATGTACTTTTACTTCTGTGCAGAATTGTTGTCTTAAAAATTTTAATGTAGTACTTTTAAAAATATGGGACTTAATTTCAAATATGACAAAGATCGAGAGATTTAGGGGTGGCTAATTGGTGATTTCCTCTCCTGATATATAATAGAACCTCTTCAAATTAATATTTGATAATTTAATAATATGTTTTAAATAATAAAATTATATGGTCCCAACTTAGGATTAGTGTAAAAAATTAATAATCTTGATAAAATTATAAAATAATACATTAAATTAATAATTTGTTGTCTTATATTGAATATTTTTATTGACTTATGTACAAATAAGATTTTATAATTTAATGTATTATTTTAAAAATTGAAACATTCCACACAGAGGGAGAGTCGTGTGCACGCATTTACCAACTCGGTTATTTGCACTTTATAAAGTATAGGAGGAAAATGTGCACACAAATTCAAAGTTCGTGAATAGCTTCGGAGAAGATTCAAATGCATAGGGTTAAGTTAGATTTGGGGATAGTTATTTTGTAATTATATATGTAATTAAAACATTGTAATCATATATGTAATTAAAATATATTGTAATATTAATTTTAAATTCAATTTTGATTGTCAAATTTTAATTAATTTAATTTTTATATGAAATTCATATTTATAAATTTTGCAATAAATTTTGTACTTTAATTATAAAGAGTTTCTAAAAATAATTATTTAAATTTTATGAGGACTCGACGAGGGCTCAGCGAGGGACGCATTCGGCGTGGGCACGACGAGGGACGCACTTGGCGAGGGCATGACGAGGGACGCATTCGGCGAGGGCATGACGAGGGACGCATTCGGCTAGGACTCAGCGAGGGACGCATTCGGCGTGGGCTTGTTGCCCTCGCACAGTTCTCGCCAACATGTTCCCTCGCCGACCCCTCGCCAAATGGCGTAGGGTCGGCGAGGAACACTAATTCAGTGACAAAGGTTTTGGTGAGGGACGATTCCCCTCGCCGATAATTCAGCGACAAAGGTTTCGGCGAGGGATGATTCCCCTCGCCGAGACCCTTTCGGCGAGGGGAATCGTCCCTCGCCGAAGCCAATTTTTGTTGTAGTGAAAATCTTATTTGTTACATAAGTTAGCAAAAATATTTAAAATAAGACAATAAATTATTAATTTAATGAATTAATTATTTTATAATTTTATCGAGATATTCTAAACCATTTTGAATATACCCAAGATAGGTTGTACTTTTATTTATGTGCAGAATTGTTGTCTTAAAAATTTTAATGTAGTACTTTTAAAAATAGGGGACTTAATTTCAAATATGACAAAGATCGAGAGATTTAGGGGTGGCTAATTGGTGATTTCATCTCCTGATATATAATAGAACCTCTTCAAATTAATATTTGATAATTTAATAATATGTTTTAATTAATAAAATTATATGGTCCCAACTTAGGATTAGTGTAAAAAATTAATAATCTTGATAAAATTATAAAATGATACATTAAATTAATAATTTGTTGTCTTATATTGAATATTTTTGTTAACTTATGTACAAATAAGATTTTATAATTTAATGTATTATTTTAAAAATTGAAACATTCCACACAGAGGGGGGACGTGTGCACGTATTTACAAACTCTAAGGGAGTTATTTACACTTTATAAAGTATAGGAGGAAAATGTGCGCATAAATAAAAGTTAGGGGGGAGGGGGGGAGGGGGTCCCGTGCCATTAATCCATCAAAATATTGTCCAATATTCGCAACAACCGCGCGTGTCTTACACTCTCGGTTAAGTTTAACGATTTTTGTGACGGAGGAAGACGTGTGCACGCATTTACAAACTATAAAAGAGTTTTTGGCACTTTTTAAAATATAAGGGGGAAACATGCACATCAGTGAAAATACAGGAGGGGTTTCGTGCCATTTACCCAACCAAAAAAGACCCCGTCTAGTTTCTTAAAGAGAGCAAAATGAGTTCAAAAATAGTTTTTACTGCAAAAATGGGCACAAGCACCCTCTTTCCCTTCTCTCTCTCTCTCGTCTTCCTCCTCCTTCTCCTCCCTTGACGCCGGTAAGCACATATCTTCACACACACACACACATACACACACTCTTATTTATGCATATTTTTGTAAGCGTTAATTATTATTATTTTTAATTAAATCGGCAGATATTGAAGGCTTAGAAGTGAGTATTTACGCTAATCGGCAGATATTGAAGGCTGAAGATTTAAATACTCGATAGGTCTCGTCTGTTTTTCCACTTCTTTATAATTTTTAATTCTTTTTCATTTACATTATTTGGATTTGTTTGTCATTTTGATTTTTGTTTTCCTTTTTCTTTTGGGCATTTTGGGTGTGTTTGTAGATACCCATTTCATCTCAACTTTTCTCCTAAGGTTTTCTTTAGAAAGCAATTTACATTCTGCTGATTTTTGTTATTTACATTTATTTATTTATTTTGTTGTGCTTAGCCTAATGGTCAAGTGGTCGTTTATTAATTACTTGTTCAAGTGTATATGTGGAACCAACAGGAAGTTTTCATTGGAGTTTCTAGGATCCAATCATGAAAACAGATGCAGTGCAGTAGATGAGGAGTCTGTTAATCATTTTGCACGTAACCTGATGGATATACGTGTGAATTGGAACAAATTTCCAAAGGTTACCAGATGGGTACTGGTGCATTGAAAACAACTTGTAAAGTCCAGTGAGTTTCAACTTAGAGAGGCTGTTATTGGGAGACAATTTAAAGCAACATCCTGATCAAGATGAGGCTGGTGAAGTGACAAGTGACTGATTCAGAGAGACGAGAAACTGATGCCCCCATCATTTGATTTGAGCCATCATATAGGGGATGGTGCAGGCAAAATGTTCGCTCCATCTCAGCAATCTGCCTCCTGTCTCATTCCTCTACGTCTCATCAAACCATGTCATGGACCTAAATGAATAGTCGAGTTAATGCCAAAAAACCCCATGAGTTTACCAATAAATCCCAAATACCCCCATGAACTTTTTAATTTACCCAGATTCCCCCATGGCTCCTAACCTTGTTATAAAATGTGTTAACTTGAAGGACATTTTGGTCATTTAATTTGTTTCTTAACTAAAAAAAGGAAAAGAAAAACAAAACATAAAGCATAAAACATAACATAAAAACATTAAACAAAACCCTAACCAAACCCATCCCAGCCCCTGCAACCTTCCTTTCCAAAAACATCCCACGCCCAAATCCCAAAGAAGGAACATAGCAAAATCATTTCATTGCGGAAAATGGAAAAGGGAACAGGGAAAATGGAAGAGAGAAATACACAGAAGAAGAAAGAAAAAAAAGGAGAAACATAAAAACACTCTGATCATTTCACTCGTCTTTGATCAACCCACTCCTCACTGCACAAAACCATACCCGAATTTTCTTTTCTTTTTCTCGAGGCATTGGTGAAGGGAAAATGGTAGAGGTGAAATATGGTGGTGAACCAGCCACCACTGGCGTTCCCCACCCCCACTCCCCAAAGAAAGGAAAAAATTCCTACATATATATATATATATATATATATATATATATATATATATATATATATATATATATATATATAAATATAATATATTATATAGATATGTGTGTGTATATATTGGGTTGTGGAGTGTGATGTTGCTAGGGGTGGTTTGGGATTTGGGCGTGGATTGTTTTTTGGGAGGGGGCTTTGCCAGGAGCTGGGATGGGTTTGTTTGGGTTTTGTTTTTTGTTTTTATTTTTTTAGTTAAAACAAATTAAATGACTAAAATATCCTTCAAGTTAATAGATTTTATAACAAAGTTAGAAGCCATGGGGGAATCTGGTAAACTCATGGGAGTTTTTGGCATTAACTCAATGAATAGCCATATGGAAAAACAATCTCATAATGGTCCAGTTAATGGAAACGGAAATAGCTTTAAGAGCACAAGACATAAAAATGCTAGGTTTAGCTGGTAGAAGACCTTGTTTGGGACTTGTAGGCTCTTCAAAAAGTTGGTTGTAGAACAACAAAGAGAACCTGATCTCATATCCACAAATGTCTCTCAATTGGCATCACCAGCAAATAGCTGCTAAAACTTCTTGGCGAATTGTAGAATGATGATGATTATACTAAGATAAACATGCAGTCTGAAAGCCCATTAATATCTAAATCTAATCCCTTGGTCCTGTCAGGTGATGCCAGACTTGGCGAAAAGCTGCACCTCAAGTGTTAAGGTAGAAAAATGCCGAATGATCAGTGTCTTCATGCGTTGCCTTGATATTTGCAAAACAAAAAGGGCTTGGCGGGTCTTGCCCGCATTAGCACACCGATGATTAAATTAGCTTGGTACTTTTGTAGAGGAAGATGTATGTAAAATGTGTAAGTGTGAGTATCTTATTACTTGTAGAGAATTTTAGGTTCTCCTTCCTTGAATCAAAAGAGAAGTCATCATGGTCGCTGAGTCAAAAGGGGAGATAGAGGAGTAGTGGACAATCATTAAAGGAATAGTAGAGAATTATTAAAGGATTAGTGGAGAATTAGCTGTATGCAATTGTTGGTCGGGCCCTGGTATTAAGGAACAATGTTTGCAAGCTCCACTTGGTTTGAGGTCTTAAAAGGAGAACCTCGAGTGGCTCTATACCTCACCCGACCCCCTGAGGACCTCCACCATACCTTGTCCGAGCCTTGGGTGCTATCTCCACGGGGTCGGATTTGTCTGACCCCATGTCTGAGGTCCCGGGCGACTCTCTTTAGACCTCCTTGACCCGCCCGAGGGGTCAATTAGTAATTATAATAAATTTTAGGGGTCTTACCCCTATCATGATGCCCTATCAGTTCTCGGAGCTATGCAATAGATTCGGAAACTGATTCTGATGCCTAAGTTACGTCGAAGCTAGTCGAGAAATTACTTTAGTGCTGCCTCGTCTTCCGTGTTATTTATTACCAACCACTATTTACTGCAACCTTGCCACTTGTCACGATCTAGTAGAGTGACTTTGAATCAATGGTGAGGATTAGAAACCCTTGGTTTTCCTTCTTTTTTTCACCCCTTTAAATACCTCTTTTACCATTTCAAACATTCACTTTTCATCTAACTCTTTTTCAAACACTATTCTATTTCTTTTCTTCCCTCTCTCGCCCATGGCTCAGCACCCGGAGCCTTCACACCACTTCGCTCCACTACCTTGAGTTCTCACACCATTTCACTCCACCACCTCGGGTGCTTTCACACCACTTCGGTCCGCCACTTCGGCACTTCACTTACCACCTCGGTACTTCGATCCACCACCTTGGGCCCTCATCCGAGCCATTCCTTTGGCCTTTTATACCCATTTTTCTTACATTATGGCGTCTTATTCTTCTACTTCTTCTTCACAAATTATGGATGTCACTGTTGCTTTCCTTGCTGCGACCTAAGACCTCGATCCTCAGAGGGCTGTCCATGCTGAACCCTCGGTCACAACTGCTCATCTGTCTTCTCCATCTCTACCCCTCGGGGTTCCTATTCCAGCCCAACCACTTAGGTCAATCAAAACTGATGAAGCTGGGCCTTCGGGGCCCAACCCTTCCAATCCTACTAGGTCCGAAGCCTTTCAAACCATTCCCTGATGCGATCCCAATCCTGATCTCCCACATATCACTTTAGAGATGATTCCCAGAGTGCCCGAACCTTCTCCTCTTCCTCCTAGGGCCGAGACTCCCGATCCCGACCCCAAGGCTCAGACAGTCTTTTCAGCCTTGCGCTATTGGTGCACCTTTGATGAAGACGACTTGCTCGACCTTCGTAACAAAGGTGTTTTCCCCCATGGCTATGACCGCAGAATTCTTGGCCGTCATGAAGTGTCTTGCAGGCCTGAGGTAGGGGAATTGGCCTTACTCTACCTCGTTCTTCAGTTTCTCTGCCTTCCACTCCCAACCTTTGTCGTTCGCACCTTCAACTTCCTCGACATTGCTCCTTGCCAACTTGCCCTTAATGGTTAGAGGGAAATAGTAGCTTTTTACGTATGGCTCAAATCCCTTGGTCTTACTCTGACACTTAACCTCTTCCGTCAGTTCTACCAGTTGGTTTACGATCCCAAAAATTTCGGCGTATATTACTTTTCTCCTAGACCTAGTCATAATTTATTTTCTAACTAGCCCTCTAGCAACCGCGGGTGGCACAACATGTTTGTGTTCATCACTCATCCTTTCAGATGGCCTGTCATAAGGCTTTATAGGAATTTGTCCTACACCGAGCTTGAGGCTTATCGCGAGCCTTCTCTTTTGTCCCTAATTGAGAGGCTCATGGTATCTTTCAATCTCCACCGATCTCGGCCTGTGTGTGGAGTTCCATTCCTGACTAGCACCACCATACTTGCTTCGGGCCTATACAATCGGACAAGGGTTACTGATGCTGCGGCGGGACCTTCGAACATTGCTAATTTTCTACCAATGGGACCTTCTATTGCTGAAGTCCCATCTTCTCCAATAGATGGCCTCTTTGCCGACGTTCCGGTCCATGGCGAGGCTGAAGGTAATGAAGATTTTGTATAATTTTGTATCCTTATTTTGGACTTTTATTTCCACTTACCCAATCTTTTACTTTGCTGCCACAAGTACCATAGTACCGGAGGTTCAGCAGTAGATGCCTCTTGGTACTTCCAATGCTGCTGAGGTCTGAACTACCAGTGCTGGTGGACTTGATCCGGTCGAGGTAGCTGCTCAGGAGGCTCGGGCCGAGGCACAACAAGCTCAAGCTGAAGCTCAAAGAGCCTGAACTGCTAAACGAGCCGGAAAGAAGAAGGCTAAAGGAGGTCCCAGCAAGAAACGAAAGAAGGTCACCCAGCCAGAGACCTCGTCCGAGCCCACTTGGTCCGGACCTTTCGCCCCGTAGGTTTTCTCTTCACCGACCCCTGGAAGCGCTGCTCGTAGATTAGAAGCCTTCGAGGAGATGGCCGTTTGCCATGCAATTCTTCCTTATGAAGATGTGGTAGGTGCTAGACCCAAGGACAATGGTTTGGCCAAGGACGCATCACTCCTTGCTGTTGGGTCCTCTGCCCAGTCTCGTCCGAGGTCTCCTCTTGCTCCTGAGGGCCTAAATAGTGTGACGAGTTCTCTGAACGAAATTCCGAGGGATCGGTTACACCTCATCGCTCGAGAAGCCTTTGAAAGGGCTCGCCTCAAGGTACATCATTTCTTTCCTTAGCTCTCCCTCTATTTTCATTTGAGTTGTGCTTTTCTGACCTTGCTTGGTTATCGCAGATGTCTGTGGGTCTCAGCTTGGCCTACCGCTTTGTGGAAGAATATGAGCAGCGGCTTGTTGAGGCTAAGGCTGACCTTAAGAAATTTGTGGAGCACTTTAGGAGCTTAGAGGCTGCGATCCAGGATGAGCTTGCCGCCACCCGTGAGGCAGTTAGAATGGGTTGGGAAGAGGCCGTTTCAGCAAATTCCGAGCGCCATCAACTCCGGACTGATTGAGAGACTTCCCTGAGGGCTCAAGAGAAGGCCAGGGCTGAGCGTAAGAAGCTTCAATATGAGTTAGAGACATCTCAGACAGCTCAAGGTTTCGTGGATGCTCAACTTAGAGATTTGAAGGCCTCACTGGAGGATATGAAGGCCCAGGCAGTGGAGGATTTCAGTAGCGGGCAGGGCTACAAGGATGATTTGAAGAAGTTATATGCTCGATCTGCCACTGATACCACTGCCGATGTCACCGATGCGCTTCAAGCGAAGGTTGACCGTTATGCTCAAAGGCATGGTTTGGTTATTAGGGAAAATATGCTTACTGGTGACTCCTCGATCTCTGAGGACAAGTCCGAGGATAGTGAGAATGAGGGATAGGCATTGTATTTACCTTTTACTTTTTCCTTTGTAATGAAAAACTTTTGCCTTTAATGAAAAGAGCTTTTCTTCTCTTTTTCTTTGTTTCAATTTGTTGCTTTCCTTTTTGCACTTGGTTCCTCCGCCGGGTCATGCCCTTGAACCTTTTTTTTGTCGAAGGTCATTTTTCCTCAATTGCATGCTTGTTGCCTCGGGGGTCGTGCCATAATCTTTTGCCTCAGGGATCGTGCCCCTAGACTCGGACTTCGGGGGTCATGCCTTCAGGCTCAGTCTTTGGGGGTTATGCCCCCAGGCTCGGACTTCGGGGGTCTTGCCCCATAGTCTTTTATGCTTTGGGGGTCGTGCCCCTAGTTTCATGCCGTCCCGAGAAGATCTTGTCTCTGCAGGAAGTATATTTCTCTCTTTCATCAAATTCGGAAGTTGACCTCCCTTGCTGGGATTTGCCTCTCTTTCACTACAATCATTAATAGAACTTTGGATAAAAAATATCAGATTTACTGTAGAGACATAGTCTATCTCGACACAAACAACATGTGAAGATATAAGTTGCCTTCAATATAAACACCACCTAAATATTCAAGGAGAATGATACATGTAGTATTTTCTTAGATGTTCTACGTGCCAAGCATTTCTCAATTCCTTACTATTGAGATCTTCGAGTCTGTAAGTTCCTAGTTTGACCTCTTTAACTATCTTGTACGGGTCTTCCCAGTTTGGTCCGAGTTTTCCCTGATTTGGATCAGGTCTGAAGATTTCCCTTCTGAGGACCAAATCCCCTTCTTTAAGTTCTCTGTTTCTCACTTTCTTTTTGAAATATCTTGCCATGGCCCTCTTGCCTTCAAGCATCTTTATTATGGCATTCTCTCTGAATTCTTCTACGAAATCCAAGTCTTCCCATAGGGCCTGGTTATTAAATTCTTCTTCATATTTAGCAACGCTTTGGCTTGTCTAACCAATTTCTACAGGTAGAACAACATCTACCCCGAATGTTAGGCTGAAGAGGGTATCTTCCGTCGACTCGTTTGGCGTCGTTCTGTATCCCCACAGCACTTCGGGTAAAATTTTGGCCCATAGGCCTTTGGTTGCTGCCAACTTCTTTCTCAGACCTTGCAAAATAGATCTGTTAATATTTTTCACTTGGCCATTAGTCTGTGGATGTGCTACATAAGTAAATCTAAGAGAAATGCCCAGCTCTGAGCATTGTTTCCTGAAATAGTGGCAATCGAACTGGGTCCCGTGATCTGTTACTATCACTCTTGGAATCCCAAATCTGCATACGACATACTTCCACACAAAATTCCAAGCATTTCTATCCGTAGTCTTGGCTACGGGCTTTGTGAGGCCCCGTACAAAGCCCGTGCAGAGCTAGTGTGCATTTCATAGCATTTCATATAATTTTGCATCATTTAATATGTATTTATATCAATTAATGTGTATTTACATCGTTTATCATGCATTCGTCTCATTTTACGTGAAACTACATTTATTTATGTGCATTTGGGTATTTTACATATCGTAGACATTAATTAAATTCCACTATATCACACTAGCTAACTAAATAATTGAGTTAGAACTAGAATGGCATGCTAGTAATTAAGTTATTAGTTAAAAGGGAAACTTAGACATTTGGACCTTAAGATATTATTCTGCTTACCTAAGCAATACACACACATATACATATCATTTAAAAACAAAACAAATACACAAACACATATACTCACACGTCTGATACACACTTAACACACACAACACACACTAACCACACGATCAAGAGAGAAAAGAGAAGAAGAAGAGGAAATGAAGAAGAAGAAGGGAGGATGAAGCTCACTCAAGCCATTTTCAAGTAGTTTCTAAGCATTTTCAAGCTCTATCTTGTACCTTCCAACCTTACTCTTGCATTTTATCACTCAATCAAGGTGAGGGATGTTTTTAAAATGTTTTGTAAAGATCATATGGTTCATGATTATGTGTTGTATATGTATATGAAGAACGATGATGATGGATATAAGCTTGTTTGGTGAATTTGAGCTTGGTATGTGTGATGATAGATATAAGCTTGTTTGGTGAATTTGAGTTTAATATGTGTAAACTAAGGTTTCAAGAGGTTGTGTTAGTGATTTCTTTGGCTTGAACTTGTTTCTTATGCTTTTGATGATTATGATAAGTTGTAATTTGTGTTAAATGAAGTATTATATGTGTGGAGTATGATTGTGTCGTTGGTGGATAGAAAGAAAAAAAAAGAAGATTGAGCTTGAATGGTCATGTTGAGTTAATGGTTTTAATGATGTTTAAGGCATGCTAAATTATGATTTTAGAGTTGTGATTGTAGTAGAACTTGTATTTGGTGATTTGGCCAAGAGTTGAGTTCAAGTGGCATGACAAAAGAAGCAAGAAAGTGAGATTTCGTATACCTTGCTGAAGGATCCGGTCGACCGGGTACTAGCCCCGGTAGTAGCCCGGATCAAATGTCAACCTACTGCCGGGTGACTGAGTCACCCGAACACTAGCCCGGACACTCGCCCGAATGACCCTGTTTTGCCTTGTTTTGCATTGTTTCTACCCGTGATTGATTGTATACTTATATGGGACTAAAATATATGCTTAGAGAGATGTTTTCTAGCCTTTGAATTGCATGTTGGGAGTACTTGAAGTTGATTCTAATGACTTGAACTTGTGTACATTTAATGTATAAACGCTAAGTTATGCTTGATAAGTCTTGAGGTCACTTTATACTTGTTTACAGGATTATATAAATGAAACTTGATACGATTCCTTGAGGCAAATATGAAATGTGCTTGTAACACGTTTACTTGTTATATCACTGAGCGTGAAAGGATATTACTTGTGGCATTCTAGCTTGTATATATGTGCATTTGAATTGTATATGCTCGGCTTGGTTGTAACCACTCATTTGTTAAGGGATAGGATCAAAGGTGCACACGACAGTGATAGTGGGAGACACCTTTCGGTGCACACGGCTGTGATAGTAGCAGATACCTCCCTACCCTATTAACTCATATATGGTTATAGTAAAGGAATAAAAGGGCTATACAGAGCAAAGTGCACACGGTAGTGATAGTGGGAGACACCTTTCGGTGCACACGACTGTGATAGTGGGAAACACTTCTTGAATCTGTATAAGCCACCTTCCTTATTTTGTATCAATCTCTTGATTACGCCAGGGATATATGCTTCGATATGTGTTTTTCCTACTCTCGCTTGGTCCCTCGAGGTCTTCGGAGAGTAGTGTTAGATACTGTTAACATGTTATAATTGTTGTCTCAATTCATGTTTTACCAGATGTTCATATTAAATATGTACAGGATCAGGTATTGTTACATGTGGGATAAATGTACATGTGCATGGCACGATTTTATAAAGAAGTTTGCGAAATAATAAAACCTTTGTGAAAACCTTTCCTGTTCCATCCTTACTAGACTATATGCAGGATTAGCTTACCCCTCTTTTAACAATTTCAGGTGAGGACTAGCCGAGCAAACTCCCATGTGGTTGCAAGCTTCATTGATATGAAGAGTTGGATTCCTGCTTATGTGATCTACATGCTTGCCTGCAGAAGATGTTCTCCTTGTTAAAAAGCATGATTTTGTAACATTGATCATTTATTATGTTGTAATATTATTTTGGTAGAGTAGATGCCTAGATAAGATTGAATACTATTCTCTCGAGACCTAGGATTGGGGATGATGAACAGGTGGATTCAGGTCTTGTGAATTTATAACAGATGTTGTAACCCCTTTAAGGCCGATATTATGGGAGAATTTGAAGGTCTTTTCAAACTTATTGTGGTATCTTTAATAGATGTACAGGTTAATAAATTATAATTAATAGGTTTTAAAGTTATTAAGTTATTAACCTCAGGAATAGGAGTTACGAACGTCATGTTTCGGCCTTAGCCTAGTGATGGGTCGAGGTCGGGGCGTAACAGGCTCGGCCTCCACCCACTTAGTAAAATAGTCTACTGTTACGAAGCATTTGACCCTCTGACCTGTGCTTATCGGGAAAGGACCCAATATATCTAGACCCCACTGAACGAAGGGGCAAGGGCTCATCATCACAGTCAAGCGACTGCTGGTTGCCGTGGGATTCTCGAGAATCTCTGGCATGTATCGCATTTCTGCACCAGGCACCGAGCATCTTTATTCAGGGTTGGCCAGAAATACACATACCTCAATATCTTTTGAGCCAATGCTCTGTGGCCTATATGATTACCACAGATTCCCTCATGCACTTCTCTGAGTATATAAATGCCATCGCCCTCGTCTACACACTTTAACATGGGCCAAGTGTATGCTTTCTGATACAACTATTTTTTGAGTATTACATACTTTGGGGCTCGGATTCTCACCCTTTTCGCTTTTTCACTGGTTTCTGGCAAGATCCCATTCTTCAAGAAGTCAACCATAGGTTGCATCCAAGATTCACTTTGCTCAACTTGGGCTATCTCTTTGCGTTCTCGAGTTATGCTCGGATCAAATACCTTTTCTACCTCTATCGTCATTGGCTCTGCCACTCCTATTGCTAACTTTGAGAGGACATTTGCCCTCTCGTTTTCCGTACGTGGGATTCGATTGAGTATGAAGCCACTTAGACCAACCATTGTCTCTTTTACTTTGGCTAAATACGCAGCCATGGTTTTATCTTTGGCCTCATACTCTCCACTAACCTGACTTGGTACCAGTTGTGAGTCCGTGTGAGCCTCTATCGAATTGGCCCCTATCACCTGAGCCGTTTTGATACTGCAATGAGGGCTTCATACTAGGCCTCATTATTTGAAGCTGAGAAACGAAACTTCAAGGCAAACTGCAATTCATCACCTTCCGGACCCTGTAGTATGACCCCTGTTCCGCTACTATTCTTGTTCGAGGCCCCATCTACCTAGATCTTCCATGGCCTCGGTCCACCCTCTGACGGCTCTCCCGTGAATTCCACAATGAAATCTGCTACAGCTTGAGCTTTTATCACTGTTCTTGGCCTGAAAGTGATATCAAATTGGCTCAATTCCACAAACCATTTCAGAAGTCTTCTCGATGCCTCTGGTTTCTGTAACACCTGCCTGAACGACATATTCGTCATAACACATATGGGGTGTGCCTCAAATTAATGTCTGAGTTTTCTTGAGGCCACAAGTAAGGCTAATGTCATCCGCTCTACGGGTGGATACCTCAGCTCCACCCCTTTAAGTATCTAGCTGATATAGTAGATTGACCTTTACTGTTTTTCGTCTTGTCGTACCAGTGCTGCTGCCACGACCACTGGAGATACTACTAAATATACATACAGAATCTCACTGGGCTCCGACCTAGACATTAGAGGTGCCGAGCTCAGGTACTCCTTCAACTTCTCAAAAGCCTCTTGACAATCTTCAGTCCACTAAAAGTCCTTTGGTTTGCGCAAGATCTTGAACAGACGGGCAAATTTGTCTACTGATCTAGCCATAAATCTGCTCAAGGCTGCTATCTTCCCTGTCAATTTCTATATATCTTTGACACTTCTGGGCGGCTCAAGACCCAAAATGGCTTGCACATGTTCTGGATTAGCCTCGATGCCCCTCCGAGTAACCATGAACCCCAAGAATTTCCCTGCCTGAACCCCAAAGGCACATTTTTCGGGATTTAACTTGATACCGACTCTCCTCATTATCGAGAATGCATCTGATAGATCCTCGATATGAATTTCTTCCCTCTTATTTTTTACCAGCATATCATCAACATAAATCTCCATATTTCGCCCCAACTGTCCCTTGAATACCTTGTCCATCATGCGTTGATAACAAGCCCCTGTGCTCTTCAAACTAAAGGGCATCCATGAATGACAACATCTCAAAACCTGAAGTAGCATCCACCATTTGATCTATTCTTGGCAAAGGGTAGCAATCTTTCGGGCAGCCTTTGTTTAAGTCTGTAAAGTCTACATACATTTGCCAAGCTCCAAAAGGCTTAGTGACCATCACCACATTTGCCAACCAGGTAGGGTACTCCACCTCACGAATATGTCCTGCCCCCAACAATTTATTTACTTCTTCTCTGATTGCTTGGTTCTTTTCTACATGGAAGACCCGCATTTTTTGCTTCACCGGCCTGAATGCTAGGTCTACGTTTAACCGATGCACGGCTATTCGTGGGTCTATTCCTGTCATATCTTGCACAGACCAAGCAAATACATCTCTATTATAAGATAGAAAATGAGTTATACCTTCCGCCAGGTTTGGAGGAAGCTCTGTTCTGATCTGAACCTCATTTCCAATTTCCAATTCAACTTTCTGCAATTTCTTTGCGGGCTCAGCTCTTTTCGGCTCCTGTCCCTTTTTAGCCTTCTTCTTTGGGATCTCAACTAATTCTTTCTCTTCCTTCTGCAACCTCAGACAATCTTCAGTCCACTGAAAGTCCTTTGGTTTGTGCAGAATCTTTAACATAAGGGCACATTTGTCTATTGATCTAGCCATAAATCTGCTCAAGGCTACTATTTTTTCCTGTCAATTTCTAAACATCTTTGACATTTCTGGGTGACTCGAGACCCAAAATGGATTGTACTTTTTATGGATTAGCCTCGATGCCCCTCCGAGTAATCATGAACCCCAAGAATTTCCCTGCCTGAACCCTAAAGGCACATTTTTCAGGATTTAACTTGATACCGACCTTCTTCATTATCAAGAACGCCTTTGACAGATCCTCGATGTGAGTTTCTGCCCTCTTACTTTTTACCAGCATATCATCAACATAAATCTCCATATTTCACCCCAACTGTCCCTTGAATACCTTGTCCATCATGTATTGATAACAAGCCCCTACGTTCTTCAAACCAAATGATATCACTGTGTAACAAAACACCCATCGGTCTGTTATGAACGCCGTTTTATCCTTATCTTATGGTGCCATTTTAATTTGGTTGTATCCTTTGAAGGCGTCCATGAATGACAACATATCAAAACCTGAAGTGGCATCCACCATTTGATCTATTCTCGGCAAAGGGTAGCAGTCTTTCGGGCAGCCTCTGTTTAAGTCTGTAAAGTCTACACAAATTCGCCAAGCTCCAGTAGGTTTAGGGACCATCACCACATTTGCCAACCAAGTAGGGTACTCTACCTCATGAATATGCCCTACCCTCAACAATTTATTTACTTCTTCTTTGATTGCTTGGTTCTTTTCTGCATGGAAGACCCGTCTTTTTTGCTTCATCGGCTTGAATGCTGGGTTTACGTTCAGCCGATGCACTACTATTCGTGGGTCTATTCCTATCATATCATGCACAGACCAATAAAATACATCTCTATTATAAGATAGGAAATGAGTTATAACTTCCGCCAGGTTTGGATGAAGCTTTGTTCCAATTTGAACCTCCTTTCCAGTTGCCAATTCAATTTTCTGCAATTTCTCTATGGGCTCAGCTCTTTTCAGCTCCTATCACTTTTTAGCCTTCTTCTCTGGGATCTTAACTAATTCTTTTTCTTCCTTCTACAACCTCAAACAAGCTACATAGCATTCCTGGGCTTTCCTCTGGTCCCCTCTTATTGTCACTATTTCAGCCTCAAACGGGAACTTCATCGCCAAGTGATAGGTAGATACCACCGCTCTGAACTTTCCTAATGCTCCTCTCCCCAATATCTCCTTATATGGTGATTCGTAATCTATTACAATGAAATCTAGCATTTCGCCACGGCTTTGCTCATTCCACCCGAGGATCATCTTCAACATTATCATACCCTCGGGACTTACTTCTCTGCCATTGAACCTTGACAGGGTTCCCTTCATCGCCCTCAGATGTTTCCTTCTCAGCCCCATCTTCTCAAAAGTGCTCAGGAATAGGACCTTTGCCGAGCTCCCTGTATCAACTATGATCTTGCGCACCACAATCCCAGTGATGTCTGCTGCGATTACCAATGGGTCGTCTTGGGGCAACATTAGACCATTCAAATCTTCATCTGCAAAAATTATATTTTCTTCCACCCTTGGTCTTTTCATCGGGGGATCATCGCGACCTGTTCTGCGGTAACCTTTCCTGGCCTGCAGGTTTTTCCAGCTTGAGGCCAAACCTCTTGTTATCATATCAATCTCTACCTGCTGCCTGAGCATGCCTTGTGCTCCTCTCCTTTTGTCTTTCCCCTTGATTACCCTTCCCGACATAGGCTTGCATGTGCCCATGCCTGATGAGGGCTTCAATATCGTCTTTTAAGTTCCTGTAGGTATCAGTATCATGCCCAAAATCTCTATGATATCTGCAATACTGTTCTTTTCCTTTACGACATTCCTTCTCTGTCTTCATTTTCGACAGATCTGGGAGGTTCATTCGTGTCCGAATTTCGGCTAAGATCTCAGATCTGGGTTTTACCAAAGGAGTATAGCTATGAAACCTCTGCAACCTAGGTAGTTATCTCATTTCTCTTCCTCTCTGCTCTTGTCTGCCCTCTTCTACCTTTCTTTCTTTCTAGGTTACCTGAGTTTGGTTATTTTGTCCATTTTTCCTAAGGTCTTCCTTTTTCTCCGCCATCGCCACCTCTTCTACTTTGATATACTTCTCTGCCCTGGTTATCAACTCCGTCATATTTTGTGGGGTCTTCTTAGCTAAAGAAGCCTGGAGCAATTTGTTCGTTACTCCCTTTGTGAATGCCCGTATTGCAAATCTCTGATCAAATTGCGTACACTAGAGGGTAGCCTCATTAAAGTAGGTTGCGTACTGACGAAGAATTTCTTATTTTTTCTGCTTTAGACCAAGGAGGTAGTATGACAGGTCGGCCTAATAGCCGAAGAAAATCTTCCCACAAACAACTCTGCCAATTGTGCATAAGAACCGACTGACCCCTCCTTTAATTCATCGTACTACACCCTAGTTGCTTCCACTAAAGTTCCAACAAAAGCTTTACACACCCAAGCCTCTGGCAACTCCGTGAACTCCATCTTGTGCCTAAAAATCGCCAGATGATCCTTAGGGTCTCCATGCCTATCATAGGTGGGCAAATAAGGCAATTTGTATTGCACGGGCTTTGGAACTTCGTTAATGGCCCGGTTAAATGGATTTGGGCCCTTGAAAACTCCTTCAACTTAGACAATACAAGTAGTACATCCTCCTTGGTTAATTCAGGACGGGTCTCGCACCGCTATATCTGAGCCCTGAGATGACCCGGTAGAGCTCACCGTTTTTTCGCATTGCCCCCCGGTGTGAATCTGCTGTCTGGATTCTCTTGGGTTAGTTATATTTTTGATTGATTGGGTTTTATAGCGTGAGGGAATTTGCTAAGATATTTGACGTGGTTGGCTTTCTAAGTGGTATGGTACTGGTTGAGGTGTTTGGTTATGAATGGCCTCTTTCAACTCCTCCAGAGTTCATAGGATGTATCCGAAACCTGCTGGCTGGTTAGTTTGCGGAACCTGCGTTGGGACAGTGGGATACTGCCACCCTGCGTACCAAGCAGGTCCTTGTGGATAGTTTTACGAGTATGTTGGCAGATAGCTTGGGTATGGATTTGTGTATGGGTTGGTGTATGTGTTAGTGTATGGTGGGCGATTTCCTGTTGGTATTTCTACCCTTGGCGGCGGTAGATTAGTCTGTCTAAGGTTAGAGGTCTCTCCTGGACAGAATTGTATATTTGGCTGCTCTACGGCTTCTTTTTCATGTACACTTACAACATTCTGACTCCTGGTAGTAACCATAGTACAATCTTGTTAAAACTCAATGGGGAACTCAAAATCGGCCCTACGGTAGGCGTCAACCTGTTAAGGAAGAAAAATGCTGAATGATTAGTGTCTTCACGCACTGCCTTGATATCTACGAAACAATGAGGGCTTGGCAGGTCTTGCCCACATTAGCACTCCGATGCTTAAATTAACTTGGTGCTTTTGTAGAGGAAGAAGTATGTAAAATATGTAAGTGTGAGTATCTCCTTGCTGTTGAAAACTCTGGCATTTATAGGTACCATGACTGCTGAATTAAAAGAGAAGTCATCATGGTCGCTGAGTCAAAAGGGGAAATAGAGGAGTAGTGGACAATCATTAAAGGAATAATAGATAATTATTAAAGGATTAGTGGAGAATTAGTTGTATGCAATTGCTGGTCGGGCCCTGGTATTAAGGAACAATGTTTGCAAGCTCCATTTGGTTCGAGGTCTTAAAAGGAGAACCTGGAGTGGTTCTATACCTCGTCCGACTCCCTGGGGACCTCCACCACACCTTGTCCGAGCCCTGGGTGCTATCTCCACGGGGTCGTATTTGTCTGACCCTATGTCCGAGGTCCCAGGCGACTTTCTTTCGACTTCCTTGACCCGCCTGAGGGGTCAATTAGTAATTATAATAAATCCTGGGGGTCTTACCCATATCATCAAGGAAGATGATGATGAAAAGTTCACTGACATGAGGGTAATAGATCCTGTCTGTGGCGTGAGCTCTTAATCCCAGCTATAGATTAAACTTCCACCGAATGGGGAGGCACATAGGGTATTAGTGTTTGGGTTTGTTGTTGGGCCCGACTCCAGCCCAAGACTTAAGTCGGTCCGAGGTCCAGAAGAGGTCCAAGATTGGGTGATATATTGGTATGATCCCCATGAAAGCACAATAATAATAAAAATAAAAAATCCCATAAAGAAAGCTTGGATATACTCCTCGACATGACGGATAAAAGGCGATGAGGGTCCCATAAGTGACCCACTTCCCAAACATGAAAGCCCATTGTCGGACAGTGGCCTGGCCTATTTTTTGCTTTCCCGATTGTTTTTGTTCATCAAACAAAGATATACTATGGGTCTAGCTTGGATTGAAGAATTTGATTAGTATGGATTCCAATTTTGTCCATCACTAATTTCAAATGTACTTTTTGTGTTTACAATCTTCACTAAAATTTATATTATTTCCTATTGACTTTTTTCATAAAAATCTATAAGTTGTGGTTTACAATCTTTTACTAAATCACTATTATATTATTATTAGGGTTAATGACCTATTAGGTCCCTTATCTTTTTCGCTATTGTCTAGTTAGTCTTTTATCTCTCAAACGACCATATGTCAGTTCCTCATCTTTCAAACTTGTGACACTGTCAGTCCTTCCGTAAAAAATCTAATGGTTTAGTCACATTCACAGTACATGACGATTTTTAACAAGTACATTAACATCTTTTTATCATAGTCAACATATTTCCCTTTTATATTAGCTAATACCCGATTTGAAACCCAAATCCCCAAAATCCCTAAAACCAAATTCCTAAATCCCTAAAACCCAAATCCCTAAATCCCTAACTCCTTCTCCACATTCGGTCGTCATTTGCTGTTGCATTCCCGTCGACGATTCGCCATTCCCGTCGATGACTTGCCATTCCCATCGTTACTGAGGTATTGTACAACTCTTGCCATATGCAAAATACAATGAGACGCTGCATGAATTGTGTTCTGCACAAGCATAATTTTTACCGGGTTGTAGTGAATATTTTGTCGGCAACCATGCTAAAAAATTTGGTCACACTTGCAGGCAGAAGCATATGTTAGAATCTAACCTTTTAGATTAGACATGTATTTCCTTATTCTGATTTTATAATTCTTTCTACAGTTTTCAACCTCCCCCTGCCTTTGGTTCATCATCAAATTTTGATATTCAAGATGAAGAACTGTTTATGTTTTATAAGCAGAATCGTGGATTATTAATGGGCTTTTCTAATTTTGTGTGATTGTTATCTAAAGATGAAGCTCGTATAAAGGAATTCAATACTTTAGTTTGTCCACAATCATTCCTAATTGTTGGAGATTTGGATTCTTAACCATCTATTAACTGGAGTTGTTCACTATATGATTTGTAAAGCGTCTTTGATTCTTTTTAGCACAAGTAAGAACTGAAACTTGTTACAATTGATTATCAGTGGACTTGGTTTTCATTTTTTGAATTGCAGTAATTGTTGCATAAAAAAGAAGTTGGGCAAGTATTTTGCACTTAGTTTGGATATCTATTCGTATACAAAAAAATGAGTCTACGGCTCTTTGGAGGTGAATGATGGACACAATGCTTCTCTGCTTTCTATTTTGTATTCATTAAACATCTTTAAAAGTTAATTACTCAAATTTTAATTCAAGGAATCTTTTTTTGGATTGAAATGGTCTGTAGTACTAATCTTCTATATTTTCAACTAAGTGTTGTTAATCGGCGCATGAAAAGAAGATTTACAGTGAGAAGATGATTTTGCCAGCGTGTAGAGTTGTAGTGAGAAGAAATTTTCACCATTAACATGTTAGGGTTATCGGGTTTGATACTATATTTGGGGATTTTAGTATTGTGTAGTCAATTGCTTGTAAAAAGACGATTTTGCCCTTGCTAAAAAGCGTCATGTGCCGTGCATGTGACTAAACTGTTAGATTTTTTACGGAAGGACTGACGGTGGCACAAGTTTGAAAGATGAAGGACTGACATATGATCGTTTGAAAGATGAATGACTAACTAGACAATAGCGAAAAAGATAAGGGACCTAATAGGTGATTAACCTTATTATTATTATTATTATTATAATAGTTATCTAGAAGTGAAGTGTAAGTTGTCAAAAAGACAACTTTGTGTACAATAAGTTGTGAGGAAGATAAATTTTAAATTTGTAAGAGTAGAGGATTTTGTTTACGAATGTTAAAAACATGATTTGAGTGTCGTTTGAACCTTCCTCACTTCTAATCCTATTGTCTTTTTGTCCATCTTCTCAATTGTCATCTTCTAGCTTCTTAGATCCTAAAAAAACACTTAACTTGATTGAATTTAAAATTCACGTACTAGGCATTTGGTTTGTGTAATATGATTCTCACTTTAAGTGCGAGATGTCTCGAGATCGATTCTCGAAGTTAACATCTAAATGATAATTAACTTGTAAGCCTTCCTTAAATAAAAAAAATTAAAATCATGTTATTATTTCACAAACTCTAAGTATATATAGATTTGATTATTTTGAAGTTATTGTTTATTTATGACGATGTGTGTTTATCTTGACCTACAAAAATACTTATTCTTTTTAAGTGAGTTCAAAATTATTTATTGATATAGTGAGAAAACACTACAAGAAAAATTATATTTTGCGACGGTCTGTCGTCTCCAAATTAGCGACAGAAATGAGACGAAAATTGTTATAGCCAAGAATTGTGACAAATTAGAGACGGAATGGTGACGATGTAGCTAAGTCGTCACCATTCCGTCTCCAAAAGGAGACGGAATGACTACGGTTTAGATTCCATCTCTTAATATAACTAGTTGGCGACTACTTGGAGATGGCTTAGCTATGTCGTCTTTATTCTGTCTCCAAACTATCTCCAATTGGTACGACATGGAGACGACTTATCTATGTCGTCTCCATTTATTCATGTATTTATTTAATTACATTAATTATTTCAATTAATGTGAGTTAAGATTTATATTTTGATAAATCTTTAAAAAAAATTATATAATTGAAAAGGTACTTTTAATTAAAATAAAATTAGTTTAAAGTATTTTAATAATTTTTTTAAATTTAATATATTTTATAGTACTTGATTTTATTCCTCAATAAAATATATGCTAAGAAACAAAACTTTAAAAAAATAAATTATATATATATATCCTTATTGGAGACAGACCAGGCCGTCTCCAATTAGGAAAAAATGAATAAAAAAAAAAATCGATTCTATTCTATAATTGGAGACGGCCATGTTCGTCTCCAAATTTGGAGACGAACCAAGCTGTCTCCAATTAGGAAAAAATTGAATAAAAATAATAATTTTTTTTTGATGCTATTCTATAATTGGAGACGGCCATGTCTGTCTCCAAATTTGGAGACGGACTAAGCCATCTCCAATTAGGAAAAAATGAATTAAAAAAATAAATTTTTTTTTCGATTCTATTCTATAATTGGAAACGGACCAGGCCGTCCCCAAATTTGGAGACAGACCAAGCCGTCTCCAATTAGGAAAAAATGAGTAAAAAAAAATAATTTTTTTTTGATTATATTCTATAATTGGAGATGGACCAGTTGGAGACGGCCATGTCCGTCTTCAATTAGGAAAAAATGAATTAAAAAAATATTTTTTTTTTCAATTCTATTCTATAATTGGAGACGGACCAGGCCGTCTCCAAATTTGGAGACGGACCAAGCCGTCTCCAATTAGGAAAAAATGAATAAAAATAATAAATTTTTTTTCTATTCTATTCTATAATTGGAGACGAACCAAGCCGTCTCCAATTAGGAAAAAATGAATTAAAAAAATAATTTTTTTTTCGATTCTATTCTATAATTAGAGACGGACCAGGCCGTCTCCAAATTTGGAGATGGACCAAGCCGTCTCCAATTAGGAAAAAATGAATTAAAAAATAATTTCTTTTTTCGATTCTATTCTATAATTGGAGACGGACCAGGCCGTCTCCAATTAGGAAAAAATTAATAATTTTTTTTCGATTCTATTCTATTATTGGAGATGGACCAGTTGGAGACGGCCATGTCCATCTCCAAATTTGGAGACGGACCAAGCCGTCTCCAATTAGGAAAAAATGAATAAAAATATATATATATATATATATTTTGATTATATTCTATAATTGGAGACGGACCAGGCTGTCTCCGATCCGTCTCCAATTAAAGAATAGAATAAAAAAAAAATTTGACTGATCCATCTCTCTATTGGGCTAGGGCGACGACCCAGTTTGAGGCTAGGCTATCGCCCAACCCGATATTTTTATGAGGGCAGTAGCGTATGCCCTCATATTCTCAATTCAAAAAAAAATATAAGCCCGTCTACCCCACAACGCTCCCCCACTCCCCGTCCCCCACCTATCCTCCATCCCACAGCACCCCTCACCCCCCACTCCCCGTCCCCACCCCCACCCCCACCCCCACCCCATTGCGCCTCCCACCCCGCGACCCCCACATACATAGATCTATACATATATACATTATATATTCATAACATATTTGTAGTTATCTATATATATATATATATATATATACACAGATAGATAGATAGATAGATAGATAGATATTTTGTATTTATTTTGGGAATTTATTTATTTTGTTTTTTTAATGTCTAATTTTTTATGTTTTATATTTGAATTTATTCATTTTTATTTTCGAAATTAATTTTCTATTATTTTTGGAATTTATTTTTCTCATTTTTTTTGGATGCAAGTGTTTTTGAAGGATATATATTGGTCTTCTTTTTTTATTTTTTGTTTTTCATTTTTTTTTATTTATTTTCTATATTTTTTTGTAGGGCTATTACATACGAGGTGCGGCGTATTTGGCAATGAGAAAATTTAAAGAGGCCCTTAAGGATTTTCAACAGGTGATTTTGTTTTATTAATTGAATGTATCAATTTATTAACATTTGTATTATTAATGTTATGAAGTATAAAATTATTAACTTTGGAGAGCTTCAAAGTGGATACTACAAATTAAGTGTAGGTCGTTGTATATGGATATATGAGGATGTTATGAAGTGTAAAATTATTGAATTCCAGATTGTATTTTTTTGTTTCTTTTACTAATGGTATATGCACGAGATGAATCATGAATGATGTATGTTAGATATTGAAAGATCAGTTGCAACATCCAATAGTCATCATGTAAAGCATAAAGTCTTATTAGCTTTTCTCGAATTCTTTATTCTTTGCAAATGTTGCAACATTTAGGAGCTCATGGCATATAGTACAATGTTTTTTAAACCCATTAGAAAATCTCTCATTGATTTTTTTGTTAAGTATCTGATGTTCTGTTGGCATTGCTTGACATATTTATGTTTCTTTAGAATTAGCACATAATAGAATCAGCAAGATCATACTATAATTGGGGTTATGAATTGATTGACTGATATGCTTGTTAAAGTATGAAGCTGTATGAATTAAAGGTAGATGGTTGGTCACGGGTATATGGTATAATAACAAGCTGTGGTGAAATTATGATGTGACATCTTTGGTGTTTGAAGAATTGCATGTAATAACTAAGTACATGGCTATTATAATCGGTTGTGTATGTGGTATCTATGTATGCTTGGGGTGTATTATATTGATGGTAGCATAATAAAAGTACAGATTTCGCATATGTGGAGTGTAAGAATGGAGCAAGTTTTGTGTGCATGTGTGTGCGTCTACTGTGAATGTGTGTAATTGTGCCCATATGCATTAGTGTGTACTCTACATTATGCAAAACTGTTGTAGTCTATAGTTTAGTTGGGTATTGCATAGCGAATTCATTTTACGTTATATACGCTTAATGAAGTATTGATTAGGAATGTGCAAATAAACCTTGGGAAAATGTGAGTTTAGATGGTGTTTTACATAAGAGTATTAATGAGCTAATAATATCTTTATAAACTTGTCTGATCCATGGCTAGGTTTCACCCAATGATTAAATATTCTTAATTCTAATTGGGATTAGTTATACATGATAAGCAAAGGAATTGTTTGCTTACTGTTAACAAAAGGATTTGTTTGTTTATTGTGTTTATGGAGAATTAACGAATGAGGTCTGATAATTCTCTTACTAAAATTAGGAAGTTGAATTTGAGGAATTTCACCACTTTTAGCCTTGGACTGAGGTAAGTAGAACTCTATTTTCGTAGCTTATTTTCAAGGTTTGTTGTGTATTGCATTTATCTTATAATTTTATTTTGTTATTTATGGTTATAGTCCTCTAGGATCAGTCATGTTGAGTGATAAAGGAAGAATAACAAGAGGTGAAACTTCAATCTGAAAGGCTATCAAAAGTTCATCAATAACAAGAGCTTCTGGAGATTCAAAACTCGTGAATAGTTTCGGTGAAGAATCAAATGCATAGGGTTAAGTTAAATTTGTGGGTAGTCTATTTGTAATTATATATGTAATTAAAACATTTTGTAATCATATATGTAATTAAAACATTTTGTAATTTTAAATTTAAATTGAATTTTGATTGTCAAATTTTAATTAATTTATTTTTTATATGAATTTCATATTTGTAAATTCTACCATTTAAATTTGTTATTCTAATTAAAAAAAGTTTTTTTAAAAAAATTATTTAAAAATTGGCGACGGCTAGGTGACAGTTTGTTTTCGGAGACGGCTTGTGTTTGGAGACGGAATGGAGACGACTTGTTTTTAGAGACGGCTTGGAGACAGAATAGAGATGGCTTATTTTTTTAGACGGCTTGGAGACGGAAAGGAGACAATCTATTTTGGAGACGGTTTGGAGACGACGTTTTATTGGTGACGGTATGGAGACGACACTTTTGGGAGACGATTCGGAGACGAATTTGGTGACAGACTAAAATGCTGTCGCCAAAGGTGATGAATTGGCGATGGGGCGACAAATTGGCGATGATACTTTTGGCGACGGTCAATTTTCATCTCCTCGTTGTCGCCAGCCGTCGCCAATACCATTTTGGCGATGAATTGGAGACGAATTTTGGTTGTCGCCAAAAGCAATTATTTTTGTAGTGAAAGATTCTATTGATCTGGACAAAGTTGGTCCTTATCATAAACAAATTTTCTACATCCATTATGTACGATAATAGCAAGTATAACATACCTTAGTATTTTGGATATAAATACCATGGATGGTTGTTTGAATTTTTACAAAAAAAACATTTTGGTCTTGGATTTTCAGTTCGTGTATTTTTCATCTTTTAAATAAAGTACTCCTATTAGTCCCCAAATCTCATGTCTCATATTATACCTCATCTAAAATGCTAGTCCAATTAGCATTTTTCAACCACTATAGTTATCTTTTTATGGAAATCGTAAATTTGACTAACTGAATTTCATGTTCACAACGTAAATGACTAAAATGCTGAAATACAAGGAAAGGTAGTTTTTTTTTAACGTGAGGATTAATTAATTTATGAGCTAAAAAATCCACATCCAATATACATTTGTGTTAAAAAACAATTGAGATCACTAGGAGCTGCAGCTACTACATCTTTCCATACTCTGCTTGTCTTGCTCCAAGTTTAGAGCTTAGGTCCAACAATTTTTTTAATGTGAATTGTATGTGTCTGGCATGTGATCAACTCGAGTCAGATTTTAAAGGAGTAAGGGACTAATTGTCATGTGCCGGACACATGGAATCTATGTCAAAAAGTTAAAGAAATTTGTTAAAATTACTAACGGTATCGCAAATTTAAAGATAAAGGACTAATTTGTCACTTTTGGTAGATAACGAACAAAAATATTACATAACCCAAATATAAGGGACTATTTTGGTAATTTACTCTTACTTTTTTACAACAACTTTAAGATTATAATCTAATTACAATGATCACGTTGCTTATTATATAAAAAGACATTGCACTAGAAAATTTGCAGCTGGACCAACACAACGGTTAAGAAAACGTTGTTAAAAATCATTTGCAATCACTTTTAACATTTTTGTAACAATTTTAAATGGTGCAATAAATAAGAGATGTGATATTAAATGGACGTAATTGTAACATGTGCACCTCTCACAAGCTATTAGGGACACTTCTATACAGATTTGAAAGAAAAAACCATCCGCATAGGTGCCAGGACCAAACTATGAAAGGAAGAAAAATGGTATCGTTGAGCATATAACTCTAGGAAAAAGTCAGTACATTAATCATACAAAGTTTTTATTTAGCATATACTCTTAGCCGCCACGGGGTAGTTCAGTTGGTGATGATGCAAGGATGAGGACATCGGTCAGGTGTGGGTTTTAAACCGGTTGTTCAGGTCGATATTTTGTGTTTCAATTAAGATCAAATTTTTAACTGATTTGACATATGCATTGGAATTCGTCGTTACATTGTTGTGGTTTAGACTACATATAACTAATAATATGTGGTGCGTACAGAAAGATGATTACTGAAAACGTGGTGAAAGGTGAGCCACTGTACTCCCGAAGTTTGACCACATACAAATGATGATTTGTGGTGTGTACAGAGAGGCAATTGCGGTGTAGTGGCAAAGTCAATAGGCTCTAACATGATAATTGTCTGTCATCATGGATTGGGTTGTATGAGATATTAGACAGAGTCATCAAAAAGGGAAAAGAAAAAAAAAGTGTTTGTTCATTTTCCTGCTCGATTTGGTAGCATCATTTTCCTGCTCGATTTGGTAGCACAACAAATATCCAATTGAAGTTTTTTGTTTTTTTGCCAAAACTAACTACTCTAACCTACTCTTACTCTAGTAATGGGAACATCTTCTTGGTGGCATCAAATTCATTGGTTTGCTTCACAAAAACTGTTAAATACAATAAGTGAATAGTTTAAACTTTTAAATAAGACTCCGACATTTTACTAAGTTGACCCCTCATCCTTTTTTAAAACGTCGCTCCATGGTGGTAAAGTCTCATTTTGTGTGTTGGCCGAAGTAACAATAGTCACATTAGATAGATAGGTAAGCGTGTATGGGAGTCTTACATAGTTGAAACTAGTAATCCTTGGATATATATCACGAGAATGTATGTTTTTTTTTTTTTTCGAATTTGTCATTGAAAGTCATCGTAATTTAATATAATTTCTGAGTCTAAATTTTCATGAAAGAGTTGAGTTCAAGTCTCACCCCCGCCTATTCAAAAACAAAAGGGTGAAGTGCACCAGACCCCCTTATACTTTAGCGAAAGTGCACAACACTCCCCTATAGTTCAAAAACTCTCTGAACTAGTCTCTATATTTTTTAAAAGTGCACAACACCCCTCTACAGTTATAAAATCCGTCATATTTAAAGGATTTTGTAAAAAAGACGTAAATACCATCTTTTTTTTCATTTCTCTCTTTTGTCATTTCCTCTTTTGTTTAGGCCAAAAAAAAATAGTAATTTGGTCAATTCATATAATTATTTAATGAATAAATTCGTTAAAAATAAAAAAAAATCTCACTTAACGCGTGTGAAGTACACTCTCCGTTAAATTTAACGGATTTTTTAACGGTAGGGGGGTGTTGTGCACTTTTGAAAAACTACAAGGACTAACTCAGGGGATTTTTAAACTATAGGGGGGTGTTGTGCACTTTCGCTAAAATACAAAGGGGTCTGATGCACTTCACCCAAAACAAAAGGCATTGTTTACATACAAAGCTCAAAACAATCTCGCGTGTGTGTGAGGCGCGTGTTGCAAAACATTAATAAAACCAAGAAGAACTTTGTACCACAACCTCAGAAAATTGGAAAGAGAAATGATATAAAAGAGAAGCTGGAAAATAATTTTCTCTCTAGAATAAACTTATGATTAGTAATATGTACAATGGAAGTGATGCCTGACATGATATGGATATACTTCAGAACTGAAACACATTTTTTCAGTTAAACTAGCAACTTAGCAAATTCATATATCTTGAAATATTTATACTTAGTTGATCTGGAATATAACGATACAAAATATGAAGACAAAAGAAACAATAAAAAGCTAATCTATCTTTGAGGCCGAAGGATTTGCTTGAAACATGATTTTGATCTTTTGGAGTCTAGCCACAATGTCCATCGAGTTGATTCTCTCCTGTGGTGTATCGCTCAAACAATCCATCGCTAAACGAAAAATAGATAATACGGCTTGCTTCTTTGCAGGGAGATTCTCATCTTCTTCTCCAAACAAATTGGTGTCAACAACATCAAGTATTGAATCATCATGTAATGAATTGCTCACCCAACTCTTCAAGTTCATTGCTTCCCCGAACATTTCATCAGTTGGTTTCTTCCTCGTAAACATTTCGAGCAAAATCACTCCGAAGCTATAAACATCAGCACTTGTGGATACTATACCTTCAGTTCCATACTCTGTATTGTCATTTAACATTTACCAAAAATTTGTAAAAAATATTTGTGGCTGATAATCATAAGTCTAGAGAAGAATGCAATTAGATGAAACTTTAAATTACAGCATAGTATGAAAACATCACCTGGTGCCATATATCCAACTGTGGCCAAAGTCTTAGTTTGAACGGTAGATTGCTCTTCATAAAAGAGATTGTCAATACCAAAATCGCTGATGTGCGCGACCATATCTTCGTCTAACAGGATATTACTAGGCTTTATATCACAATGAATTATCGGTGTTGCATAACCGTGATGGAGATATTCCAGAGCTAATGAAACATGTATCGCGATGTCTAGCCGCTGTAGCATGTTCAGAAAATAGTTATGGGAATATAGCCACTTCTCCAAGCTGCCATTTGGCATGTATTCTAGCACCAGGGCTCTGAAATCTGAGTTACTGCAACAGGTGATGATTCTGACTAAATTTTGATGACGTACACTGCGTAATACTTCACATTCAGCAACAAAACTCTTGTTTCCTTCTTCGAACTGCGAGTGAAAAACTTTTACTGCAACATTTAACCCATCAGAAAGTGTCCCTCTATATACTGTGCCGAAACCACCAGTTCCAAGTAAGTTGGTTTCACTAAAGGCATCTGTTGCTTGTACAAGTTCTTGATATGACACCTCTTTCAATGCAGAAGGTAATGAAAATGGATTATGTGGTGGCTTAACTGAGCGTTTTTGTTTTCTTATCAAAAGAAATACAATCAGTAGAAGGATAGCAAAAACAAGAAGAGGTATGATGTATTTCATTAGTGAAGAAACACTTTTCGACCTGGAGCTGAGAGTTTTGGTCTTACATGGAGGAACTTGCAGTCAAGGTACACCACATAAAGCATCATTGTGCAAGAAAGATCGAGCAGTAAAGTTGGAGAAAGGTCCACCTGTTGGAATTTCACCGTCCAAACTATTGAAAGAAACATTGAAGTATTTGAGGTACCTGAGTGTCTCAAGTGATTTTGGGATGATTCCAGACAAATTGTTGTAGGACAGATCAAGATACTCCAAGCTTATCAAGTTGTGCAAGGACTGAGGAATATCTCCATGAAATGTGTTATGTGCCAAGGACAGATAAACAAGTGATTGGGCACCACCGACCGAGCTTGGGATCTCACCTGAAAATTGATTCCATGATAAGCCTAATTCTGTTATGACCTTCAGGTTTGAAATCTCCACCGGTAAAGAACCTCTCAATAGGTTCGAGGATAAGTTTAGGCCGAGAAGATCACCAAGGTTCCAGAATTTATACGGTATTGAGGAAGTTAATCTATTGGAATCTAAGTAGACCGCCCTCAGGGATTTCATTTCACCTAAGCAAGCGGGTATTGATCCATTGAGCATATTGTCACTGACATATATATCCCCCAGTTTCGTTAACTTGCAAAGATCAGGTGGAATACATCCTTCCAGCTTGTTATGTTCAAGATATATGCGTTCGAGAGATTCCAAGTTTCTGAGTGTCTCTGGGATGTTCCCCGTCAACTCGTTGTTGTCGAAATAGATCCCTCGAAGATTGCTCAAGTTTCCAATCTCTCTGGGAATGGCACCCTGATTCTGGATCCAAAGGCGTTGAACTCATAAAGAGAAGAAGAGAGATTTCCAATTGATGCAGGAATGATGCCATTTAGCTGATTTAATGACAGTTCCACCATCTCCAAATGCTTACAACTTGTCAAAGAAGAGATGAATCTCAATTCCGGAGTAGATGCTTCTCCTGTCAAATTATTTTCTCCAAGCATAAGCCGCCGCAGCAGTCTTAAATTGCCGAGTGAAGTTGGTATGGGACCATTAAAGGAGTTGCTGCTCAATTCCAGGACACTAAGCTTAGAAGCATTGAAAACAAAGTTTGGGATCTGTCCACTGAGTTTGTTATCACTCAGATAGATCTCTTCAAGATTAAGTCCTATATCTAAACTTGATGGTAGGCTTCCTGAGAAGTGATTCCCAGCAAGGTGTAGGATTTTCAGTGTGGATATGTTGAAGATTTTTAAGGGTATACGTCCAGACAGGCCATTTCCTCGGAGGTTGAGTAGCTCAAGATTCACGTTGCCAACCTCCGCAGGTAATTCACCTGCCATATATCGAAAACCATATTTCATCACCAGTCAAAAAAAAGAGTATATCTATTGATATTGATCTTTATAACAAACAAAAACTAATTTGGCTCATTTGTAAAACAAATGGGAAAATATTTTAAGGGCGTGATGAATGTCAAGCCTTTAATAGGGAATGGACTCTACATATAAATAGGACTAGTCCCTACACTCATACGAACATGAGACAGTTTTCAATAATTTTTATTGGAAAAGGATTCCCTTGAAACATTTCCTGGCATAGTTTGCCTTATATCGAAAATAATACTTCATTACCAGTCAACTATATTTATACGTATTAATCTTTATAGTAAATGAAAGCTGATTTGGCTCATTTGTAAAAGGGAAAACTATTGCTAATGGCTTGACGTCGTCTAATAGGGATGGGCTTCATATAATATTATTAAAATTAAAGCATCTTTGTCCACTTATGTTAATGCAGATCATGACAAAGTTTTGTTACATGTAATTTTGTGTGCTTGCGTGTCTCTCGGTTCCAATTTGGTATAGAGTTCAGTACGACAGGAGTAAGTATGTGCACTATTCTGTCTTCTTGTGGGCATGGAGTACATTAACTAGTTTTATGTTAGTTACAGTTAATTTCATAAAGTATAATAGTAAGTCTATGGTTATGTTGTATAGGTTCTAAGGCCACATGAAAGGAAAGAAAGAAAATTTGAACTTGTTCGGCTTATGGTTTTAATGGTTAATGAATTTTTATATGAAGTTGGTTGGTTAATCATCAACATGGGGCAAACTAGAAAGTTTAGGGAATATATTCTTTAACAATTATTAAATTCAAATCTATGGTATGTTATTTTGTTAGTTATTAAAGTGTTCAAACTATAATGTTTATAGATTTTAATTTTGTCATTTATCCATCGATTTATGAGATGCCTATTATTGAAATTGCATAAGATAAAATTGTTGGATAATTTGACGTTTATTGTTCATTTCACTTTTGGATTTGCCCAAAGGCAAATTGGTTATCTTATAGATACTAAACATGATGAAATGAACTAAAATTATTTTGATTGAGTATATTCGTATATCCAAAAATAACAAATATATTAGATTTAAAATCTTTTACATGTCCAATAATGTCCCCATATTGGGATTATCTCATGACTATGTATTTTAGTACCTATTCGAAGAAGAACTCTATATTATAATTAATTTATTTTATGTTATATTTGAATTCATGTTGTTGTCAACATTAATTATATAATTATCATCAAGGATTATGTTATTGTATGTAATCTTTGAAATTATTTTTCTTCATTGGAATGCTTCTTTTGTGTTTAATGGATTGAACATCTTCCCGTATTTAATGGATTGAACTTCTTCAAATGGTGCAAACAAGTCCACTTTCAGTTAGGTCCTTGGATTTGGACTTAGCAATGTTGGATGTCAAACCTCTTTCTATTATTGATTTAAATAGTAAGAAAGAAAAGATTCATTATAAGACTTACAATCAGTCTAACATATTGAGCCTCATGTTTATGTGAATAACCATTATTAACAACATGAACAACACCTAAAGGAGGAATCACCTCTTGTAAATACTAACTTACAAGAAGTTGAAAAAGATGAATCACAACGAATAGCATTAAAAAGATCTCAAAGAGAAAGAAAGTTAGATGGTCATGATGATTATGTAGTTTATTTGCATGAGTCAAACTTCGATATTAGAATTAATAAGGACTCAATTTCGTTTTTACACGCCATAGAAAGTAACGAGTTCGATAAATGGATTAAGGGCATGAAATTGACGGAACTAAATAAAATATGATGGGATAATCTAGTTCAATTGCCAGAAAGTTTTAAAAGCATTAGTGTAAGGGACTTGGCGAAACCAAACGAAATTTTAATAATAATATTGAACGAGATAAGACTAGGTTATAAGTTGCAAATTTAAGATTACATTCAGAAAGATTACATTGATTATGAAGAGACTGTTTTCTCCAATCTCAAAGAAAGACTCTTTAAAGATAAATATGACATTGGTGGCTTATTATGAATTTGAGTTAATCCAAATGGATGTGACAAATATGTTTTTTAATGGGGAACTTGAGGAAGTTTATATGGATGAACTTGAAGGATTTTCGACATAGGGAAAAGGTCATAGGGTGTATAAATTTAAGAAATCAATATATGGACTTAAACGACTTCACGACAACGATATATTGAGTTTAACTATTATATTATGATTTTCGGTTTTAAGGATAACACTATTGATTTGTACTGTGTATAGCGAAGGTTAGTGGAAACATTTATATTTTCGATTTCAATAAGAGTTATACATGTTGATGACATTTTGCATGTTGCTAATGGTCTTGGTGTATTATGTGAGAATAAATATTTTCTCTCCAAAATTTTTGAAATGAAAGATATGGAAAATACATCATTTGTGATAAGAATTGAACAATTTTGTGATAGATTACAATCAATGTTAGGATTGTTTCAAAGTACCTATATTGAGATATGGATGTACTTGTAAGGAATAAACAACCACATAATGAAATATAAATTATCTAATCATTTAAAGTAATATAATTGGATATTTGGATTCAAATCTTGTAAGATATGTTGATAACATAAAGTCTGTCTTTTGTTATTTTTTCGTTTTAGTAGAGAGAAGGATCTCATGGAAAGGTGTGAAAGAGACTATCATGATGCTTTCCATAATTAAGGAAGTAGAGTTTGTAGCATGTTATGAAGCTACAATCCATGCATTATTGTTGTAGAACTTTATTTCAGAGTTTGGAGTTGTAGATACTATTGTCAAGCCGTTGAAAATTTACTATGATAAATCTGCAATAGTTTATCCTCTAAAATGACAAATAATCGAGGGTTGCCAAATATATGGAATTAAAGAAATTTGTCGTCAAAAAGGAAGTTCAAAAACAAAGAATGTCTAGTGAACTCATACATTGATCTCATGGTTGCAAATCTTATGACTAAATAAATTATATTGGTTGTAATTATGAATGACGCATATGCTCTTATATTGACATCCTTAGCTCAATGACGTGATTTTAACAAACATTATTTGTTTCATTATAGTATTCATATGACTTATGTTTATTGAAGAAAACGAGAATGTCTTTATAAGCCATTATCATGGACCATTAATATTATGATCAAGTATAGCTAGTTGCTAGCATCGTGATATATAAAATAACGTACATTGAATAAATAATGTATAACCGTTTTAGCTCACGTTTAACAGTCTACCATCCATTGGTAATTATGATGGATATTATGGATGAATTCAATCTTTTATGCACGCCTTATATTTATAATTAAATCCAATTATCAATCAAGTAAATGGTCAAGTGGGAGAATGTAAATGGTGACCCATTATGTGTAAGTGGTTACCTACTTAAATTAAATTAAGTGTCCATATAGTGCTCATGTTAGACTCAATTACTTGATAAAAGTAACTACGAATATATTCTTATATATATGTTAAGTTTAGTGAGCCTTCATTTTTTCTTTTTTCGTAAGCCTGAGTCTATTTTGTTTCACTGTTCTAATGTAACATTTAACAAATAATAAAAGCAAAATTGGTGAGCTTACTTGTTAGACGGTTGTTAACAAGAACCAAATTGTTTAGCATAGTAAGATTCCCAACCTTCCTAGATATGCCACCAGTGAGCTTATTATTTGACAAGTTTATATTTTGAAGCCTTCTGCATTCCCATATATCAGAAGGAATTTGGCCAGTTAAGTTATTGGAATAAAGACAGAGCTCTTCTAGTACAGGTAGACTACAATTGGCATCCATTGGGAGGCTCCCTGACAGACTATTGTTAGCCAAGTCAAGTATTCTCAATGAGGACATGTTGAAGAGAAAAGATGGAATTTGCCCTGATAAAAGTCCACTTTGTAAGCTCAGTACTTGCAACTGTGTTAAATTACCTATTTCCAATGGAATTCCACCTGCAAAGTTGATGAAACCAAGAGATTAATTAGTGTTAGATGAAGTTACCATTGAAAACATTAAAGTAATTAAGTATTCATTTTTTAACAGTTTAAGCTTTTATCTAAAGGTGTCAGTTATGATATAAAATCCTTATTACCAAAAAAGTATTCGGTTCAAGTTTGACCACTATCATCGTGTTTACAACATGCATAACTCAAAAACATTGTTTGTAATGTTGGATACACAAATCTTGTCACTATCATCCTGTTTACCACATGCACAACTCAAAGGCCTCGCTTGCACGTAATGGGTTTTGGTGGAAACACTAAATAATTAAGTATATACTCTCTAATAATTTAAACTTATAAATAAAGTATTCATTTAATGGTATTGCATTTAGTCCTGTATTACACTACGAGAGCATCATGAAGCTTCTAATCAAGTTCTTTGGGGACATGAACTCTGTTTGTTCATTGATGAATGTACGGGCATACACTCTACAGGGACAAAGTGGTGGCATGATACAATCCTAAGCTCTAGCATATCTCTATTTTCCCTCGTATGCTAATACTCTTGAGAAGTGAAGGATTGGGAATAAATAATATATGAACTTTTTTTTCCTCCTTTTTTGCTAAGTAAACAAGTGATTCATCAATACCATATGCCTCAAGCCCCGAATCTCAGCCTGCAAGCACAATTGATATTGTAGTCATAAGAAATAACTATTTGAGCCTCCTTTTTACTGGTCCAAAATAGTTAACCTAAGTTATCTCTTATACTCATAACACCCACTAAAAAATAAAACATATATACTATTTCCCATCGATGTGAGATATCATATAATGTGTAATATCCAACATCAGTGGGAGATTCTGAATTTGAATAGTTTGTAAGTGAGTGTTGTGGATATAAGGAATAACTTGGGTTAACCATTTTGGGCCAGTAGAAGAGAAGGCCTAAGTAGTTATTTCTTATATCTACAATACTAGTCTCACCTGCGGATATGGGGTTCTGGACTCGAGTAATGACATAATGGTATTCAAAGTTGGTCACTAGCTAGTGTGAGAACTAAGTACTATCGGGGCAAAGCGTTACACCAAGAAGGCGGTAAGAGCCACATTTTGAACCCGTTTGAGCCACCTTTAAAATCCTGCACAACCTGGTTAGTCTTAGATGTCTGTGTCCCTGATGAGAACGCCATATCCTTAACGAGGGTTTATATGATATCCTACATTGGAAGGAGACAACATTATATATGTGTGGTTTATAAATGGGTATTGTGGGTATAAGAGATAATTTGAGTTAATTATTTTGAGCCAACAAAAAAGAGGCTCAAGTAGTTATTTCTTATGCTTACAAAATTAATCGCGCTTATGGATTTGAGGTTTTGGACTCGAGGCGTGACAATTGGAACGCCTGAATACTCATATTGTGGAAAAGTTAACATGATCTATGTAAATATTAACATTACATTCTATTAGCAATATAAATGTGCACACACATACATGGAACAAGAAAAATAAAAGACAAAAACAAATTTAACATGGTCCAACCCTTTACTTACGTTCAAAACTCCATCTCTTGGATAATTCACTATCATTCAATAATAGTTAAAGTTTTGTCGAGGGACAAAACTATAAGAACCCTCCTCATATAATTTTATGCATAAAAAATCCTAAACCCTTCTTATTTAAATTTTATTAGTAAAAGCATGAAAAATTTTCATATCTCTAGCTCATTGCCCACACTCACAATGGCATGTGGCCCTTTGCGGAAAGTAATAGAATACTTCATTAGTGCTTTTATAGGGAGCATCAACCCTTCTAATTCTCTAACATCTTGATGTGGGAGAATTGCAAGGCATAACACAAAAAATCCTTTGACTTCAATTTTCTAAGCATCGAGACTTCATCTTCACTGCGACAAAGACATGTTCTCAATCTTCAAAGGCTATATTCCCCGCTTGATAGCTTTCAACACATCTTCATCTTAACACAAGTTCGCTCAGTCATCCCTCTCAACCCTCCCCATGCTGTTCAGTATCCACTCTTAAAGGCTCTCTAGTCTTCCATTGACTTTAGGCATCTAAAATGTGGCCTCTTCTCCATGGTACTAGCACTCCTCTCAGTGGAGGCGAGTTGTGGGCATCTAAGGTTAGATTTTCCAATATCATGCTAAGAGTAGCTAAGATTTCTAGAAGAAGATGCCATGTGTTCCTCTGAGTCACGCGATTCTTACAATAGTCTTGGAGTTTCATTTAGTGCCTGATGGCTGCCGAACGTTAGCTTAGGTCAACGTCTTCTTCCTTCCGTGTATGGTCACGTCTTCGAACGACGGCGTGTAGCAACTCTGGCATTAATAGTGTCAGCTCGAGTTGTTTTCTCTTTGGTGCCGTCACCATCCTTCTCCGGCTAGTCCACCGACGAGGGCAGCATCTTCATCTTTTGGTTTTCTTTTTTTGTTATTATTTCTCACCGAAATAGTTCCTCCTCCCGCGCTTTAATACCAATTTGTGGAGAATTGGATTGTGCATATACATGCATGGAATGAGAGAGAGAGAAAAAAAAAGACATCTCAAATTTAACGTGGTTCAACCCTCTATCTATATTTATAATTCTATCTTTAAAATAATTTATTATCACTCAATAACGATTACAATTTTAGCACAGACGAAATACACAGAAAATCCTAAATTCATCCCAATTGGCTTTTACTAGCAAAAGATACGAAAAACTCTCATCTCTTTGAAAAAAAACATACATTATTAGTGCTTAGATGGAGAACACTCAACCCCTTCTAGTTGTCTAATCTCCTGATGTGGAAGAATTGCAAGGCATAACATAACATATTCTTCTCCTAATTTCCTATTATAGGATAAATGCTCCTTTTTTCAAAAAAATAAAAAAGAAATGCAAGAAAGATAAAAAAGAAAGAAGGTAAGAAAATTAGTTCACCTTGGAAAATCCCAATACTTGAAAAAGCAAGAAACATTCATCCCACCATGATATTAACCCACGAAGACTTAAAAATGAACCATAAGGTGATAACACTAATTCCTTTTGCTAAATTTAACAGCCAGTAAATTGCTACAACTCACTAAATCTTAGGCATGCATATGAACAAGAAGATTCCATACCTTTGAAGATGTTTCCCACAATTCTCATGTCCTGGAGCATGGTCAACTTACCGATTTCTCTTGGTATGCTCCCATTAAATTTATTGTAGGATAAATAAAACAGCTGGAGATTTCTGCACCTGTACACATTTGATGGGATTTGACCAGAAAACTGATTGTAAGTGAGGAACAGTTCATTGAGTGCAGAAAGATGACCACACATATCCATTGGCAGGCTACCAGACATGCTATTAGTTGTGAGATCAATAGCTTCTACGGAGGCTATGTTGAAGAGGCTCGGTGGTATGGAACCGGTGAGCTGGTTATTTCTTAGTTGGAGTAGTATAAGGCTCGACAGGTTACCTATTTCTGGTGGAATATATCCATGTAGAAAATTGTGCCTCATGTTTAGTGTTTCCAGCTTTGAGATGTTGCCTAAAGAAGCTGGAATTGAACCTATGAAATTATTCTTCTGCAGAAGCAAATGCTGAAGTTCTGGCAAGCTTCCAAGCCATGGTGGTATCTCTCCAATCAGGTTGTTGAATCCCACATTTATGACCTTTAACTGAGCAATTCATTTGGTAAGAAGCCACTGAAATTGTTAGAGTTAATATCTAATGATGTGAGGAATGTGAGGTTTCCAAGATGTGAAGCAATGGTGCCCTGGAGACCAAAATCAGACAGATTCAAGGCTCTGACCCTGTGGTGAAGCATACCACAAGATACACCAATCCAGTTGCAAATTGAGCTAGTTGTAGACCAGTTTTTTGACAAGATATTATAAGGGTATGAAGTGATATGGCTTTTGAAAGCAAGGAGAGCAGTTTGATCAGTGGTCATGTTATGAACAGACATGGCTAAGCAAACTGTTAGGCAGTTGAGCAACCATATTGCACAAGCCGAAGAGAAACAATTAGACCACCCCATACCTGTATAATATGAAGATAAATTTGATAATATAAGTAGTGCATATATTTTTTTGTTTGTCAAAGTACTGACAGATATATGCTGATAATTTTATAGCGACATTTATTGGGAAGACAAGACAGAAAACTAATACTAGGAGAGGTGAAGGAGTATTTATTAGGTTAAATCTTATTTTACTAGGTGAAACCCACAAAGTAATTTATGTTATATGTGATTTTTTGTGTAGCATTGGCCTCACAAAATAATTCAAATTATATGTATGTTTTAGTCTAAAAATCAATTAGGCCCCACATCTCAATTATGTTTTGATTTTCAAAATGATACAGTTTCTATATCTTTAATTTTTTTTCTTTTTTGATAACTCTGTGAAAGATTTTCACTTAATCAGCTCACGAGATATAAACTAGATTAGCCACCACGTACTAACATCGGATAGAAACACGCCATCTTCTTCTCGTCTGGCCTAACAGCTAAATGTAAACCAAAACTCCGAGAGTACAATGGCCCGACTCAAAACTTGTATCAGGTAAGTCAAGACAAAATCCCAAAATAAGAGGAAATTACACAATTGGACGCTTTCTCCACTTACCATCTGCCACTTACCAACTGAGATGACACTTAAGTTTGTTCTATAAAGGTCAATAAAATATAATCTCTTTGTAAGGCATGTGAAGGAAAAAATAAAAAAATATCAAACGATGAAGTTATGGACGAATTTAACTTTCGATGGGGGATCTTCACTGAGCCCATGAAATCCTTTTATAATTTCGTAGGTATCAGAGAAATTGCTCAATTAACCCAACTCTTAAATAGACTTTCATGGGCTTAAGCAAGTGTAATGAGATGATGCCACGGTTAATTATGTTTCACTTGGTGTGTCTACTTCTTGGTTTTAAATAGTGTATAATTATGTTTTCTTCCGGGGAAAATTTCACATTTAGTCTTTATTGTTTGTAAAATTTTTTAATTTAGTCTTTATTGTTTAAAATATCCCAATTTAGTCTCTATTGTTTCTCTAAAAGTTTCAATTTTGTCCCTATTATTTAGGATTTCTCAATTTCGTCTTTATTGTTTCCCAAAAGTTTTAATTTCGTCCCTATTATTTTTAAAAAGTTTTAAATTCATCTCTATTGTTTCTTAAAAAAATTTAATTTAGTCTTTGAATAATAGGGACGAATTTGAAACTTTAAGAAAATAATATGGACGAAATTAAAAAAATTTAAAAAACAATATGGATGAAATTGAAATTTTTGGTGAAACAATAGGGACTAAATTGAGACATTTTAAATAATAGGAACAAAATTGAAACTTTTGATAAAATAATAAGGATTAAATTAAAACATTTTAAATAATAAAGACTCAATTGAGATATTTTGTAAACAATAAAGACTAAATGTGAAAATTTTCCTTTTCTTGCATGTCATTTTGTTTTTCTTCTACTCTAACTTGTTTATGTTTCTTTTGTTTTTTCTTCTTTTATTTTTACTAATTTATTTTTGGGATCTAAGAAAATGGAGAGAATTTGTCGCAACCTTCACTTACTGATAGAAGATAATATTAGATGATAATCTCATTTAGTAGGTCTCTATCTATTGCATGTGATTCACGGCATCTTGATGAGTCCTCAATGCCTCGAGGTTCTCGTCCAGATCATGTGTTATCCAAGCAATTTTCTTCGTTCAGGGACTGTGGATCTCTCTCTCTCTCCCCGTCAATTCACCACCTAATTCGCAAGAAACTCACCCGCCTTCTTCAATTCTCAACGACACGTCCCAACTCTCCTACGCCTATATCGGAGTCGCCTCTACGTCTCTCCTCATCTTTTGCAAGACTCAATCTGCAGTCCTCATCACCTCAGCACAATCTATCGTTATCTTCACCTCTCTCCTCATCTTTTACATTTGGCACGTGGCACAACTTAACTCAATTTTGAATGAAAAATTCTTGAAAACGACCCCTACTTTGGGGCATTTTCAAACGTCCAGATATTGTGCATTTTACATGTGACACATGACACTGTGTATGAGATATGATAGATTTTGATCTTCAGTATAAAAAGTTTGTTTAATTTATACTTTAGTCCCAATTATAGAAGAAGATGAAAAAGCTCTTCTGTCAAGTTGTGATAGTTGAATGGTTCAAAATGTTGTGCATGTTTCAAGGCCCCAATTATTGATGTGACTTTTTTTTTACTTTATATGTTATATTGCTTTTTTTTTTCTGTTTTTACATTATACGTTATTGAAATATTTTTTTTTGGTCAAATACTTTGTGAAAATATAGTTTGTATACTTTTGGGCATTACATGATATATTTTGGGTATAATACGATATATAGGTGCGCTCTCTAAATTAATAGACCTGGGATCACTACATTTTATTAATTCGTAAACATTTCAATTAATCAATAAACTAATAATCATCAATTTATAAAGATATTTTTATTTTTGGCTTAAGAACATACATATTATCACATCAAATGACAAAGTTAAAATTTAAAGTGGCATAAGTATATATATGTAACAAATTAAGAATTCTTTAAATTATTCGTGATTAGTAATAATACCTAGTGAGTCAATTTTACTCAAACAAGTGCATGTAGTGTATTGGATTCATTAGAAAAGACTTGTACAAGGTCTTGGATCATGATAACTGAGCAGGAATTACCATTAGAGATGCCAATGTTGCATTTACTTATTTAGGTAAAGAGGCATCGTTATTTATTTTCTTTCAAGTATGGTACCTCAACTAATAAACATGGTACCATTCGGGATAAAATTTGTTTTCCTCGTATTGTCTTAGCAATTAAAAAATGTATTTTGCCTTCCTTTAGAATTTATAAGAAAATATAAAAAGTTTACCTTATTTGACGGTGAATTTGCGGTGTTTGATATTGTCTTTAATGAGTAATTGACGGTTATACTCCTATAAACCGGTTATGTTTGATCGTAAAACACAATTTTTTTTTTTGTAAAATAATATCCGTTTCTTATATTTTGAGCATTAGGTAATATGAAACCGACCAGACCATACACGATGAAGGTCTAGAAAATATAGAATTCGACAGTGAAAATATAGAAAATATATTTTGGCACCACTAAATTTTATTGATTCATCAACGTGTCAATTTATTAATAAATTATTAATTATTAATTGATAAAGATATTTTTAATTTTTGGCTTAACAATGTATATATTATCACATCAAGCGACAAAGTTATGACTCAAAGTACTATATGTGACGCTCGAACTTTTGCCTTGCATTAACTTACTGTTGCATCCCTTATTTGCGCATTTAATTCTGTGCTTTATTTATTGACTTTCTTAGCTACTATTCACTTCGTTTTCAAACTGCATTCTATTAGTGAATTAACATTTTTATTAAATCATATTAATTGTTAAAGTAGTGGGAAAAATGTGCAATTGAGCTGGAGGCGATAGGAGAGCTCGTTTAGAAAATGATTTTTGTAGTTGAATGAATAGTATTACGTAACTAACTTAGAGATTTAATTAGCTAGCCTATGTTTTACACTTTAGGCTCGTTTCTAAGCTATCTACGCGCATTTTAGGAATTCACTTAAGCAACCAACATGACCCCACCTCAATACATACTCCATATAACACAACACAAGCTCATTTTAACACAAAACAAAAAAAATTCAGCAAATGAACAGTGCTGAACCCGACAGCCCTTCCCTTGCACATTTAGAGATTTTTGCTTCATCAAATCATCAATTCAAGCCAAGCCAAGCCTAGAGCAAGTAGTTTAGGGTGTGTGCAAGCTTCCTAGGTGCTCCTACGCGCATTGGTGAGGGATTTCATGGCTTATTTTCGCATTTTAAAATAATTGCTATTTTCTTGATTTGTTAGAAATGATGTTTAATGCTATTGCAAGGCTCAAATAAGCTTATATATGTTGTGTACACATAGTAGAGACCACTTTTATGCTATTGTTTCATGAATTAAACGGTAGAAATCGATAGTTAATTCGTAGGGGTGAATAGTGACGGGAATTCTAGGGTTTTGTGTAATTGCGCGTTTTAACTTGATTCAATGCTTCTAATAGATGCCTTAGGTGCTAATGAAGGTAGTCTAATAGCCCCGTGCACTTGAATTGCTTTAAAATCGCATAAAACGTAAAATAGTCGACTTTAATAAAGGGGTTTCGGGGTTAAGACGAATCCGGGTGGATTCGGGCTTTACTTTTGGTATCCTTAGGCTACCTAGGTGCTATAGAAGCTTTGCTAACCCTTGTTTGAAACCCGAATGAGGTTTGCGTAGTTTAAAGCCATAAGAGGGATTTTGGGGCTTTCGGGGTAATTGCGGGCGTTTGAATGAGTTAAAGGGTTGAGAGGGTTCCTTGAGGGTTAGTTAGAAGGTTGAGAGAGTTTGCCTTTGAAATTGAATCATTAACTTAGGATTGGAAGAGAAATAGTGTGAAAAACAAAGGGGTTTAAGTGCAATTTCGGTTGACTCACACTTCTAAACCCATGGCATGACTTCTTGAGTGTTTATATGTGGTTTCAAGTTGTTTTGAAGCTTTTGGTGTGATTCTATACTTAACTGGCATATGTCTCCTTGTAAAATTGCATATTTGCTTATATAATTGTTCTATCCTAATTGCATCGAGGTCAACCTACTTTGTTGATCCTCCTATGTGTTAATTCTTATATTATTGCTATTAATTTGCCATTGTTAAGTGCATTGCATAGTAGTTGCGCAACCATAGTGTCAGGGACGGATGTGTTGAATATCGGCTGGGCGGCAGAGGGCTTGCCAGTGGATATTCAAACTCCGTGCCCTATTCCCTCATTCGCCTGGTCCGGAGATTGCCAGGGGATGTTGGGTCGTAGGATTATCGGGGTACATCCGGAGTACACCCACTGGAGTGTTTGGGGTTATGCCGGCTTATCGTGATCGTGCTCGTGGTTCGTGGATCGTGAATGAAGACCAGTGAAGATTGGTGTATAGGGGATTGTGTGAAATGTATCCTTTTAAATGTGTGGTTACTTAAGTTATCATTGTTTCTTAAATTGTCTAAGTGATACTGTTGCATAATTGTATTATCTGTTGCATTGCACGCCCCGGGACTATATCCCTCACTGGGCAACAGTGGTTGCTCATACCTCGCTAACATGTTCAGGTGGCACAGTTGGTGGAGTTGCCTTAGCTGCTGTGTGATATTTGTCTGAGGCGGATGGGCTTTCTGGTTGCTATGTGAAGAATTTGTTATTCTATGTATAATCTATTTTGGGGCCTTAAAGCTCATGTATGTATTTGAGTAATATGTAAGCTGGAAGTCTGATAATGTAGTAGCAGTGGTAATTCTATGGCTTGTAATAACTTATATTTCTATTTCTAGTTGCTTTGCATGCTTGGGAGTGAATGGCTTAGTGTAGAATGTTTTATCTCTAAGTATGTTTTAATGTTATCCTAGAATGGCATGGTTATTAGACTATATTATAAACAAGTTACTTGCATGCTTGTGTGGTTTTGGAACTGTTGTTTGCTTCAAGGCTCGGATGGCCGTGAATCTTTAAATATTTAGCCATGAAAAGTTTGTTTACCTTGTAGTTACCTTATTTGAGAATTTACAGGTTTTCAGAATGTCCATAGTACAGGGGAAACTCTGTCCGTTTTTCCCCTAAAATTTTGTGACCGGGTTTGGTATTGGGTTGAGAATAGCATGGTTATTAGAGCCTCCGGTCTCGTGAGGGATCGGGGCGTTACACTATATGCATACATATTAACAAATTAGGAATTCTTTAAATTATACGTAACTATTCTAAATATCTACTATATGCATAAGTATTTAACCAATATCATGCAAAGAAGCACTCAAACCATCAATTATACTCCAAAACTTTTTGTTGTCATACGACCCGTTCTTTTATGTGGATTGCGAACATATAAATATGAGATTCAATTAGATCTAAAGTTCAACAAAAGTGAAGATACTCTTAGTTCATATTTTTAGAAAACCTTATAGAAAATTCATTAAATATTTTTTAGTTAATTATTAATTTATAAAATATTCTAAATTCGTTATTTATGCCTTGATGGAGATTAATAATTTTTTTTACACTGGTCCTAAGTCCGGACCAGATAATTGTATTATTTGAAAAATATTATTAATTTATTGATGATTAATTTAAAGAGGTTATATCATACTTTATAGTTTTTTGTTGTATAAGGGATGCCATTTAATGTAAATAAACACATATCATAACTTGTAAAACTTTTCAACCCAAAATGTTTTGTGAATTGGGTGCCAAAAAAAAAGAATAAATCTAAATTATACATGATAATATGAGAAAAGCTTATGTTATTGGAACATTTAGAATATGTTATAGTCGAATATTCAAGGATTATAATAGTGTTGGATTCACCAGGAAAGACTTATACATGGTCTTGGATCATGATAACCGAGCATGAATTACCATTAGAGATGCTACTGTCGCATTGACCTATTTAGGTAAAGAGGATTCATCCTTATTTATTTTCTTTTAAGTATAGTACCTCAAGTAATAAACATAGTACCATTCAGGATAAAATTTGTATGTTTTCTCGCATTGTCTTAATGATTAAAAATATATTTTGCCTTCCTTTAGGGTTTATAAAAAAAATATAAAAAGTTTAACTTGTTTGACAGGAATTTACAGTGTTTGATATTGTTTTTAACGAGTAATTGGACGGTTACACTCCTATAAACCGGTTACATTGTGAAGGAATACAACCATGTATGAAGTTTCTAGGTTTGGCATCCCTATGCTCCATTTGTACCGACGCGTAGATGATGATCATAGGGATCATGTTTATGCTATGCTTAGGGCTGATATAAACTTTAGCCGAATCATGGATCTATTTATGAATGAGACTATTTGGTTTGACAGCATTGGATTAAGTATAAAAGACATGTACAATGTCTTCGACCCTGATGACCAAACAAAAATTACCATAAGGGATGCCGATGTTGCATTTCCATATTTGCAAGGTAAAAAAGATTTATTAGAAACAAATATATATTTTTATTTATATAATCCCATGCATTATTCTATTTTTCTCTTTATTTTATCTTTTTTCTTCCTTTAGTTTTTGGTTTTAGAATATTTATTGGTTGAGGTTTGGTAAGAGAATTTTAAACTCGAGTAGGTATGGGTTGGGTTTGGTAAATAATTATAGTAATAGGGCTTGGGCTGAGTTTTAGAAACTTTAGCTATTATCTGACCTATTGTCATTCATCGAACAAGTCTATACAAGCCGCAATGCTTCAACTAGTCCATCTTTTCACATGACAGATAGTCAATTTCGTATATTAATATATCACTTTATTCAGTACGATGCGTATTTTATCATATTAGATAGACGATTTATGATAAATGATACATTGTTAACAATAGTACTAGAAATTTTAATATTCCCTCCCAAAATTTCAACATTATCTCCTAAATTTTAGGTTCCCTTATCTAATTTCAAAACTCATCCTATAAATACCAATATTCTCACATCTTTTAATGTTTAATCTGAAGGATCAATTAGGGCTATAAATATCATCAATGCATTAATCAATAGCGGAAACAAAGGTGAATTTAAATTTTTTTTACAAGATTAAGCATTATGTTCATAAAACACTGAGCTTGAGTTCATATAATTAATATAATTAAAACATATATAAAGCCAATATATGTATTCAAGAGATGGATTTAAGATATACCTCTTGAAGAACAAGACTTTGGAAGCCATGGTTGCTCACTTGATTCTTGACTAACCCTCCCACAAATGTAGAAGATCAAGTTGGTCCACACAAGCATGAATAAGCTTCCATTTGATCTTCTAAGTGTTTGTGCTAGACTATTTTGAAGATCTAACAAGCTTGTATGTGTGTTGTTGAAGAAGAAAAATCTTCCTCATCTTTTCTCTCTTTGGTCGTGAGCTAGTAGAAGGAAAAGAATACTTAGTATTTTTTATTTTTCTCTTGTTTTATTTATATGGCCAAGACTTAGTCATTGGGTGGTTGATCTAGATATTATCTTCTCTCAACATGTACATACATGACATACATGTATGTCTTGACAATTCAAAATTGCAAGATAACAAGTCTTGTGAAATTCTAGCCAAGTGTTCAAAACTTAACAATTAAGTTAATGATATGGTCAATTGTGAACCAAGCATTTAGCATCTTATAATTTGAAGACATAACATACATACATATATCACATACACATATTATGTTATTCATCCAACTATGCAAATAATTAATTCAAGTTAATCACCATTAGTTCAAATTATGGAAACATTTTTTTTTCATATTTACATATTAGTCCCAATAAATATTGATAATTATACATTAGCCCCCATAATTAACAATTAATTACATATTGATCCCATTAACTTTTAATTTTCAATTACACTATTATTAGCTCCTTAATAATATAATTATTAACACTTTAACAATTCAAAGAGACACAATGTACAAGTTCAATAGAAAACTCATTCATTTGTTTTTTCGTGTGTGACTTTCTAGATTTATTGCCATATAGTAATGAGGGAATATTAAACAGTTTTAATCCATTTCAAGAAAGTCTCCTCCATTCTCGAAATACCCCCACGTTCTAGGTTAACGTCTAGCCACATGCCTGGACAATGTATAAGGCAATGAAGTCCGAATCAAGTGAATATATTTATGGTCGTCAATTACCGTACAATCCAATCCTTCAATTAAATGTCCCATTGAAAAAGAACCATCATACGATTAAGTTCATAAAATCGATACTATGCAAAGATCTAAATGGTATAATAAGATATGAGACAAGAAAAAACACATTTCCATCATTCACACCTTGGCCAAGGATTTCCTCATTAAACAACCATAACTAGACCGCATAGGACATCGTCTCACGCCAGAGGTTAATGGATTCTATCTTGACAATTACCTATCAATCACTATACCGGACGAAGGATCCACAAGAGGACGTAACCCGTCCCGATTAACGAAGACAAGTGTTGTCCAAAAGCAAGTATTAAACCCCGATACATATGACAGTCGTAATGTCTCAAGTCAAAGGATTATATGCACAATCACAACAAATAAAAAATTATTAATCCTAAGTCATGTAATTTGTTATTCATGTCACATTCAATAATTTATGCGACTAATAATTATTTACATGTTTGTTAATTGCATCCTATGCTATTATGACACGTGGTTCACCATTCTTTATTATTAACATCGCCAAGTTAATGAATGGTAACAACACATGTAATAGTCCATAATAGATTATTGAAGTCCCGATCAAATACTCTAAGGACTATGAATACTTTAAATATTTATCATAACAAAAAGATATGCCAACATATTCTAAACACCATTTTAGAATACATCTCTTCTAATAATAAACACTAGGGACTCATTCATATGATGAAGATGGAGAATATGAATGTCAATTGCATATGTAAACAAACATATAGACTATAATGCCATAATATACAAGTTAATGTCAAAATGCTCCAAAATATGTCATCTAAATATATAGCATTATGACATATCTCTAACATAATCTACACAACACAACACCACATCTCATAAACACTATTTGGCTGATTTTTTTTTTTTGGGTCAAAATTGCCAAAAGTTCTCATGCCTGAAGTTGAAGTCAAAGCTCTGTTGCATTCGTGTATTTTTATCGTTTATGATCACAATTTTTTAAACTTTATTTTAATGTTTAAGTGAATCATGTAATATATAGAATGAATATGAATATGGCTACTACAATGTATATTTTGTTCTTCAACTTTGGCAACAACTTTTCTTTGTTACTTAGACATTGCTTGTTATGTTCCTTTACTTAGCTACAAGTTTTTCCTTTTCTGAATTACACCTGCATAATTCAATTCTCCATACTTGTTTGGCTTAGTTTGATTCTTAGCTTTTTTGTCTTAAGTGAATGCCAATAATTTTTCATTTATAATTACTTGGCATTTGTTTTTTGCAAGTGAACAATAAGCGTCTTAGATTGGCCCTTTACTTAGTTTTTGGATAGTTGGCCTTTTTCGCTTCAAGAATTTGTGAGGAACATTAACTAGGATTGATTAATTATCTCATGCAGTGCCAAGGATAATGAAAATGTACAACAAAAGATGGACATACCCAACATTTTCAAATGTTTTAAGGACTAGAAGTGGTTTGTTACATAGGTTTGATTCGAAGCCAGAAGCCTCACAAAGAGTTATTGATCTTTAATTCAATTCTAGTTACCCTCTCAGAAAACGTTATACTCAAATAATATCAAATCCAAAAAAAAGAAAAATTTCCAGATGTTAAGTCAAGTATTCATCTCTAATTCAATTCTAGTCATCCTCTCAAAAAATAACGTTCTTCCATTTGCTATCACAGATGTAAAATTTTTCAATTACATCAATATATTTTAAACACAAACACAATTCAGAGTCAAGCATCTGTATAGGAAACTTTTGATCCAAAAGAAATGCTCTAATTTACTACAACAAAAATGTAAAATAGAGATTCAAAACTGATGTCATCGGTTAGATGCTAATAGAATACACAATGAGCACAAATGTATAAATAACAACCATATTACCAACCTATTAATGTTGCTTTCATATATTGTAAATGAATTATTAATAACCACAAAAGTTCAAGAGCTTCTAGACAAAAAGAACAAAACATTGGGATTTTATAAACACTCGTTTTGTCAACAATCTTATAAATATAGAAAAACCATAAGGGTTGGTTCATGAGTGTGTCTCAACAGACATGTTCAAAAGACTAGCATCTTTCTATCAAATTTCAAAAAGAGAAAGTAGTGAGGGTGAAGGAAGAATATATAGTGGTGGGGGACATGAATCGCCTTAGTTGTAGAGGATAAAGAGAAGAGACTCTATGAGAGAGAAGTAGAAAAAAGTGGGAGAGTGAATGTGAGACAGAGAGAGAAGAGAATATGTGAGTTTCTGATATGATATGACTCTTCTGACGTGTCTGCAGACTTAGGAAATGAGCAAAGGGTATTTTTGTAATCTTCTATTTTTTATTAACAGTGTTTGAGGTGCTTAAATATTTTTCAAAAGCTTAGATGTTAGATCATGCAATTATAAAAAGTGAAAGAACCAGCCGTAAAAAAAATTTAGTCATTTTGAAGACCAACTCATTTTGAATTCATCTTGTCACGCCCCGACCCCGGCCTATCACTAGGCTAAGGTCAAAACATGACGTGTCAATACTTAATCCCTGCGAGATCAGAATGTAGTAACCTGAACAGTCATAATACACCACAAGAAGTTCCAAAGGACTTTCAAACTCCTCCCAAAATATCTGCCTTAAAGGGTTACAACATCCTGTTACATAATTACAAGACTTAAATTCATCCATACAATCATCCCAAACCCAGGTCTAGTAAGTAAAATAATCAACTTAGCTAGGTATCTACCGAACCAAAGGAATATACATCATAATAAGCTGATCCATTGTATGAAATCATCCTATTAAAATAAGTAATCTATCTTCACAGGCAAGCACGCAGATCAAACAAAGCAGAAATCCAACTTAACATGTCAATGAAGCTTCTCAACCACATGAGGGCCTGCTCAGGCTACCCCTTACCTGAAATTGTCAAAAGAAGGGTGAGCTTATCTAGCACCAAAGCTCAGCGAGGGAGGAAACAGGAAATGTGACGCCCGAGATTCTACCATACACATTTTTAACTGTTGCATCCATTATTTGCGCATTTTTACTGTGCAATACATGTTACTTTCTGTAGTTACTATTCATTTCATTTTCCATCTGCATAATTACCATGAATTAGCATTTTTATTAAATCATATTAAATGTTTTAAGAGTGAGAAAAATGTGCAATTGAGCTAGAGGCGATAGGAGTACTCGTTTAGAAAATGTTATTAGCAAACTAGGAATAGTATTACGTAACATAACTTGGTGATTTAATTAGCTAATATATATTTTACACTGTGGGCTCGCTTAAAGCTTACTACGCGCATTTTAATGGACCACTTAAACACCCAAACTTGACCCTACCTTAGCTTAGTCATTATATAGTATTATAAGCTTATAACTTAGCAAAGAAAAAAAAACTAAAAACAGAAGCAGAAAAGCCGACAGCAACTAGGGAGGAAAATGAAAGATTTTGCTCATTCAACTCTTCAATCCAAGCCTCTCCAAGCCTTGAGCAAGTAGATTAGGGTGTGTGCAAGCCTCCTAGGTGTTCCTACGTGCATTGGTGAGGGATTTCATGGCTCTTTTTATAATTCTAAAAATGTTACACATTTCTTGATTTGTACATAATGCTATTAAATGTTAATGTAAAGCTTATCTATGCTATTATATCTTGTCTATAAGTGCTAGAGAACATCTTTAAGCCTTTAGTTCGCATTTTAAACGGTAGGAAACTTTATTTTGAAATTATGAGGTGAATAGTGATGAGATTCTAGGGTTTTGTGTAATTGCGCGAATTAGCTTGATTCAATGCTTCTAATAGATGCCTTAGGTGCTAATGAATGTAGTCTAATAGCCCCGTACAATTGAATTTCTCTAAATTTGCATAGAATGTGAATTAGCCGACTTTAACAAAGAGATTTCGGGGTTAATGTGAATCTGGGTGGATTCGGGCTTCACTTTTAGAATTCTTAGGCTACCTAGGTGCTTTAGAAGCTTTGCCAACCCTTAGTTGAAGCCCGGTTGAAGTATGTGTAGTTTAAAGCCATAAAAGGAAAATTGGGGCTTTTGGGTTAATAGCGGGTAATTGCACGTGTTTGAGTATTGTAGGGATACCTTAGGGGTTACTTAGAAGATTAGTATAGTTTCCCCTCAAATTTGAAACCTTAACTTTGATTTGGAAGAAAAATAGCTTGAATAACAAGGGGGTTTAAGTGCAAATTCAGTTGTTTCTCACTTCTAAGTCCATGGCATGGCTCCTTAGGTGTTTAAATGTGGTTTCAAGTTGATTTGGAACTTTTGGTATAATTCTAAATGTATCTTATATATGCCCCTTTGTAAAGTTACTTATTTGCTTGTGTAAACTGCTTCTAATCTATCATTTCTGAGGTCAACCTACTTTGTTGATCCTCTTATGTGTTATTGCTTATGATGTTGATATTGACTTGTCATCGTTAAGTGCATTGCATAGTGGTTGCGCAACCATAGTGTCAGGGGCAGATGTGTTGAATATCGGCTGGGCGGCAGAGGGCTTGCCGACGGATATTCAAACTCCGTGCCCTAGTCCCTCATTCGCCTAGTCCGGAGATTGCCAGGGGATGTTGGGTCGTAGGATTATCGGGGTACATCCGGAGTACACCCACTGGAGTGTTTGGGGTTATGTCGGCTTATCGTGATCGTGATCGTGGTTCGTGGATCGTGAATGAAGACCAAGTGAAGATTGGAGTATAGGGATTAAGTGAAATGTATCCTTTTTAATGTGTGGTTATTTGAGCTATTATTATTTCTTGAATTGTTTAATTGCTATTGTTGTTTAACTGTATTACCTGTTGCATTGCACGCCCCGGGACCTTATCCCTCACTGGGCAATAGTGTTGCTCATACCTCGATATCATGTTTCAAGAAGTGCTGAGGGTGATCTCCAGCTAGTTGAGGTAGTAGTGGAAGAAGAAGAAGTTCAAGCTGATCCTTTGCCCTAGTTGCTGTGTGTTTTTTGCCTGAGGTGGATATGATTTCTTGTTATTACATGGTGTTCATGTACTACTATGTTATGATCTATTTTGTGGCCTTAGGGCTATGTATATTCTTGTAGTTGCAAGTTGAAAGTTAGTTGGTTGTAATGTTAGCTTTGAGATATTATGGCTTGTAATAACTTTTAATTTTCCTTTTAGTTCTTGCATGCTTGGGTGTGATTGTTTTGATACATGTTGGTTCAACTTCTAAGTATGTTTCAAAGTTATCATAGAATGGCATGATAAGAGGTTTTATGAAGAAGTCAAGTTGGTTGCATGCTTGTGTGAATCTAAACTATTGTATGCTTCAAGGCTCGGATGTCCATGAACCTTTGAACTTTAGTTATAAAAGCTTGCCTTATTGTATTGTGACTTTCTTGAGTGTTTACAGGTTTTCAGAATGTCCACGGTACAGGGAAGACTTTGTCCGTTTTTCCCTAAAATTTTGAGTCTGGGTTGGGATTGGGTTGAGAATAGCTTGGTTTTTAGAGCCTCTGGTTTCGTGAGAGATCGGGGCGTTACAGGAAAGGTTTTCACAAATATTTTATCTTTTCGTAAACTTCTTTCCCAAAACCGTGCTATGCATATACAACAAGAATAACAAGTTTAACATGGATGACAAGTATACAAGAACGAATTAAACAACGTATTAATCAAACATTTCTATTCTCCAAGGGTTGTACCAAGTGAGAGTAAATAAAAACTAATAAGTGATCATCATATATGATAATAATATCAAAACAAATACTCAATTCTACTTTCCAAGGGTTGTACCAAGCGAGAGTAGATAAAAAGGATATAGCTTGCTCGAATAGTTGTTGGAGATAGCCAGTCTCGATGCTTCATCAATATCATAACCCTAAACGCCAAACATGAGGGTGAAATCCGGATATACACCACGAGTTACCATAGTAGCCGAGACTTATACCTGACAGACCGATGCTGCCCAGGGGAATCGGAAATTTTACCATGGGGTTATTAGATTATATTGCTCAAGGCATATAACAGTAACTGAGTAATTACGACCTAACTCTCCAAGGGTTGTACCAAGCGAGAGTGAGGGATTAGGATAGCAACCAAGTAGGTTGCTTTTGTCATAACAGTAATATCAACAATGTAGCATGTAAGCATGTAAGCTTCATTTGTATAAATATGAATACTTAATAATATATACAAGCAAGTACATAACCTGTATACATATACCCACCTATGGAGCTCCACATAATGCCGTGTAATATTTAAGAATCATGCTTGATAAAAGACATCAAAACCATGCTATAAAACTAACAAAAGACATCAATATTACCTACGTTCAATAGCCTCCTAAGCAACATATAGAAGTTAGCAACTACATAGCACCAAAACTTTGGCACAAATCCAAAATTAAATTATACTATGATAATTTGGGGTTGAATACGGTTCCAACGCATCTGACCGTGCCCCAATCCGACATTTGAAGCTCTCAGAATCGCTAAAACAAGTTCATTGCATTTTTTTATCAAACTGGTAGACCCTAGAGCAACCGGTCGATCGATTGAGCAGGGGTCGACCGGTCGTGTTGGTTACGGGATAACACAACCTTCTACTAACAATCAATCATGCAACAATACAACCTTCTACTAACAATCAAGCATGTTCAAGGTGACTATTAGGTATCATACAAGAGTTCAAACATCAACCCAAAACACTCCACACCAACAATCAAAATGCAAACTACCTATAATCCAATATAGCTCATAAACACCCATACCAATATCTAGGAACCAAAATGCTAACCTCACACTTCCAATTCTTATATACAAGTTATATACTTCATCATATACATAAGAACAGTACCTAGCTCATCCTTCAACTTCTCAAGAACCTCCAACACAGGTTAAACAAGTTCTAGATCTACAACACATCAAAATACTCAATCTTCGCATTAGGCTCTTGTATGCATACTACAATAAAGATTAACACCAAATGAGCATCATGTAACCTTGAATGAGCATTTAAAAATCAGTTTTGAAGAATCCCTCACCTTATCGAAGTGGTCAAATGCAAGAACAAGGCTAGAAAAGCTTGAAGATGACTTGAAATGTCTTCCCTTTTCCTTCTCCTTCTCTTTTCTCTCTTCTTTCTCTCCTTTCTATGGTCAAAAATCTGAGTATGTGTGTAGTGTGTATGTCGTATGGGTGTATGTATTTTCTGATGTGTGCGTGTGTGCGTGTAGTGTTTTTATGTGTGTATGTAGTGTAATGTGTATGTTTTGTTATATTTGTTAGGTGAGATATTTTAATTTTAGGCCCAAGGACCAATTTTCCCTTTTAACTAAATGGAAACCACTAGTTTGTCATTATGTCCAATTCTAACTAATTTGGTTAGCAATTGTAGTGTAGTAAAATTTAATTATCGCCTACGATAACTAAGTCACATAAATGCATGTTAAATGAGGCATGAGCACGTAAAATGATATAAATGCATATTAAATGATGCAAAAATATATGAAATGCTATAAAATGCATATGGGCTCTATACTAGCTCGGTAGGGGGTTTCACACATCTTGTGTCTCGTCTCCTCAAGTCTTATGTGGGCCCCATCCGTGTCCCATTTTGTGCCAACTTTGCTCGCCTATTCGTCCAAATGCAGTGACGCATTTTGTTGCCTCTACGAACAATGTTGCTCACTCTTATAGTGTTATTCACTCTTCTAGTGTAACTCACGAGGGTAATTGTCCTAGTTCTACTTCTTTGTCCAATTCACAATATGTCACCACTTGTTCCAATGACCTGTCTACTCGTTCTTCTGCTAGTGTTGAACAAAATGCATCGTGTCAGCCTTTGTCTGTGTTGTTGAATCAGTCTAGGCACTATATGGTTATGCATTCAAAAGAAAACACACTTAAATTGAAGCATAATCCTGACTTTCTTCTATTTAATGTTGTCACAAAATATCCTATTTCCTCTACCCTCTCTTAATCTGTAGAGTCTGAGCATTCAACCTTTGTCCAAGCAACTAAATTACCTCAATGGCGTGCAACTATGGACTGTGAATATAATGCTCTTATACAAAATGACACATGGACACTGGTACCTAAGCCATACAATACTAATATAGTTCAGTATAAATGGGTGTTTCACATTAAGCAAAAATATGATGGTTCTATCAAACGATACAAAGCACGACTTGTTGCTAAAGGGTACAATCAAGAAGAATGAGTGGATTACAATGAGATATTTAGCCTCGTGGTTAAACCTACCACAATTTGCATTGTTATAAGCTTTGCCTTATTTGAGAACTGGTCAATTAGGAAGTTTGATGTTAATAATGCTTTTCTATATGGTTTTCTCACTGAGGAGGTGTATATGGCTCAGCCTCCTGGATTTATACATTTGAACTTGCCTGACTATGTTTGTCGATTGCAAAAAGGCACTTGTGGGCTCAAGCAGGCCCATTGAGCGTGGTTCTCTCGTTTAAGTTCTTGCCACTATGGTCTAGGTTTTCAATCAACTAAATTTGACACATCACTGTTTATTTATCATAAATCTGGTGATACTATGTTTTTGCTTATGTATGTCGATGATCTTATCTTGACAGGAAACAATGATCAGACCATCTTCTCTTTTGCTGCCTTTTTCTATGAACAGTTTGCTCTGAAAGATCTTGGACCTCTCTTTTATTTCTTGGGTGTACATGTTGCTGCTAGTCCAACGGGTATCCACCTTAGCTAGCCGAAGTATACTCTGGACCTTATTGCTCGTGTAAAGCTTACAAGGGCGAAGGCTGTCTCGTCTCCTATTGCACCAAATTAGTTTCTTTCGCAACATGATGGTGATCCCTTCTCAAATCCCACCTTATATCGTAGTATTATTGGGGAGCTTCAGTATCTAACACTTACTCACCCGGATATTGCGTTTGTTGTGACCAAGGTATGTCAATGCATACATGCTCTGACAGAGGTACATTGGACTGCAATTTAGTGCATTTTGCGGTATCTCAAGAGCACAATTAATCAAGGTATTCACATCAAGTTAGCTCGAGACCTTAGTTTACATGCTTATTCAGACTCAGACTGGGCAGGCTATCCAGATGATCGGCGTAGTACACATAGTTATTGCATCTTTATAGGGTTGAATCTCATTTAATGGGTTGTTAGCAAACATGCCACTATTTCTCATTCAAGCATAGAAGCAGAATATCGGGCAATAGTGTTTGCTACATCTGAGTTATGTTGGCTCCGATCACTCTTATATGAACTTGGTGTCTACATCCTCTATCCTCTAACCCTATGGTGTGATAATATTGGTGTTGTGTATCTCATAGCAAATTCAGTTTATTATTCTCGCACCAAGCATATTGAAATAGATGTACATTTTGTGAGTGAAAAAATAGCATATGGAAAGCTTAGCATTTGTTTTATTTCCACTCTTGATCAACTTGCGGATATCATGACGAAAGGGCTATCTATTACTCGTTTTTGCCTTCTTCGATCCAAGCTCACAGTTCGTCACCCTGATTCGCTTGAGGGGATGTGATAGGAGATAATTTTAGATGATAATCTCATTTCGTTTAGGGCTTAATCTGTTGTAACTGTTTAGCTAATATTTATCCTTTGTAGCTTATCATAATTTATGTTGTATTACGTCATAGTATAAATAGTATACCTCTTGTAAACTTTTATTCATTGAGTGAAATACAATTTGATCATTTCACTTACATTTTAGATCCCCATATCAATATTAAATAAATCATTGAAAAAATTAAAATATTCTTTCTTGAGTAGGTTTTTGTTATCAAAGCCGCAAAATATATATTTTGATTTTTTTTAACAAGTTATATATTCATTTATAGGATATTTTCAATCCAATGTTTAATTATATTAAGATTTTCACTAAAATTGACAACAATATTAATTTTTTCCTTTGAAAAGTTTAATTTTTTTTTAAAAGTTAACTAGGAACTCTTTTTTTGTTGTTGATAAGGGAAATCAAGATGGTGGAGCCCGATCACCAACTGGTAAACCCCAGGTGCAGCGGTATGTCATAATACGTGCACCAATTCAGTCAAAACTCTCAACCTAGAGCACGGGACGTGAATCAAACACGGAGCATACCGTATTTGAGACATGCTCTTGCCGCTGGGGCGTCCCTGGGGAACAAAAAGATATAAACACCTTAGACCCACACCCATGTCCACATGTCGGGCGGGGCAAGGCTCGCGCGTGTGTGTTGTGGTTCAGACTGAACCCAACTCTGATTAAATCCTCTCCCGTCTAAAGACTATTAGTGCTCCTTGAGGGCTAGTTAACTAGGAACTCTAGTATCTTGACAAATGGAGTATTGATCCTTATTTCCAACTATTGTATAAAATAACATATATTTTAAAGAATACACCAACAAATAAAAGAGACAAAAAAAGTATCATACTGTATTATACCTATTACAAAGGTTTTTGGTTTCTAAAAATATATGACGGCCAAAAGTTAGTAATTTTCTTTGCCCCATCTCTTGTTCTTATTTTAAGGTTTAACTTTCAATCTATACTTCGATTGTTCTTTTTTTTTTTTAATCCTAGCAAATGAAGATGTCTGGTTAGATAGCAACGATAAATAATATGCAATTGGTAACATAAACTATCATAAGGCTTGTTAGATGAAACGCTGTTAATGAGAATGTTTCATTTGTTAAATCTGAGTTTTTAATACGAAGTAGACATGTCAATAAGCAAGTTTACCGACTTGTCATAATCTCGTTTAAATCAATTACACGGACTTATGTCTAGAAAATGCTTGGAAGAGGCAGGGCTCTTTATAATAGTGAAACTGACATGGTGTAATTCTTAATAATTTCGTGGGAGTCATTAAGTCCAATTGAATAAAAAAAAAGAAAAGAGAAAATATATATTGATTCAGGAGCTACCATCAACGATGACTCTAGAACAGAGAAAAATACAATAACTACATGTTGAAATCTTGATATTTCAAAATACAATATGAGAGTAACCATTTATAATCCTCATAACTTGTGACCAAGAATAAGAATTAAACTAATTAGAAATATAATTCAAAAAAGAAACCTGAAATCTAGTCTAATAAGGATACAAAATAATAATGTCTAAGTTTAGACTGTTGTCTAAACTAGTGCTATAAAATAAGGAATAATATTGAAACCTAAAATATATGGTAAGGGTGATGATGATGCAATGAGGTAGTTGTGAAACTGTTGGCCTGAAAAGCCTATAATCTTTATTTTGATAATAACAAAACATCTAAATCGTGCTTTAGCATTCTTCTTGTTTTTTTTGGGTAAGACCTTCAATCCAACAAAGCAAGTTCACATCAACATGGATCAACTAGTTTCAGTCAAAGGGTAGAAATATATTGGATCGAAGTCCAAGCCCAATCAGAAATTGTATCCAAGCCCTAAAAGAATTCAAGTTAAAGACTCGATGATAAAGAGGGAGTCACAAAGAAGGAGACATGGGGACATAAGGGGTACCGGCCTTAAAAAATGTCGTTTGCTAGAGTATGATTTGTATAGCTCATAATTTCTCCAAAAAAGTTTTTCATTTTTTAAAAAATATCTTTTGAACAAACATCAATTCAAAATCATCCTTGAAAAATAATTTTTGTTTGTTTTCAAACTCTTGTATTATAAATCGTTTTAAACCTTTTCAACAGTTTTAAAAATGTTTTGGGATGTTAAAAAATGCTAAGAATATTTTTTTATATGTGCCCAAATGCTTTCCAATTAAACAAATTGTTTTTGGGGCTCAAAATATAACTTTCCAGTATTTTTTAAGCATCCGGGCATTACTGGCCTTATCCGGTCGTCGGATAGAAGGCACAACGCCCGACAGAGAGGACTGATCCGGGAGATACATGCCCTTTCCGGGCACCCGGAAGAAGGCCTTAGCGCCCGAATGGATTAACAGGAAAATTTAAAATTTTTGCTTAAAATCCGATTTGTGTCTAACTTTTTCCTCTTTTTAAGCCTTGCTCTCTCACCTTCTAAGACATCTCTCCAAGCCGTAATCTTCAGATTTCTAAGCTAATTCAAATAGCTTTTGATATCATTCTTATTGTGTAATCTTGAGCTATCATTTTCATATCTTTGAGCATTCAAAGTTTTCTTCAATTGTAATATCAAACTCAAATAGGAGTTGCAATTGTCATTTATTTTATCACACAATCTTTGTAATATGCTCTTTCACATAGATTGAGAGAATTATTGTGAGAAGAAGTATTGTAATCCTTTGTGGACTCAAAGGAAGAGAGGATAGTAGGTTAAGCTTCACCTACACCTGAAGAAGCTTGTATAACTCTTGTGGACTCAAGAGTAATTGTAGTTGGTTTTTGCTTCACCAACATTTGAAGAAGCATCTTAGTGAATAATTATTAAATCCTAAGGGAAGGGAAGACCTTAAGTGGTGGACTAGGCCTCTGGGAGTGCGAACCACTTAAAAATTATCGTGTTTGATTTCTCTTACTATATTCTCTTTATTTTCAAGTCATTTACCTTCGTATGGATATTGCTCATATTAGTTGCTTGATAATTGTTGAGTTATCTATTCGGAATTTATTTTTGAAGTTCTAATTGCTTATCTAGTGTTATATACTTGTGTGCCCACTAAGTGTTTGATAAATTGCATACAAGAACTTCTAGAGTATTATCATCTTTCACTAGACACTATTTCCGCATCTAGAATTTTTAAATTGCTTAACCTTGCCAAACAACCTAATTCACCCCCCTTTTAGGTTATTTAGGACCAACAAGTGGTATCAAGAGCTAGTACTCTACATATAGTTTAACATCTAGTAGAGGATCCCTATGGCAAGCTCATCAATGTCTAGTATAATTGAAGGACAATCTTCCTCTAGACTACCATTGTTTAATGGAACAAACTATTCTTTTTGAAAAACTAGGATGAGAATCTATATTCTAGCAAATGACATAAGAGTTTGGAATGTGATAAAAAATGGATCAACCAATCCTACTCTAACTAAAAAGGAAGGAGAACAAAGCATCACTGTCCCTAAATCGGAAAAAGACTATAATGATGATGATTTCAAAATGTGTGAAAGAAACTATAAAGATATGAATATGTTATATCTTGCTTTAGATTCAAATGAGTTCAACAAAATTTTCGGATGCAAAAGTGCTAAAGAAATTTGGGATCAATTAGAAGTCACATATGAGGGAACTAACCAAGTTAAAGAAACTAGAATAAACATGCTTGTTCATAAATATGAAATGTTCAAAATGTCTTTTGATAAAAATATTGAACAAATGTTCTCTAGATTCACCGATATTGTTAATGCTCTAAAATCTCTTGGAAAAGAGTATTCTAATGAAGAATTGGTAGGAAAAGTTCTCCGAAGGTTAACCGAGCCATGGGAAGCTAAAGTAACGGCTATTGAGGAAGTTAAAGACCTCAAAACTCTCACTCTTAGTAAACTTATAAGATCTCTTATGAGTCATGAGTTGAAGAAGAAGGATTGAGAAGAAGAAAAAAGAAATAACAAGAAGTCACTTGCACTTCTTGCATCAAAGGCTTACACAAGTGATGAAGACGAAGAAAACAAAGAAGATGATGATGAGATAGCTCTTCTTACAAGGAACTTTAAGAAATTTATCAAATTCAAAAAGGTAAGCAAAACTCCTTACAATAAGTTTATGAACAAAGGGAGAAACAAACCAAAAGAAGAAGGAAGATGTTTCAATTGTGACAAGATGGGTCACATAAAAGCAAATTGTCCAAAACCAATCAAAACCAAGGGAGGAAAAGCTTTGAAAGCAACATACGTTGATGACAATGCATCAACCGGTGAAGAAAGCGAAAATGAAGAAGTGGCAAACATTGTTTGTCTTATGACAAAAGAGGATGATGAGGTATGTTCTTCTTTTAATTCTGAATATTACTCCTCTGGCTCATTAATTGATAATGAATATTCTTTTGAAGAATTACAAAATGAATTTTCTAAAATGCATGATAGTTTTGAAATTGCAATTATCAAGAAACATGAACTTCAAAAGGAAAATAATACCTTAAAAGAAGAAAATAAGTTGCTTGAAAAAGATCAAAATTATGCTCATGAAAAGGCACTTAAGATTCATTTTGAAAATAATAATCTTCAAACAAAAATTGAAAAGCTTGAAAAAGAAAATCAAGGATTAAATGGAAGCCTAACAAGATTTACAAAAGGAAAAGAAAATCTTGATAAAATGCTTGGATCACAAAAAATGGCTTTTGATAAAAGTGGAATAGGATATGAACTTTCTTCAAAACAAAAATCTCTAAAAAAATATTTTGTAAAGGCATCATCTTCTACAAATGAAGCATCAACATCAAAAGAATTTCAAAAAACATGCACCTATTGTGAAAAACAAGGTCACATAACATCACATTGTAAATTTCAAAATATGGTTGGTAGACACTCTAAAATTCTTTCTTGGCTTAAACCAAAATGGATTATTAAATATGCTAAAAATCAATACTAACAATATAGGACCCAATAGAACTTGGGGACCTAAATTCTGTTTTTGTATATAGGTTACCCTAAGGATAAAGTATGAAGGAAATTGAGTCATTGATAGTAGATGTTCAAGACATATGAGTAGTGATCCATTTCTTTTCTATGAGCCTATAAAAAATTACAAAGGTTTTGTGAGCTTTGGAAGTAATGAGAAAGGTAAAATTATTGGTAAAGGTAACATTAGAAATAAAAATAATATTTATATCCATGATGTACTACTTGTGAAAGGATTGCAAGATAATTTGCTAAGTATGAGTCAACTATGTGATAATGATTATCTAGTTGAATTTAAATCATCATGTTGCACCGTTCTTTACAAAATGAAAAATGTGCTGTTTATTGCAAATAGACATGAAAATGTCTATATCCTTGACTTTGAAAGTATATCATGCCAAAATATTGATTGTTTAATCACAACAAATGAAAGTTCTTGGTTATGGCATAGAAGATTAGGACATATTAGCAGAAATCTATTTGGTAAACTTTCTCGAAAGGATCTTGTAAGAGGTCTTCCTAAGACCAAGTTTGAAAAAGATCATTTATGTGATGCATGTCAATTTGGAAAACAACATAAAACATCTTTCAAAACCATTAGCCATGTGACTACATCAAAAGCTTTACAAAAACTTCATATGGACCTTTTTGGACCAATGGATGTAATAAGTCTAGGAGGATCTAGATATGTTTTTGTTATTGTTGATGATTATACTAGATACACATGGGTCATGTTTCTTGCTCTCAAACGTGATGCTTTCAATGAGTTTGCAAAATTCTGTAAAAGAGTATAAAACGAGAAAGGATACTACATTTCATGCATTCATAGTGATCAAGGCACCGAATTTATAAATGCATCTTTTGTAGAACTATATGAACAAAATAGAATTGAGCATAACTTTTCGGCTCCTAGAACTCCTCAACAAAATGGGGTTGTTGAAAGGAAAAACCGAACTCTACAAGAAATGGCAAGAACAATGTTGAAAGAAAACAACTTGCCTATATACTTTTGGGGAGAAGCTGTAAATACGGCTTGCTATGTTTTAAATAGAGTTTTAATTAGACCTTCTCTCAAGAAAACTCCATATGATCTATGGAAAGGACGTACTCCAAATATTTCATATTTTAAAGTTGTTGGATGTAAATGCTTCATCTTAAATAACAAAGATCATCTTGATGAAGATGATGATGTAAGCATTCAACAAGTTGAAGAACAGGGTTAACCTATTTCTACAAGTGAAGAAGGTAATATACCCACAAGCAATTAAATTGATACTCAAATTGAGGAAGAACAACCAACATCAAAAGATCAAATCACATCAACAAATCAAGATCTTCCAAAATGTTGGAAATTTGTCAAAAATCATCCAAATGATCAAATTCTCGGAGATCCATCACAAAGTGTAAGAACTCGTTCCAATCTAAATACTTTTTGTGAACATGTTATTTTTATATCTCAAATTGAACCTAAGAATATAAAAGAAGCTTTATTGGATGATGATTGGATTGTTGCTATGCAAGAAAAGCTTAATCAATTCGAAAGAAATCAAGTTTGGACCTTAGTTGAAATACCTAGTAATTACCCGATTATTGGTACAAAATAGGTTTTCTGAAACAAACTAGATGAATTCGGTAATGTAACTAGAAATAAGGCTAGATTGGTTGCACAAGGGTATAATCAAGAAGAAGGAATAGACTATGAAGAAACCTTTGCACCGGTAGCTCGACTTGAATCCATTAGAATGTTATTAGCATATGCATGTTTTATGAACTTCAAACTTTATCAAATGGATGTCAAAAGTGCTTTATTAAATGGTTATCTTCAAGAAGAAGTGTATGTTGAACAACTACCCGGGTTTGAAAATACAAATCTATCAAGTCATGTGTTCAAACTTCAAAAAGCTCTTTATGGACTTAAACAAGCACCTAGTGCATGGTATGATATATTAAGTAATTATCTACTTGATAACGACTTTTCTAGAGGTAAACTAGACTCTGCATTATTTGTAAAAAGAAAAGCTAAAGATATCTTGCTTATTCAAATATATGTTGATGATATTATCTTTGGTGCTACTAATGAATCCATTTGCAAGTATTTTTCTGAATGTATGCACAAATAATTTGAAATGAGCATGATGGGAGAATTAAATTTCTTCCTTGGACTTCAAATCAAACAAACAAAGGAAGGGATCTTCATAAATCAAGCCAAGTACATTAGGGAACTCATCAAGAAGTTCAGGCCTGGAACCGCAAAAGAAATGAGCACTCCTATAGGAACTTCAATCAAGCTTGACAAAGATGAAAAAGGTAAATCGGTTCATGAAAAACAATATCGAGGTATGATCGGAAGCCTTCTCTATTTAAATACTTCAAGACCTGATATTATGTTTTCTGTATGCTTATGTGTTCGTTTTCAATCTTCTCCCAAGGAATTCCACTTGAATGCTGTAAAGAGAATTATTAGATACCTTAAAGGTACTATTAATTTAGGACTCCTTTACCCTAAAGGCACATCTTTCGAACTCCTAGGATACTCCGATTCTAATTATGCGGGTTGTAAGATTGATAGGAAAAACACTAGGGGTAGTTGTCAATTTCTAGGACATGTTTTAGTTTCATGGTCTAGCAAGAAACAGCATAGTGCAGCTCTTTCAACAGCAGATGTCGAGTATGTAGCTATGGGTAGTTGTATTGCACAAGTTCTATGGATGAAACAAACTTTGCTTGACTTTGGTCTAGAATATGATCATGTGCCGATCAAGTGTGATAATACAAGTGCTATAAGTCTATCAAAGAATCCAATTCAACATTTTAGAACTAAGCATATTGAAATTCGTCATCTTTTTCTAAGAGATCATGTGCAAAAAGGTGATATTGAACTTGAATTTGTTGATTCTTTGCATCAATTGGCCGACATTTTTACAAAACCATTGCATGAGAATCAATTTTGTGCTATTAGAAGAGAACTAGGAATGCTTTGGGTCATTTGAATTTGTGAAAAATTGCATTTTTTCAGCAAAATAGTGATCCGGGTGTTACTGTCTTCTCTGGTTGACCGGAAGAAGCATGCAACGACCGGATGAGTAGCCTCTGCCGGGCATTACTGCCTACATTCGAGCGCCCGAATAAAGGGCCTATCGCACGGATCGCGAGGATTGAAAATCGAGTTTCCTCTCCTCTTTCAACACTTTTTCATAACTTTTCAAAAACAAACTCAATTTTTTTCTCAAACCCACATATTTAAACACCAACACCTTCACAATCATTCACCATTAAATACATCAAAATACTTCTTCATCCTCAAAAACTTGTTTTTGCATCATCAAAACTTTCAAAATCTTCACCAACAAGGCTTTCAAAAACCCTTGTCTACAAGGTATTCGACAGAATTCCTCAACGAAAATTCATTTTCAAAAGCTTCAAAAATCTTACAAACTCTCAATGGCATCACTAAGGGCTGACTCTAAGAAGCGCAAGACGGGAGAATCATCATCATCCGCTCCTCAAATCATTGTCAATCCCGATGCATTCCCACAACAAAACATCTTATGGGGTAAGACTTTGGACCCTCCTACTTTGCTTGATGGTACTAGAATTTTAAGAATCCTAGATGCCCAAGGTTGGCTACCTATGTTAAGATTTGAGAACAAAGGGTGTACTTCTTGGATAAGAGAATTCTATTACTATGTGAACTTAGATGTTAACACCATGAAGTTGAATAGTAAAGTTAAGACTAAAGAATTGGAATTGACTGCAAGTGTTGTCGCTAGAGCATTCGGGATTCCAAATCAAGGCACTAAGCTTTATTCTTATAGGGGCATGCCGGAAGGTGTTCTTGACAATTTAGAAGCCAGAGTTATAGAATTTCTATGGGAAGGGACGAGAATAAGCTCCTTGAGTTATCCTAAGACTAAGGATATCACCCCATAAAAGAAGCTTTTATTCTACATTCTTCATGAAGTCATTATTCCAAGAGAAGTTAAGGATGGTTCTATTCCAAAATTCACTACTTTACTAATGTATTTGATGTATGAAGCCAAACGTATCAATCTTCTACAATTCATTATTAATCATATCATCCACACCAAGGTAGCCCAAAATCAACTTGTTTATGGGATACCCTTAACACATCTTTTTGAAGTGTTAGAAGTTCCGCATGATCAAGAGTTTGAGACCATTAGTGATAGATCTTATCTTCTCAATGTCACTAGCCTTACCCACCAAAAGTTGAAAATCCATAACTTTCGAGTTCTCAATGTTGGTGATGATACAGGTGATGATCCTCTCGTGTTTGAATCTCTTGATGTTGACCCCACTGATTTTAGAGATCCTATGAAAAATCAAGGCAGAAATAATATTTGTAGCTCTCAAGGACAAAGAGCTGGATCGTCTTCCTCTCACTTTTCCTCACAAGATGAAATCCTTGCCCGCCTGAATGCACAAGATGTTTGTTTGGATCGTATAGAGCAAATGTTGAAGGCTTTATGTGACCACCACATTGGTCCTTAGTCTGTGGATGCCTTGCAATGTGTTTCTCTTCTAACATTCTTTTCTTGTTTTCAGATGTTTCTTTCATCAAAAACTCCTCAGTATTTTTATCTTCTTTTAACATTGTTTGGATACTTTGCTTCATTTCACTAATGCTTTGCACTTCCTTTGATGATCTCTTGTCTTATACCTGTTATAGATTACTGTGGCTTTTACTCTTCTGATTATTTGCTATAGAAACTATATTTTGTTGATGTCAAATAGGGGGAGAAAGTATATATTGAAATGGAATAGAGCATAAAGATAGTGTATGTCATTGCCACTTATTCAGGGGGAACTTGCTTTTCAAGTACAAGCTAAATTCAATCAAGCTCAAATTGAGGGGGAGACCTCAAATCAAGTTTTATTCTTCAATTTCAACTATTTTCATGCTTGCTAATTTCAATGTTTTGTCATCATAAAAAAGGGGGAGATTGTTGGCCTAAAAAGCCTATAATCTTTATTTTGATAATAACAAAACATCTAAATCGTGCTTTAGCATTCTTTTTTTTTTTTTGGTAAGACCTTCAATCCAACAAAGCAAGTCCACATCAACATGGATCAACTAGTTTCAGTCAAAGGGTAGAAAGATATTGGATCAAAGTCCAAGCCCAATCAGAAATTGTATCCAAGCCCTAAAAGAATTCAAGTTAAAGACTCGACGATAAAGAGGGAGTCACAAGGAATGAGACGTGGGGACATATGGGGTACTAGCCTTAAAAAATGTCATTTGCCTAAGTATGATTTGTATAGCTCATAATTTCTCCAAAAAGGTTTTTCATTTTTTTAAAAATATCTTTTGAACAAACATCAATTCAAAATCATCGTTGAAAAACTGTTTTTGTTTGTTTTCAAACTCTTGTATTATAAATCGTTTTAAATCCTTTCAACAGTTTTGAAAATGTTTTGGGATGTTAAAAAATGCTAAGAATATTTTTTTATATGTGCCTAAATGCTTTCCAATTAAACAAATTATTTTTGGTGATCAAAATATAACTTTCCATCATTTTTTAAGCATCTGGGCGTTACTGGCCTTATCCGGTCACCCAGATAGAAGACACAACGCCCGACAGAGAAGACTAATCCGGGCGATACATGCCCTTTCCGGGCGCCAGGAAGAAGGCCTCAGTGCCCGGATGGATTAACGGGAAAATCCGAAATTTTTGCTTAAAATCCGATTTGTGTCTAACTTTTTCCTCTTTTTAAGCCTTGCTCTCTCACCTTCTAAGACATCTCTCCAAGCCTTAATCTTCAGATTTCTAAGCTAATTCAAAGAGCTTTTCATATCATTCTTATTGAGAAATCTTGAGCTATCATTTTCATATCTTTGAGCATTCAAAGTTTTCTTCAATTGTAATATCAAACTCAAATAGGAGTTGCAATTGTCATTTATTTTATCACAAAATCTTTGTAATATACTCTTTCACATAGATTGAGAGAATCATTGTGAGAAAAATTATTGTAATCCTTTGTGGATTCAAAGGAATAGAGGATAGTAGGTTAAGCTTCACCTACACCTGAAGGAGCTTGTATAACTCTTGTGGACTCAAGAGTAATTGTAGTTGGTTTTTGCTTCACCAACATTTGAAGAAGCATCTTAGTGAAGAGTTATTAAATCCTAAGGGAAAGGAAGACCTTAAGTGGTGGACTAGGCATCCGGGAGTGCGAACCACTTGAAAATCATCGTGTTTGATTTCTCTTACTCTATTCTCTTTATTTTCAAGTCATTTACCTTCGTGTGGATATTGCTCATATTAATTGCTTGATAATTGTTGAGTTATCTATTTGGAATTTATTTTTGAAGTTCTAATTGCTTATCTAGTGTTATATACTTGTGTGCCCACTAAGTGTTTGATAAATTGCCTACAAGAACTTCTAGAGTATTATCATCTTTCACTAGACATTATTTCCGCATCTAGAATTTTTAAATTGCTTAACCTTGCCAAACAACCTAATTCACCCCCTCTTTTAGGTTATTTAGGACCAACATAAACCCAACTTATTGTATGTATCCATGGTGCTTATGTGTGTGTATGTATGGTTTTACTTGGTAGAGATAGAAATGGGAAGTGGAAGTGAATGTGTGGGCATGCGTGCTAGTATGTGATTGGTGATAGAATCAAGGAATTAGAAGGAAGAAGGAGAAGAAAAAAAGGGTAAAGGTAACAGTAAGAAATGAATTGGGAGGAACAAAAGTTGAAATACAAATTTACTTCTTTGACCTTAACTCATATGGAAAAAATGGATGGATCTTAACAGAAAGGGTCTCATCCATACTTTTTAAATATCAGGGGGTTTAAGTCACATTTTTTTATTGGCAGAGGGGGTCTAGATCAAAAATACCCTAAAATATATTTCAACAACCCCCCTCAAACTCAAGTATGGTGAATCTGGAGCAATTTGTGTTTGATAATTGATAATTATTGAGGCATCTTGAAAGAATTGATCAAAGTAGCCAAAGAACATTCGTTTGGAGTTAGAATCAAACCAAAATAGAATCAAAGGACCATGGATGAAGGCACAAAACGACGACAACAACTGGACACTAGGCACACCAAGACAAAGGATAACTGAGGAAGAATATATCGTCTTCTTACAGCATTGGAGATAGAAGATACGATTAAGACCACAATTGAAGGCATACTGTGAAGCCCCGCACGTATGCATACCTATTTTCATATAGTTTTATATAAATTCAAGGTGCACTTAAATCATTTTATTTGCATTCATGTACTTCTATGAGCATTCGTATCATTTTACATGCAAATATGTGCAATCACGTGTATTTAGGTGTTTTAACTATCGTAGGTATTAAATAAACTTTACCAATTTAAACTAGCAACCAATTAGTTAGGAACCAACTAAAAAGGGCGAACTAGCAGATGTCATTAAGTTAAGAGGATAATGATGGAATATATGAGCTTGTTTTGTGAATTTGAGCTTAGTGTTTTCATGTCATGTCATCTAGGGTTTCAAGAGGTTAACGTAGTGTTTTTCTTGGCTTGAACTTGTTTCTATTAGCTTATGATGATTTTGAAGAGTATTACATGAGTTATATGATGCATTATATGTGTGGAATATGTTCAAAGTGGTTGTAAGGAGAGAAAAAACAAAATTGAACTTGAATGCTTAGGATAAGTTGATGGTTATGGATGAGGTTATAGCTTGATAAGTGATGATTTTGAGGTTGTAAAGTTGTGGAGTTTGTGTTTGGAGTAATGGATAAGGTTTAGAGTTAAGAGGTTGAGCAAAAGAGGAAAGAAAATGCAGATTCGTATATTTTGCTGTCAGGTCCGGGCGACTAAAGTCGGATCCGGTCGATCGGATCAGTCGACCGGACGACAGGCAGCTTTGCACAATATTTTTCCGGAAGCCATATCTCACTTGATTCAACTCCGAATTGAGTTCTGTTTGATTCTAAAACTATCTAAATTTGATAAGCTTTGATTCAATACTAAAATCAAAGTAATTGGAGTTCATAAAAGTAGGGAAATTAATTGTTTATGTTAGGATAATGCAGAAGCACTGAAGTTGTTTAGTTATATCAAGTTGCTCTTGATCAGAGCTATTGTTTAAATGACCAACTTACAAGTTCTTGTTATTATGTGTTAATATTAAAGGAGCTTACATGAAATATGTTGTGCGTATTACATGTCCATATGAATGCATGATAAATGCTTAACACGAACATACGATGCCAAATATGAAAGATACTTGAGGCAAACATGAAATGGTATTACTCGTGGCACTCTAGCTTGTTTCCTGAATGTTTTGAGGATCTTTTAGGGGAAGCACTGATTGATATTATGTGTATGTTTTCCATCGCATACGAGTACATGAAGTTACCACCAATCATGAACATCGAACTAAATTGGATTACTTAATACTACATGCTCATATGTGTTCATTGTGAGTAACCTTCTTGGTTGATTATTACATGCTTGTTTATGAGTTAAATAAACATGATTGAGATCTCGACATGGATATTTGCTATACATGATCGAGGACAACCTACTTTGTTGCCCTCCTATCACTGTTATTGTGTATATCTTGAGTTTATAATGTTATCAACTACGGGCATGATGGTTACAACCACAATTATGGGCATGGTGGCGTTCGTTTCCTCTGGGTAGCATCGGGCTACCAGTCGGTCTCGACTACCATGGTCCTCGATGATTATTAGGATATCACCTAATGTTTGGAGTTGGGGAAAAATGATGAAGACTGAATCAAGATCGGCCGTCTCCAGCAATTGCAAGGAAAACAATATCCTTTGGTATATGATAAAACTGTATTCGCTTGGTTCCTTGAGGACCTCGGAAGGTAGAGTTACATGTTATTACTTGTTCATTATTTCTTGTACTTGCTTGCAACTCATGCATAACATGACATGTTTTCAAAAAGGGCTTTTCAAATGTTAAAAACGCTTGCGAAAATCCTTATTCTAGTAGCCCTCATTGAGCTAAGTGTTGGTTTAGCTCATCCATCTTTCTTGACCATTTCGGGTTAATTGAGGCAACTTGGGATAGAAAGCCCCAGCAATGTGTTGAATTGGATTTTCTACCATTGATGATCATGCTGGTTATCGTGATATATTCTCTTGTGTATTACTTCTAAGTTATGTGAGTTTAGTTACATTGAAGGATTATAGTTATTCTTTTGGACTTGCGGGTTGTAGATTAGTAGTTATTACTTTTTGAAGCCTAGGTGTAGTAGTTGAATCTATATGATGTAATTTGGAAGATCTAGGTCTTGTAAATATGTATACAATGGTTGTAAATTTTAATTATTAGTGATGAAGTTTGTATAATATGTTTATTAAAATTCAGTTATTAATAAGTTGTGTAATTGTGATGATTAACAACTTGGATGTTTGGTTTGTAGAAATTAGAGCCCGGGCTAGTGTCATGTGCCTTAGCGAACCTAAAAGAAGTGATCTTCTTAAGCCCGTGGCATCACGATCTCAGATTTTGAAGTTTTCTTAAATTAAATTTAATCTCGTCTGTGTCGTTAATGCGGTATTAGAGACCACTACAGAAATTAAGGAAATGGGACCGTGACAGGTGGTATCAGAGCTTAGCTTGTTCGCTAGGTATAAGCTGGGTCTAAAACCCCTGGTCCTTGGGTAGGAGTCTATAAGTGAAAGGATAGTCGTATTTGATCTATGTGCTTATGTGGTATGTGTAAATGTGTTCAATGTGCCTTATGTGTAACCAATGTGCATTAATGTTAGTATTTTGTTCTACATGATCTGCATCCATGTCTTGACCCATGGGTAATCTCTTAAGATTATGGATGGCTGGAGGGATAGACTTGAAGGTCAATGGAGTTAGATGAAGGTGATGCTTAGGATGAACTCCTTACTCATAAAGGATTAGATCTCCATGGATTTTAAATGAGAGCTTGAAGGTTGATACACCTTGGAGTCATTCTATCTCTGGCAGTCACAAGTAAATTCATTTATAGGTTATGAAGTTAACACCGGATGTAAATCAGTTGAGATTTTATGGTTATATAGTAATGTGATTAAAAGCTAAACCTTGTTATGATTGTATGTGTGTTATGAATTTTGATTTAAGATCATGAGGTGTAGAAGCTATGAGGTAAGTTGGACCCCCTAGTATACCATTCTTTGATATTCCAAATCCCTATTTGTTGATGTGTTAGCCCTTATTGATTGCATATGATACTTCAATATTCTTTTGTTTCGTATAGCAGTTATTGAGTACCCTTTATTTGTTGAATCTTGGACTTGACAGTTTTTGAATACCGCTTTGCTTAAATTGTTATCTTTGATCGTAAGCAATGAATTTTTCCCTCCTTCTTTGTACACTTCTGGGATTCCTCTAAAATCTTTGGCCCTTATTCATTTGCTATATTAATTGATTCTTATTCCTCGAGCATGTTATTATAGTTGTCAGGTTCACCTTTTGAATGGTAAGACTCACCATTTAGTAGTCGAAAATTAGAACTTGATTGTATTAATATGATACATGACATCAGGTCTTAATACTACTAAGTGGATGATAAAATTTCAAACCCAAAATTAAGTATAAAATCTTAAAGGTAATCGGTTGTTGCCGAATCTATAAGAATTGAGTTACTACTATATGGTTAAGGATGAGCTATATGTCTTGAGGGATAATTGTGATCTACCTTAATCCTCGTTATCTTGTCAAAGTGCATGGATTTTAAGTATGAAGGTTTAAGTAGCTAGGCTATTGATGGATTGGAGTTATAAACCTCCTATTCATCTATCCGTACTTGGAGACAATATTGGCATAAGAATTGATCCCTTTATTTAAAATGAAGTATAAAAGTGGGATAGGGGTATATAGATGATTGACTATAAGAATTGCATATCGAAGATTTCAGAGTCTTTTGTGGACAAATACATTGTCTTATATCTCCTAATGACAACCTTGAGTGTACATCTTTCAATTAAAAGGTTGTTTGATAGGTAATCCTAGTTTGTTGGGTGTTAAAGTTGTTTGGCTTTAAAATTGACTGATGGAGAAAGGAAGGAAAAGAAAGAATGATGCCCTGCTGACTTAACCCTTGATGTATAAATGGATTACTTGAATTCACTGATAGTGACTTGCGAGATTTTGTAGATACGAAAGTTATAAGATTATCAAAATGAAGCTACTCATGAGTAAGATTTTGATCAGACCACTTAAATTGTAAATACAAACTACAATTTGATGAATTTGGCCTTGGATTATATGGTGCTATAGAGAGTTGAGAACCTTAGCTAGGTAAAGTGTCTTATTTACTTTGCATATAAATTGGGGTGTGACAAGATAAGGATAAGAAGTTAAAACCAATCGATGATTAGAGGGTGTCTTTGTGAACTTTGCATCAATTCAAGTCCACTAACTTTTGATTGATTTCTCATTTTTTGGATTAATTGTTATCCCCGAGAGACTCTTTGTATGGTTTAGAAATGTTATGTTTGTGAGAGAGGCATATGATCCCAATGGATAAAACTAGGGAAGTGTTACTAAGGATTAGAAATTGACAAGATAATGACCAAGAGGCGATTGACGAGAATTAAGGTATTTTGAGAATTGATACGGTTTTCTACTATATGTTCATTGTTGTTATTAGAGGATGATTTATAAATGAAAGCCATATTGAAGTTGAGTAATGGTTTTAGGGACTAATCAATTTACCTTTGAGGCTATTTGAAGTGATTAGTTGAGTTAGATGATTCAAATTGTTGATTCCATTCATAATGGTAATGACTATCATGTTTGAGGAATGAAGAACTTATACTCCAAAATTTGAGTTTGAGGCATGTGAGTTTGACATCTTACTCTTCCTTGGGTCAGTTGCCATTATCAGAATGTTTATATCTTCCAAAACTGTTGCCTCATTTATTGGGCTGACCCTTTTGACATTCGTAATTCCCTTCCATTTCCTTGATGTCTCTCAAAAAACAATTGAGAGTTCTTGATAACTCATTTGTCTACCTTATTAGGTTTGGTCTATTGGAAGGGTGGATATTATAATTGTTGTTTCACTATTTCACTAGTCCAATTGGCATCCTCTATTCGTCATCATCCTTTTGTTGTTTTGTTGGGCTTATTTATTTGTTGCTCAAGCAATCTTCTTTTACCAATTGCTATTTCTTTCCCTGGAATCGATTCAATTCTATGTAGTAATCATTAATAGGTCCCATGAACGTGCTATTCATTTTGACTTGACCATCACCCATACAAGTGAGTTGAACCCCCTTAACATACCCTTAATCCAATGTTAATTCCGCTAATTCATTGAGTTTGTTGATTGAATTCCTTTGAAAACCTATCATACGAATTTGTGGACCCTACATTCATTGTTATTGATTCCAATCCAAGACATTTACACTTGTTTCTCCTATCATTTGCTTCGGGATCTACTAGTTGTTCTACATCTTGATCTATTAATTCCTTGAGCTAGATATTGATACCTTTCCATTTAACTTATTACATTCTTTAGTAGAATACTTATTTCTTATAGGGTGCGAACCTTGGGATAAATGTTGGATTTGGCTTGGTTGCGTAAATGACAAAGGAGGACTACAATGAATGAATTGCGAGGGTGCAATTTTGTTAAAGGAGGGAGGATGTGAAGCCCCGCACGTATGCATTCCTATTTTCATATAGTTTTATATAAATTCAAGGTGCACTTAAATCGTTTTATTTGCATTCACGTACTTCTATGATCATTCGTATCATTTTACATGCAAATATGTGCAATCACGTGTATTTAGGTATTTTAACTATCGTAGGTATTAAATAAACTTTACCAATTTAAACTAGCAACCAATTAGTTAAGAACTAACTAAAAAGAGCAAACTAACAGATGTCATTAAGTTAAGAGTGCAAATTGGTCAAAAGGCATAAAAACAAAATATCCTACCTAACTATATCTATTATCTAAACAAATATATATACATTCACACACATATCATACTACACACACACACAAATACTGCAGCACACACACACACGACTGGAACATAAGAAGAAGAAGAAGAAGAAGAGGAAGAAGAAGAAGGAAAGGTAAAAAATCAAAGGATTCTTGCATCTTCTAGCTAGCTTCTTGCTCCTTTTGCTTCTAACTCCAAGATTAAGGTGAAGGATATTTTTGAAAAGCTTTGTAAAAGACATATGAAGCATGTTTGATGAATTATGTATGTGTATTGAACATAATGATGGAATATATGAGCTTGTTTTATGAATTTGAGCTTAGTGTTGTCATGTTATGTCATCTAGGGTTTCAAGAGGTTAATGTAGTGTTTTTCTTGGCTTGAACTTGTTCTATTAGCTTTGATGATTTTGAAGAGTATTACATGAGTCGTATGATGCATTATATGTGTGGAATATGTTCAAAGTGGTTATAAGGAGAGAAAAAGCAAAATTGAACTTGAATGCTTAGGATAAGTTTATGGTTATGGATAAGGTTATAACTTGATAAGTGATGATCTAGAGGTTGTAAAGTTGTAGAGTTTGTGTTTGGAGTAATGGCTAAGGTTTAGAGTTAAGAGGTTGAGCAAAAGAGGCAAGAAAATGCAGATTCGTATATTTTGCTGTTAGGTCTGGGCGACTAAAGTTAGATCTGGCCAACCAAATAGTCGCCCGGAAGTCACTGCCGGGCAAGTCAAGTCGGATCCGGTCGATCGGATAAGTCGACCGGACAACAGACAACTTTGCGCAATATTTTTTCAGAAGCCATATCTCACGCGATTCAACTCCGAATTGAGTTCCGTTTGATTCTTAAACTATTTACAGTCGATAAGCTTCAATTCTATACTAAAATCAGAGTAATTGGAGTTCATAAAAGTAGGGAAATTAACTATTTATGTTAGGATAATGCAAAAGCACTGAAGCTGTTTAGTTATATCAAGTTGCTCTTGATCAGAGCTATCATGTTGATTACTTTGCGCAATATTTTTTCAGAAGCCATATCTCACGCGATTCAACTCCGAATTGAGTTCCGTTTGATTCTTAAACTATTTACAGTCGATAAGCTTCAATTCTATACTAAAATCAGAGTAATTGGAGTTCATAAAAGTAGGGAAATTAACTATTTATGTTAGGATAATGCAAAAGCACTGAAGCTGTTTAGTTATATCAAGTTGCTCTTGATAAGAGCTATTGTTTAAATGACCAACTTGCAAGTTCTTGTTATTATGTGTTAATATTAAAGAAGCTTACATGAAATATGTTGTGGGTATTATATGTCCATATGAATGCATGATTGACACGAACATACGATGCCAAATATGAAAGATACTTGATCCAAACATGAAATGGTATTACTCATGGTACTCTAGCTTGTTTCCTGAATGTTTTAAAGATCTTTTAGGGAAGCATTGATTGATATTATGTGAATGTTTTCCATCTCATACGGGTACATGAAGTTACCACCAATCATGAACATCGAACTAAAGTGGATTACTTAATACTACATGCTCATACGTGTTCATTGTGAGTAACCTTCTTGGTTGATTATTACATGTTTGTTTATGAGTTAAATAGACATGATTGAGATCTCGACATGGATATTTTCTATACATGATCGAGGGCAATCTACTTTGTTACCCTCATATCAATGTTATTGTGTATATCTTGAGTTTATACTGTTATCAACTACGGGCGCGACAGTTGCAACCATAATTATGAGCATGGTGGCGTTCGTTTTCTCTGGGTAGCATCGGGCTACCAGTCGGTCTCGACTACCATGGTCCTCGGTGATTATCCAGATATTACCTAATGTTTGGAGTTGGGGAAAAAAGATGAAGACTGAATCAAGGCCGACCGTCTCCAGCAATTGCAAGGAAAAAAGTATCCTTTGGTATATGATAAAACTGCCTTCGCTTGGTTCTTTGAGGACCTCAGAAGGTAGAGTTACATGTTATTACTTGTTCATTATTTCTTGTACTTGCTTGCAACTCATGCATGACATGACATGTTTTCAAAAAGGGCTTTTCAAATGTTAAAAACGCTTGTGAAAATCCTCGTTCCCGTAGCCCTCACTGAGCTAAGTGTTGGTTTAGCTCACCCTTTTTTTTTGACCATTTCAGGTTAATTGAGGCAGCTTGGGATAGAAAACCCCAGCAATGTGTTGAATTATATTTTCTACCATTGATGATCATGTTGGTTATCGTGATGTATTCTCTTGTGTATTACTTCTAAGTTATGTGAGTTTAGTTACACTGAAGGATTGTAATTATTCTTTTAGATTTGCGGGTTGTAGATTAGTAGTTATTACTTTTTGAAGCCTAGGTATAGTAGTTGAATCTATATGATGTAATTCGGAAGATCTAGGTCTTGTGAATATGTATACAATGGTTGTAAATTTTAATTATTAGTGATGAAGTTTGTATAATGTGTTTATTAAAATTCAATTATTAACAAGTTGTGTAATTGTGATGATTAACAACTTGGATGTTTGGTTTGAAGAAATTAGAGCTCGGGTTAGTGTCATGTGCCTTAGCGAACCTAAGAGGAGTGATCTTCTTAAGCCCGTGGCATCACGATCCTGGATTTTGAAGTTTTCTTAAATTAAATTTAATCCCGTCTATGTCGTTAATGCGGTATTAGAGACCACTACAGAAATTAAGGAAATGGGGTTATGACACATACAATGACAATGACAATCAGATGCTCATATGCCTAGAAAAGGGACTATTGAGGAAGAAAGAACATCTTCTTAACACATAAGGAGAAAAAATGTACGATTAAGGAAACACAACTAAAGGCACACAATGACAACGGCTACCCGACACTCTTCTAAGTACCTTTATTTTATTCACTGCCCTTACTTGGCCTTTGCAGGTATTGTAAGACCCGACACGAGACCGCATCTGCATTTGGATCATACAATGTATAATTAAATCATTTTATGTGCATTTATATTGTTTTAAGTGCATTTACCTTATTTTACGTGCATTTGCATCGTTTAACGTGCATTTGTGTCTTAGAACGTGCGTTAAGCAATTTAGATGTCATAGGTATTAATTAAATTCTACCTATAAACAATAGTTAACTAAAATAATTGAATTAGAACTAAATGGCAAGCTAGCAAAATTCTTTTAGTTAGAGGGGCACTGTTATCTTTTGGTCAACAAGTACATATCCTACCTAACACATAACACACAAACACCACAATACACACATAACACACACGACATATACTACACACACTACACTCACTCGGCCAAGAAGAGAAGAGGGAAGAGAAGAAGAAAAAGAAGAAAGAAAGAATGGAAGAAGGAGGAAGAAGCAATTTCAAGCCATTCTCTTGCACTCTCTACCATTTTCAAGCTTTATCTTACATCTTCAACCATATTTCTTGCATTCAAACTTAAGATCTAAGCTGAGGGATGTTTTCAAAAGCTTTCCTAAAGCCATATAATTCATGGTTATGTGTTCATCATGTTTGTTGAGCATGATCAAAGTGTATATAGGTTTACTTTATGCATTTGAGTTTGAATTGATAAGATAGGGTTTCATGACTTGGGTGATGTGTGGGTATTGCTTATATTTGTTCTTGAATGCCAAAGTAATGTTTAAATATGGGTACTACTCTTGAAGTGAAGTTGGATGAGTGAGAAGACCATTTATAGGACAAGTCTTGAACATTGATTTTTGTTGATGTTTTGTAGTTTTTAGATTGTGTGCCCTAATGATTTTATGATGGAATTGAGTCTATATGAAAGTTATAGCATGCTTGAATGATGTTGGGAATATGGTGATTGGAGGAGAATTGGTGTGTGTGCAAAAGAGTTGCAAGAATGGTAACAAAATGAAGTTGAAGTCAACACGATCGGACCACTAAGCAATAGTGGTGCCATTTATCCGATTGTGACATCCGGTCATGATCAACATGACCAGATATCAGTTCCGGACTTGGTTCCTGTCATTTGTCTTTTTAAGTCATGTGTTCAAGTGTTGCCATCTTATGCTTGAGTGTTTTACGTACCTAAGATCTTCTACTTACATGATATCGTGCCCTTGATTCTAGTTCAACTTAAATGTTATATATGGAAAATGATTATGTGATTGGCATGGCATCATTTAAGTGTTCATACACGCAAGAGAATTATATGCTTACTTGTTATATCATGGATACTACTCTTGTGATAGAGACAACCTACCTTGTTGTTCTCCTAGTCCCTCTCTCGCTTGGTGTCTTTCCTTGGAGAGTTAGGGAATTATATTATGAATATATACATCAAGGTTGCAACCTTCTAAAGGCCTGGTAGAGTTCGATGGCCACCGGGCAGCATCAGGCTTGTCGGTCATAGCCTCGACTGCCATGATCCTATTCTTTGAGGGGAATATCCAGAACCCTCGGTTGTTGGTGGAGTTTGGTGTGTTCCTTTAAAGACTTGATCCTCGGTTGTGGTGTGGGGTTATTGTTACTTGATTTAAAGTAGAAGCCGTCATTGTCAACAATCATAGTTACTCAAGTATCCTTTTACAATGAGTATATCTTGCTCTTGTTCTTGATTCTATTGTTTATATTCGAGTTATAGCTTGCTTATTTCTATGTGCATTTAAATATGCATAACATATTTTATCAATCAATTTGCGAAATGACAAAAGGTTTGTGAAAATCCTTCCCATTTCCTCCCTCATTGAGCTAGTCGTAGCTCACCATTTTCTCTACTATTTTAGGAGAGGTTGAGCCGAAGCAGGCCCCTCAAGACGCTGGTGATACCCCTTGGTATGATATCACAGATTTCTGTCTTATGTGATCCTCGTTGGTTGAAGTAATTAATGAACTACTAGATGTATTAACTTATTCTTTTGGACAATTATGATGTAATTAATTACTATTATTCTTTTGAGACCTAAGAACCTAATTGTTGGTTAGAGATTATGTATGAACAGGTGGTTCGAGGTCTTGTAAATATGTAACCCTCGAGGTCTTGTAAATATGTAACCGGTTGTGGAAATTCCTTTAAGGCCGAAGACTTGGTTGTCTTGTGAAACATTTGTGGTTTATAAAATGATGTTTAGGTTGTTAAGTTGTTAATCACAAATTTTAAGCGTTATGAACATCATTTCCGGCCTTAGCCTTTGCAAGTGTCCGGGTCGGGGCATGACAAGTGTGGTCCATAGACTTTGTTTACGTTGTCGAGGATGCTTCGTCCCAGTAGCTAGGTATAGAGCAACCCTGAGGTCTCCTCAAAAGTATCCAAGAAGGGAAAGTCTAATGCCCTAATCCCTAATCATCCTGAGGCTCTAGCCCCCGACAATACTGACCCTAAGAAAAGGGCAAGATAGAACAGGAATCCTCCCCCAAGAGGTAGTAGGATAAGTAAAAACTTGCCAGATCAGGGGTAGTCATTGTTGACCAGCCTATTGAGCTAGGCGAGACTCCAACCCCTTAAGAAATCGCCCTAATGCCTCTGGCTTATGCAGGACCTTATTTAGTGGTATATCAATCATTACTCTGATTGTTTGTGTGTCAAAGTAATGTTTCAGCTTTTGTGAGGTTGTTACTAAAGCGAGGGCTATTCATTTCAATAGTTGAGTATCTTAGCTCTTCCCCTCTGAGAACCTTGCTTATATAGTACACAAGTCTCTACTGTCTTCTTTCTTCCTTGGCTAGTATGGTTGTTACTATTGCGGCAGTACTAGCCAGACAAAGGGTCAATTTATCACCTAGATCTAGTCGGCACAACAGTGGAGATGACTTGAGATATTCTTTTAAATTCTCGAATGACCTATGGCACTGCTCTGTCCATTGGAAATCCTTTGGTTTCTTGAGCACTTTGAAAAAAAAGAGCATATTTGTCTGCAGATCTGGATATAAAACGGGTTAATAAAACTACTTTCCCAACTAATGATTGAGCTTCTTTGTTGCTTCTAGGTAGGCTCATTTCCAGGAGACCTTGGATTTTTTCTGGATTCACCTCTATACCTCGGTCGGTTATTATAAAGCCTAAGAATCCCTATATTTTACACCAAATGCGCATTTTTCAACATTGAGCTTGATCCTGAAATTCTCCATAGTGACGAATGTTTCAACGAGGTCAACCGTGTGTGTTTGGGCACTTATAATTTTTACTAGTATATCATCCACGTAGACTTCCATGTTTCGACTGATCTATGCCTCAAAAAACCTTGTTAACCATTCTCTAATAAGTAGTCCTGACATTTTTTAGTCCGAAAGGCATCACCTTATAGCAATAGGTGCCAAAGTTGGTTATGAATACTTTTTTCTCTTCGTCTTACAGAGCTATTCTGATCTGGTTATACCCTTTGAAGGCGTCCATGAATGTGAGAAGCTTTTAGTCTGAGGTTGCATCCACCAGTTGATTTATCCTAGGTAGTGGATAGCAGTCCTGTGAAGCCCCGCACGAAACATCATATGCATATCATACCATTAAATATGTGTTTACGATGATTTAAGTACATTTATATAGTTTTAGGTACATCTACATCATTTTTCGTGCATTTACATCGTTTTACGTACATTTGCATTGTTTACCATGCATCTAAATTCAATTACTTGCATTTGAGTGTTTTAAATATCGTAGGCATTAGTTAAAATCCACCATATAACAATAGCTAACTAAATCAATTACAATAGAACTAAATGGCAAGCTAGAAATTAACATTTAGTTATAAGGGCATATTGGTCTTTGGGCCTTATAAAATATCCTACCTAACATAAACACACACAATACACTCTACACATACAAAAATACTACAACACACACACACACATCTGATCTCACACACACATACATGACTGAGAGGAAAGAAAAGAGGAAGAAGAAAAAAAATAGGAAGATAAAGGAAGAAGAAGGGAAATTAAGCTATTTTCTTGCATCTATTAACTCTAGCTTGTATCTTCAACATCAAATCTCGCATTCAAACTCAAGAAAAAGGTGAGGGATGATTTTCAAATGTTTTATAAAGGCATACAACTCATGGTAGAGTGATCTATATGTGTGTAAAGTATGATTGAACTAATATGTATGATAGATGTAGGATTTGATCTTGGTTTTATTTTTTAGGGTTTCAAGACTTAATGATTAAGCTCCATTGTGCTTATTCTTGTTCTTGTAAGCTATCAAAATGCTAAATATGATTACTACACTTGATTTGAAGTATGAAAATAGAAGATGTATCTCTAGGAGGTAAATCTTGGTGGTTGAGCTTGTAATGTGTTGTAGTTGCTAGTTTGAGCACTTTGGATGTTTCTATGATGGTTCTAGCTTTAATTGGTGCTTAATACATGTTTAAATGTTGGTTAAGGAGTTCTAATTGAAAGGAAATTGATGCATGACCTTAGTTAGTTCAAGAATGGTGAAGAAAGAGGTGTAAAAACATGAATTTCAGTGTTGCGATTGCTTTGACAGCTCCAGTCGGATGAAGGATTCGGTCGAGGGAGCTCACCCGACTCCCTCATCCGACTCCCACTGCTTGAGTCAGTCGAAGGAGCCGGACGAGTCCCCTCGTCCGACTGCCCTACCCCTTTTGCGCAACATTTTTCGAAAGGCCATATCTCACTCAACTCAACTCCAAATTGAGTTCCGTTTGATTCTATAACTATCTACATTCGATAATATTCGATTCTAGACCAAAATCAGGTTATTTGTAGTTTGGGAGAATAGGGAAATTATCTGTTTAATTTAGGCTAATGCGGGAGCATTAAAGTTGTTCAGTCATTTGATGTACTTGGGTTGCATTGATACCAACTTGTTTCATGGACATAAAAGGATGTTAATTGTAGCATGATTGAGGTATATGAAGGTAGGTGGTTGTGTGGCATGGAATATTATATTTGACCATGAACTAATCAATTACATCGAACTACTATGAACTTGATTCTTTTACCTTGAACTTGTACACATTAAATGTGCATACGAAAGTCATGCTTGCAAGTCTTAGGTTCACTTTGTACTTGTCAATCTAAAATCTTGCATGGCAATATTGTGAATGCTACATATATATGAATTGTATGGGCACGACTTGGTTGCAACCTCTCAATTGTTAAAGGAAGGGATCAAAGGTACACACGGTAGTGATAGTGGTAGACATCTTTTGAGGTGTACACAGCTATGATAGTGGCAGACACTTCCCTACCCTATTAACTCTTATATTGCTTGTGGTTGGGCCTATACGGAGCAAAGTGTACATGGCAGTGATAGTGGCAAATACTTTTTCGGTGCACACGACTGTGATAGTGGGAGACACCTCTTGAATCCGTATAAGCCATCATCCTTATCGGGTTTTAATCTCTTGATCATGTCCAGAATGTATATATATATGCTTCGATGTGTGGTTCCTACTCTTGCTTGGCCCTTGAGGTCCTCAGAGAGTAGAGATGGATTATCATGTTATAATTGTTTTCTTGATTCATGTTCTACTATATGTTTACATTGAATATATGCAGGATCAGGTATGATTTAGTTGTGAATTTCATTTATATGTGCATGGCATGGTTTTGAAAATAGATTTTGAAATGATAAAAACGATTGCAAAAATCCCTGTTCCCCGTGCCCCTCACTGAGCTAAGTGTTGGTTTAGCTCAGCCCTTTTTTTATGACAATTACAGGTAATGATGCTTGAGTTGACTTTGCAAGCTAAAGGAAAAGATTGCATAGGTGAAAACCTTCTTGTTATAATGGTAGAATGTTGTATAAATATATGTGATACTTGATGTAAATTGTAGGATCTAGATCTTGTAAGTTTGTATCCGGTGATAGTTGTTATGTAATTTGATGGATTATGATTGTAATATTAACTATTAGTGATGAAGTTTGTATAATATGGGTATTGGATTAATGCAACTTTAAGCTGATGAACATTCTAGAGAGACCTAGAAGCTTGATAATTGGTTAGTTATTATGTGTGAAACGGTGAAGCTGAAGTCTTGTGAATATTTTATGATTTGTTGCAATCATTTAAGGCCGATGTTTTGGTAGTCACTTAGAACTTTGATGGTATGTACCGTGGATATATAATTGTTAAGTTATTAATTACAGGTTTTAAGCAATTCGAATGTCATGTTCCGGTCTTATCCTAGCGATGGGTTGGATTCAGGGCATGACAAGTCCTTGAGGCAAGCCTTGTTGAGGTTGGTATAGTTGACATAGAGCTACCACTTACAATTAGGCTTTGGTACCAACACTACATTCGCTAGCCACTCGGGGTATTCAACCTCTCAAATATGGCCATCTTCTAGTAGCTTTTTCACTTCCTCTAGGATGTTATGGCTTTCTACTATACCAAATTGCCTTTTTTTGGTGAATAGGCTAGTGAGTTGGGTCCACGTTTAAGTGCTGAACAACTATGCTTAGATCTACTCTTGTCATATCAGTTGAAGGCTAGGAAAATATATGTACATTACTCAAAAGAAAGTTGATTATACATTTTTTATGTTCTGGTAGAAGGCCGCTACTGACCTTGACCTTCTTGTTAAGGACCAACTCTATCTCTTTCAGTTCTTCCGTTGGAGTTGGCCTCTTTTTCTTCTCTTATTCCTTGGGGAGTTTTGACAACTATGCTACTGGTCCTAGAATCGTTAGGGATACTGCATAGCATTCCCGAGCTAGAAGTTGATCGCCCTTTTATAGTAGTTATCCCTATTGGAGTTGGGAATCTCAGCTTCTAATGGTAAGGGGAGGTTACGACGTAGAATTTGTTCAAGCCTACTCGTCCCATGATTCCATTATAAGCGGACCTATAATCCATTATGATAAGTGTATCATAATGGTCACTTTCTTTTCACCTGTCCCCAAGGTTAGAAGTAGGTTGATGATGCCTTATGGTTGAAAATATTCTCATTTGAATCTGGACAGGGTTCCTTTCATAGGCCTTAGATTAATGATCGATGCCAAGCTTGAGAAAATCATTCAGGAACAATATTTCTACCGAGCTAATTGTATCGACCATTATTCTCTTCACAAAGAAGTTGAAATTGTTACCTAGATCAACATGGGATTTTCATGAGGGACGATGACTCCTATGAGATATTCTTGGGTGAAGATTATCTATTCTTCCTTCTCTGTTCTAGCCGTGAGGGGTTCACCTCTCCCCGACCTCAGGTAAGATTTCCTTCATGCCCTCGTTTCACCTTTTGCTGTAGGACCACTTACTATAGTATCCATGACCCCTACGTGCCTGTTTAGTTGTTTAGGTTTGGGGCTTTGATCTTGATCTCGTTGGAGTTTTTGCTCCATCTGGCCTCTTCGTTCTCTGATTAGGTAATCGACGAGTCTCCCCATTCTAACCAAAGGCTCGATTTCGTCCTTCAGCTATTTCCATTCTTCGGTGTCATGGTCGTTGTCATCATGGAATTTGTAATATTTGTCTTTGTTATTTTTGTCTAGGTTACCATTTGTAATACCTTAATGTTTTAGTGGCAAAAAAAAGAAAGAAATATATATCATGTGGCCAACGTGACCACATGATAAGAAAAGCTAGAAAGCATGGCCAAATTGGCCATTATAGAAAAGTAAATTATAATGGCAGACTAATTCATATATGTGTTCTTTAAACAAATAAAAGAAATTCCATTTAGCTAAAGTAAGTTTTATTGGTGGCTTAAATTAATATTTGTCAAAGTCATGACCAAACTTTGGCCTTTAAGAATTCTTAATGGAGATTCCAATAGACTATTTTAATCAAATGTGCAACCATATGGATTATTTTAATGTTAAGGTGCAATATTTTTGGGCTATAAATTAAGTACCATATTCTCTTTTGTTACAAAGAATGAAAGTTTGCAGTGAATCATCATACCCGTGCAAGGCATAGGATAGTAGGAAGTCCAACTTTTATTATTTGGATTTGGTGATTTTTGGCATCTAAAGCTTTTCGTTAATTTCTGTAAGTAGTTTATCTTTCCTTTTGATTTACCCTATTTGTTGTTCTACAAATATCGTTCAGTTTGTTATTCTGTTATTCTGTTATTCGCTCGTAATTATTGTTCAGTTATCTGTATCGATCCTTCTGATAAGTCAAATCTGAGCCTTTGATTCAGGTCCTACGAATTATACAAGCTATGTATCGAATCCTATGCGGCTGGGAGTTAATTAGCCGTCTCTGCTTGTTATTCTGTTTAAACGTGTGACCGCGCTGCTATTAAGTAGCCACAGCTTGTTATAGTGTCCCGTAGTGACTGATATTATTTCGTGATTATTTGACTATTTTATTGATCTTTAAACCTTAACTTTTCTTCGGGGTAAATCTACTTACTGAGCATTGTTTCGCTTACTCCTTTCATTTTCTCTTTACAAACAACAAAGTTAGATCGAGATTTACCGGGCTAGAAATCACGTGACTAGAGCTAAAGATTCGAGTGGATTTATTGAGAATTATGATTATTATTAATTTTGGAGAATTCTAATATAATTAAAGATTAAATGTTTATTTTGGGACTGTAGAAGCTCTTGATTATTTATTTATTAATAGATTATAGCTTGTTTTATCGAGAGATTTGAGCTTTACGGGCTTAGGAAGACTTGTCTTTCTAGGAGTGCGACGGTCTCGGAAACCGCGTTAAATTTCAGGGTGTGACACCATTCATCTTCTTTGGCCATTTTAGATTTTTCTTTCCACGGATTTCATACAGGATCTCAACTCTTGGAGTATTTAATGAAGTGTATTCTTTATACCTCTTTTTTTGTCGAGCTCTCCTGCTTTCCTCTTGATGACCCTTTCTTTTTGTCAATTTCAAAGTCCTTTCCTCTTCCTGGGTTGTGTCTTTCGTCATCCATTTCTTTCTCCCGCTTGGCCAGTGTTACCTCCACTTAATATATGTATTTCTTTGCTCTACCTATTAGCTTCGAGAGGGTTTGCAGGGCCTTATGAGCTAGCGAGTCCTGAAAGGACTGTGACTTCAAACCCTGCATAAAGGCTACTAGAGCGACAGACTGTTATATGTTCGGCATATCGAGTGGTGCTTGCTTGAATCTCTGCGGTATTCTCGAAGGGTTTCCCTTCTCCATTGCTTGATGTTTAGCAAGGAAGCTGTGAGCTTGGAGGGTCATTTGCTGCTATCAAAGCAGTCCAAAAACTCGTTAAACAAATGCTCATAGTTCCTGATAGATCCAGTGAGTAATTTTGAGAACCATCTATAAGCTACGCCAACCAGGGTAGTAGGGAAGGCTTTCCACTTGACCAGGTCAAATACATCATAAAAATTCATGTGATGATCAAAGACCTATAAATGATCTTCAGGATCTATTGTTCTGTTGTATGTGGGTAAAGTAAGGAGCTTATAACCCTTTGGGATTAGTTCTTCTTGAATTTCTTTTGATAGAGATCGGTTCCCTTGGTGATAATGCTCATAGCGTACCTATGAAGCCTCATGCCTTTCAAACCTTGCTGCTTGCAACCTGGCTCTGGTATTTTTTGGTCCATCAACCAGCTCAATATAATCTGTATTGTCATCTTATACTTTAAAGCGGGAGGCTGACCTCTCTGCCTAGGTGCATTGTGTACAGATGGGCTGCTTGAGGCTAGGCTAGAGCTATCCTTAGGGCTGTAACGAAGCCTTGAGTTTGTATAAACTGATTCATTGCTCTTTGTAAGTTGTGGAACATCTGTACCAAGGTCGGCAAGTCTACTTCTTGAGATAATGAGGCCATATTTGGCTGGATTATCATGGTTGGTATTGTTTTCGCTACGATGGTCATCATAAGGGGATCTCTGGTGGCCAGAGGTAGTGGATGAGTGAATGTTGGTGGAGTTGTATTACCTACTCCTGGAAGTTGAGGCTCATCATGAGGTCGAACGTCACTGGTTGCCTGACTCCTTGTAGGTACCATGTTGGTTTCTCAATGGGATGAACAAGTCTTTCCCATAGACGACACCAAACTGTTAAGGTCGAAATCGAGCTAGGACTCCAGAATTAGGCTTGAACTCTACTTCTGTGCCTAACAGTTGATGGATCCTCGTTGGATTACTTGTAAAACAAAGGACCTAGGATGGTGCCTAGGTTCCCACTCTGATACTTAAGTCAGTAATGGAAAAAGATAGCTCAAATAGAGCTTAGATAGGCAGTAAAATAATGTAGATTGCTTAATGAGAATTCGTTACCCCTTTTGTTTATTGTTGATACCTATTTATAGGTGGAGTTGGACTTATAATGCAGTTGAAGGAAAAGTGGGGCTGACCCACGATGGACGTGGCGGCTGCTTCCCATGGTTTTCGAGCTCTTAGGCGTATGTTTGCCTAAGTTAGTTGTGATTACCTTTGAATGGGTCAAACACGTTTCACGCAGTTAACTTTGCCTTTATGTTGGGTTACGACCTAGTAGTATTTAGGTGCCACTATTTAGTCCAGCCTTCCTTTGTAGTTTTTGGGCTTTACATTGGCTTGGGCTATATTTTATGGCCCTGAAAGCTCATATAGTGTATGACCAACAAAAAAAGCTCATTTGTGGATTATTTTATGCAAATATTTTACGTATAACATGCTAGATTATAGAAGATATTTTTGGCATCACAGTTTTTCCATTTTATTAATAAATAAAACTGCATAAAACAACCAATTGCTTATATAGTGGATTATTTAATGCAACTCTGTTAAAAATAGAGAACATATTTTCTTTCAATGTGGAATCAATCGTAAAATTTGGAGGCAAGGTTTACAAATGCGTGATTGTCAAGTGAAATGTCTAGCTAGGATAACCTTACGAATGGTGAAATTCTTATGGTAAAGGAAGAATACTGTAGGCAATCTTACTTAGACTGATGTTTGGTTCAATCATATATGATATTTGGAGGGAGAGAAATAATAGATTGCATAGAAGCAAAGTCTTCATTAATGAGCAACTAAAATCCAAGATATTTGCAGTTGTTTGATGGAAAATTAAGTTAGGAAACAATTCTAAAAAACAGATTTTTGAATAGGTCGATAGGTAAAGTATGTGATATTGACGAATCACTTACTTAGTAAAAAAGGGAGAAAAAAATCATATATTATTCAATCGTCAATCCTTAACTTCTCAAAGTATTAGCTTACAAGGGAAAATAGAGTATTGCTAGAGCTTAGGATTGTATCACTCGACCACTTTGCCCCTATAGAGTGTAAACTCATATGTTCATCAATGAACAAATAGAGTTCATGTCCCCAAAGTTCACATAATAAGATATACCACATGATATCTTTATTATAAGCTTCATGATGCTAGCATTTAAATGTCCCCAGAGTGTAAACTCGTATGTTCTTCAAGAGTGCTCTCGTAGCTAGTAATACAGGACTAAATGCAATATCATTTATCGAATACCTAATCTAAAAGTTTAAGTTGTTAGAAAGTGTACACTTAATTATTTACTTTTTCCATCACAACTCATCACGTGCAAGCGAGGCCTTTGAGTATACAGATGGTAAATGGGATGATAATGTACTGTTAAAGAGTTGTATACTTAATTAGTTTGATGTCTCTAAGATGGTCCATTACATGCGAGTAAGGTATTTGAGTTGTGCATGTGGGAAATAGGATGATAGTGTCAAGATTTGTGTCTCCAACAATCCCCTTGTCCAATCAATGTTTTTGAGCTATACATGTGATAAGCGGGATGATAGTAACAAAACTTAAACCGAAGACCTTTTTGGTAGTAAGGATTTGATACTATAGTTGTTTACTTTATCCAAAAGATTAAACTGTTAGAAAGTGTATACTTTTTTTTTCTTTGTTCTTTTTTTACCCCTTACCTCCACTTACCCTCCACTCCCACTCTCAAGTGTATACTTAATTACTTTAATGTTTCCGACAGTAATTTCATCTAATACTAATAATCTCTTGGTTTCATCAACTTTATAGGTGGAATTCCGTTGGAAATAGGTAATTTAACACAGCTGCAAGAACTAAGCTTACAAAGTGGACTTCTATCAGGGCAAATTCCATCTTTTCTCTTCAACATGTCCTCCTTGAGAAAAATTGACTTGGCTAACAATAGCCTATCAGGAAGCCTCCCAATGGATGCCAATTGGAGTCTGCCTGTTTTGGAAGAGCTCTATCTTTATTCCAATAACTTAACTGGCCAAATTCCTTCTGACATATGGGAATGTAGAAGGCTTCAAACAATAAACTTGTCAAAAAATAAGCTAACATGTGGCATATCTAGGAAGGTTAAGAATCGGACAATCAAGTACTTCCGCCTTTTTGACAACCGTTTGACAGGTAAGTTCACCAATTTTTCTTTTATAATTTGCCAAGTGCTATTAGAACAGTGCAGTAAAATAAACCCCGACTTACCAAAAAGGGAAGGCTCACTAGAATTAGCATATATATACAAGAATATGTGAGTTATTTTATCAAGTAATTGAGTCCAACATGAGTACTATATGCGCAGTTAATTTAATTTAAGTAGATAATCAGTTAAAGATAATTGGTCATCAATTACATTTTTCCACTTGACCTATTTACTTGATTGATGATAGGATTTAATCATAAACATAAAGTACGCATAAGAAATTGAATCCATCCATAATGTCTATCATAATTACCAAAGAATAGTACACTGTTAATGTGGATTATAATGATCATATATTATTTTTTGAATGTATCTCCTTTATATACCATAACACTAGCAACCAACTATACTTATCATTATCTTAATGGTTCACGATAATGACTTATAAAGATATTTCCATTTTCTTTAAATAAATATAAGTCATGTGAATACTATCATGAAACAAGTTAGTGTTTATTAAAAACAAGTCATTGAGCTAAGGATATCAATATAAGATCACATGAATCAATAATAATTACAACCAATACCTATTAGTTAGCCATGCGATCAACAACCATGAGATCAATGTGTGAGTTCAATAGACGTTCTTCGTTTCTGAACTTCCTCTTTAATCACAACGTAACATACTTTAATTCTATATGTTTAGCAACCCTTGATTATTTATCATTTTAGAGGAGATACTATTACAGATTTATGATAATAAATTTCCAACAGTTTCACAATAGTGTCGACAACTCCAAGTTCTAAAATAAAGTTCTGCAACCATAATGCATGGATTGTAGCTTCAAAACATGCTACAAATTTTCCTTTTTTAATGGATAGCATCACGATAGTCTATTTTCACCTTTCCATGAGATCTCTCCCTTTAATAAAAGGACAAAATAGCAAAAGGCAGACTTTATGCTATTAACATATCCTACAAGATTTGAATCCTAATATCTTATCACTTTAAATGATTAGATCATTTATAGGTCAGCATGTGGTTGTTAGTTCTTTACTGGTATCCAAAAACTTTCTTAATTTATTACTGATTCAACCTATGACTAATTTCTTTGATACATTCATACATTTCACATCATTCTAATGACATTGCATCAATATTAAATATCTCTAAAAAAAAATTTTTCAATGTAGGTCGCTTAAAATAATCCTAATATTCGTTGTGATCTATCACGAAGTAGTTCAATTCTTATCACAAATCATGTATTTCCTTCTTTCATTTCAAAAAATTTTAAAAGAAAATCTTTAGCATCACACAATACACCAAGACATTAGCAACATGCAAAATGTCAACGAGATTCATAACTATTATTAAGCTCAATATACCATTGTCCTGAAGTTGTTTAAGTCTCATAAATAGTCTATTATTTTTGGTCTAATTGACACTTTCATTCATTATCTTTTCAAATGAACCTTTTAGTCCATTATGATTAACATTATTGACGTCGTTAGTCCAACTTGTCTTTTTCGTCTAATTTTTAACGTTAAAATCATGTGACGCGCACGTATATCGTAATATCTCATTTTTTCAAGGGTAAAATTGGCATTAGTATTCTTAACACATGATGTAGTTGTGTTAAATATGTCCAAGCAACAGCTTCAAGAGTTTACACATGTGCACCACGTGTGCACCACGTGATTTTAATGTTAAAAATTAGATGAAAAAAGATGAGTTAGACTAACGACGTTAATAATATTAAACATAATGGACTAAAAGGTTAATTTAGAAAAATAATGGATGAAAGTGTTAATTAAATCAAAGATAATGAACTATTTATGACGTTTACTCTCTCTCTCTATATATATATATATATACATATACATTGATTTCTTAAATTTACACACAATATGATCATTTCTCTAAGTCAAAAATCCTTCATGTGTTCATCCATCGAACCTTTCTCAAGTTCCCCATTAAAATCCAAATTTGTCACATCCATTTGGTGCACTCAAATTCATAATAAGCCACCAATATCATAAATATCTTTAAACAGTCTTTCTTTGAGATTGGAGAAAAAATCTCTTTATGATCAATGTCATCTTTTGGAATGTAATATTTTGCAATTAACCTAGTCTTATCTCATTCACTATTATCATTAGATTTTTGTTTGGTTTCTAAAAGTCCCTTACACTAATGCTTTTAGAACTCTATGACAATTCTACTAGATTATCCCATCATTTAGTTCCATCAACTTCATGTCTTATTTCATGCCATCAATCCATTTATTGAACTCATTACTTTCTATGGCATGTAAAAACAAAATTGTGTCCTTATTGATTCTAATATTGAAGTTTGACTCATGGAAATAAACTACATAATCATCATGAACATCTAACTTTCTTTTTGAGTTCTTTTTAATGCTATTTATTGTGGTTCATCTTTGTCAACTTCTTGTAAGTTAGTATTTACAAGAGTTGATTCCTCCTTTAATTATTGTTCCATGTTGCTAGAAATGACTATTCACATAAACTTGAGGCTCAATATGTTAGACCATTTATAAATCTTATAATGAATATTCTCTTTTTTACTATTTGAAACAATAATAGCAGGAGGTTTGACATCCAAGTTGCTAATGTTCTGTTTGGCCTAACTTTTAGACACTCAAAAGCGCTTCCTGTGAGTTTAGAAACTAAATTAACTTGTTTGGCCTATTTTTAAAAGTACTTTTAGGTAAAAACTGAAGCTGAAAAATGCTAAAAAATGAAAAGTTCCAAATTGGAGCCTTTAAAAAAAGGCTTTTGCGAAACTGTTTTACATAATGTAAAAAGCTATTTTTTTTTCTCAAATATACCCCTCTATATTTTTTAAAGTTCGATATTACCCTTAAAATTTTTAAAAGATCAACGTTGTCTAACAAAGGTCAAACAGTCAACGGATTTTGTTCAACATAACTTCTAACAAAAGCTCTACTCTAAAAATTTTACAACTCAAAAGCTGAAATTTCATAGTTAGACCAAACAGAGCCTAAGTCCAAAGCCAAAGGACCCAGCTGAAAGTACCGTACTTGTTTACACCATTGGAAGAAGTTCATTAATCCACTAAATATGGTTACAAAAGAAGCACAAGGATGAAAAATTACAAAGATTACATACAATTACATAATCCTTGATGATAATCAAATAATTAATATTGCTGACAACAACATGGATTCAAATAACATAAAACAAAGTAATCATAATGTAGAGTTCTCATTCGGATAGGTACTAAAATACATAGTCATAAGATAAATCCCAATATGATGACATTATTAGACAAGTAAAAAAAATTAAATCTAATATATTCGCTAGATAAACAATTTATCTTTGGACAAATTTAAAAGTTAAATGAATAATAAGCGTCAAATTGTCCACCAATTTTATCTTATACAATTTCAATAATATGCTTCTCATAAATCAATTGATAAATGACAAAATAAAAATTTATGAACATTCTAGCTTGGTCACTTTGGTGATTAACAAACTACCATACCATAGATTTGAACTTAATAACAATAGTTAAAGAGTAAATTCCATAAACTTTCTAGTTTGCCCATGTTAGTGAATAACAAACCTATTCATTAACAATTAAAATCATAAGCCTAACACAAGCAAATTTTCTTTCTTTCATTTCATTTGGCCCTAGAATATAAACAAAATAACTATAGACTTACTATTGTCTTTATGACATTAACTGTAGCTAATATAAAATTAAATAATGTACTTCATGCCCACAATAAGAAAGAATAGTGCACATGCATTATGCATACAACACATGCTTACCACTGTCGTACTAAACTCTATAGCTAAAACCGAGAGACGCATAAGCACACAAAGTTACATGTAACAAAACTTTGTAATGGTTAGCTTTAACATAGTAAAACTAATTATTGTCCATCCATCAGTGCTCCGGTGAGGAATCCATTTGGTGGAGAATTATGAATGCAGTGAGTTAAAAGCTGATTGTAGGAAAGAAATTTATTAATAATATAGGACCAATCGAGTCTTATGTAATGTTTGGGATATTGATGAAATCTTTGCCTAGTTTTGGATTTCCAGTTTTTTAGTTGTTTCTGCATTGTATTGGCTTTGCCAACTATTTTTTAATAGTCGAGTGAAATGTTTTACTTGCTAACCCAGCAAAATAAAAAGAGTAATAGCATGGAGCCACTGGTAGGAAGTCTATATTAATTATGAATTTCTTTAATATAATAAAGACTTAAATAACTTACAATATCTTCAATTTGTTGCGATCATCATGCATATATATATACCATTTTACAAGTCACAATTGATCTTAGTCCATGCAATGGGTCATTACCCCAAAACAAGCCAAATCCAAAGCCTACTCCTTACTTTCTGTAAAGAAAACATTTTGAACAAAAATGATATACAAATCTCAATAAAAGATAATCCCCAAAAAACCTCGTGAGACCTCTTCCAAATACTCGTATAATACAGTAACCATAATTTCAAAAGCTTATAAATGCCATAAGTCCTCCTTGGGCAATAAATGCCATAAATCAAATCATTCAGTGCAAGCAAAATTAATAATAAATCATGCCAAGATAAGTTTAAATATCCTAATTCAATAAATGCGGTCGAATGAGACTAATATACAAGTCCAAAAGATAGTTGTGGCTGTTGACGGACAGAATCACGCATCCTGACATAGTATTGTATGATATATAGACACAAGACTACCAAAAGTTAAATGCCTACTTAAAAGTGTTCTTGTTTTTCGTATAAAAAACAAAAAATATATTTGATCAAAAGATGCCATTATAATTATATGAATATTTTTTCTTTTATCGAACTACAAATTTCTTAGTTAAATTAATTATTTTACTTAATTAAATTATTATTTTTAATAAACTTATGGATTAAAATTATTTATTTATATAAAAATTATAAATTATTACCTAATAAATTAATAAATATTCATTTAGTTTAATTTTAGATTAAAATCATAATCAAATCAAATCAGTAAGTACTTATTAATTTATAGTTTAATTATTTTAATGTTTTTAATAAATTAGTTTAATTAATTTTAATTTATAAAATAATAAATTACTTAGTGAAAATTTATTAAAAAATAATTAATTTAGTATTTTATTATTTATCTATTAATTTAAAATCTTAAAATGTTCAATTATATAATTTAATTAATTAGTAAGAATTAATTAAAATAATCATTTCATTAATAGTTTATTATAATATTAACTTGAGATTAAATCAATTGAATTACTAATTGTTAATTGATTAGGTTTCATTAGCTAATTTTTATAGATTAATTAAACTTATATCAATTATTTATTAGATTATTTATGTATTAAACTAAATTAATTAATTATTTTTTAGTTATCAAATTTTATTATTAACATTAATTTAAAATATATTAAGGGTTGTAGTAGGGGGAGGGGTTGGGCTTGAAAAAGGAAGAAGATATGAAAACAAATAAAATGTGTTTTTATTTTCTTGTTCTTGATAACAGATTCTCAAAATACTTTTTTAAAATAATCATTGAAAATAATCATGCCAAATAATTTTTTTATTTCAATAACAATAAAGAAAAAAAACGGGGTTTTCAAAACACTTCAAAATAGTGCCTAAGTGAAATTATAATTTTTATGATAGTACACTATCCTTAACAGATTGGTGCTCAATACCCACCAACCAGAAATCTAAAATATTGGTGTTTAACCCCCATCAAAAGCTAGCACATGGGTCCGGCCAACCCAACCTATCACATTTGAGTTGTGAGTTGAGAAAATTGAGTCCAACTTAGTTTATGTTTCTAGTGTGTTGGGTTGGACTGTGCTTATTTCTCAAAATACAAGATCCAAGTTAAAGTATGAGCTCACCACCTTTAGTCTCGAGAGAGGTTAGGCTGAATTGGGCCATCCCACTTTTTATTTTTACTTTTATATAATTAATATATTTTTGAATATATTATATATACCTATACACAAAACTTTATACTTCCTCGTGAAGAGGTCTATTCGCTAGATCTTTGAAACAGATCTTAGGACCTAAGCTGATATTCGTTGAAGATCAAAAGCTATAAGTTCCATTCGGTATCAAAATCATAATACGTCTTTTCTAAATATCTCATGCATTTGCAAAGTACCTATATTATGAAAAACTCTTCAATCAATTCGAACTAATATCAATTCGTAAAAAAAAAGTGGGTCCTATATGTTAGGAATAATGCCCAAACGCCAATAAATTGTATTTTTGGAATTATGGATAATGTGTTATTTAATTTATTAATTCATTTAATATGGGCAGTTTATTTATTTATTGTAAATGTTTTGATTAAATAAATAAAGTCCTTATAATACTATTTATAGATTCTTTCCTCAGGAGTAAAGATATGAGTGACGGAATCTATAATCATAAATATATTTTAAAAGTTGTCCCCGATTATAGAATAAACTAATTGGGCATTAGTTTATCCAGATAGATCGGATTACAGTCTACTAATCAAATTATATGAGATATCAGTTTGGGCGATTTGTCTCATATTGTTATAGTAGATGTATAAGTACTTATTGTGAATAAGTAGCTGGACTTGACCACCGATACAACGAATTACATGAAATGTCAATGATTCGTTGTATCATGTAATTATGCAATTAATCCTCAGACCTGAGACACTACGATTATCTTATGATTATGAATGTCATGATTTGCTGGTGCAGATAAGCTAGTCTTAATCATGGATTAGACAATGTATTCAGTGGTTGTGATTTATTCCGTCATGCAGAATGAATGTGTAGATGCAGAAACTGTCAATTGGGTATCCTATGCAATCTGATTAATTGAGTGACTTGAAATCCTTGGCCAAGGTAGAATAGTGGAAATCATTTCATGAATTATTCATTAGTCACTAATTAATTGGGTTTTGGCATATGGTCGAGTAAGAGAGTTTGACGACCCAATCCATGACTCTGGCTTGATCAGGATAATTGAGACAATAGGATTAGATTGCATATAAATTACTATTTGGGTTTGCATGCTTGCACTTCATCTTTAATTGTGTAATCGCGATATACTGCTAGGTGTCACTCGCGATTTGTGAATTAATTAGAAAGAATTCTAATTTGATTAATTAGTGGAATGAATTGTTCGCTACCGATTAATTATGAACCCGAGAGGTCACACATAAATGAAATTTGCAGATTAATTGGATTAGAGAAAATATTAAATTAAATTTAGGATCGTCCTAAATATTAATTTAATTGCGCTCGTAGTAATTAGATGGTGATCTAATTATTGTGGAGCCCAAGGCTGGTAAGTTTAAGACCAGCCCACTTATGGCTTAGGTCATATATGTTCCCTATATATAGTAGTGTTCTGACAGAGAAATAGCTAGCACACATTATCAGTCAAAAAAATATATAGGATTTCTCTAGAAAACCTAGTAGGGGTAGAAATCTAATTAACAAATGCAGATTCTGTGTGGATCAATCTTGGAGGCTTCACACGTGGGATGCTTGATTCAGATTCTACATCGAACTACCCTTCAAGAGGTAATCCTAAACTGTTAGCAGATTTAATTTAATTAGATTAAATTATTACCTTATTTAGATCTGCATAATTAAACATGGACGGATACATTATTAATTTTTCGCTGCGCAATTATTTTAATTGTCATGTATATTTCCCAACACTATATGCATCTATAGGGTCTATCTTAATGAGAAGACTAATAATTGATTGAATAGTAATCCATTATACTACACTAGTACTGAGTCCAATGATGAATCTAGAAATGTTTTTCAGTGTATGCAAAAATATATAATTTTTTAATTATATGAGTATATTTTATTAGGTGGGGCTAATTAATTTTTTTAATTAAAAATATTTACAGATTTAATTTTTTTATTTAAAAAATACATAGAATTTTTAAATCTTTTCTGGATCAACAAGAGCTGCAGCGCCCGCTAGCCGCCAAATAGATCTGCCACTGACTGATTCTATGATTATCACTTTTGTATCTCTTTTGCAATAGGCGTATTAGGAAATGTTTCAATGGAATCCTTTTCCAATGAAAGTGTTGGGGTGAACCCAGGATTTGTTTTCAGCGAGAACTACAATTAATAATCAAATACTCAAATATAAATATTTTTTTCAGCGGGGGTTGAATTAATTTTTCAACCTAAAAATACTTTTAAAATTCATACATTTTGAGATAAAATATGAGTTGAGTAGCCCCTACATATTGCCAATGGGTGAGCCGTACTAGTATGTGAGGTCCCTTCCTATTAGATGGCATGAGAGACGTTAAGCCGTTGGCAATAGTTTCCACTCTTACAAATGAACCAAATCAATTTTTGTTTGCTATGAAGATTAACACTCATAAATATTATTTTTTAACGGGTGATGGACTATTGTTTTCGATATATGACAGGTAAATTATCTGGTGAGCTTGGCAACCTGAATCTTGAAATGCTCAACCTTCGAGGAAATGACTTGTCAGGATGTATACCCTTCAAAATCTTCAACATATACACACTGAAACTCCTAGAACTTTCTGAGAATCACTTCTCAGGAAGCCTACCATCAAGTGTAGATATCGAACTTAATCTTGAAGAGATCTATCTGGGTGGTAACAAACTCAGTAGACAGATCCCAAACTTCGTTTCCAATGCTTCCAAGCTTAGTGTCCTAGAATTGAGCAGCAACTCCTTTAATGGTCCTATACCAACTTCACTCGGCAATTTAAGACTACTGCGGTGGCTTCTGCTTGGAGAAAATAATTTGACAGGAGAAGTATCTACTCCGGAATTGAGGTTTGTCTCTTCTTTGACAAATTGTAAGTATTTGGAGATGGTGGAACTGTCATTAAATCAGCTAAACGGCATCATTCCTGCATCAATTGGAAATCTCTCTTATTCTCTTTATGTGTTCAACGCGTTCGGATCCGGAATCAAGGGTGCCATTCCCAAAGAGATTGGAAACTTGAGCCGTTTGCACAGCATCGTTTTAGACAACAATGAGTTGACAGGAAAAATCCCAGCAACACTTGGAAACATGGAATCTCTCGAACGCATATTTCTTGAACATAACAAGCTAGAAGGATATATTCCACCTGATCTTTGCAAGTTAACAAGTTTGGGGGATATTTATGTTAGTAACAATATAGTCAATGGATCAATGCCAGCTTGCTTAGGTGAACTGAAATCCCTGAGAAGAGTATACTTAGATTCCAATAGATTAACTTCCTCGATACCATATAACTTCTGGAACTTGATGATCTTATCGGCCTAAACTTATCCTTAAACCTGTTAAGTGGTTCTCTACCAGTGGAGATTAAAAACCTGAAGGTCGTAACAGAATTAGGCTTATCATGGAATCAATTTTCAGGTGAGATCCCATGCTCGATTGGCAGTGCCCAATCACTTGTTTATCTGTCCTTGGCACATAACACATTTCATGGAGCTATTCCTCAGTCTTTGCAGAACTTGATAAGCTTGGAGTATCTTGATCTGTCTTACAACAATTTGTCTGGAATAATCCAAAAATCACTTGAGACACTCAGGTACCTTAAGTACTTCAATGTTTCTTTCAATAATTTGGACGGCGAAATTCCAACAGGTGGACCTTTCTCCAACTTTGCCGCTCTATCTTTCTTGCACAATGATGCTTTATGTGGTGTACCTCGACTGCAAGTTCCTCCATGTAAAATCGAAACTCTCAGCTCCAAGTCGAAATAATATACTTCAATGTTTCTTTCAATAATTTGTTTGACGAAAAATTGATGATATGGATTGCTTCTTTGCAGGGAGATTCTCATCTTCTTCTCCAAACAAATTGGTGTCAACAACATCAAGTATTGAATCATCATGTAATGAATTGCTCACCCAACTCTTCAAGTTCATTGCTTCCCCAAACATTTCATCAGTTGGCTTCTTCCTCGTAAACATTTCGAGCAAAATCACCCCGAAGCTATAGACATCGGCAGTTGGGATTACTATCCCTTCAGTTCCATACTCTGTATTTGTAGAAAATATTAGTGGCTGATAATCATTGAGTCTAGAGAAGAAATGAAATTAGATGAACTTTAAATTACAGCATAGTATGAAAGCATCACCTGGTGCCATATATCCAACTGTGGCCAATGTCTTTGTTTGGATGGTAGACTGCCCTTCATCAAAGAGTTTGGCAATACCAAAATCACTGACATGCATAACCATATCTTCGTCTAGCAGGATATTACTAGGCTTTATATCACAATGAATTATCGGTGTTGGATATGTTGGGTATCGGCGCAGCGGAATGGTCGGGGACAAGCACTATCATGCAACTAAAATATGAATGAGAACAGAGAAAGTAGAGACACAAGATTTACATGGAAAACCCTCAAACAAATCGAGGGAAAAACCACGGACAAGTAATGGAGGATTTCACTATGATGTGAATTATTTTACAATAACCTTCTCCCTAATATAAGGAGAGAACAATATCACTCTCTCAAATAATATGAGAAACTAACTCTCACTCACAAATATAGAACAACAAAAGAGGAAGAAAAATACTCAAGAGAAAGCTTATTTTCTCTCTAATTTGGAATGTTTTGGTGATACTCAAATGGTGAAGAATGAACCTCTATTTATAGGCTCATCTTGCACAAAAAGTCTTTCCACATGTAGTGTGAAATCAACCCAAAATTGTGTGTGCCTAACTTTGCAACCAAATACTTTTCTTCATTTTTCATTGCTTTTTGTTTTCTTTTGACCAAAGGCTCAAAGTGAGCTTTAACCAACTCACAGGATAACCATGATGGAGATATTCCAGCGCTAATGAAACATATATCGCAATGTCTAACCGCTGTAGCATGTCCAGAAAATAGTTGTGAGAATATAACCACTTCTCCAAGCTGCCATTAGGCATGTATTCTAGCACCAGGGCTCTGAAATCTGAGTTACTGCAACAGCTGATGATTCTAACTAAATTTCGAAGACGTACACTGCGTAATACTTCACATTCAGCAACAAAACTCTTGTTTCCTTCTTCGAACTGCGAGTGAAAAACTTTTACTGCAACATTTAACCCATCAAAAAGTGTCCCTCTATATACTATACCGAAACCACCAGTTCCAAGTAAGTTGGTTTCACTAAAGGCATCTGTTGCTTGTACAAGTTCTTGATATGACACCTCTTTCAATGCAGAAGGTAGTGAAAATGGATTATGTAGTGGCTTAACTGAGCGTTTTTGTTTTCTTATCAAAAGAAATACAGATAGCAAAAAGAAGAGGAGGTATGATGTATTTCATTAGTGAAGAAACACTTTTCGACCTGGAGCTGAGAGTTTTGGTTTTACAAGGAGGAACTCGCAGTCGGGGTACGCCACATGTGTAAGAAAGATCGAGCAGTAAAGTTGGAGAAAGGTTCACCTGTTGGAATTTCGCCGTCCAAATTATTGAAAGAAACATTGAAGTATTTGAGGTACTTGAGTGTCTCAAGTGATTTTGGGATTATTCCAGACAAATTGTTGTAGGACAGATCAAGATAGTCCAAGCTTATCAAGTTGTGCAAGGACTGAGGAATAGCTCCATGAAATGTGTTATGTGCCAAGGATAGATAAACAAGGGATTGGGCGCTACCGATCGAGCTTGGGATCTAACCTGAAAATTGATTCCATGATAAGCCTAATTCTGTTATGACCTTCAGGTTTGAAATCTCCACCGGTAAAGAACCTCTCAAAAGGTTCGAGGATAAGTTTAGGCCTAGAAGATCACCAAGGTTCCAGAAGTTATATGGTATCGAGGAAGTTAATCTATTGGAATCTAAGTATACTCTTCTCAGGGATTTCAGTTCACCTAAGCAAGCTGGCATTGATCCATTGAGCATATTGTTACTAACATAAATATCCCCCAAATTTGTTGACTTGCAAAGATCAGGTGGAATACATCCTTCCAGCTTGTTATGTTCAAGAAATATGCGTTCGAGAGATTCCATACTGGGATTTTTCCTGTCAACTCGTTGTTGTCGAAATAGATGCCTTGCAAGCTACTCAAGTTTCCAATCTCTCTGGGCATGGCACCCTTGATTTTGGATACAAATGCTTTGAACAGCTGAAGAGAAGAAGAGAGATTTCCAATTGATGCTGGAATGATGCCATTTAGTTGATTTAATGACACTTCCACCAACTCCAAATGCTTGCAATTTGTTAAAGAAGAGATGAATCTCAATTCAGGAGTAGAAGTTTCAGCTGTCAAATTATTTTCTCCAAGAAAAAGCCGAAGAAGTAATCTTAAATTGCCAAGTGTAGTTGGTATAGGACCATGAAAGGAATTGCTATTCATGTCAAGGAGAGTAAGCTTGGAAGCATTAGAAACAAAGTTTGGGATCAGTCCACTGAGTTTGTTATCACCTAGATAAAGCTTTTCAAGGTCAGGAAGCCCGACATCCAAACTTGATGGTAGGCATCCTGAGAAGTGATTTGCCCTCAGGTCTATGAATTTGAGTGTGGATATGTTGAAGATTTTGAAGGGTATACGTCCAGAGAGGTCATTTCCTTCGAGGATGAGTTCATCAAGATTCAGGTTGCCAACCTCAGCAGGTAATTCACCTGCCATATATTGAAAGCACAAATCCTTCATGTATATTTATGCATATAAGCATTATGGAGAACCAAAAATGAGTTGGCTCAATTGTGAAAGGATTTCCTTGATACATTTCCGATTCCATTTTAATCTAATAAGACGATCTTCAAACGTGTAATTGAAAATTGCACAGCCTTAAAAAATGGTTTTCTTGTGAAAATCTTTTCAAAACTTAAGACAATTGTAATATTGAAGTGTTGCACTAAATAAATAATTGGAGCAAAATTGGTGATACTTAATTACCTGTCAAACGATTGAAATCAAGATACAGATATTTGAGCATAGTCAGATTCCCAACCTTCCTAGATATGCCACCAGTGAGAATATTATCTGTCAAGGATAGCGTTTGAAGCCTTGTGCATTCCCATATATCAGAAGGAATTTGGCCAGTTAACTTATTGGAAGAAAGATCGAGCTTTTCAAGTACAGAGAGACTATAGTTCACGTCCATTGGGAGGCTCCCGGACAGGCTGTTGTTAGCCAAGTCAATTATTCTCAGGGAGGACATGTTGTAGAGAAATTATGGAATTTGCCCTGATACATTTCCACTTCTTAAGCTTAGCACCTCCAGCTGTGTTAGATTCCCTATTTCCAGTGAAATTCCACCTGCGAAATTGATGAAAGCAAGAGATTACTAGTTTCATTTGAATGTACTTTTTTTTTGTCCTATATTACTCGACTAGAGCACGATTAACCTCTCAAAGAAGATATGATCTTTTCATGTGATCTTTACCAATTTTTTCTTTGGTAGTATGTACTCTGTTTTTTCATTGACGTACATATATTATACAGGGATCACAAAGTGGTGGCATCACATATTAAGCGATGTTAAGCTGATGGCCATCTTTGAATTGTTTGCGCAGATAGTTCACTTGGAAATGGCTACATATTTCTTTAGAACTTAGCCTGTTCTGGATGAAATAGGTGCATAAAATCATCCACTATATAAGCTGAATAATCATATCATGGAAATTTAGCAATGAGATTAACCCCAAGACATGACAGTGAACCATGGTGTCATAGATTGATTCCTTTTCCAAATTTTCTGTCAGTATACACTTGTACTGTAATGCCCCATTTTTTGAACTCATTGATTAGCCTAATTAATTTTGTGTGAACTAAGTTGTGCTTCGGTAGGACTAGATTGGACTTGTTGGTTGAGGACTAATTTGGGCAAGAGAAGAAAAGGATATTTTGATAATACTTTCCAAACAGGAAAATAAGGCTTACCCTAGACTAATTAATGTCTCTTTCAGTCTATGAGTAGGGTAAAACCTATCAATATTACAACAGCCCCACGGAAGAGAGAGGGGAGAATTCCTACGAAAATCAATAGTCGCATTAGCTTTGATCTTTGGGTTTTTCTCAGTATTTCACTTGTGCGGGTAAGTATTTTGTGTTCTTTAATTTATGGTGTAGGAATCAAATATAGACCATTATAAAGTACAACTATGGATACTTGTATAGAATATTTGTGATATGAACATCTTGAAGTTTAGATTTAATTCGTCGAAGAGGTAAGTTGGTTGATCCCCTTCGAAATTTCCTATAATGATATTGTACATATTGTACATATGAATTTCAAGCTTTAGAATGTATGATTTATGAATATTATGCACATGGAATGTGGATTAGATATTGGGTAGGAATCTTGACATAAACACATAATAGATTTTCACGAAAAAGGCTTGTATATTCTTTGATTTGACAAAAGTTGCATATTTCTAACTCTTGAAAGAGAAGGATTTTGGCATGATTTGTAAACAATGTTGCATCAGAAAAAAATAAAAAATAAAGTTGGAAAAGTAATTTTATGGAATAGTAACCTAGGTACTGTTCACAGTGACTAGTTATCTGGGGTACACTTCATCGTGAACAGCAACTCATTAAAAAAAATATTTATGGAATATTTTTATTCAAGTTAAGTTATAGTTTTGCTTTTGTTCCTAAGAAAAAAAAAAAAGAAAACAAAAACTTTTAAATGCCCTTTTTAGTTTGGGCAAAATATCAACCAAATTTCATATTACATGTTTTAGCATATCTTGAATCCTAACTTAGATTAATGATTCTTATGATGTCTTACTGCATGTTGTTATATTGGTTTAAAAGCATTAAATGATTTTGAAAACTCAAAATAAAACCTTGGGACAAAAGTAGTTGTATGATTTCAAAGTATGATGCATTATAAAAATATTTTCTATGAGAATTGTTTCATACATTATTCGATTACTGCATGCATACATGAAATATTTGAAACTCGAGACTCTGAAGGGCTGTGAAACTATGACCCTTATTGACAGGGGATTAACGCCAATAATTCTGATATTTGATTATCGAATACATATGAAATATTTGAAACTAAGCAATTTGGAAGGGCAGTGAAATTTTGACCCTTGTTGGCTGGAGATAAATGCCGATATTTTGATTCTATGGTGGAGGATCAATGCCAATAATTTGGACTCTATGGCATACTTTTGACTCTATGGCAGAGAATAAATGCCAATAGGACTCTCTAGCGGAGGATAAAAACCTACTTAGACTTGTGCATTGATTCGTTTGACTATGATCTCTTGGCATATGAATTTAGTTTGGCATGGACTTTTATAACTCTAGGCGTGAACTATTATGATTTCACATGAGCTTCATTGTTTTCAAATCTATGATATTTATGTACTATAATGATATGATTATTTGACATACAAGAATATTTTTAATGGTCTCAAGAGGTTTTCTTTGGGATTAGCACTTACTGATATTTGTGTCTCATTTTTGTAAAAACATGAATTTCTTTGCTGAGGGATAGACCTTGGCTATTGCTTGTGATAGAGGTCACTTTGACGGGAGATTGAATGAGCAATTTAGATTCTTAGTTATGACCTGTCCAACTCACTAAATCTTACGCATGCAGAAGAAGATCAAGACCATACCCTTGAAGATAATTCCTCCAATGTGCAAGTCCTGAAGCATGGTCACCTTACCGATTTCTCTCGGTATGCTGCCGTTAAATTGATTGAAGGACAATGACAAACGCTGGAGATTTCTACACCTGTACAAATTGAACGGAATTTGGCCAGGAAACCCATTGGAAGAGAGGTGAAGTCCACTAAGTGCCGAAAGATGATCACACATATCCATTGGCAGGCTACCAGACAGGCTATTAGCCGTGAGATCAATAGATTCTAAAGAAGATATGTTGAAGAGACTAGGTGGTATGGAGCAGGTCAGCTGGCTATTCCTTAGTTGGAGTACTATAAGGCTCCACAGATTATTTATTTCTGGTGAAAAATATCCATTTAGAAAATTACCCGCCATGCTTAGTGTTTCCAGCTTTGAGATATTGCCTAAAGAAGCTGGAATTGAACCTGTAAAATTATTCTCATGCAGAAGCAAACTCTGAAGTTCTGGCAAGCGTCCAAGCCATGGTGATATCTCTCCAATCAGGTTGTTGAATCCCACATTTATGACCTTTAACTGATGCAGATGGACCAACTCATTTGGTAAGAAGCCACTGCCCACTGAAATTGTTAGAGTTAATATCTAATGATGTGAGGAATGTGAGGTTTCCAAGATGTGGAGCAATGGTGCCCTGGAGACCAAAATCAGACAGATTCAAGGCTCTGACCCTGTGGTGAAGCATACCACAAGATACACCAATCCAGTTGCAAATTGAGCTAGTTGTAGACCAGTTTTTTGACAAGATATTATAAGGGTATGAAGTGATATGGCTTTTGAAAGCAAGGAGAGCAGTTTGATCAGTGGTCATGTTATGAACAGAGATGGCTAAGCAAACTGTTAGGCAGTTGAGCAACCATATTGCACATGCCGAAGAGAAACAATTAGACCACCCCATACCTATATAATATGAAGATAAATTTGGCAATATAAGTAGTGCATATATTTTTTTGTTTGTCAAAGTGCTGACAGATATATGCTGATAATTTTATAGTGACATTTATTGGGAAGACAACACAGAAAACTAATACTAGGAGAGGTGAAGCAGTATTTACCAAATTAAATCTTATTTTACTAGGTGGAACTCACAAAATAATTTATGTTATATGTGATTTTTTGTTCAAAAAGTAATCAGTGTCCATAGCCCAATTGATTTTAATCTTCAAAATCACATAGTTTTTATAGGTTTATTTGGTGTAGCCCCATTGGCCTCACAAAGTAATTCAAATTATATGTCAGCTTTAGTCTAAAAATCAATTAGGCCCCACAGCTCAATTAATTTTTTATTTTCAAAATAACAGTTTCTATATGTCATTACATCCTTACTTAACCAACCCACGAGATATAGACTAAATTAGTGACCACCCACTAATATCGGATAGGAACATCACTTAACCAACCCACGAGATATAGACTGGATTAGCCACCACCCACTCATATCAGATGGGAACACGCCAACTTCCCCTTACCAAGCCTAATGGCTGAATTTGAACCAAAATTCAGATAGTACAGCGGCCCGACTTAAAACTTGTACTAGGTAAGTCAAGACAAAGTTTCAGAAAAAGAGAAGAGTCTAACTCACATTGCACGGTTGGATGACTTTTCCACTTACCAACTGGGAGGACCCTTCAATAAAATATAATCTCTTTGTAAGGCATTTGAAGGAAAAAGTAAAAATATATCAAACGCTGAAGTTATGGATGAATTTAACTTTTGATGGGGGTCTTCACTGACCCCATGAAACCCCTTCAAAATTTCGTAGGTATCAAAGAAATTGCTCAGTTAACCCAGCTCTTAAATAGAGTTTCCTGGACTTAAGCATGTGTAATGAGATGATGCCACCGTTAATTATGTTTCACTTGGGTGTTCCTTCTTCTTGGTTTTGAACTTTACAAGAAAATATACTTTGTATATTCTCTTGCATCTCATTTTATTTTTCTTCTTCTCTAACTTGTTTATGTTTCTTTTGTTTCTTCTTGTTTTGTTTTTACTAATTTATTTTCAGGATCTAAGAAAACGGAGATAATTTGTTGCAATCTTCACTTACATTTTAGATCCCCATATCAATATTAAATAAATCATTGAAAAAAAATTAAAATATTCTTTCTTGAGTTGGTTTTTGTTATCCAAGCCGCATTAACAATTTACATATTCACTTGTAGGATATTTTCAATCTAATGTTTTATTATATTAAGATTTTCACTAAAATTGGCAACAATGTTAATTTTTTCCTTCGAAAAGTTCAATTTGACTTTTTTTTTTATTTAAAAAAGTTAACTAGGAACTCTAGTATCTGGACAAATGGAGTATTGATCCTTATTTCAAATTATTGTATAAATAACCTATATTTTAAAGAATACACCACCAAATAAAAGTATCATACTGTATTATACCTATTACAAAGATTTTTGGATCCTTTTATAAAAATGGCTAAGTTAGTAATTTTCTTTACCCCATCTCTTGTTCTTATTTTAAGGTTTGACTTTCTATCTACTACTTCGATTGTTTTTTTTTTAATCCTAGCAAATGAAGATGTCTGGGTAGATAGCAACGATAAATAATATGCAATTGGCAACATAAACTATCATAAGGCTTGTTAGATGAAGCGTTGTTAATGAGAATGCTTCATTTGTTAAATCCAAGTTTTTAATACGAATTAGACATGCGGATAAACAAGTTTACCGACTTGTCATAATTTCTTTTAAATCGAATACATGGACTCATGTCTAGAAAATGATTGGAAGAGGCGGGGCTCTTTATAATAATGAAATTGACATGGTGTGATTCTAAATAGTTTAGTGAAAGTCATTGAGTCCGGTTGAAAAAAAGAGAAAATATGGAGAAAATATATATTGATTCAGGAATTATCATTAACGATGGCTTTAGAACAAAAATATATATAATGACTATATGTTGAAATTTTGATATTTAAAAATATAATATGGGAGTGTCCATTTATAGTTCTCATAACTTGTGACCAAGAATAATTCAATAAGGAAACCTGAAATCTAGTGTAATAAGGAAACAAAATAATAATTCCTAAGTCCAGACTATTACCTAAACTAGTGCCATAAAATAAGGAATAACATTGTAACCTAAGATATGTTCCAACAGCCCCCTTAAACTCAAGTATGGTGAATCTCGAGCAACTTGAGTTTGATAACTGATAATTATTGAGGCATCTTGAAGGCATTGATCAAAGAACACTCATTTGGAGTTAGAATCAAACCAAAACGAAATCAAAGGACCATGACTGAAGGCACAAAACAATGATGACAACTGGACACTCGCTACACCGAGACAAGGGACAATTGAGGAAGAAGATATTGTCTTCTTACAACATCAGAAAAAGAAGGTACAATTAGGACCACGGTTGAAGGCATACAATAACAACAACAATCGCACGCTCATATGCCTAGAAAAAGGACGTTTGAGGAAGAAAGAACGTCTTCTTAACACATAAGGAGAAAGAAGATACGATTAAGGAACCACAACTAAAGGCACACAATGATGACGACTACAGGACACTCGGATGCTTGGACATTCAACAGTGGCAACAATAGTAGTAGTAATAACGAGATAACAATGATACAGACTACTAGTATGGTAGCTCTGATACCATATTAAAAGAAAAAATGGAGAAAATAGATATTGGCTCTAGAACAGAGAAAAATATAATAAATACATGTTGGAATCTTGACATTAAAAAATACAATATGAGAGTGCCTACTTATAATTATAGGCCTCATAACTTATGACCAAGAATAAGAACTAGACTAATTAGGAATATAATTCAATAAAGAAACCTGAAATCTAGTCTAATAAATAAATGAAATAATAATGCCTAAATCTAGGCTATTGTCTAAACTAGTGCCATAAAATAAGGTATAATATTGAAACCTAAAATATACTTCAACAAGTCTGCTTGACAACCCCTCGTGTCTACATATAAAGATGAATTTTTCTTTACTTAACTATGTTATAGTCCACTTCTGAAGATTGTGGGCCATCGAGGACTAGAATAGATCTATGCATAATATTATGGTTTTATGACCAAGATTTAATCGCTTATAATATTATGATGTTATGAGATGATCTTTACTTATTGTGGACGAGAAATAATCAGGTTTTTTCTAAATTTTTTAGATCAAGTAATATTGAGATTAATCTATTAAATATAATTTTTAATAATAACTTACATGTAAATGAAGAAAATAAAAGTAGATGTTAAAAGAGGTCAACATGTAAATTACAAATTGTGTTTCATGTCTTCGGTTCGAGTTTCAAAAATTTGAAACAACTTTAATGAGAATCATGAAATATGAGAATTACATTGTGAAAACAGAAAAATGTCATAGACTAATTAAAGTAAAAAAATATTATAATAAATATGCAAGATGCGAAATGCATATTCCTACCTCCCACCCTATCCCGCACAAGAAATAAACATTGGTCCTCACCACTTGTATGGTTTTCCATTTCTCATCCCAATAAATTTCCATTAATGGATAATATCTAGTTTGAGATAGGAGCAAAACGAGTACTTATGAATAATATCTAGTTTCATTCCTTAGGGTCTGTTTAGATTGGGGGATTTGGAAGGAAATGATAGAATTTTGAAGGTAATCATTTCTCTTATTTCGATGGGAGGGATTTAGTGTCATTTGGGGTGATTTGAATTAATTTATTCAATAATGTCTATATTGCATTCTTAGTTTTATAAAATTATAATTACAAATATTACACTTGTACCTTTAAAAAAAGATAAAAATGTTAACTTGTTTATAGAACTTATCATTTCCTTTCATTTCTTTTCGAATTCAAACAAAGAATATACATAATCATTTATGGATCAAACTTTATAATTTTACTCAATCCAAACAAGAAAATAAAACAAACAGTTGATTATTGATTTTGGATATACAAAGGCAAATCAACATATGACTAAAGGGAAACATATTGCATTAGTGTGGATTGATGGATCCATCTATCTTACGATTCATCATTATAAGAGAGGATTTATGTAAGTTTGGATTCATATAATAATTTCCCACAACTAAAACTTACTTCCGAAGCAAGATTTTTTATATGCTATACCGCTGGACACTAGCCTTTTCAAAAGGTTCAACGGGCTAGCAGCTGTGTGATTTTGTACGTGAATATGAAGTAACAACTAACTAATAAATGCTGGAATAAGAAGGGCCTCTGTTTTTTATAATGAAAATTACATGTGGTCCTTACTTTTGCAGAAGAACAAAGTGCCGCAATTAAATGTGGTGGTGTTGTCTGGTAGATATTAGATATATGTGTTCTTTTTCTTTTCTTTTGTTTTTCTCTTTTTGGTCATTGTACTTATATCTACTCATAACATTGGATAACTTCAATTTTCTAGTCAGATCAGATCTTTTCAAATTAATCCAGTGAAAGATATCATTTATCAACTGAAATTTCTCCATAAGGACTTCAACCCTTATTATAGCAATGTTCTTTATGCCTGTTCAGTTGTTTAAGGCTTTTTTTATTTCTTGTAAAATAACTTGTTAGTAAAAAAATTTCAAGGGGAAAATATTTGTCTAAAACATAGAATATTTTTTTTTATTATTTGATTGTCATACTGGAAAATATTTTTTGGTGGGGATGTGAAAGGAAATTCTTAAGTAAACTTAGACTATGGTCCTAGCCATGGTCTAAGCCTTTTATTATACAAAGTAACCCCATAATATTGATAAATTACACTTCCTTCTATCCAAAAAAAAAAAAAAATCTTCTTCATCACTCCCACAAACACATGCACCACAATGCTTCTACCATTTTCACCACCTTCCTCCTTCCCAATCAACAAACCCACCATCTTTTCTCCACCATTTCTTCTTTTATAACCTCCAATAAACCACCCTTCACCCATTACCCTCCCTTCATCATTTCTTCTCTCTCTCTTTCTTTTTCTTTTTTAAATTCATGGTGTCCGAGCTTTGCCTGACTAATCTCATACGACCTTGAAGTTAACGGTCAGGTAAACCTTCTTCGGTCCTGAGGGGACTTGAACTATCAACCTTTGGATACACCCCCGTAATCTTTACCAGTTGAAAAACAGAAAAAGAAAACATTGAGGCAATAAACCCACTAGTGTTTATCATTTCTTCTCTTATTACCTCCAACAAACCCACTACCCTTCACTTACCATTTCTATAACCAACTTCCACCTCTAATAATTGTTGAAAAATGATGACTTATAAAATCGGTTTGATTAAGATGTTAGATATTGTATTTTGGAGGTTGGATTCGAACTTAGAACAAGGAGATAAGTATCTTGATCTTAAAATTCATGAAATTGATATCAAAAAGTAAAGATTTAAACATTGCTTGAATATTTTTTGATGAATTTTTAGTCATGGGAAAATGCTAAACAATGTGGGTCATTTTAAAATTTAACAAAATTAAAAGGGTGTTGTTGTTATTATACCAACTAAGTGTTAATGACGTGGCAAGAATTTATTGGCTTAGACTATGGCCCCAACCATAGTCTAAGTCTACCTAAGAATTTCCCAGAGGTGAGGACTTGATAGGAGGTTGGTTGGGGTCTGTGGGGTTGGGGTGGGGTGGAATATGGAGGAGATAAAAACAGTTTACACTCAACCTAACTAGTCATTTCCTTTAACTTAAAATATTTTTTGGTTGAACTATTTTATGATATAATCAAACACTAGAAAAATTTGGAAAATACTTTACAGGAAATTTTTTTACAATAAACAAATGGACCCTAAGTGTATTAATTATGTCTTGCCCCCCTTTTTTTGCATTTTTTTTTGGATTTAGGGGAGGTCGAGACCATACAACGTAACCACCAAGACTCAAGTTCGCAATCTATACATAGCAAATTACATACCACCGGACCAAAAAAATGCAAGCGAGATGGATACCTGTAAAAAGTTGGGTATCCAAACCCAAAATCGATAGGTTTGAAAATCGTTTAACAAGAACAAGATAATTATAGCAAAACTCGCTAGTAATCGAACCCTAAATTAGTTTAAATAGAAACAAAATAAAAAAAACGTTGAGAAATTCAAATTAAATGTTAAAAAAGCCTAAAAATAAAATGAATCAAAATTCAAGCACCATAGGATGATATATATGTGTCACGTGTGTATAGGTATATATATATATATATGTACCTATACACACATGACACATATATATGTATGTATGTATGTACAGTGGCAGATCCAGGCACGAGGGGTTAGGGACACTACGTGGCGGAGTCGGTAACTATGCCTAGAATCATTATTTTAATATAAGTGATCATAATATTAAAAAAATAAAAAATTCGCGAATATTCGAGTCCGAACTATTTAATTAAAAATATAAAATAATCAATTAAAAATAAAAAAAATCTAAAAATCATCCAAAAAATTTAAAATAGAAATAAATGTACAATTAAACTATAAAAGTTTAACCTAAATGTTAAAAATATTACAAAAATAAACAACTCAAAATTCATATACAATGATAAACACAAATAGTCCCTAAAATATAGAAAATAAATTAAAAACCTATTTAAGAATAAGAGAATAGAAGTGAAAAATGAAGAGAGAAAAGCATGAGGCATGAGAAAGAATAAAAATAAGAGAGTGTAAAAAAAAGGAGATCTTTTTTTTTCAAATTTCAAGGGGTGCACTAAACACTACTTAGGCTCTGCCAATGTGTATGTATATATGTATATATATATATATATTTATTATATTTATATGTATACATATGAAAACTATTATTTTTTAATAAGTCAATAATTGCATTTTAACATTTTTTATTTCTAATACCAAAACCTATCGAATTACTCATAAGTCATCCCTTATAAAAATCAAACCTTAATATGTATCCTATCGGTTTTATTATGGAATCAAATACTCGTTAATTCTGAATTTAAACCTTCTTTATTGTCATCCCTACACATAAGTACATTTGATAAAATTCTGAGCCTATTCTTTGATCCCATAGTACAATACAACAAACTCTATAATGATGAGAATTTTATTAGGCCCACCACCATCACCAATAAGAATAGAGTTTAGAGTGTTTATTTCCTACTTTTGTCAAAAGAGTTGAGAGTTGAGAGTTGAGAAAATTTATGGGTGTTTATTATTTTTAAATTTCCAAAATGTCTTGAAGAATTATCCCTTATAATTTTTATATAATAATTAGGTGGGCATAATTATTTTTCTGAAGAAATGTCATGCTGCTAGTGCTACTTAGGCTGACGTCATTGCCCTCGGGGAAACAATCATTGTTGCAAAAGGTTTGTTTGGATTTAGGGGGATTGGATAATAAATAAAATGAAAGAATAAAATCACAAAGAAAAGAAAAGGGAATTAAATCTTATTTGAATTGAATAAGATTATATATATATATTTAAGGATCATGTAGGATTATTTATTTATTTGATTGAAAAAGAAATAAAAGAGAAGGATACATTCATAATATATTCATATATTTACGCTCAGTGGGAGGATCTCAGGATTTGGATTTTTTATATCTTATATGTTTTTGATAAGGAGTAAATCTTGAGCTAGTAGATCTGAGCTTAGCGCCTACAAAATAAGAAATGTAATGCGTGTGTTATGTCCTAGGGACTACATCTGACGATCAAGTCAATGATTGAGAGGAAAATAAAGGTTAATTTTGTATCTAAGTGTATGTAGTGTGAATTATGTACCTTTTTCCCATAAGAACATAAAGTATCTATATTGCCAGGTGTTTAGATCGTGGTATGTGCATGTAGCCCAAATACCACGATCTTTGAACGACAATGTCGAAGGAATGTCCCCCATGAATGGATAGGGACTGGTCGAGCGCCCAAATTTTCGTAGGTCACAATGATGAGGTCAGCGACTTTTTTACATACCAAGTCGACATTTTCCTACCCAAATCGATTTCCCTCCAATTCCTTGAAGCTTAGTCGAGGTTCAGGGAATTATCTCTTGTGCTGACCTAAGCTAAGGACTGCTCAACCGTTAGTTACTATTATCTAACACATTAATTATTGTGTTGTGTTCGATCTCATTAGGTGCAGCGCGACATTCCGTTTTTCCATTATAATGATTAGCTTAACCGTTGGGCTTTGTGACATCCCTCTATAAATAGGTTAGGGATTTATCTTTTCTCACATTTCTAGCAAATTATTTTCCCTCTAGCATTTATCATATCCTCAATGCTTAGCTCGAGAGAACTCTCAGTACTCCCTATAGTAGCTTTGAGGTTGAGCGAACTCTTATTTCGATAGGTACATCACCCTTTTCTTTCTTCTTTCATACTTCATTTTCTTTTAATTTATGGCGACGTCGAGAACAGAGTTGAAGTCTCAATATGAGTCAGTCTACTCCTATGGCCGAGGTGAAGAGATAGAGCCAGAATCATCCTCAAAAGCCATGCCTTTGGTTGATGATGACCCAACTGCCGAGGGTTCAAAAAATGAAGTTGGTGGAGATTGGGAAGAAAAGAATGCGGAGCTTGATGGATTTTCTGACATGGAAGAATATGCAGGGTAGGGAGCTTCACCTTTGGTTGACTTGGCTAGCGTAGAGTTCCCCACTGCCCCTATCTTTAATCCGTTCTTGGCTCCTAGGTCCCATTCCAATCAGACTACCCACAGTGCTACTACTGCTGGGAGCACAGAGGTAAATACATCAGGGCACTCCTCAAGGCTCGAGAAGAAAGAGATTTTTGCCTACTACAAGAGGCAATCTCTTACAAAACAGTCAGAGGTTAACGTCAAACTATCTAATGGTGCCCTCCCCATCAACTATAGGATCACGATTCCCGAGAGGGATGAGGCCGCGTGTCACGCCCCAACCCGACCTATGAAGGATAGACTAGGGTATAACCTAATTCATTTATGCCATTTCCCCTACTTAATCATTTGTTATGATTTAACGCTTAACGTTGGTCTAGAACTCCAAAAATTTTCTGGAAAACCGGCAGCATAACGACTGTATTTAAGACCTTTGGTTTGACCTAATTTTCTAAAACGCCTCAAAATTTCAAATCGTTAATCCGATTCCGATAAAGATTCCTGTTTTATTATCAATAGATATGCCTACTAATTTATCTCGATAGTCTCGTTTGTTTAACAAGCCTAGTATGATAACTATGTCCCGTTTATTTGTCATTTCCTGTCTTGCAAGTACTTATTATCCTTTAGCTTATGCATAAGCACCTAAGTAAGATTAGACAGAGTTTCATTATATGCTTCTTCACCTAGTGGTTTAAGCACCTATGATAACTACTAATCAAAACAATAAAAGCAATAACCAAATAAAGAGTTCGTCCGGTTATAGATAGTACAATCCAAAATTAGACCCAAATTACAACAGGGTCATTTACATCAACGAAATAAAGAGTCCGCAAACAAACACAACATCCCTAATAGCATCCATGTTCACGAAAAACACACAGTGCACATAGTCATTCTTTGTTCATCAACTAGCATATTTTCTTCGGGTACCTATTCCAAATCTGTTTCACCTGTGACAAAAAGAGGGTGAGTCCTTATGAACTCAGCGATGAGGGGACAAGTGACAAGGTTTTAAAAATCCTTTTCCAGTTAACTTGTGAAAACTCCTTTGAAAACTTGTCAAATAAAATAAGTAAGTTCATAACAATACATAAATATAAAGGAACACATTTACATGTCTTTCCTCCCCGAGGTCCTCTAGGAACTAAGCGAGAGTACTTAAACACGTAGTGAAAAGGATACGGTGAGCTTTTACTCTCAAGTTCAATCGGTGAGCATTTGCTCTCAAGATCATTTTCGATAACAATTGTTGCGGCCAGCTTCAATCATCCACTTATCACTCCAAATGGGTGTACTCCGGATGTACCCCGAAATCCTACGACCCAACACTCCGAGGAAGTCTAGCCCCCAAGCGAGAGAGGGAATTGGACCATGGTAGTCACGGTAGCATCGGCAAGCCCGTTGCCGCCCGGCGTGCGTGAATCGCTACCATGCCACAATGAAAGGTTACAACTTTGTATGCAATGCACAATTATACCATTTAACATTTCACATTAGGAGGTCAACAAAGTAGATTGCCTCCGAGCAAGTTTATGATCACATTTTGATATATAGGCATATAAGGCATTGTAAGAATATATAATCATTTCATATATTCATTTGAAAGTAATTAAACTTTCACGGGCAGCCAAATAATCATGTTCAAATAAGCCATTGAATATCTTTTAACAATTCACATTAGGAGGTCAACAAAGTAGGTTGCCTCCGGATGCACGTATGATCACATATCGACAAGTAAACATACGAGGCATGCTTGACATGTATATTCACTTCGTAAAACACTTAGAGGCATATGAACATTTAACGGGCAGCCAAGTAACATTTTGCTAACAATTCATTTTACCCAATTTAGTTCACATACCAAGTATTAGGATCACACGAGCATGCTACGACAATTTACCCAAGACCAGGTGCAAGAATAGTTAACTTATCAACATGCAATCATCAAGAATCATGCTTAGGACTATAAAGACAATTCCGGGCAGTCCATTAACATTTCTCAACATCAATTATAAGATACACATGAATAGTTTAGAACTTGAGAACCTCCGTAGCCATTAGGGTTTACAATAAGCATGCTCGGGGGTTGGTCTTATTTGCTAAGGACCATAAGAAACACTTAAACCATTTCAATCATACTTAGAAATTATTGGACAGCCTACTAATCACTCAATTGAACACATTTAACCATAGGATCATTACATAGCAAGTATTCATAAGCAATGGGGCCTCAATTTCGTGCTTACACATGCAATTGAGCAACAATTCGTCCAATAATGAACCTAAGCCATGCATCAACCAAATTTAACAATCTCAACCAACCAAAACAGCCCACACAACTTCTAATTTCCACAATTCCAAGCATTCAATATCACAAGTAAAGGTACAACATGATTCAAGCATATTACCATGCCAAAAACCCTACTGCAATGGTCTGATTGTCTACATTCATTTAGCCAAGAAATAATCTCCAAATTCAGTGACCCAAATTTAAAATTGAAACTTAATGAGTGATTTAAATCAAGAAACAAACCTTGCTACATTTGGAGTTCGGATTTAGGAGTTATGGCCAAAACCGTGAAACTACACGAAACTGTCCAGATTCGTACACATTTCGATATTTGCTACTTTTGAGGCCTTTAAACTCAAAATCAGCCTTAGCCTATTTCTGCCCCATATGTTCAGAACTGACCAATCTAGTGGGCTACGAAATTGCATGCATTTTGGACATCTTTTACTAGGCCAAAACTATTTCGTTCCACAAGGTCAGAAAGCTGCCAGAACCCACTTCATATTTCCAAGTTTTCCAGATTTAGACACCTTTCGATATTTGGCCATTTTGGAGGTCTTAGAATCAAAATTGGCCTTGGCCTATTTTTAAAAAAAATGTTCAGAACTGACAAAAACAGTTACCTACCAATTTTCATGAATTTTTATCAATTTTTACTAAGCCAAAACCACTTCGTTCTACAAAGTCTGTAATCTGTCAGCAAAAATATGTTTACATATCTTCAAGTTTCTAGCCATTATCAAGCCATGCATGAGTAGATAGGCTCATATAAACACATATACATGAACTAAAAAGGTAAATACAGCCATATGAGAGGATGCAAGTGAGTTTTGAAAGCTTTTAAAAGAGTTTAACCCTCACCTTAGCCTATTGATGGATGAAAATGCAAGATTGCACTTGAAAACACACAAAAGGTCCTCTTTCCTTGCTTTGGCCAAGTGGTGGCTTGACTTTCCTTAAATCCTAGCTTAGTTAGCTTGTGTAGGAGATGTGCATATGTGTGAAACCAAAAGACAAGGAAGAAAACCATCAAAACTTACCTATGACCGAAAATGAGAGGTTTTTGAGCTTTGTGAGAGATTCTTGCTATGTTGCTTGCTATGGCCGAGCTTGGAGTAGTCTTGAGAGTCCTTGAGAGCTTGTTAGAAGTCTTGGGAGCTCAAAGGGCAGCCATGGTCAAAAATGGAGAGAGAATGGGAGAGTTTGAGAGGAAAGAGAGAGTTTGAGAGAAAAATGATGCTTTGAAGATGTTTTGAGTGTGTGTGTCGGCCTTGAGCTTCACAATTCTAAATTTTGTGTCATCTTTAGCATTTTTTGAGTTGTAATGAAGCATGGGCATTGAGAGGGCCAAAAAAGATATGCTTGGGTAGGGTGTAGGTGCATTTTTTTTTATGTATTCTTGTGCTTTGTGAGGATTATTGAGTATTTAGTTTATTATTTGTTGTTAGAGCATGTTTGGGAATGTCAAAAGCATGTCTTGTGTTTAGTGTTTGTGTAAGAAAATGTTGGGTATTTAGGGATTTTAGATAGTATAGAATATAATTGATGTTTGAGGATGAATTGAATTATGAATAGAATAATAGGTAGTGGAAAATATATGAATAATTTAGTGTTATTTTATTGTTAGTGGAATTTGTAGAATTTGAATTAGGAATTTAATAATGGTTAGTGGATTGTGTAGGATTATTTTAGTATCTAGTGCTTTGTGCAGGAATCTTTCTTGATTAGCGTGCAGACACACATTCTTAGGTTTTAGGGCACGAACAGCGAGATAGACATGAACTACGAGGTATGGCACGTACTTCAAGACTAAGGCACATACTTCAAGGTAAATGCACGGATTCTAATGCAAATGCACCCAATCCTAGGTGAATGCACGCAAACCAATGCAAGACACGTAATTCAATGCAATGCACGTAAATCAAGGCATAACTCTACATCTAGGTTAAGGCACGCAATTCAAGGTTAGGTCACACGAAACGAGGTCACGCACGTAAATTGAGGTCAGCACACGTATGGAGAGGCATGAACGAAAATCAAGACAAAGCACGTAATCTAAAGTCGGTCATATAATTCTGGGTCTAAGGCATGCAAATCGAGGTAGGACACGTTATTCGGGGTCGGGTCTCACATTCTCCCCTCCTTAAAAGAATTTCGTCTCGAAATTCATTCTTACTTGTTGAGGTCATTTAAATGGATTCTGACCTTTGTTATTTTCCCACTCCGGGTCGTCCCGTGTCTGTGATCTCTCTTACCACAACCAATTCTTTTCCTATGTTTCTCCAATCTTTTATTTCGGTATGACCCCTACATTTATAGTTCGTTCCTTTGAATGATTCTATCTTCTTCAATTGGTCTTCAGGTCGAGTTCATGAACTAAGATTAGAACCTCCGAGCATAGTAAAAGTTGCATCGGTATTCTAACAATATAACTATAACTCCAAAATCATGAATTATGTCGTGTCAATCTCGCATTCATACCTCAAAAGGAATATCACAATAATACCATGATCCTATGGTGATATACCCTAATTTCAAGATGATAGGTCTATATCCGATTTACATATCCTATCAACTAGCTTCAAAATTGTTAACACGTAGGACATACACAAGTTATGCATCATTTCCACGATACGATCCTATTTCCAAATTGAACTCACCAAACAAATAAATCCATCTCAAGTCATCATTTATCAATAGTATCATAGTCCTTATCTCGTGGGTACATTAGATTAGTAAATCTTCTAATGACTAGTCTCCCAGTTACAGGCTCCTATTCACTACCATTCTTTTCCAGCTTCGTTAACCTTTATGCTCGTAATCAAGAAGAAAGACCGTTGAGATTCGTTAAACTCAAACTCTAAGGTTTATTTAGTACCACCAACAAATTACTATCGAAATTGCATGGGTAAACTAATCATGTTGCACTAGTTCAATTCTTACAAGTGAATTTCATCAGCTTATGATCTACAATTTATTTCCTTATTCAAATCTCTATCTTCAAGTCACGAAGCTTCAGAATTTCTTTAATCTTAACCAAGACTCCTACGGCGAATAGTTTCAACCTCAAATAAATTCCACTCAGTTCAATTCAAGGTTACATCATACTTAAGAGGATAATGGTCCTACTCACTTAGTGACCTAGTCATTCCTTCGAACACTTAATGCCTGCTAATATATCTTCATCATTAGTGTTACTAAGCTAGGGCCACATCCATGTAAGTGATATCAATGCTCCACTAGGTTACCGGTCGTACAACAACAATCTTAGGACTATAAATGGGTACCGAAATGATCTAGCTGATAAGATACTTACCATACTAATCTAAGTAGCATGTTACACGAAATACTTCAAGGCTATGTCATCATAAGAATTATAATCACAAAGCATCTTTCAATATAATCTAATAGAACTTCAAAAGTAATCAACCACTCATTTAACTATCACTACAAGATCTACCCTCTATTCAACGACCACAATTCGAAGTCTACCAACTGTTAATTTCTAGATGTGAAACGGTGCACATAAATACGATTGTCTAACAATAGTCTCTTGGGTCATCATGACTCTAATTCATCTATATCTTAACTATATGAAATCTTATTCTTCTTATTTACATGTTCAACTAGCTAAGAGCATCAAGACTCATCGACCTTAGGTCTTAGGGTTTACCATGAATCATTATACATACTCACTATTAGCTATTTAAGATTACTAATCATATTCTAACGACTCCACTTTGCAGCCGGATGCTTTAATCTCATTTCCATGGTTTATATACTAGATCCATCGGTATAACTTAGGGATATATACTTCCTAACATCCTCTAGGGTATCTAAATAACGAGTGTGTAGAATGACTTACTTTGCATAATCACAACTAAATCCGAGGGGAACCAAATTAATACCATGATTCTTAATACTACCAATATCCAACTTAGGACCTTTGGTAACGTTAGTCATCTAATGCATAATTCAATACCTTACACTTCTATTTGATCAAATATTTTAGGTGTAGTCTTCCGAACACAAGTTCTAGCTACGTGAATTCCTTGATTCCAACATCCCTATATCTTGTTATACTAAAGTATCATCAATGGTTAATTCAAATCAAGTAAGGATTCAATCATTTAAATAGTCTATTATACCAATTTAAGATATAAGAATTTGATTCAAAAGCAACTCTAAAGTCAAACTTCCATTATAAGCATATGAATATATATATCTTACTCCACACGTCCAATAGTATACTTTTATATCTTAAGGAAAGTTGTATGTCAATAACCCTTATACTTGAACCACAATTAGAAGAACAGTTTAATGGAATCAAGAACTTCATAGCTATAAAATTGATAACTTAATCACAGGTATAGGTATTCTAAAGATAAGGAGATAACTTTACCTCAACAATTATACCGGTGCTACACATTTTATATATGCATATCCAATAATACATACGATCCGTCGAGTACCTGTGAAGATGCGAGAGACCTCTAATCGAGCATTTTCGTTCTTTCTGCATGAATTCACTTCCCTGAAAGTCCTAATCCTAATTATCTATGTGTATAAACAGTCATTCATGGTTATATAACATGCACATATATCAAGGAAGGAGTATAAAAGCATGCATGTATTATTGAGGGCACTAACATGTCGATGTGCATGACACATAATACATATAGTCCACAAAGGCACATAATATTCAATGCTCAAAGCAATTAAAGTACATTAGCACACATTAACACACAAACAAGACATCATGATTACTTTGGGACTTCTACCCATAGTCCGAGAGTTGAACCCGACTAATGCCTAGTTAGTAAACTAAGCTCTAATACCATTCTAATAAGGTGTCACGCCCCAACCCAACCTATGGAGGCTAGACTAGGGTATGACCTAATTCATTTATGTTATTTCACCTACTTAATCATTTGTTATGATTTAACGCTTAACGTTGGCATAGAACTCCAAAAGTTTTCTGGAAAACCGGCAGCATAACAGTTGTATTTAAGACCTTTGGTTTGACCTAATTTTCTAGAACGCCTCAAAATTTCCAATTGTTAATTTAATTCCGATAAAGATTCCTGCTTTGTCATTAATAGATATGCCTACTAATTTATCTCGATAGTCTCGTTTGATTAACAAGCCTAGCATGATAACTATGTCCTGTTTATTTGCCAGTTCTTGTCTTGCAAGTACTTATTATCCCTTAGCTTACGCATAAGCACCTAAGTGAGATTAGACAGAGTTTCATTATATGTTTCTTCACCTAGTGGTTTAAACACCTATGATAATTACTAATCAAGACAATAAAAGAAATGACCAAATAAAGAGTTCGTCTGGTTATAGATAGTACAATCTAAAATTAGACCCAAATTATAACGGGGTCATTTACATCAACGAGATAAAGAGTCTGCAAACAAACACAACATCCCTAATAGCATCCATGTTCACGAAAAGCATGCAGTGCACATAGTCGTTCCAAAGGTTCATCAACTATCAAATTTTCTTCGGGTACCCATTCCAAATCTGCTTCACCTGTGACAAAAAGAGGGTGAGTCCTTATAAACTCAGCGAGGAGGGAACAAGTGACAAGGTTTTGAAAATCCTTTTCCGGTTAACTTGTGAAAACTCCTTTGAAAACATGTCAAATAAAATAAGTAAGTTCATAACAATACATAAATATAAAGGAACACATTTACCCATCTTTCCTCCCAGAGGTCCTCTAGGAACCAAGCGAGAGTACTTAAACACATAGTAAAAAGGATACGGTGAGCTTTTGCTCTCAAGTTCAATCGGTGAGCATTTGCTCTCAAGATCATTTCCGATAACAGTTGTTGTGGCTGGCTTCAATCATCCACTTATCACTCCAAATGGGTGTACTTCATATGTACCCCGAAATTCTACGACCCTACTCTTTGAGGAAGTCTAGCCCCCAAGCGAGAGTATGAATTGGACCATGGTAGTCACGGTAGCACCGGCAAGCCCAATGCCGCCCGGCGTGCGTGAAACGCTACCATGCCAGAATGAAAGGTTGCAACCTTGTATGCAATGCACATTTATGCCATTTAACATTTCACATTAGGAGGTCAACAAAGTAGGTTGCCTCCGAGCAAGTTTATGATCATATTTTGACATATTGGCATATAAGGTATTGTAAGAACATATAATTATTTCATATATCCATTTGAAAGCAATTAAACTTTCACGAGCAGCCTAGTAATCTTGTTCAAATAAACCATTGAATATCTTTTAACAATTCACATTATGAGGTCAACAAAGTAGGTTGCCTCCGGATGCGTTCGAGAGATTCCAAGTTTCTGAGTGTCTCTGGGATGTTCCCTGTCAACTCGTTGTTGTCAAAATAGATGCCTTGCAAGCTACTCAAGTTTCCAATCTCTCTGGGAATGCCCCCTTTGATTTTGGATGCAAATGCTTTGAACAGCTGAAGAGAAGAAGAGAGATTTCCAATTGATGCTGGAATGATGCCATTTAGTTGATTTAATGACACTTCCACCAACTCCAAATGCTTGCAATTTGTTAAAGAAGAGACGAATCTCAATTCAGGAGTAGAAGTTTCTCCTGTCAAATTATTTTCTGCAAGCAGAAGCCGCTGAAGTAATCTTAAATTGCCAAGTGTAGTTGGTATTGGACCATGAAAGGAATTGCTATTCATGTCAAGGACAGTAAGCTTGGAAGCATTAGAAACAAAGTTTGGGATTGGTCCACTGAGTTTGTTAGCACTTAGATAAATCTCTTCAAGGTCAGGAAGTCTGATATCCAAACTTGATGGTAGGCGTCCTGAGAAGTGATTTCCAATCAGGTCTATGAATTGGAGCGTGGATATGTTGAAGATTTTGAAGGGTATAGGTCCAGAGAGGTCATTTCTTTGGAGGTTGAGTTCCTCAAGATTCAGGTTGCCAACCTCGGCAGGTAACTCACCTGCCATATATTGAAAAAACTATTCCATCATTTGTCAGAATTCAAAACGGCTAGCATGTATATTTATGCATATAATCTTTATGGAGAACAATAGATGACTTGGCTTAATTGTGAAAGGATTTTCTTGATACATTTTCAATTCCAAGTATGCCTATTTATCATTACTAGCGGTGGGAGCACTTAAAAGGACATAAAAATTTGACAAACTTCAATGAAGTTGCTATCCTTCTTGTCGATCAGAATGTATGTTCTAATGAGACTTTCCTTATTCCTTTTTCATGAGCCTCGATCCATTTTAATTTACTAAGACGATCTTCAAACATGTAATTGAAAATTGCACAGCCTTAAAAAGTGGTTTCCTTGTAAAAGTCTTTCCAAACTTAAATATATAATAGGAGCAAAATTGGTGTACTTACCTGTCAAACGGTTACGATCAAGATACAGATATTTGAGCATAGTCAGATTCCCAACCTTCCTAGATATGCCACCAGTGAGAATATTATCTGACAAGATTAGTATTTGAAGCCTTCTGCATTCCCATATATCAGAAGGAATTTGGCCAGTTAACTTATTGGAAGAAAGATAGAGCCCTTCAATGAGAGAGATACTGCAGTTCACATCCATTGGGAGGCTCCCGGACAGGCTGTTGTTAGCCAAGTCAATCATTCTCAAGGAGGACATGCTGAAGAGAAATGATGGAATTTTCCCTGATAGATTTCCACTTTGTAAGCTCAGTATCTCTAGCTGTGTGAGATTCCCTATTTCTAGTGGAATTCCACCTGCAAAATTGATGAAAGCAAGATATACTAGTTTCAGTAGTAATAGTATTGAGGTAAGAATGGTATATTCAATTCAGTTTATCAACAAAATGGAATTATTATTATGCCTACATATTTCTCTAGAATTTAGCTTGTTCTGTGTGAAATAGGTGCATAAAATCACCCGCTATATAAGCTGAATAATCATATCATTGAAATTTAGCAATGAGATTAACCCGAAGACATGACAATGAACCATGATGTCATAGATTGATTCCTTTTCCAAAATTTCTGTCAATAAACTCTTGTACTCACTAAATCTTACGCATACAGATGAAGATGAAGACCATACCTTTGAAGATATTTCCTCCAATGTACAATTCCTAAAGCATGACGAACTTACCGATTTCTCTTGGTATGCTGCCATTAAATTTATTGTAGGATAAATAAAACAGCTGGAGATTTCTGCACCTGTACACATTTGATGGGATTTGACAAGAAAATTGATTTTAAGTGAGGAACAGTTCGTTGAGTGCAGAAAGATGACCATACATATCCATTGGCAGGCTCCCAGACATGCTATTAGTTGTGAGATCAATAGCTTCTAAGAGGGATATGTTGAAGAGGCTAGGTGGTATAGAACCGGTGAGCTGGTTATTTCTTATTTGGAGTAGTTTAAGGCTCGACAGGTTACCTATTTCTGGTAGAATATATCCATTTAGAAAATTGTACCTCATGTTTAATATCTCTAGCTTTGAGATATTGCCTAAAGAAGATGGAATTGAACCTGTAAAGTTATTCTTATGCAGAAGCAAATGCTGAAGTTCTGGCAAGCTTCCAAGCCATGGTGGTATCTCTCCAATCAGGCTGTTGAATCCCACATTTATGACCTTTAACTGATGCAAATGAACCAACCCATTTGGTATGAAGCCACTGAAATTGTTCTAGTTAATATCTAGTGATGTGAGGAATGTGAGGTTCCCAAGATGTGGAGCAATGGTGCCCTGGAGACCAAAATCAGACAGATTCAAGGCTGTGACCCTCTGGTGAAGCATACCACAAGATATACTAATCCAGTTGCAAATTGAGCTAGTTGTAGACCAGTTTTTTGACAAGATATTATAAGGGTCTGAAGTGATATGGCTTTTGAAAGCAAGGAGAGCAGTTTGATCAGTGGTCATGTTATGAACAAACATGGCTAAGCAAACTGTTAGGCAGTTGAGCAACCATATTCCATAAGCCGAAGAGAAACAATTAGACCACCCCATACCTGTATAATATGAAGATAAATTTGACAATAATTGTTTGTCAAAGTACTAGCATATATATGCTGATAATTTTATAGTAATATTTATTGGGAAGACAAGACAGAAAACTAGTATGATAATTTTATAGTGACATTTATTGGGAAGACAAGACAGAAAACTAATACTAGGAGAGGTGAATGAGTATTTATCAAATTAAATCTTATTTTATTAGGTAGAACTCACAAAGTAATTTATGTTATATGTGATTTTTTGTTTAAAAAGTAATTGGTGCCCACGACCCAATTGATTTTAATCTTCAAAATCACATAGTTTTTATGGGTTTATTTTGTGTGGCATTGGCCTCACAAAGTAATTCAAATTTGATATGGGTATAATTCGACCTGCTAATCCGACCCGACCCGACCCGACTCGACCCAACTTGGAGAAATTGGTGGGTATTCCCATGACTCACATATAAGACAAAAAAAATATGATTTCTTAAAAGGAAAAAAAAAGAGTCAGCTCATGTGGGAACCACTAAGACACATTTAAGGCACAATCAAGGCAAGTACATCATTAGAATAAATAGCCCTTTAATGTACCAAACAAGGTAACTCATCTATTGTACACTTTCCTTTCAGTTGATTACAAACATTTCATCTCAGACCTTTTACTGACTTGATATTCGGAGGAGGTCCCTAGATCATAACTCGCGTGATTCATTTCCCTTGTTTTGCAGGTCTAAACTCTAAACTGTCCAGTTAACTGCTTTAACAAAATTATATGTTTATTTTAGTCTGAAAATCAATTAGGCCCCATAACTCAATTAATTTCGATTTTCAAAATGACACAGTTTCTATATGTCTAACTTTGTTCTATAAAGTTCAATAAAATATAATATATTTGTAAGGCTTTTGAAGGAAAAAATAAAAATATTTCAAACGTTGAAGTTACAGACGAATTTAACTTCAATGGAGGTCTTCACTGACCCTATGAAATTATTTTATAACTCTTTTTTTTTTAAATCCTAGCAAATCAAGATGTCTGGTTAGATAGCACGATAAATAATCTGCAATTGGTAACATAAACTATCATAAGGCTAGTTTTTTTTTTTTTTTTTTTTTGTCGAAAATAAGGCTAGTTGGATGAAGCGTTGTTAATGAGACTGCTTCATCTGTTAAATCCGAGTTTTTAATATGAAGTAGACATGTCGATAAGCAAGTTTATCGACTTGTCATAATCTCTTTTAAATCGATTACATGGACTCATGTTTAGAAAATGCTCGGGAGAGGCAGGGCTCTTTATAATAGTGGAACTCACGTGGTGTGATTTTTAATAATTTTGTAAGAGTAGTTGAGTCCGATTAATCATCCCTCATGCCTACATAAGCGAGATAGGAAATACATATTCCTACCTCCCACCATATCCCCGTACAAGAAATAAATATTGATCCTTACCACTTGTATGATTTTCCATTTCTCATCCCAATAAATTTCCATTTGAGATAGGAGCGAAGCGAGTAGTTATGAATTAATGATATCTAGTTTCATCCCTTAGGTCTGTTTGGATTAAGGGGTTTGGGAGAAAATAATTGGATTTTGAAAGATTTTTTAATCATTTCTCTTGTTTGAATTGGAGGTTTTTAGGGTCATTTGGGGTGATTTGAATTAACTGATTCAATAATGCCTATATTGCCTTCTTAGTTTTTTAAAATTACACTTACAAATATTACACTTGTACCTTTAGAAAAAAGATAAAAATGCCAACTTGTTTATAAAATTTATCATTTCCTTTTAAATTCAAACAAATAATATACATAATTCTTTATGAACCCACCTTCATAATTTTATTCAATCCAAAAAAAGAAAAAAGAAATAATTAACAGTTGATTTTTGATTTTGGATATACAAAGGCAAATCGACAAATGACAAAAGGAAACCCTATTGCATTAGTGTGAGCAGATGAATCCATCTCTCATACAATTCATTATTGTATGAGAGGATTTATATAAGGGCGGAATGCTATAGTAATTTCCCACGGCTAAAACAGACTTCCAAAGCAATATTTTTTATATGCTATACCGCTGGACACTAGCCTTTTCAAAAAGGGTCAAGCAGAGCTAGCAGCTGTGTGATTTTGTAAATGAAAATGAAGTGACAACTAACTAATCAGTTAGAATATTGTTTTAGAATATTGACTTATGAGGTTCGAATGTTGACTAATGAGCTAGGAGTTAGCAGCATTTATTACAGGGTTAATTGTTTTTTATTTGGAGATTCTTTTCTTTCTTGATGGAGCAAAAAGCAAATTATAGTTGTTCGTTCAAATACTGAAATAGAATAGCGTGCTCTTGTTAATGCTACTCAAGAGGTTATTTGGCTTAGATGGCTACTCAGGGATCTTGGAGCACCATATATTCATAGTACTATTTTTTACTGTAATAATCAAAGTACTATTTAAATTGTACACAATGATGTTTTTTATTAACGCACTAGAAATATTAAATGTGATTTCACTTCATTTGTCAACATGACACTTCTGATACCATGCGTCTTCAGTTTATTCCATCTACTAATCAATTTGCTAATCTTTTCACTAAAGCTCATCTTCCTTGTCGTTTTCAGGAATTAATTTTCAAGGTCAAGCTGGCGTCTTTCACAACTCTTTTTAGTTTGAGGGGTGTTAGAATATTGCGTTAGAATATTGATTTATGAGGTTAGAATGTTGACTAATGAGCTAGGAGTTAGCAACAGCATTTATTAGACGGCTAAGAGCATTAATTAGTCAGGCTAGCATAGTGTTCTCTTCTTCCTATATGTACCACACATGTAAAGATGAAGAACCATATACAAAATCATATATTCATTTTCTTCATTGCTAATACACTTAATCTTCTCTGTTCGTTTATTCTCTTCTTTGCACAAATGCCTCTAAATCTCGACATAATAAATGCTGGAATAATAAGCAATGAACGAGGTTATCAGTTTTCATCAATGAAAATTACATGTGGTCCTTACTTTTAAAGAAACACACAAGGCCACAATTAAATGAGGTGGTGTTGTCTAGTACAGATTTTACATATATAACATTGGATAACTTCAATTTTCTAGTCAGATGAGATATTTTCAAATAAATCTGGTGAAAGATATCATCTATCAACCTCAATTTCTCCACAAGAACTTCAACCCCTATTATAGCAATGTTCTTTATGCCTGTTCAGTTGTTTAATGCTTTTTTTTTGTTTGTTGTAAAATAACTTGTTAGTGAAAGATCTTTCAAGGGGAAAATATTTGTCTAAAAAATAGAATATTTTTTTGCTATTTGATTGTCATACTGAAAAATATTTTTTGGTGGGGATGAGAAAGGGAATTCTTAAGTAAACTTAGACCATGGTCCTAACCATGGTGCCTTTTATTAATTACAAAGTAACCCCACTATATTGATAAATTACACTTCCTTCTATCAAGTAAAAACAAAAACAAAAATCCGTCACCATCACTCCTACAAACACACCACCATGCTTCCACCATTTTCACCACCTTCCTCCTTCCAACTCAACAAACCCACCACCTTTTCACCACTATTTCTTCTTTTATAACCTCCAACAAACCTTTTTTCACCCATTATCCTCCCTTCATCATTTCTTCCCTCCAACAAACCCACTGCCCTTCACTTAGCATTTCGACCACAATCTTCCACCTCCAATAATGGTTGGAAAATGATGAATTATAAAATGAGTTTGATTAAGATCTTGGATATAGCATTTTGGAGGTTGGATTCGAACTTAGAACAAGGAGAGGAGTATTTTGATCTTAAAGGGACGTTTGGTTTGCGGAATTTACAAGATTCATTAGAATGTGAAGTCTGAATATAACATGCTCATGTTTGGTTTGTGAAATAAAAAAATATTCTTGAAAAATCTCATTCTTGGAATGCAATATTCTCATGATTTGATCAATTTTTATTTTCATGTGAAGGGTAAGAATCTCACATTCACAAGTCTTGGGAATATTTTTGATAAAATAAAAGACACAAATAACCATATTAAAAATTAAAATAAATATAATAAAATAATTCAAAAAATAAAATAAACAATAATAAAAAATAAAATAAAATACAAACAAATATAAAATTAAAAATTAAAAACTAAAAAAGAAAAGAAAAGAAAATAAAATAAAAATAAGATAGAATAATGTAAAAAAATAAAATAAAATAAAAATAAGACATTTCAATAAAATAAAAATAAAAAAAATAAAAGGAAGACAAAATTAAACAAAAATAAAAACTAAAAAATAAAAGAAAAGAAAAATAAGATAGAATAAAATAATGTAAAAAATTAAAATAAAATAAAAATAAGACATTTTAAATAAAATAAAAATAAATAAAATAAAAAGAGGATAAAATTAAACAAAAAAAATTGAAAAATAAGAAAATAAATAAAATAAAATGAAATGAAATAAAATAAAATAAACTAAAAATAAAAACAAAAAGTAAATGATAAAATATAATAAGAAATTAAATTAAATTAAAAATAAAATAACATAAAATAAAATAAAATAAAACTAGAAAGAATAAAAAAAAAAAAAACTAATAATAAAAAAATAAAATAAAACTACATAAAATAAATTATTTAGAAAAAAATAAAACAATAAAAATATAAATATAAATGAAAATAAAATAAATAAAAATGATCAATTTTTTAAGTTCCACTAGAATTTTATATTTAAAATTATTTTAAATATTAAATTCCATATTTTAAATTTTTAAATAAAATAAAATAAAATACAAGATAATCTAATTTATTTTTAATTTTCTTTAAAATAATAAATTTAAGTTTCTAATTTTGAAGTGTCAAGATAAAATTTATAAAATATAAAAATAAATTTACTTTCATTGTACTAATACGTTAAACATTTTCTTAGTTGCGTATTAGCAAAAGTATGCAAAATGTATTTTATTTGTACACTTTGTTTGATATTCTTGTATTTTGAGTTAAAGGCATTGTTGGAAACATGTTCAACATTCCTAGGAACATCGAGTCTAAACCAAACATAAACATGACATTCTTAGGAATTTGACAAGAATATTTTTAACAAACCAAACAGTTTTAATCACATTCTTGAGAATAAGATTCCAAGAATGAAAAATCTATATGTAAACCAAACGCCCCCTAAAATCCATGAAATTGATGTAAAAAAGTAGAGATTCAAACATTGTTGTAATATTTTTTGACGAATTTCTGATTATGAGAAAATACTAAACAATAAGGGTTATTTTATAATTCCACAAAATTAAAGGGGTGTTGTTGTTATTATATCAACTAAGTGTTAACGATGTGGCACAAATCCATGGTTTAAGTCTACCTAAGAATCTCCAGAGGAAGGGATTTGATAGAAGGTTGATTGGGGTGAGGTGAAACATGGATTAGATAAAAGCGTTTTACACTCTACCTAACTACACCTTTTCCTTTGATTGAATTTTTTTTTCAGTTGAACTATTTTATGTTACTATCAAACACTAGGAAAATTTGGAAAATATTTTCCTATAAAAAATTTCATGCCAAACAAATGGACCTTAAGTGTATTAATTATGTCTTTCCCCCTGTATTTTTGCATTTTTTTTTGGATTCAAGGAAGGTATAAGGCAGTACAACGCAACCAGCAAGATTCGAATTCACAATCTCTCGTATACATAGCGAGTTACATACCACTAGACCAAAAAATACTAGCGGGATAGATACTCACAAAAAGTTGAGTATCCAAACCTAAAATCGATTAGCATAACATGTTATCAAAATCAAAACCAAAATTCAACAAGTTTGAAAATCATTTAACAAGAACAAGATAATTATAGCAAAACTCACTAGTAATCAAACCCTAAATTAGTTTAAATAGCAACAAAATTAAAGAACGTTGAGAAATTCAAATTATATATATATATATAAAATTTATTTATTTATATGGCAGAGCTAGGCACTAAGGGTTAGGAGCACAACATGGTAGAGTCAGCAACCTGGGTGAAGGGCTGATTTATGCAATTTTTGTTGTATAAATTACAAAAACAACTTTATCACAATATTTAAAAATAAAGAATTTGCGGATATTCGAATCCAAAATTTTTAATTAAATACACAAAATAATCAGTAAAAAATGAAAAAAATTATCCAAAAGATTTTAAAATAGAAATAAATGTACAATTAAACTATAAAAGTTTAACTTAAATGTTAGAAACATTACAAAAAATAAACCAATCAAAACTCATAGACAATGACAAACACAAATAGTCCCTAAAATATAAAAAATAAATTGAAAACCTATTTAAGAATAAGAGAATATGAGTGAAAAATGACGAGGGAAAATCATGAGGAAAGAAATTTGAAAAAAAAATCCTTTCTTTTTATACCCTCTTATTTTTATTCTTTCTTTTTCCTCATGCTTTTTTCTCTTCATTTTTCACTCCTATTCTCTTATTCTTTAGTAGGTTTTCAATTTAGTTTCTATATTTTAGGTACTATTTGTAATACCAAAACCTATCAGATTACTCTTAAGTTACCTCTTAAAAAAATCACTCCTTAATAGGTATTCTATTAGTTTGATTATGTGTTTTGTTATTGAATCGGATACGCGTTAATTTCTAATTTAAACCTTCTCTATTTTCATCCCTACACATAAGTACATTTGATAAAATTTTGAGCCAATTCTTTGATCAGATAGTACAATACAACAAACTCAATGACAATCCCTACCGCCATCGCCAATAAGAATAGAGTTGAGAGAGATTTTTCTTAGTTCTGTCAGAAGAGTTGAGAATTGAGAAAGTTTATGGGTGTTTTTCATTTTTAGATTTCTAAAACGCCCTGAAGAATTATCTGTTATAATTGTTATATAATAATTAGGAGGGGGTAATTATTTTTCTGAAGAAATGTCAGGGTGCTAATGCTACTTAGGTTGAAGCCATTGCCCTTGGTGAAACAATCGTTATTGCTAAGGGTTTGCTTGGATGATAAAATGAAAGAATAAAATTACGAAGAAAAGAAAATTGAAATAATCTTATTTGAATTGAATAAGATATATATATTTAAGGATCATGTAGGATTATGTTTTTTTTTTGATTGAAAAGGAAATAAAAGAGAAGGATACATTTCATAATATATTGATATATTTACTGTTAGTGGATACATTTCATAATAGATTAATATATTTATACTTAGTGAGAGGATCACAAGATTCGAGTTTTTATATCTTATATGTTTTGATAAGGAGTAAATCTCGAGTTGGTAGACCTGAGCTTAGTGCCTGCAAAACAAGAAATGGGACCATAGGTGTTATGTCCAGGGGATCACCTCTGACGATCAAGTCAGTGATTGAAGGGAGAAGAAAGGTTAACTCTGTATGTAAGTATATGCAGTATGACTTATGTATGTTTTCCTATGAAAGCACGAGATATTTATATTGTAAGATGTTTAGATCGTGGTGTGTACATGTAGCCCAGATCGTGGGTTGCCCACGATGATCCCCACGATCTTTGGGTAGAAATTTCAGAGGACAGAGGAATGTTCCCCATGAATGGATAGGGACTGGTAGAGAGCTGCAGTTTTGACAAATCACAACAGTGAGGTCAATGGCTTCTTTACAGACCAGGTCGACATTTTTCTACCCACATCAATTTTTTCCCAATTCCTTGTAGCTCGCTTGAGGTTCAGGGAATTATCACTTGTGCTGACCTAAGCTCAAGGTTGCCCAACCATTAGTTACTGTTATCTGACACATTAATTATTGTGCCATGTAAGATCTCACTTGGTGCGGCGCAACATTCTGTTTTTCTATCATAATAATTAGTTCAACTGTTGGGCTTCATGACTGTTAAGAATTATGAGTTTTTATTTTAAAATCAATTGGTACTAAGTAGAGTAGTTCAAAATCTTATTAAATGGTCTAAGAGTTATGATTTTTCTATGTGAGACAAGTGTATATTACAACACTTCCTCTCACATGTGATCTGATTTAAGAGGGGTCACACGTGAAAGATTGAATACGCGTGAACCTTATTTTGAGGTTGTCACACTTGGAAGATTGAATACATGTGGATCGAATTTTTAAGATGGGTCACACATGGAAGATTGAACACACATGTGGTAGATAACACTTATGGAAGATTGAAAGTGTACATTAATTATTGAGCCATGTAAGATCTCATTTGGTGCGGCGCGACATTCTATTTTTCTTTCATAATAATTAGTTCAACTGTTGGGCTTCATTACTGTTAAGAATCATGGGTTTCCACCTTAAAACCAATTGATATCAAGTGGAGTAGCCCAGGATCTTATTAAGTGGTCTAAGAGTTTATGATTTTTCTTTTTCTATGTGGGACAAATGTATATTCTAACACTCCCCCTCACATGTGACCTGATTTGAGAGGGGTCACACGTGGAAGATTGAATACGCATGGACCTTATTTTGAAATGGTCACACTTGGAAGATTGAATACATGTGGATCGAATTTTTAAGATGGGTCACACATGGAAGATTGAACACACATGTGGTAGATAACACTTATGGAAGATTGAAAGTGCGTGGACTATGTGCACACGTGAAAGATTGAAGACAAGTGGACCTGATTTGAGATAGGTTGCACTTAAAAGATGAATGAGACTAGACCATGGGCCTAGCTCTGATACCATATTAAGAATCATGGATTTCCATCTTAAAATTAATTGTTACTAAGTGGAGTAGCCCAAAATCTTATTAAGTGGTTTAAGAGTTTATGATTTTTCTATGTGGAACAAGTATATATTTTAACAATGACATCCCTCTACAAATAAATGAGGGATTTATCATTGATTACCTTTCTAGAAAATTATTTTCTCTCTAACAGTTATTGTATCCTCAATGCTCGGCTCGAGAGAACTCTCAGTACTCCCCATAGCAGCTTTTAGGTTAAGCGAACTCTTCTTTCGATATGTATATCATTTTTCTTTCTTTTTTCATACTTCCTTTGCTTTTAAAATATAGCGAGGTCAAGAATAGAGTTGGACTCTCAAAATGAGTCAGTCCACTCCTATGGCTGGGGTGAGGAGACAAAGCCAGAATCATCCTCAGAAGCCATGCCTTTGGTTGACAATGACTCATTGCTAAGGGTTTATAAAATGAAACTGGTCGAGATGGGGAAGAAAAGAATGCGAAGCTTGAGGGATTTTTTGACGTAGAAGAATATGCGGGGTAATGAGCTTCACATTTAGCTGACCTAGCTGGAATAGAGTTCCCCACTGAACCCATCTTTAATCCATTCTTTGCTCCGAGGTCCCGTTCTAATTAGACCACCCACAATGCTACTCCTACTAGGAGCACAGAGGTGAATGCATCAGGCTACTCCTCAAGGGTCGAGAAGAAGAAGATATTTGCCAGCTATAAGAGGCATTGTCTTACTAAATGGTTAGAGGTTAACATCAAATTATCCAGTGGCGCCCTTCCTCTCAACTATAGGATCACAATTCCTAAGTGGGATGCAGCCACGTGTGAGATAGAGCTCGATGAAAGGGTATTTTATGATGCCTTTTTCAAGTTCATCTACCTTCTCGTGCCCTTTTATATGGATGAGATATTAGACTACTTTGACGTTGCCACAGGTCAACTATATCTTATCTGGCTTGACTGTGGCTTCTAGTGTTAACCATAACGCTCTAAGTGAGGTTGAATTTCTTTCCTATAGACAACACCAACTTGATAAGAAGTAAATCTTGAGCTGGTAGACCTGAGCTTAGTGCCTGCAAAACAAGAAATAAAATCGTGGGTATTATATCTCGGGGAACACCTCTGACGATCGAGTCAGTGATTTAGGGGAGAAGAAAGGTTAATTATGTATGTAAGTGTATGCAGTATGAATTGCGTACCTTTTCCTATGAAAGCACGAGGTATTTATATTTTCAGGTATCTAAATTGTGATGTGTAGGTGTATCCCAGATTATGGGTTGCCCACGATGACCCCTATGATCTTTTGGCAAAAATTTCAAAGGAATATCCCCTACGAATGGATAAGAACTGGTTGAGCGCTGTATTTTTCGCAGGTCACAATGGTGAGATCAGTGGCTTCGTTATGGACCAGGTTGGTATTTTCGTACCCACATCAGTTTTTACTTATATATAAAGCATATGTGCATAAAAGGAATTATATAGTATATTATAATCTTTGCTAATTACTGCCCCCTTTTAACTTCCAATTAGAGGATTAAACATCGGGTATCCTTTATTAATTCCTCTAAACTAAACAGTAAGATAGATTAAATAAATCCTTCTTATCCATTCCATTTTCCATACTTGAGATTAAAGGTACCCTTCGTAGCCTTTCCCTTTTCTCGTTTCTCTATCCAAACATAGCATAAACCTTTTGGGTTTTTGCATATATTTTTCAAGACTAATAATAGAGAAGTTTCTATGACCTCTACCTACCTTGTTGCACTTAGGCATTGAAAAGTTCAACCAATTATTATTGTTTTTCCCAATGCTATCACTATTAGAGATGTTACGCGTCTATCCTTATTAAAAAGAACAAGTAATCTGCTCCGCCAAATGGCAACTCAATGTGAGACATAGCTCAAAATTAGCTAATCAAAATCCGCACAACGATTTGTCTCGTGATAAACACAGGACACTTCGTGCCTGTCATGACCCAATAGAACATGTATAATACTTCTCAACGATTCTATCTATGTGCCCAAATGCCCAAAAAAAAAAAGCAGTGCAAAGAGATTAGTCTCTCTGATGAAACTAAGCAGCTAAATCTTCAAAAGTGTCTTTAGTAGGCTTTTATTTGGAGATACGTTGTTGATAAGTTCGACCACTAATTTTATATGTCTGTATCCTCTTCTCATTGATAGGTTTTCAGGTAGTTTTATTCTCAGGATCTGCTCTTGTAAACAATCGATTGTGTGACTACAATATGTACAATAGATAGATAACCACTCAACTAGTTTTGGTCATGTTCCTCCCCATGTGACATCCTTGTTGTTAAAGTATATTCAAGTTGTTACCTTATTAGACTAGATTTCAGATTTCCTTATTGAATTATTTCCTAATTAGTCTAATTCTTATTCTTGGTTTCCAAGTTGTGAAGTCTATAACTAGGCACTTTCTTATTGTATTTCTCAATACCAAGACTTCAATATGTAATCTTTATCTCTTTCTCTCTTTTAGAGCCACCGTTGATGGTGACTTCTCTTATTTTTCTTTTTCTTTCAACGTGGTATCAGAGGTGGGCCCTTGCTCCACTTTAATTCATCTCCGTGCAACCCATCTCAAATCAGGTCTACTTGTGTTCAATCTTTCGTGTGTCATATACCACGCATCTTCAACCTATCACGTGTAAAGAAGAGTATTAGAATATACACTTATCCCACATCAAAAAATCAGAAACTTTAAACCCACCTTATATGATTCTGGGCTCTCCACTTAATACCAATTGTTTTAAAATGGAAACTCATGATTTTTAACATGGTATCAGAGTTACTGTCCTGGTAGCATATCTCATTGTTATCTCGTTATTATCACCATCATCGTTGCCACTTTCGATTGTCTAGGCATCCGAGTATCTGATAGCTATCGTCATGTATGCCTTTAGTGGTGGCTCCTATTATTTTTTTCAATATACATATATTTTCTCTTAGGTTTTCTTTTTTCTTTGTCTTTCAACATGGTTTCTGGGCCCTTGGTTCAGTTTAATTCATATGCGTATGACCCATCCCAAATTAGATCCATTGTGTTCAATCTTTCGCTTGTCATATACCACGTATCTTCAATCTGCCACGTGTGAGGGAGAGTGTTAGAATATACATTTATTTCACATCGAAAAATCAGAACTCTAAGACCACCTTATAAGATTATGGGCCACTACACTTAGTACCAATTGATTTTATGATGAAAACACATGATTCTTAACACTTGTTATACTATATTCATCCCTTTTTGTTTTATTTTTGTTATGACAAGAAGTTCATCATGAATAAAAACATACTAAATTCATGCTATAAACCGGAGTAGTCCAATGAAGCACCGATGATTTTCATTCAATGCAAACAATGCATTTTGTGACCCGAAAATCAAAAAAAAAGAAAAAAAAAGAGAAAGAAATCAACCACCAAACCAGAAAAGTCCCCGTTTTTCTTCATTTTTACTTCTATTATCTTATAAGCTAAACTAAATAAAATCGAATCATGCATTTATCTCCATTAGGTGGAGTCAGCTATATAAATATGATGATCTCATACATTATTATTATGTCCTAAGAAAAATACTTCAATTCATTGCATTTTGAACTCAAATTATTATTTCACAGACAGATAGATAGATTTGGTTATTTTGAAGGTATTGCCAATTTTTAAGATGTTCTTTTTGTCTTCTTCTAACAAAATACCTATTCTTTATAAGTGAGTTGAAAATTATATATTCAAATAGTGAAAAATGATCCTGTCAATCTAGACAAAGTAACTACTCAACATTAACAAGTTTCTTAGATCCATTATTTGTTGACTTTTTTCATGGGCCTTTTTTCCATATATGACGATAACAAGTTTCTTATATATTCAAGTCGACATTTTATGTTTCAATTAAGATCAAGCTCTCGATTGATTTGACACATGCATAGGAATTCATCTCTACACTCTTGTGATTTTGTCTATATATAACTGATAATTTGTAGTGCATGCAGGGAGATGATTACTTAAAACATAGTGAAAGATGAGCCACTGTACTGCTGAAGTTTGACCACATACAAGTGATAATTTGTAATGCGTGTAGGAAGGCTATTGCAGGGTATATGGCAAAGTCAAGAGGCTCTAACATGGTAATTGCCTGTCATTGTGAATTGGGTTGTATGAAATGTAACTCAGAGTCATCAAAATGGAAATAGAAAAAAAAAAGATTTGTCATTTTCCTGCTCGATTTGTTACCATAGCAAATGTTTTATAATTCTTCTATGTTTAAGCTTCTATTCCAATTGAACTTTTTCTTTTTTGCCGAAACCAACTAATCTAAACTGCTCGTACTCTAGTAATGACAATGAGTGAATATAATAAAGGCCTCTTCAATAATTTTTTTTGGTTGCGACAAATTCATTGGTTTGTTTCAGAAAACTTGTTAAAGACAATAAGTGAATATAATAAAGGCTTCTTCAATAATTTAAATTTTTAAATAAAATAGTAAGTTAATATGACTTCAGAGTCCAAATTACCAAAGGGTTTTGAGTTCCAAGTTTTGCTCCCACCCATTCAAAAACAAAAAACATTGTTCAAACAGTTGGCTCAAAACGAATCTTGCCAGTGTGTGAGGGGTGTGTTGCAAAAATTTAATGAACCCAAGAACTTTGTACCACAACTTCAAAAAATCAGAAAGAGAAATGATATAAAAGAGAAGCTCAAAAAGAATTTATTCTGTAAAATGAACTCCTGATTAATAATATTCTACAATGGAAGTATTGCCTAACATCATGTGGAGAACACTTCAGAACTGAAACCAATTTTTTCGGTTAAACTAGCAACTTACCAAGTTCATGCATGCCTTGGATATTTATAGGTTGCAAAATCTTTGTTTTATTTTATTTTATTTATTATTATTATTATTATTGTTATTATTATTATTTTACGTATAATACATATTAAAAAAGTGTTACCCACGAGAATTGAACTTGCAATCTCACGCACTCACAGGAGTTCAAAACCTTAATTTTTGCACTAGATTGTCTATCGGTATACCTGGCTGATCTGGAATATAAAGATTCAAAATGTAAAGACAAGAGAAACAATAATAATCTAATCTATCTTTTTGGCCGAAGGATTTGGTTGAAACATGATTTTGATCTTTTGGAGTCTAGCCACAATGTCCCTCGAGCTGATTCTCCCCTGTGGTGTCGCGCTCAAACAATCCATCGCTAAATGAAAAATAGATGATATGGATTGCTTCTTTGCAGGGAGATTCTCATTTTCTTCTCCAAACAAATTGGTGTCAACAACATCAAGTATTGAATCATCATGTAATGAATTGCCCACCCAACTCTTCAAGTTCATTGCTTCCCCAAACATTTCATCAGTTGGCTTCTTCCTCGTAAACATTTCGAGCAAAATCACTCCGAAGCTATAGACATCGGCACTTGTGGATACTATCCCTTCAGTTCCATACTCTGTATTTGTAGAAAATATTAGTGGCTGATAACCATTAAGTCTGAAGAAGAAATGCAATTAGATGAACTTTAAATTACAGCATAGTATGAAAAATCACCAGGTGCCATATATCCAACTGTGGCCAATGTCTTTGTTTGGATGGTAGACTGCCCTTCATCAAAGAGTTTGGCAATACCAAAATCACTGACGTCCGCAACCATGTGTTCGTCTAGCAGGATATTACTAGGCTTTATATCACAATGAATTATCGGTGTTGGATAACCATGATGGAGATATTCCAGCGCTAATGAAACATGTATCGCAATGTCTAACCGCTGTAGCATGTCCAGAAAATAGTTGTGGGAATATAGCCACTTCTCCAAGCTGCCATTAGGCATGTATTCTAGCACCAGGGCTCTGAAATCTGAGCTACTGCAACAGCTGATGATTCTGACTAAATTTCGATGACGTACATTGCGTAATACTTCACATTCAGCAACAAAACTCTTGTGTCCTTCTTCGAACTGCGAGTGAAAAACTTTTACTGCAACATTTAAACCATCAGAAAGTGTCCCTCTATATACTGTACCGAAACCACCAGTTCCAAGTAAGTTGGTTTCACTAAAGGCATCTGTTGCTTGTAGAAGTTCTTGATATGACACCTCTTTCAATGCAGAAGGTAATGAAAATGGATTATGTAGTGGCTTAACTGAGCGTTTTCGTTTTCTTATCAAAAGAAATATAATCAGTAGAAGGATAGCAAAAACAAGAGGAGGTATGATGTATTTCATTAGTGAAGAAACACTTTTCGACCTGGAGCTGAGAGTTTTGGTTTTACATGGAGGAACTTGCAGTCGAGGTACACCACATAAATCATCATTGTGCAAGAAAGATTGAGCAGTGAAGTTGGAGAAAGGTCCCCCTGTTGGAATTTCACCGTCCAAATTATTGAAAGAAACATTGAAGTATTTAAGGTACCTGAGTGTTTCAAGTGATTTTGGGATTATTCCAGACAAATTGTTGTAAGACACATCAAGATACTCCAAGCTTATCAAGTTCTGCAAAGACTCAGGAATAGCTCCATGAAATGTGTTATGTGCCAAGGACAGATAAACAAGGGATTGGGCACTGCCGATCGAGCTTGGGATCTCACCTGAAAATTGATTCCATGATAAGCCTAATTGTGTTATGACCTTCAGGTTCGAAATCTCCACTGGTAGAGAACCACTTAACAGGTTTGAGGATAAGTTTAGGCCGATAAGATCACCAAGGTTCCAGAAGTTATATGGTATCGAGGAAGTTAATCTATTGGAATCTAAGTAGACTCTTCTCAGGGACTTCAGTTCACCTAAGCAAGCTGGTATTGATCCATTGAGCATATTGTTACTAACATATATATCCCCCAGATTTGTCAACTTGCAAAGATCAGGTGGAATATATCCTTCCAGCTTGTTATATTCAAGATATATGCGTTCGAGAGATTCCAAGTTTCCGAGTGTTGCTGGGATGTTCCCCGTCAACTCGTTGTTGTCGAAATAGATCCCTCGAAGATTGCTCAAGTTTCCAATCTCTCTGGGAATGGCCCCCTTGATTTTGGATCCAAATGCTCTGAACACCTGAAGAGAAGAAGAGAGATTTCCAATTGATGCTGGAATGATGCCATTTAGTTGATTTAATGACAGTTCCACCATCTCCAAATGTTTACAATTTGTTAAAGAAGAGACAAATCTCAATTCCGGAGTAGATGCTTCTCCTGTCAAATTATTTTCTCCCAGCAGAAGCCGCCGCAACAGTCTTAAATTGCCGAGTGAAGTTGGTATGGGACCATTAAAGGAATTGCTATTCATGTCAAGGACAGTAAGCTTGGAAGCATTAGAAACAAAGTTTGGGATCGGTCCACTGAGTTTGTTAGCACTTAGATAAATCTCTTCAAGGTCAGGAAGTCTGATATCCAAACTTGATGGTAGGCGTCCTGAGAAGTGATTTCCAATCAGGTCTATGACTTTGAGCGTGGATATGTTGAAGATTTTGAAGGGTATACGTCCAGACAGGCCATTTCCTCGGAGGTTGAGTAGCTCAAGATTCAGGTTGCCAAGCTCACCAGGTAATTCACCTGTCATATATCGAAAACAATAGTCCATCACCCGTTAAAAAATGACTATATTTATGCGTGTTAATCTTCATAGCAAACAAAAACTGATTTGGTTCATTTGTAAGAGTGCAAACTATTGCCAACGGCTTAACGTCTCTCAAGCCATCTAATAGGAAGGGACCTCACATACTAGTACGGCTCACCCATTGGCAATATGGCGCCTATTCAATTCTTATTTTGTCTCAAAATATAAGAATTTTTAAAGTATTTTAAAGTTGAAAAATTAATTCAATCCCGCTGAAAAAAATATTTATATATGAGTATTTGATTATTAATTTTAGCTCTCATTGAAAACAAATCCTGGGTACGCCCTTGGATTCACCCCAACACTTTCATTGGAAAAGGATTCAATTGAAACATTTCCTAATACACCTATTGCAAATGAGATGCAAAAGTCATAATCATAGACCCAGTTAGTGACAGATCTATTTGGGGGCTAGCGGGTGCTGCATCCCTTGTTGATCCAGAAAAATTTTAAAAATCTTATGTATTTTTTTTTAAAAGTGGTATGGTCCAGTTCAATCTAACCTATCTCGTGACTAAAGGTGGGGAACTCATACTCTAACTTGGATCTTGTATTTTAAGAAATAAGCACAGTCCAACCCAGTAAGCTATAAACATAAACTAAGTTGGGCTCAATTTTCTCAACTCACAACTCAAATGTGATAAGTTAGGTTAGCCGAACCCATATGCTAGCTCTTGATGAGGGTTAAATACTAATATTTTATATTTTTGGTTGGTGGGTATTGAGCACCAATCTGTTAAGGATAGTGTACTATCATAAAACCTATAATTTCACTTAGGCACTATTTCAAAGTGTTTTGGAAACCCCTTTTTTTTTCTTTTTTTTTATTGAAATAAAAAATTATTTTGCATGATTATTTTCGATGATTGTTTTTAAAAAATGTTTTGAAAAATCTGTTATCAAGAACAAGAAAACAAAAATACATTTTATCTGTTTTCATACCTTCTTCCTTCTTCCAGCACCACCCCTCCCCCTACTACAACCCTAAATATATTTTAAATTAATGTTCATAATAAAATTTGATAACTAAAAAATAATTAATTAATTTATTTTAATGCATAAATAGTCTAATAAATAATTGATATAAGTTTAATTAATATATAAAAATTAGCTAATGAAACCTAGTAAATTAACAATTAGTAATTCAATTGATTTAATCTCAAGTTAATATTTAATTAACTATTAATGAAATGATTATTTTAATTAATTCTTACTAATTAATTAATTAGTTTTTTATTTTTATTTATTCGTTATTAATTAAATTAAATAATTGATCATTTTAAGATATTAAATTAATAGATAAATAATAAATTAATTATTTTTTAATAAGTTTTCACTAAGTAATTTATTATTTTATGAATTAAAATTAATTAAACTAATTTATTAAAAACCTTAAAATAATTAAACTATAAATTAATAAGTTCTTACTAATTTGATTTAATTATGATTTTAATCTAAAATTAAACTAAATGAATATTTACTACTTTATTAGGTAATAATTTATAATTTTTACATAAATAAATATTTTTAGTCCATAAGTTTATTAAAAATAATAATTTAATTAAGTAAAATAATTAATTTAACTAAGAAATTTGTAGTTCGATAAAAGAAAATCTTGTATCTATACATCATACAATACTATGTCAGGATGCGTGATTCTTCCCGTCAACGGCCACAACTATCTTTTGAACTTGTATATTAGTCTCATTCGACCGCATTTATTGAATTAGGATATTTAAACTTATCTTGGCATGATTTATTATTAATTTTGCTTGCACTGAATGATTTGATTTATGACATTTATTGCCCAAGGAAGACTTATGGCATTTATAAGCTTTTGAAATTATGGTTACTGTATTATACAAGTATTTGGAAGAGGTCCCACGAGGTTTTTTGGGGATTATCTTTTATTGAGATTTGTGTATCATTTTTGTTTAAAATATTTTCTTTTCTGTAAGGAGTAAGCTTTCCATTTGGCTTGTTTGGGGGTAATGACCCATTGCATGGACTAAGATTAATTGTGACTTGTAAAATGGTATATATATGCATGATGATTGCAACAAATTGAAGATATTGTAAGTCATTTAAGTCTTTATTATATTAAAGAAATTCATAATTAATATAGACTTCCTACCAGTGCTTCATGCTATTACTCTTTTTATTTTGCTAGGTTAGCAAGTAAAGCATTTCACTCCACTGTTAAAAAATAGTTGGCAAAGCCGATACAATGAAGAAACAACTAAAAAACTAGAAATCCAAAACTAGACAAAGATTTCATTAATATCCCAAACATTACATAAGGCTCGATTGATCCTATATTATTAATAACTTTCTTTCCTACAATCAGCTTTTAACTCACTGCATTCATAATTCTCCACGAAATGGATTCCTCACTCAGAGCACACTGATGGATGGACAATAATTAGTTTTACTATGTTAAAGCTAATCATGACAAAGTTTTCTTACATGTAACTTTGTGTGCTTATGCGTCTCTCGGTTTTAGCTATAGAGTTTAGTACGACAGTGGTAAGCATGTGTTGTATGCATAATGCATGTGCACTATTCTTTCTTCTTGTGGGCATGTAGTACATTATTTAATTTTATTTTAGCTACAGTTAATGTCATAAAGACAATAGTAAGTCTATAGTTATTTTGTGTATGTTCTAGGGCCAAATGAAATGAAAGAAAGAAAATTTGCCTGTGTTATGCTTATGATTTTAATTGTTAATGAATAGGTTTGTTATTCACTAACATGAGCAAACTAGAAAGTTTATGGAATTTACTCTTTAACTATTATTATTAAGTTCAAATTTATGGTATGTTAGTTTGTTAATTACCAAAGGGGTCAAACTAGAATGTTCATAGATTTTTATTTTGTCATTTATCAATCAATTTATGAGAAGCCTATTATTGAAATTGTATAAGATAATTGGTGGACAATTTGACGCTTATTATTCATTTAACTTTTAAATTTGTCCAAGGGTAAATTGTTTATCTTGTGAATACTAAACACAATGTGATGAACTGTATTATTTTGATCGAGTATATGTGTATTTTTAAAAATAGAAAATATATTTGATTTAAATTTTTTTGCTTGTCTAATAATGTCATCATATTGGGATTTATCTTATGACTATGTATTTTAGTACCTATCCGAAGAAGAACTCTATATTATGATTAGGGTAAATTTCGCTTAACCCCTTTAATGTTTAACAATAGAATACTTTACCCCTTAAAGTATTATTTGTATTATCTTACCCACTTTGACCTTTATTAAGAAAAAAATAAGTAAATATGTTAACAAATTTAAATGAAATGACTAAAAAACACAGACATAACACAAAAAAAAAAAAAAAAAAAACATCACCATCTTTCTCATACCCATCTTCCTACCCAACTCTACCACTTCATCATCACCGTCTCTGCCACCCACCCACTACCTCCCACCTCCACAACACCACCAATCAGTCTTCTTCACACCCATTTTCCTGTCCAAACCAAGCATCCATGGCTATCTTCATTACCATCACCCGTAGGCTTTGGGTCTATGGTTTAATATTGAATTGATAAAGGCAATTCCAGGGGCCAACCCCACAAGTCTTGTCCTTTTTACATGTTTTTAATATTAATATGTTGCCGATTTGAATTGACAAAAGTCATTACAAGTGCTGATTTGAAAATGCACAGAGATTTGAGCTCAAAAACAAAGAAGAAGAAAAACTAATGCGTAGAGATGGAAGATATTGAAAGTTCTCATATTTACATATTTATAGCATACGATTTTTATTGAATGAATAATAGTATATATATATATAAATTTGTGTATGTAAATATATAATAATCACTAGGTGTTGTGAAGGTGGGAGGTGGTCCGGTAGGTAGTGGTAGACACGGTGATGATCAAGTAAAAAGATAGGGATGCTTGGGTTTTTTTTTTTTTTTGGTGTGTGTATATCTTGTGTTTGGGTTTCTTTTGTCATTTTATCTAGGTTTGTAACTTTTTTATTTATTTTTCTATTGACTAAAGATCAAAGGGGTAAGATAATACGAATAATACTTTAAGGGGTAAAATATTCTCTTGATTATACATTAAGGAGGTTAAGTGAAATTTACCCTTATGATTACTTTGTTTTATGTTATTTGAATCTATGTTGTTGTCAGCAATATTAATTATGTAATTATCATCAAGGATTATGTAATTGTATGTAATCTTTGTAATTTTTCATCCTTGTGCTCCTTTTGTAACCGTATTTAGTGGATTGATGAACTTCCTCCAATGGTGTAAACAAGTACAATACTTTCAGTTGGATCCTTTGGCTTTCGACTTAGGTTCTATTTGATCTAACTGTGAAATTTTAGCTTTTGAGATGTAGAGCTTTTAGAGTAGAGCTTTTGTTTGATGTGTTGTTGAACAAAAGTCGTTGACTGTTTGGCCTTTATTAGGCAACGTTGAACTTTTAAAAATTTTAAGGGTAATATCGAACTTCAAAAAATATGAAAGGGTATATTTAAGAAAAAAAATAGCTTTTCGTATTATATAAAACAATTTTACAAAAACTTTTTTTCAAAAGCTCCAATTTGGAACTTTTTATTTTTTAGTTTTTTTAACTTCAGTTTTTATCTAAAAGCACTTTTAAAAATGGGTGAAACAAGTTAGTTTACCTTCTAAATTCACAGGAAGCGCTTTTGAGTGTTTAAAAGGTATGCCAAATAGAGCCTTTGCAACTTGGATGTCAAACCTCCTGCTATTATTGTTTCAAATAGTAAGAAAGAGAAGATTCTTTATAAGATTTATAAATGGTCTAACATATTGAGCCTCATGTTTATGTGAATAACCATTTCCAGCAACATGGAACAATAATTAAAGGAAGAATCAACTCTTGTAAATACTAACTTACAAGAAGTTGACAAAGGTGAACCACATTGAATAACATTAAAAAGATCTCAAAGAGAAAGTTAGATGTTCTTGATGATTATGTAGTTTATTTCCATGAGTCAAACTTTAATATTAGAATCAATAAGGACACAATTTAGTTTTTACATGCCATAGAAAGTAATGAGTTCAATAAATGGATTGAAGGCATGAAATGAGACATGAAGTTGATGGAACTAAATAAAGTATGATGGGATAATCTAGTAGAATTGTCATAGAGTTCTAAAAGCATTAGTGTAAGGGACTTTTAGAAACCAAACAAAAATCTATTGACAATAATGAATGAGATAAGACTAGGTTAATGGCAAAAGATGACATTGATCATAAAGAGATTTTTTCTCCAATCTCAAAGAAAGACTGTTGAAAGATATTTATGATATTGGTGGCTTATTATGAATTTGAGTGCACCAAATGGATGTGACAAATTTGGATTTTAATGGGGAACTTGAGAAAGGTTCGATGGATGAACATGAAGGATTGTCGACATAGAGAAATGATCATATGGCGTGTAAATTTAAGAAATCAATATATATATATATATATATATATATTGTGTACACATTATAAATAGTCCATTGTTTTTAGTCTACTTGACACATTCATCTATTATCTTTTTAAATTAATCTTTTAGTCCATTATATTTAATATTATTGATGTCGTTAGTCTAACTCATCTTTTTAATCTAATTTTTAACATTAAAATCACGTGGTGCGCACATGACGCACATGTGTAAACTCTTAAAGCTGTTGTTTGGACATATTTTAACACATCTATATTATGTGTTAAGAATACTAATGCCAATTTTATCCTTAAAAAAATAAGATATTACGATACACGTACATGTCACAGATTTTAGCGTTAAAAATTAGATGAAAAAGACGAGTTGGACTAACAGCGTCAATAATGTTAAACATAGTGGACTAAAAGGTTTATTTAAAAAGATAATGAATGAAAATGTCAATTAGATAAAAAAAATAACCGACTATTTATAAGAGTTAAACAACTTCAGAACAATGGAATATTGGGCTTTAATAATAGTTATGAATGTCGTTGACATTTTGCATGTTGCTAAGGTCTTGGTGTATTGTGTGAGACTAAAGATTTTCTTTTAAAAAAATTTGAAATGAAAGATACAGGAAATACATGATTTGTGATAAGAATTGAACTACTTCGTGATAGATCACAACGAATATTAGGATTATTTTAAGCGACCTATATTGAAAAAATAAATTTTAGAGATATTTAATATGGATGCAATGTCCAAAGAGTTATGTGAAATGTACGAATGTATCAAAGAAATTAATCATAGGTTGAATCAGTAAAAAATTATGAAAGTTTTTGGATACCTGTAAAGAACTAACAACCACATATTGACCTAAAAATGTTCTAATCATTTAAAGTGATAAGATATTAGGATTCAAATCTTGTAGGATATGTTGATAGCATAAAGTCTGCCTTTTGCTATTTTGTCCTTTTATTAAAGGGAGAGATCTCATGGAAAGGTGAAAATAGACTATTGTGACGCTATCCATTAAAAAAGTAAAATTTGTAGCATGTTATGAAGCTACAATCCATGTATTATGGTTGTAGAACTTTATTTCAGAATTTGGAGTTGTCGACACTATTGTGAAACTGTTGGAAATTTACTATAATAAATCTGCAATAGTTTCTCCTCTAAAATGATAAATAATCAAGGGTTGCTAAACATATGGAATTAAAGTATGTTACGTTGTGATTAAAGAGGAAGTTGAGAAACGAAGAACGTCTATTGAACTCACACATTGATCTCATGGTTGCTGATCGCATGGCTAAGTAATAGGTATTGGTTGTAATTATTATTGATGCACGTGATCTTATATTGATATCCTTAGGTCAATGACTTATTTTTAATAAACACTAACTTTTTTTTCTATTTTATGATAGTATTCGTGTGACTTATATTTATTTAAAGAAAATGAGAATATCTTAATAAGTCATTATCGTGAACCATTAAAATTATGATAAGTATAGTTGGGTGTTAGTGTTGTGGTATATAAAGGAGCTACATTGAACAAATAATGTATGATCATTATAATTCACATTAATAGTGTACCATTCTTTGGTAATTATGATAGACATTTATGGATGGATTTAATTTCTTATGCATGCTTTATGTTTATGATTAAATCCTATTATCAATCAAGTAAATAGGTCAACTGGGAGAATGTAAATGATGACCTATTATGTTTAAGTGGTTATCTCCTTAAATTAAATTAGCTGCCCATATAGTGCTCATGTTGGACTCAATTACTTGATAAAAGTAACTAACATATTCCTGTATATATATGCTAAGTCTAGCGAGCCTTCCTTTTTTGGTAAGCTGGGGTCTATTTTACTGCATTGTTCTAATAGCACTTGGCAAATTATAAAAGCAAAATTGGTGAACTTACCTGTCAAACGGTTGTTAAAAAGACGGAAGTACTTGAGCATAGTCAGATTCCCAACCTTCCTAGATATGCCACCTGTGAGCTTATTATTTGACAAGTTTATTGTTTGAAGCCTTCTACATTCCCATATATCAGAAGGAATTTGGCCAGTTAAGTTATTGGAATAAAGATAGAGCTCTTCCAGGACAGGCAGACTGCAATTGACATCCATTAGGAGGCTTCCTGACAGACTATTGTTAGCCAAGTCAAGTATTCTCAAGGAGGACATGTTGAAGAGAAAATATGGAATTTGCCCTGATAAAAGTCCACTTTGTAAGCTCAGTACTTGCAACTGTGTTAAATTACTTATTTCCAATGGAATTCCACCTGCAAGTTGATGAAACCAAGAGATTGTGTTAGATGAAATTACCATTGAAGACATCAAAGTAATTAAATATACATTTTTTAACGGTTTAAACTTTTATCTAAAAGTGGTCAATTATAATATAAAATTCTTATTATCAAAAAGGTTTTCGGTTCAAGTGTGGTCATTATCATTGTGGTTACTACATGCATAACTCAGAAACCTTGTTTGTAATGTTGGATACACAAATTTTGTCACTATCATCCTGTTTATCACGTGCACAACTTAAAGGCCTTACTTGCCCGTGATGGGTTTTGGTGGAGATACTAAATAATTAAATATACACTTTCTAATAATTTAAACTTATAGATCAAGTACGCATTTAATGATATTGCATTTAGTCCTGTATTACACTACGAGAGCATCATGAAGCTTCTAATCAAGTTCTTTGGGGACGTGAACTCTGTTTGTTCATTGATGAATGTACGGGTATACACTCTACAGGGACAAAGTGGTGGCATAATACAATCCTAAGCTCTAGCATTTCTGTATTTTCTCTCGTATGGTAATACTCTGACAAGTGAAGGATTAAGGAATAAATAATAATATATGAACTTTTTTCAAATCTAGAATCTCAGACTACAAGTGCAACTGATATTCTAGTTATAAAAAATAACTACTTGGGCCTCCTTTCTACTGACCCAAAATAGTTAACCTAAGTTATCTCTTATACTCATAACACTTACTACGAAACCACACATATATATTATCTCATATCGATGTGAGATATCACATAATGTGTAATATCCAACATCGGTGGGAGATTTTGAATTTGAATAGTTTATAAGTGGGTGTTATGGATATAAGCAATAACTTAGGTTAACCATTTTGGGCCAGTAAAAGAGAGGGTCCAATTTGTTATTTCTTATACCTATAATACTAGTCTCACCTATGGGTATGGGGTTTTGGACTCAGGTAATGACATAATGGTATTTAGAGCTGGTCACTAGCTAGTGTGTGAACTAAGTGCTATTGGGGCCAAGCACTACACCAAGAAAGGGGTATGAGTCACCTTTTGAACCTATAGGAGTCACCTTTGGAATCCTGCACAACCTAGTTAATCCTAGGTATGTGTATCCCTAATAAGGACGCCAGGTCCGTAACGAGGGTTTATGTGATATCCTACATCGGTAGGAGACAACAGTGTATATGTGTTGTTTATAAGTGGGTATTGTGGGCATAAGAGATAACTTGAGTTAACTATTTTGAGTCAGTAAAAAAGAGGCCTAAGTAGTTATTTTTTATGCCTACAACATCAATTGCGCACATAGATTTGGAGTTGTGGGCTCGAGATGTAACAATTGTAATGCCTAAATATCTTCTATAATTTAGCATGTTATGCATAGGGTATTTGCATAACATAACCCACTATATGAGTTGAATACTATATTGTGGAAAAATTAACATGATATGCGTAAATATTAATAGTATATTCTATTAGCAATAGAAATGTGCACACACATACATGGAACAAGAGAAATAAAAGACAAACACAAATTTAACATGGTCTAATCCTCTAACTACTTTCAAGACTCCATCTATTGAATAATTCACTATCATTCAATAATAGTTAAAGTTCTGTTGAGAGACAAAACTATAAGAACCCTCTTCGTATGATTTTATGCACAAAAAATCCTAAATCATCCCTATTTGAATTTTATTAATAAAAGCACGAAAAACTCTCATATCTCTAGCTCATTACCCACACTCGCAATGGCATGTGGCCCCTCGAGGAGAGTAATAAAATACATCATTAGTGCTTTTATAAGAAGCATCAACCTTTCTAATTCTATAATATCTTGATGTGGCAGAATTGCAAGGCATAACACAAAAAATCCTTTGACTTCAATTTTCTAAGCATCGAGACTTCATCTTCACTGCGACAAAGACATCTTCTAAATCTTCAAAGGCTATATTCCCCACTTGATAGCTTTTAACACATCTTCATCTTAACATAAGTTCCCTCAGTCATCCCTCTCAACCCTCCCTATGCCATTCAATATCCACTCTTAAAGGCTCTCTAGTCTTCCATTGACTTCAGGCATCTAAAATATGGTCTCTTCTCCATGGTAGTCAGGTGAAGAACTAGGCCGGGGCTGGCAGGGGCGGCCCCCCCAAGATTTTTTATTTTTTTTCAAAAAAGTTTATGTAGTATCGTTAAAAAAAATTTGTTGTCATTAAAAAAATATATGTAGTATTTTTAAAAATAAGTTAACGGCTCCCTCTATTTTTTTTCTCTTGTCATAAATGTTCTTATTTAAATTTTGACCCCTCCAATTTTAAAATCCTGACTCCACCCCTTATGGTAGTAGCACTCTTCTCATGTTGCCTAAGCCCTCGATCTTTTGTTATGTGAACTCTTCATGCAACTTCTCCCTTAATTCGAACCATCTTCAACTGGTGATTGGGTTCCCTCTAAATATGCTCTTTGTTCTTATCCTCCTCTCATTTTCTCATAGGATTGCATGCACATAACATTGAGAGTGTCTCGTCATCTAGCTCAAGAGTACAATAGGAGTAGCACCACTAGCTCTTGTATGTGTTGACATTGTGGAAGTATCGCTCAACGCTTTTTTATTTCCTAAGGGCCATCGATTCACCAAAGCAACCCGCATCGAATTTGACAAAATGGGCTGCAAAATTGGATTGAAGACACCCAAAAACCTTAATAACACCTTCGGCTTATTCGGTCAAAACTTGGCCAAGGCCCGATCAATATGGTCAAACATCCTGGTCAAAGTGAGCTCGCGAAATCACCTTGTAGTGCCTGCTTGGCCCAATCAAAACTTAGGTGCTCCATCATCCCATGTACTGTACTACACTAGATCAAAGCTTTCATCAAATTTGATCCCCCTCAGGATTGATGGTTCACAGTACACGAGCTTACCAATTTCATCATTTCTACATTACAAGTGATCTAAGCACTCAACTAATTAGATCTCCTACATTGATATGGATAAGACCCCTAAGGCTTATAAGAATTGTAGAATGACCCTTAAGAGGGGTCGGGGACGTCAAATAGGAAATGTTGGGGACCTCGGACGAGGGGTCGGGTGAATCCGACCCCAAGGGAATTGCATCCAGGGTTCGGACAAAGCATGGTAAGAACCCCTGGGGGGTCGAACGCGGCATAGGGGCACCCTAGGTTCTAGTTTTAAGACCTCTGACCAGGTGGAAGTTACAAACAGCAATGTTCTGCGGTATCATGGCATGTTCAACGGTTATGGTTAGTTAATATCCAATAGTAAACGTGGATAGCAGTTGTCTACAATAACTACCCCACTAACTTTCCACTATTCCATTCCCCTTCTACTCAGCAGCTACCATGCTTATAAATATCAGAAGATTCATCCGGGAGAAGGTAATTGCACTTTTGATACTGGCACTCATATTTTTATATACTTTTTCCCAAAAAAAACCAGGGTAACTTAAGCATCGGAGTGCTAACGCAGGCACGACTTGCTAAGCCTTATTTGTTTTGCAGACGTTCAGCAGCGCGTGGAGGCTACTTGCTGCTCAGTATTTTTCTACCTTAATAGGTTGGCGCCCACCATACACCAACCCATACACAAATCCGTACCCAAACTATCTGCCAACATACACTCAAAACTATCCGCAAGGGTCTGCGTGGTGCGCAGGGTGGCAATATCCTACCACCCTAATACCCATTCCGCAAAATAACCCACTAGCAGATTGAGGGTATATTCTATGAACTCTGGAGGAATTGAAGGAGGCCGTTCAAAACCAAACACCTCAACCAGCACCATACTACTCAGAAAACCAACCACATCAAACATCTCAACAAAATCCTACACGCCAAAAGAACCAATCAACCAGAAATATAACCAACCCAAGAGAGTTTGGACAACAGATCCACATCGGGGGCAATGCGAAAAAATGATGAATTCTACGGTGTCATCTCAGGGCTCAAATACAGAGGCACGAAGCCCGTCATAAAGCGTTCGGAGATTAGGTACTACTTGTACTGCAGTTGCAGGCATTTTCAAAGGCCCAAATCCATTTAACGTAGCCATCAACGAAGTTTCGAAACCTACACAGTACAAATTGCCTTATTTGTCCACCTATGATGGGCATGGTGACCCTAAGGATCACCTGGCGATTTTCAGGCATAAAATGGAGTTCACGGAGTTACCAGAGGCCTAGAAGTGTAAGTCTTTTGCTAGAACTTTAGTAGAAGTAGCCAAGGTGTGGTATGATGAATTGAATGAGGGGTCAATCAGTTCTTATGCACAATTGGCAAAGTTGTTTGTTGGTAGATTTTCCTCAGCTATTAGGCCAACCCGTCACACTACCTATTTGCTCTATCTAAAGCGGAAAAAATGAGAAACTCTTCGTCAGTATGCAACTCGCTTTAATGAGGCTGCTCTCCAGTGTACGCAATTTGATCAGTGGTTTACAATATAGGTTTTCACAAATGGAGTAACGAGCAAGTTGCTCTAGGCTTCTTTAGCCAAGAAGACCCCATAGAACATAATGGAGTTGATGACCAGGATGGAGAAGTATATCAAAGTAGAAGAGCTGACGATGGCGGATAAGGAGGAAAACCCTAAGAAGAAGGGACAGAACAACCAAACTAATGTGGCCTAGAAAGAAATAAGGGTAGAAGAGGGCAGACATGAGCAGAGAGGAAGGCAAATGAGAGAACCACCTAGATTGCAAAGGTTCCATAATTATACCCCTTTGGTGAAGCCCAGATTCGAGATCCTAGTAGAAATTCGGACATAGATGAACCTCCAAAATCTACCGAAAATGAAGACAGAGAAGGAACGCCGCAAAGGCAAATGGCAGTATTGCAGATATCATAGAGACTTTGGGCATGATATTAATGCTTGCAGGAACTTAAAAGATAAGATTGAAGCTCTGATCAAGCGTGGGCATTTAGAAGCCTACATCATGAGAGACAACCAAGGGGAAAGACAGAGAGAAAGGAGCCTGAGGCATGCTTAGACAACACGTGTTCAGGTAGAGATTGATATGATAACAAGGGGCATGGCCTCAAGGGGGGAAACCTACAGGCCAGGAGAGGTTACCGCAGAGCAGGTCGTAGAGACCCCTCGATGTAAAGGCCAAGGGTAGAAAAAAATATCACTTTTGGGAATGAAGATTTGAACGGTCTAGTGTTACCTCATGACAACCCATTGGTGATTGTGGCAGATATCAGTGGAATTGTGGTACGCAAAATCATGGTTGATATATGGAGTTCAGAAAAGGTCCTATTCTTGAGCATCTTTAAGAAGATAGGGTTGAGAACGGAGCATCTAAGGGTGTTGAAGGGAACCTTGTCAGGTTTTAATGGTACAGAAATAAGACCCGAGGGTATGATAACGTTAAAGGTCATTCTCGATGAAATAAGCAGAGCCATAGTGAGATGCTAGATTTCATTGTGGTAGATTGTCAATCACCGTACAATGGGATATTGGGAAGAGTTGCACTGGAAAGTTTAGAGTAGTGGTATTTGCCTATCATTTGGCGATGAAGTTCCCGTCTGAGGCTGGTATAGTAACAGTAAAAGGGTACTAGAGGAGAGCCCAAGAATGCTATACAGCTTGTTTGAGGCTATAGAAGGAAGAGAAAGAACTGATCGAGATTCCAGAGAAGAAGGCCAAAAAGGGACGAGAGCCGAAAAAAGCTGAGCCCGCAGAGAAGTTGCAGAAAGTTGAATTGGTTCTTGGAAATGAGGTTCAGATCGGAACAAAACTTCCTCCAAACCTGGTTAAAGGTATAACTCATTTCTTATCTAGTAATAAAGATGTATTTGCTTGGTTTATGTATGATATGACAGGAATAGACCCGCGGATAGCCGTACAGCGGCTGAACATAGATCCAGCATTCAGGCCGGTAAAGCAGAAAAGACTAGTCTTCCATGCAGAAAAGAACCGAGCAATCAGGGAAGAAGTGAGTAAATTGTTGAGGGTTGGGCATATCCGCAAGGTGGAGTACCCTACCTAGTTGGCCAATGTAGTGATGGTCCCTAAAGTTTCTAGGGCTTGGCGGATGTGTGTGGACTTTACAGATTTGAATAAGGGCTGCCCAAACGACTGCTACCATTTGCCTAAGATAGATCAAATGGTGGATGCCACCTCAGGATTTGAGATGATGTCATTCATGGATGCCTTCAAAGGGTACAACTAGATTAAGATGATATCAGAAGATGAGGAGAATATGACGTTCATAATAGACCGAAAGTTTTGTTATATAGTGATGTCATTCAATTTGAAGAACGTAAGGGCTTGTTACCAGCGCATGATAGACAAGGTATTTAAGGGGTAGTTAGGGTGGAGTATAGAGGTTTATGTTGATGATATGTTGGTGAAGAGTAACAAGGTAGAGACTCACATCGAGGATCTGTCTGAGGCATTCTCGATAATGATGAGGGTCGGTATCAAATTAAATCTTGAAAAATGTGCCTTTGGGGTCCAGGCAGGGAAATTCCTGGGGTTCATGGTTACTCGGAGGGGAATCGAGGCTAATCCAGAGAAAGTGCAGGCCATCATGGATCTTGAGCCGCCTAGGAGTGTAAAAGATGTTTAGAAATTGACAGGGAAGATAACAGCCTTGAGCAGATTCATGGCGAGGTCAGCAGACAAATGTGCCCCTTTGTCCAAGGTCCTACGAAAACCAAAAGACTTTCAGTGGACGGAAGAGTGTCAAGAAGCTTTTGAGAAGTTGAAGGAATACTTGAGATCGACACCTTTGATGTCTAGGCCGAAGCCCAGTGAAGTTTTGTATGTATATCTGGTAGTATCCTCGGTAGCCGTGGCTGCAGTACTAGTACGACAAGATGGAAAGCAACAAAGGCAAGTCTATTATATTAGCCAAATACTTAAAGGGGCAAAGCTGAGATATCCACCCGTAGAGCGGATGACGTTGGCCTTACTTGTGGCCTCGAGGAAACTCAGACATTACTTTGAGGCACATCTCATATGTGTGATGACGGATATGCTGTTCAGGCAGGTATTGCAGAAACCAGAGGCATCGGGAAGACTTCTGAAATGGTCTGTGGAGTTGAGCCAATTTGACATCACTTTCAGACCAAGGACAGCGATAAAAGCTCAAGCTATAGCAGATTTCATTGTGGAATTCATGGGAGAGCTGGCAGAGGCTGGTTCAAGGCCATGGAAGATCTAGGTAGATGGGGCCTCGGACAAGAACAACAGCGGAGTTAGGGTCATACTGCAGGGTCCAGAGGGTGATGAGTTACAGTTTGCTCTGAAGCTCCGTTTCTCAACCTCGAATAACGAGGTCGAGTATGAAGCCCTCATTGCAGGTATCAAAATGGCTCAGGCGATAGGGGCTGTTTCGATCGAGGCCCACACAGATTCGCAGTTGGTGGCAAGTCAAATAAGTGAAGAGTATGAGGCCAAAGATGAAACCATGGCTGCATATTTAGCCAAAGTAAAAGAGACAGTGTCTGGTTTAGGTGGGTTCATAATCAACCGAATCCCACAGGTAGAAAACGAGAGAGCCGATGTCCTCTCAAAACTTACAGTGGGGGTGGTAGGGCCATTGACGATAGAGGTGGAAGAGGTGTCTGAATTGAGCGTAATTCAGGAATGAAAAAAGGTGGCCCAGGTGGAGCAAATTGAATCTTGGATGCAGTCTATGGTTGACTTCCTAGAAAAAGGGATCTTACCAGAAACCGGTGAAAAGGGTGAAAATCCGAGCCCCAAAGTATGTAATGCTTGAAAAACTGTTGTATCGGAAAACATATACATGGCCTATGTTGAAGTGTGTAGACTAGGGCGAGGGCGATTATATACTCAGAGAAGTGCATAAGGGAATCTGTGGTAATCATATAGGCCATTGAGGATTGGCTCGAAAGATACTAAGGTACGGATACTTCTGGCCGACCCTGAATGAGAATGCTAGGAACCTAGTATAGAAATGTGATACATGCCAGAGGTTCTCGAGAATCCCACAACAACTAGTGGTAGATTTGACTGTGATGATGAGCCCCTATCCTTTTGCTCAGTGGGGCTTGGATATATTGGGTCCATTCCCAATAAGCACAGGATAAAGGGTTAAATGCTTTGTAGCGATGGGCTATTTTACTAAGTGGGTAGAGGCTGAGCCCGTAACTAAGACAACATATAAAAATGCTTGGAATTTTGTGTGGAAGTCTATTATGTGAAGATTTAGGATTCCAAGGGTGATAGTGACAGACCACGGAACCCAATTCGACTGCCACTATTTTAGGAAGCAATGCTCAGAGCTGGGCATTTCTTTTAGATTTTCTTTTGTAGTGTATCCACAAACTAATGGCCAAGTGAAAAATGCTAACAGATCTATTTTGCAGGGGCTGAGAAAGAAGCTGGTAACAGCCAAAGGCCTATGGGCTGAGGTTTTGCCTGAGTTGCTGTGGGGATACAGAATGACGCCAAATTAGTCAACAAACGAGACCCCCTTCAGCCTGACATTTTGGGTAGATGTTGTCCTACCTTTTGAAATTGGCTCGGCAAGCTGAAGAGTTGCTGAATATGAAGAAGAAGTTAATAACTAGGCCCTACGGTAAGACCTGAATTTAGTAGAAGAATTTAGGGAAAATGACATAATAAAGATGCTCGAAGGCAAAAGGGCCATGGCAAGATATTTTAAAAAGAAAGTGAGAAACAGAGAACTTAGAGAGTGGGATTTGGTCCTCAAAAAAACAATCTTCATACCTGACCTAAATCAGGAAAAGCTCGGACCAAACTAGGAAGGCTCGTACAAGATAGTTAAAGAGGTCAAACCAGGAACCTACAAGCTGGAAGACCTCAACGGCAAGGAACTGAAGAATGCTTGGCACGTAGAGCATCTAAGAAAATACTACATGTAACATTTTCCTTGAATATTTAGGTGTTGTATCTATCGAGGCAGATTATGTCTCAAGGCATTGTTTATATCGGGACATATTATGTCCTCACGTGTTGTTTGTATCGAGACAGATTATATCTCCACAATAAAATTGATATTTCTATCCAAAATTCTGTTGATGATTGTAATGAAAGAGCTAAATCACAACAAGGAAGGTCAACTTCCAAAATTAGTGAAAGAGAAACACACCTCCTATAGAAACGAGATCTTCCTAGGATGGTGTGAAGTTGGAGGCATGACCCCCAAGACATAGAGACTGAGGGCACGACCCCCGAGGTCTGAGCCTGGAGACACGATCCATGAAGCCAGCAAGTGTTAGATTGAGAAGAAGTGACCCCTCAACAAAAAAAGAGATTCAATGGCATGACCCGACAAAAGAACCAAGAGCAAAATAAAAATCGATAAATCAAAAGAAGAAAAGAAAGGAACACAAAAAAAAAAAAGTTTTTCATTAAAGGAAAAAACTTTCTTTATAAAGGGAATCACCGGTAAGTATATTATCCCTCGGACTACCCTCGGACTCGTCCTCAGAGCTCGAGAAGTCACCGGTAAGTATATTATCCATAATAACTAAACCGTGCCTTTGAGCATAATGGTCAAGCTTTGCCTGGAGTGCAGTGGTGACATTGGCAGTGGTATCAGCGGCAAATCAGGCATATAACTTCTTCAAATCGTCTTTGTAGGCTTGCCTGCTATGGAAATCCTCCACTGCCTAGGCCTTCATATCCTCTAGTAAGGCCTTCAGATCTCTGAGTTGAGCTTCCGCGAAACCTTGGGCTATGCGAGATGCCTCTAACTCAGAGTAGAGCTTCTCGTGTTTGGCCCTGGCCTCCTCTTAAGCCCTCAGGGAGGCCTCCCAATCTGTCAGGAGTTGGTGGTACTCGGAATTTACAGTAGCAGCCTCCTCCCGAGCCATTTTGACTACCTTAAGGGCGGTGGCAAGCTCGGCTTGGACAGCAGCCTCTGAGCTCCTGGTGTGTTCCTCAAACTCCCTAAGAGCAGCCTTCGCCTCAGCAAGCCGCTGCTCATATTCTCCCACAAAGCGGTAGGCCACGCTGAGACACACAGACATCTGCGGCAACCAAGCAAGGTCAGAAAACACAACTCAAGTTAAATGAAAATGGATGAGAAGTTAAGGAAAGAAATGAAGTACATTGAGGCGAGCCCTTTCGAAGGCTTCTTGAGCTATAGGGTGTAACTGTTCCCTCGGAAGCTCGTGCAGAGAGTTCGCCAAATGAGCGAGGCCCTTGAGAGTTGGGGAAGGACCTCGGACAAGATTGGGCAGAGGCCCCAACATCAAAGAGCGATACGTCCCTAGCTAAACCACTGTCCTCGGGTCTAACGCCTACCACATCTTCATAAGGAAGAATTTCATGGCAAATAACAATCTCCTCGAAGGTTTTCAATCTGCGAGCAACGCTTCAGGGGTCGGTAGAGAGAAAACCTACGACGCGAAAGACCCGGGCCAGGTAGGCTTCGATGAGGTCTATGGCTATGTGACCTTCTTTTGTTTCTTGCTAGGACCTCCTTTAGCTTTTTTCTTTCCTACTCGTTTAGCAGCTCGAGTCCGTTGAGCTTCGACCTGAGCACGTCGTGCCTCGACCCGAGCCTTCTCAGCAATGGCATCAACGAGATCGATCCCTTGAGCCTCGGTAGGGAGAACTGGCGCGAGAAGGGTATTAGCGACGGCGGCAGGTCGAACCTCGTAAGCCTCAGAAATCATAGAAGTCATCTGCTGCAGAACCGCCGGGACTCTGACATCTATGGCACCTGTAGTAGCAAAGTCAGGGTCAGCTAGGCGGAAATAAAAGTCTAAAATAAAAATACATGTATAAAAATTTTCATTACCTTCATCCCCTCCATGGATTGGAACATTGGCATGGGGACCGCCTATTAAAGATGATGAGACCGCGACAACAGAGATTCTCCATGATGGAAAGCGAACGACGGCCGAAGGTACCGTTGCGATATCAGTGGCCCTCGGCCGATCATATAAACTCGAGGCTGATATGGATTTACTAGTCAAGTAGGTACTTCCACGCATAGGCCTAGCTCGGCAGAGGATGAAAGATGTCATGAGACTCTCAGGAGGGAAGGCTCGTGGTAGGCCTCGAGCTCGGTATCAGACTGATGCCTCTAGAGTCTCCTGACTGGACACTTGAAAAGATGAGTGGTGCACACAAACTTGTTGTGCCATCTGCGATTACTAGAGGGCCATCTTGATCTAGGAAAGAAGTAATCCACACCAAAATTCTTGGAGTCGTGGACCAATTGGTAGAATTGATGGAAGAGGTTGAGTACCGGGGTAAGCACGAGAGATTTGACCCATATGTAAAAAGCCATTATTTCCATCCAGCCGTGTGGTGCGAGTTGGCAAAGAGTGATGTCGAGGAAGTTGAGGATACGAACGACAAAAGTTGGGAGTGAAAGGCAGAAAAACCGAAGAACGATGTAGGGTAAGGCCAATTCCCCTACCTCAGGTCGGCAAGCCACCTCATGATATCCGGGGACTCTGTACTCGTAGGCTTCGGGGGAGACACCCCTATTGTGAAGGTCGAGCAGGTGATCTTGGTCAAAGGTGTGGTGGTAGGGTAAGGGTGAAAAGACTGACCGAGCCTGAAGGTCGGGGTCGGGAGTAATGGCCCAGGGAGGAGGAGGAGAAGGTTCGGGCATTCTTTGAATCATCTCTAGTGTAATGTGTAGAAGGTTCGGATGGGGGTCGCATCGAAGGATGGTTTGAGAGGCTTCGGACCCAGTAGGTGATAAATCCATATTTTTATTAATTTTAACCCATCAAATCATGAATATTGCATTATTATTTCAAGCTTAATTGTATATTTTACACAATTTTAGTGCAATATAGGTTTTTAAGAAGAAACAGCAGAAATGGCCACAAAAACCAACATTTGAAACAAATTTTCAGCGAACACTGAAGGAAAATGGTAGAACAACTTCAAAACAAGCAATTCGAGATTGAATTTGGCTAAACCGAGTGCGAAAACGGATTCAAGACGCTGAGAAACCTTAAAATAGACTTGGTCAACTTTTTGGTCAACGGTCAAAGTCAACAGTCAATGGTCAAACTCAACCGAGCCGGTCAAAGTCAATCATATCGAAATCATACTGGTCTACTAAAATCCATTCAACACGATAAGTACTCTTTTATTTTAGTTTTTGTTATGATTTCTTGTACTTTAAAGTTTATTATGGTACACTAGACTCGAGATTCGGGGTGGAATGTGTAAGGTTACTCTTGTACATATGTTTTGATTCAGATTTATTAAAGTCTCGTATTTTTACTTCTAAGTATTCTTAGATTAATTATACGTATACTTGTAGTTATGTTATATTTAATTGAAAGTACATATACGCTCGATTTTGTAAACCAGTGGCAATATTAGACTACTTCGGATGGATTCTAGTCTGGTTGTACCGACACCTCCAGGTTACATAAGTGAAAGATTAATTGAGAGATTGGATATCGTTAGGTTGTACCAATACATCCAGTCTTGCTAATTAATTAATCTCATCACTTACGTAATTAAAGGCTCATTTCAGTAGTGGGAGCTTGTAGCCCTATTTTTGAATGACTTAACTTTTAATCTGAATCAATAACTCTGTACTTGCGTATACCGAGCTATAACCACCCTGAATCATTTACCCTTTGAAATTTCATTTATTGTTGAATGTTGTAATTCTTCAATTTAATACCCTTGTTCAATTCACTTTTGGATCTTGTTACTACCGTATCTTTGGACATTTTGAGGACATTTCTTGGACTTAATTTACCGTACTTTTGGACTTTTGAACTTAATCAAACTTATCCGTGACGGTAGATAGTCAAACAATTCTAAATTATGGACTTAACTTAACTTGATAACCCACTCTCCGTGGATTGACCTTCTACTCGCCACATCTAGAGGTAATTCAAGGTAAGCAATATTTCCAATCATTTAACCTTACTATTTTTTAGCGCAAAATAACATGATCAGTAGGATTCGAAGGAGCTGATCTTGAAGGTCTGACTTCGTCAAATCTAATTGACCTAAGTGGTCGAGCTGGAATAGGAACTCCAAGAGGTGGAAGTGGTAAGAGTGTTGGAGTGGCGATGGCCGAAGGCTCAACATGGGCACCGTCCCGAGGTCCGAGGCCTTGAGTCTTGGCAGGTAGGGCAACAGTAACCTCTATGATTTTGGAGGAGGAGGTCGAAGAGGAAGATGCCATTATCGAAAACCGGTGGAAGATGAGTACACCAAGTGGGTCAGACGAGTGCTCGAGGCGCTGAAGGGGAAGAGGAGAGTGAGAGAAAAGTGTTTGGAAAAAGGTGAGGTGAAAAGTGAATTTTGAAATAGTAGGAGTGATATTTAAAGGGGTGAAAAAGAGAGGGAAAACCAAAGGTCTCTAATCCTCATCGTAGATTCAAATGGCACTCCACCATATCGTGACAAATGGCAAGGCTGTAGTAAATAGTGTTTGGTAATAAGTTACACGGAGGACGAGGCGGCAACAAGATAACCCCTCGACTAGCTTTGTCGCAACCAAGGTATCAGGACCAGTTCCCGGACCCATTACATAGGTCCGAGAACTAGAGGGGTATCATGATATGGATAAGACCCTTAGGGCTTATAAGAATTGCAGAATGACCCCTAGGAGGGGTTGGGCGAATCCGTCCCCAAGGAGATTGCATCTAGGATTTGGACAAGGCATAGGTAGAGCCCCTAGGGGGTCGGACGCGGCATAGGAGGCACCCTAGGTTCTCGTTTTAAGACTTCAGACTGGGTGGAAGTTACAAACAGTAGTGTTCCGCAGTATCAGGGCATGTTCAACAGTTATGGTCAGTTAATATCTATTAGTAAACGTGGATAGTAGTTGTCTACAGTAACTACCCTACTAACTTTCCACTATTCCATTCCCCTCCTATTTAGCAGCCACCATGCTTATAAATATCAAAAGATTTATCTGGGAGAGGGTAATTGCACTTTTGATACAAGCACTCATATTTTTATATACTTTTTCCCAAAAAAACACCAGGCTAAATTAAGCATTGGAGTGCTAACTCAGGCATGACCCGCCAAGCCTTCTCTGTTTTACAGACGTTCAATAGCGTATGGAGGCTCCTTGATGCTTAGTATTTTTCTACCTTAACATACATGTAGAGATATTAAAAGCATAATGTAGGGATCTCTACATGTAGAGATAGTTATAAGGATGCTATTGGAGATAATATTTTTAACAACATCCCTACATGTGGAGTAAATGAGAATGTAGGGAATGGGTTGGAGTTGGCCTTACCCGCTACTTAACTTGGATATATCTTGAGATCCGGCTACCAAATCTTTACGCGGCTATGTTTGACTCCTCGTGGATTGGCGAATGCAACAGTGCCTTCAAATCTCCGATTAAATTGTGGCAACACCTCTATGCGCCGTCTCAGTGGAGGAGAGTTTTGGGCATATAAGGTTAGATTTTCCAATATCATGCTAAGAGTAGCTAAAATTTCCAAAAGATGCCGTGTGTTCCTCTGAGTCATGCGATTCTTACAATAGTCTTGGAGTTTCATTTAGTGCCTGATGGCTGTCGAACGTTAAGCTTAGGTCAACGTCTTCTTCCTTCCGTGTATGGTCACATCTTCCAACGACGGTGTGTAGCAACTCTGGCATTAATGGTGTCAGCTCGAGTTGTTTTCTCTTTGGTGTCGTCACCATCCTTCTCCGGCTAGTCCACTGACGAGGGCAGCATCTTCATCTTTTGGTTTTTTTTTTTTTTGTTATTATTTCTCACCGGAAGAGTTCCTCCTCCCACGCTCTAATACCAATTTGTGGAGAATTGGATTATGCATATACATGCATGGAATAAGAGGAAAAAAAAGACATCTCAAATTTAACATGGTTCTACCTTCTATCTACGTCTATAATCCTACCCTTAATATAATTCATTATCACTCAATAATGGTTACAGTTTTAGCACAGACAAAACTCTACCAACCTTTCTCACATAATTTTATACGTGGAAAATCCTAAATCTATCCCAATCGACTTTTACTAACAAAAGATACGAAAAACTCTCATCTCTTTAAAATAAAACATACATCATTAGTGCTTAGATGGAGAACACTCAACCCCATCTAGATGTCTAATCTCCTGATGTGGAAGAATTGCAAGGCATAACATAACACATTCTTCTCCTAATTTCCTATTATAGGATAAATGCTTCTTTTTTCAAAAAAATAAAAAAGAAATGCAAGAAAGATAAAAAAGAAAGAAGATAAGAAAATTAGTTCACCTTGGAAAATCCCAACACTTGAAAAAGCAAGAAACATTCATCCCACCATGATATTAACCCACAAAGACTTAACAATTAAACATAAGGTGATAACACTGATTCCTTTTGCGAAATTTAACTGCCAGTAAATTGCTACAACTCACTAAATCTTAGGCATGCATATGAACAAGAAGATTCCATACCTTTGAAGATGTTTCCCCCAATTCTCATGTCCTGGAGCATGGTCAACTTACCGATTTCTGTTGGTATGCTCCCATTAAATTTATTGTAGGATAAATAAAACAGCTGGAGATTTCTGCACCTGTACACATTTGATGGGATTTGACCAGAAAATTGATTGTAAGTGAGGAACAGTTCATTGAGTGCAGAAAGATGACCACACATATCCATTGGCAGGCTACCAGACATGCTATTAGTTGTGAGATCAATAGCTTCTAAGGAGGATATGTTGAAGAGGCTAGGTGGTATGGAACCGGTGAGCTGGTTATTTCTTAGTTGGAGTAGTATAAGGCTCGACAGGTTACCTATTTCTGGTGGAATATATCCATTCAGAAAATTGTGCCTCATGTTTAATATCTCTAGCTTTGAGATGTTGCCTAAAGAAGACGGAATTGAACCTGTAAAGTTATTCTCAAGCAGAAGCAAATGCTGAAGTTCTGGCAAGCTTCCAAGCCATGGTGGTATCTCTCCAATCAGGCTGTTGAATCCCACATTTATGACCTTTAACTGATGCAAATGAACCAACTCATTTGGTATGAAGCCACTGAAATTGTTATAGCTAATATCTAGAGATCCGAGGAATGTGAGGTTTCCAAGATGTGAAGCAATGGTGCCCTGGAGACCAAAATCAGACAGATTCAAGGCTGTGACCCTGTGGTGAAGCATACCACAAGATACACCAATCCAGTTGCAAATGGAGCCAGTTGTAGACCAGTTTTTTGACAAGATATTATAAGGGTCTGAAGTGATATGGCTTTTGAAAGCAAGAAGAGCAGTTTGATCAGTGGTCATGTTAAGAACAGACATGGCTAAACAAACTGTTAGACAGTTGAGCAACCATATTGTACAAGCTGAAGAGAAGCAAAATTTAGACCACCCCATGATTGTCGGTAGTGCATATATTTTATTTTTTTGTTTGTCAAAGTACTGGCAGATATATGCTGATATTTTTATAGTGACATTTATTGAGAAGAGAAGACAGAAAACTAATACCAAGAGAGGCCGAGGAGTATTTACCAAATTAAATTTTATTTTATTAGGTGGACCCCACTAAATAATTTAAGTTATAATTGTATTTTTAGATAAGAATGGAATGAGTTAAAAAATAAAATGAGTTAAAAAATAAAATAATTAAAAATGGAATGAACTTGAGAAATGATTTGTCATGCTTGGTACCAATAATAGGAATTACTTATACAAAATGACAAGAATGCCCTATGTTGCTATAGATATATTATTGTCTTAAAAATAAAAATAAACATCATATTAATAAATAATTAATAGTTTGATATATTATTGTCTTAAAAATAAAAATAAACATCATATTAATAAATAATGAATAGTTTGATATATTATTGTCTTAAAAATAAAAATAAACATCATATTAATAAATAATGAATAGTTTGAGGCATATTGTTATTATTATATTCATTTATATCTATTTTTATTGTTTATTTTATATTTATATTTAAAGTGTATATTATTATTATTTTTATTTCATTTTTACACATATTATTTACAATAATAATAACTTATATTTATTACTGTTATTATCATATTGTTAATATTATTAGATATATTTTCATATTTTATATATAGTATTTAATGTTGTCATTATTACCTTTATTTTATTATATTTTATTTATATTTATTATTATTAATCTTATTTATTATTATAATCAAGTTTTACTATAAATATATATTTTATATCATTATTATTTTATATTACTGTTGATATTTATTATTATTGTTATTTATTTTTATTTCATTATCTTACTAATATATAAGTAATATATATTTTATATTAATGATAATGGTTGAAGTTATAATAAATAACAAATAAAACTAATAATAATTATATTAATAATAATGTTTGGTATAATGTTTAATATTTTTTTTTTCAAAGGTATCTTTCACTTAAGTAATAAATTCATTCCAAAACACATAAGAATGAGCTATTCTTATGCATTTTTTCACGAATCACTATTCCCATATTTGTGGGTATGAGATTACCGAGAAAATGAGATTTTCAAGTTCATTCCTTAATGCCAAGTGTGGAAATTGGAAAAAAAAAAACTGGGAATACTATTCCATTCTTAACCCATTCTCACATACCAATTCGATATCTCAAAGCACCAATAATATTCCAAAACTTCTTGTTGTAACATGAGAAAGCAACTTAGGACTTTTAGACGTATTGCACACCATCAAGATGAGATTCAACTAGATTTGAAGTTAAACAAAAGATAAGCTACTGTTGATTTATATTTTCAGAAAACCTCATAGTAAACCTATTATATACTTTTTAGCTAATTATTAAATTATAAAATAGTTGAGTCAATAAAATACAAAGAAAATATTTTTTAATATAGTATTTCACAGTTTTATGGAGATTAATAATATTTTATTCTAGTTTTGTGATATCTCACATCGGCGGAATTTGTATATATATGTGGTTTATAAGTGAGTGTTATGAATATAAAGAATAACTTAGGTTAACTATTTTGACCCAGTTAATTATTAGAGGCCCGAATAATTATTTCTAATGCTTATAAGACCAATATCACTTGCAGGTCTGAGGTTCTAAGCTTGAGGCGATCCTGACTTTGGTGTGACAAATCCCAAGTCAGGATCGAACAATTTTATTATTTAAAGAGATTATTAGTTTATCAAGTTATAATTTAAAAATGTTTTATTGTACTTTTTATTTTCTCTTGCATCTCATTTTTTTTCTTCTCTAACTTCTTTCTGTTTCTTTTGTTTCTTCTTCTTTTATTTTTATTAATTTATTTTAGGGATCTAAGGAAGCGGAGATAATTTATCGCAACCTTCACTTACATTTTAAATCCCCATATCAATACTAAATAAAGCTAAAATAAAAATAAAAAAGCTCTTTCTTGAGTAGGTTTTTGTTTACTCTTTGTGATATATATCCAATTTTTAATATATAGCCCAGTTTTGGCAGTTAGTTTTAGGAAACAACCGACATCTAATTGAATTGATGATTTCTCCCTGTCTTGAATAGAAAAAGTAAAACTTGCTTGATCGAGAGGTTCCGGAGCTGATAGCATTTTCCTTTCTTAGGTCAGGATCCCATTCTCTTTATCTATGAGGTCTACCAGGCTGAACCTTTACACCGACCAATATGAGAAAGCAAAATGCATTCAAGGTCCTTCTGTACTGACTTCAATAAAGAAGAAAGGGTAGCTTCAAACCATTGTACCAATAGCGAGAGCAGTCGATCTCGATACGAAAGCCAATCAACCGTTCCCCCTCTCCTTAGTTGGCATCATTCTTCTCAACCAATCTCCACCGGATTTAAGATCTTTAAAGTATCGGCATGAGCGAACACAAGACCAGACACTCGATGAACAAGGGAAAGCAACCCTGACGTGAACGACCACTTTCTTGGAACTAATTTATAGGCGCTTTCCATCAGTTAGATTTCACACACTAGACTATATAAACAAATATAAAAAGCAGAAGACAGACTTCAAGATTGAAACCTGCCCCTTTCGAAAACTTTTCTATAATATAAAGTAAGTTTTTTGGAACCCTTATTATTTTAGAGAAAGGGGAAGGGGGATCCCTTTTGCCAATGAGAGATTCAGTCTTCATTTTTCAAAAAAAAAGTAAAACGTCTTTTTCTTAAAGCAAGACTTGAAATTGATTTTACTTGGCCGGGTAACCATAGAAAAAAAAGGAAGGGACATGAGACTTTCTATGCATAGTTGTAGCCTTTCGTCATACCAAAAGGGTACTTAGTGCCTCCACCACCTACAAGGTTGTAATCTTCTTGTTTCTAAACTAAATCGAGGGTTTACCGGATCTTCTCTGCAGAAAGCTCTGCTGGCCTCGCGCTCTAAACTGATGGCATCTCGCGTTCTCCTTGAAGCCGACCTAGCACTCCCCACTTTAAGAAGTTTGTAAAAAAGCTCACGTTTTTTGGCTTCCTATAGAAAAAGTTTAATTTGATTAAAAAAAAAAAGAAGTTACATCGGAACTCTAGTATCTGGACAAATGGAGTATTGATCCTTAGCTTAAAGTATTGCATAAAATAACCTATATTTTAAAGAATAAACCAACAAATAAAGAATAGATACAACGACAAATAAATGAGAGAAAAAAAGGCATCATACTGTATTATACCTATTGACAAAATTTTTTGGATCCATTTCTGAGAATATCTGACGGCCAAGGTGTTAGTAATTACTTTAATTTGTTTGCCCCCATCTTTGAAAATAGAGGCTTCTCTTGTTCTTATATTAAGGTTGGACTTTCAATATCTACTACTTGGATTGTTTATTTTATTTTATTTTATTTTTTATCCTGGCAAGAGAAGATGTCTGGTTAGATATAATAGTAACGATAAATAATCTGCAACTAGTAACATAAACTATCATAAGCCTAGTTAATGAGAATGCTTCATCTGTTAAATCAGATTTTTTTTTGGATGACGTGTCCACCCAGCTGGCAGAACCCGATTACTAACTGGTAAACTCTAGGTAAAGCGGTACGCTCCAATACATGAACCAAATCAGTCAAAGACGAAATTACAGAGTAGTAAGAAGTGTCGAATTTATAATATTGTAAGAATAATTTTATCATACTACCGCTAGATCATGCCCCTAGGGACAATTAATCAGAGTTTTTAGTACAAAGAAGACAAGTCGACTGTAATCTCTTTTAAATCGATTACATGACTCATGTCTAAAAAATGCTTGGAAGAGGCAGTGCTCTTTATAACAGTGGAACCCATATGGTGTGATTCTTAATATATTTGTGAGAGTTGTTGGGTCCGGTTGGCAACCCCTTGTGTCCACATATAAATATGATTTTTTTTGCCTCACTTAACTATGTCATAGTCCATTAGGTCATTAGGGACAAGAATAAATCTACTCATAATAATATTATAATTTTATAATCAAGATCTTATATTGTGTACAAAAACTATGAAAATATGAAGACAATTCACAATTGTTAGATTCCGCTTATAATATTATGATGTTATGAAGGGATCCTTACTCATTAGGATGACTACTACTCAGCTTTATTCTAAATTTTTTAATCAAGTAATATTGAGATTAATTTATTAAATATAATTGTAAATGATAAATTACATGTAAACACCACAAAAAAAATTGGATTCTGCGAGAGACGGTTCCCCTCACCTTGTCGTCGCCAATGTGGAATTTGCGACGGCACCGTGAAGGGAATTGTCCGTCAGACAAGAGATTGTCGCCAAAATGGTTCCTGTCACCGTGCTGTCACTGTTTTAGCGACAACTAAAAACGCTCTCCATCCCGTCTCCAAATCTGCCCTCACCAACCCCTCACCATCAGTTCCAGTCTCCATGCCGTCACTGTTAGTCCGCCCTCACCAACCCCTTACCATCATTTTCCGTCTCCAGGCCGTCACCAAACGTTCCTGTCACTATCCCCTCATCAATTAGAGCCGTCTCACCACTGTCACTGTATATCCCATAGACAAGCCCTCGCCAACATTTCCCCTCACTCGGCCGTCACCATTATTTGCTGTCACTGAACACTCGCCAACTTAACCCCCTTACCAAACTGTCACAAAATTGTCGTCGCCAAGCCTTCACCAATCTTTTCCCTCACCAAACCATCAATAACCATTCCCTTCACATAGCCCTCGCCAACTTAACAATTCCATCTAATTACACTTCTCATAATTCCTTGAAAAATTCTTTAAAATTTTTCCCAAATTGAACCTATTTCACATATGAAATACAATTTCAATAATGACGCAAATACGATATTATCTACATATATTTAAAATACAGACTGTTATGTTAAACTATAATCAAAAGAAAATGTATTGCACATGCCAGTGTATTAAACATCAAACTACAAAGATAACATTCTCACAAAATACTCTCCATCTTCACCACTATGTGAAGATGAAGATTGTTGGTCTTCAGATTGACCATACACTTTCGCGTAGAGAACTTCCAACAATTTGTTCTGCTTCGTTATTTGTTGCTGAAGTTGAATGATTAACTCGTCCTGACTCTCGATCCGCTGGCAATGACTTCGTATAGTTTCATTCAAATTCACTGTGGCACGTGTAACGGCGGCAGCCAGTTGTTCCTCTGTCATGACACGTCAATGATGGGATGTGGTATTTGACATGGACTCAACGGATACCTGAGAACCTACCCTGTATAGGCGACCTTTTCGTGGTGGTCCAACAGCCTGAAAAAATACTGCGTTCTCATCCACAAGCGTTGGATTCGAGTCTGATTCAGATGCATTCCTTGCCGTTTGGAGTATTTCGTCGTAACGGGCCTACAAAGACAGTAGTAACAAGTTATTGTTAAATAACCGATGTTAGTTAAAACGCAATGATAACAAGATACATATACTTAATATTGAAACACAGAATATTAAATTACTACATCTGTCTTTAATGCATTTACTCGTCAAAAAATAAACGGAGTTACAACCAAATGTTTATATGCTACACATACTTAATATTGAAACACACAATATTAACATTACTACATGTGTCTTTAATGCATTTTTGAGATGCATAAAAAAAAAACACATAGAGTCTTCTCTGTATTTCGGACTTTTCCCAATTACCTGTTTATGAATAAAGCCAACTTACTACATAGTATCAAAGCTCGTATAGTTCCACACTTAACTTCAACATAATAATCATGTTTAACTACAACGCTAACGAGACATTTCTAATTACATTAGACAACATAACAAGTTAGTGTTAAATAACTGATGTCAACATGCAAATGTTTATATACTACACATACTTAATATTTGAACACACAATATTAAGATACCATCTCTTTCTTTTATCAATATTTACTCCAAAAAAAAAAAAAAAAACCGGACATAGTCTCCTCTGTATTCAGGACTTTTTCCAATTACCTATTTGTGAATAAAGCCGACCTACTACATAGTATCCAAGCTCATACAGTACCACCCTTAACCTCAACATATTAATCATGTACTACTACAACCACAATGAGTAATTTCTAAATACTTTATAAAACACAACAAGTTACTGTTATATAATCGATGTGAATTACTACCAAATTTTTTTAAGCTACACATACTTAATATTCCAACACACATTATTAAGTTACCACATCTGTGTTTAATCAATATTTACTCGTAAAAATAAAATACAATGGATAGAGTCTCCTTTGTATTTAGGACTTTTTCCAATTACCTGTTTCTGAATCAAGCCAACCTACTATGTAGTATCCAAGCTCATACAGTACCACACTTCATCTCAACATATTAATCATGTTCTACTACAACCATAAGGAGACATTTCTAAAAAAATTAGACAACACAACGGAGGAAAACAGGTATCCAAAGTACATTTGTGAATTGTTTTGGCACCGTGTACATACGTATTCATGCTCACTAATCACGAAATATGTTTTCCTTCTGTCACTGTAGCTTTAACAATTATAGATACTTTGCAAAACCAACGAACCTTGGGTAAAACTGTGAATCCCATATTATCTTCAATATAAACCCTATGTCTTCCTTCCTCTTATAGACAATACATGAAAAATACATACCATTGTCTGCTCGGCCCGAGAGTCTGTGTACGGTCCGTCAGTCCCCTTGCGATGAGCCTTCTTGAAAACCTCCGCATAAGTCACTTTCCTCCCTAATTCTTTTTCCTACAATAGCAATTGCCCAAAATCAACCTACATATATTTGTGTAGTTCTACGAATTTTTATTCGTACACATAACATGTAAGAGTAAACAAGATTATATGACGAAATCAAAACCATTCTTCTAGCTGCTTCATGGGTTGTGATTGAACCCAAATGATGAATAGACGGATTGGCCTTTCGATTAACTGAATTTCTCTTTGATATTTCCTGCCATTCTGGCCTTTGCCATTGCTCCAGCATTTCGTTCCATATGTCAAGTGGTATGAAATCTGGATTTTTCGTTCTTGTCCGTCCTTTGTTTATCAGATCTGAAATTCGGCGTCTTGCAGTTGATTCAAATTTGCGCCAAACTTCAGCTTCATCAATTGGAAGCCATTTGTACTCCCTCTGAAAGCGTTAATACTATCATCCATCTAATTCAATAATGGAATATACAATTAAACAATAGTTCTCACAATATCTATTGATTTAATAGTTCATACCCTGAAATATTCGAACCATAATTTCTTTGTATCACTTGGAACATGTCTGTATGTCAACCATGGCTCTACATACCCAGCATGTAGAGCTCTTGTAACACCTTTGACAGTATTATATGGCTCCTATCTGTAACATAACATAATCCAAACAGATACATTAGGGTACAACAAAGAGAATATTTAAACTTCAAATTGGAACTATTACATACCTGTTTCCTACCACCTTCACATAGCGTCGCTTGTCATTTTGCCATACCAAATATTCGGCTTCAGACTGTAATCCATAAAATTGCCAATCTTCAATACCTTCAGCTCGTCTCTCAGCAGCGTGCGATGACTCGGGCATATTAGAAAATTACGCACCACCGGGTATTGAAGAGCCATCACCATATACACATAAGTCTTGTAGCTCCTGTGGCAGTCCAGCTGATGAACAGTGTTGTTCATTATGACTAGTAGACGTGGCCTGTACATATGGCTGCTCTTGTTAGGGTTCCACATCGTCTGGGATCCGATGTCGTATTCCCACTGATGAATTAGATGAACCATGCCCAATTACCACAGGGACATTACCATAAACACGGTCAGTTGCTGTATGTGCACTTGTGGAACCATGTCCACTCATATGATGTGCACCTATAGATCCACGGCCACCCATATGTTGAGCGTCATTCGGTCTAGCCTGATTGAATCGCTGCGTCTCGGGCACAATAGGGGGGGTATTTGTCGATAATGTCCTTTTTCCTAACAAATTGCTTTGCTTCAATTGTTTTTTCCCCTTGCGAGCTGGATCTTCACCGCCTCCCATTACCTGTATTTACACAATAGCATTAGAATATATAAATAATATAAAATGACTGAATACATGTAATTATGTAACACAACATACCATAACTGTCATATATATATGTATATCACTAGCAATCATTGCTTGATCAATTGAAATACTTCCTCAAACAAATATTTGTTCACTGGCCTATCTTTTTTTTCAAAATTCATCATTTCCCTCATTATCATCATCATGATTAAAAACTGGTTGAACATTCCCCATCTTCCTCCTCCTCATCATCCTCATCATCATCGTCATCTTCATCATCATATGGGTCACAATCAACATCATAGTCATCTTCATCATCATCATCATCATCATCATCATCATCACAATTATCATTTGTTTCATGCTCATATTCTTCGTCATGTACATATTCTTCTACTTCTCTATGTTCGTCATTATGATATTCGCTTACATTTTCACTATATACATCCGAATAATTAATATATGAATTAGAATAAAAAATATTTGGTTCTACTGGGGGCACATTCATGTGATCTGATTGAAAACTTGTGTTATCATCCACATATATCTCCTGTCTGTCCATGTCATAAAAATGTCTTGGACGGATTTTAACGACTGCCACCCAATCCACTCTATCTCTCTTGGCCCTTGGATAAACACAATAGTACACTTGCTGGGCTTGACCTGCCAATACAAATGGTTCGTGCTTGGGATATCTTTTTTTCACGTTCACCTCAACCAATCCGGTCCTATGATTTGACTTCACACCTCTATCATTTGTGGTATCATACCAATTGCACTTAAACAGAACAACTCTTGTATGTTGTAACATTGGATTAGGATATTCTAGTTCAATAATGTCTTGCAATACCCCATAGTACCCTATTTTCTCAGTTGTACCATCGCTTGTACCTCTTACAAAAATTCCACTATTGTTCGTGGATTTTGAAGACCCATATTCGATCGTAGAGAACCTATATCCGTTTACCATGTATCTACACCATCTTCGGGCCTTTCTGTGTGGCCATTTGGAGAGACATTTCACACGATCATCTACATCATACCGATCTCTTAACTACAAAGTGATTACATTTGGTTAATACTCAACTACTCGTGCCCTTAATGAATAGGCATAAATTGCATACAAAATACTGACCTGGCAATATAACCATCTCGGGAAAGATTTGTCAATATGTAACTGTCTATCTCTGTTGTTAATAGGGCCGTATTGTTCTTCCAAGTATTCCTCAAACAATCTGCATTAAATTTTTCAAACTACTCATTAAACAATGTGTAATAATCCCAACTTAGGAAATTGCATAACAAATCGTTGCGAACATACCTTACATAAGGCTGCACCTCTGGGCAATTCATGAGTACATATAAGTGTGCCAAATGGAGATCATACTCCGGTAGTGAGATCTCTGCATTCGCCCCAATTGGACAACCCGGACAAGTAAATATAGATAAGCAACCCTCAGGATATTCTACCTCGTTATACTGGTTGTTTCGACCTAACCTTCTATTTTTAGTTGACACGTGTTGTTCAAAATAATATGAACAAAAAGTTGATGTCTCTAGGACGTGATAAGCTTCACAAATAGATCCTTCAACACGTGCTTTATTCTTAACTACCCTTTTCAGGCCTTGCAAAAACCTCTCGAAAGGATACATCCACCGATATTGAACAGGTCCACAGCATATAGATTCATAAACCAAATGGACAGGTAAATGCTCTATTGAGTCAAAAAATGCAGGAGGCAACATCTTCTCCAGTTTGCACAGCGTCATGACAATATTATCTTGCATCCTTTCCAAATCGGTTCTTTGCAATGTTGAACAACATAGATTGGTAAAAAATAAGCTCAGTTCAGCAAATGGCTCTGCAGCCTGTTTCGGCATTAATTCTCTCAATGCAATGGGAAGTAGTCTCTCCATAAAGATATGACAATTGTGACTCTTCATGTGTGACATTTTCAAATCCTTCATATCGACACAATTTGATAGATTAGAAGCATAACCATCGGGAAATTTTATGTCTTCAACCCATGGTAGTAGCAATTTTCTCTTTTCTCTGGTGAGGGTGTATACACCTAACATGTTCGTATTGTCTTCGCACAACTCTGGCCGATTGCAAAAAGTGTACATGTCTTTTCGAGCTTGAAGGTTGTCTTTAGTCTTACCCTTAACTGCCATTATAGTATTGAATACATTGTCAAAAATATTTTTCTCAATATGCATCACGTCTAAGTTGTGACGAACAAGATGCGTATTCCAGTATGGCAATTCCCAAAAAATACTTCTTTTCGTCCAATTATGATCAATACCAAACCCATTTAGCTTTTTGCAAGATATCTCTTGGATTGTTGGTAAATTTTGCACTCGTTCCCAAATTTGTTGCCCAGATAATCGTGGTGGAGGTGTAGATCTCTCGTGCCTATCCCTGAAAAAAAAATTTATGTCATATCTTAATGAACTATTATGTGGTAAGAATTGACGATGACAGTCAAAGAATGAATGCTTCTTGCCCGCTGGTAAGCGAAAAGCTTTTGACTTTTCTATGCAAATAGGACACGATAACCTCCTATGTATGCTCTATCCCGACAACATACCATAAGCCGGGAAGTCATTTATTGTCCACATCAAGACTGCCATCAAACAAAAATTAAACTTCGTAGCAATATCATAACATAATGTTCCTTCCGACCATAGAGTTATCAATTTATCTATTAGAGCCTCTAGGTAGATATCAATATTCTGACCAGGATGCTTGGGACCAGGAATGATTAGTGTAAAAAACATTACGGGATCTTTCATGCACATCCATGGTGGAAGGTTGTATGGGGTCATGATAACTGGCCAGCAAGAGTAAGGTTTAACATTTGAACTGAACGGGTTAAAACCATCTGAACAAAGGCCTAGCCGAACATTTCTTGGTTCTGCTGCGAATTCTGGATACACAGAGTCGAAATATTTCCAAGATTCGGCATCTGATGGATGACAAATCTGTCCATCCTCCACATTGTAATATTTGTGCCACGTCATGTGTCTCGCTGTAGCAGTTGACATGTACAATCTTTTCAACCTTGGTGTCAGAGGGAAATATCTTAACTGTTTGAGGAAAATAGGCTTGCCCCGTTTTTTACCACCAGCTATATCCTTGAAACGTGCGTGGCCACAGCGCGGACAATTTTCCATGAGTCTCCGATCTTTGTAAAACAAAGTGCAAGCATTTACACAAACATCGATCTTCTGATATCCCAACCCCAATGGCTTGATTAGTTTCTTAAATCTATAAAGGTTTTCAGGCAAGTTATGATTCTCGGGCATCACTTCCCTTAATTCTTTTATAAACCTGTTAAATAAGGAGTTGCTCATATTATGCTTGGACTTCATATTCATATATCGAGCCACGGCTGACAATTGAGTAAGTTTAGAAAAACCATCAAACAATGGCCTATTAGCGGCATTCAACAACTCAAAAAATGCTTGTGCTTCCATGTTAGGTTCTTCATTAATCTCAACATTGTGATCGTTGATAAACTGCATACCGGCAGCGTCATAAACTAATGTTCGGTAATTATTCATTTGATCAAGTTGTTGTTCTTCATTACACGCCCAAAGTTGGTGCACATTGACCACTATTGTTATACACATGTTCGCCATGTGCAATCCATTGATAGTAAAAAGGCATAAAACCCTTCTTATACAGATGATCTACCACAATTCCTGTTGTTTGGAATTTTAAGTTTCGGCATCTTACACATGGACATCTTATCTTGGTGCCATCCATATAATAATGTTGGTTACTTGCGAAGGATACAAAATCTGAAACAGCTTGGTTAAAGTCCTCATTAAGATTACCGTCAATCCATTTCTGATACATCCATTCCCGGTTTGATTCCATGAAATGAAACACTGAGAAATTTGTTAAATGTATCATTTCCTTTTAAATAATATATTATTATGTAAAAGAACTATCCGAATTCGATGAGTGAGACTTATAATGCATGAGTTTGACAACATGGCAAAGATATAGAACAATCCAAACCAACAACAATGTTATTCAATGCAAAAGATGATATCAACATTAATAATTGTGCAACAAAAAACATACATGAAATTAACTTTAAATTATTTGACAAATATTAATCAAATAATTAAAACATCTTCGTGTGCAAGGTACAATGTTCACAAATAAAGCGTTGAAGGGCGTAAAGTACAATGTACAAGGTTACTCAACATAAATATGAGAAAACTTCAATAAAAATGAAGTTACAAGCATTCATTATCAAACAGGTTAATAGTTGATCCGGGCTATGACGTGACATTGAAATTAATAATTTTATGGTTGACGATTATCTGAATCTGAATATATATATCCAAATTGTGAATATAATATAAGAGTAAGCGAAGTTTTAAAAAATATTACTCTCAAATCTGTAGACTCCGGATGGGACAAACGGAAAGCAGTTCCCCGTAACACCCCTTATAATTTGATAACCTGCAATTAAGAGATTTACATAGCAACAATACATTATTAAAAAAAAAATAACAAAAAACAAAAAATACAAACAATGCTGAAATTTTAAAAACCAAATATCCGACAAAAAATACAAAAAATAAAAAAATAAAATCATATTAAATAAATTGTGTTAAAAATAACACAAATTATAAAAAAAAATAAATTATAAAAAAACCAAAAATAGAAAAAAAAAACGAAAAAAAAACAGAAAAAAAAATTAAATCCGAAAATTATAAAAAAACAAAAAATAAAAAAAAAAAGAAAATTCAATAAAAAAAACCAAAATGTGTTAAAAATAAAACAAATTAATAAAAAAAAGAAAGAAATTATAACAAATAAAAAAAATACAAAAAAACTCAAAAAAAAAAAATCAGAAAAAAAATTAAATCAGAAACAAAAAAAAGAAATTATAACAAAAAAAAGATACAAAAAAAATTCGAAAAAAAAATCATAAAAACAAAATTAAATCTGAAAATTACAAAAAAAAGAGAAAACTCAATAAAAAAAAACCAAAATGTGTTAAAAATAAAACATATTAAAAAAATAAAAGAAATTATAACAAATAACAACAATGGACAAAAAAAAAACGAAAACTAAAAACATAAAAAAAAACAATTAAATCTGAAAAAAAATAAAAAAAAAAGAAAATTCAGTAAAACAAAACCAAAATGTGTTAAAAATAAAACACATTAATAAAAAAAAATTTAACAAATAAAAAAAATAGACAAAAAAAATGAAAAAAAAAATCATAAAAATGTGCATATAAATAAACTAAAAATGTATCATATTTACATACACATATATATAGCTAGCTAGATCTACACATATATATACATACATACATATATATACATACATACATATATATATATATATACATAACATGTATAAAGACTAAAAAAATACCAAGGTATTACCTCAAAATCGTTGCAAGTGAAGGGTATATAGAGAGGTGGGAAGGTTGGGGGGGGGGGGGGGGGAGGGGGGTGGGGTGGGGTTTTTCTCAAAGCTTAAAAAAAAAAACGTCACAGAGGGCAGAACCAGGTTCTGCCTTCTGTTAAATGAAATAAATTGGGTGATAGCCCTGCATGAGCCAAGGCTGTCGCCCAATTAAAGAGGCCCACGCGGTGGGCCTCTCATTGGAGACGGGCTTCAGATGGGCATGCCCGTCTCCATTTAGAGAGGCCCATGTTTGTAGGCCTCTCATTGGAGATAGGCTGAAGCCCGTCTCCAACATGGAGACGGGTATGCCTGTCTCCATTTAGAGAGGCCCACGTTGTGGGCCTCTGATTGGAGATGGGCTGAAGCCCATCTCCAACATGGAGACGGGCTCCCATAAACGTGGGCCTCTCTAAATTTGTGGGCCTCTCATTGGAGACGGGCTGAAGCCCATCTCCAACATGGAGACGGGCATGCCCGTCTCCATTTAGAGAGGCCCACGTTTGTGGGCCTCTTATTGGAGACGGGCAGCTGCCCGTCTCCAAAATAGAGACGGGCATCACCATTTATTCTAATTAGAGACAGACATCTGCCCGTCTCTAAACTGGAGAGGGGCTTGACACCCGTCTCGAACATTGTGACGGCTTACTGTCGCCAGCCCGTCTCCATTGGAGACGGGAAAAGCCGTCTCCATTGTGGAGACTGGCAACCCGTCTCCAGCCTGTCTCCAATATTGAAATTCACGTGAATATGGCACCAATAATTTGGGGAAAGACCCCTCACCGTGCCGTCGCCAAATTTTCACTCATTTGAGTTCTACATAAAGAGTAAACCATCCCGCATGTTGACGACATCCATATTTACAGCCATCTTTATTCATCGATACTTAAATATCAAACTAAACGATGAGTAAGGAAGTTCAAGGTGAGTGGGTCATCGTGAAAAAAGAGAAAACGACCAAGAAATGTGATTTATCGAAGGCAAGCAGTAGCAGAGTTGAAGGTAGATTTGATCTAAACGAACCACCAAAAAAAGATAGTTAGATTTCGATGTCTCAACACCATCAAAGGAATGTGGAGCAAATGTATCGGATCCTTCTGCCGAAGTTGTTCGAGTGAAAAATATTGTAAAAACGTAGTAAGTAATTAAGGTTAACAAATATGTCATATATTCACAAAATATGTGTGTGTATCTTGTTATGGACTTTTGTATGGTTTCCATCTAATTAAGTTAACCGTCTGTTAATATAATCCCTAATTATCGAATGTTATGCAATAAAATCTTGTTCATTGTAAATTATGTTATGAAATTTCTATAATATTGTAGTAAAAACTATGTAGACAAATTTAAACATAGTATTTACAAATTCTGTTTAAATAATGACTACTTATATACTCGAAGTTAAGAATACATGAGTAATTGGTATTGTCACTGAAACACTGAGTAACTGATATTGTTACTCAGTGTTTAAAGACGTTATTCGTTAAAAGAAATACGGCAAATTGCGAGGCAAACTATTTGGTGAAGGCATGGTGACGGACTGTCACCGTACCGTTACCAAACCGTTTCTATATATCGGAAGGGGACAAATTGTCACTGAGCCGTCACCAAATTAGTGACGGTCGTAGCTGGGCCGTCACCGAATGAGTGACGGCTAATAAGTCGTCACTGTTAGTGACGGCTCGGTGACAATTATTATTGCCCGTAACTGTACCGTCACTTTTCCATCACAAAATTAGTGTCAAAATTTTCCTTCACTATACCGTCGCCATATTGGCGACGGTCCGTCGCAAAATCTAGTTTTTTTTGTAGTGAAATGAAGAAAATAAAGGTATATGTTAAAAGAGGCCAACATATAAATTACAAATTGTGCTTCATGTCTTCGATTAGAGTTTCAAATTTAAAACCAACTTTCAATGGGAATCATGAAATGCGAGAATTACATCCATAATTTGTCCCAAAGACAAAAAAAATTAGAATTACATTGTGAAAACAGAAAAATGTGATATAAAAATCAAAGGGGAAAACATTCTAATAAATATGGGAGATGGGAAATGCATATTCCTATTTCTTACCTCCTATCCTATCCCCGCACAAGAAATAAGTATTGATCCTCACCACTTGTATGATTTTCCATTTGTCATCCCAGTAATTTCCATTTGAGATAAGAGAGAAGCTAGTACTTATGAATAATATATAGTTTCGACGCTTAGGGTCTGTTTGGATTGAGGGGTTTGGGGGAAATGATTAGATTTTGAAGGATTTTCGAATCATTTCTTTTGTTTGGTTGAAGGGGTTTAAGGTCATTTGGAGTGATTTGAATTAACTGATTCAATAATGTCTATATTGTCTTCTTAGTTTTATAAAATCATACTTACAAATATTATACTTGTACTTTAGAAAGAAATAAAAATGTCAATTTATTTATAAAACTTATCATTTCCTTTCATTCACTTTTGAATCCAAACATGAATATACATAATCCTTTATGAACCCACCTTTATAATTTTACTCAATTCAAACAAGAAAATGAAATAAACAGTTGATTACTGATTTTGGATATACAAAGGCAAATCGACATACGGCTAAAGGAAAACCTATTGCATCAGTATGAACTGATGAATCCATCTCTCATACGATTTATTGTTATATAAATCGTTATATATCAAAAGACTTATATAAATTCGGACTGATTATAATAATTTTCCAGGACTAAAACTTACTTCCACAGCAAGAATTTTTATATGCTATACCGCTAGGCACGAGCCTTTTTCAAAAGATTCAAGCAGGCTAGCAGCTGTGTGATTTTGTAAATGAAAATGAAGTAACAACTAACTAATAAATGCTGGAATAATGAGCAATGAATGAGAGGACCTCTGTTTTCATCAACGAAAATTACATGTGGTCCTTTGAAGAAACACACAACGCCACAATTAAATGAGGTGTTGTTGTCTGGTAGATATTAGATATAACTGCTCTTTCCTTTTTTGGGGTCATTGTACATATATATATCTACTCATATCTGGATAACTTCAATTTTCTAGTCAGATCATATCTTTTCAAATAAATGCAGTGAAAGATATCATTTATCAACCTCAATTTTCTCTGACCAAAAAAAATAAATAAATAAATCAACCTAAATTTTCTGTAACAACAATTAGTTTTAGCAAGTTGACTCATGACAATATTTTGTACTAGTTTCTGTTTATCCAAGAGGTTGGAACGTTTTGGATTTTACAAGAATTCCTTCCAAGATCTTGAGACTGCCTTGATGAAAAATTGAATACGACCCTTTTGGATACCTTGGTCAAGAATAAATTAATTTATTTTGTGTGGACTTATGAATTTGAATTCTCATTTTGGTTTAAGACTTTAGAAGAAATTATGTATTTTGAAGATCATTATTTCTCAGTTTCGAGACTTAGTTCTGTTACATGATGATAGATTTACTCTGATGACTTGTTGGCTATTTATTATTGTGCTTATCAATTTGTCATTAAGTTTTGTTCATTGTGTTTTAAGAATATCGTTCCTTCTTAGTGCATACAGTTGCACTTCTGAACTTAGCTTAGACAGATTTTGGAAGCGTGCAACTATTTAGAAGATTTATACGCCCGAGTAAAACAACAATACTTTAGTCCCAAAGTTTTGACGTCAAAGTTATTGATATTAGGACCTAACAGTGGCGTCTATTCTATCTCCTAACTCAGCCAAGATAACAGAAATAAGACTTTGATGTAACCAAAGTAATAAAAGTACTGTATCCTACTTTCCTGCAACAGTTTAATTGAGGAGGTTAAGCCATTAGGGCATCTTTAATGAAGTATTTAAATACAAAAATTTCTTAATTTAGGTGGTTTTAGAGACTCCAATATCTAAAAACAACACTATTTATAGCAAAAGTACGTGGGGTCCACCACTTTTGACTTAAAAGATGTCAAAATAGAGACCGAGTCTCCATTTTCTTCCACAAATTTGTTGAAAAAAATAGAGACTGGGTCTCTATATTGGCATCTTTTAAACCAAAAGTGGTGGACCTCACGTATTTTTGTCATGAATAGTATTATTTTTAGAGACTGAAATCTCTAAAAATACACAAATTAAAAAAGTTTTGCATTTTAAAGACTCCATTGAGAATAGCCTTATAATAAGATAGCTGACATAAATTTCGTAACTACGGACTTTACAAGATAAAGACCTGGATTCGGGAGTTACACACTACTATGCACAACCCACATTGTGCTTACATATTTGGATCATTGCTTAGTGATCAACCCACTCCCCAGCCCTTCGCTTGGGGGACCCTGGCCATTGAGGGAAAGGAAAAGAATTTTGAGAGGGGAAGGGATTCTGTCCCACCACACAAATACTAATGCTTATGACAATTCTCAAGGGTTTAATCATTCCAGCTTGCTTGACTTAGTAGATACTAATTTCCACTTCAATTGACGTTGAGGTCAATGTAGTTTCTATGAAAACTTCTAGAGTCATTTAAGGGATAGAAGATACAACCTATTGATATTATTAATGCTAAGTCTTAGTTGCTCATTGTATTTTTCACTTATGAGATGAACCTATCTTTATCTCCAAAAACACATCTCAAATGACCTACTTATAAATAAAAACATGAGGTTAATCCACATTAGTCTGTATCGTGTAGACATGTCATATTAGAATGTCAGAAGTTTATCTTTTTACTAATTTAGACTTACAGAGTTTTAAATAAATTATTATGATGCCCCACTTATGACAATTGATTGACATTTGTTAACTGATTGAACTACTTTTTATCTATGTGGTTGTGATAGATTTGTCACATGTCTCATGAAAAAAAAATCCAAAACTTTAATACATCAAGGTAACCTGAAGTGAGCATCTTAAATGCTACCCAGAATTCGTCCATAAAAAAGACGCGTAGTTAAATATGCAGACTATAATCACAAACAATATTTATCTGTAACCTCATGTGAGCTATCTTAAATGCTATCTAGAATGCATCCATCAAAATGACGCATACCATTGCCACTCGTAAAATGTTAACTGCTTTCATACCAAAAAAAAACCCGCACCCAATAAGTTTAATTAGATGAATCCTTTCTTGCTGTAGGTAAATGGACTACATTGCAGGTCGAGATTAGTTATTTAGATCCCTTCTAAATCAAACTAGAAAAGCTATATTGACTAATTCTAACCACATATTGTCACTACAAAGCTATATTTACTTAGACGATACAACGTTCTTGTTTAAAGCCAAGTACCCAACAACAAGAAAAGACAAGCAATTATCAATTGCTTCGGAGTATGAACTTCAAGTCTTTCTATACTAATCAATAAGGGAAAACCTTTATTATATTGCTATCTTCTATCCTCTATCATCCATTAATATGAAACTGCAGCTGAAAATTGTTACACTATATTCAGATCTTTGTCTGCTCTTTACCTGCAAAAAAAAAAAAAAAGTCAAGAAAGTTGATGTACCTCCAACATCCTTTAAATCAAATATTTGCAAGCCAAGAATCCACTCTGCATGGTCGATAAGCCCGGTTTTATAGCCATTAAACCCTTTTTCATGGCTCTGATCCTCTCAACAGTATCCGCTCCATCCTTAATCACCAACAGCGCATTGCGAAAATCTTGAACTCGATCAACTACCAAAACAAAAGTATTCTCAAGGCTTAAACAGTATCGTTGAAGACCACCCGATAATTGGCCAGTACCTCGGTCCCCCCGGCTATCGCCGCGGTGAGGCTCGATCTCAAAAAACATGTTGAAGTTGAACTTTTAAAAAAAAAAAAAGTAAAGTAGGGGTATTTTCCTCCAAAATTTTATTAAAACCAAAAATATGTACAAAGAAGAAAAAGAAGAAAGGGGGACATAAGGCCTGGACCTCTCTAGGAGGACGGGAGACTTACCGCCCCATCATCCACACTACACTAGAAGAGACACAGCCGTCTCTTCTTACAAAAGATCCTAAGAGGTCTACTAATATAAGTTGTCAGATGGAAAGAAGAAGGATCTTTCCATGGAATAACTCTGTTAGTAGAAAAAGGCAACGAAAGAGACGACTAAGCCTAACTGAAAAGGAAAAAGAAGAGCTAGAGAGAAAGGCCAGAACCTAACTAAGAGGCTAGAATCTGAAATGAGGTAAAGCAGCTTTATCCAAACGGATCATACCTCGCAGCACGGCAAAAGAATTGGTAGACTCCAGTACATGAAGACCAACAGCTTTAGCTCCCAAGTTAATCAAGAGATCAAAAGGCTGATTTCCTTCCTTATAGATGTGAGAAATAGAGCCTCTGCATTCCTGAATAACTTGTCTCGCTATATCAAGAGCATATCAATTTTCCCAAGTTCCACAGCTTTCTTGATGAATTGATAGAACAACCCCAAGGCATCTATCTCTATCCATACATTTGAGATTCTTCTTTCCTTGCACAGTTGCAGCCCCTTAATGAGGGCTAGAATTGTAGCTTTAAAAGGAGAGCAGGCACTACCTCCTCCAGCAATAACATTATCCCCTTGCACACTGCCGTTTACATTGAGTTTGTAAATGGAAAGTTCAGACAATTGAAATTTTTTTGAAAATTAGATGTAGTTACTAATTCATCATTTGGCATGTACAGAATGAAAACTTCATTCTCGATTCTACAAGAATTTTTATGAAAGCTTTTTATTTGCTTCTCTTTGATAGAAGTTTGATTTTCCCATAATGTATCCTAATTTTTGGCTTAATTCTTCTTCTAATAATCAATTCAACCTCTGATCGAAAAGATATACTTTGGTTATATTTCATCTCTTCAACAAGTTCAGTAATAAACATAACAGCTCTATTGTTCCGATGGAGAGAACACTACAAGAAAAAAAAGGCTGAGGCGACGACCAAAATCCGTAGCCTAACAGTAGTCAAATTGGGACGGGTGACCTCTAGGCTACAGAATCACATCCGTAGTAAAAAGACCTGTCGCCAAATTGATATTCCGTAGCCCATCCGTAACCAATTTTGGAAATTAATTTGTATTTATTTTTTATAACTTCCGTAGTAAAATAGCTGTAGCCCATCCGTAGCCAACTAATTTTTTTATTATTATTAATTATTAACGTCCGTAGCAAATCCATAGCCTTTTCGATCGTAAATCGTCCGTAGTCTACAACTACGGATTGGTATTTCGTAGCCCATCCATAGCCAACTATTATTTTTTATATAATTTATTAATTATTAATGTCCGTAGCAAATTCGTAGCCGTTTCGATCGTAAATCGTCCGTAGCCACGACTACGAATTAATATCAGTAGAATATCGGTAGCCACTTTTCCGTAGCCAATCCATAGCTAACTAAAATTTTGATTTTGTTATTAATTATTAACGTTCGTAGCAAAACAGTAGCCAATCCGTAGGCCATTGTCAGAAAATATCCGTAGCCAATCCGTAGCCATTTGTCGACACATATGTGGCTATTCTGTCACGTAATAATTATTAATTATTACGAAAAATAATATGAAATGTAAAAATAAAACAAATTTACACAACAAAACGTAAAATTAAATATCCAAAATAATATTTACATAACGCATCTTTCAAATTCATAAAAATATTAACATATTGTTCGAAATTAGTTTATAAAATTGTTCAAAGAGACTAAATCTTAAATGTACCATTGATCATGTTGATCGAGCTACTGTCGTGGGTGTTTGAGTCGATTAATCTCCTGCTGCAATTCCCTCACGAGTTGCATGGCTTCGTTCACTTGTTGTTGCGTCTCTTGCTGTGCATTTCCTTAGTCATCAAGTTGTTGCCTCAAGGACTCCGTTGCCTTATTGACTCGCTTGTCGACTTCTTATTCCGAGAGTCCAACTCTAGTGTTCATGGTGGGAATATGGGGTGCTTCCATACCAATGTGGACTCCTTGCAAGCCGAGTCCATAAACACGCCCTTTTTTTGCCCCACCAACAGCTTGGTAGAATATCTTATCGGGATTAACAGGCGGCGCCGTAGGGTCTTCTTGCGTCGCAAGTTGACGTTGCTAAAGTATCTCCTCATATCGTGACTACAAAAACAACATTTATAAATTTTTAATATTCTTATACCACTCAATGTCACGCCCCAACTCGACCCCACCTAAAATCAAGTCGGGACGCGATAAATTTCGGCATTATAACGTTTGTAATATGGACCCAAACACAAAAATATAACCTGCATAACTGTCACGCCCCGAAAATTAGCATGGTAAATTTAGGACGAGAGCGCTGCGCGCCTAGAAAGACAAGTCCTCCTAAGCCCGCAAGACTCAAATCTCTCGATAAAACGAGCTAGAATCCATTAATCAATAAATGATCCAGAGCTTCTACAGTCCCAAAAATAAGTATTAAAACTTTAATTACAATAAAATTCTCCAAAAATAATAATTATTATTATTCTCAACAAATTCACTCGAAATTTTAGCCCTGGTCACGTGATTTCTAGCCTGATAAACCCCGATCTAACTTTATTGTCTGCAAAGAGAAAATGAAAGGAGTGGGCGTAACAATGCTCAGTAAGTAGATTACCCCGAAGAAAGCGAAGGTTCAGAGATCAATAAAATATCCAAATAATCACGAAATAATATCAGGCACTACGGGACACTATAATAAGCCGTAGCTACTTAATAGCAGTACGATCACACGTTCAGATAGAATAACAAGCAGTGACGACTAATTAAGTCCCAGCCGCATAAGATTCGATACATAGCTTGTATAGTTCGTAGGACCTGAATCAAAGGCCCAGATTGACTTATCAGAAGAATCAATACAGATAACTGAACAAGAATCACGAACGAATGACAGAATAACAAACTAAACAATATTTGCAGAACAACAAATGGGGTAAATCAAAAGAAAAGGTAAACTACTTACAGAAATTAACCAAAAGCTTTAGATGCCAAAAAAAATAACCAAATCCAACTAATAGAAGTTGAGTTCCTAAATTCTTAAGCCTTGCACGATAGGATGATTCTCTGCAAACTTTCATTCTTTGTAACAAAAAAGAATATGGTACTTAATTTATAGCCCAAACGAGTTGCACCTAAGCATTAAAATAAACCATCTTGGACAAATTGGTGGCTTTAGCATTATAACCACTTACGGAAATCACTCAACTTTGTTCCCAATCTAATCACTAAAATAATAGCCAAATGCCAAATATAAAATATAGAAGAGATGATGGTGGGATTAATATAATGAAATTTTTTTACAATGGGTTATTGAAATGATGAACATCTTAGCAAAATCTAAAAGCAACCAAAACTTTGGCCTGACAATGATTTCTTTTATTTGTTTAAAGAGCACAAATATGAATTAGTCTTACTATAATATTGGGGTATTACATTCTTCCCCCATTAGAAAAGTTTCGTCCTCGAAACTTAATCTCTTAAATAAGGATCCTGCAAGAGACAATTCAAAACTCCAAAATCTTAAATAAAAATCTAGACACTTTTATAATCAAAATAATGAATTTAAGCCTAAACACTATTTCAATACGCAACAAAAACTTAGCTACCCAATCCACAAGTTCTCAAATGATCATAACCTATTGCTCTAATACCATTCTGTCACACCCCAAAAATTAGCGCGGTAAATCTGGGACGAGACCGCCGCGCGCCTAGAAAGACAAATCCTCCTAAGCCCGCAAGGCTCAAATCTCTCAATAAAACGAGCTAGAATCCATTAATCAATAAATGATCCAGAGTTTCTACAGTTCCAAAAATAAGTATTAAAACTTTAATTACAATAAAATTCTCCAAAAATAATAATAATTATTATTCTCAACAAATTCACTCGAAACTTTAGCTTTGGTCACGTGATTTCTAGCCTGATAAACCCCGATCTAACTTTGTTGTCTGCAAAGAGAAAATGAAAGGAGTGAGCGGAACAATGCTCAGTAAGTAGATTTACCCCGAAGAAAACGAAGGTTCAGAGATCAATAAAATATCCAAATAATCACGAAATAATATCAGGCACTACGGGACACTATAACAAGCTGTGGCTACTTAATAGCAGCACGATCACACGTTCAGATAGAATAACAAACAGTGACGACTAATTAACTCCCAACCGCATAGGATTCGATACATAGCTTGTATAGTTCGTAGGACCTGAATCAAAGGCTCAAATTGACTTATTAGAAGAATCAATACAGATAACTGAACAAGAATCACGAACGAATGACAGAATAACAAACTGAACAATATTTGCATAACAACAAATGGGGTAAATCAAAAGAAAAGGTAAACTACTTACAGAAATTAACCAAAAACTTATATGCCAAAAAAAAAATCACCAAATCCAACTAATAGAAGTTGAGTTCCTAAATTCTTAAGCCTTGCACAATAGGATGATTCTCTGCAAACTTTCATTCTTTGTAACAAAAGAGAATATGGTACTTAATTTATAGCCCAAAAGTGTTGCACCTAAGCATTTAAATAAGCCATCTTGGACAAATTGGTGGCTTTAGCATTATAAGCACTTATGGAAATCACTCAACTTTGTTCCCAATCTAATCACTAAAATAATAGCCAAATGCCAAATATAAAATATAGAAGAGATTATGGTGGGATTAATATAATGAAAAGTTTTGAAAATGGGTTGTTGAAATGAAGAACATCTTAGCAAAAACTAAAAGCAACCAAAACTTTGGCCTGACAATGATTTCTTTTATTTGTTTAAAGAACAAAAATATGAATTAGTCTCACTATAATATTGGGGTATTATAATAACAATTCATATAGCCACAACAACCAACATACAACCACAAATAAGACAAATTTACAATCCTGGGCCTCCAACAAACAACCAAATGATATGTTGTCTGTGACAACCACTTTAATATAATCATAAAGATACAATTCTCATAATAAAATACATAAGTCTAACAACCTACACATTACAAAAGAGATTTATGAAATTCAATTTTTATAATCTTTTAAATTAAAAGTAGTAACTTAAACTTAACATAAAATTATATAAATTTAACAAAATTAATCAACAATAAAAGTAAAACACTGTATAAATACTTACAATCGTTTGAGCAGCCTTTGGATCAGAGTATTGTATATCATCACCCTTCCCTTTACTATGAGCGACCTTGAAAACATCAGCTTTATAGACGGGGCGTGTACTGTGTCCGCCTACGTTATTAACTTCATAAGTAGTAATTATTCAAAAATGTTTATATTAAGATAGACAAATTTAAATGGCTATTAAATTAAGTTACATACCATCCTTCTCATAACCTCATGAAAGGGGGTGGTACCCGTGTAATGTACCGATTGATTTTGCTCCCTATTTTTTTTGGCCGCATTTGATTTTTCTATCCATTTTGGTTCGCGCCATCTTACTTGCATTTACTCCCAATTATCTAATGTCATCCACTTAGGAGGCTTCTCAAATTTACGGGCCTTAGCCAATTGGTCTTTCATTCTCTCCGCCGCCTTATAATGGAAGCAATGCTTGATGTGTGTCCTGTTATATGGGTATCACTTATAATCTCTCTGCAACGACAAAAATAGCTAAATGTGAACATGTGTTAATTGAATACACACGTATAAATGTACAAGTGTATAATATAATAGATATTGACTGCATTAACGTTTATAAAAACCTCAAAAGAGCAAAACCATCGGTCTTTGATATCGTCCGGAATTTCTCAATAAGTAATCCAGTGTTCTGTGAATCCGCCTGCAAATATTGACTTAAAATCTCTTACTATCGAAGCAGGTACAAATCTGTTAACAAGTATATTAATTATATAAGTTAGTGTCACTTGCATTACCTTATTATAACTTCAAGAACTAATAACAAACAATCAAAGTAATTGCTCTATCATTTAATTTAACTGTAATTTCACCCGTTATTATATAATTGAACGTGAGTACGTCTATCCTCCAACCATGTGACATAATTCTCGAGTGACTCGAATCCCATAGCCTGCTAATTTGTTGTGCCAACTACATGTGATGATGATTCTGGATGTTCCGTTTTATGCTAGACGCTGGTCGTGGGCGTGGTAATCTCATGACGATCCTTATTAGTCACTCTAATGTCATACAAAGGGGCAGATAGTCCAGTAGAACGAACTAACGACCCTGCAGCAGTAGGGGACTCACTATTAGCTTCACCATGGGCTGCGGAGTATAAAGTTGATGGCATGCCAGACCGTGTCTTATTTGCTTGCGATTTACCAACTCTAACCATGATTGCTACAAAAAAAATCATAAGGTACAAAGAGATGTACAATATATTCTATACTCTTAGAGATACTATAACCATTTTTCATTATATTTTTCAATTATCAATCATACAATTCACATACAGTTGACATATAAGTATTGAATTTATAAGTACAAAATCTCAATCAGATAATTCATTGTATTCAAATTCTATGTCATTATCAGAGTCACTTTCATGATCTTCATTATCATTTTTGGCATTGTCCTCGTGCTCTTCTTCTACATCTCCAACCACATCAATGCATTCACTTGATTCAAGACAATGCAATACGACATCATCATGATCATCTGATTGTACCAATGTCACGTTCATCTCATCGGACTGAAAAGCCGACTGTTTATCTTTATCATTATCATCATTGTTCAACTCCTTATCAAATTGGTTCCTTGATTTGATTTTGCATACAACTGACCAAGCTGCCCGTTCTCTCTTAGCACCAGGATACCAAACGTAATATGCTTGATGTGCATGCTCGGCTAAGACAAAGGGATCATACTTTGGGTATTTTTTCTTCACATTTATATCAATCAAACAATATTTAGGATGAACATTTAATCCCTTATCATTGTGAGAATCGAACCACTCACACTTGAAAAGGATAACTCTTGTGCGCTTCAAAGTTCCATTATGGTATTCTAACTTAATAATATCAGTCAACAAACCATAATAATCACTCTCCTCATTATTAGGCGTTGTCCCTTTCACAGTGACTCCACTGTTCATTGTTGCCTTTGAAGATCCATACTCCAAAGTGTGAAATCTGTATCCATTCATCAAGTACTTTGACCATGTACTGACTACCTTACTTGGACCCATTGAAAGATATTTCACGCAATCATCCGAAATATTATTATGGGCAAGCTGAAATGGGTAAATTAGGGACAATAACAAACGTCATGGTCGGAATAAATCGAATATATTATTAGGGATGTTAAAAATGAGTAATACTAACATGGTAACGTAACCAAGTCGGGAAAAATTTCTCAATGTTGTTATTGAGTTGTGAATCAGTAAATGATGGATTCTCCATTCGAAGATCATCCTCAAACGTCCTGTATAGTATTAATTAGTGGATTATATATATAAGATCTTTAATAGAACTAAAGAGTTGATTCATGAACTTACTTAATATATGAGGACACTTCTTCGTAGTTCATCAAAACACATAAGTGAGCAGCATTGAAATCTCGATTTCTAAAATCTTTAGAGATCATTTTCCCCATCGGACGACCTAGATGTTTGAATATGGGTAAACATCCTTCAAGGTAATCCGCATCCACAGACTCTTCATTTCGACCGATCTTTCTTGTTTTTGTTTGCACATGCGGTTCGAAATAATATGAACAAAATGTCGTCATTTCAAGGATAAGATATGCTTCACATATAGATCCCTCAACACGTGCTTTATTCTTCACCTTTCTCTTCAAAACATGCAAAAACCTCTCAAAATGGTACATCCACCGATATTGTACAGGACCGCCGCAAATTGATTCATGAACCAAGTGTACTGGCAAATGCTTCATTGAGTCAAAAAAGGCTGGAGGTAAGATCTTTTCCAACTTACAAAGGGTGATCACAATATTTTGTTGCATTCTTTCAAGGTCGATTATTTCAAAAGACGTGCAACAAATGTTTCTGAAAAACAAACTTAGTTCGGTAAAAGGTTCCTATACATTATTTGGCAATAACTCTCGTAAGGCTATAGGAAGCAATCTCTCCATAAAAACATAGCAATCATGGCTCTTCATATGTGACAACTTCAAATCATTCATGTCAACATACCTTGCTATATTTGATGTATATCCGTCAGAGAATTTTAACTCTTTGACCCACTCTAAAATTGCTTTCCTAGATGGAATTGGGTGAGTATGCACAGCCATTTTCATAACGCCATGTTAAGTGATGTTTTTTGTATCCTTGGTCTTCCCCTTCACGTTCATTATAGTGTTAAAGACATTATCAAAAATATTATTCTCTATATGCATGAAGTTTAGATTTTTCTCTACAGCCAATTTTCACGGATAGGCTACGGACATCTAATAGTATGAATTCTAACTTGTTAATAGGTAGGAACAACGTATTAAAGTGTGTTTATATCTTTATATTTTTCATGTTTATGAAGTTTAGAAATAATGTGAGAGTTTTTGGACCCCTAGATTGAACGTTTATTAACATTAACGCAATGTTAAGTGAGTACATGATAACTTCGATTTAAACTGCTAATGACTTCGTATGAGATTTTTCTATTAAAATACACACGATATAAAATACGGACCAAGTTTATTTTATATGGAAAACTAGCATCTCAAGTGATGTTTACTACGTTGTAGGTGCAATCAAAATTCTATAATTTAAATTAAAGCCGAAAAATCTCATTTTTTTCCAAAAGTCCGTATCCTATCCGTGGCAATTGGCTACGGATGGGCTACAAAAAAATGGAAATCCGTAGCCCATTTGTAGCCAATTTCCACAGATGGGCTACGGACCTCTAATAGTATGAATTCTAACTTGTTAATAGTAGGAACAACGTATTAACGCTTGTTTATATTTTTTATTTTTTATATTTATAAAATTTAGACACAATGTGAGAGTTTTTGGACTCCTAGATTGAACGTTTATTAATATTAACACAATGTTCAGTGAGGACATGATAACTTCTATTTAAATGGCTAATGACTTCGTAGGAGATTTTTCTATTAAAATACGCACGATAATAAAATAAGGACCAAGTTTCTTTTTATATGGAAAACTAGCATCTCAAGTGATGTTTACTACGTTGTAGGTGCAATCAAAATTTCATAATTTAAATTAAAACCGAAAAACCTCATTTTTTTCTGAAAGTCCGTAGCCTATCCGTGGCAATTGGCTACGGATGGGCTACGGATTTCCTTTTTTCCGTAGCCCATCCGTAGCTAATTGCCACAGATGGGCTACGGACTTTGTTATTTTTATTTTTCTCTCCGGTCCTTTATGTTTTATGGATATTTTTTTGAATAATACATAGTCCGTAGCCAATCCGTGGCTATTTGGCCACCGCATGGCTACGGAATTTGTTATGAATTTTGTTGTCAAATTAATTAAATAATTCATAGTTAGTCTGTAGCAAATTTGTCACGGCTAGGCTACGAAATATTTTTTAATTTTTTTTTTTTTATAATTAAAATTATTGTCCGTAGCAAATTCGTAGCCATTTTTTGTTGCAATTTCAACGTGGCCTAAGTTGGCTACGGATAGGCTACGGACTTAGTTGCCCATAGCCCATCCGTAGGCAATTTACTACAGAAAAAATCCGTCGCCCAAAGCCGTCGCCCGTGCACTGTTTTCTTGTAGTGGAAGAACCTATGATTAGCTTTCTAAAAAATTTCTAAACGAACAATTTCAACGAAATCTTTCAATTTTTTATTTTACTAGGTTCAATTCTATGTATTCCTTTATTCGTTAAGTACATTGAATGTACAAAAATGGCTATAACATAGTTTTTCTTATTTGTATTAACAGTTACTCTAGGATGAATGTTTTTATGCGATGCTAACTATTTAATAACTATCTTTGTAGCTTCAGAATATTTCAGTTTTACAAGTAGCATTGTATGCTCATCATAGGAATAGGTAGGAGTCATACCCCCTGTAGTGGGCTGGAGAAGATGAGCCCACTCAACGTTCCCAATAGGCAAGTGGGCTGGAAAAACAAGCCCACCCAATAGAAGAAAGGGCACGGAACCCAGGGGGCTCCGGCCCAAAGGAGGGAGGATGGCCCAAACAGAGTAGGTGGAAATGGGATCAAAGTTAAGAGAAGTAAGGAAATCAATCAGCAAAGGAAAAGGCATAATGCAAGGGATCGGCTATGGCAAGTCTTGGCCTCGTAGCCAATGAAGGGAGCTATTTAAGAAGCACGAAGTAAACATAGAAGGCACAACGCAATACCCCCTATACACTTTACTCTAACCTTAGCATTTAATCTCGTTAGCCATCTAAAGCCCTCAAGTCTCGCTTGTCAGGACCCCCTTTCCCTTCACAAAAAAGGATCAAAGTTATCTTTGATCTTAATTGTAGAATTCCAGGCTCTACACCCCCCCCCCCCCCAAATGCTCTAATGAGTAGCACATAATTTAATTTTCCTATGAACCTCTTGAAAAAAAATTCCTTTCTTTTTATACCCTCTTATTTTTATTTTTTCTCTTTTCTCATGCTTTTTTCTCTTTATTTTTCACTCCTATTCTCTTATTCTTTAGTAGGTTTTTAATTTATTTTCTATATTTTAGGTACTATTTGTAATACCAAAACCTATCAGATTACTCTTAAGTTACCCCTTATAAAAATCACACCTTAATAGGTATTCTATCAATTTGATTATGTGTTCTGTTATTGAATACGATACTTGCTAATTTCAAATTTAAATCATCTCTATTTTCATCCCTACATATAAGTACATTTGATAAAATTTTGAGCCACTTCTTTGATCAGATAGTACAATACAACAAACTCAATGACAATGAGAATGTCAATGGGCCTACCGCCATCGCCAATAAGAATAGAGTTGAGAGAGATTTTTCTTAGTTCTGTCAAAAGAGTTGAGAATTGAGAAAGTTTCTGGGTGTTTTTTATTTTTAAATTTCCAAAACGCCTTGAAGAATTATCTGTTATAATTGTTATATAACAATTAGGAGGGGGTAATTATTTTTCTGAAGAAATGTCAGGGTGCTAGTGCTACTTAGGCTGAAGCTATTGCGCTTGGGGAAACAACCGTTATTGCTAAGGGTTTGCTTGGATGATAAAATGAAAGAATAAAATTACAAAGAAAAGAAAATGGAATTAAATCTTATTTGAATTGAATAAGATATATATATTTAAAGATCAAGTAGGATTATGGTTTTTTTTTATTGAAAAGAAAATAAAAGAGAAGTATACATTTCATAATATATTGATATATTTACCGTTAGTGGATACATTTCATAATAGATTAATATATTTACGCTTAGTGAGAGGATCACAAGATTTAGGTTTTTATATCTTATATGTTTTGATAAGGAGTAAATCTCGAGTTGGTAGACCTGAGCTTAGTGCATGCAAAACAAGAAATGGAGCCATAGGTGTTATGTTCAGGGGACCACTTTCGACGATCAAGTTAGTGATTGAAGGGAGAAGAAAGGTTAACTCTGTATGTAAGTATATGCAGTATGAATTATGTATATTTTCCCATGAGAGCACGAGATATTTATATTGTAAGATATTTAGATCATGGTGTATGCATGTAGCCCAGATCATGGGTTGCCCACGATGACCCCCACGATCTTTGGGCAGAAATTTCAGAGAAATGTTCCCTATGAATGGATAGGGACAGAGCTGCAGTTTTGACAAATCACAACGGTAAGGTCGATGGCTTCTTTACAGACCAGGTCGACATTTTTCTACCCATATCAATTTTTTCCCAATTCCTTGTAGCTCGCTCGAGGTTCAGGGAATTATCACTTGTGTTGACCCAAGCTGAAGGTTGCCCAACCATTAGTTACTGTTATCTAACACATTAATTATTGTGCCATGTAAGATCTCATTTGGTGTGGCGCGACATTATGTTTTTCTATCATAATAATTAGTTCAACTGTTGGGCTTTACGACTGTTAAGAATTATGGGTTTCTATCTTAAAACTAATTGGTACCAAGTGGAGTAGCCCAATATCTTATTAAGTGGTCTAAGAGTTTATGATTTTTCTATTTGGGACAAGTGTATATTCTAACACTCCCCCTCACATGTGACCTGATTTGAGAGGGGTCACACGTGGAAGATTGAATACGCATGGACCTTATTTTGAGATGGTCATACTTTGAAGATTGAATACATGTGACCGAATTTTCGAGATAGGTCACACATAGAAGATTGAATACACATATGGTAGATAACACATATAGAAGATTGAAAGTGCGTGGACTATGCATACACGCGAAAGATTGAAGACAAGTGGACCTGATTTGAGATGGGTCGCACGCGAAAGATGAATAAGACTAGATCATGGGCCTAGCTCTGATATCATATTAAAAATCATGTCTTAAAACCAATTGGTACCAAGTGGGGTAGTCCAAAATCTTATTAAATGGTCTAAGAGTTTATGATTTTTCTATGTGTGACAAGTGTATATTCTAACAATGACATTCCTCTACAAATAAACGAGGAAATTTATCATTCATTACTTTTCCAGAAAATTATTTTCTCTCTAACAGTTATTGTATCCTCAATGCTCGGCTCGAGAGAACTCTCAGTACTCCCTATAGCAGCTTTTAGGTTAAGCGAACTCTTCTTTCGATATGTATATCATTTCTCTTTCTTTTTTCATACTTCATTTGCTTTTAAAATATAGCGAGGTCAAGAATAGAGTTGGATTCTCAAAATGAGTCAGTCCACTCCTATGGCTGGGGTGAGGAGACAAAGCCAGAATTATCCTCAGAAGCCATGCCTTTGGTTGACAATGACTTAGTTGCTAAGGGTTTAAAAAATGAAACTGGTCAAGATGGGGAAGAAAATAATGCAAAGCTTGAGGGATTTTTTGACATGGAAGAATATGCTGGGTAATAAGCTTCACCTTTAGCTGACTTAGCTGGAATAGAGTTCCCCACTGACCCCATCTTTAATCCATTCTTGGCTCCGAGGTCCCGTTCTAATCAGACCACCCGCAATGTTACTCCTAATAGGAGCACAGAGGTGAATGCATCAGGTCACTCCTTAAGGCTCGAGAAGAAGAAGATATTCACCAGCTATAAGAGGCATTGTCTTACAAAACGGTTAAAGGTTAACGTCAAATTATCCTGTGGCTCCCTTCTTCTCAACTATAGGAACAAAATTCCTAAGCAGGATGCAGCCACGTGTGAGATAGAGCTCCATGAAAGGGTAATTTATGATGCCTTTTTCAAGTTCATCTACCTTCTCGTGCCCCCTTATATGGATGAGATATTAGACTACTTTGAGGTTGCCACAGGTCAACTATATCTTCTCCGGCTTGATTGTGACTTCTAGTGTTAACCATAACGCTCTAAGTGAGGTTGGATTTCTTTCCTACAGACAACACCAACTTGATAATAAGTAAATCTTGAGTTGGTAGACCTGAGTTTAGTGCCTGCAAAACAAGAAATAAAATCGTGGGTATTATATCCCGGGGAACACCTCTGATGACCAAGTCTGATATTGAGGGGAGAAGAAAGGTTAGTTTTGTATGTAATTGTATACAGTATGAATTGCGTACCTTTTCCTATGAAAGCACGAGGTATTTATATTTTCAGGTATCTAAATCATGGTGTGTAGGCATATCCCAGATTGTGGGTTGCCTACGATGACCCCCATGATCTTTTGGCAAAAATTTTGAAGGAATGTCCCCCACGAATGGATAAGAACTGGTTGAGCGCCGTTCGCAGGTGACAATGGTGAGATCAGTGGCTTCGTTACAGACCAGGTCGGTATTTTCGTACCCACATCAGTTTTTACTTATATATAAAGCATATGTGCATAAAAGGAATTATATAGTATGTTATAATCTTTGTTAATTACTGCCGCCTTTTAACTTTCAATTAGAGGATTAAACATGGGGTATCCTTTATTAATTCCTCTAAACTAAACAATAAGAGAGATTAAATAAATCCTTCTAATCCATTCCATTTTCAATACTTTAGATTAAAGGTACCCTTTGTAGCATTTCCCTTTCTCGTTTCCCTATCCAAACATAGCATAAACCTTTTGGGTTTTTGCATATATTTTTCAAGACTAATAATAGAGCAGTTTCTATGACCTCTACCTACCCTGTTGCACTTAGGCATTGAAAAGTTCAACCAATTATTATTATTTTTCCCAATGCTATCACTATTGGGGATGTTTCGCGTCTATCCTTATTAAAAAGAACAAGTAATCTGCTCCGCCAAATGGCAACTCAATGTGAGACAACTCAAAATTAGCTAATCAAAATCCGCACAGCGATTTGCCTCGTGATAAACATAGGACACTTCATACCTGTCATGACCCAATAGAACATGTATAATGCTTCTCAGCGATTCTATCTATGTGCCCAAATGCCCAAAAAAAAAAACAGTGCAAAGAGATTAGACTCTCTGATGAGACTAAGCAGTTAAATCTTCAAAAGTGTCTTTAGTAGCTTTCATTTGGAGATACGTTGTTGATAAGTTCGACCAATAATTTTATATGTCTGTATCCTCTTCTCATTAACAGGTTTTCAGGTAGTTTTATTCTCAGGATCTGTTCTTGTAAACAATCGATTGTGTGACTACAATATGTACAATAGATAGATAACCCCTGAACTAGTTTTGGTCATGTCCCTCCCCATGTGACATCCTTGTTGTTAAAGTATATTCAAGTTGTTTCCTTATTAGACTAGAATTCAGGTTTCCTTATTGAATTATTTCCTAATTAGTCTAATTCTTATTCTAGTTACCAAGTTGTGAAGTCTATAACTAGGCACTCTCTTATTGTATTTCTCAATACTAAGATTTTAATATGTAATCTTTATCTCTTTCTCTCTTCTAGAGCCGCCATTGATGGTGACTCCTCTTATTTTTCTTTTTCTTTCAACGTGGTATCAGAGTGGGCCCTTGGTTCACTTTAATTCATCTGCGTTTAACCCATCTCAAATCAAGTCCACTTGTATTCAATCTTTCGCATGTCATATACCACGCATCTTCAACCTAGCACGTGTGAGGGAGAGTATTAGAATATACACTTATCCCACATTAGAAGATCAGAAACTTTAAACCCACCTTATAAGATCCTGGGCTCTCTACTTGACATCAATTAGTTTTAAGATGGAAATCCATGATTCTTAATATGGTACAGAGCTACCGTCCTGATAGCATATCTCATTGTTATCTCGTTATTATCACCATCATCGTTGCCACTGTGACGCCTGAGAATTTCATCACACATTTTGAAATAACTGTTGCATAATTACTTATACATTTTATGTGCATTTCTTGTCTTCTTTAATTGCGTTATTATTAGGCACTATTCATAAAAAATTGGACTATTTCAAATGTTCGATTTAATATTTTTCTTAAGTCACATAACATATAAAAGGAGTCGCGTTATGGTAGTTTTGAGCTTTAGGGGTCATGAGTGCGCGTTTGAAAAATAGTTTTTGCTCCATTTGAATAGTGCTACGTATGTAACAACATTGTTTTAAATAGTTTTGCATTAGTTAACAAACAATTGGAGTTAAAATTATTTGACCAAGGTTTTAATAGCATTTGACTTCACTTTATGTAACCTACTCATATATTTATCCAATATATATTCATATAAGCCAATTGCTCATAAAATAAAAAGCAAAAAATTACGAAAATACCCCCTACCCGTCGGCCCTAAGCAAGAGAAAGGAGAGAATTTTGCTTTCAATCTTGGTGAATTGGTCTTGCGCAAGCACTCTACAATCAATTTCAAGTGGTTCTAAACACTTGCAAGCCTTCTAATCTTCATAGAAGTGAGGGGGTTGCATCTTTTCTTGAGTTTAAAGTTGATTGCTTATATGTTGATTTTTTATATTGTTGAATATTGCTATATAGCTTGTTTTGGATGCTTGTTATATGATCATTAGAGCCTATAGAACTATATTTTGTTGCTAGATAACATATTCCATGGCAAGAAGCTTGAATCACCCGAAAGAGATGATGAATAGTGCCTCAAGTTAGGATTTTGTTAAATTTGGCTAATTAGATTGAATTAAGGCTTCCTTTAGGTGCTCTAGACTCTAGTGACGCTAGCTGGGAGGCCACTTCAAGTTGAAACATCCGAAATTATGCTAAATTGCAAAATTAGTTAACTTTAAAAAGGGGTTTTTCATGTTAAGCAATCCGGGTACTTTTGGGCTTTGGATTAGGTATCCTTGGGGCATGGAAGAACTTTTGGTACTTTCGTTGTGTGAAATTGGGGTTCGGATATGGTAGTTGTAGTTAAAACCCACTTGTGGCCTTCCCGAGCTTTTGCTTCTAAAACGGGTTTTCATGGTCTTGATAGGTGTCTTTTGGCTTAATTAGGAATGTAGTATGATTAAAATGTGATTTTATAACTTTGAAATGCACGTAGGAGAAGAAAAACTTGGCTAAAGAAAAGGGAAAAGTAGTATTTAGCTATTTTGATGCGTATAGTGCTTGTAGATGTGTTATCATGAAATTATATGATTATCTAAAATGTAGTTGAGCTATTTGAGTAGGTTCTGGGGAAAGTTATGTTGTTTGCCTCTTTTGAGACTATATAGCTATATCGTGTAAATGTTGGCTTATATTGCAATTAAATGCGAGGGCGGCCTACTTTGTCGACCTTTTTACTTGTTATTGTTGCTCTTGAATCTTGTGGTTTGGTTTCAGGGTTGCGCAACCTTTTCAGACATGGTAGCGTCGAGAAACACGGGCGGCGTCGAGCTTGCCGTGCTCTCTCGACTACCATGGTGCCTATTCCCTTTCTCGCTGAGTATACTCCACTACCCTAGAGGCGTGGTTCACCTGCTAGGCATATAGACCTACCTCAGGAGAAAGGATCGTAGGATCGGGGTACATCCGGAGTACCCCAACTTGGAGGAGTAAGGGTTTGTCGGCACTTGCATGAAGTTCGTGGCTCGTGGTATAAGATTGAAGACTTGAAGTGGAACCGTATCATTTTTAAAATGTGGTTAATTACTTGACTATTTGATTATAATTATGGCTTTCTGTGATTGCATATCATATTGCATGCCCCGGTATGCTGCATCACCTTCCTCGCTGGGCAACATTATTGCTCACTCCTCATTTAACATGTTTCAGGAGAAGTTGAGGTGAATCCCCAACTAGTAGTAGTAGAGGAAGAAGAAAAAGTGCAAGTAGATCAGATTCCTTGATTCCTGTGTGATAAAGTTGATCATATGTGAAGTTGCGTGGAATTGTTGTTAGTTGTTGTGTTTTGAGACATTGGGGTCTTGTATATATACTTGGGAGTTGTAATCTTGTATGTTGGATATAAAGTTAGCTGGCATGTAATAATGGATTCTAGATTACTTCTCTTATTGCTTGCTTGGGTGTTTACTAACTTGATAGTAGAACTTGGTTATAGTTGTATCCAACTACTTATAGTTAAAATTAACATTGCCTTGCATGCTTGTGTGCTATAAATAGAGTTTGTTGCTCCAAGGCTCAAATGGCCTTGTGAACTTGGGTTGGCTATGAAAGTCTTGAAAGATAGGTTGTATGTGTGGTTGCATGTGGTTCAAATGTAATGTGTGACTATTTGCAGGTAACAGTTAGTCCTCGGTACAGAAGAGACTCTATCTGAGTTATGGGTCTGGGTCTTGACCTATAGCGTGGGGTTGGGTTCGGAGCATTACAGCCACTATCGATTGTCTAGGCATCCGAGTATCCGATAGCCATCGTCATGTATGCCTTTAGTGGTAGCTCCTATTATTCTTTTCAATATACATATATTTTCTCTCAGGTTTTCTCTTTTATTTTTCTTTCAACATGGTATCTGGGCCCTTGGTTCAATTTAATTCATCCGCGTGCAACCCATCCCAAATTAGGTTCATTGTGTTCAATCTTTCGCGTGTTATATACCACGTATCTTCAATCTGCCATGTATGAGGGAGAGTGTTATAATATACATTTATTTCACATCGAAAAATCAGAATTCTAAGACCAGCTTATAAGATTATGGGCTACTACATTAAGTACCAATTGGTTTTAAAATAAAAACACATGATTCTTAACACTTGTTATACTATACTCATCCCTTTTTATTTTATTTTTGTTATGACAAGAAGTTCATCATGAATAAAAACATAATAAATTCATGCTATAAACCTGAGTAGTCCAATGAAGCACCGATGATTTTCATTCAATGCAAACAATGCATTTTGTGACCCGAAAATCAAAAAAAAAAAAAAAGAGAAAGAAATCAACCACCAAACCAAAAAAGACCCCGTCTTTCTTCATTTTCATCTCTATTCTCTTATAAGCTAAACTAAATAAAATCGAATCATGCATTTATCTCCATTAGATGGAGTCAGCTATATTAAATTGATGATGTCATTCATTATTATTATATCCTAAGAAAAATACTTCAATTCATTGAATTTTGAACTCAAATTATTATTTCACAGACAAATATATAGATTTGGTTATTTTGAAGGTATTGCCAATTTTTAAGATGTTCTTTTTGTCTTCTTCTAACAAAATACCTATTCTTTATAAATGAGTTGAAAATTATATATTCAAATAGTGAAAAATGATCCTATCAATCTAGACAAAGTAACTCCTCAACATTAACAAATTTCTTAGATCCATTATTTGTTGGCTTTTTCATGGGCCTTTTCTCCATATACGATGATAACAAGTTTTTTTTATATATTTAGGTCGATATTTTGTGTTTCAATTATGATCAAACTCTTGATTGATGTGACACATGCATAGGAATTCGTCCCTGCACTCTTGTGATTTTGACTATATATAACTGATAATTTGTAGTGCATGCAGGGAGATGATTACTGAAAACGTAGTGGAAAATGAGCCACTGTACTCCTGAAGTTTGACCACATACGAGTGATGATTTGTAATGCGTGTAGGAAAGCTATTGCGGGGTATATGGCAAAATCAAGAGGCTCTAACATGGTAATTGCCTGTCATCGTGAATTGGGTTGTATGAGATATTACTCAGAGTCATCAAAATGGAAATAGAAAAAAAAAAGATTTCTCGTTTTCCTGCTCGATTTGTTACCATAGCAAATGTTTTATCATTCTTCTATGTTTAAGCTTCTATTCCAATTGAACTTTTTCTTTTTTGCCGAAACCAACTAATCTAAACTGCTCGTACTCTAGTAATGACAATAAGTGAATATAATAAAGGCCTCTTCAATAATTTTTCTTGGTTGCGTCAAATTCATTGGTTTGCTTCAGAAAACTTGTTAAAGACAATAAGTAAATGTAATAAAGGTCTCTTCAATAATTAAAATTTTTAAATGAGATAGTAAGTTAATATGACTTCAGAGTCCAAATTACCAAAGGGTTTTGAGTTCCAAGTTTTGCACCTACCTATTCAAAAATAAAAAACATTGTTCAAACAGTTGGCTCAAAATGAATCTTGCCTGTGTGTAAAGGGTGTGTTGCAAAAATTTAATGAAACCAAGAACTTTGTACCACAATTTCAAAAAATCAGAAAGAGAAATGATATAAATGAGAAGCTCAAAAAGAATTTACTCTGTAAAATGGACTCCTGATTAATAATATTCTACAATGGAAGTATTGCCTAACATCATGTGGAGAATACTTCAGAACTGAAACCAATTTTTTCGGTTAAACTAGCAACTTACCAAGTTCATGCATACCTTGGATATTTATAGTTTGCAAAACCTTTGTTTATTTTTTATATTTTCTGTACAATACATATTTAAAAAGTGTTACCACGAGAATTGAACTTGCAATCTCTTGCACTCACAGGAGTTCAAAACCTTAATTTCTACACTAGATTGTCTATCTGTATACCTAGCTGATCTGGAATATAAAGATACAAAATGTAAAGACAAGAGAAACAATAATAATCTAATCTATCTTTTTGGCCAAAGGATTTGGTTGAAACATGATTTTGATCTTTTGGAGTCTAGCCACAATGTCCCTCGAGCTGATTCTCCCTTGTGGTGTATCGGTCAAACAATCCATCGCTAAACGAAAAATAGATAATATGGATTGCTTCTTTGCAGGGAGATTCTTATCTTCTTCTCCAAACAAATTGATGTCAACAACATCACGTATTGAATCATCATGTAATGAATTGCTCACCTAACTCTTCAAGCTCATTGCTTCCCTAAACATTTCATCAGTTGGCTTCTTCCTCGTAAACATTTCGAGCAAAATCACCCCGAAGCTATAGACATCGGCACTTGTGGATACTATCCCTTCAGTTCCATACTCTGTATTTGTAGAAAATATTAGTGGCTGATAACCATTAAGTCTAAAGAAGAAATGCAATTGGATGAACTTTAAATTACAGCATAGTATGAAAACTGTTGAGCCAATTAGCTTGATTGGCGATTGATTAATTGATTGGAGATTATTAAGACAATTAAATTGATTGAAGATTGTTAAGGGAATTAAATTGATTGAGATTTGATTGACTATGTTTTAGCAAAACTTTTTATTGCCATACTTTTGTTATTTATTTTATATTGTGCAGGTAAACTTGAATGGTAACTTACCATAAAAAGATGAGTCTTGTGATTGTATTAATTGTCCATTTTGCTAAAGGCAAGTAGGTTTTATGAGAAGGATCTTTTCTTGATAGCCAAGGCATGACAAGCATATATATGAAGCACAGGACGTGGAGCAGATTGGTGAAGAAAAAGAATAGAGGCAGAAACAGAGATCTACAAGAGAATACAAGAGAGTTTTTTGTCCAGTGTTCCAAATGATGTTGCAACACGATCTGTGTTTCAGTCTTTTATTGTATTAAGTGTTGCATCTTTGTTTTGTTTGACAGTAACACATGAGTGATTTGTATGAGTCTTTAAGTGATTAGATTATTGTCTCTTTTATTCATTCTTCGAGAGAAAAAGGTGTAGTTCTCGGGAGAGAACGTTCCAAGTCGAGGGGAGCTCGCTAAACTAAAGTTCGTTAATGAGTTCTTCATCTAGGCGTCAAAAGTCAAGAGGGGGTCTTTACTTGTGTAAGTTCATTGATGTTGTAATTTGTTGTTTCTTAATGAATAAGTTTGTTGGACCAGGGGAGGTCCCGTGGACGTAGACCGCACGGTTGAACCACGTTAAATCTTAGTGTTCTTTATTTCTGTTATAGTTTTATTATTTCTGTTGTTGTTTACTATTACTACTCATGTTGGAACATTAAGTGGAATAAACTGACTAAGCAATTAGAGAAACAGATTATTAACGGTCTGTGATAGAACTAATATTTCAATTAATGTTGCAACATCACCTGTAACAGAGTTGTAAAAGAATTAATTTACATCAGGTTATTGCATCCTGTTTTAGTCTTGATCACAGAGCTTCATTGATTAAGCATATTAGTCATATTGCTGAGAAATTAATCCATACTTATACTGCACAACTTCTAACAAGTGGTATCAAGAGCAGGTTACGAACTAATTCGGTTAGATTCTTGGGAGTTTTAAGTTGTTATTTTGCAAGAATAGGTATGGACACCTTGCATGAAGGAGGCTCAATCACTAAACCACCGATGTTAGATGGTATGAACTACTCCTATTGGAAGGCTCGAATGAGGGCATTCATCAAGTCGATTGATGAGAAAGCCTAAAAAGTGATTTTGACTGGCTGGACAACTCCTACCACAACAGATGATCATGGCAATGTTGTAACTAATCCTGAAATAGAATGGACCAAGGCTGAAGACCTTCTGGCAAGTTGGAATTCGAAGGCACTAAATGCAATTTTCAATGCTGTTGACTTGAATCAATTCAAGTTAATTTCAACGTGTGAATCTGCTAAGGAAGCTTGGGAGATATTACAAACAACATATGAGGGTACAACATCAGTTAGAAGATCAAAATTGCAGATACTTGCCACTAGATTCGAAGAGTTGAGGATGCAGGAGGATGAAACTATTGCCGATTTCAATGCCAAATTGTGCGACATTGCTAATGAATCTTTTGCTTTAGGAGAAAAATATCCAGATTCAAAGCTTGTGAGAAAAACCTTGCGCTCTCTTCCAGAAAGATTTGGAATCAAGGTGGCTGCCATAGAAGAATCAAAAAATGTTGATGAAACCAAGATTGATGAGCTGATGGGGTCACTCCAAACCTTTGAGATGAAGTTTAAGTAGAAGAAGAAAGAAAAAGACATTGCTTTTCGGGCTGAAGAAAGAAAAGAAACAATAAGCTCTTCGGGTAATGAGGACTCTGAAATCTCTGAATCTTTGGCCGTGCTTACCAAGAATTTCGACAATGTTTTGAAAAAATGGGACAAGCGAAGAAAGGGCTTTGGACAATCAAACGGTGGAAGAAAGCCTTTTGTTGCAACACCGCCTGGCACATTCAAAAACCAGAAGTTCAAACCAACTGATGAAAGAAAAAAAGATAAAAGAATTCAATGCCATGAATGTGGGGGTTTTGGTCACATTCAGTCTGAGTGTGCAAACACCTTGAAGTAAAAGAAAAGGGCAATGAAGGTTACCTGGAGTGATGAATTGGAGAAATTCTCAGAGAGTGATGAGGAGCATACTAGTAACTTTGTTGCATTCAATGTTGTTACAACATCTCTTGAAAACAGACTGAACGAGGAAACTGGTACAACTGTTATAGCACTGGATGAAATAGACAATGAAATTAGTGAATCTGATTGCCTTGAGTCAGACAATGATGGTGAACTGGATAATGAAGAAGTCCTTTAAACGTACAAGAACATGTATGAAAAATAGGTGATCGTGTGCAAGAAAAACCAGGGACTGGAGTTGAGGATCCTTGATTTGGAAAGACAAAAGTTTGAACTGGAAAACCTGGCTGAAGAAAGATTGATGGAAGTACAAATGGTGCAACACGAATTGGAATAGATGCAGCGTTATGTTAAAATGCTGAATTCCGGGACAGAAAAACTTGACCATATGCTTTCCATTCAGAAACCAAGCAGTGACCATGCGGGACTTGGGTACTATGGAGGTGAATCATCTGAAAATACCATTTTTGTCAAGAGTTCAAGAGATCCTGAACTGGAGCATCATGATGCAACATCACAGAATGCCAGAAGAAATATTTCAGTCATTAAGGATACAACACAGACTGCAACAACACAGAAGAAACAGAGAAAAATGAAGAACAAGTTTGTTCCCATTTGTCATTACTGCCTTATACTTGGACACATCAAACCTCATTGCTTCAGGCTCCAAAGAATGCAGGAAAAAAGTAAGTCTTTCAATCAACAAAAGAGATCCTCATATATGTTTTCACAGCACAAAGTAAAACAATTATGGGTGAAGAAATCTGATTTAACTTGTTTTGCTGCTTATACTTCTACACAAGCTTGTGCTGCTAACTCTTATTTTGTTAATAGTGGATGTTCTAGCCACATGACAGGTATACGTGAAGTTCTCAGCAACTACAGGAAATGTGATAAAGGGCAAATTATATTTGGATATGGTGTTAAAGGACAAATTTTAGGAAGGGGAACACTTGAGATTGAAGGATTTCCAAGGCTCAAGAGAGTACTGCATGTTGAAGGGCTGAAGACTAATCTTATTAGTATCAGTAAATTGTGTGATTAGGGTTTGTTTGTGAAATTCACTAAAGATGGTTGTCATGTGTTAGATGTATCTAATAATTGTGTGCTTACAGGGAAAAGATCATCTGACAACTGTTATATGCTTACACCATCTTATGAACAATCATTGACATGTTACAACTGTGCAGTACGAAGTGTGCTTGCTAAGGAGTTAGCAGACAACAGAATCGGTAGAAAAATGAAGGCCCAGTAAGATGAATGCTAATGTTGCAGACGGTGTTGCAACACCGAAGGAAGAACAAAAGAAGAAATCTGCTGTGATAAATACTGTTACAATGCCAGAAACATAAACTGAGCAAGAAAACATTGGTTCGTGTGATGTTACAACAAGAAGTGTAACAACAGAAGTTAGTTCTAAAGAAATTCAAGCTGAAATGCCTCAAGTTTACAAAAATCATGCTGCACAGGATGTGATTGGATCAATATATGATAGAATCCGAACTAGAGGTAAATCCAAGCATAACTATTGGGACATGGTAAGGTATATGTGTTACACTTCTCTCTTAGAACCCAAAACTGTGAAAAATGCTTTAGGATATGAATTTTGGGTAAATGTTATGCATAAGGAATTGAATTAGTTTATCTGTGAACTTGTTGAAATTGAAACCATTGTTTTAGAACATGTTGCAACAGAAAATCAATTGACAGATTTCTCCACTCAACCTTTAGATCCTTTGAGAATTGAAACCCTAAGAAAAGCTTTAGGGATTTGTAGTCTATAATGTTGCTTCATGGATTGCCATAGGAGCTTGAAAGAGGCTTGAGAAATCTGAAAGTCTAATATTCAATTCAACTTGTGATTTAGTTAGTGAACCATACTTCCTTGTACACATTGAATACTGATTGAGAAAACAAATTTTGATGGTCTGCAAGTGCAGGAGCTTGATCAGTCTGATGACTAGGGATAAAGAGATAAGTCTTTCTAAATCCATTCTTGTATTCTATTCATCCTTGAGATATAAAAAAACAAAAAAGGGGGAAAAAAAAGAGAAGGCAGGAAATAATGTGGTTATCAAGCACTGGAAAGAGCTACCTAGTCCAAAATAAAAGAGATTAGTGTGAAAGCTACCAGTTGTGACATGAGATGAAATAGTGGAAAAATACATGTGAAAAATAAATACAGTGTGCAAGGTATCAGTTACAACATGAACTGCCACTAGAAAAATATTATGTTTTCCTGCGAGATGAATAGACGATCAGGTATATTTGAGTTGATTGGGGGAGTTCCTACACCTTGCAGGTTTGATGGTGAAAGCTATATGTTTCAGAATTCAGTCTCACACACACACATGGCTCATTAATTAAATCCTAGACTGAAATGAGTATTGATAAGTAAAGGTTCTTGAGTGACTTCATGCTTCCTGAACATATCATGCATTTTAATTCTATTTTAATTTTTTGAAAAAAAAGAGAAAAACAAAAAACCAAAAAAAAAAATGGTGAAATCTCAGGGGATTTTGAGCAAATTGGAGATACTGTGAAAAATATTGTTGCAATATCGGTTCTAAATTGCGTTTGGATAATCTGATGCAGCTTATGTCAGTGATGTTTTTTGTTGGTTTGGATTGCTGAACAATTTGTTTTACAGGTGTTACTATTTTGCTTACAATTTGCCTCTTTGTCTTTGCTTCATGGGACTTACAGTTTACATGCTTAATTTTTTTTTTCTACTATTGTGTTGCTTAGTTGCTACAATTGTGCTACTTAATTGCTCAAAAAAGCTGTCCACGATCAGGTTGAATCCCTTGTGAAGTTGTCCTCTCCATTTCATCTTTTTCACAAGTTTTTGCAGGAAGTTGATATTCAAGGGGAGCCTTGAGCTGAAGACAATGTTGGACCAGCTTCTGAAACAACTACTGCTTGAATGTTGGTTGCTTAATGATTATCGCTCTGATACTTTACTAATTTTAGTTCTGCTCTGGTACTTTACCTTGTTTGAATTCTGCTGATCTACTTTGGGTCCATGTTTATGTTTGTTGATTTTTGCTATGGCTTTTTGATCTGGTACTTAGCGTTTGTACTTTGGTTTCTTTTGAAAAAGGGGGAGACTATGTCATTGCTATTACTGCGTGTTGATTGTTGCTTGAGGTGGAGATGATTATTAGCTACTTTACTGGTGCGGCTAGTGATTGTTGTTGCTATTGAGTTTGGTTGTCGTTTCTTATTCTCTTCCTGATATAATGACTAGATTTTTGTGATGGTTTACTGATTGTTGCAACAGGTTTATCATTTTTGGGTTACCATCATTTGCAAGATTATTATCTTTGCTGTTTTGATGCTTTCTTAACTATGTTTCCATTTATGCTATACTGTTGCACCAAGATTATCTTTGCTCTGATACATCCTTATATGTGTTGCTCTGCTATTGTTACTGGTCACTTATATTGTTAGCTTTATTGCTCTGATCTTTTGCCTCTAATTATTTGTCTTTGGTTTGGCAAAAAGGAGGAGTATTATGTTGTGCTGTGCTGCTACTGCTTTGATAACTTTTACAGGAGTACTATATTTTCTACTCTGATCTGATACATTTCTATCTGTGTTCCACTGCATGTTGTAACAGGCTGATAATTGCTCTGATGCTCTGCTATTTGTGTTGCTTTAACACTGCTGTTCTACGGAATGTTGCAACAAAGTCATTATTTGTTGCACCTGCCTTTTTGCACTTGGGTAATAAGAGGTTACAATGACTGTGATATCAGGGTTTTGCCAAAACAAAGCCAAATGGGGAGATTGTTGAGCCAATTAGCTTGATTGGCGATTGATTAATTGATTGGAGATTATTAAGGCAATTAAATTGATTGAAGATTGTTAAGGGAATTAAATTGATTGAGATTTGATTGGCTATGTTTTAGCAAAACTTTTTATTATCATACTTTTGTTATTTATTTTATTTTGTGCAGGTAAACTTGAATGGTAACTTACCATAAAAAGATGAGTCTTGTGATTGTATTAATTGTCCATTTTGCTAAAGGCAAGTAGGTTTTATGAGAAGGATCTTTTCTTGATAGCCAAGGCATGACAAGCATATATATAAAGCACAGGCCATGGAGCAGATTGGTGAAGAAAAAGAATAGAGGTAGAAACAGAGAGTTACAAGAGAAAATACAAGAGAGTTTTTTGTCCAGTGTTCTAAGTGATGTTGCAACACGATCTGTGTTTCAGTCTTTTATTGTATTAAGTGTTGCATCTTTGTTTTGTTTGACAGTAACACATGAGTGATTTGTATGAGTCTTTGAGTGATTAGATTACTGTCTCTTTTATTCATTCTTAGGGAGAAGAAGGTGTAATTCTCGGGAGAGAACGTTCCAAGTTGAGGGGAGCTCGCCAAATCGAAGTTCGTTAAGGAGTTCTTCATCTAGACATCAAAGGTCAAAAGTGAGTCTTTACTTGTGTAAGTCCATTGATGTTGTAATTTGATGTTTCTTAATGAATAGGTTTGTTGGACCAGGGGAGGTCCCATGGACGTAGACCGCACGGTTGAACCACGTTAAATCTTAATGTTCTTTATTTCTATTAGAGTTTTATTATTTCCGCTACTGTTTACTGTTACTACTCATGTTGGAACATTAAGTGTAATAAACTGACTAAGCAATTGGAGAAACAGATTGTTAACGATCTGTGATAGAACTTATATTTCAATTAATGTTGCATCATCACCTGTAAAAGAGTTGTATTAAATTACTTTACACCAGGTTATTGCATCCTGTTTTAGTCTTGATCACAGAGCTTCATTGATTAAGGATATTAGTTATCTTGCTGAGAAATTAATCTATACTTATACTGCACAACTTCTAACAAAAACATCACCTGGTGCCATATATCCAACTGTGGCCATTGTCTTTGTTTGGATGGTAGACTGCCCTTCATCAAAGAGTTTGACAATACCAAAATCACTGACATGCGCAACCATATCTTCGTCTAGCAGGATATTACTAGGCTTTATATCACAATGAATTATCGGTGTTGGATAACCATGATGGAGATATTCCAGCGCCAATGAAACATGTTTCGCAATGTCTAACCTCTGTAGCATGTCCAGAAAATAGTTGTGGGAATATATCAACTTCTCCAAGCTGCCATTAGGCATGTATTCTAGCACCAGGGCTCTGAAATCTGAGTTACTGCAACAGATGATGATTCTGACTAAATTTCGATGACGTACATTGCGTAATACTTCACATTCAGCAACAAAACTCTTGTTTCCTTCTTCGAACTGCGAGTGAAAAACTTTTACTGCAACATTTAACCCATCAAAAAGTGTCCCTCTATATACTATACCGAAACCACCAGTTCCAAGTAAGTTGGTTTCAGGCATCTGTTGCTTGTCCAAGTTCTTGATATGACACCTCTTTCAATGCAGAAGGTAGTGAAAATGGATTATGTAGTTGCTTAACTGAGCGTTTTTGTTTTCTTATCAAAAGAAATACAATTAGTAGAAGGATGACAAAAACAAGAGGAGGTATGATGTATTTCATTAGCGAAGAAACGCTTTTTGACCTGCAGCCGAGAGTTTTGGTTTTACATGGAGGAACTTGCAGTCGAGGTAAACCGCATAAATCATCATTGTGCAAGAAAGATCGAGCAGTAAAGTTGGAGAAAGGCCCACCTGTTGGAATTTCGCCATCCAAATTATTGAAAGCAACATTGAAGTATTTGAGGTACCTGAGTGCCTCAAGTGATTTTGGTATGATCCCAGACAAATTGTTGTAAGACAGATCATACTCCAAGCTTATCAAGTTGTGGAAGGACTATGAATAGCTCCATGAAATGTGTTTCGTGCCAAGGACAGATAAACAAGTGATTGGGCACTGCCAATCGAGCTTGGGATCTCACCTGAAAATTGATTCCATGATAAGCCTAATTCTATTACGACCTTCAGGTTTGAAATCTCCACTGGTAAAGAACCTCTTAAAAGGTTCGAGGATAAGTTTAGGCCAACCAGATCTCCAAGGTTCCAGAAGTTATATGGTATTGAGGAAGTTAATCTGTTGGAATCTAAGTAGACTCTTCTCAGGGATTTCAGTTCACCTAAGCAAGCTGGTATTGATCCATTGAGCATATTGTTACTAACATATATATCCCCCAGATTTATTAACTTGCAAAGATCAGGTGGAATATATACTTGCAGCTTGTTATGTTCTAGATATATGCGTTCAAGAGATTCCAAGTTTCCGAGTGTTGCTGGGATGTTCCCTGTCAACTCGTTGTTGTCTAAATAGATCCCTCGCAGATTGCTCAAGTTTCCAATCTCTCTGGGAATGACACCCTTGATTTTGGATCCAAATGCTTTGAACAGCTGAAGAGAAGAAGAGAGATTTCCAATTGATGCTGGAATGATGCCATTTAGTTGATTTAATGACACTTCTACCAACTCCAAATGCTTGCAATTTGTTAAAGAAGAGACGAATCTCAATTCAGGAGTAGAAGTTTCTCCTGTCAAATTATTTTCTGCAAGCAGAAGCCGCTGAAGTAATCTTAAATTGCCAAGTGTAGTTGGTATTGGACCATGAAAGGAATTGTTATTCATGTCAAGGACAGTAAGCTTGGAAGCATTAGAAACAAAGTTTGGGATTGGTCCACTGAGTTTGTTAGCACTTAGATAAATCTCTTCAAGGTCAGGAAGTCTGATATCCAAACTTGATGGTAGGCGTCCTGAGAAGTGATTTCCAATCAGGTCTATGACTTTGAGCGTGGATATGTTGAAGATTTTGAAGGGTATAGGTCCAGAGAGGTCATTTCTTTGGAGGTTGAGTTCCTCGAGATTCAGGTTGCCAACCTCGGCAGGTATCTCACCTGCCATATATTGAAAAAACAATTCCATCATTTGTCAGAATTCAAAACGGCTAGCATGTATATTTATGCATATAATCTTTATGGAGAACAATAAATGACTTGGCTTAATTGTGAAAGGATTTTCTTGATACATTTTCGATTCCAAGTATGCCTATTTATCATTACTAGCGGTGGAAGCACTTAAAAGGACATAAAAATTTGACAAACTTCAATGAAGTTGCTATCCTTCTTGTCGATCAGAATGTATGTTCTAATGAGACTTTCCTTATTCCTTTTTCATGAGCCTCGATCCATTTTAATTTACTAAGACGATCTTCAAACATGTAATTGAAAATTTCACAGCCTTAAAAAGTGGTTTCCTTGTAAAAGTCTTTCCAAACTTAAGAGGATTGCAATATTCAATTGCAGCACTAAATATATAATAGGAGCAGCAAAATTGGTGTACTTACCTGTCAAACGGTTGCGATCAAGATACAGATATTTGAGCATAGTCAGATTCCCAACTTTCCTAGATATGCCACCAGTGAGAATATTATCTGACAAGATTAGTATTTGAAGCCCTGTGCATTCCCATATATCAGAAGGAATTTGGCCAGTTAACTTATTGGAAGAAAGATAGAGCCCTTCAATGACAGAGAGACTGCATTTCACATCCATTGGGAGGCTCCCTGACAGGCTGTTGTTAGCCAAGTCAATCATTCTCAAGGAGGACATGTTGAAGAGAAATGATGGAATTTTCCCTGATAGATTTCCACTTTGTAAGCTCAGTATCTCTAACTGTGTGAGATTCCCTATTTCTAGTGGAATTCCACCTGCAAAATTGATGAAAGCAAGAGATACTAGTTTCGGTAGTAATGGTATTGAGGTAAGAATGGTATATTCAATTCAGTTTATCAACAAAATGGAATTATTATGATGCCCACATATTTCTCTATAATTCAGCCTGTTCTGTGTGAAATAGGTGCTTAAAATCACCCGCTATATAAGCTGAATAATCATATCATTGAAATTTAGCAATGAGATTAACCCGAAGACTTGACAATGAACTATGAGGTCATAGATTGATTCCTTTTCCAAAATTTCTGTCAATAAACTCTTGTACTACTCACTAAATCTTACGCATACAGATGAAGATGAAGACCATACCTTTGAAGATATTTCCTCCAATGTACAATTCCTGAAGCATGACCAACTTACCAATTTCTCTCGGTATGCTGCCATTAAATTGATTGAAGTCCAATGATAAACGCTGGAGATTTCTGCACCTGTACAAATTAAATGGAATTTGACCAGAAAATCGATTTAAAGAGAGGTGAAGTCCATTAAGTGCCGAAAGATGATCACACATATCCATTGGCAGGCTACCAAACAGGCCGTTAGCTGTGAGATCAATAGCTTCTAAGGAAGAAATGTTGAAGATACTATGTGGTATGGAATCTGTAAGCTGGTTATCTCTTGCATCGAATGTTTTAAGGATCGACAGATTACCTATTTCTGGTGGAATATATCCATGTAGAAAATTTTGGCTCATTTTTAAGATTTCCAGCTTTGAGATGTTGCCTAAAGAAGCTGGAATTGAACCTGTAAAATTATTCTTATGCAGAAGCAAATGCTGAAGTTCTGGCAAGCTTCCAAGCCATGGTGCTATCTTTCCAATCAGGTTGTTGTATCCCACATATATGTACTTTAACCGATGCAAATGAACCAACTCGTTTGGAATGAAGCCACTGAAATTGTTAGAGCTAATATCTAGTGATCTGAGGAATGTGAGGTTTCCAAGATGTGGAGCAATGGTGCCCTGGAGACCAAAATCAGACAGATTCAAGGCTCTGACCCTGTGGTGAAGCATACCACAAGATATTCCAATCCAGTTGCAAATTGAGCTAGTTGTAGACCACTTTTTTGACAAGATATTATAAGGGTCTGAAGTGATATGGCTTTTGAAAGCAAGGAGAGCAGTTTGATCAGTGGTCATGTTATGAACAGACATGGCTAAGCAAACTGTTAGGCAGTTGAGCAACCATATTGCACAAGCCGAAGAGAAACAATTAGACCACCCCATACCTGTATAATATGAAGATAAATTTGACAATATAAGTAGTGCATATATTTTTTTGTTTGTCAAAGTACTGACAGATATATGCTGATAATTTTATAGTGACATTATTGGTAAGACAAGACAGAAAACTAATACTAGGAGAGGTGAAGGAGTATTTATCAGATTAAATCTTATTTTTCTAGGTGAAACCAGAAAATAATTTATGTTATATGTGATTTTTTGTGTAGCATTGGCCTCACAAAGTAATTCAAATTATATGTCTGTTTTAGTCTAAAAATCAATTAGGCCCCACAACTCAATTATTTTTTAATTTTCCAAATGACACAGTTTCTATATCTCTATTTTTTTTTTTTTGATAACCCTGAAAAACATCCTCACTTAATCAACTTACGAGATATAGACTGGATTAGTCACTACCCACTAACATCGGATGGGAACATACCAACTTACTTTCGTCTAGCTTAACGGCTAAATGTAAATCAAAACCCTAAGAGTACAGCGGCCTGACTCAATGTTTGTACCAGATAAGTTAAGATAAAGTCCTAGAAAGAGGGGGGAGTTGAACCCACATTACACAATTAAACGACTTCTCTACTTACCAAGTGGTATGACCCTTAACTTTGTTCTATAAAGTTTAATAAAATATAATCTCTTTGTAAGGCACGTGAAGGAAAAAATAAAAATATATCAAACGTTGAAGTTATGGACGAATTTAACTTTCCAGGCGGGTGGGGGGGGGGGGGGGCGGTGTTCTTCACTGACCCTATGAAATCCTTTTATAATTTCGTAGGTATCAGAGAAATTGCTCAATTAACCCAGCTCTTAAATAGACTTTCATGGACTTAAGCAAGTGTAATGAGATGATGCCACCGTTAATTATGTTTCACTTGGTGTGTCACTTCTTAATTTTGAACTTTACGAGAAAATATGCAAAGATCTAAGAAAATGGAGATAATTTGTCGCAACCTTCACTTACTGATACAAGATAATTTTAGATGATAATCTCATTTAGTAGGTCTCTATCTATTGCATGTGATTCCCGGCATCTTGATGAGTCCTCAATGCCTCAAGGTTCTCGTCCAGATCATGTGTTATCCAAGCAATTTTCTTCGTTCAGGGACTGTGGATCTCTCTGTCTCTCCGTCAATTCGTCACCTAATTCGCAAGAAACTCACCTTCCTTCAAATCTCAAGTCAACAGACAAAGCTTAACTCAATTTTGAATGGAAAATTCTTGAAAACGACCCCTACTTTGGGGCATTTTCAAATATCCAGACGTGATGCATTTTACATTTGGCACGTGACACTGTGTATGAGATACGTGGCACTGTGTATGAGATATGACAGATTTTAACATTTAGTGTAAAAAGTTTGTTTAATTTATACTTTAACCCCAATTATGGAAGAAGACAAAAAAGCTCTTTTGTTAAGTTGTGAAGTTAAATGGTTCAAAATGTTGTGCATATTCCAAGGCCCCAATTATTGATGTGACTTTTTGTTTTTTTACTTTATATGTTATATTGCTTTTTTTTTCTGTTTTTACATTATACGTTGTTGAAATATTTTTTTTGGTCAAATACTTTGTGGAAATATAGTTTGTATATTTTTGGGCATTACATGATATATTTTGGGTATAATATGATATTGTTAGCATAAAGGGCTTTTAAATCTTGATTTTGATTATTATAAACCATAAATGTGTTTAATGAGTTTGTTAAGTGTGTATAAGTAAAGATGAATCAAGATTGACTCCGATTCCAAGTTCATCAAGCTGAAGAAGGAAGAAGAATATCCATCAACTCAAGGAAAAGATTCGAAGAATGAAGATGGAGTTATAAGGATGGAGACGGAAGTCATAAGGGGTACCGGTTGGGACTTGACTGGAGTTTTGTGTCTTACAAATGGTATATGTTCAATAATAATTTTCAAATATAGTTTTGAAATATTTGAAAAATGTCTTACAAAAGAAGTTGAAAAAGAAACGCTTTCAAATACCCAACCCTTGAAGTTTTAAGTCCAACGGACGACCCCATGGCGACCGGTGGCCAAAGGGTCGTTTGCCTGAGGCCTGTCCACTAGACGAGGGTCTCTCGATCGGTCGACCGGTGGAACAAGGGTTGACCGGTCGGGCCAAAATACTAATTCAAAATATAGTCATTTTATGAACGTTGTGGTGCATTAATTACACATTTTCAGCTCTATTAAACTCTCCCAACTAAAAAACTTTCAAGTATTGATTCAAAGCAATTACTCTTGAGTTCTTTTATTCATTTTTATCTTTGAATCATCATTGAGTTATACTTGAGCAAGAATTTGTGAGCAATATTGAGAGAAACATTTATTATATTTATCTACCCTAAAAGAGGGCTTGTATTGTGAATCTCAAACACTTACCCAAAAAAAGAGTTAAATACTTTGAAATGAAGGATTTCCTTGTCAAAGGTGTTGGGGTTAAAGCTTTGTATTGAGAATTATTTTTCTATTGTAAAAGCTTGAACTACCATTGTAGTTGGTTTGTGGACTCACCAACATTTGAAGAGTCACTATAGTGAAGATTGTTGAAATTCTAAGCGGGGAGCTTAAGTTGTGGACTTAAGCGGGGGCTGAACCACGCTAAAATTACGATTTGCAATCTCTTTCTCTCAACTCTCTCTTTGCATTATTTTCTACACACCAAGTGTTTGATAAATTGACTCACTCATATTTTATATTGCTAGAGTGCATATCTATTTAAGATTATTTTTGATTAATCATTGCTAGTATATTGCCTAATTGAAAAAGTAATATTATTGCCTATATAACCTAATTCACCCCCTCTTAGGTTTAATTAAGGGACAACAAGTGGTATCAGAGTTAGGGCTTTACACATAGCTTAACATCTAGTAAAGTCAAGATCATGGTATATACTACTTCATCACCTCACATTGAAGGATACTCAATTGATAGACCTCCTATGTTTGCAGGAACTGATTTCATGAGGTGGAGAAATCATATGACAATATACATTCAAAATCATATGGCAACATACATTCAATCCGTGAACTATACATTGTGGCATATTGTTGAGCATGGGTCATACGAAGTTGAAGATGAGTCAACTGAGCAAAACATTGCCAAATTGACCAAAAATGCTCAAGCTATGCATATTCTCTATTGTGCTTTCAATGATCAAGAGCTTGAAAAAATTCAAGAATGTACATCCGCTCATGAAATATAGAATCTTCTTGAAAAGCTTCATCATAAGGAAGAAGAAGATGTTAAAGAAGAAAATGAAGCATACATTGATACATTTAATGAAAATGTATGTCTATCTCATGAATCAAATTGTTCATCATTTATGAATAATGATCTTGCAATTGATGAACTAGAAGAAGCCATTTTGGATATTCAAAATGAATTGATATTTGCCCTTTTTAAAAATAAAAACTTAATTAAAGAAGTTGGATGTGCCTTAATTGAAATAAATGATATTAACAAGAAAAATACTATAATTGAAATAGATGGTATTTCCTTGATTAATAAAGCATTTGAAAATAAGATCTCATGGTCAAGAAAAATTTGCAATGAATTGAATGAAGAAATAGAAAAAGAAAAATGGGATATTATGCATAATCCACAATACATGGTATGCAAATTAAATGTGTTAGGATATAAACCATGTCTTATTTAAAAGATATTAAACAATTGTTTCTCAAAAGTTCAAATCATGATGTATCACCTTGTGCTTGTATATATTGTGATAAAATAGAGCAACTTGTTTCACTATTTTATGATATGAAACAAATTGATAATGGAACAAAAGTTCCATGGTAGCTAAAACACAAATGGATTTTTAAAGTCATAACAAATATAACTCACCCTCGAGGACCCAATTAAAAATGGGTACCTAGATCTTGCTTTATTGTAGGAATGTCTAGCAACGCCAAAGAAGATGGTGATACAACTTATGAAAAAACAAAGATCACTGAGATAAAGAAGCACGAGTAACATTGAAACTATCTACTTCTATATGTGCTTCTTCAGGATTGTTTAAAATTCAACTCGATTAGTCAATTATGTGTTATTTTTATATATGTGACTGAAAATGATGATGCATTATTGAGTGAAAAGGCTTATGCTAAATATAGTAATCTTGGCTAGAATATTCATTTTCTCAATTGGTCTAATTAAGTCATTTTAGTGAAAATAAATTTGAGATATCATCAAAGAATGTTAAAAGATAACATTAAGAAAACTAAGAATCAGTTCTCTTTTGTGGAAGATGAAATGAACATGAACATTGATGAAGAAGATTATGAACTATTCTCTAGAGGAGGAAGATAGAAGTCAAAAGAATCTTTTGACTCATGTAACCAATGAATCAATTTCTTTTGTTTAAATTATGTGGTATAAAGATAAATTAATTGAATAGATACTCATGTATGAATGTCATATGAAGTATTTAGAAAAATGAATATCTTACAAATGAATTTTATATACTTGGTTTTGAGATTATCAAATTGATGCGATTGAAATGTTGCAAGGTATATGATAAAGATGATAAAATGTTGTTTGTTAGAAATAGATGTGATAATGTGTATGTGATTAATTTCCATGAATTAAAATGTCAAAATGTGACATGCTTAGTTATCATTAATGAAGGTTCATGGTTATGACATAGAAGATTTGGTCATGCTAACATGGATTTACTTGCTAAGTTTTCTAGAAAAGAACTTGTCATAGGTCTTTCTAAGACTAGATTTCAAAAAGACTATTTATGTGATGCATGCCAATTTGGAAAACAACACAAAACATCTTTCAAAACAAATAGTAAGGTAACCACATCAAGAGCTTTACAAAAATTACATATGAATCTTTTTGGTCCAATGGATGTGGCAAGCCTAGGTAGATCTAGATATGTCTATGTTATCATAGATGATTACACTAGATTCACATGGGTGAGACCTCTTGCACATAAAAATGATGCATTCAATAAATTTGCTAAACTTTGTAATAAAGTGCAAAATGAGAAATGCTATTATATAAATTGTATTCATAGTGACTAAGGCACTAAATTTATAAATGCATATTTTATGGACTATTGTGAAGTACGTGGCATTGAACATAATTTTTTAGCTCCTAGAACTCTTCAACAAAATGGGGTAGTAGAAAGGAAGAATTGGACATTACAAGAAATGGCAAGAACAATGTTGAAAGAAAACAACTTGCCAACATATTTTTGGGGCGAAGCCATAAATACCGCATGTTATGTGCTAAATAGTGTGCTAATTAGACATTTTCTAAAGAAAACACCTTATGAATTATGGAAAGGTAGAGCATCAAATGTGTCTCATTTTAAAGTATTGGAGTGTAAGTGTTTCATTTTAAATACAAAAGAACATCTTGAAAAATTTGATTCTAAATCAGATTAAGGACTTTTCCTGGGTTAGTCTTCAAGAAGCAAAACTTATAGAGTTTTTAACAAAAGAAATATGCTTATTGAAGAGTTTATGCATGTGAATTTTGATTAAACTAATCCTTTTGCCCCAAGAAAGAATGATGATGATGTAGGTGTTTCCAAAGTTGACATTCAAATCCTACCTACAACCATTGGCAATGAGGGAACCTCAAGTGATCCAAAGGAGACAAATGTTAAAAAGGGTCAAACCTCGAAGGATAGTGAAGCTCTAACAAATCTACAAGTCAATGAACAATCAATGCAAAATGTCCAAGAAGCCACGACAAATGATGATCTACCAAAATGTTGGAAGTTTGTGATAGATCATCCAAATGATCAAATTCTTGGTGATCCTTCCAAGGGAGTAAGAACTCGTTCTAATTTAAATGCTTATTGTGAACATGTTGCTTTTCTTTCTCAAGTGGAGACTAAAAATGTTAAAGAAGCTTTAGATCATGAAGATTGGATAATTGTCATGCAAGAAGAATTAAATCAATTTGAAAGAAGTAAAATATGACATCTAGTTGAAAATCGAATGATTATCCTATAATTGGTACAAAATGGGTTTTTAAGAACAAATTAGATGAATCCGGGGTTGTAACTAGAAACAAAGGTAGGCTAGTGGCTCAAGGGTATAATCAAGAAGAATGCATAGATAATGATGAGACCTTTGCTCCCGTAGCTAGACTTGAATCCATTCATATGCTTCTTGGCTTTACATGTTTTATGGACTTTTAAATTATATCAAATAGATGTAAAAAGTGTATTTCTAAATGGCTATCTCAAGGAAGAAGTTTATGTGAAATAACTAGTCGGATTTGAGGACTCTAACTTGCCAAATCATGTGTATAAACTAGATAAGGCATTATATGGCCTTAACCAAGCACCTAGAGTGTGAGACCCCATATTTTGCTTTTTCTCGATTTACGTGTTTTACCTCATTTTGCGTGAATTGACCTGTTTATGTGCTATATGACTTAGAATGTGATAATTATGTGATTAATACTCCTAATACATGCTAAGTGTGCATTCATAAAATTTTCATAAAAAACGGAATCATAAATTTTATCGTCGGTTTTGGTGAATAGTATTTTTGAACACCTGTCCGCTAAAATTTTTACAGGGGTGTTTTAAACATTTTAAAACCTAGTCCTCGAGTATTAATAGACCCGTGTTGGATTAAAACAGATTTCGAATCAGTTTTGGAATTTTAAAGATTTTTACACTTTCTTTTGCAAGAAAACGAGTTTTAAGCCGATTCGGGTAAAACTATTTTAATGTAAAATTCTTTGTCACCTAAAATATATTGACTAGAATTAATTTAAGTGTTAATTTGTTAGTTGAGCAAGAAATACTCAAGAAATGAATTAAAAGACTAGAAAAACAATTAAAGGACAAATAAACTAACTTTGACTTTGCATTTATTTAATTGACCAAGCCTTTATATGCATAATATCATCAACACACACTCAACACAACACAAAACACACTCAAAAAACACCTAGTTGGCCGAGAGCACCATAGGAGAAAGCCAAGAGTTTTTTTCAAGGTTTTCAAAGCAAATTTTCATAGAAAAATCTCATTTTTGTCTGTAGAACTTCGTACCGAGTTGGATTCCACTTATTGGGCACGCATTACATGCATATCTAGGCTTGTATCGCATCAAAGGTGAGAGACAAATTTTAGATCTCAAAAGTCATTTTTTATATTTTTGCATATAACTGATTATTGAACCGTTAGAATGTTAATTTGAGGTTATATTATTGCTCAGTGCATGCTAGCGATCGTTTATGTGTATTACTACGAGATTTGAACCATTGTAGCGAAATTATTTATTTTCGAGTATTAAAAGTTGATTAATTAGCCATTTGAGGATTATCTTGAGTTGTTGTGGTTGGAATCGATTGCCGTCAATTTCTAAAAGTTTGTTAATTACATGGTAACGCCGTTATAATGACGAATTTTCGATTGCGATGTTTGGGTGAAAATCCAGAAATTTCAGCCTAGGTGCATTTAGGTTTTAGGGTTGTTGGGCTTGATTTTGATGTGTCTTGGTTGATTTCCGAGAGGGCTAATGTAGTTGATTGAATGGGTGAGTGTTAGAAACTGATTTGGAGTGGTTTGGATTAGTAGAATGTAAGATATGATTATTTGAAATTTAGGTTGTCTTTCTTTAAATTATTGATTAGAGCCTTTAGATGATTAGGTGGTGTTTGAGTGATTGAATTATGAGTTGTTGATGGTTAGATTATGGTTAGATTACGTGTTTAATGCATGTTAAGTTGGATGGCCTACTTTGTCATCTAACTTAGTTGTTTGTTGTTTAATTAAATATTGATGTTATATTGATGATTATATTGATGTTACATTGATGGAAATGGATGATTATTGATTGATGATTGATGAACCGAGAGATAGGCAGTTCTGCTAGACTGTCCTCCTGTGAATGATGTTTATTATTATTGTTGAGTCTTGGTATGTGTGTGCCACCTCTCGAGCAGCGTCGGGCTGTCGGGTTGATAACGGCATGACTACCAGAGACTACCTCCAGCTCGCATGACGGAGGTGTCATGGAGGGAGAGGCTAGTGAGGTACCTCGGGTGCGTGAGTAATGGGGAGTTATAAGAAGAATGGTTGAGATCGTGATGGCGTATGGAGCTACACCAAATTGAGTATCCTTTATTGATTGGTCATTATAGTTATGTGTTTATATTGTTATTGATGTTTTATTGCGTGTTTACTGCTCAAAGGATCATTTCCAAGGAGTATAGTAAATACTGTTAGAGATCTATCGGATCCTCACTGAGCTTGTTTATATAAGCTCACTCTCTATTATTGCATGCATACAGGTGTCCTTTCGCAAGATTACGGGTACGTGCCTCCAGAAGAGGAAAATGTGCCTTACGTGGATGAGTCTTATGTGCATGAGTCTTTGCCATGAGATTGTTTATAGTTAATGTAATATGATGTATTGTAAAACCTACCTTAGTATAAAGACTTATGTATAATGGTTTAGTAGTCTTCTTTTGACCTTGTTTAGATTACTAAATTGGTTTATAGTCTATTTTGATATGTATGTTAAAGTTAAGGAATTATGTTGGAACGGAGGCGTATAACTATGAATGGATCGTCTAAGAATGATTGTTGTATAATATGGTTATGTTGTATGTTGTTAATGGTTTAAAGAAATTGATTGTTGTTTGGTCAAGAAGTTGATTGTATGATGTTCTGAGAGGTTGGTTTAGAGCCTCGGTGTCTTTATTACTGTCGTTATACTGCCGAAATTCCGTTGCATCCTGACTGATCGTAGGTGGGATCGAGTTGGGACGTGACATTTAAGTGGTATCAGAGCGCATGTTAGCTGTCAACCGCGATATTCTCGGAATGTAGGTAATGGTCTTAGCATGAAAGTATGTATGAAGTGAAAGAAAAGTGAACTATGTGTTAATATGGTTAAGTGATTAAGTAATTATGTGATTTAGTGCTTTTGTGATTATGTGTTCAATTTGTTTATGTGATTGATACTTAAGTGATTTATGTGCTTTATATGAGTTTGTTGTTTATGTGCTAATAGTTGTTCATAGTTTGCTTATGTGCTATAAACCTGTGCTAACTCTTTGATTAGTAGAATGACGGGAAGACCGAGGACCAGAGGTAGGCCTGAGATGACTGATGAGGTTCCGAGAAATGTGGTACCAGGCCAAGTTAGGGATAAAGATCGTATAGGTGTAGCTTTTGATAGGATGAACGAGATCATGGCCAGTCAGGCACAGTTATTGGCAGGGCAGGCTGCCCAAAATCAGGCATTGCAGAATCAGTTGTTGAATGCACAACGTGGGTACCACGGTCGTGGTACACTGAAAGAGTTTTTAGGGTATTATCTACCATGGTTTCAGGGGGAACCGGATGATAGGAAGGCTGATGCGTGGATTAGCAATGTGGAGAAGATTTTTGACCCTCTTGATTATACCGATAAGCAAAAGGTCACCTTTGCCGTGTACTTGCTGGATGATGAGGCAGAAGAATGGTGGCGCACGGTGAGAACTAGTTGGGCAACTCAGGGTATTCCGTATGTTTGGGGTACCTTTCGGTTAGCTTTCCGGGCAAAGTATGTCCCGAGGATCGCGAGGGAGCGAAGAGAGGCAGAGTTTCTAGCCTTAGTGCAGGGAGATGCTTCAGTGGCTCAGTATGAGGCCACTTTCACTAGGTTGTCCCGGTATGCACCAGAGTATGTGGCTGATGAGGAACGTAAGAATTGTAGGTTTATGTTGGGGTTGAGGCCCAAGATTCAGGATGTGATGGCCCCGAATCGGTATGATATACTTACGGAGGCCTTTGATGCAACTTCTAGACTGGAGAAGAGAAAGGGGGAACAGATTGTATCTAGCCAGCCTAGCAAGAGGCCCTTTCAGCTACAGGGTTAGCAGGGAGTGTATAGGCCTTCAGTACAGCAGGGTGTGTATAGGCCGCCAGCTCAGCAGGGTTCTTTCAGGCCACAGGGTCAGCAGAGTTATTATCGACCTCAGTTTCAGTAGGGGTCCTATCAGGTTCAGTCCCAGTACAGGCCAGCCCAGTCTCAGGGTCAATACAGGCCTAGTTTTGTTAGACCTTAGCAGCAGGCTGGTACAACTGCTTCTTCAGCTTCTGGTTCTTCTAGGGGCAGTGTCAGTGCATCATCACCGCAGTGTACTTACTGCAAGCGCCAGGGCCATGTGGAGGCCGACTGCAGGGTGAAGTCAGGGGCTTGTTTGGGTTGCGGTAGCAATCAACATAGGGCGAGGGATTGCCCTAGATATCAGAGGACTGAGGGTCGGGCAGCGACTCAGGATTATCAGGGTCGACCTGCTGGTAGTGCACCTCAGCAGCAGCGGGTTCAGGCTCGGGCCTACGCAGTTGACTTGGAGGAGATGCCTGAGGAGACTGCAGTTGTGGAAGGTAACTTCCTTATACTTGATCAACTTGTTAAAGTGTTGATTGATTCTGGTGCTATGCATTCTTTCATTACTCCTGCTTGTGTGCAACGTGTTAATGTGCAACCTGAAAGACTGCCTTATGTGGTTGAGATTAGTACCTCTTTGACTGATAAGTATATTACTGGCTTAGTATGTAAGGATTGTATAATTCATGTTAAGAGGTATAATTTTCCTTCGGACTTTATCTTATTTCCTATCTCGGGGTACGATGTTATCTTGGGTATGGATTGGCTTTCTAAGTATGATGCCCAGTTGAACTGTAGAACAAAGGTAGTACAGTTTCGTTTGCCAGATCAGCCAGTAGTTGAGGTAGTAGGGAATCGGGGTGCTAAGACGAGTTTTGTTATCTCAGCAACTAAAGCCGTTAAGTTGGTGAGTAAGGGGTGTTCGGGTTATCTAGCTTATTTGATCAATAAGCCATCTGATAAGCTACAGTTGGAGGAAGTTCCTATTATTCGGGAATATCCCAATGTATTTCCCGAGGAGTTGCCAGGGTTACCGCCAGAGAGAGATGTGGAGTTTGTGATTAATCTTGTTTCCGGTACTCAACCTATTTCTAAATCAGCGTACCGGATGACACCAGCTGAGTTGAAAGAGCTAAAAACTCAGTTGCAGGAGTTAATAGAGAAGGGTTTCATTCAGCAGAGTTCTTCACCTTGAGGAGCTCCTGTTTTATTTGTGAAGAAGAAGAATAGTACCTTGAGATTATGCATTGACTATCGTGGTTTGAATCAGGTGACCATCAAGAACAAGTATCATTTGCCACTGATTAACGAGTTGTTTGATCAACTTCAGGGAGCCAAAGTCTACTCTAAGTTTGACTTGAGGCAGGGGTATTATCAGCTTCGGATTCGCATGGAGGATGTTCCGAAGTCTGCCTTTAGGACTCGGTACGGGCATTATGAGTTTGTAGTTATGCCCTTTGGATTAACTAATGCACCGGCAGCATTCATGGACCTTATGCATCGGGTTTTTCAGCCGTACTTGGACCAGTTCGTGGTTATCTTTATTGATGATATCTTGGTCTATTCTAAGTCTGAATCAGAGCACGAACAACATCCACGGCTTGTCTTACAAAAGCTGTAGGAGCATCAGTTGTATGCGAAGTTCAGCAGATGTGAATTTTGACTGCAACGTATATCTTTTCTTGGTCATGTGATCACACAGAGCGGTATTTCTGTAGATCCCACTAAGATTGAATCGGTGATGTCTTGGAAATGGCCGTAGAATGTTTCTGAGGTTCGTAGCTTTCTTGGCTTGGCAGGTTATTATTGTAGGTTTGTCAAGGACTTTTCTAAGATTGCAAGGCCACTTTCTAAGTTAACTCAGAAACAGACTAGTTTTGTTTGGGATGAGAAATGTGAGAGTGGGTTTCAGGAGTTGAAAAAGAGATTGACTACTGCTTCAGTACTTGCTCTACCAGAGGGGACCGATAATATGGTCATTTACAGCGATGCATCCAAGGAGGGCTTGGGATGTGTTCTTATGCAGAATGGTCGGGTTATTGCCTATGCTTCTAGAAAGTTGAAACCATATGAGGTGAATTATCCGACTCATGATCTTGAGTTGGCAGCTGTTGTATTCGCACTGAAAAAGTGGCGTCATTATCTGTGGGGCAGTAAGTTCGAGATTTTCACTGATCATAAGAGTCTTAAGTATTTATTCTCACAGAAGGAGTTGAATATGCGTCAGCGGAGGTGGATGGAACTTCTTGGAGATTATAATTGTTCTATCAGCTATCTGCTTGGGAAGGCAAATGTTGTAGCAGATGCTCTTAGCCGTAAGGCGAGTGTTTCTTGTTTGGCTGTCAAGAAGTGGGATGTTCTTGAGGAATTCACTTATTGGAGACCGGAGTTGACTCAGGTTGGGGTGATGTATTCACATCTCCGTATTCAGCCTTTATTGTTGTCTCAAATCAGAGAAGCTCAGCAACTTGATGTTAAACTTCAGAAGATCAAGGATCAGATCACGGATGATCAGTCTGACTTCAAATTACACGATGATGGTATTCTTCGATTTTGGAACAGGGTTTGTGTTCCCGATGAACCAGGTTTGAGGCGAGGTATTCTGGAGGAGGCTCATAATTCTAAGTACACCATTCATCCTGGTGGAAACAAGATGTATCGGGACTTGAAGCAATATTACTGGTGGAATAATATGAAGAGGGAAGTTGCTCAGTTTGTGTCTAGATGTTTGACTTGTCAGCGACTGAAAGTAGAGCATCAACGACCTGCAGGTTTGCTTCAGCCGTTGGCTATACCACAGTGGAAATGAGAGCATATTATGATGGACTTCGTCACTGGTTTGCCTAGAACTCCCAGAGGTAACGATGTAGTTTGGGTTGTCGTAGATCGTTTGACGAAGACAGCTCACTTTTTTTCGATGCGGATGGGAGATGAAGTTGCAAAGTTGACGGATCTTTATTTGGATTAGATTGTTAGACTTCACGGGATTCCATCTAGTATTGTCTCCGATCGAGATCCTCGATTTACTTCTCGTTTGTGGGAGAAACTTCAGGAGACTTTGGGTACTCAGCTGAATTTCAGTATAGTGTATCATCCACAGACCGACGGTCAGTCTGAGAGGACTTCAGATTCTGGAAGATATGCTTAGAGCTTGTGTTCTGGACTTCGGGAAGAACTGGGAGAAACATCTACCACTTGCCGAGTTTGCCTATGACAATAGTTATCAAGCTACTATTGGGATGGCACCTTTTGCAGCTCTTTACGGTCGTAAGTGCCGTTCACCTTTGTATTGGGATGAAGTAGGGGAGATGAAGACTATTGATCCGACTATTATGCCAGAGCTTCTAGAGAAGATCGAGAATGTTCAGTTGATCAGGCAGAGAATGCTTACAGCGCATAGTAGCTTCAAGAGTTATGCTGATAAGCGTCGTCGGGACTTGGAGTTTGCAGTCAGAGATCGGGTTTTCTTGAGATTGTCTCCTCGAAAGGGGTTTGCTCATTATGGTAAAAGTGGTAAGCTGAGTCCGAGATTTGTGGGGCCGTTTGAGATTATTGGCAGAGTTGGTAACTTAGCATATCGGTTGGCTTTACAGGAGAATTTCTCTAATGTCCATGATGAATTTCATGTGTCTAATTTGCGAAAATATAATCCGGATCCTTCACATATTCTTGAGACAGAGCCGTTACAGCTTCGTGAGAATCTGACTTATGACGAGTGGCCGATTCATATTCTTGATCAGACAGAACGAGAGTTGAGGTCGAAGAAGATTCCAATGGTCAAGGTGTTGTGGAAGCATCACGGTATCGAGGAAGCTACTTGGGAGAGGCGAGATCAGATGCAGCAGCAATATCCATATCTTTTCCTTTCAGCAAGTAAGAATTTCGGAGATGAAATTTCTTTAAGGGAGGGAAGAATGTGAGACCCTATATTTTGCTTTATAGGGGGGTGTTGTGCACTTTCGCTAAAGTACAAGGGGGTCTGATGCACTTCACCCAAAACAAAAAGCATTGTTCACATTCAAAGCTCAAAACAATCTCGCGTGTGCGTGAGGCGCGTGTTGGAAAACATTAATAAAACCAAGAAGAACTTTGTACAACAACCTCAGAAAATTGGAAAGAGAAATGATATAAAAGAGAAGCTGGAAAAGAATTTTCTCTCTAGAATAAACTTATGATTAGTAATATGTACAATGGAAGTGATGCCTAACATGATATGGATATACTTCAGAACTGAACACATTTTTTCAGTTAAACTAGCAACTTAGCAAATTCATATATCTTGAAATATTTATACTTGGTTGATCTGGAATATAATGATACAAAATATGAAGACAAAAGAAACAATAAAAAGCTAATATATCTTTGAGGCCGAAGGATTTGCTTGAAACATGATTTTGATCTTTTGGAGTCTAGCCACAATGTCCATCGAGTTGATTCTCTCCTGTGGTGTACCGCTTAAACAATCCATCGCTAAACGAAAAATAGATAATATGGATTGCTTCTTTGCAGGGAGATTCTCATCTTCTTCTCCAAACAAATTGGTGTCAACAACATTAAGTATTGAATCATCATGTAATGAATTGCTCACCCAACTCTTCAAGTTCATTGCTTCCCCGAACATTTCATCAGTTGGCTTCTTCCTCGTAAACATTTCGAGCAAAATCACTCCGAAGCTATAAACATCAGCACTTGTGGATACGATACCTTCAGTTCCATACTCTGTATTGTCATTTAACATTTACCCAAAATTTGTAAAAAATATTACTGACTGATAATCATAATTCTAGAGTAGAACGCAATTAGATGAAACTTTAGATTACAGCATAGTATGAAAACATCACCTGGTGCCATATATCCAACTGTGGCCAAAGTCTTAGTTTGAACGGTAGATTGCCCTTCATCAAAGAGTTTGGCAATACCAAAATCGCTGACGTGCGCGACCATATCTTCGTCTAGCAGGATATTACTAGGCTTTATATCACAATGAATTATCGGTGTTGCATAACCGTGATGGAGATATTCCAGAGCTAATGAAACATGTATCGCGATGTCTAGCCGCTGTAGCATGTTCAGAAAATAGTTATGGGAATATAGCCACTTCTCCAAGCTGCCATTTGGCATGTATTCTAGCCCCAAGGCTCTGAAATCTGAGTTACTGCAACAGGTGATGATTCTGACTAAATTTCGATGACGTACACTGCGTAATACTTCACATTCAGCAGCAAAACTCTTGTTTCCTTCTTCGAACTGCGAGTGAAAAACTTTTACTGCAACATTTAACCCATCAGAAAGTGTCCCTCTATATACTGTGCCGAAACCACCAGTTCCAAGTAAGTTGGTTTCACTAAAGGCATCTGTTGCTTGTACAAGTTCTTGATATGACACCTCTTTCAATGCAGAAGGTAATGAAAATGGATTATGTGATGGCTTAACTGAGCGTTTTTGTTTTCTTATCAAAAGAAATACAATCAGTAGAAGGATAGCAAAAACAAGAAGAGGTATGATGTATTTCATTAGTGAAGAAACACTTTTCGACCTGGAGCTGAGAGTTTTGGTCTTACATGGAGGAACTTGCAGTCAAGGTACACCACATAAAGCATCATTGTGCAAGAAAGAACGAGCAGTAAAGTTGGAGAAAGGTCCACCTGTTGGAATTTCTCCGTCCAAACTATTGAAAGAAACATTGAAGTATTTGAGGTACCTGAGTGTCTCAAGTGATTTTGGGATGATTCCAGACAAATTGTTGTAGGACAGATCAAGATCCTCCAAGCTTATCAAGTTGTGCAAGGACTGAGGAATAGCTCCATGAAATGTGTTATGTGCCAAGGACAGATAAACAAGTGATTGGGCACCACCGACCGAGCTTGGGATCTCACCTGAAAATTGATTCCATGATAAGCCTAATTCTGTTATGACCTTCAGGTTTGAAATCTCCACCGGTAAAGAACCCCTCAATAGGTTCGAGGATAAGTTTAGGCCGAAAAGATCACCAAGGTTCCAGAATTTATACGGTATTGAGGAAGTTAATCTATTGGAATCTAAGTAGACCGCCCTCAGGGATTTCATTTCACCTAAGCAAGCCGGTATTGATCCATTGAGCATATTGTCACTGACATATATATCCCCCAGTACGACAGTAGTAAGTATGTGCACTATTCTGTCTTCTTGTGGGCATGGAGTACATTAACTAGTTTTATGTTAGTTACAGTTAATTTCATAAAGTATAATAGTAAGTCTATGGTTATGTTGTATAGGTTCTAAGGCCACATGAAAGGAAAGAAAGAAAATTTGAACTTGTTCGGCTTATGGTTTTAATGGTTAATGAATTTTTATATGAAGTTGGTTGGTTAATCATCAACATGGGGCAAACTAGAAAGTTTAGGGAATATATTCTTTAACAATTATTAAATTCAAATCTATGGTATGTTATTTTGTTAGTATGATCATTTGCGAGTCTTTGGATGTAAGGCGTTTGTACACATTCCAAAGGATGAAAGGTCCAAACTTGATGTGAAGACACAACAATCTATATTTATTGGTTATGGCCTTGATGAATTTGGTTACAGGCTATATGATCCAGTTGAGAAGAAAATTGTCAGGAGCAGAGATGTTGTATTTGTGGAGGATCAAACAATTCAGGATATTGGCAAAGCAGAGAAAGAGTTACCCCCACATTCAGATGAATTGGTTGATCTTGATATAATACCTTCAACGCCACTAGCAATAGAGCAGGTTGAAGATGATGATCAAGGTAATTTCCCGGATGTTGATCATGCAGAAAGTCCTACACAGGTTGAGGTAGGTGATGGTGATAGTCAGCCTGAGATTCCACTAACAGTTCCACTCAGGAGGTCAGTTAGAGATAGACAGCCTTTCACAAGATACTCTTCTGATGAGTATGTTTTATTGACAGATGGAGGTGAGCCTGAAAGCTTTGAAGAAGCTATGCATGATAAATATAAAAATGAGTGGATGGGAGCTATGCAAGATGAGATGAAATCTTTGCATGAAAATTGCACATTCGAGTTGGTGAAGTTGCCTAAAGGGCAAAAGAGCTTTGAAGAACATATGGGTTTACAAGTTAAAGCAACAAGAAAATACTTCACAACCACGATACAAAGCAAGACTGGTTGTGAAAGGGTTCAGTCAGAGAAAGGGTGTTGACTTTGATGAGATTCTCTCTCCAGTTGTGAAAATGTCATCCATTCGAGTTGTTCTGGGTTTGGCTGCTAGTCTTGATCTAGAGATTGAGCAGATAGATGTGAAAACTGCTTTTCTTCACAGTGATTTGGAGGAAGAAATTTAAATGAGCAATCGGAGGGATTCAAAGAAAAAGGAAAAGAGGATTATATGTGTAAACTGAAGAAAAGTCTTTACGGCTTGAAACAAGCACCTCAACAATGGTATAAGAAGTTTAAATATGTTATAGGGGAGCAAGGCTACAGGAAAACTTATTCGGACCATTGTGTCTTTTCTAAAAAATTCTCTGATGATGATTTTATTATCTTGTTGCTATACGTTGATGATATGTTGATTATTGGCAGGAATTCTTCAAGAATTTACAAGTTGAAGAAACAATTGAATAAGTCTTTTGCTATGAAAGACTTAGGACCGGCAAAGCAGATTCTTGGCATGAGAATCAATCGAGACAGAAATGGCAAAAAGGTGTATTTGTCACAAGAGAAGTATATCGAGAAAGTACTTCAAAAGTTCAACATGGATAAAGTTAAAGTGGTTAGTGCTTCTCTTGCTACTCACTTTAAGCTAAGTGCTCAACAGTGTCCTTTTACAGATGAAGAAAAGAAAGATATGCAGAATGTTCCATATTCTTCAGCAGTAAGAAGTTTGATGTATGCTATGGTGTGTACACGACCAGACATAGCACATGCAGTTGGTACGGTGAGTCGTTTTCTCTCAAATCCTAGGAGAGAACACTGGAATGCGGTGAAGTAGATTATGAGATATCTTCGAGGCACATCCAAACTGAGACTTTGCTTTGGATGTGAGAAGCCCATGCTTGTGGGTTACACAGATGCTGATATGGCTGGAGATGTTGATACTCGTAAGTCTACTTCGGGTTAGTTGATTACCTTTGCAGGGAGAGCTGTGGCATGACAATCGAGATTGTAAAAGTGTGTTGCCCTTTCCACTACTGAAGCAGAGTTCATCGCAGCAACTGAAGCATGCAAGGAGTTGCTATGGATGAAAAAGTTTCTGGAAGAACTTGGGTTTGAGCAAGATGATTATGTCTTGTATTGCGACAATCAGAGTGCAATACATCTTGGTAAGAATTCTTCATTTAATTCAAGATCGAAACATATTGATGTGAGGTACCATTGGATCAGGGATGTTTTAAATTTGAAGTTATTGAAACTTGAAAAAGTTCATACAGATGACAATGGCTCCGATATGTTGACGAAGGCGTTGCCAATAGAGAAGCTTGAGATATATCATTTGGTTGCTGGGTTGATTGACCTACCCACATGAGTTGGTGGGGGAATTTGTTGTGTAGACCAACCCATGTGGGTTGGTAATAATTTTGCTTTTGCTTTTGCTTTTGCTTTTGCTTTTGCTTTTTGACCAAAAGAAAACAAAACAAAAAAAAAAGAGAAAAACAATAAACAAAAAAAAAAGGCGAAGACAGATCAGTCAAGTTGACTGATTTGTCATGTGGTGTGTGTGAGAGTGAAAGAAAAAAACGAGAGAGAGAGATAGAAACAGAGAGAGAACGAAGAAGAAGAAGAGAGCAGAAATTTCTGCCTGCGCAATCTTCATCAAATTAACGATCGAAGGGTCATTGTGGTCCAATCGAGCTGAAATTTTGTGTGCATGTTCACAACTCTTGGGTATTCAATCTGACGGTGGAGATCAGATTTGGAGCTCTCTACAGCCTGTTTTTATGATGTGAACAATGACGACGTTTTTGGTGATTTCTTTCATACTTCTTGGTTTAATCTCTTTTGTTGATGCAATGTTTGCAAGAATATGTTATTCTTGTTGAATGTATTATGCATGCCTCTAGTTGTAACTAGAGAAGACTCTCTTGTACTCGTTATTTGTTGATAGTGGAAGTTTTTGGATGAACTACGGTCCCGTGGTTTTTACTCTCCACGTTGAGGAGGTTTTCACGTTAAAATCTTGGTGTTGTTCTATTTTTTGGAATTTTCAGATTGGGCAGATTTTCGCATATTGTTGTTGGCTCTATTTGTTGCTCCCTAACAGGTTTACACAAGGTAAGAGGGCGTTATTTTCGCTGTGCATTTGTTGTTTGTGTTTTGATATCGGGTTTCCTCCCAATAATCTCATGGTTGCAAATCTTATGACTAAATAAATTATATTGGTCGTAATTATGAATGATGCATATGCTCTTATATTGACATCCTTAGCTCAATCACGTGGTTCTAACAAACATTATTTGTTTCATTATAGTATTCATGTGACTTATGTTTATTGAAGAAAACGAGAATGTCTTTATAAGCCTTTATCATGGACCATTAATATTATGATCAAGTATAGCTGGTTGCTGGCATCATGATATATAAAAGGACATACATTGAACAAATAATGTATAACCGTTTTAGCTCACGTTTAACAGTCTACCATTCATTGGTAATTATGATGGATATTCTGGATGAATTCAATCTTTTATGCGTGCCTTATATTTATAATTCAATCCTATTATCAATCAAGTAAATGATCAAGTGGGAGAATGTAAATGGTGACCCATTATGTGTAAGTGGTTACCTACTTAAATTAAATTAAGTGCCCATATAGTGCTAATGTTAGACTCAATTACTTGATAAAAGTAACTACTAATATATTCTTATATATGTTAAGTTTAGTGATCCTTTATTTTTTCTTTTTTCGTAAGCTTGAGTCTATTTTGTTTCACTGTTCTAATGTAACACTTGACAAACAATAAAAGCAAAATTGGTGAACTTACCTGTCAGACGGTTGTCAACAAGAACCAAATTTTTTAGCATAGTCAGATTCCCAACCTTCCTAGATATGCCACCAGTGAGCTTATTATTTGACAAGTTTATATTTTGAAGCCTTTTTTTATTCCCATATATCAGAAGGAATTTGGCCAGTTAAGTTATTGGAATAAAGATAGAGCTCTTCCAGTATAGGTAGACTGCAATTAACATCCATTGGGAGGTTTCCTGACAGACTATTGTTAGCCAAGTCAAGTATTCTCAAGGAGGACATGTTGAAGAGAAAAGATGGAATTCGCCCTGATAAAAGTCCACTTTGTAAGCTCAGTACTTGCAACTGTGTTAAATTACCTATTTCCATTGGAATTCCACCTGCAAAGTTGATGAAACTAAGAGATTAATTAGTGTTAGATGAAGTTACCGTTGAAAACATATTTTAACAGTTTAAGCTTTTATCTAAAAGTGTCATGTATGATATAAAATCCTTATTACCAAAAAGGTATTCGGTTCAAGTTTAGCTACTATCATCGTGTTTACAACATGCATAGCTCAAAAATATTACTGGTAATATTGGATACACAAATCTTGTCACTATCATCTTGTTTACCACATGCACAACTCAAAGGCCTCGCTTGCATGTAATGGGTTTTGGTGGAAACACTAAATAATTAAGTATATACTTTCTAATAATTTAAACTTATAGATAAAGTATTCATTTAATGGTATTGCATTTAGTCCTGTATTACACTACGAGAGCATCATGAAGCTTCTAATCAAGTTCTTTGGGGACATGAACTCTGTTTGTTCATTGATAAATGTGCGGGCATACACTCTACAGGGACAAAGTGGTGGCATGATACAATCCTAAGCTCTAGCATTTCTCTATTTTCCCTCTTATGCTAATACTTTTGAGAAGTGAAGGATTGGGAATAACTAATATATGAACTTTTTTTCCTCCTTTTTTGCTAAGTAAATAAGTGATTCATCAATACCACATGCCTCAAGCCCCGAATCTCAGCCTGCAAGCGCAACTGATATTGTAGTCATAAGAAATAACTATTTGAGCTTCTTTTTTACAGGTCCAAAATAGTTAACCTAAGTTATCTCTTATACTCATAATGCCCACTAAAAAATCAAACATATATACTATCTCCCATCGATTTGAGATATCATATAATGTGTAATATCCATCATCAGTGGGAGATTCTAAATTTGAATAGTTTATAAGTGAGTGTTGTGGATATAAGAAATAACTTGAATTAACTATTTTAGGCCAGTAGAAGAGAGGGCCCAAATAGTTATTTATTATATTTACAATACTAGTCCTACCTACGGATATGGGGTTTGGACTCGAGTAATGACATATGGTATTCATAGTTGGTCACTAGCTAGTATGAGAATTAAGTATTATCGGGGCAAAGCGTTACACCAAGAAGGCAGTAAGAGCCACCTCTTGAACCCGTAGGAGCCACCTCTAAAATTCTGCATAGCCTGGTTAGTCTTAGGTCTCTGTGTCCCTGATGAGGACGTTAGGTCCTTAATGAGGGTTTATGTGATATCCTACATCAGTTGGAGATAACATTGTATATGTGTGGTTTATAAGTGAGTATTGTGAGTATAAGAGATAACTTGAGTTAACTATTTTGAGCCAACAAAAAAAAGGCTAAAGTAGTTATTTCTTATGCCTACAAAATTAATCGCGCTTATGGATTTGAGGTTTTGGACTCGAGGCGTGACAATTGTAACGCCTTCTCATATTATGGAAAAGTTAACATGATCTACGTAAATATTAATAGTACATTCTATTAGCAATAGAAATGTGCACACACATACATAGAACAAGAGAAATAAAACACAAAAACAAATTTAACATGGTCCAACCTTTTACCTACGTTCAAGACTCCATCTCTTGGATAATTCACTATCATTCAATAATAGTTAAAGTTTTGATAAGAACCCTCCTCATATGAGTTTATAGATGAAAAATCCTAAACCCTCCTTATTTAAATTTTATTAGTAAAAGCACGAAAAACTGAAAGTAATAGAATACTTCATTAGTGCTTTTATAGGGAGCATCAACCCTTCTAATTCTCTAACATCTTGATGTGGGAGAATTGCAAGGCATAACACAAAAAATCCTTTGACTTCAATTTTCTAAGCATCGAGACTTCATCTTCACTGCGACAAAGACATGTTCTCAATCTTCAAAGGCTATATTCCCCGCTTGATAGCTTTCAACACATCTTCATCTTAACACAAGTTCGCTCAGTCATCCCTCTCAACCCTCCCCATGCCGTTCAGTATCCACTCTTCAAGGCTCTCACTTTAGGCATCTAAAATGTGGCCTCTTCTCCATGGTAGTAGCACTCCTCTCAGTGGAAGCGAGTTGTGGGCATCTAAGGTTAGATTTTCCAATATCATGCTAAGAGTAGCTAAGATTTCTAGAAGATGCCATGTGTTCCTCTGAGTCACGCGATTCTTACAATAGTCTTGGAGTTTCATTTAGTGCCTGATGGCTGCCGAACGTTAGCTTAGGTTAACGTCTTCTTCCTTCCGTGTATGGTCACGTCTTCCAACGACGGCGTGTAACAACTCTGGCGTTAATAGTGTCAGCTCGAGTTGTTTTCTCTTTGGTGCCGTCACCATCCTTCTCCGGCTAGTCCACCGACGAGGGCAGCATCTTCATCTTTTGGTTTTTTTTTTTGTTATTATTTCTCACCGAAATAGTTCCTCCTCCTGCGCGCTAATACCAATTTGTGGAGAATTGGATTGTGCATATACATGCATGGAATAAAAGAGAGAAAAAAAAAGACATCTCAAATTTCACGTGATTCAATCCTCTATCTATGTTTATAATTCTATCTTTAAAATAATGTATTACCACTCAATAATGGTTACAATTTTAGCACAGACAAAATATACAGAAAATCCTAAACCCATCCCAATCGGCTTTTACTAGTAAAAGATATGAAAAACTCTCATCTCTTTGAAAAAAAACTTACATCATTAGTGCTTAGATGGAGAACACTCAACCCCTTCTAGTTGTCTAATCTCCTGATGTGGAAGAATTGCAAGGCATAACATAACACATTCTTCTCCTAATTTCCTATTATAGGATAAATGCTCCTTTTTTCAAAAAAATAAAAAAGAAATGCAAGAAAGATAAAAAAGAAAGAAGATAAGAAAATTAGTTCACCTTGGAAAATCCCAACACTTGAAAAAGCAAGAAACATTCATCCCACCATGATATTAACCCACGAAGACTTAAAAATGAACCATAAGGTGATAACACTGATTCCTTTTGCTAAATTTAACTGCCAGTAAATTGCTACAACTCACCAAATCTTAGGCATGCATATGAACAAGAAGATTCCATACCTTTGAAGATGTTTCCCCCAATTCTCATGTCTTGGAGCATGGTCAACTTACCGATTTCTCTTGGTATGCTCCCATTAAATTTATTGTAGGATAAATAAAACAGCTGGAGATTTCTGCACCTGTACACATTTGATGGGATTTGACCAGAAAACTGATTGTAAGTGAGGAACAGTTCATTGAGTGCAGAAAGATGACCACACATATCCATTGGCAGGCTACCAGACATGCTATTAGTTGTGAGATCAATAGCTTCTAAGGAGGGTATGTTGAAGAGGCTAGGTGGTATGGAACCGGTGAGCTGGTTATTTCTTAGTTGGAGTAGTATAAGGCTCGACAGGTTACCTATTTGTGGTGGAATATATCCATGTAGAAAATTGTGCCTCATGTTTAATGTTTCCAGCTTTGAGATGTTGCCTAAAGAAGCTGGAATTGAACCTATGAAATTATTCTTCTGCAGAAGCAAATGCTGAAGTTCTGGCAAGCGTCCAAGCCATGGTGATATCTCTCCAATCAGGTTGTTGAATCCCACATTTATGACCTTTAACTGATGCAGATGAACCAACTCATTTGGTAAGAAGCCACTGAAATTGTTAGAGTTAATATCTAATGATGTGAGGAATGTGAGGTTTCCAAGATGTCGAGCAATGGTGCCCTGGAGACCAAAATCAGACAGATTCAAGGCTCTGACCCTGTGGTGAAGCATACCACAAGATACACCAATCCAGTTGCAAATTGAGCTAGTTGTAGACCAGTTTTTTGACAAGATATTATAAGGGTATGAAGTGATATGGCTTTTGAAAGCAAGGAGAGCAGTTTGATCAGTGGTCATGTTATGAACAGACATGGCTAAGCAATCTGTTAGGCAGTTGAGCAACCATATTGCACAAGCCGAAGAGAAACAATTAGACCACCCCATACCTGTATAATATGAAGATAAATTTGACAATATAAGTAGTGCATCTAATTTTTTGTTTGTCAAAGTACTGACAGATATATGCTGATAATTTTATAGTGACATTTATTGGGAAGACAAGACAGAAAACTAATACTAGAAGATGTGAAGGAGTATTTACCAAATTAAATCTTATTTTACTTATTTTACTAGGTGAAACCCACAAAGTAATTTAGGTTATTTGTGATTTTTTGTGCACCATTGGCCTCACAAAGTAATTCAAATTATATGTTTGTTTTAGTTTGAAAATCAATTACGCCTCACAACTCAATTAATTTTTGATTTTTAAAATGACACAGTTTCTATATCTTTAATTTTTTTTCTTTTTTGATAACTCTGGGAAAGATTTTCACTTAATCAGCTCACGAGATATAAACTGAATTAGCCACCACGTACTAACATCGGATAGAAACACGCCATCTTCTTCTCGTCTGGCCTAACAGCTAAATGTAAACCAAAACTTCGAGAGTACAATGGCCCGACTCAAGGCTTGTATCAGGTAAGTCAAGACAAAATTTCAAAATAAGAGGAAAGTCCAACCCACATTACACAATTGGACACTTTCTCCACTTACCAACTGCCACTTACCAACTGGGATGACACTTAAGTTTGTTCTATAAAGGTCAATAAAAGAGGAAATTGGACAAATAGTCCCTATTGTTTATAAATTTTGGACAAATAGTCCCTATTGTTTTACAAGTTATTCAGTTAGTCCTCATTATTTACAAAAGTCTCTCAAATAGTCTCTATTGTTTGTAAAAGTCCCACAATTAGTCCCCATTGTTTGCAAAAGTCACTCAATTAGTCCCCAATGTTTGTAAAAGTCACTCAATCAGTCTCCATTGTTTGCAAAAGTCACTCAATTAGTCCCCAATGTTTGTTGCAAACAATGGGGACTGATTGAGTAACTTTTACAAATATTGGGGACTGATTGAGTAACTTTTACAAATATTGGGGACTAATTGAGTGACTTTTACAAACAATGGGGACTAATTGTGGGACTTTTACAAACAATAGGGACTAACTGAATGACTTGTGAAACAATAGAGACTATTGATAAAACTTTTACAAACAATGGGGACTATTTTTCAAAAATTTGTAAACAATAGGGACTATTTGTAAGATTTGCCCTCAATAAAATATAATCTCTTTGTAAGGCATGTGAAGGAAAAAATAAAAATATATCAAACGATGAAGTTACGGACGAATTTAACTTTCGATGGGGGATCTTCACTGAGCCCATGAAATCCTTTTATAATTTCGTAGGTATCATAGAAATTGCTCAATTAACCCAACTCTTAAATAGACTTTCATGGACTTAAGCAAGTGTAATGAGATGATGCCACCGTTAATTATGTTTCACTTGGTGTGTCTACTTCTTGGTTTTAAATAGTGTATAATTATGTTTTCTTCCGGGAAAAATTTCACATTTAGTCTTTATTGTTTGTAATAAAATTTAGTTTAATGCTTATTGTTTAAAATATCTCAATTTAGTCTCTATTGTTTCTCTAAAAGTTTCAATTTCGTCCATATTATTTAGGATTTCTCAATTTCGTCTTTATTGTTTTCCAAAAGTTTTAATTTCGTGCCTATTATTTTCAAAAAATTTAAAATTCATCTCTATTATTTCTCAAAAAATTTTAATTTAGTCTTTAAATAATAGGGACGAATTTGAAACTTTAAAAAAATAATAGGGACGAAATTAAAATTTTTTTTAAAACAATATGGATGAAATTAAAATTTTTGGTAAAACAAAAAGGACTAAATTGAGACATTTTAAATAATAGGAACAAAATTGAAACTTTTGGTGAAATAATAAGGACTAAATTGAAACATTTTAAATAATAAAGACTCAATTAAGTTATTTTGTAAACAATAGAGACTAAATGTGAAATTTTTCCTTTTCTTGCATTTCATTTTGTTTTTCTTCTACTCTAACTTGTTTATGTTTCTTTTGTTTCTTCTTCTTTTATTTTTACTAATTTATTTTTGGGATCTAAGAAAATGGAGAGAATTTGTCGCAACCTTCACTTACTGATAGAAGATAATATTAGATGATAATCTCATTTAGTAGGTCTCTATCTATTGCATGTGATTCGCGGCATCTTGATGAGTCCTCAATGCCTCGAGGTTCTCGTCCAGATCATGTGTTATCCAAGCAATTTTCTTCGTTCAGGGACTGTGGATCTCTCTCTCTCTCCCCATCAATTCGCCACCTAATTGGCAAGAAACTCACCCGCCTTCTTCAATTCTCAACGACACGTCCCAACTCTCCTACGCCTATATAGGAGTCGCCTCTACGTCTCTCCTCATCTTTTGCAAGACTCAATCTGCAGTCCTCATCACCTCAGCACAATCTATCGTTATCTTCACCTCTCTCCTCATCTTTTACATTTGGCACGTGGTACAACTTAACTCAATTTTGAATGGAAAATTCTTGACAACGACCCTTACTTTTGGGTATTTTCAAACATCCAGACGTGGCGCATTTTACATTTGACACGTGACACTGTGTATGAAATATGATAGATTTTGATATTCAGTGTAAAAAGTTTATTTAATTTATACTTTAGCCCTAATTACAGAAGAAGACGAAAAAGCTCTTCTATCAAGTTGTGATAGTTAAATGGTTCAAAATGTTGTGCATGTTTTAAGGCCTCAATTATTGATGTGACTTTTTTTTACTTCATATGTTATATTGCTTTTTTTTTTTTATGTTTTTACATTATACGTTGTTGAAATATTGTTTTTGGTCAAATACTTTGTCGAAATATAGTTTGTATACTTTTGGGCATTACATGATATATTTTGGGTATAATACGATATATAGGTGCGCTCTCTAAATTAATAGACCTGGGATCACTACATTTTATTAATTCGTAAACATTTCGATTTATCAATAAACTAATAATCATCAATTTATAAAGATATTTTTATTTTGGCTTAAGAACATACATATTATCACATCAAATGACAAAGTTAAAATTTAAAGTGGCATAAGTATATATATGTAACAAATTAAGAATTCTTTAAATTATTCGTGATTAGTAATAATACCTAGTGAGTCAATTTTACTCAAACAAGTGCATGTAGTGTATTGGATTCATTAGAAAAGACTTGTACAAGGTCTTGGATCATGATAACTGAGCAGGAATTACCATTAGAGATGCCAATGTTGCATTTACTTATTTAGGTAAAGAGGCATCCTTATTTATTTTCTTTCAAGTATGGTACCTCAACTAATAAACATGGTACCATTCGGGATAAAATTTGTTTTCCTTGTATTGTCTTAGCAATTAAAAAATATATTTTGCCTTCCTTTAGAATTTATAAGAAAATATAAAAAGTTTACCTTATTTGACAGTGAATTTGCGGTGTTTGATATTGCCTTTAATGGGTAATTGACGGTTACACTCCTATAAACCGGTTATGTTTGATCGTAAAACACAGATTTTTTTTTTTTTTTTTTGTAAAATAATATCCGTTTCTTATATTTTGAGCATTAGGTAATATGAAACCGACCAGACCATACACGATGAAGGTCTAGAAAATATAGAATTCGACAGTAAAATATAGAAAATATATTTTGGCACCACTAAATTTTATTGATTCATCAACGTGTTAATTTATTAATAAATTATTAATTATTAATTGATAAAGATATTTTTAATTTTTGGCTTAACAATGTATATATTATCACATCAAGCGACAAAGTTATGACTCAAAGTACTATATGCATACATATTAACAAATTAGGAATTCTTTAAATTATACCTAACTATTTTAATATGTACTATATGCATAAGTATTTAACCGATATCATGCAAAGAAGCACTCAAACCATCAATTATACTCCAAAACTTTTTGTTGCCATACGACCCGAGTCTTTTATGTGGATTGCGAACATATAAATATGAGATTCAATTAGATCTAAAGTTCAACAAAAGTGAAGATACTCTTAGTTCATATTTTTAGAAAACCTTATAGAAAATTCATTAGATATTTTTTAGTTAATTATTAATTTATAAAATATTCTAAATTCGTTATTTATGCCTTGATGGAGATTAATAATTTTTTTTACACTGGTCCTAAGTCCGGACCGGATAATTGTATTATTTGAAAGATATTATTAATTTATTGATGATTAATTTAAAGAGGTTATATCATACTTTATAGTTTTTTGTTGTATAAGGGATGCCATTTAATGTAAATAAACACATATCATAACTTGTAAAACTTTTCAACCCAAAATGTTTTGTGAATTGGGTGCCAGAAAAAAGAATAAATCTAAATTATACATGATAATATGAGAAAAGCTTATGTTGTTGGAACATTTAAAATATGTTATAGTCGAATATTCAAGGATTATAATAGTGTTGGATTCACTAGGAAAGACTTATACATGGTCTTGGATCATGATAACCGAGCATGAATTACCATTAGAGATGCTACTGTCGCATTGACCTATTTAGGTAAAGAGGATTCATCCTTATTTATTTTCTTTTAAGTATAGTACCTCAAGTAATAAACTTAGTACCATTCAGGATAAAATTTGTATGTTTTCTCGCATAGTCTTAACGATTAAAAATGTATTTTGCCTTCCTTTAGGGTTTATCAAAAAATTATAAAAAGTTTAACTTGTTTGACAGGAATTTACAGTGTTTGATATTGTTTTTAATGAGTAATTGGACGGTTACACTCCTATGAACTGGTTACATTGTGAAGGAATACAACCATGTATGAAGTTTCTAGGTTTGGCATCCTTATGCTCCATTTGTACCGACGCGTAGATGATGATCATAGGGATCATGTTTATGCTATGCTTAGGGCTGATATAAACTTTAGCCGAATCATGGATCTATTTATGAATGAGACTATTTGGTTTGACAGCATTGGATTAAGTATAAAAGACATGTACAATGTCTTCGACCCTGATGACCAAACAAAAATTACCATAAGGGATGCCGATGTTGCATTTCCATATTTGCAAGGTAAAAAAGATTTATTAGAAACAAATATATATTTTTATTTATATAATCCCATGCATTATTCTCATTTTCTCTTTATTTTATCTTTTTTCTTCCTTTAGTTTTTGGTTTTAGAATATTTATTGGTTGAGGTTTGGTAAGAGAATTTTAAACTCGAGTAGGTATGGGTTGGGTTTGGTAAATAATTATAGTAATAGGGCTTGGGCTGAGTTTTAGAAACTTTAGCTATTATCCGACCTATTGTCATTCATCGAACAAGTCTATACAAGCCGCAATGCTTCAACTAGTCCATCTTTTCACATGACAGATAGTCAATTTCGTATATTAATATATCACTTTATTCAGTACGATGCATATTTTATCATATTAGATAGACGATTTATGATAAATGATACAATGTTAACAATAGTACTAGAAATTTTAATATTCCCTCCCAAAATTTCAACATTCTCTCCTAAATTTTAGGTTCCCTTATCTAATTTCAAAACTCATCCTATAAATACCAATATTCTCACATCTTTTAATGTTTAATCTGAAGGATCAATTAGGGCTATAAATATCATCAATGCATTAATCAATAGCGGAAACAAAGGTGAATTTAATTTTTTTTACAAGATTAAGCATTATGTTCATAAAACCCTGAGCTTGAGTTCATATAATTAATATAATTAAAACATATATAAAGCCAATATATGTATCCAAGAGATGGATTTAAGATATAACTCTTGAAGAACAAGACTTTGGAAGCCATGGTTGCTCACTTGATTCTTGACTAACCCTCCCACAAATGTAGAAGATCAAGTTGGTCCACACAAGCATGAATAAGCTTCCATTTGATCTTCTAAGTGTTTGTGCTAGACTATTTTGAAGATCTAACAAGCTTGTATGTGTGTTGTTGAAGAAGAAAAATCCTCCTCATCTTTTCTCTCTTTGGTCGTGAGCTAGTAGAAGGAAAAGAATACTTAGTATTTTTTAATTTTCTATTGTTTTATTTATATGGCCAAGACTTAGTCATTGGGTGGTTGACCTAGATATTATCTTCTCTCAACATGTACATACATAACATACATGTATGTCTTGCCAATTCAAAATTGCAAGATAACAAGTCTTGTGAAATTCTAGCCAAGTGTTCAAAACTTAACAATTAAGTTAATGATATGGTCAATTGTGATCCAAGCATTTAGCATCTTATAATTTGAAGACATAACATACATATATATATCACATATACATATTATGTTATTCAACCAACTATCCAAATAATTAATACAAGTTAAACACCATTAGTTCAAATTATGGAAACATTTTTTTTCATATTTACATATTAGTCCCAATAAATATTGATAATTATATATTAGCCCTCATAATTAACAATTAATTACATATTGATCCCATTAACTTTTAATTGTCAATTACACTATTATTAGCTCCTTAATAATATAATCGTTAACACTTTAACAATTCAAAGAGACACAATATACAAGTTCAATAGAAAACTCATCAATTTGCTTTTTCGTGTGTGACTTTTTAGATTCACTGCCATATAGCAATGAGGGAATATTAAACAGTTTTAATCCATTTCAAGAGAGTCTCCTCCATTCTCGAAATACCCCCACGTTCTAGGTTAACGTCCAGCCATATGCCTGGACAATGTATAAGGCAATGAAGTCCGAATCAAGTAAATCTATTTATGGTCGTCAATTACCGTACAATCCAAGTCTTCAATTAAATGTCCCATTGAAAAAGAACCATCATACGATTAAGTTCATAAAATCGATACTATGCAAAGATCTAAATGGTATAATAAGAGATGAGACATGAAAAAACACATTTCCATCATTCACACCTTGGCTAAGGATTTCCTCATTAAACAACCATAACTAGACCGAATAGGACATCGTCTCACGCCAGAGGTTAATGGATTCTATCTTGACAATTACCTATCAATCACTATACCGGACGAAGGATCCACAAGAGGATGTAACCCGATTAACAAAGACAAGTGTTGTCCAAAAGCAAGTATTAAACCCCGATACATATGACAGTCGTAATGTCTCAAGTCAAAGGATTATATGCACAATCACAACAAATAAAAAATTATTAATCCTAAGTCATGTAATTTGTTATTCATGTCACATTCAATAATTTATGCGACTAATAATCATTTACATGTTTGTTAATCGCATCATATGCTATTATGACACGTGGTTCACCATTCTTTATTATTAACATCGCCAAGTTAATGAATGGTAACACATATGTGATAGTCCATAATAGATTATTGAAGTCCCGATCAAATCATCTAAGGACTATGAATATTTTAAATATTTATCATAACAAAGAGATATGCCAACATATTCTAAACACCCTTTTAGAATACATCTCTTCTAATAATAAACACTAGGGACTCATTCATATGATGAAGATGGAGAATATGAATGTCAATTGCATATGTAAACAAACATATAGACTATAATGCCATAATATACAAGTTAATGTCAAAATGCTCCAAAATATGTCATCTAAATATATAGCATTATGGCATATCTCTAACATAATCTACACAATACAACACCACATCTCATAAACACTATTTGGCTAATTTTATTTTATTTTTTGTCAAAATTTCCAAAAGTTCTCATGCCTGAAGTTGAAGTCAAAGCTCTGTTGCATTCGTGTATTTTTATCGTTTATGATCACAATTTTTTTTATTTTATTTTAATGTTTAAGTGAATCATATAATATATAGAATGAATATGAAGATGGCTACTACAATGTATATTTTGTTCTTCAACTTTGGCAACAACTTTTCTTTGTTACTTAGACATTGCTTGTTATGTTCCTTTACTTAGCTACAAGTTTTTCCTTTTTTGAATTACACCTGCATAATTCAATTCTCCATACTTGTTTGGCTTAGTTTGATTCTTAGCTTTTTTGTCTCAAGTGAATGCCAATAATTTTTCATTTATAATTACTTGGCATTTGTTTTTTGCAAGTGAACACTAAGCGTCTTAGATTGGCCCTTTACTTAGTTTTTGGATAGTTGGCCTTTTTCGCTTCAAGAATTTGTGAGGAACATTAACTAGGATTGATTAATTATCTCATGCAGTGCCAAGGATAATGAAAATGTACAACAAAAGATGGACATACCCAACATTTTCAAATGTTTTAAGGACTAGAAGTGGTTTGTTACATAGGTTCGATTCGAAGCCAGAAGCCGAACAAAAAGTTATTGATCTTTAATTCAATTCTAGTTACCCTCTCAGAAAACGTTATACTCACATAATATCAAATCCAAAAAAAAAAATTCCAAATGTTAAGTCAAGTATTTATCTCTAATTCAATTCTAGTCATCCTCTCAAAAAATAACGTTTTTCCATTTGCTATCACATATGTAAAAATTTTCAATTACATCAATATATTTTAAACACAAACACAATTCAGAGTCAAGCATTTGTATAGGAAACTTTTGATCCAAAAGCAATGCTCTAATTTACTACAGCAAAAATGTAAAAAAGAGATTCAAAACTAATGTCATCGGTTAGATGCTAATAGAATACACAATGAGCACAAATGTATAAATAACAACCATATTACCAACCTATTAATGTTGCTTTCATATACTGTAAATGAATGATTAATAACCACAAAAGTTCAAGAGCTTCTAGACAAAAAGAACAAAACATTGGGATTTTACAAACACTCGTTTTGTCAACAATATTATAAATATAGAAAAACCATAAGGGTTGGTTCATGAGTGTGTGGCAACAGACATGTTCAAAAGACTAGCATCTTTCTATCAAATTTCAAAAAGAGAAAGTAGTGAGGGTGAAGGAAGAATATATAGTGGTAGGGGTCATGAATCGCCTTAGTTGTAGAGGATAAAGAGAAGAGACTCTATGAGAGAGAAGTAGAAAAAAATGGGAGAGTGAATGTGAGACAGAGAGAGAAGAGAATATGTGAGTTTCTGATATGATATGACTCTTCTGACGTGTCTGCAGACTTAGGAAATAAGCAAAGGGTATTTTCGTAATCTTCTATTTTTTATTAACAGTGTTTGAGGTGCTTAAATATTTTTCAAAAGCTTAGATGTTAGATCATGCAATTATAAAAAGTGAAAGAACCAGCCGCAAAAAAAATTTAGTCATTTTGAAGACCAACTCATTTTGAATTCATCTTGTCACGTCCCGACCCCGACCTATCGCTAGGCTAAGGTCGAAACATGACGTGTTAATACTTAATCCTTGCGAGATCAGAATGTAGTAACCTGAACAGTCATAATACACCACAAGAAGTTCCAAAGGACTTTCAAACTCCTCCCAAAATATCGGCCTTAAAGGGTTACAACATCCTGTTACATAATTACAAGACTTAAATTCATCCATACAATCATCCCAAACCCAGGTCTAATAAGTAAAATAATCAACTTAGCTAGGTATCTACCGAACCAAAGGAATATACATCATAATAATCTGATCCATTGTATGAAATCATCCTATTAAAATAAGTAATCTATCTTCATAGGCAAGCACGCAGATCAAACAAAGCAGAAATCCAACTTAACATGTCAATGAAGCTTCTCAACCACATGAGGGCCTGCTTAGGCTACCCCTTACCTAAAATTGTCAAAAGAGGGGTGAGCTTATCTAGCACCAAAGCTCAGCGAGGGAGGAAACAGGAAATGTGACGCCCGAGATTCTACCGTACACATTTTTAACTGTTGCATCCATTATTTGCACATTTTTACTGTGCAATACGTGTTACTTTTTGTAGTTACTATTCATTTCATTTTCCAACTGCATAATTACCATGAATTAACATTTTTATTAAATCATATTAAATGTTTTAAGAGTGAGAAAAATGTGCAATTGAGCTAGAGGTGATAGAAGTACTCGTTTAGAAAATGTTATTAGCAAACTAGGAATAGTGTTACGTAACGTAACTTGGTGATTTAATTAGCTAGTATATATTTTACACTGTGGGCTCATTTAAAGCTTACTACGCGCATTTTAATGGACCACTTAAACACCCAAACTTGACCCCACTTTAGCTTAGTCATTATATAGTATTATAAGCTTATAACTTAGCAAAGAAAAAAAAAGCTGAAAACAGAAGCAGAAAAGCCGACAGCAGCTAGGGAGGAAAATGAAAGATTTTGCTCATTCAACTCTTCAATCCATGCCTCTCCAAGCCCTGAGCAAGTAGATTAGTATGTGTGCAAGCCTCTTAGGTGTTCCTACGTGTATTGGTGAGGGATTTCATGGCTCTTTTTGTAATTCTAAAAATGTTACACCTTTCTTGATTTGTTCATAATGCTATTAAATGTTAATGTAAAGCTTATCTATGCTATTATATCTTGTGTATAAGTGCTAGAGACCATCTTTAAGCCTTTAGTTCGCATTTTAAACGGTAGGAAACATTATTTTGAAATTATGAGATGAATAGTGATGAGATTCTAGGGTTTTGTGTAATTGCGCAAATTAGCTTGATTCAATGCTTCTAATAGATGCCTTAGGTGCTAATGAATGTAGTCTAATAGCCCCGTGCAATTGAATTGCTCTAAATTTGCATAAAATATGAATTAGCCGACTTTAACAAAGAGATTTCGGGGTTAATGTGAATCTGGGTGGATTCGGGCTTCACTTTTAGAATTCTCAGGCTACCTAGGTGCTTTAGAAGCTTTGCCAACCCTTAGTTGAAGCCCAGTTGAAGTATGTGTAGTTTAAAGCCATAAGAGAGAAATTGGGGCTTTTGGGTTAATAGCGGGTAATTGCACGTGTTTGAGTGTTGTAGGGGTACCTTAGGGGTTACTTAGAAGATTATTATAGTTTTCCCTCAAATTTGAAACCTTAACTTTGATTCGGAAGAAAAATAGCTTGAATAACAAAGGGGTTTAAGTGCAAATTCAGTTGTTTCTCGCTTCTAAGTCCATGGCATGGCTCCTTAGGTGTTTAAATGCGATTTCAAGTTGATTTGGAACTTTTGGTATAATTCTAAATGTATCTTATATATGCCCCTTTGTAAAGTTTCTTATTTGCTTGTGTAAACTACATCTAATCTATCATTTCTGAGGTCAACCTACTTTGTTGATCCTCTTATGTGTTATTGCTTATGATGTTGATATTGACTTGTCATCGTTAAGTGCATTTCATAGTGGTTGCACAACCATAGTATCAGGGGCGGATGTGTTAAATATAAGCTGGGCGGCAGAGGGCTTGCCGGTGGATATTCAAACTCCGTGCCCTAGTCCCTCATTCGCCTGGTCTAGAGATTGTCAGGGGATGTTCGGTCGTAGGATTATCGGGGTACATCCGGAGTATACCCACTGGACTGTTTGGGGTTATGCCGGCTTATCGTGATCGTGATCATGATTCGTGGATCGTGAATGAAGACCAAGTGAAGATTGGAGTATAGGGGTTAAGTGAAATGTATCATTTTTAATGTGTGGTTATTTGAGCTATTATTATTTCTTGAATTGTTTAATTGCTATTGTTGTTTAACTGTATTACCTGTTGCATTGCACGCCCCGGGACCTTATCCCCCACTGGGCAATAGTGTTGCTCATACCTCGATATCATGTTTCAAGAAGTGCTGAGGGTGATCCCCAGCTAGTTGAGGTGGTAGTAGAAGAAGAAGAAGTTCAAGCTGATCCTTTGCCCTAGTTGCTGTGTGTTTTTTGCCTAAGGTGGATATGATTTCTTGTTATTACATGGTGTTCATGTACTACTATGTTATGATATATTTTGTGGCCTTAGGGCTATGTATATTCTTGTAGTTGCAAGTTGAAAGTTAGTTGGTTGTAATGTTAGCTTTGAGATATTATGGCTTGTAATAACTTTTAATTCTCCTTTTAGTTCTTGCATGCTTGGCTGTGATTGTTTTGATACATGTTGGTTCAACTTCTAAGTATGTTTCAAAGTTATCATAGAATGGCATGATAAGAGGTTTTATGAAGAAGTCAAGTTGGTTGCATGCTTGTATGAATCTAAACTATTGTATGCCTCAAGGCTAGGATGGCCATGAACCTTTGAACTTTAGTTATAAAAGCTTGCCTTATTGTATTGTGACTTTCTTGAGTGTTTACAGGTTTTCAAAATGTCCACGGTATAGGGGAGACTTTGTCCATTTTTTCCTAAAATTTTGAGTCCGGGTTGAGATTGGGTTGAGAATAGCTTGGTTTTTAGAGCCTCTGGTCTCGTGAGAGATCGGGGCGTTACGGGAAAGGTTTTCACAAATATTTTATCTTTTCGTAAACTTCTTTCCCAAAACCGTGCTATGCATATACAACAAGAATAACAAGTTTAACATGGATGACAAGTATACAAGAACAAATTAAACAACGTATTAATCAAACATTTCTATTCTCCAAGGGTTGTACCAAGTGAGAGTAGATAAAAACTAATAAGGGATCATCATATATGATAATAATATCAAACCAAATACTCAATTCTACTCTCCAAGGGTTGTACCAAGCGAGAGTAGATAAAAAGGATATAGCTTGCTCGAATAGTTGTTGGAGATAGCCAGTCTTGATGCTTCATCAATATCATAACCCTAAACACCAAACATGAGGGTGAAATCCGGATATACACCATGAGTTACCAGAGTAGCCGAGACTTATACCTGACAGACCGATGCTGTCCAGGGGAATCGAAAATTTTACCATGGGGTTATTAGATTATATTGCTCAAGGCATATAACAGTAACTGAGTAATTACGGCCTAACTCTCCAAGGGTTGTACCAAGCGAGAGTGAGGGACTAGGATAGCAACCAAGTAGGTTGCTTTTGTCATAACAGTAATATCAACAATGTAGCATGTAAGCATGTAAGCTTCATTTGTATAAATATGAATACTTAATAATATATACAAGCAAGTACATAACCTATATACATATACCTACCTATGGAGCTCCACATAATGCCGTGTAATATTTAAGAATCATGCTTGATAAAAGACATCAAAACCGTGCTATAAAACTAACAAAAGACATCAATATTACCTACGTTCAATAGCCTCCTAAGCAACATATAGAAGTTAACAACTACATAGTATCCAAACTTTGGCACAAATCCAAAATTAAATTATACTATGATAATTTGGGGTTGAATACGGTTCCAATGCATCTGACCGTGCCCCAATCCGACATTTGAAGCTCTTAGAATCGCTAAAACAAGTTCATTGCATTTTTTATCAAACTGGTAGACCCTAGAGCAACCGGTCGACCGGTTGAGCAGGGGTCAACCGGTCGTGTTGGTTACGGGATAACACAACCTTCTACTAACAATCAATCATGCAACAATATAACCTTCTACTAACAATCAAGCATGTTCAAGGTGACTATTAGGTATCATACAAGAGTTCAAACATCAACCCAAAACACTCCACACCAACAATCAAAATGCAAACTACCTATAATCCAATATAGCTCATAAACACCCATACCAATATCTAGGAACCAAAAATGCTAACCTCACACTTCCAATTCTTATATACAAGTTATATACTTCATCATATACATAAGAACAGTACCCAGCTCATCCTTCAACTTCTCAAGAACCTCTAACACAAGTTAAACAAGTTCTAGATCTACAACACATCAAAATACTCAATCTTCGCATTAGGCTCTTGTATGCATACTACAATAAAGATTAAGACCAAATGAGCATCATGTAACCTTGAATGAGCATTTAAAAATCAGTTTTGAAGAATCCCTCACCTTATCGAAGTGGTCAAATTCAAGAACAAGGCTAGAAAAGCTTGAAGATGACTTGAAATGTCTTCCCTTTTCCTTCTCCTTCTCTTTTCTCTCTTCTTTCTCTCCTTTCTATGGTTGAAAATATGAGTATGTGTGTAATGTGTATGTCGTATGGGTGTATATATTTTCTGATGTGTGCGTGTGTGCGTGTAGTGTTTTTATGTGTGTATGTAGTGTAATGTATATGTTTTGTTAGATTTGTTAGGTGAGATATTTTAATTTTAGGCCCAAGGACCAATTTTCCCTTTTAACTAAATGGAAACCACTAGTTTGTCATTATGTCCAATTCTAACTAATTTGGTTAGCTATTGTAGTGTAGTAAAATTTAATTATCGCCTACGATAACTAAGTCACATAAATGCATGTTAAATGAGGCATGAGCACGTAAAATGATATAAATGCATATTAAATGATGCAAAAATATATGAAATGCTATAAAATGCATATGGGCTCTATACTGGCTCGGTACAGGGTTTCACATATCTTGTGTCTCGTCTCCTCAAGTCTTATGTGGGCCCCATTCGTGTCCCATTTTGTGCTAACTTTGCTCGCCTATTCGTCCAAATGCAGTGACGTATTTTGTTGCCTCTACGAACAATGTTGCTCACTCTTCTAGTGTTATTCACTCTTCTAGTGTAACTCACGAGGGTAATTGTCCTAATTCTACTTCTTTGTCCAATTCATAATATGTCACCACTTGTTCCAATGACCTATCTACTCGTTCTTTTGCCAGTGTTGAACAAAATGCATCGTGTCAGCCTTTGTCTGTGTTGTTGAATCAGTTTAGGCACTATATGGTTATGCATTCAAAAGAAAACACACTTAAACTGAAGCATAATCCTGACTTTCTTCTATTTAATGCTGTCACAAAATATCCTATTTCCTCTACCCTCTCTTAATCTGTAGAGTCCGAGCATTCAACCTTTGTCCAAGCAACTAAATTACCTCAATGGCGTGCAACTATGGACTGTGAATATAATGCTCTTATACAAAATGACACATGGACACTGGTACCGAAGCCATACAATGCTAATATAGTTCAGTATAAATGGGTGTTTCACATTAAGCAAAAATATGATGGTTCTATCAAACGATACAAAGCACGACTTGTTGTTAAAGGGTACAATCAAGAAGAATGAGTGGATTACAATGAGATATTTAGCCTCGTGGTTAAACCTACCACAATTTGCATTGTTCTAAGCTTTGCCTTATTTGAGAACTGGTCAATTAGGCAGTTTGATGTTAATAATGCTTTTCTATATGGTTTTCTCACTGAGGAGGTGTATATGGCTCAGCCTCCTAGATTTATACAACTAAACTTGTCTGACTATGTTTGTCGATTGCAAAAGGCACTTGTGGGCTCAAGCAGGCCCATTGAGCGTGGTTCTCTCGTTTAAGTTCTTGCCACTATGGTCTAGGTTTTCAATCAGCTAAATTTGACACATCACTATTTATTTATCATAAATCTGGTGATACTATGTTTTTGCTTATGTATGTCGATGATCTTATCTTGATAGGAAACAATGATCAGACCATCTTCTCTTTTGCTGCCTTTTTCTATGAACAGTTTGCTCTGAAAGATCTTGGACCTCTCTCTTATTTCTTGGGTGTACATGTTGCTGCTAGTCCAACGGGTATCCACCTTAGCTAGCCGAAGTATACTCTAGACCTTATTGCTCGTGTAAAGCTTACAAGGGCGAAGGCTGTCTCGTCTCCTATTGCACCAAATTAGTTTCTTTCGCAACATGATGGTGATCCCTTCTCAAATCCCACCTTATATCGTAGTATTATTGGGGAGCTTCAGTATCTAACACTTACTCACCCGGATATTGCGTTTGTTGTGACCAAGGTATGTCAATGCATACATGCTCTGACAGAGGTACATTGGACTGCAATTTAGTGCATTTTACGGTATCTCAAGAGCACAATTAATCAAGGTATTCACATCAAGTTAGCTCGTGACCTTAGTTTACATGCTTATTCAGACTCAGACTGGGCAGGTTATCCAGATGATCGGCGTAGTATGCATAGTTATTGCATCTTTATAGGGTTGAATCTCATTTAATGGGTTGTTAGCAAACATGCCACTATTTCTCATTCAAGCATAGAAGCAGAATATCGGGCAATAGTATTTGCTACATCTGAGTTATATTGGCTCCGATCACTCTTATATGAACTTGGTGTCTACATCCTCTATCCTCTAACCCTATGGTGTGATAATATTGGTGTTGTGTATCTCATAGCAAATTCAGTTTATTATTCTCGCACCGAGCATATTGAAATAGATGTACATTTTGTGAGTGAAAAAATAGCATCTGGAGAGCTTAGCATTTGTTTTATTTCCACTCTTGATCAACTTGCGGACATCATGATGAAAGGGCTATCTATTACTCATTTTTGCCTTCTTCGATCCAAGCTCACAGTTCGTCACCCTGATTCGCTTGAGGGGATGTGATAGGAGATAATTTTAGATGATAATCTCATTTCGTTTAGGGCTCAATCTGTTGTAACTGTTTAGCTAATATTTATCCTTTGTAGCTTATCATAATTTATGTTGTATTACGTCATAGTATAAATAGTATACCTCTTGTAAACTTTTATTCATTGAGTGAAATACAATTTGATCATTTCACTTACATTTTAGATCCCCATATCAATATTAAATAAATCATTGAAAAAATTAAAATATTATTTCTTGAGTAGGTTTTTGTTATCAAAGCCGCAAAATATATATTTTGATTTTTTTTAACAAGTTACATATTCATTTATAGGATATTTTCAATCCAATGTTTAATTATATTAAGATTTTCACTAAAATTGACAACAATATTAATTTTTTCCTTTGAAAAGTTTAATTTTTTTTTTTAAAAGTTAACTAGGAACTCTTTTTTTTGTTTTTGATAAGGGAAATCAAGATGGTGGAGCCCGATCACCAACTAGTAAACCCCAGGTGCAGCGGTATGTCATAATACGTGCACCAATTCAGTCAAGGCTCTCAACCTAGAGCACGGGACGTGAATCAAACACGGAGCATACCGTATTTGAGACATGCTCTTACCGCTGGGGCGTCCCTGGGGAACAAAAAGATATAAACACCTTAGACCCACACCCATGTCCACATGTCGGGCGGGGCAAGGCTCGCGCATATGTGTTGTGGTTCAGACTGAACCGAACTCTGATTAAATCCTCTCCCGTCTAAAGACTATTAGTGCTCCTTGAGGGCTAGTTAACTAGGAACTCTAGTATCTTGACAAATGGAGTATTGATCCTTATTTCCAACTATTGTATAAAATAACATATATTTTAAAGAATACACCAAAAAATAAAAGAGACAAAAAAAGTATCATACTGTATTATACCTATTACAAAGGTTTTTGGATCATTTTCTAAAAATATCTGACGACCAAAAGTTAGTAATTTTCTTTGCCCCATCTCTTGTTCTTATTTTAAGGTTTAACTTTCAATCTACTACTTCGATTGTTCTTTTTTTTTTTAATCCTAGCAAATGAAGATGTCTGGTTAGATAGCAACAATAAATAATATGCAATTGGTAACATAAACTATCATAAGGCTTGTTAGATGAAACGCTGTTAATGAGAATGTTTCATTTGTTAAATCTGAGTTTTTAATACGAAGTAGACATGTCAATAAGCAAGTTTACCGACTTGTCATAATCTCTTTTAAATCAATTACACAGACTTATGTCTAGAAAATGCTTGGAAGAGGCAGGGCTCTTTATAATAGTGAAACTGACATGGTGTAATTCTTAATAATTTCGTGCGAGTCATTAAGTCCAATTGAATAAAAAAAAAAAAGAAAAAATATATTGATTCAGGAGCTACTATCAACGATGGCTCTAGAACAGAGAAAATACAATAACTATATGTTGAAATATTGATATTTCAAAATACAATATGAGACTAACCATTTATAATCCTCATAACTTGTGACCAAGAATAAGAATTAAACTAATTAGAAATATAATTCAAAAAAGAAACCTCAAATCTAGTCTAATAAGGATACAAAATAATAATGTCTAAGTTTAGACTGTTGTCTAAACTAGTGCTATAAAATAAGGACTAATATTGAAGCCTTAAATATATGGTAAGGGTGATGATGATGCAATGAGGTAGTTGTGAAACTGTTGGCCTGAAAAGCCTATAATCTTTATTTTGATAATAACAAAATATCTAAATCGTGTTTTAGCATTCTTTTTGTTTGTTTGGGTAAGACCTTTAATCCAACAAAGCAAGTTCACATCAACATGGATCAACTAGTTTCAGTCAAAGGGTAAAAATATATTGGATCGAAGTCCAAGCCCAATCAGAAATTGTATCCAAGCCCTAAAAGAATTCAAGTTAAAGACTCGATGATAAAGATGCAGTCACAAAGAAGGAGACATGGGGACATAAGGGGTACCGGCCATAAAAAATGTCGTTTGCTAGAGTATGATTTGTATAGCTCATAATTTTCCAAAAAGGTTTTTCATTTTTTTAAAAATATCTTTTGAACAAACATCAATTCAAAATCATCCTTGAAAAATAATTTTTGTTTGTTTTCAAACTCTTGTATTATAAATCGTTTTAAACCGTTTCAACAGTTTTAAAAATGTTTTGGGATGATAAAAAATGCTAAGAATATTTTTTTATATGTGCCCAAATGCTTTCCAATTAAACAAATTGTTTTTGGGGCTCAAAATATAACTTTCCAGTATTTTTTAAGCATCCGGGCATTACTGGCCTTATCCGGTCATCGGATAGAAGGCTTAACACCCGACAGAGAAGACTGATCTGGGAGATACATGCCCTTTCTGGGCACCCGGAAGAAGGCCTCAGCGCCCGAATGGATTAACAAGAAAATTTAAAATTTTTGCTTAAAATTCAATTTGTGTCTAACTTTTTCCTCTTTTTAAGCCTTGCTCTCTCACCTTCTAAGACATCTCTCCAAGCCTTAATCTTCAGATTTCTAAGCTAATTCAAAGAGCTTTTCATATCATTCTTATTGAGAAATCTTGAGCTATCATTTTCATATCTTTGAGCATTCAAAGTTTTCTTCAATTGTAATATCAAACTCAAATAGGAGTTGCAATTGTCATTTATTTTATCACACAATCTTTGTAATATACTCTTTCACATAGATTGAGAGAATCATTGTGAGAAGAAGTATTGTAATCCTTTGTGGACTCAAAGGAAGAGAGGATAGTAGGTTAAGCTTCACCTACACTTGAAGGAGCTTGTATAACTCTTGTGGACTCAAGAGTAATTGTAGTTGGTTTTTGCTTCACCAACATTTGAAGAAGCATCTTAGTGAAGAATTATTAAATCCTAAGGGAAGGGAAAACCTTAAGTGGTGGACTAGGCCTCTGGGAGTGCGAACCATTTGAAAATTATCGTGTTTGATTTCTCTTACTATATTCTCTTTATTTTCAAGTCATTTACCTTCGTATGGATATTGCTCATATTAGTTGCTTGATAATTGTTGAGTTATCTATTTGGAATTTATTTTTGAAGTTCTAATTGCTTATCTAGTGTTATATACTTGTGTGCCCACTAATTGTTTGATAAATTGCCTACAAGAACTTCTAGAGTATTATCATCTTTCACTAGACATTATTTCCGCATCTAGAATTTTTAAATTGCTTAACCTTGCCAAACAACCTAATTCACCCCTCTTTTAGGTTATTTAGGCCCAACAAGTGGTATCAAAAGCTAGTACTCTCCATATAGTTTAACATCTAGTAGAAGATCCCTATGGCAAGCTCATCAATGTCTAGTATAGTTGAAGGACAATCTTCCTCTAGACCACCATTGTTTAATGGAACAAACTATTCTTTTTGGAAAACTAGGATGAGAATCTATATTATAGCAAATGACATAAGAGTTTGGAATGTGATAAAAAATTGATCAACCAATCCTACTCTAACTAAAAAGGAAGGAGAACAAAGCATCACTGTCCCTAAATCGGAAAAAGACTATAATGATGATGATTTCAAAATGTGTGAAAAAAACTATAAAGATATGAATATGTTATATCTTGTTTTAGATTCAAATGAGTTCAACAAAATTTCCGGATGCAAAAGTGCTAAATAAATTTGGGATCAATTAGAAGTCACATATGAGGGAACTAACCAAGTTAAAGAAACTAGAATAAACATGCTTGTTCATAAATATGAAATGTTCAAAATGTCTTTTGATAAAAATATTGAACAGATGTTCTCTAGATTCACCGATATTGTTAATGCTCTAAAATCTCTTGGAAAAGAGTATTCTAACGAAGAATTGGTAGGAAAAGTTATCCGAAACTTAACCGAGCCATGGAAAGCTAAAGTAACGGCTATTGAGGAATTTAAAGACCTCAAAACTCTCACTCTTAGTAAACTTATAAGATCTCTTATGAGTCATGAGTTGAAGAAGAAGGATCGAGAAGAAGAAAAAAGAAATAACAAGAAGTCACTTGCACTTCTTGCATCAAAGGCTTACACAAGTGATGAAGACGAAGAAAACAAAGAAGATGATGATGAGATAGCTCTTCTTACAAGAAACTTTAAGAAATTTCTCAAATTCAAAAAGGTAAGCAAAACTCCTTACAATAAGTTTATGAACAAAGGGAGAAACAAACCAAAAGAAGAACGAAGATGTTTCAATTGTGACAAGATGGGTCACATAAAAGCAAATTGTCCAAAACCAATCAAAACCAAGGGAGAAAATGCTTTGAAAGCAACATACGTTGATGACGATGCATCAAACGGTGAAGAAAGCGAAAATGAAGAAATGGCAAACATTGTTTGTCTTATGACAAAAGAGGATGATGAGATATGTTCTTCTTTTAATTCTGAATATTACTCCTCTAACTCATTAATTGATAATGAATATTCTTTTGAAGAATTACAAAATGAATTTTCTAAAATGCATGATAGTTTTGAAATTGCAATTATCAAGAAACATGAACTTCAAAAGGAAAATAATACCTTAAAAGAAGAAAATAAGTTGCTTGAAAAAGATCGAAATTATGCTCATGAAAAGGCACTTAAGATTCATTTTGAAAATAATAATCTTCAAACAAAAATTGAAAAGCGTGAAAAAGAAAACCAAGAAGTAAATGGAAGCCTAGCAAGATTTACAAAAGGAAAAGGGAATCTTGATAAAATGCTTGGATCACAAAAAATGGCTTTTGATAAAAGTGGAATAGGATATGAACCTTCTTCAAAACAAAAATCTCTAAAAAAATATTTTGTAAAAGCATAATCTTCTACAAATGAAGCATCAACATCAAAAGGATTTCAAAAAACATACACCTATTGTGAAAAACAAGGTCACATAACATCACATTGTAAATTTCAAAATATGATTGGTAGACACTTTAAAATTGTTTTTTGACTTAAACGAAAATGGATTTTTAAATATGGTAAAAATCAATACTAACAATATAGGACCCAATAGAACTTGGGGACCTAAATTATGTTTTTGTATATAGGTTACCCTAAGGATAAAGTATGAAGGAAATTGAGTCATTGATAGTAGATGTTCAAGACATATGAGCAGTGATCCATCTCTTTTCTATGAGCCTATAAAAAATTACAAAGGTTTTGTGAGCTTTGGAAGTAATGAGAAAGGTAAAATTATTGGTAAAGGTAACATTAGAAATAAAAATAATATATCTATCCATGATGTACTACTTGTGAAAGGATTGCAAGATAATTTGCTAAGTGTGAGTCAACTATGTGATAATGATTATCTAGTTGAATTTAAATAATCATGTTGCACCGTTTTTGACAAAATGAAAAATGTGTTGTTTATTGCAAATAGACATGAAAATGTCTATATCCTTGACTTTGAAAGTATATCATGCCAAAATATTGATTGTTTAATCACAACAAATGAAAGTTCTTGGTTATGGCATAGAAGATTATGACATATTAGCATGGATCTACTTGGTAAACTTTCTCGAAAGGATCTTGTAAGAGGCCTTCCTAAGACCAAGTTTGAAAAAGATCATTTATGTGATGCATGTCAATTTGGAAAACAACATAAAACATCTTTCAAAACCATTAGCCATGTGACTACATCAAAAGCTTTACAAAAACTTCATATGGACCTTTTTGGACCAATGGATGTAATAAGTCTAGGAGGATCTAGATATGTTTTTGTTATTGTTGATGATTATACTAGATACACATGGGTCATGTTTCTTGCTCTCAAATGTGATGCTTTCAATGAGTTTGCAAAATTCTGTAAAAGAGTGCAAATCGAGAAAGGATACTATATTTCATGCATTCATAGTGATCAAGGCACGAAATTTATAAATGCATCTTTTGTGGAATTATGTGAACAAAATGGCATTGAGCATAACTTTTCGGCTCCTAGAACTCCTCAACAAAATGGGGTTGTTGAAAGGAAAAACCAAACTCTACAAGAAATGGCAAGAACAATGTTGAAAGAAAACAACTTGCCTATATACTTTTGGGGAGAAGCTGTAAATACGGCTTGCTATGTTTTAAATAGAGTTTTAATTAGACCTTCTCTCAAGAAAACTCCATATGATCTATGGAAAGGACGTACTCCAAATATTTCATATTTTAAAGCTGTTGGATGTAAATGCTTCATCTTAAATAACAAAGATCATCTTGATGAAGATGATGATGTAAGCATTCAACTAGTTGAAGAATAGGATTAACCTATTTCTACAAGTGAAGAAGGTAATACACCCACAAGCAATTAAATTGATACTCAAATTGAGGAAGAACAACCAACATCAAAAGATCAAATCACATCAACAAATCAGGATATTCCAAAATGTTGAAAATTTGTCAAAAATCATCCAAATGATCAAATTCTCGGAGATCCATCACAAGGTGTAAGAACTCGTTCCAATCTAAATACTTTTTGTGAACATGTTGTTTTTATATCTCAAATTGAACCTAAGAATATAAAAGAAGCTTTATTGGATGATGATTGGATTGTTGCTATGCAAGAAGAGCTTAATCAATTCGAAAGAAATCAAGTTTGGACCTTAGTTGAAAGACCTAGTAATTACCCGATTATTGGTACAAAATAGGTTTTCCGAAACAAACTAGATGAATTCGGTAATGTAACTAGAAATAAGGCTAGATTGGTTGCACAAGGGTATAATCAAGAAGAAGGAATAGACTATGAAGAAACCTTTGCACCGGTAGCTCGACTTGAATCCATTAGAATGTTATTAACATATGCATGTTTTATGAACTTCAAACTTTATCAAATGGATGTCAAAAGTGCTTTCTTAAATGGTTATCTTCAAGAATAAGTGTATGTTGAACAACCACCCGGGTTTGAAAATACAAATCTATCAAGTCATGTGTTCAAACTTCAAAAAACTCTTTATTGACTTAAACAAGCACCTAGGGCATGGTATGATATATTAAGTAGTTATCTACTTGATAACGACTTTTCTAGAGGTAAACTAGACTCTACATTATTTGTAAAAAGAAAAGCTAAAGATATCTTGCTTATTCAAATATATGTTGATGATATTATCTTTGGTGCTACTAATGAATCCCTTTGCAAGTATTTTTATGAATGTATGCACAAATAATTTGAAATGAGCATGATGGGAGAATTAAATTTCTTCCTTGGACTTCAAATCAAACAAACAAAGGAAGGGATCTTCATAAATCAAGCCAAGTACATTAGGGAACTCATCAAGAAGTTCAGGCTTGGAACCGCAAAAGAAATGAGCACTCCTATAGGAACTTCAATCAAGCTTGACAAAGATGAAAAAGGTAAATCGGTTGATGAAAAACAATATCGAGGTATGATCGGAAGCCTTCTCTATTTAAATGCTTCAAGACCTGATATTATGTTTTCTGTATACTTATGTGTTCGTTTTCAATCTTCTCCCAAGGAATCCCACTTGAATGCTGTAAAGAGAATTATTGGATACCTTAAAGGTACTATTAATTTAGGACTCCTTTACCCTAAAGGCACATCTTTCGAACTCCTAGGATACTCTGATTCTGATTATGCGGGTTGTAAGATTGATAGGAAAAGCACTAGGGGTAGTTGTCAATTTCTAGGACATGCTTTAGTTTCATGGTCTAGCAAGAAACAACATAGTGTAGCTCTTTCAACAGCAGAAGCCGAGTATGTAGCTATGGGTAGTTGTGTTGCACAAGTTCTATGGATGAAACAAACTTTGCTTGACTTTGGTCTAGAATATGATCATGTGCCGATCAAGTGTGATAATACAAGTGCTATAAGTCTATCAAAGAATCCAATTCAACATTTTAGAACTAAGCATATTGAAATTCGTCATCTTTTTCTAAGAGATCATGTGCAAAAAGGTGATATTGAACTTGAATTTGTTGATTCTTTGCATCAATTGGCCGACATTTTTACAAAACCATTGCATGAGAATCAATTTTGTGCTATTAGAAGAGAACTAGGAATGCTTTGGGTCATTTGAATTTGTGAAAAATTGCATTTTTTCAGCAAAATAGTGATCCGGGTATTACTGTCTTCTTCCGGTTGACCGAAAGAAGCATGCAACGACCGGATGAGTAGCCTCTGCCGGGCATTACTGCCCACATTCAAGTGCCCGAATAAAAGTCCTATCGCATGGATCGCGAGGATTGAAAATCGAGTTTCCTCTTCTCTTTCAACACTTTTTCATAACTTTTCAAAAATAAACTCAATTTTCTCTCAAACCCACATATTTAAACACCAACACCTTCACAATCATTCACCATTAAATACATCAAAATACTTCTTCATCCTCAAAAACTTGTTTTTGCATCATCAAAGCTTTCAAAATCTTCACCAACAAGGCTTTCAAAAACCCTTGTCTACAAGGTATTCGACAGAATTCCTCAACGAAAATTCCTTTTCAAAAGCTTCAAAAATCTTACAAACTCTCAATGGCATCACCAAGGGCTGACTCTAAGAAGCGCAAGACGGGAGAATCATCATCCTCCACTCCTTAAATCATTGTCAATCCCGATGCATTCCCACAACAAAATATCTTATGGGGTAAGACTTTCGACCCTCATACTTTGCTTGATAGTACTAGAATTTTAAGAATCCTAGATGCCCAAGGTTGGCTACCTATGTTAAGATTTGAGAACAAAGGGTGTACTTCTTGGATAAGAGAGTTCTATTACTATGTGAACTTAGATGTTAACACCATGAAGTTGAATAGTAAAGTTAAGACTAAAGAATTGGAATTGACTGCAAGTGTTGTCGCTAGAGCATTTGGGATTCCAAATCAAGGCACTAAGCTTTATTCTTATAGGGGCATGCCGGAAGGTGTTCTTGACAATTTAGAAGCCAGAGTTATAGAATTTCTATGGGAAGGGACGGGAATAAGCTCTTTGAGTTATCCTAAGACTAAGGATATCACCCCAGAAAAAAAGCTTTTATTCTACATTCTTCATGAAGTCATTATTCCAAGAGAAGTTAAGGATGGTTCTATTCCAAAATTCACTGCTTTGCTAATGTATTTGATGTATCAAGCCAAACGTATCAATCTTCTACAATTCATTATTAATCATATCATCCACACCAAGGTAGCCCAAAATTAACTTGCTTATGGGATACCCTTAACACATCTTTTTGAAGTGTTAAAAGTTTCGCATGATCAAGAGTTTGAGACCATTAGTGATAGATCTTATCTTCTCAATGTCACTAGCCTTACCCATCAAAAGTTGAAAATCCATAACTTTCGAGTTCTCAATGTTGGTGATGATACATGTGATGATCCTCTCGTGTTTGAATCTCTTGATATTGACCCCATTGATTTTAGAGATCCTATGGAAAATCAAGGCAGAAGTAATATTGGTAGCTCTCAAGGACAAAGAACTGGATCTTCTTCCTCTCACTCCTCCTCACATGATGAAATCTTTGCCCACCTGAATGCACAAGATGTTCGTTTGGATCGTATGGAGCAGATGTTGAAGGCTTTATGTGACCACCACATTGGTCCTTAGTCTGTGGATGCCTTGCGATGTGTTTCTCTTATAATATTCTTTTCTTGTTTTCAGATGTTTCTTTCATCAAAAACTCCTCATCATTTTTATCTTCTTTTAACATTGTTTGGATACTTTGATTCATTTAACTAATGCTTTGCACTTCCTTTGATTATCTCTTGTCTTATACCGGTTATAGATTACTGTGGCTTTTACTCTTCTGATTATTTGCTATAGAAACTATATTTTGTTGATGTCAAATAGGGGGAGAAAGTATATATTGAAATGGAATAGAGCATAAAGATAGTGTATGTTATTGCCACTTATTCAGGGGGAGCTTGCTTTTCAAGTACAAGCTAAATTCAATCAAGCTCAAATTGAGGGGGAGACCTCAAATCAAGTTTTATTCTTCAATTTTAACTATTTTCATGCTTGCTAATTTCAATGTTTTGTCATCATCAAAAAGGGGGATATTGTTGGCCTAAAAAGCCTATAATCTTTATTTTGATAATAACAAAACATCTAAATCATGCTTTAGCATTCTTCTTGTTTTTTTTTGGTAAGACCTTCAATCCAACAAAGCAAGTCCACATCAACATGGATCAACTAGTTTTAGTCAAAGGGTAGAAAGATATTGAATCAAAGTCCAAGCCCAATCAGAAATTGTATCCAAGCCCTAAAAGAATTCAAGTTAAAGACTCGACAATAAAGAGGGAGTCACAAGGAATAAGACATGGGGACATATGGGGTACCAGCCTTAAAAAATGTCGTTTGCTTGAGTATGATTTGTATAGCTCATAATTTCTCCAAAAAGGTTTTTCATTTTTTTAAAAATATCTTTTGAACAAACATCAATTCAAAATCATCCTTGAAAAATAGTTTTTGTTTGTTTTCAAACTCTTGTATTATAAATCGTTTTAAATCCTTTCAACAGTTTTGAAAATATTTTGGGATGTTAAAAAATGCTAAGAATATTTTTTTATATGTGCCTAAATGCTTTCCAATTAAACAAATTATTTTTAGGGATCAAAATATAACTTTTCAGTATCTTTTAAGCATCTGGACGGTACTGGCCTTATCCGGTAGCCCAGATAGAAGGCACAACGCCCGGCAGAGAAGACTAATCAGGGCGATACATGCCCTTTCCGGGTGCCAGGAAGAAGGCCTCAGCGCTCGGATGGATTAACGGGAAAATCCGGAATTTCTGCTTAAAATTCGATTTGTGTCTAACTTTTCCCTCTTTTTAAGTCTTGCTCTCTCGCCTTCTAAGACATCTCTCCAAGCCTTAATCTTCAGATTTCTAAGCTAATTCAAAGAGCTTTTCATATCATTCTTATTGAGAATTCTTGAGCTATCATTTTCATATCTTTGAGCATTCAAAGTTTTCTTCAATTGTAATATCAAACTCAAATAGGAGTTGCAATTGTCATTTATTTTATCACACAATCTTTGTAATATACTTTTTCACATAGATTGAGAGAATCATTGTGAGAAAAATTATTGTAATCCTTTGTGGATTCAAAGGAATAGAGGATAGTAGGTTAAGCTTCACCTACACCTGAAGGAGCTTGTATAACTCTTGTGGACTCAAGAGTAATTGTAGTTGGTTTTTGCTTCACCAACATTTGAAGAAGCATCTTAGTGAAGAGTTATTAAATCCTAAGGGAAGGGAAGACCTTGGGTGGTAGACTAGGCCTCCGGGAGTGCGAACCACTTGAAAATCATTGTGTTTGATTTCTCTTACTCTATTCTCTTTATTTTCAAGTCATTTACCTTCGTATGGATATTGTTCATATTAATTGCTTGATAATTGTTGAGTTATCTATTTGGAATTTATTTTTGAAGTTCTAATTGCTTATCTAGTGTTATATACTTGTGTGCCCACTAAGTGTTTGATAAATTGCCTACAAGAACTTCTAGAGTATTATCATCTTTCACTAGACATTATTTCCACATCTAGAATTTTTAAATTGCTTAACCTTGCCAAACAACCTAATTCACCCCCTCTTTTAGGTTATTTAGGACCAACAAAAACCCAACTTATTGTATGCATCCATGGTACTTATGTGTGTGTGTGTATGGTTTTACTAGGTAGAGATAGAAATGGGAAGTGGAAGTGAATGTGTGGGCATGCGTGCTAGTATGAGATTGGTGATAGAATCAAGGAATTAGAAGGAAGAATAAGAAGAAGAAAAAAAGGGTAAAGGTAATAGTAAGAAATGAATCGGGAAGAACAAAAGTTGAAATACAAATTTACTTCTTTGACCTTAACTCATATGGGAAAAATGGACGGATCCTAACAGAAAGGGTCTCATCCATACTTTTTAAATATCAGGGGGTTTAAGTCACATTTTTTTTATTGGCAGAGGGTGTCTAGATCAAAAATACCCTAAAATATATTTCAACACCCCCCCTCAAACTCAAGTATGGTGAATCTGGAGCAATTTGTGTTTGATAATTGATAATTATTAAGGCATCTTGAAAGAATTGATCAAAGTAGCCAAAGAGCATTCGTTTGGAGTTAGAATCAAACCAAAACAGAATCAAAGGACCATGGATAAAGGCACAAAACGACGACAACAACCGGACACTAGGCATACTAAGACAAAGGATAACTGAGGAAGAATATATCATCTTCTTACAGCATTGGAAAGAGAAGATACGATTAAGACCACAATTGAAGGCATACTGTGAAGCCCCGCACGTGTGCATACCTATTTTCATATAGTTTTATATAAATTCATGACACACTTAAATCGTTTTATTTGCATTCACGTACTTTTATGAGCATTTATATCATTTTACATGCAAATATGTGCAATCACGTGTATTTAGGTGTTTTAACTATCGTAGGTATTAAATAAACTTTACCAATTTAAACTAGCAACCAATTAGTTAGGAACCAACTAAAAAGGGCAAACTAGTAGATGTCATTAAGTTAAGAGGATAATGATGGAATATATGAGCTTGTTTTGGGAATTTGAGCTTAGTGTTGTCATGTCATGTCATCTAGGGTTTCAAGAGGTTAATGTAGTATTTTTCTTGGCTTGAACTTGTTTCTATTAGCTTATGATGATTTTGAAGAGTATTACATGAGTTGTATGATGCATTATATGTGTGGAATATGTTCAAAGTGGTTGTAAGGAGAGAAAAAACAAAATTGAACTTGAATGCTTAGGATAAGTTGATGGTTATGGATGAGGTTATAGCTTGATAAGTGATGATTTTGAGGTTGTAAAGTTGTGGAGTTTGTGTTTGGAATAATGGATAAGGTTTAGAGTTAAGAGGTGGAGCAAAAGAGGAAAGAAAATGCAGATTCGTATATTTTGCTGTCAGGTCCGGGCGACTAAAGTCGGATGATCGGTCGACCGGACGACAGGCAGCTTTGCACAATATTTTTCCGAAAGCCATATCTCACTTGATTCAACTCCGAATTGAGTTCCGTTTGATTCTAAAACTATCTACATTTGATAAGCTTTGATTCTATACTAAAATCAAAGTAATTGGAGTTCATAAAAGTAGGGAACTTAACTGTTTATGTTAGGATAATGCAGAAGCACTGAAGTTGTTTAGTTATATCAAGTTGCTCTTGATCAGAGCTATTGTTTAAATGACCAACTTGCAAGTTCTTGTTATTATGTGTTAATATTAAAGGAGCTTAGATGAAATATGTTGTGTGTATTACATGTCCATATGAATGCATGATAAATGCTTGACACGAACATACGATGCGAAATATGAAAGATACTTGAGGCAAACATGAAATGGTATTACTCGTGACACTCTAGCTTGTTTCCTGAATGTTTTGAGGATCTTTTAGGGGAAGCACTGAATGATATTATGTGTATGTTTTCTATCGCATACGAGTACATGAAGTTACCACCAATCATGAACATCGAACTAAATTGGATTACTTAATACTACATGCTCATACGTTTTCATTGTGAGTAACCTTCTTGGTTGATTATTACATGCTTGTTTATGAGTAAATAAACATGATTGAGATCTCGACATGGATATTTGCTATACATGATCGAGGACAACCTACTTTGTTGTCGTCCTATCACTGTTATTGTGTATATCTTGAGTTTATAATGTTATCAACTACGGGTGCGATGGTTACAACCACAATTATAGGCATGGTGGCGTTCGTTTCCTCTAGGTAGTATCGGGCTACCAGTCGGTCTCGACTACCATGGTCCTCGGTGATTATTAGGATATCACCTAATGTTTGGAGTTGGGGAAAAATGATAAAGACTGAATCAAGATCGGCCGTCTCCAGCAATTGCAAGGAAAACAATATCCTTTGGTATATGATAAAACTGTATTCGCTTGGTTCCTTGAGGACCTCAGAAGGTAGAGTTACATGTTATTACTTGTTCATTATTTCTTGTACTTGCTTGCAACTCATGCATGACATGACATGTTTTCAAAAAGGGCTTTTCAAATGTTAAAAATGCTTGCGAAAATCCCCATTCTCGTAGCCCTCACTAAGCTAAGTGTTGGTTTAGCTCACCCCTCTTTCTTGACCATTTCGGGTTAATTGAGGCAGCTTGGGATAGAAAGCCCCAACAATGTGTTGAATTAGATTTTCTATCATTGATGATCATGCTGGTTATCGTGATATATTCTCTTGTGTATTACTTCTAAGTTATGTGAGTTTAGTTACATTGAAGGATTGTAATTATTCTTTTGGACTCCCGGGTTGTAGATTAGTAGGTATTACTTTTTGAAGCCTAGGTGTAGTAGTTGAATCTATATGATGTGATTTGGAAGATCTAGGTCTTGTGAATATGTACACAATGGTTGTAAATTTTAATTATTAGTGATGAAGTTTGTATAATGTGTTTATTAAAATTCAGTTATTAATAAGTTGTGTAATTGTGATGATTAACAACTTGGATGTTTGGTTTGTGGAAATTAGAGCCCGGGCTAGTGTCATGTGCCTTAGTGAACCTAAAAAAAGTGATCTTCTTAAGCCCGTGGCATCACGATCCCAGATTTTGAAGTTTTCTTAAATTAAATTTAATCTCGTCTGTGTTGTTAATGCGGTATTAGAGACCACTACAGAAATTAAGGAAATGGGATCGTGACAGGTGGTATCAGAGCTTAGCTTGTTCGCTAGGTATATGCTGGGTCTAGAATCCCTGGTCCTTGGGTAGGAGTCTATAAGTGAAATGATAGTCGTATTTGATCTATGTGCTTATGTGGTATGTGTAATGTTCAATGTGCCTTATGTATAACCAATGTGCATTAATGTTAGTATTTTGTTCTACATGATCTGCATCCATGTCTTGACCCATGGGTAATCTCTTAAGATTATGGATGGCTGGAAGGATAGACTTGAAGGTCAATGGAGTTAGATGAATGTGATGCTTAGAATGAACTCCTTACTCATAAAGGATTAGATCTCCATGGATTTTAAATGAGAGCTTGAAGGTTGATACACCTTGGAGTCATTCTATCTCTGGCAGTCACCAGTAAATTCATTTATAGGTTATGAAGTTAACACTGGATGTAAATCAGTTGAGATTCTATGGTTATATAGTAATGTGATTAAAAGCTAAACCTTGTTATGATTGTATGTGTGATGAATTTTGATTTAAGATCATGAGGTGTAGAAGCTATGAGGTAAGTTGGACCCCCTAGTATACCATTCTTTGATATTCCAAATCCCTATTTGTTGATGTGTTAGCCCTTATTGATTCCATATGAAACTTCGATATTCTTTTGTTTCGTATATCAGTTATTGAGTACCCTTTATTTGTTGAATCTTGGACTTGACAGTTTCTAAATACCGCTTTGCTTAAATTGTTATCTTTGATCGTAAGCAATGAATTTTTCCCTCCTTCTTTGTACACTTCCGGGATTCCTCTGAAATCTTTGGCCCTTATTCATTTGCTATATTAATTGATTCTTATTCCTCGAGCATGTTATTATAGTTGTCAGGTTCACCTTTTGAATGGTAAGACTCACCATTTAGTAGTCGAAAATTAGAACTTGATTGTATTAATATGATACATGACATCAGGTCTTAATACTACTAAGTGGATGATAAAATTTCAAACCCAAAATTAAGTATAAAATCTTAAAGGTAATCGGATGTTGCCGAATCTATAAGAATTGAGTTACTGCTATATGGTTAAGGATGAGCTATATGTCTTGAGGGATAAGTGTGATCTACCTTAATCCTTGTTATCTTGTCAATGTGCATGGATTTTAAGTATAAAGGTTTAAGTAGCTAGGCTATTGATGGATTGGAGTTACAAACCTCCTATTCATCTATCCGTACTTGGAGACAATATTGGCATAAGAATTGATCCCTTTATTTAAAATGAAGTATAAAAGTGGGATAGGGGTATATAGATGATTGACTATAAGAATTGCATATCGAAGATTTCAGAGTCTTTTGTGGACAAATACATCGTCTTATATCTCCTAATGACAACCTTGAGTGGACATCTTTCAATTAAAAGGTTGTTTGATAGGTAATCTTAGTTTGTTGGGTGTTAAAGTTGTTTGGCTTTAAAATTGACTGATGGAGAAATGAAGGAAAAGAAAGAATGATGCCCTGCTGACTTAACCCTTGATGTATGAATGGATTACTTGAATTCACTGATAGTGACTTGCGAGATTTTGTAGATACGAAAGTTATAAGATTATCAAAATGAAGCTACTCATGAGTAAGATTTTGATCAGACCACTTAAATTGTAAATACAAACTACAATTTGATGAATTTGGCCTCGGATTATATGGTGCTACAGAGAGTTGAGAACCTTATCTAGGTAAAGTGTCTTATTTACTTTGCATATAAATTGGGGTGTGACAAGATAAGGATAAGAAGTTAAAACCAATAAATGATTAGAGGGTGTCTTTGTGAACTTTGCATCAATTCAAGTCCACTGACTTTTGATTGATTTCTCATTTTTTGGATTAATTGTTATCCCCGAGAGACTCTTTGTATGGTTTAAAAATGTTATGTTTGTGAGAGAGGCATATGATCCAAAATGATAAAACTAGGGAAGTGTTACTAAGGATCAGAAAGTGACAAGATAATGACCAAGAGGCGATTGACGAGAATTAAGGTATTTTGAGAATTGATACGGTTTTCTACTATATGTTCATTGTTGTTATCAGAGGATGATTTATAAATGAAATCCATATTGAAGTTGAGTAATGGTTTTGGGGACTAATCAGTTTACCTTTGAGGCTATTTGAAGTGATTAGTTGAGTTAGATGATTCAAATTGTTGATTCCATTCATAATGGTAATGACTATCATGTGTGAGGAATGAAGAACTTATACTCCAAAATTTGAGTTTGAGGCATGTGAGTTTGACATCTTACTCTTCCTTGGGTCAGTTGCCATTATCAGAATGTTTATATCTTCCAAAACTGTTGCCTCATTTATTGGGCTGACCCTTTTGACATTCGTAATTCCCTTCCATTTCCTTGATGTCTCTCAAAAAACAATTGAGAGTTCTTGATAACTCATTTGTCTACCTTATTAGGTTTGGTCTATTGGAAGGGTGGATATTATAATTGTTGTTTCACTATTTCACTAGTCCAATTGGCATCCTCTATTCGTCATCATCCTTTTGTTGTTTTGTTGGGCTTATTTATTTGTTGCTCAAGCAATCTTCTTTTACCAATTGCTATTTCTTTCCCTGGAATCGATTCAATTATGTGTAGTAATCATTAATAGGTCCCTTGAACGTGCTATTCATTTTGACTTGACCATCACCCATACAAGTGAGTTGAACCCCCTTAACATACCCTTAATCCAATGTTAATTCCGCTAATTCATTGAATTTGTTGATTGAAGTCCTTTGAAAACCTATCATACGAATTTGTGGACCCTACATTCATTGTTATTGATTCCAATCCAAGACATTTACACTTGTTTCTCCTATCATTTGCTTCGGGATCTACTAGTTGTTCCACATCTTGATCTATTAATTCTTTGAGCTAGATATTGATACCTTTCCATTTAACTTATTACATTCTTTACTAGAATACTTATTTCTTATAGGGTGCAAACCTTGGGATGAATGTTGGATTTGGCTTGGTTGCGTAAGTGACAAAGGAGGACTACAATGAATGAATTGCGAGGGCGCAATTATGTTAAGGGAGGGAGGATGTGAAGCCCCGCACGTATGCATTCCTATTTTCATATAGTTTTATATAAATTCAAGGTGCACTTAAATCGTTTTATTTGCATTCACGTACTTCTATGATCATTCGTATCATTTTACATGCAAATATGTGCAATCACGTGTATTTAGGTGTTTTAACTATCGTAGGTATTAAATAAACTTTACCAATTTAAACTAGCAACCAATTAGTTAGGAACTAACTAAAAAGGGCAAACTAGCAGATGTCATTAAGTTAAGAGTGCAAATTGGTCAAAAGGCATAAAAACAAAATATCCTACCTAACTATATCTATTATCTAAACAAATATATATACATTCACACACATATCACACTACACACACACACAAATGCTGCAGCACACACATACACGACTGGAACATAAGAAGAAGAAGAAGAAGAAGAGGAAGAAGAAGAAGGAAATGTAAAAAATCAAAGGATTCTTGCATCTTCTAGCTAGCTTCTTGCTCCTTTTGCTTCTAACTCCAAGATTAAGGTGAGGGATGTTTTTGAAAAGCTTTGTAAAAGACATATGAAGCATGTTTGATGAATTATGTATGTGTATTGAGCATAATGATGGAATATATGAGCTTGTTTTATGAATTTGAGCTTAGTGTTGTCATGTCATGTCATCTAGGGTTTCAAGAGGTTAATGTAGTGTTTTTCTTGTCTTGAACTTGTTCTATTAGCTTTGATGATTTTGAAGAGTATTACATGAGTTGTGTGATGCATTATATGTGTGGAATATGTTCAAAGTGGTTGTAAGGAGAGAAAAAGCAAAATTGAACTTGAATGCTTAGGATAAGTTTATGGTTATGGATGAGGTTATAACTTGATAAGTGAAGATTTAGAGGTTGTAAAGTTGTAGAGTTTGTGTTTGGAGTAATGGCAAAGGTTTAGAGTTAAGAGGTTGAGCAAAAGAGGCAAGAAAATGCAGATTCGTATATTTTGCTGTCAGGTCCGGGCAACTAAAGTCAGATCTGGCCAACCGGATAGTCTCCCGGAAGTCACTGCCGGGCGAGTCAAGTCGGATCCGGTCGATCGGATCAGTCGACTGGACGACAGACAACTTTGCGCAATATTTTTTCAGAAGCCATATCTCACGCGATTCAACTCCGAATTGAGTTCCGTTTGATTCTAAAACTATTTATAGTCGATAAACTTCAATTCTATACTAAAATCAGAGTAATTGAAGTTCATAAAAGTAGGGAAATTAACTATTTATGTTAGGATAATGCAAAAGCACTGAAGTTGTTTAGTTATATCAAGTTATTCTTGATCAGAGCTATTGTTTAAATGACCAACTTGCAAGTTCTTGTTATTATGTGTTAATATTAAAAGAGATTACATGAAATATGTTGTGGGTATTATATGTCCATATGAATGCATGATTGACACGAACATACGATGCCAAATATGAAAGATACTTGAGCCAAACATGAAATGGTATTACTCGTGGTACTCTAGCTTGTTTCCTGAATGTTTTAAGGATCTTTAGGGAAGCATTGAATGATATTATGTGAATGTTTGCCATCTCATATGAGTACATGAAGTTACCACCAATCATGAACATCGAACTAAAGTGGATTACTTAATACTAAATGCTTATACGTGTTCATTGTGAGTAACCTTCTTGGTTGATTATTACATGCTTGTTTATGAGTTAAATAGACATGATTGAGATCTCGACATGGATATTTTCTATACATGATCGAGGGCAACCTACTTTGTTACCTTCCTATCAATGTTATTGTGTATATCTTGAGTTTATACTGTTATCAACTACGGGCGCGACAGTTGCAACCACAATTATGGGCATGGTGGCGTTCGTTTTCTCTGGGTAGCATCGGGCTACCAGTCGGTCTCGACTACCATGGTCCTCGGTGATTATCCAGATATCACCTAATGTTTGGAGTTGGGAAAAAAAGATGAAGATTGAATCAAGGCCGGCCGTCTCCAGCAATTGCAAGGAAAACAGTATCCTTTGGTATATGATAAAACTGCCTTCGCTTGGTTCCTGGAGGACCTCAGAAGGTAGAGTTACATGTTATTACTTGTTCATTATTTCTTGTACTTGCTTGCAACTCATGCATGACATGACATGTTTTTAAAAAGGGCTTTTCAAATGTTAAAAACGCTTGCGAAAATCCCCGTTCCCGTAGCCCTCACTGAGCTAAGTGTTGGTTTAGCTCACCCCTTTTTTTTGACCATTTCAGGTTAATTGAGGCAGCTTGGGATAGAAAACCCCAACAATGTGTTGAATTGGATTTTCTACCATTGATGATCATGCTGGTTATCATGTTGTATTCTCTTATGTATTACTTCTAAGTTATGTGAGTTTAGTTACATTGAAGGATTGTAATTATTCTTTTAGATTCGCGGGTTGTAGATTAGTAGTTATTACTTTTTGAAGCCTAGGTATAGTAGTTGAATCTATATGATGTAATTTGGAAGATCTAGGTCTTGTGAATATGTATACAATGGTTGTAAATTTTAATTATTAGTGATGAAGTTTGTATAATGTGTTTATTAAAATTCAATTATTGACAAGTTGTGTAATTGTGATGATTAACAACTTGGATGTTTGGTTTGTAGAAATTAGAGCTCGGGTTAGTGTCATGTGCCTTAGCGAACCTAAGAAGAGTGATCTTCTTAATCCCGTGGCATCACGATCCTGGATTTTGAAGTTTTCTTAAATTAAATTTAATCTCGTCTATGTCGTTAATGCAGTATTAGAGACCACTACAGAAATTAAGGAAATGGGGTCATGACACATACAATGACAATGACAATCAGATGCTCATATGCCTAGAAAAGGGACGGTTGAGGAAGAAAGAACATCTTCTTAACACATAAGGAGAAAAAATATACGATTAAGGAAACACAACTAAAGGCACACAATGACAACGACTACCCGACACTCTTCTAAGTACCTTTATTTTATTCACTGCCCTTACTTGGGCTTTGCAGATATTGTAAGACCCAACATGAGACCGCATCTGCATTTGGATCATACAATGCATAATTAAATCATTTTATATGCATTTATATTGTTTTAAGTGCATTTACCTTATTTTACGTGCATTTGCATCGTTTAACGTGCATTTGTGTCTTAGAATGTGCATTAAGCAATTTAGATGTCATAGGTATTAATTAAATTCTACCTATAAACAATAGTTAACTAAAATAATTGAATTAGAACTAAATGGCAAGCTAGCAAAATTCTTTTAGTGAGAGGGGCACTGTCGTCTTTTGGTCAACAAGTACATATCATACCTAACACATAACACACAAACACCACAATACACACATAACACACACGACATATACTACACACACTACACTCACTCGACCAAGAAGAGAAGAGGGAAGAGAAGAAGAAAGAGAAGAAAGAAAGAATGGAAGAAGGATGAAGAAGCAATTTCAAGCCATTCTCTTGCACTCTCTACTATTTTCAAGCTTTATCTTACATCTTCAACCATATTTCTTGCATTCAAACTTAAGATCTAAGCTGAGGGATGTTTTCAAAAGCTTTCCTAAAGCCATATAATTCATGGTTATGTGTTCATCATGTTTGTTGAGCATGATTAAAGTGTACATAGGTTTACTTTGTGCATTTGAGTTTGAATTGATGAGTTAGGGTTTCATGACTTGGGTGATGTGTGGTTATTTCTTATATTTGTTCTTGAATGCCAGAGTAATGTTTAAATATGGGTACTACTCTTGAAGTGAAGTTGGATGAGTAAGAAGACCATTTATAGGACAAGTCTTGAACATTGATTTTTGTTGATGTTTTGTAGTTTTTAGATTGTGTGCCCTAATGATTTTATGATGGAATTGAGTCTATATGAAAGTTATAGCATGCTTGAATGATGTTGGGAATATGGTGATTGGAGGAAAATTGGTGTGTGTGCAAAAGAGTTACAAGGATGGTAACAAAAATGGAGTTGAAGTCAACACGATCGGACTTCTAGGCAATGGTGGTGCCATTTATCCGATTGTGACATCCGGTCGTGATCAACACGACCAGATATCAGTTCCGAACTTGGTTCCTGTCATTTGTCTTTTTAAGTCATGTGTTCAAGTGTTGCCATCTTATGCTTGAGTGTTTTACGTACCTAAGATCTTCTACTTACATTATATCGTGCCCTTGATTCTAGTTCAACTTAAATGATATATATGGAAAATGATTATGTGATTGGCATGGCATCATTTAAGTGTTCATACACGCAAGAGAATTATATGCTTACTTGTTATATCATGGATACTACTCTTGTGGCGGAGACAACCTACCTTGTTGTTCTCCTAGTCCTTTTCTCGCTTGGTGTTTTTCCTTGGAGAGTTAGGGAATTATATTATGAATATATACATCAAGGTTGCAACCTTCTAAAGGCCTGGTAGAGTTCGATGGCCGCCGGGCAGCGTCGGGCTTGTCGGTCATAGCCTCGACTACCATGATCCTATTCTTTGAGGGGAATATCCAGAACCCTCGGTTGTTGGTGGAGTTTGGTGTGTTCCTTTAAAGACTTGATCCTCGGTTGTGGTGTGGGGTTATTGTTACTTGATTTAAGGTAGAAGCCGTCATCGTCAACAATCACAGTTACTCAAGTATCCTTTTACAATGAGTATATCTTGCTTTTGTTCTTGATTCTATTGTTTATATTCGAGTTATAGCTTGCTTATTTCTATGTGCATTTAAATGTGCATAACATATTTTATCAATCAATTTGCGAAATGACAAAAGGTTTGTGAAAATCCTTCCCATTTCCTCCCTCATTGAGCTAGTCATAGCTCACCTTTTTCTCTACTATTTTAGGAGAGGTTGAGCCGAAGTAGGCCCCTCAAGACACTGGTGATACCCTTTGGTGTGATATCAAGGATTTCTGTCTTATGTGATCCTCGTTGGTTGAAGTAATTAATGAACTACTAGATGTATTAACTTATTCTTTTGGACAATTATGATGTAATTAATTACTACTATTCTTTTGAGACCTAAGAACCTAATTGTTGGTTAGAGATTATGTATGAACAGGTGGTTCGAGGTCTTGTAAATATGTAACCGGTTGTGGAAATTCCTTTAAGGTCGAAGACTTGGTTGTCTTGTGAAACATTTGTGGTTTATAAAATGATGTTTAGGTTGTTAAGTTGTTAATCACAAATTTTAAGCATTATGAACATCATTTCCGGCCTTAGCCTTTGCAAGTGCCCGGGTCGGGGCATGAAAAATATGGTCCATAGACTTTGTTTACGCTGTCGAGGATGCTTCGTCCCAGTAGCTAGGTATAGAGCAACCGTGAGGTCTCCTCAAAAGTATCCAAGAAAGGAAAGTCTGATGCCCTAATCCCTAATCATCCTGAGGCTCTAGCCCTCGACAATACTGACCCTAAGAAAAGGGCAAGATGGAACAGGAATCCTCCCCCAAGAAGTAGTAGGATAAGTAAAAAATTGCTAGATTGGGGGTAGTCATTGTTGACTAGCCTATTGAGCTAGGCAAGACTCCAACCCCTTGAGAAATTTCCCTAATGCCTCTGGCTTATGCAGGACCTTATTTAGTGGTATATCAATCATTACTCTGATTGTTTGTGTGTCAAAGTAATGTTTCAGCTTTTGTGAGGTCGTTACTAAAGCGAGGGCTATTCATTTCAATAGTTGAGTATCTTAGCTCTTCCCCTCTGAGAACCTTGCTTATATAGTACACAAGTCTCTACTGTCTTCTTTCTTCCTTGGCTAGTGTGGTTGTTACTATTGCGGCAGTACTAGCCAGACAAAGGGTCAATTTATCACCTAGATCTGGTCGGCACAACAGTGGAGGTGACTTGAGATATTCTTTTAAATTCTCAAATGACCTATGGCACTGCTCTGTCCATTGGAAATTCTTTAGTTTCTTGAGCACTTTGAAAAAAAAGAGCATATTTGTCTGCAGATCTAGATATAAAACGGGTTAATACAACTACTTTCCCAACTAATGATTGAGCTTCTTTGTTGCTTCTAGGTAGGCTCATTTCCAGGAGACCTTGGATTTTTTCTGGATTCACCTCTATACCTCGGTCGGTTACCATAAAGCCTAAGAATCCCTATATTTTACACTAAATGCTCATTTTTCAACGTTGAGCTTGATCCTGAAATTCTTCATAGTGACGAATGTTTCAACGAGGTCAACCATGTGTGTTTGGGCATTTATAATTTTTATTAGTATATCATCCATGTAGACTTCCATGTTTCGACTGATCTATGCCTCAAAAAACCTTGTTAACCATTCTCTAATAAGTAGCCCTGGAATTTTTTAGTCCGAAAGGCATCACCTTATAGCAATAGGTGCCAAAGTTGGTTATGAATACTTTTTTCTCTTCGTCTTACAGAGCTATTCTGATCTGGTTATACCCTCTGAAGGCGTCCATGAATGTGAGAAGCTTTTAGTCTGAGGTTGCATCCACCAGTTGATTTATCCTGGGTAGTTGATAGCAGTCCTGTAAAGCCCCGCACGAAACATCATATGCATATCATACCATTAAATATGTGTTTACGATGATTTAAGTACATTTATATAGTTTTAGGTACATCTACATCATTTTTCGTGAATTTACATCGTTTTACGTACATTTGCATTGTTTACCATGCATCTAAATTCAATTACTTGCATTTGAGTGTTTTAAATATCGTAGGCATTAGTTAAAATCCACCATATAACAATAGCTAACTACATCAATTACAATAGAACTAAAAGGCAAGCTAGAAATTAACATTTAGTTATAAGGGAATATTGGTCTTTGGGCCTTATAAAATATCCTACCTACCATAAACACACACACCCCACTTAACATATCCAAAAATACTACAACACACACACACACATCTGATCTCACACACACATACACGACTGAGAGGAAAGAAAAGAGGAAGAAGAAAAAAATAGGAAGATAAAGGAAGAAGAAGGGAAATTAAGCTATTTTCTTGCATCTCTTAACTCTAGCTTGTATCTTCAACATCAAATCTCGCATTCAAACTCAAGAAAAAGGTGAGGGATGATTTTCAAATGTTTTATAAAGGCATACAACTCATGGTAGAGTGATCTATATGTGTGTAAAGCATGATTGAACTAATATGTATGATAGATGTAGGATTTGATCTTGGTTTTATTTTTTAGGGTTTCAAGACTTAATGATTAAGCTCCATTGTGCTTATTCTTGTTCTTGTAAGCTATCAAAATACTAAATATGATTACTACACTTGATTTGAAGTATGAAAATAGAAGATGTATCTCTAGGAGGTAAATCTTGGTGGTTGAGCTTGTAATGTGTTGTAGTTGTTAGTTTGAGCACTTTGGATGTTTCTATGATGGTTCTAGCTTTAATTGGTGCTTAATACATGTTTAAATGTTGGTTAGGGAGCTGTAATTGAAAGGAAATTGATGCATGACCTTAGTTAGTTCAAGAATGGTGAAGAAAGAGGTGTAAAAACATGAATTTCAGTGTTGCGATTGCTTCAACAACTCCAGTCGGATGAAGGATTCGGTCGAGGGAGCTCACCCGACTTCCTCATCCGACTCCCATTGCTTGAGTCAGTCGAAGGAGCCGGACGAGTCCCCTCGTCCGACTGCCCTACCCCTTTTGCGTATCATTTTTTGAAAGGCCATATCTCACTCAATTCAACTCCGAATTGAGTTCTGTTTGATTCTATAACTATCTACATTCAATAATATTCAATTCTAGACCAAAATCAGGTTATTTTTAGTTTGGGAGAATAGGGAAATTATCTGTTTAATTTAGGCTAATGCGGGAGTATTAAAGTTGTTCAGTCATTTGATGTACTTGGGTTGCATTGATACCAACTTGTTTCATGGACATAAAAGGATGTTAATTGTAGCATGATTGAGGTATATGAAGGTAGGTGGTTGTGTGGCATGGAATATTATATTTGACCATGAACTAATCAATTACATCGAACTACTATGAACTTGATTCTTTTACCTTGAACTTGTACACATTAAATATGCATACGAAAGTCATGCTTGCAAGTCTTAGGTTCACTTTGTACTTGTCAATCTAAAATATTGCATGGCAATATTGTGAATGCTACATATATATGAATTGTATAGGCATGACTTGGTTGCAACCTCTCGATTGTTAAAGGAAGGGATCAAAGGTACACACGGTAGTGATAGTAGTAGACATCTTTTGAGGTGTACACAGCTGTGATAGTGGCAGACACTTCCCTACCCTATTAACCCTTATATTACTTGTGGTTGGGCTTATACAGAGCAAAGTGTACACGGCAGTGATAGTGGCAAATACTTTTTCGGTGCACACGACTGTGATAGTGGGAAACATCTCTTGAATCCGTATAAGCCATCATCCTTCTCGGGTTTTAATCTCTTGATCATGTCCAGAAAAAATGTATATATGCTTCGATATGTGGTTCCTACTCTCGCTTGGCCTTTGAGGTCCTTAGAGAGTAGAGATGGATTATCATGTTATAATTGTTTTCTTGATTCATGTTCTACTATATGTTTACATTGAATATATGCAGGATCAAGTATGATTTAGTTGTGAATTGCATTTATATGTGCATGGCATGGGTTTTGAAAATAGATTTTGAAATGATAAAAATGATTGCGAAAATCTCTGTTCCCCGTGGCCCTCACTGAGCTAAGTGTTGGTTTAGCTCAGCCCTTTTTTATGACAATTACAGGTAATAATGCTTGAGTTGACTTTGCAAGCTAAAGGAAAAGATTGCATAGGTGAAAACCTTCTTGTTATAATGGTAGAATGTTGTATAAATATATGTGATACTTGATGTAAATTGTAGGATCTAGATCTTGTAAGTTTGTATCCGGTGATAGTTGTTATGTAATTTGGTGGATTATGATTGTAATATTAACTATTAGTGATGAAGTTTGTATAATATGGGTATTGGATTAATGCAACTTTAAGCTGATGAACATTCTAGAGAGACCTAGAAGCTTGATCATTGGTTAGTTATTATGTGTGAAACGGTGAAGCCGAAGTCTTGTGAATATTTTATGATTTGTTGCAATCCTTTAAGGCCGATGTTTTGGTAGTCACTTAGAACTTTGATGGTATGTACCGTAGATATATAATTGTTAAGTTATTAATTACAGATTTTAAGCAATTTGAACGTCATGTTCCGGTCTTATCCTAGCGATGGGTTGGGTTCAAGGCATGACAAGTCCTTGAGGCAAGCCTTGTTGAGGTTGGTATAGTTGACATAGAGCTACCACTTACAATTAGGCTTTGGTACCAACACTACATTTGCTAGCCACTCGGGGTATTCAACCTCTCAAATATGGCCATCTTCTAGTAGCTTTTTCACTTCCTCTAAGATGTTATGGCTTTCTACTATACCAAATTGCCTTTTTTGGTGAATAGGCTAGTGAGTTGGGTCCACGTTTAAGTGCTGAACAACTATGCTTAGATCTACTCTTCTCATATCAGTTGAAGGCTAGGAAAATATATGTACATTACTCAAAAGAAATTTGATTATACCTTTTTTATGTTCTGGCAGAAGGCCGCTACTGACCTTGACCTTCTTGTTAAGGACCAATTCTATCTCTGTTAGTTCTTCCGTTGGAGTTGGCCTCTTTTTCTTCTCTTATTCCTTGGGGAATTTTGACAACTATGCTACTGGTCCTAGAATCGTTAGGGATACTACATAGCATTCCCGAGCTAGAAGTTGATCACCCTTTTATAGTAGTTATCCCTATTGGAGTTGGGAATCTCAGCTTCTAATGGTAAGGGGAGGCTACGACGTAGAATTTGTTCAAGCCTACTCGTCGCATGATTCCATTATAAGCGCACCTATAATCCATTATGATAAGTCTATCATAATGGTCACTTTCTTTTCACTTGTACCCAAGGTTAGAAGTAGGTTGATGATGCCTTCTGGTTGAAAATATTCTCATTTGAATCTGGACAGGGTTCCTTTCATAGGCCTTAGATTAATGATCGATGCCAAGCTTGAGAAAATCATTCAGGAACAACATTTCTACTGAGCTAATTGTATCGACCATTATTCTCTTCACAAAGAAGTTGAAAATTGTTAACTAGATCAACAGGGGATTATCATGAGGGACGATGACTCCTATGAGATATTCTTGGGTGAAGATTATCTATTCTTCCTTCTCTGTTCTAGCGGTGAGGGGTTCACCTCTCCCCGACCTCAGGTAAGATTTCCTTCATGCCCTCGTTTCACCTTTTGCTATAGGACCACTTACTATAGTATCCATGACCCCTGCATGCCTGTTTAGTTGTTTAGGTTTGGGGCTTTGATCTTGATCTCGTTGGAGTTCTTGCTCCATCTGGCCTCTTCGTTCTCTGATTAGGTAATCGACGAGTCTCCCCATTCTAACCAAAGGCTCGATTTCGTCCTTTAGCTATTTGCATTCTTCGGTGTCATGGTCGTTGTCATCATGGAATTTGTAATATTTGTCTTTGTTATTTTTGTCTAGGTTACCATTTGTAATACCCTAATGTTTTAGTGGCAAAAAAAAAAAGAAATATATATCATGTGGCCAATGTGACCACATGATAAGAAAAGCTAGAAAGCATGGCCAAATTGGCCATTATAGAAAAGTAAATTATAATGGCAGACTAATTCATATATGTGTTCTTTAAACAAATAAAAGAAATTCCATTTAGCTAAAGTAAGTTTTATTGGTGGCTTAAATTAGTATTTGTCAAAGTCATAGCCAAATTTTGGCCTTTAAGAATTCTTAATGGAGATTCCAATAGACTATTTTAATCAAATGTGCAACCATATGGATTATTTTAATGTTAAGGTGCAATATTTTTGGGCTATAAATTAAGTACCATATTCTCTTTTGTTACAAAGAATGAAAGTTTGCAGTGAATCATCATACCCGTGCAAGGCATAGGATAGTAGGAAGTCCAACTTTTATTATTTGGATTTGGTGATTTTTGGCATCTAAAGCTTTTGGTTAATTTCTGTAAGTAGTTTATCTTTCCTTTTGATTTACCCTATTTGTTGTTCTACAAATATCTTCAGTTTGTTATTCTGTTATTCTGTTATTCGCTCGTAATTCTTGTTCAGTTATCTGTATCGATCCTTCTGATAAGTCAAATCTGAGCCTTTGATTCAGGTCATATGAATTATACAAGCTATGTATCGAATCCTATGCGGCTGGGAGTTAATTAGCCGTCTCTGCTTGTTATTCTGTTTGAACGTGTGACCACGCTGCTATTAAGTAGCCACAACTTGTTATAGTGTCCCGTAGTGACTGATATTATTTCGTGATTATTTGACTATTTTATTGATCTTTAAACCTTGACTTTTCTTCGGAGTAAATCTACTTACTGAGCATTGTTTCGCTTACTCTTTTCATTTTCTCTTTACAAACAACAAAGTTAGATCGGGATTTACCGGGCTAGAAATCACGTGACTAGAGCTAAAGATTCGAGTGGATTTATTGAGAATTATGATTATTATTAATTTTGGAGAATTCTAATATAATTAAAGATTAAATGTTTATTTTGGGACTGTAGAAGCTCTGGATTATTTATTTATTAATAGATTATAACTTATTTTATCGAGAGATTTGAGCTTTACGGGCTTAGGAAGAGTTGTCTTTCTAGGAGCGCGACGGTCTCGTTCCGGATTTACAGCGTTAAATTTCGGGGAGTAACACCATTCATCTTCTTTGGCCATTTTAGATTTTTCTTTCCACGGATTTCATACAGGATCTCAACTCTTGGAGTATTTAATGAGGTGTATTCTTTATACCTCTTTTTTTGTCGAGCTCTCATCTTTTCCTCTTGATGACCCTTTCTTTTTGTCAATTTTAAAGTCCTTTCCTTTTCCTGGGTTGTGTCTTTCGTCATCCCTTTCTTTCTCCTGCTTGGCCAGTGTTACCTACACTTAATATATGTATTTCTTTGCTCTACCTATTAGCTTCGAGAGGGTTTGCGGGACCTTATGAGCTAGCGAGTCCTGAAAAGACTGTGACTTCAAACCCTGCATAAAGGCTACTAGAGTGACAGACTGTTATATGTTCGGCATATCGAGTGGTGCTTGCTTGAATCTCTGCGGTATTCTCGAAGGGTTTCTCTTCTCCATTGCTTGATGTTTAGCAAGGAAGCTGTGAGCTTGGAGGGTCATTTGCTGCTATCAAAGCAGTCCAAAAACTCGTTAAACAAATGCTCATAGTTCCTGATAGATCCAGTGAATAATTTTGAGAACCATCTATAAGCTACGCCAACCAGGGTAGTGGGGAAGGCTTTTCACTTGACCAGGTCAAATACATCATAAAAATTCATGTGATGATCAAAGACCTATAAATGATCTTCAGGATCTATTGTTCTGTTGTATGTGGGTAAAGTAAGGAGCTTATAACCCTTTGGGATTAGTTCTTCTTGAATTTCTTTTGATAGAGATCGGTTCCCTTGGTGATAATGCTCATAGCGTACCTATGAAGCCTCATGCCCTTCAAACCTTGCTGCTTGTAACCTGGCTCTGGTATTTTTTGGTCCATCAACCAGCTCAATCAAATCTGTATTGTCATCTTATGCTTTAAAGCGGGAGGCTGACCTCTCTGCCTAGGTGCATTGTGTACAGATGGGCTGCTTGAGGCTGGGCTAGAGCTATCCTTGGGGCTGTAACGAAGCCTTGAGTTTGTATGAACTGATTCATTGCTCTTTGTAAGTTGTAGAACATTTGTACCAAGGTCGGCATGTCTACTTCTTGAGATAATGAGGCCATATTTGGCTGGATTATCATGGTTGGTATTGTTTTCGCTACGATGGTCATCATAAGGGGCTCTCTAATGGCCAGAGGTAGTGGATGAGTGAATATTGGTAGAGTTGTATTACCTACTCCTGGAAGTTGAGGCTCATCATGAGGTCGAACGTCACCGGTTGCCTGACTCCTTGTAGGTACCATGTTGGTTTCTCAATGGGATGAACAAGTCTTTCCCATAGACGACACCAAACTGTTAAGGTCGAAATCGAGCTAGGACTCCAGAATTAGGCTTGAACTCTACTTCTGTGCCTAACAGTTGATGGATCCTCGCTGGATTACTTGTAAAACAAAGGACCTAGGATGGTGCCTAGGTTCCCACTCTGATACTTAAGTCAGTAATGGAAAAAGATAGCTCAAATAGAGCTTAGATAAGCAGTAAAATAATGTAGATTGCTTAATGAAAATTCATTACCCCTTTTGTTTATTGTTGATACCTATTTATAGGTGGAGTTGGACTTATAATGTAGTTGAGGGAAAAGTGGGGCTGACCCACGATGGACGTGGCTGCTGCTTCCCATGGTTTTCGAGCTCTTAGGCGTATGTTTGCCTAAGTTAGTTGTGATTACCTTTGAATGGGTCAAACACATTTCACGCAGTTAACTTTGCCTTCATGTTGGGTTACAACCTAGTAGTATTTAGGTGCCACTATTTAGTCCAGCCTTCCTTTGTAGTTTTTGGGCTTTAGATTGGCTTGGGCTATATTTTATGGCTCTGAAAGCTCATATAGTGTGTGACCAACAAAAAAGCTCATATAGTGGAGTATTTTATGCATACGTATAACATGCTAGATTATAGAAGATATTTTTGGCATCACAGTTTTTCCATTTTATTAATAAATAAAACTGCATAAAACAACCAATTGCTTATATAGTGGATTATTTAATGCAACTCTGTTAAAAATAGAGAACATATTTTCTTTCAATGTGGAATCAATTGTAAAATTTGGAGGCAGGGTTTACAAATGCGTGATTGTCAAGTGAAATGTCTAGCTAGGATAACCTTACGAATGGTGAAATTCTTATGGTAAAGGAAGAATACTGTAGGCAATCTTACTTAGACTGATGTTTGGTTCAATCATATATGATATTTGGAGGGAGAGAAATAATAGATTGCATAGAAGCAAAGTCTTCATTAATGAGCAACTAAAATCCAAGATATTTGCAGTTGTTTGATGGAAAATTAAGTTAGGAAACAATTCTAAAAAACAGATTTTTGAATAGGTCGATATGTAAAGTATGTGATATTGACGAATCACTTACTTAGTAAAAAAGGGAGAAAAAAATCATATATTATTCAATCGTCAATCCTTAACTTCTCAAAGTATTAGCTTACAAGGGAAAATAGAGTATTGCTAGAGCTTAGGATTGTATCACTCGACCACTTTGTCCCTATAGAGTGTAAACTCGTATGTTCATCAATGAACAAATAGAGTTCATGTCCCCAAAGTTCACATAATAAGATATACCACATGATATCTTTATTATAAGCTTCATGATGCTAGCATTTAAATGTCCCCAGAGTGTAAACTCGTATGTTCTTCAAGAGTGCTCTCGTAGCTAGTAATACAGGACTAAATGCAATACCATTTATCGAATACCTAATCTAAAAGTTTAAGTTGTCAGAAAGTGTACACTTAATTATTTACTTTTTCCATCACAACTCATCACGTGCAAGCGAGGCCTTTGAGTATACAGATGGTAAATGGGATGATAATGTACTGTTAAAGAGTTGTATACTTAATTAGTTTGATGTCTCCAAGATGGTCCATTACATGCGAGTGAGGTATTTGAGTTGTGCATGTGGGAAATAGGATGATAGTGTCAAGATTTGTGTCTCCAACAATCCCCTTGTGCAATCAATGTTTTTGAGCTATACATGTGATAAGCAGGATGATAGTAACGAAACTTAAACCGAAGACCTTTTTGGTAGTAAGGATTTGATACTATAGTTGTTTACTTTATCTAAAAGATTAAACTGTTAGAAAGTGTATACTTTTTTTTTCTTTGTTCTTTTTTACCCCTTACCTCCACTTACCCTCCACTCCCACTCTCAAGTGTATACTTAATTACTTTAATGTCTCTGACAGTAATTTCATCTAACACTAATAATCTCTTGGTTTCATCAACTTTATAGGTGGAATTCCGTTGGAAATAGGTAATTTAACACAGCTGCAAGAACTAAGCTTACAACGTGGACTTCTATCAGGGCAAATTCCATCTTTTCTCTTCAACATGTCCTCCTTGAGAAAAATTGACTTGGCTAACAATAGCCTATCAGGAAGCCTCCCAATGGATGCCAATTGGAGTCTGCCTGTTTTGGAAGAGCTCTATCTTTATTCCAATAACTTAACTGGCCAAATTCCTTCTGACATATGGGAATGTAGAAGGCTTCAAACAATAAACTTGTAAAAAAATAAGCTAACAGGTGGCATATCTAGGAAGGTTGGGAATCGGACAATCAAGTACTTCCACCTTTTTGACAACCGTTTGACAGGTAAGTTCACCAATTTTTCTTTTATAATTTGCCAAGTGCTATTAGAACAGTGCAGTAAAATAAACCCCAACTTACCAAAAAGGGAAGGCTCACTAGACTTAGCATATATATACAAGAATATGTGAGTTATTTTATCAAGTAATTGAGTCCAACATGAGTACTATATGCGCAGTTAATTTAATTTAAGTAGATAATCACTTAAAGATAATTGGTCATCAATTACATTTTTCCACTTGACCTATTTACTTGATTGATGATAGGATTTAATCATAAACATAAAGTACGCATAAGAAATTGAATCCATCCATAATGTCTATCATAATTACCAAAGAATAGTACACTATTAATGTGGATTATAATGATCATATATTATTTTTTGAATGTATCTCCTTTATATACCATAACACTAGCAACCAACTATACTTATCATTATCTTAATGGTTCACGATAATGACTTATAAAGATATTTCCATTTTCTTTAAATAAATATAAGTCATGTGAATACTATCATGAAACAAGTTAGTGTTTATTAAAAACAAGTCATTGAGCTAAGGCTATCAATATAAGATCACACGCATCAATAATAATTACAACCAATACCTATTAGTTACCCATGCGATCAACAACCATGAGATCAATGTGTGAGTTCAATAGACGTTCTTCATTTCTGAACTTCCTCTTTAATCACAACGTAACATACTTTAATTCCATATGTTTAGCAACCCTTGATTATTTATCATTTTAGAGGAGAAACTATTACAGATTTATGATAATAAATTTCCAACAGTTTCACAATAGTGTCGACAACTCCAAGTTCTAAAATAAAGTTCTGCAACTATAATGCATGGATTGTAGCTTCAAAACATGCTACAAATTTTACTTTTTTAATGGATAGCATCACGATAGTCTATTTTCACATTTCCATGAGATCTCTCCCTTTAATAAAAGGACAAAATAGCAAAAGGCAGACTTTATGCTGTTAACATATCTTACAAGATTTGAATCCTAATATCTTATCACTTTAAATGATTAGATCATTTATAGGTCAGCATGTGATTGTTAGTTCTTTACAGGTATCCAAAAACTTTCTTAATTTTTTACTGATTCAACCTATGATTAATTTCTTTGATACATTCATACATTTCACATCATTCTATGGACATTGCATCCATTTTAAATATCTCTAAAATTTGTTTTTTCAATGTAGGTCGCTTAAAATATTCCTAATATTCGTTGTGATCTATCACGAAGTAGTTCAATTCTTATCACAAATCATGTATTACCTATATCTTTCATTTGAAATTTTTTTAAAAGAAAATCTTTAGTCTCACACAATACACAAAGACATTAGCAACATGCAAAATGTCAACGAGATTCATAACTATTATTAAGCTCAATATACCATTGTCCTGAAGTTGTTTAAGTCTTATAAATAGTCCATTATTTTTGGTCTAATTGACACTTTCATTCATTATCTTTTCAAATGAACCTTTTAGTCCATTATAATTAACATTATTGATGTCGTTAGTCCAACTTGTCTTTTTCGTCTAATTTTTAACGTTAAAATCATGTGACGCGCACGTATATCGTAATATCTCATTTTTTCAAGGGTAAAATTGGCATTAGTATTCTTAACACATGATGTAGTTGTGTTAAATATGTCCAAGCAACAGCTTCAAGAGTTTACACATGTGCACCACGTGTGCACCACGTGATTTTAATGTTAAAAATTAGATGAAAAAAGATGAGTTAGACTAACGACGTTAATAATATTAAACATAATGGACTAAAAGGTTAATTTGAAAAAATAATGGATGAAAGTGTTAATTAAACCAAAGATAATGAACTATTTATGACGTTTACTCTCTCTCTCTCTCTCTCTATATATATATATATATATATATATACATATATATTGATTTCTTAAATTTACACACAATATGATCATTTCTCTAAGTCAAAAATCCTTCATGTGTTCATCCATCGAACCTTTCTCAAGTTCCCCATTAAAATCCAAATTTGTCACATCCATTTGGTGCACTCAAATTCATAATAAGCCACCAATATCATAAATATCTTTAAACAGTCTTTCTTTGAGATTGGAGAAAAAATCTCTTTATGATCAATGTCATCTTTTGGAATGTAATATTTTGCAATTAACCTAGTCTTATCTCATTCACTATTATCATTAGATTTTTGTTTGGTTTCTAAAAGTCCCTCACACTAATGCTTTTAGAACTCTATGACAATTCTACTAGATTATCCCATCATACTTTATTTAGTTCCATCAACTTCATGTCTTATTTCATGCCATCAATCCATTTATTGAACTCATTACTTTCTATGGCATGTAAAAACGAAATTGCGTCCTTATTGATTCTAATATTGAAGTTTGACTCATGGAAATAAACTACATAATCATCAAGAACATCTAACTTTCTTTTTGAGTTCTTTTTAATGCTATTCGTTGTGGTTCATCTTTGTCAACTTCTTGTAAGTTAGTATTTACAAGAGTTGATTCCTCCTTTAATTATTGTTCCATGTTGCTAGAAATGACTATTCACATAAACATGAGGCTCAATATGTTAGACCATTTATAAATCTTATAATGAATATTCTCTTTTTTACTATTTGAAACAATAATAGCAGGAGGTTTGACATCCAAGTTGTTAATGCTCTGTTTGGCCTAACTTTTAGACACTCAAAAGCGCTTCCTGTGAGTTTAGAAACTAAATTAACTTGTTTGGCCCATTTTTTAAAGTACTTTTAGGTAAAAACTGAAGCTGAAAAATGCTAAAAAATGAAAAGTTCCAAATTGGAGCCTTTAAAAAAAGGCTTTTGCGAAACTGTTTTACATAATGTAAAAAGCTTTTTTTTTTCTCAAATATACCCCTCTATATTTTTTAAAGTTCGATATTACTCTTAAAATTTTTAAAAGGTCAACGTTGTCTAACAAAGGTCAAACAGTCAACGACTTTTGTTCAACATGACTTCTAACAAAAGCTCTACTCTAAAAGTTTTACAACTCAAAAGCTGAAATTTTATAGTTAGACCAAACAAAGCCTAAGTCCAAAGCCAAAGGACCCAGCTGAAAGTACCGTACTTGTTTACACCATTGCAAGAAGTTCATTAATCCACTAAATATGGTTACAAAAGAAGCACAAGGATGAAAAATTACAAAGATTACATACAATTACATAATCCTTGATGATAATCAAATAATTAATATTGCTGACAACAACATGGATTCAAATAACATAAAACAAAGTAATCATAATGAAGAGTTCTTCTTCGGATAGGTACTAAAATACATAGTCATAAGATAAATCCCAATATGATGACATTATTAGTCAAGAAAAAAAATAAAATCTAATATATCTGCTAGATAAACAATTTATCTTTGGACAAATTTAAAAGTTAAATGAATAATAAGCGTCAAATTGTCCCCCAATTTTATCTTATACAATTTCAATAATATGCTTCTCATAAATCAATTGATAAATGACAAAATAAAAATCTATGAACATTCTAGCTTGACCACTTTGGTGATTAACAAACTAACATACCTTAGATTTGAACTTAATAACAATAGTTAAAGAGTAAATTCCATAAACTTTCTAGTTTGCCCATGTTAGTGAATAACAAACCTATTCATTAACAATTAAAATCATAAGCATAACACAAGCAAATTTTCTTTCTTTCATTTCATTTGGCCCTAGAACATAAACAAAATAACTATAGACTTACTATTGTCTTTATGACATTAACTGTAGCTAATATAAAATTAAATAATGTACTCCATGCCCACAATAAGAAAGAATAGTGCACATGCATTATGCATACAACACATGCTTACCACTGTCGTACTAAACTCTATAGCTAAAACCGAGAGACGCATAAGCACACAAAGTTACATGTAACAAAACTTTGTCATGGTTAGCTTTAACATAGTAAAACTAATTATTGTCCATCCATCAGTGCTCCGAGTGAGGAATCCATTTGGTGGAGAATTATGAATGCAGTGAGTTAAAAGCTGATTGTAGGAAAGAAATTTATTAATAATATAGGACCAATCGAGCCTTATGTAATGTTTGGGATATTGATAAAATCTTTGCCTAGTTTTGGATTTCCAGTTTTTTAGTTGTTTCTGCATTGTATTGGCTTTGCCAACTATTTTTTAACAGTCGAGAAATGTTTTACTTGCTAACCCCAGCAAAATAAAAAGAGTAATAGCATGGAGCCACTGGTAGGAAGTCTATATTAATTATGAATTTCTTTAATATAATAAAGACTTAGATGACTTACAATATCTTTAATTTGTTGCGATCATCATGCATATATATACCATTTTACGAGTCACAATTGATCTTAGTCCATGCAATGGGTCATTACCCCCAAACAAGCCAAATCCAAAGCCTACTCCTTACTTTCTGTAAAGAAAACATTTTGAACAAAAATGATATACAAATCTCAATAAAAGATAATCCCCAAAAAACCTCGTGGGACCTCTTCCAAATACTCGTATAATACAGTAACCATAATTTCAAAAGCTTATAAATGCCATAAGTCTTCCTTGGGAAATAAATGCCATAAATCAAATCATTCAGTGCAAGCAAAATTAATAATAAATCATGCCAAGATAAGTTTAAATATCCTAATTTAATAAATGCGGTCGAATGAGACTAATATACAAGTCCAAAAGATAGTTGTGGCTGTTGACGGACAGAATCACGCATCCTGACATAGTATTGTATGATATATAGACACAAGACTACCAAAAGTTAAATGCCTACTTAAAAGTGTTCTTGTTTTTCGTATAAAAAAAATATATATATTTGATCAAAAGATGCCATTATACTTATATGAATATTTTTTCTTTTATCGAACTATAAATTTCTTAGTTAAATTAATTATTTTACTTAATTAAATTATTATTTTTAATAAACTTATGGATTAAAATTATTTATTTATATAAAAATTATAAATTATTACCTAATAAATTAATAAATATTCATTTAGTTTAATTTTAGATTAAAATCATAATCAAATCAAATCAGTAAGTACTTATTAATTTATAGTTTAATTATTTTAATGTTTTTAATAAATTAGTTTAATTAATTTTAATTCATAAAATAATAAATTACTTAGTGAAAATTTATTAAAAAATAATTAATTTAGTATTTTATTATTTATCTATTAATTTGAAATCTTAAAATGTTCAATTATATAATTTAATTAATTAGTAAGAATTAATTAAAATAATCATTTCATTAATAGTTAATTATAATATTAACTTAAGATTAAATCAATTGAATTACTAATTGTTAATTGATTAGGTTTCATTAGCTAATTTTTATAGATTAATTAAACTTATATCAATTACTTATGTATTAAACTAAATTAATTAATTATTTTTTAGTTATCAAATTTTATTATTAACATTAATTTAAAATATATTAAGGGTTGTAGTAGGGGGAGGGGTTGGGCTAGAAAAAGGAAGAAGATATGAAAACAAATAAAATGTGTTTTTGTTTTCTTGTTCTTGATAACAGATTCTCAAAATACTTTTTTAAAATAATCATGCCAAATAATTTTTTTTATTTCAATAACAATAAAGAAAAAAAACGGGGTTTTCAAAACACTTCGAAATAGTGCCAAAGTGAAATTATAATTTTTATGATAGTACACTATCCTTAACAGATTGGTGCTCAACACCCACCAACCAGAAATCTAAAATATTGGTGTTTAACCCCCATCAAAAGCTAGCATATGGGTCCGGCCAACCCAACCTATCACATTTGAGTTGTGAGTTGAGAAAATTGAGTCCAACTTAGTTTATGTTTCTAGTGTGTTAGGTTGGACTGTGCTTATTTCTCAAAATACAAGATCCAAGTTAAAGTATGAGCTTACCACCGTTAGTCTCGAGATAGGTTAGGCTGAATTGGGCCATCCCACTTTTTATTTTTACTTTTATATAATTAATATATTTTTGAATATATTATATATACCTATACACAAAACTTTATACTTCCTCGTGAAGAGGTCTATTCGCTAGATCTTTGAAATAGATCTTAGGACCTAAGCTGATCTTCGTTGAAGATCAGAAGCTATAAGTTCCATTCGGTATCAAAATCATAATACGTCTTTTCTAAATATCTCATGCATGTGCAAAGTACCTATATTATGAAAAACTCTTCAATCAATTCGAATTAATATCAATTCGTAAAAAAAGAAGTGGGTCCTATATGTTAGGAATAATGCTCAAAAGCTAATAAATTGTATTTTTGGAATTATGAATAATGTGTTATTTAATTTATTAATTCATTTAATATGGGCAGTTTATTTATTTATTATAAATGTTTTGATTAAATAAATAAAGTCCTTAGAATACTATTTATAGATTATATCTTTAGGAGTAAGGATATGAGTGACAGAATCTATAATCATAAATATATTCTAAAAGTTGTTCCCGATCATAGGATAAACTAATTGGGCGTTAGTTTATCCAGATAGATCGGATTACAGTCTACTAACCAAATTATATGAGATATCAGTTTGGGCGATTTGTCTCATATTGTTATAGTAGATGTATAAGTACTTATTGTGAATAAGTAACTGGACTTGACCACCGATACAACGAATTACATGAAATGTCAATGATTCGTTGTATCATGTAATTATGCAATTAATCCTCAAACCTGAGATATTACGATTATCTTATGATTAGGAATGTCATGATTTGTTGGTGCAGATAAGCTAGTCCTAATCATGGATTAGACAATGTATTCAGTGGTTGTGATTTATTCCGTCATGCAGAAATGTATGTGTAGATACATAAATTGTCAATTGGGTGTCCTATGCAATCTGATTAATTGAGTGACTTGAAATCCTTGGCCAAGGTAGAATAGTGGAAGTCATTTCACGAATTATTCATTAGTCACTAATTAATTGAGTATTGGCATATGGTCGAGTAAGAGAGTTTGACGACCCAATCCATGACTCTAGCTCGATTAGGATAATTGAGACAGTAGAATTTGATTGCATATAAATTACTATTTGGGTTTGCATGCTTGCACTTCATCTTTAATTGGGTAATCGCGATATACTGCTAGGTATCACTCACGATTTGTGAATTAATTAGAAAGAGTTCTAATTTGATTAATTAGTGGAATGAATTGTTCGCTACTGATTAATTATGAACCCGAGAGGTCACACATAAATAAAATTTGCAGATTAATTGGTTTAGAGAAAATATTAAATTAAATTTAGGATCGTCCTAAATATTAATTTAATTAGGCTCGTAGTAATTAGATGGTGATCTAATTATTGTGGAGCCCAAGGCTGGTAAGTTTAAGACCAGTCCACTTATGGCTTAGGTCATATATGTTCCCTATATATAGTAGTGTTCTGACAGAGAAATAGCTAGCACAATTTATCAGTCAGAAAAATATATAGGATTTTTGTAGAAAACCTAGTAGGGGTAGAAATATAATTAACAAGTGCAGATTCTGTGTGGATCAATCTTGGAGGCTTCACACGTGGGATGCATGATTCAGATTCTTCATCGAACTACCCTTCAAGAGGTAATCCTAAACTGTTAGCAGATTTAATTTAATTAGATTAAATCATTACATGATTTAGATCTGCATAATTAAACATGGACGGATACATTATTAATTTTTCGCTGCGCAATTATTTTAATTGTCATGTATATTTCCCAACACTATATGCATCTATAGGGTCTATCTTATATGAGAAGACTAATAATTGATTGAATAGTAATCCATTATACTACACCAGTACTTAGTCCAATGATGAATCTAGAAATGTTTTTCAATGTATGCAAAAATATATAATTTTTTAATTATATGAGTACATTTTATTAGGTGGGGCTAATTAATTTTTTTAACTAAAAATATTTACATATTTAATTTTTTTTATTTAAAAAATACATAGAATTTTTAAATCTTTTCTGGATCAACAAGAGTTGCAGCGCCCGCTTGCCGCCAAATAGATATGCCACTGACTGATTCTATGATTATCACTTTTGTATCTCTTTTGCAATAGGCGTATTAGGAAATGTTTCAATGGAATCCTTTTCCAATGAAAGTGTTGGGGTGAACCCAGGATTTGTTTTCAGCGAGAGCTACAACTAATAATCAAATACTCAAATATAAATATTTTTTTTCAGTGGGAGTTGAATTGATTTTTCAACCTAAAAATACTTTTAAAATTCATACATTTTGAGATAAAATATGAGTTGAGTAGGGGCTGCAGCCCCTACATATTGCCAATGGGTGAGCCGTACTAGTATGTGAGGTCCCTTCCTATTAGATGGCATGAGAGACGTTAAGCCGTTGGCAATAGTTTCCACTCTTACAAATGAACCAAATCAATTTTTGTTTGCTATGAAGATTAACACTCATAAATATCATTTTTTAACGGGTGATGGACTATTGTTTTCGATATATGACAGGTAAATTACTTGGTAAGCTTGGCAACCTGAATCTCGAAATGCTCAACCTCCGAGGAAATGACTTGTCAGGATGTATACCCTTCAAAATCTTCAACATATACACACTGAAACTCCTAGAACTTTCTGAGAATCACTTCTCAGGAAGCCTACCATCAAGTGTAGATATCGAACTTAATCTTGAAGAGATCTATCTGGGTGGTAACAAACTCAGTAGACAGATCCCAAACTTCGTTTTCAATGCTTCCAAGCTTAGTATCCTGGAATTGAGCAGCAACTCCTTTAATGGTCCTATACCAACTTCACTCGGCAATTTAAGACTACTGCGGTGGCTTCTGCTTGGAGAAAATAATTTGACAGGAGAAGTATCTACTCCGGAATTGAGGTTTGTCTCTTCATTGACAAATTGTAAGTATTTGGAGATGGTGGAACTGTCATTAAATCAGCTAAACGGCATCATTCCTGCATCAATTGGAAATCTCTCTTCTTCTCTTTATGTGTTCAACGCGTTCGGATCCGGAATCAAGGATGCCATTCCCAAAGAGATTGGAAACTTGAGTCATTTGTACAGCATCGTTTTAGACAACAATGAGTTGACAGGAAAAATCCTAGCAACACTTGGAAACATGGAATCTCTCGAACGCATATTTCTTGAACATAACAAGCTAGAAGGATATATTCCACCTGATCTTTGCAAGTTAACAAGTTTGGGGGATATTTATGTTAGTAACAATATACTCAATGGATCAATGACAGCTTGCTTAGGTGAACTGAAATCCCTAAGAAGAGTATACTTAGATTCCAATAGATTAACTTCCTCGATACCATATAACTTTTGGAACTTGATGATCTTATCGACCTAAACTTATCCTCAAACCTGTTAAGTGGCTCTCTACCAGTGGAGATTAAAAACCTGAAGGTCGTAACAGAATTAGGCTTATCATGGAATCAATTTTCAGGTGAGATCCCATGCTCGATTGGCAGTGCCCAATCACTTGTTTATCTGTCCTTGGCACATAACACATTTCATGGAGCTATTCCTCAGTCTTTGCAGAACTTGATAAGCTTGGAGTATCTTGATCTGTCTTACAACAATTTGTCTGGAATAATCCCAAAATCACTTGAGACACTCAGGTACCTTAAGTACTTCAATGTTTCTTTCAATAATTTGGACGGCGAAATTCCAACAGGTGGACCTTTCTCCAACTTTGCCGCTCTATCTTTCTAGCAAAATGATGCTTTATGTGGTGTACCTCGACTGCAAGTTCCTCCATGTAAAACCGAAACTCTCAGCTCCAAGTCGAAATAATATACTTCAATGTTTCTTTCAATAATTTGTTTGACGAAAAATTGATGATATGGATTGCTTCTTTGCAGGGAGATTCTCATCTTCTTCTCCGAACAAATTGGTGTCAACAACATCAAGTATTGAATCATCATGTAATGAATTGCTCACCCAACTCTTCAAGTTCATTGCTTCCCTAAACATTTCATCAGTTGGCTTCTTCCTCGTAAACATTTCGAGAAAAATCACCCCGAAGCTATAGACATTGGCAGTTGTGGATACTATCCCTTCAGTTCCATACTCTGTATTTGTAGAAAATATTAGTGGCTGATAATCATTGAGTCTGGAGAAGAAATGCAATTAGATGAACTTTAAATTACAACATAGTATGAAAACATCACCTGGTGAATATATCTAACTGTGGCCAATGTCTTTGTTTGGATGGTAGACTGCCCTTCATCAAAGAGTTTGGCAATACCAAAATCACTGACATGCGTAACCATATCTTCGTCTAGCAGGATATTACTAGGCTTTATATCACAATGAATTATCGGTGTTGGATATGTTGGGTATCGGCGCAGCGGAATGGTCGGGGACAAGCAGTATCACGCAGCTAAAATATGAATGAAAACAGAGAAAGTAGAGACACAAGATTTACGTGGAAAACCCTCAAACAAATCGAGGGAAAAATCACGGGCAACTAATGGAGGATTTCAATATGATGTGAGTATTTTACAATAACCTTCTCTCTAATATAAGGAGAGAACAATATCACTCTCTCAAATAATAGGAGAAACTAACTCTCACTCACAAATATAGAACAACAAAAGAGGAAGAAAAATACTCAAGAGAAAGCTTATGTTTTCTCTCTAATTTGGAATGTTTTGGTGATGCTCAAATGGTGAAGAATGAGCCTCTATTTATAGGCTCATCTTGCACAAAAAGTCTTCCCACATGTAGTGTAAAATCAACCCAAAATTGTGTGTGCCTAACTTTGCAACCAAATACTTTTTTTCATTTTCCATTGCTTTTGTTTTCTTTTGACCAAAGGCTCAAAGTGAGCTTTAACCAACTCACATTCTCCCACTTAAAGCCCACTTTGGATGATCTTCAAATCTCTCTATACTTGTCAATTCCATGTTGCTTATGTCTTTGTTAGGCCAAAGGAGGATCTACTCCAAACAAACTTGTCAACGTTGATTGGCTTTGTCATGACATATGCTAGGTTCTTGTTGGTGTGAATCTTTTGCATATTCACACTCTCTTCTTCCACTACTTCTCGAACAAAGTGATATTGAACACCTATGTGTTTCGTCCTGGAATGAAATGCTGGATTCCTTGCAATGTGCAAGGCACTCTGACTGTCACAAAACAAGGGAATTTTCTCTTGTTTGTACCCGAGCTCCTCCATTAACCGTTTAATCCAGATTGCTTCTTTACAGGCTTGTGTAGCTGCCATGTATTCAACCTCTGTTGTAGATAGGGCCACAACAGTCTGTAATTTAGATATCCAGCTTACCACGCCGCCTACTTTAAATCGTAAAGAGATTTGGTCAACCTGCAAACCAAGTTTTCTTTTCCTTTCTCAACAAAACCTTCTCATTGAAGCATGTAAATCTCTTCTTCAAGCTCACCATGAAGAAAAGCCGTCTTTATATCTAATTGTTCTAGATGTAAAGCCTAACCCAACACACATGGCCAAGACTACTCTAATAGTTGTAAGTCTTACCACAGGAGAAAATATCTCGTTGAAGTCAATTCCTTCTTTCTGAGCATATCCTTTCACCACCAGTCTTGCACGATATCGCTCCACTTGGTCATTACCATCTCGCTTGATCTTGTAGACCCATTTGTTACCAATGGCTTTCCGTCCAGGTGGTAGTGGAACAAGCTCCCACGTCTTGTTTCTATGTAGAGCTTCAATTTCTTCCTGCATTGCTGTCATCCACAGGGCAACATCGGGGCTTTTTATAGCCTCGTGAAAGGTAGATGGCTCTCCATCATTCGTTAGAAGACAGTATGCAACATTGCTCGCCATGACAAAATCAAAATGTCAAGTTGGTCTTGTTGTCTGACGCAATGAACGTCGAACTTCTGTAACCTCAGCATCATCTGGTTCTTGTTCTTCGTGCTCCGGTGCAGCTTCAAAAGAAGCATCTCCTTGTTCTGACTTATCTTCAATTTGTATTATAGTAGTCTCCTTTGAAGTGTTACTGTCATCTTCACTTTGCAGTTTATCTTCTGCAAATATCACATCTCTGCTGATGACAACCTTGTGGGCAGTGGAATCCGACAGGCGATACCCCTTCACACCATCAGCATTTCCCAAGAATACACATTTCCTAAATTTTGGATCCAGCTTTGTTCTTTCTTGGGAACCATACATCACATATGCCCGACACCCAAATATGTGCAAGGTAGAATAATTTGCGGGTTTTCCGGTCTATATTTTCATTGGTGTCTTCAACCCAATTGCAGTTGACGGTGACCGGTTTATCATGTAACAGGCAGTTCTAGCTACTTCTGTCCAAAATGATTTGGCTAGACCTACAGTTTCCAACATAGCTCTCATTCTTTCAAGAAGAGTTCTATTCATCTGCTCTGCTATACCATTTTGCTGAGGTGTATGTGCAACAGTAAATTGCCTCTGAATACCCTTTTGCTTGCAAAATACCAGGAAACTCCCGTTAGTGTATTCTCATCCATTGCCTGTCCTTAAACACTTGATCTTTTTCCTAGATTCAAGTTCCACCAGCGCTTTGAATGTTTTGAATATTGGAAACACATCTGACTTGTTCTTGATTGAATACACCCACAGTCTCCTAGAGTAATCATCAATAAATGATACAAAGTATTTGGCTCCTCCTAGGGACAAAACTGGTGATTCCCAAACGTCTGAATGGATCAAGTCTAGAATGTGTTTGCTTCTGGTAGTAGATTTTTCAAATTTCAATCTATGCTGCTTACTGGTAACACAGTGCTCACAGAAAGGTAAGTTTACCGTCTTGAGCCCGGGTAGGAGATTACGTTCAACTAGAATCTTCAAGCCTCATTCTGTCATGTGGCCCAATCTGCGATGCCATATTATAGTTGATTCTTCTTGACCGGCCGATGCAACTGATACATCTGCCTCCTGCAACGTATCTCCCAAAAGTATGTATAGATTTACCCTAATCTTTTCTGCCTTGATCACCACAAGCACTTCTTTGACGACCTTCATGATCTCATCCTCGATATGGGTCTTGCAACCAAGGTCATCCAATTGTCCAATGGACAATAGGTTCTTCTTCAAGCCCTTCACTTGTCGTACCCCTTGAATGGTGCGAATGGTACCATCATACATTTTAATTTTGACGATACCGATACCAGCAATCTCTAAGGTGTGATCATTACTCATGTACACAGATCCTCCAGAGGCAGGTTCATAGGTGTGGAACCATTCTCTACGAGAGGTCATATGCCATGTTACTCCCGAATCCATTATCCAAGCATCAGTGAGATCATTTCTGCCTTTTAATACAGTTACTGCTTCGTTGTATAAAATATCTCAATCATCTGGTGCAGTCGCCACACATCCCTAAGAATTTGTCACCTCGGGATTCTTTTTGTTGCTCCAACAATCCTTCTTGAAGTGCCCTTTCTTGCCACAGTTGTAGCATTTGATATTCTTTCTACTCATTGATTTCTATCTACCATGGTTGTTACTCCCACTAGAGCCACGTTCCGTTGATCTACCTCTCACCATTGATAATGCCGCTGCTTGTTGTGAACTTTCGATTCTGTCTTCCTTACTTTTGCGCCTAGATTCCTCTTCCAGAACAATGGCTGCAACATCATCAAAGATAAAAAAATCTGAAAGAACATTGTTAGTGTAACTAATGATGAGTTAATCATATGAATCAGGTATACTTTGAAGTAGAATTTCTGCACGTTCAAGCTCCGCTATTTTATGCCCAATTGTAGTCAACTGAGAGAATAGAGTATTTAAGGTATTGATATGATTTGTCACCGATGTGGACTTACTCATCCGAAGGGTGTAGAGTCTCCTCTTCAAGAAAATCTTGTTGTGAAGTGACTTGACCTCATACAGTTTGGTCAGCGCATCGCAAATTTCTTTCCTTGACTTATTTTCCTCAACGCTTGACAATACCGAATCTGCCAATGCCAGGTGCAGATTAGCCATAGCGTTGTCATCCATCTCTTTCCACTTGTCATCTGTTATCTCCGCTGGTCTGTCTCCAATTGCTGTCAAGCAATTCTCCTTTCTCAAGATTGCCTTCTTCTTCATTTTCCATAGGAAAAAATTTCTTCCGTTGAACTTCTCGATTTCAAATTTTGCTGCCATAGTATTAACGACGATCTACTTCGTAACTTGAACCGGCTCCCACTATTTTACTGTGAATAGTACTATTTACATTAATAGTATCATATACGTGAATAGTACCAAAACCGTATACGAAAATAGTACTATACCGTATATGTGAATAATAACCGTGAACAGTAATCCCATATGTATACCAGTGACCCGTAACTAATGGCTCTGATACCACTGTTGGGTATCGATGCAGCGGAATGGTCGGGGACAAGTAGTATCACGCAGCTAAAATATGAATGAGAACAGAGAAAGTAGATACACAAGATATACGTGGAAAACCCTCAAACAAATTGAGGGAAAAACCACGGGCAACTAATGGAAGATTTCAATATAATGTGGAGTATTTTACAATAACCTTCTCTCTAATATAAGGAGAGAACAATATCACTCTCTCAAATAATAGGAGAAACTAACTCTCACTCACAAATATAGAACAACAAAAGAGGAAGAAAAATACTCAAGAGAAAGCTTATGTTTTCTCTCTAATTTGGAATGTTTTGGTGATGCTCAAATGGTGAAGAATGAGCTTCTATTTATAGGCTCATCTTGCACAAAAAGTCTTTCCACATGTAGTGTGAAATCAACCCAAAATTGTGTATGCCTAACTTTGCAACCAAATATTTTTCTTCATTTTATATTGCTTTTTGTTTTCTTTTGACCAAAGGCTCAAAGTGAGCTTTAACCAAATCACAGGATAACCATGATGGAGATATTCCAGCGCTAATGAAACATATATCGCAATGTCTAACCGCTGTAGCATGTCCAGAAAATAGTTGTGAGAATATAACCACTTCTCCAAGCTGCCATTAGGCATGTATTCTAGTACCAGGGCTCTGAAATCTGAGTTACTGCAACAGCTGATGATTCTAACTAAATTTCGAAGACGTACACTGCGTAATACTTCACATTCAGCAACAAAACTCTTGTTTCCTTCTTCGAACTGCAAGTGAAAAACTTTTACTGCGACATTTAACCCATCAAAAAATGTCCCTCTATATACTATACCGAAACCACCAGTTCCAAGTAAGTTGGTTTCACTAAAGGCATCTATTGCTTGTACAAGTTCTTGATATGACACCTCTTTCAATGTAGAAGGTAGTGAAAATGGATTATGTAGTGGCTTAACTGAGCGTTTTTGTTTTCTTATCAAAAGAAATACAATCAATAAAAGGATAGCAAAAAGAAGATGAGGTATGATATATTTCATTAGTGAAGAAACACTTTTCGACCTGGAGCTGAGAGTTTTGGTTTTACATGGAGGAACTCGCAGTCAGGGTACGCCACATGTGTAAGAAAGATCGAGCAGTAAAGTTGGAGAAAGGTCCAGCTGTTGGAATTTCGCCGTCCAAATTATTGAAAGAAACATTGAAGTATTTGAGGTACCTGAGTGTCTCAAGTGATTTTGGGATTATTCCAGACAAATTGTTGTAGGACAGATCAAGATACTCCAAGCTTATCAAGTTGTGCAAGGACTGAGGAATAGCTCCATGAAATGTGTTATGTGCCAAGGACAAATTAACAAGTGATTAGGCACTGCCAATCGAGCATGGGATCTCACCTGAAAATTGATTCCATGATGAGCCTAATTCTGTTACGACCGTCAGGTTTTTAATCTCCACTGGTAGAGAACCACTTAACAGGTTTGAGGATAAGTTTAGGCCGATAAGATCATCAAATTCCAGAAGTTATATGGTATCGAGGAAGTTAATCTATTGGAATCTAAGTATACTCTTCTCAGGGATTTCAGTTCACCTAAGCAAGCTGGCATTGATCCATTAAGCATATTGTTACTAACATAAATATCCCCCAAATTTGTTGACTTGCAAAGATCAGGTGGAATATATCCTTCCAGCTTGTTATGTTCAAGAAATATGTGTTCAAGAGATTCCATGTTTCCAAGTGTTGCTGGGATTTTTCCTGTCAACTAATTGTTGTCGAAATAGATGCCTTGCAAGCTACTCAAGTTTCCAATCTCTATGGGAATGGCACCCTTGATTTTGGATCCAAATGCTTTGAACAGCTGAAGAGAAGAAGAGAGATTTCCAATTGATGCTGGAATGATGCCATCTAGTTGATTTAATGACACTTCCACCAACTCCAAATGCTTGCAATTTGTTAAAGAAGAGATGAATCTCAATTCAGGAGTAGAAGTTTCTGCTGTCAAATTATTTTCTCCAAGAAAAAGCCGAAGAAGTAATCTTAAATTGCCAAGTGTTGTTGGTATAGGACCATGAAAGGAATTGCTATTCATGTCAAGGATAGTAAGCTTGGAAGCATTAGAAACAAAGTTTGGGATCAGTCCACTGAGTTTGTTATCACCTAGATAAAGCTTTTCAAGGTCAGGAAGCCCGATATCCAAACTTGATGGTAGGAATCCTGAGAAGTGATTTCCCCTCAGGTCTATGAATTTGAGTGTGGATATGTTGAAGATTTTGAAGGGTATACGTCCAGAGAGATCATTTCCTTCGAGGATGAGTTCATCAAGATTCAGGTTGCCAACCTCAGCAGGTAATTCACCTGCCATATATTGAAAGCATAATTCCTTCATGTATATTTATGCATATAAGCATTATGGAGAACCAAAAATGAGTTGGCTCAATTGTGAAAGGATTTCTTTGATACATTTCCGATTCCATTTTAATCTAATAAGACGATCTTCAAATGTGTAATTGAAAATTGCACAGCCTTAAAAAATGGTTTTCTTGTGAAAATCTTTTCAAAACTTAAGACAATTGTAATATTGAAGTGTTGCACTAAATAAATAATTGGAGCAAAATTGGTGATACTTAATTACCTGTCAAACGATTGAAATCAAGATACAGATATTTGAGCATAGTCAGATTCCCAACCTTCCTAGATATGCCACCAGTGAGAATATTATCTGTCAAGGATAGCGTTTGAAGCCTTGTGCATTCCCATATATCAGAAGTGTCGAATTTACTAAACATTAGTAAAGAAGATAATGAGCAAATGAGAAGAAGAAGATGATTTCTTGTGTGTTTCTTTGCAATGTTTACAACTGCCTTATATAGGCTGAGTAAGGCTACTTTACATCATTATAATATGTCATTGTATCTAACATATGCCTAACATATGCTTAACTATCTAACATATGCCTAACTATCTAACATATGCCTAAATATCCACTAACACCCCCCCACTTAAACTCAAGGAGGTGTGAAGGATACCAACTTGAGTTTGGAAATCAAGTCTTGAAGGTGAGATGGAGGATGTACTTTAGTGAAGATATCAGCAAGTTGATCAGCAGAGGGAGTAAAACGAAGTTGCGTAGTGCTTTGTGTGACGTGCTGACGAATGAAGTAACAGTCACATTCAATGTGACGAGTTCGCTCATGAAATACATCATTATGGGCTATTTGGATAACACTATGATTATCACAATAGAGGACAGTACCAGGAGGCTGCGATGCACCTAGATCACTGAGTAACCATCGAAGCCAGATTACTTCTTGGGTAGTATCTGCAAGTGCCTGATATTCTGCTTCAGTACTAGAACAAGCAACAACAGTTTTCTTTTTGCTCCGCCATGAAATGAGGGAATCACCAAGTAGAAAGTAATACCCAGTAGTAGAACGACGATCTGTGGGATCACCAGCCCAATCTGCATCTGAATAACCACGAAGAACTAGAGAGGAGCTGTCAGAGAAGAATAAACCATGAAATAGAGTGCCTTTGACATATCGGAGAATGCGAAGAACAGTTGTATGGTGAGAAGAACGAGGCTCAGACATAAATTGACTCACCGTATGAATAGCATAAGAGATATCAGGTCGAGTAACTGTAAGATAGATAAGACTACCAACCAACTGACGGTGGAGGGAAGCATCACTGAGAGGTGTTCCATCCATAGGAGTGAGTCGTATGTTGGGATCAAGAGGGGTAGATGCGGTTTTACTATCAGTGAGTCCAGCACGAGTGAGAAGATCGGAAGAATACTTGGCCTGAGAAAGGTAATAGCCATTTGTATGGGAAGAAACTTCAATGCCCAAAAAGTAGCTGAGAGTACCAAGATCTTTCATTTCAAAATGTTGGTCAAGAAACTGCTTGAGATTAGAAATACCAACCAAATCATTGCCAATAATAATCATGTCATCTATGTAAAGTAGTAACACAACAATACCAGAGATAGAGTGACGAATAAAAAGAGCAGAATCATGGTTGCTCCAAGTAAAACCAACCCCCACAATAACAGAGCTGAATTTGGAGACCCATGCACGAGGAGCTTGTTTAAGACCATAAAGTGCACGACAAAGTTTACACACTTTGTGAGAAGGATGATCATACCCTGGAGGAGGCTTCATGAAGACTTCTTCATCAAGATTACCATTTAGAAAAGCATTTTTGACATCTATCTGAAACAACTTCCATTGTCGCATTGCAGCTACGGCAATAAGAGTTCGAACAGTGGTGAGACGAGCAACTAGTGCAAATGTTTCTTCATAGTCAATGCCATATTCTTGAGTGAACCCTTTTGCCACGAGACGAGCCTTGTACCGTTCTATACAGCCATCAGATTTTGTCTTGATCTAGTAAACCCATTTGCATCCCATAGCATTCTTTCCAGGAGGAAGATCGACTAAGTCCTAAGTATGTTTGTCTTCTAAGGCCTTCAGTTCATCTGCCATAGCTTGCTGCCAAAGAGGATCACAACTTGCCTCTCGGTATGTTTGAGGTTCATGTAGTGAGAGAATAGTAGAAAAACAATGATAATCAAAAAGATGAGAGGGAATGGACCTTACTCGTGTAGAATGACGTACAGGTAGGTCAGTGGAGATTGAGGTAGAAATGGACTCAGAGTGAGGTGTAGGACCACTGTCCAGAACCGATGACTCGGGAGAGGCCGTATCAGTTGTTGAGGAAGTACTTGGACTTGTATTTGTACCTGTGTCACTGTCATCATTAGGAAATAAAGGAAGAGAACAATTGGTGAAGAGTGGTGCAGTTTGAGTATGGGGAATGGAAAAATGAAGAAATTGAAGCAAACATCTTATTTTTCTAAAAAATCACATGGCGAGAAATACGAAGTCATTTAGAGATATGATCCCAACAACGATAACCCTTATGTTCAATGTCATAACCTAAGAAGCAATACAATCGAGCTCGTAGTTCGAGTTTGGTACGTTCATGTGGAGGAAGTAGTACAAAACATGTACTTCCAAAGACTCGAAGATGCTCATAGATAGGTGGAGATCTATAAAGACGTTCGTAGGGAAGGAGATCACCAATAGCAGGAGATGGTAAACGATTAATGGTGTAAACAGCAGTGAGTACAGCTTCTCCCCAAAATCGTTCAGAACAAGAGGCAGAAATAAGGAATGTGCGAGTGATATCAAGAATATGTCTGTGTTTACGCTCAGCACGCCCATTTTGTTGAGAGGTGTATGGACATAAGCGTTGAAAAATAGTACCGTGTTGATGAAGAAGGTCAAGGATACTAGACTCCTTGTATTCCATGGCATTATCAGTACGGAGGATTTTAATCCGTTGTGAAAATTGGGTAAAAATCATGGCAGTGTATTCAGAGTAGATGCGAAGAAAGTCAGATCGAGCATGCATAAGATGTAGCCATGTAAATCTAGAATAATCATCTACAAAAATCACAAAGTATTTAGATCTGCCCATTGTAGGAGTAGGAGAAGGTCCCCAAATATCAGAGTGAATTAAATCAAAGCAGGCAGAAGATTCAGAATCACTTTTATTAAAGGATAAAGCAGGTTGTTTGCCAAGTTGACAAGGGAGACAATCAAACTTTTCAATTGACACTTTTCCTAATGAACCTGCAGAAACTAGAGGTTGAAGTTTTCCCAATGAGGCATGTCCTAATCGAGAATGCCAAAGATAAAGTGAGGAAGGTGTTGATGAGGAGATGACTGGAGCAGCGGTGTGAAGGTGTGATAGAAGATGTAGACTCATGAGTTCAAAGAGTCTTCCAACCTTACGGCCTATCCCAAGAATCTGTCCGGTACTGGGGTCCTGTACACGACAACCAGAATTAGAAAAAGTGACAACGAGACCAAGATCACATAATTGACCAATAGAGATAAGGCTAAGAGTAAGTTTAGGAACAAGATAAGTGTTTGGAAGTGATGCAGAAGAAGTAGAAATTGTTCTTATATGACTAACATGCATAGAGTTTCCATCAGCTGTATAAATAGAGGGTTTACGGGAAATAGGCACTATTTTGTTTGTCAAACTTGAAGAGTCGGCAGTCATATGATTTGAACAAGCAGAGTCAAAGTACCAAGTAGACTTACCAACCGTGGTAGACAATGCAATGGAAGAAGAATGACTAGATTGAGCCAAAACCTGCTTAAGAACTTCTTGAAGATCTATAAGTGACATAGATGAGGTCGACGGGTCAATGGTAGTATCAGTGGCAATAATTGAGGACCCATCTTCAGTAGTGACAGCAGCAGAGTGTGAAGCGGTCATTGGATATGGACCCTTAGGAGTAACACCTTTGGAATTGTTTCCACGAGAAGTCCTGTTAGGATTGCGATAACAATCACTTTGGAAGTGATTAGGTCCAGTTTTCTTGCAAAATGTGCAAGTCCTGGTGGGACAATTGATTAGTGTATGACCATATTTATGGCAATATTTGCAGTATTGTTGAGCATATGGCAAAGAGACTTGGCCTTTCGGTGCATAATTCGATGTCGCAAGTACCATATCAGAAGATCGATGCTTATTTCGAGACTAAAGTCGAGTTTCCTCGGAAAGAAGTTCTTGAACTGCTTGCTCTAGTGTTGGAAAAGGATTTCGATGAAGTAAGGAGGCACAAACAGGTTCAAAGTCATCGCGGAGGGCCATAAGAAAGTGAACAAGTCGACTTTTATCTCTCTAAACAACAAATTGTTTCGTATCCTCAGTACATTTCCAAGTAGGTTCGGAGGATGTAAGTTGATCCCAGATAGCATACATTTGCGATAAGAAGTTGTTGATTGATTGACCAATCTCTTGGTGCATGGAGTGAAGACTGATGGCAAGTTGATATTGATGAGCTCCATCTGCAGCAGTATACCTTTGTGCGAGAAAATCCCAAACCTCTTTGGCCGTACAAAAACGTCCAAACTGAAGACTTATGGAGGTAATACAAGTATTGCGAAACCAAGTGATAATTTGATGGTTTTTGCTATCCCATTCTTCAAGTCGTTCAGCATACTTATCATCAGATTCGCCAGTTGTTTTCTCAGGTTCTTGAGCATCCCCAGTAAGTAATCTCCATAATTTACGACCTCGAAGAAAGCTAGTCATGGCGTGGGCCCAAGGTACGTAATTGGTTCCATCAAATATGATATTAATAGGTTGAGGAACATTTGAATGATCCATTTTGTAGACAAAACTGGTATTTTGAGTTGAAATTTTGAAAAACGGAATGCAAAAATGAAATCGGGACGTCAAAAAACCTTAAGAATGATCTTGTCAATTTTTTTTTTTTTTTTTAGCTGACGTGGCGATTTGCTGACCTGTGATGACTGGACTGACAATTGACTAACAGATCTTGCTGACGTGGCAAATGATGTCAGCAAGGCCTTGTTTGGTGTGCTGAAATGCTGGAAAATGTTCCAACAGCGCAGTGTTCTTTTGACGGAAGGTGGAGGTGCGTCCGATGTCGGAATTTTACGTTTTTGGTATCGTTAGAATCCTCTCGACGAGTAGAACGTTCTGGTGTGGCGTGTGTTACTGTTCACGATGTGTACAGTAGTGAATAGTGACGAACAGTTGGTGGTGGTGGTGGTGTTTGATCTGAATTGATATCAATGGTGTAAGCAATGCAAAATATAAGATATGTGAGTTTTGTATTGTGAAATGACAGTGACACAAGCTACCAGAATGGTAGCTCTGATACCATGTCGAATTTACTAAACATTAGTAAAGAAGATAATGAGCAAATGAGAAGAAGGTGATTTCTTGTGTGTTTCTTTGCAATGTTTACAACTGCCTTATATAGGCTGAGTAAGGCTACTTTACATCATTATAATATGCCATTGTATCTAACATATGCCTAACATATTCCTAACGATCTAACATATGCCTAACATATGCCTAACTATCTAACATATGCCTAACTATCCACTAACAAGAAGGAATTTGGCCAGTTAACTTATTGGAAGAAAGATCGAGCTTTTCAAGGACAGAGAGACTATAGTTCACGTCCATTGGGAGGCTCCCGGACAGGCTGTTGTTAGCCAAGTCAATTATTCTCAGGGAGGACATGTTGTAGAGAAATAATGGAATTTGCCCGGATACATTTCCACTTCTTAAGCTTAGCACCTCCAGCTGTGTTAGATTCCCTATTTCCAGTGAAATTCCACCTGCGAAATTGATGAAAGCAAGAGATTACTAGTTTCATTTGAATGTACTGCTTTTTTGTCCTATATTACTCGACTAGAGCACGATTAACCTCTCAAAGAAGATATGATCTTTTCATGTGATCTTTACCAATTTTTTCTTTGGTAGTGTATACTCCGTTTTTTCATTGACGTACATATATTATGCAGGGATCACAAAGTGGTGGCATCACACATTAAGCGATGTTAAGCTGATGACCATCTTTGAATTGTTTGCGCAGCTAGTTCACTTGGAAATGGCTACATATTTGTTTAGAACTTAGCCTGTTCTGGATGAAATAGGTGCATAAAATCATCCACTATATAAGCTGAATAATCACATCATGGAAATTTAGCAATGAGATTAACCCGAAGCCATGACAGTGAACCACGAGGTCATAGATTGATTCCTTTTCCAAATTTTCTGTCAATATACACTTGTACTGTAATGCCCCAATTTTTGAACTCATTGATTACCCTAATTAATTTTGTGTGAACTAAGTTGTGCTTCGGTAGGACCAGATTGGACTTGTTGGTTGAGGACTAATTGAGCAAGAGAAGAAAAGGTTTTTTTGATAATACTTTCCAACCAGGAAAATAAGGCTCACCCTAGACTATTTAATGTCTCTTTCAGTCTATGAGTAGGGTAAAACCTATCAATATTTCAACAGCCCCACGGAAGAGAGAGGGGAGAATTCCTACGAAAATCAATAGTCACAAGCATTAGTTTTGAATGTTTGGGTTTTTCTCAGTATTTGACTTGTGTGGGTAAGTATTTTGTGTTCTTTAATTTATGGTGTAGGAATCAAATATAGACCATTATAAAGTACAACTATGGGTACTTGTATAGAATATTTGTGATATGAACATCTTGAAGTTTAGATTTAATTCGTCGAATAGGTAAATTGGTTGATTCCTTTCGAAATTTCCTATAATGATATTGTACATATTGTACATATGAATTTCAAGCTTTAGAATGTATGATTTATGAATATTATGCACATGGAACGTGGATTAGATATTGGGTAGGAATCTTGACATAAACACATAATAGATTTTCACGAAAAAGGCTTGTATATTCTTTGATTTGACAAAAGTTGCATATTTCTAACTCTTGAAAGAGAAGGATTTTGTTGACCAAAAAAAAAAAGAGAAGGATTTTGGCATGGTTCGTAAACAATGTTGCATCAGAAAAATATAATAAATAAAAAATAAAGTTGGAAAAGTAATTTTATGGAATAGTAACCTAGGTACTGTTCACAGTGAATAGTTATCTGGGGTACACTTCATCGTGAACAGAAACTCATTAAAAAAAATATTTATGGAATATTTTTATTTAAGTTATAGTTTTGCTTTTGTTCCTAAGAAAAAAAAAAAGAAAACAAAAACATTTAAATGCCCTTTTTAGTTTGGGCAAAATATCAACCAAATTTCATATTACATGTTTTTGCATATCTTGTATCCTAACTTAGATTAATGATTCTTATGATGTCTTACTGTGTGTTGTTATATTGGTTTAAAAGTATTAAATGATTTTGAAAACTCAAAATAAAATCTTGGGGCAAAAGTATTTGCATAATTTCAAAGTATGATGCATTATGAAAATATTTTCCATGAGAATTGTTTCATACATTATTCGATTACTGCATGCATATATGAAATATTTGAAACTCGAGACTCTGAAGGGCTGTGAAACTATGATCCTTATTGGCAGGGAATAAACGCCAATAATTTTGACATTTGATTATCGAATACATATGAAATATTTGAAACTAAGCAATTTGGAAGGGCAGTGAAATTTTGACCCTTGTTGGCTGGAGATAAATGTCGATATTTTGATTCTATGGAGGAGGATAAATGCCAATAATTTGGACTCTATGGCATACTTTTGACTCTATGGCAGAGAAAAAATGCCAATAGGACTCTCTAGCGGAGGATAAAAACCTACTTAGACTTGTGCATTGATTCGTTTAACTATGATCTCTTGGCATATGAATTTAGTTTGGCATGGACTTTTATAACTCTAAGCGTGAACTATTATGATTTCACATGAGTTTCATTGTTTTCAAATCTATGATATTTATGTACTATAATGATATGATTATTTGACATACAAGAATATTTTTAATGGTCTCAAGAGGTTTTCTTTGGGATTAGCACTTACTGATATTTGTGTCTCATTTTTGTAAAAACATGAATTTCTTTGCTGAGGGATAGACCTTGGCTATTGCTTGTGATAGAGGTCACTTTGACGGGAGATTGAATGAGCAATTTAGATTCTTAGTTATGACATGTACAACTCACTAAATCTTACGCATGCAGATGAAGATGAAGACCATACCCTTGAAGATATTTCCTCCAATGTGCAAGTCCTGAAGCATGGTCACCTTACCGATTTCTCTCGGTATGCTGCCATTAAATTGATTGAAGGACAATGACAAACGCTGGAGATTTCTACACCTGTACAAATTGAACGGAATTGGGACAGAAAATCCATTTGAAGAGAGGTGAAGTCCACCAAGTGCCGAAAGATGATCACACATATCCATTGGCAGGCTACCAGACAGGCTATTAGCCGTGAGATCAATAGATTCTAAAGAAGATATGTAGAAGAGACTAGGCGGTATGGAGCCGGTGAGCTGGTTATCACTTAGTTGGAGTACTATAAGGCTCGACAGATTACTTATTTCTGGTGAAATATATCCATTTAGAAAATTACCCGCCATGCTCAGTGTTTCCAGCTTTGAGATATTGCCTAAAGAAGCTGGAATTGAACCTGTAAAATTATTCTCATGCAGAAGCAAACTCTGAAGTTCTGGCAAGCGTCCAAGCCATGGTGGTATCTCTCCAATCAGGTTGTTGAATCCCACATTTATGACCTTTAACTGATGCAGATGAACCAACTCATTTGGTAAGAAGCCACTGCCCACTGAAATTGTTAGAGCTAATATCTAGTGATGTGAGGAATGTGAGGTTTCCAAGATGAGGAGCAATGGTGCCCTGGAGACCAAAATCAGACAGATTCAAGGCTCTGACCCTGTGGTGAAGCATACCACAAGATACACCAATCCAGTTGCAAACTGAGCTAGTTGTAGATCAGTTTTTTGACAAGAAATTATAAGGGTATGAAGTGATATGGCTTTTGAAAGCAAGGAGAGCAGTTTGATCAGTGGTCATGTTACGAACAGACATGGCTAAGCAAACTGTTAGGCAGTTGAGCAACCATATTGCACAAGCCGCAGAGAAACAATTAGACCACCCCATACCTGTATAATATGAAGATAAATTTGACAATATAAGTAGTGCATATAATTTTTTGTTTGTCAAAGTACTGACAGATATATGCTGATAATTTTATTGTGACATTTATTGGGAAGACAAGACAGAAAACTAATACTAGGAGAGGTGAAGGAGTATTTACCAAATTATATCTTATTTTACTAGGTGGAACTCACAAAATAATTTATGTTATATGTGATTTTTTGTTCAAAAAATAATTGGTGTCCACAACCCAATTGATTTTAATTTTCAAAATCACATAGTTTCTATGGGTTTATTTTGTGTAGCATTGGCCTCACAAAGTAATTCAAATTATATGTCTGTTTTAGTCTAAAAATAAATTAGGCCCCACAACTCAATTAATTTTTTATTTTCAAAATGACAGTTTCTATATATCATTATATCCTTACTTAACCAACTCACGAGATATAGACTGAATTAGCCATCATCCGCTAATATAAGATGGGAACATCACTTAACCAACTCACGAGATATAGACTGAATTAGCCATCATCCGCTAATATAAGATGGGAACACGCCAACTTCCCTTCGCCTAGCCTAATGGCTGAATTTGAATCAAAATTCAGAAAGTACAGTGGCCCGACTCAAAACTTGTACTAGGTAAGTCAAGACAAAGTTTCAGAAGAAGAGGAGAGTCGAACTCACATTGCACGGTTGGACGACTTTCGCACTTACCAAGTGGGATGACCCTTCAATAAAATATAATCTCTTTGTAAGGAATTTGAAGGAAAAAGTAAAAATATATCAAACATTGAAGTTATGGATGAATTTAACTTTTGATGGGGGTCTTCACTGACCCCATGAAATCCTTTCAACATTTCGTAGGTATCAAAGAAATTGCTCAGTTAACCCAACTCTTAAATAGACTTTCATGGACTTAAGCAAGTGTAAAGAGATGATGCCACCGTTGATTATGTTTTGCTTGGGTGTGCCTACTTCTTGGTTTTGAACTTTATAAGAAAATATACTTTGTATGTTCTCTTGCATCTCATTTTGTTTTTCTTCTTCTCTAACTTTTTTATGTTTCTTTTGTTTCTTCTTCTTTTGTTTTTACTAATTTATTTTCGGGATCTAAGAAAATGGAGATAATTTATTGCAATCTTCACTTATATTTTAGATCCCCATATCGATATTAAATAAATCATTGAAAGAAAATTAAAATATTATTTCTTGAGTTGGTTTTTGTTATCCAAGCGGGAATATATATATATATATATATATATATATATATATATATATATATATTTAACAATTTAGATATTCACTTGTAGGATATTTTCAATCTAATGTTTAATTATATTAAGATTTTCACTAAAATTGGCAACACTATTAATTTTTTCCTTCAAAAAAAAAAGTTAACTAGGGACTCTAGTATCTGGACAAATGGAGGATTGATCCTTATTTCAAAATATTGTATAAAATAACCTATATTTTAAAGAATACACCAACAAAAAAAAGAGATAAAAAAAATTATCATATTGTATTATACCTATTACAAAGATTTTTGGATCCTTTTATAAAATATCTGACGGCCAAGTTAGCAATTTTTTTTACCCCATCTCTTGTTCTTATTTTAAGGTTTGACTTTCAATCTACTACTTCGATTGTTCTTTTTTTTTTTTTTTAAATCCTATCAAATGAAGATGTCTGGTTGGATAGCAACGATAAATAATATACAATTGGCAACATAAACTATCATAAGGCTTATTAGATGAAGCGTTGTTAATGAGAATGCTTCATCTGTTAAATTCGAGTTTTTAATACGAAGTAGACATGCCGATAAGCAAGTCTACCGACTTGTCATAATCTCTTTTAAATCGATTACATGGACTCATGTCTAGAAAATGCTTGGAAGAGGCGGGGCTCTTTATAATAATGAAACTGACATAGTATGATTCTAAATAATTTAGTAAGAGTCATTGAGTTCGGTAAATATGGAGAAAGTATATATTAATTCAGGAGTTACCATCAACGATGACTCTAGAACAGAGAAAAATATAAAGACTATATGTTAAAATTTTGATATTTAGAAATACAATATGGGAGTGTCCATTTATAGTCCTCATAACTTGTGACCAATAATAATTCAATAAGGAAACTTGAAATCTAGAGTAATATGGATACGGAATAATAATGCCTAAGTCTAGACTATTGTCTAAACTAGTACCATAAAATAAGGAATAATATTGAAACCTAAAATATATTTCAACAGCCCCCTCAAACTCAAGTATGGTGAATTTGGAACAACTTGAGTTTGATAACTGATAATTGTTGAGGCATCTTTAAGGCATTGATCAAAGAACATTCGTTTGGAGTTAGAATCAAACCAAAACGGAATCAAAGGACCATGATTGAAGGCACAAAACGACGATGACAACTGGACACTCGCTACACCGAGACAAGGGACAATTGAGGAAGAAAATATCGTCTTCTTACAACATTAGAAAAAGAAGGTACAATTAGGACCACGGTTGAAGGCATACAATAACAACAACAATCGCACGCTCAGATGCCTAGAAAAAGGACGGTTGAGGAAGAAAGAACGTCTTCTTAACACATAAGGAGAAAGAAGGTACAATTAAGGAACCACAACTAAAGGCACACAATGACGACGGCTACAGGACACTCGGATACTTGGACATTCAACAGTTGCAGCAATGGTAGTGGTAATAACAAGATAACAATGATACATGCTACCAGTATGGTAGCTCTGATACCATATTAAAAAAAAATAGAAAATATGGAGAAAATAGATATTGATTTAGAAGCCAACACCAATGATGGCTCTAGAACAGAGAAAAATATAATAAATACATGTTGGAATCTTGACATTAAAAAATACAATATCATAGTGTCTATTTATAATTATAGGCCTCATAACTTATGATCAAGAATAAGAAATAGACTAATTAAAAATATAATTTAATAAAAAAACCTGAAATCTAATCTAATAAATAAACAAAATAATAATGCCTAAATCTAAACTATTGTCTAAACTAGTACTATAAAATAAGGAATAACATTGAAACCTAAAATATATTTCAACAAGTCTGGTTGACAACCCCTCTTGTCTACATATAAAGATGAATTTTTCTTTACTTAACTATGTCATAGTCCACTTCCGAAGATTGTGGGCCATTGAGGACCAGAATAGATTTATGCATAATATTATGGTTTTATGACCAAGATCTAATCGCTTATAATATTATGATGTTATGAGATGATTCTTACTCATTGTGAACGAGAAATATTCAGGTTTTTTCTAAATTTTTTAGATCAAGTAATATTGAGATTAATTTATTAAATATAATTTTTAATAATAACTTACATGTCAATGAAGAAAATAAAAGTAGATGTTAAAAGAGGTCAACATGTAAATTACAAATTGTGTTTCATGTCTTCGGTTCGAGTTTCAAAATTTTAAAACAACTTTAATGAGAATCATGAAATATGAGAATTACATTGTGAAAACAGAAAAATGTCATATACTAATTAAAGTAAAAAACATTATAATAAATATGCAAGATGGGAAATGCATATTCCTACCTCCCACCCTATCCCGCACAAGAAATAAACATTGGTCCTCACCACTTGTATGGTTTTCCATTCTCATCCCAATAAATTTCTGTTAATGGATAATATCTAGTTTGAGATAGGAGCAAAACGAGTACTTATGAATAATATCTAGTTTCATTCCTTAGGGTCTGTTTAGATTGAGGGATTTGAGAGGAAATGATAGAATTTTGAAAGTAATCATTTCTCTTATTTCTATTGGAGGGATTTAGTGTCGTTTAGGGTGATTTGAATTAATTTATTCAATAATGTCTATATTGCATTCTTAGTTTTATAAAATTATAATTACAAATATTACACTTGTACCTTTAAAAAAAGATAAAAATGTTAACTTGTTTATAAAACTTATCATTTCCTTTCATTTCTTTTCGAATCCAAACAAAGAATATATATAATCATTTATGGATCAAACTTTATAATTTTACTCAATCCAAACAAGAAAAGAAAACAAACAGTTGATTATTGATTTTGGATATACAAAGGCAAATCAACATATGACTAAAGGGAAACATATTGCATTAGTGTGGATTGATGGATCCATCTATCTTACGATTCATCATTATAAGAGAGGATTTATGTAAGTTTGGATTGATATAATAATTTCCCACAACTAAAACTTACATCCGAAGCAAGATTTTTTATATGCTATACCGCTGGACACTAGCCTTTTCAAAAGGTTCAAGCAGGCTAGCAGCTGTGTGATTTTGTACGTGAATATGAAGTAACAACTAACTAATAAATGCTGGAACAAGAGGGCCTCAGTTTTTTATAATGAAAATTACATGTGGTCCTTACTTTTGAAGAACGCTGAGAATATATACTTTTTCTATATAAAAAAATTATAAATTTTTAAATCATTTAATAAAATCTTAGACTACTCTATTTGATACCAATTGATTTTAAGTTAGAATCCCAGATTCTTAACATCGTATCAGAACTAAGCCTATAGTCTAGTCTCATTCATCTTTCGCGTGCGACTGCGTGTGCATAGTCCACGCACTTTTAATCTTTCACATGTGTTATCTACTACATATGTGTTCAATCTTCTATGTGTGACTCATCTTAAAATAAGGTCCATGCGTGACCCCTCTCAAATCAGGTCACACGTGAGGGGAAGTGTTAGAATATGCACTCAAAAAATTCGATCTACATATATTCAATATTTCAAGTGTGACCATATTAAAATAAGGTCCACGCGTGTTCAATCTTTCACGTGTAACCCCTCTCAAATTAGGTCACACGTGAGGGAGAGTGTTAGAATATGCACTTATCCCACATAGAAAAATCATAAACTCTTACACCACTTAATAAGATTTTGAACTACTCTACTTGATATCAATTGATTTTAAGTTGGAACCCTAGATTCTTAAGAAGAACACAGTGCCGCAATTAAATGTGGTGGTGTTGTCTGGTAGATATTAGATATATGTGTTCTTTTTCTTTTCTTTTGTTTTTTTCGTTTTGGTCATTGTACTTATATCTACTCAAAACATTGGATAACTTCAATTTTCTAGTGAGATCAGATCTTTTCAAATTAATCCGGTGAAAGATACAATTTATCAACTCAATTTTCTCCACAAGAACTTCAACCCTTATTATAACAATGTTCTTCATGCCTGTTCAGTTGATTAAGGCTTTTTTTTTTTTATTTCTTGTAAAATAACTTGTTAGTAAAATTTTTTTAAGGGGAAAATATTTGTCTAAAACATAGAATATTTTTTTATTATTTGATTGTCATACTGAAAAATATTTTTTGGTGGGAATGTGAGAGGAGATTCTTAAGTAAACTTAGACTATGGTCCTAGCCATGGTCTAAGCCTTTTATTATACAAAGTAAACCCATAATATAGATAAATTACACTTCCTTCTATAAAAAAAAAAAAAAATCTTCTTCATCACTCCCACAAACACACCACAATGCTTCTACTATTTTCACCACCTTCCTCCTTTTAACTCAACAAACCCACCATCTTTTCTCCACCATTTCTTCTTTTATAACCTCCAACAAACCACCCTTCACCCATTACCTTCCCTTCATCATTTCTTCTCTTTTTTTTTTTTTTTAAATTCGTGAGTGTCTGAGCTTTGCCTGACTAATCCCACAGGATCTCGAAGTTAACAGTTAGGTCAACCTCCATTGGCCCTGAGGGGACTTGAACTATCAACATTTGGATACACCCCCAGGATCTTTACCAGTTGAAAAAGAGAAGAAGAAAACATTGAGGCAATAAACCCACCAGTGTTTATTATTTCTTCTCTTATCACCTCCAACAAACCCACTACCCTTCACTTACCATTTCTATAACCAACTTCCACCTCTAATAATTGTTGAAAAATGATGACTTATAAAATGGGTTTGATTAAGATGTTGGATATTGCATTTTGGAGGTTGGATTCGAACTTAGAACAAGGAGATGAGTATCTTGATCTTAAAATCCATGAAATTGATATAAAAAAGTAAAGATTTAAACATTGCTTGAATATTTTTCGACGAATTTTCAGTCATGGGAAAATGGTAAGCAATGTGGGTCATTTTAAAATTTTACAAAATTAAAAGGGTGTTATTGTTATTATACCAACTAAGTGTTAATGACGTGGCAAGAATTTATTGGCTTAGACTATGGCCCCAACCATAGTCTAAGTCTACCTAAGAATTTCCCAGAGGTGAGGACTTGATAGGAGGTTGGTTGGGGTGTATGGGGTTGAGGTGAGGTGGGGAGTGAGGTGGAATATGGAGGAGATAAAAACAGTTTACACTCCACCTAACTAGACATTTCTTTTAACTGAAAATATTTTTCGATTAAACTATTTTATGGTACTATCAAACACTATAAAAATTTGGAAAATACTTTCCAGGAAATTTTTTTACAATAAACAAATGGACCCTAAGTGTATTAATTATGTCTCGCCCCTCATTTTTTGCAATTTTTTTGGATTTAGGGGAGGCCGAGGCCATATAATGTAACCACCAAGACTCAATCTCGCAATTTATACATAGCGAATTACATACCACCGGACCAAAAAAATGCCAGCGAGATGGATACCTGCAAAAAGTTGGGTATCCAAACCCAAAATCGATAGGTTTGAAAATCGTTTAACAAGAACAAGATAATTATAGCAAAACTCACTAGTAATCAAACCCTAAATTAGTTTAAATAGAAACAAAATATAAAAAAAAATTGTTGAGAAATTCAAAATAAATGTTAAAAGAGCCTAAAAATAAAATGAATCAAAATTCAAGCACCATAGGATGATATATATGTGTCATGTGTGTATAGGTACATATATATATGTACATATGTACATATATGTATATGTACCTATACACACATGACACATATATATGTATGTATGTATGTACAGTGGCAGATCCAGACACTAGGGGTTAGGGGCACTACGTGGCAGAGTCGGTAACTATGCCTAGAATCATTATTTTAATATAAGTGATCATAATATTAAAAAATAAAAAATTCGTGATATTCGAGTCCGAACTATTTAATTAAAAATACAAAATAATCAATTAAAAATAAAAAAAAATCTAAAAATCATCCAAAAAAAATTAAAATTGAAATAAATGTTCAATTAAACTATAAAATTTTAACCTAAATGTTAAACATATTACAAAAATAAACAACTCAAAATTCATATACATTGATAAACTCAAATAGTTCCTAATATATAGAAAATAAATTAAAAACCTATTTAAGAATAAGAGAATAGAAGTGAAAATTGAAGAGAGAAAAGCATGAGGAACGAGAAAGAATAAAAATAAGAGAGTATCAAAAACAGGAGATTTTTTTTTTCAAATTTCACGGGGTGCACTAAACACTACTTAGGCTCTGCCAATGTGTATGTATGTGTGTGTGTATATATATATATTTATTTATTTATTTATTTATTTATTTATTATATTTATATGTATACATATGAAAACTATTATTTTTTAATAAGTCAATAATCGCATTTTAACGTTTTTTATTTCTAATACCAAAACCTATCGAATTACTTATAAGTCATCTCTTATAAAAATCAAACCTTAATATGTATCCTATCGGTTTTATTATGAAATCGAATACTCGTTAATTCCGAATTTAAACATTCTCTATTGTCATCTTTACACATAAGTACTTTTGATGAAATTCTGAGCCAATTCTTTGATCCCATAGTACAATACAACAAACTCTATAATGATGCGAATTTCATTAGGCCCACCACCATCACCAATAAGAATAGAGTTGAGAGTGTTTCTTTCCTACTTTTGTCAGAAGAGTTGAGAGTTGAGAAACTTTCTGGGTGTTTATTATTTTTAAATTTCCAAAATGTCTTGAAGAATTATCCCTTATAATTTTTATATAATAATTAGGAGGGCGTATTTATTTTTCTGAAGAAATGTCATGCTGCTAGTGCTACTTAGGCTGACGTCATTACCCTCGGGGAAACAATCATTGTTGCTAAAGGTTTGTTTGGATTTAGAGGGATTGGATAATAAATAAAATGAAAGAATAAAATCACAAAGAAAGGAAAAGGGAATTAAATCTTATTTGAATTGAATAAAATTATATAGATTTAAGGATCATGTAGGATTATTTATTTATTTGATTGAAAAAGAAATAAAAGAGAAGGATACATTCATAATATATTCATATATTTACGCTCAGTGGGAGGATCTCAGGGTTTGGATTTTTTATATCTTATATGTTTTTGATAAGGAGTAAATCTTAAGCTAGTAGATCTGAGCTTAGTGCCTACAAAACAAGAAATATAATGAGTGTGTTATGTCCTGGGGACTACCTCTGACGATCAAGTCAATGATTGAGGGGACAAGAAAGGTTAATTTTGTATCTAAGTGTACGTGGTATGAATTATGTACCTTTTTCCCATAAGAACATGAAGTATCTATATTGCCAGGTGTTTAGATCGTGGTGTGTGCATGTAGCCCAAATACCACGATCTTTGGGCAAAAATGTCAAATGAATGTCCCCCATGAATGGATAGGGACTGGTCAGGCGCCCAATTTTTTGTAGGTCACAATGGTGAGGTCGGCGGCTTTTTTACATACCAGGTCGGCATTTTCCTACCCAAATCGATTTCCCTCAAATTCCTTGAAGCTTAGTCGAGGTTTAGGGAATTATCTCTTGTGTTGACCTAAGTTAAGGACTGCTCAACTGTTAGTTACTGTTATCTAACACATTAATTATTGTGCCGTGTTCGATCTCATTAGGTGCAGCGCGACATTCCGTTTTTCCATTATAATGATTAGCTTAACCGTTGGGCTTTGTGACATTCCTGTATAAATAGATTAGGGATTTATCTTTGCTTACCTTTCTAGCAAATTATTTTCCCTCTAGCATTTATCATATCCTCAGTGCTCAGCTCGAGAGAACTCTCAGTACTCCCTATAGTAGCTTTCAGGTTGAGCGAACTCTTATTTTGATAGGTACATCTCCCTTTTATTTCTTCTTTCATACTTCATTTTCTTTTAAGTTATAGTGAGGTCGAGAATAGAGTTGAAGTCTCAATATGAGTCAGTCCAATCCTATGGCCGAGGTGAAGAGACAGAGCCAGAATCATCCTCAAAAGGCATGCCTTTGGTTGATGATGACCCAACTGCCAAGGGTTCAAAAAATGAAGCTGGTGGAGATTGGGAAGAAAAGAATGCGGAGCTTGATGGATTTTCTGACATGGAAGAATATGCAGGTGTCGAGGTCGGATTCCACGCAGTTGAGTTGGTTGGCTACGTTTGCCAAGCTAAAATTTCAGTTTGGCCTCCAAGATGAACTTTTCAGGTCGGCTACCTGACCTGCACAAGGAAAAAGAAGGAAAAGGCGAGGTGATGACCCGGATTTTTCCCTCGGGCATGTGATTGATTAGTATGTCCGAACTGGCAATATAGCTGAGAGCATTTAATGACGAGTTACCTCTGAAATGAAAGGAAGAAGCTCTATTTATACTAAATTCGGACCTAACAGCATTTAATGTTGTGCAGCTTTATGTCCCATCAAGACTTTATGTCCCATCAGGGCAGCTGGCACTGAGGTCAGGGTTTTTCGAGGTCGGGGTGAAGTTGGACCAGCATCCAGGTTGGGCATTAGCTGAATATGTTCGGCTTGGCTCCGATTAGCCCGCCTCAGCTCGGCATGGGCATCTTACTTTAGCTCGGGATCCCCCTCATCAATCCCTCCCCCCCTAAGTCGAGATCGAGAGGGTGAGATCTAGATTTGGGAGTTGTTCCCGAGCTGGAGGTGCCCGACCCCGGTAGAGTGGGGATGGCCACGTCAGCGACGTATACCCTTCAGATGGCTGACACGTCACCTGGCAGTTATGACAAGATGTGATGTTTGGGATTCCCGAGGTGGTAACATGAGTTGCCTATAAATAAGGCCTTGTTATCCGAGGTTCATTTTACACTTTGCTTACGAACTTCAAAGCTTTCAGGTCGGATACAAGAGTGGTCGGACACTTTCAACTCGGCAAAAAGCTTCTCGGGGTATTCAGCTCGGGATCAATTAGCTCGGAGCCAGTTTAGGTCGGGTCACCTTCCACAGCTAGAGCCGTAAGTATGTCCCGACTCCCTTTAGTTATTCCTATACATATATTTTCAATTTGTAGATAGGATGAAGAGGTCGGAATTGGAAGATTCCCAAGGGATTGAAGTGAGGTCCTATGGTAGGGACGAGAGCCCGTTAAGCTTAGAATCTACCTCGGACAGAGGTCAAGGTGGCTCACATGGATCAGCTCGGCAATTTGGGCTTGGGGAGAGTGATGATGATTGCCAAGTGATTGGGGGTTAGGCAGGCGCAAGAGGAGGCCGATGCGGATCCTTTGGCCAACTTGGGAGACCTGGAATATAGAGAAGATGAGGAGCCGTTGAACCAGCTTGAGGGGGTCGAGATGCCCCAAGAGTACTTAGCTGGAGTCTCTACGGTGGAGCCGATTGAATCAGTCCCGATTAGGGCAGTCCGACCCCACAGCTCGACTACAGCCAGTGCTTCTTCAGCTCGGGGGAAGAGGATCGAGCAGCTGTTCGCCTGTTGCAAACGTGAGTGCTATTCCACAGTGCAAATGGCTAACGCTAGGCTGAGGAACTGGTCAGTGGACCGACATCACAAGCTGAAGGTTCCAGGTCGGCGTGAATCGGCTTGCTATCCTCCTCCCAACCATTTCACCATCTATGACCTTGGATTCGATGTTATTTAGCTCCCTCTTCCCAGCTTTGTTACCAACATCTTGAACTATTTCGAGCTTAACCCAGGTCAGATGTTGCCGAATGGTTGGGCCGTGGTGGTGGCGTTCTATGTGTTCTGCCTCGAGAAGAAAGTAGAGCCAACCCTACGCCGATTTAGACATTTCTTTGTGTGCAAGCCCAACCCAAAACAGCTAGGGTGGTTCCACTTCACAGCTCGGGTCGGCAACTCCATATTCACAAAGTGGCATTCCTCCAACAAGGGTTGGCACAATGACTATTATTGGGTAGAGCCGGCTGTGAACCCGGGATGCAGATCGGACTGGACTTCGAGATTAAAGAAGAATGTCAATGATGATCCCAAGCTTTCAGATGAGGAAATCGCGGTGCTAAGGCCTGCGTCGGGGATGTTGATAAACATTGACAATGTGCTCAAATAGGAGTGGATCTGGGATTCCAAGCTATTTGGTAGGGAACCCGACCTCTCGAAGGATCACCCCAACCTGCTTCCCGAGCTCGAAGTGGACGCGGGGTCTAGCTCAGAAGAGGGTCAGTTCGCAAGATCAACGCCCGACCTCCCCGTCTACTTGTCTACCGTCATCCCTTTCAATTTGCCTCGGGTTGTTTCTCACCTCTCTTCCTTGCTTTTTGTAGATATGGCGGACACGAGGAAGCTCGCGTATGCCCAGATGAAAAGAAAGAATGAGGCTAGCAGTTAGGTCTCTGCTCGATCCGGCTTGGGTTCCTCCGTCTATCAGGAGTAGAGGCAGCGGCCTGAGGTTTCTTCTAAGGGGACGTCGGCATCTCCCCAGACCAAAAGATCAAGCTCGGGCGTGGCGATCCTTGAGCGCTCAGCATCCTGCCTTGAAAATAAGAAACGGTCCCGGCCCGAGTACTCTGGGAAAGGCAAGGCCACGGAGGTGAGCCCTCCCAACAAGGATTTCGTGGAGGCAGCCAAGGTCGCCCGCTATCCTAAGCTGGCATTGGTCCCAGCGGAGCAACTTTCGCTCGACCTGAGGACGACTATAGTCACGGTAAGGCATATTTTACTGCATTGATATGGTTAAGTTTTTTGGCTCGACTGACCATTCTGCCATCTTTTGTGCAGGCCGAGTCTCATATTCTTACGGCACCTAGCTTGCTTGCCCGAGCCCAAGCTCATTGCGTCGAGCTCGAGCAACAATTCATCGACTCCCGAGCCGAGCTGGAGGCCCTGAAGGAGGATGCTTCCTAGAGGCAAAAAACGGATGCAACAGATATCGTCCACCTGAAGAAGGAGCTCGAGGCTGAGAAGTCCCGGCGCGAGGCCGCAGCCGCGGATGTCGAGCGCTTCAAGAAGGATAAGCGCGTGGCCGAGGCAAAGCTTAAGGACCTCTTGGATCGGGTCGGCCGGCATGGGGAGAAGGCAGTGAAGCCTTTAAGTCCAGCCAAAAGGTTGTGGACTGGCTAGACACGGAGGGTAGGCGATGGCCCGGTACGCCGAGTTGGAATACTACTTCCGAGGCCAAGTCGCAGCTCGGGAAAGAGCGAAGACCTTCCTACTTGCCACCAAGAACGATTACATCGAGATCTTGGAGGCTTCACCCCAGGAATTCTAGGAGATTCCTGAGCTACCGGCGGAGGTAATGGAATTTGTCCAGAAGGGCATGGACCAGGTCGGCGACGAAGCCGACATTACCATCTCCACCGCTGCTTCTAAATAATTTTTGTAATCGCCCAGGTCGGGCTTTTATAATTTCGCCCAAGTTGGGATCCTTGTAACCTTTGCATTTTCAAGTTTAATAAAATGACTGTTTTGCGTTTTATTTGAGTTTGTACGAATGTATTTTTTTCTTTGCAAATTTCTTAAGTAAGTGGGGTCGGACCAATTTTAATAGGCCATTCAAACTTAATTAAAATATAGGGAACCGAGCTGGACACGATTAATGAATTATCATCCTAATTCGAGCTGGTTAATTGTGAAATTATATAATTGTCGCCGATCTGGACTCGTCAGTCCGATTTAAAATTGGTCAAACTAATGTTGAGTTCGAGTTTGGACCCAAACTAACATACCGACTTGAAGCCGGATTATACTGAATTGGACCTTAATCCAAACTAGCAAAACTAATCAAATTATTATCGATTATACCCGAGCTAGAACCTTGTCCGATCTGGTTTACTTTGAATTGTTAGCTCGTAATTAAGCGTGGCCACCGCGTTAATCCGAGTTGACAACAACTAAGTAGCTGAAGTGCTTGGGCCTGGGTTGCACTAGGTCGGGAATTGTACCAGTTTACAAAATGCATTGTATTGAATTTGTAAATGAAGTACTTGGGCTCGGGAGCCGATTACAAGCAATGTTTTGGCTCGGGGCCTTAACAAAAGATTTCAGCTCGGGGGCTGTTACAAACGATCTCGACTCGGGGCCGTAACAAAAGATTTCGGCTCGGGGCCTTTAGACAAAATACCGCTTCAGGTGTTCTGAGTACCATGCATTCTTCAATAATTTCCCGTTCTTGTCGCGGAGGTAGAAGGTCCCGGGTCGGACTTCTTTCACGACTTCATACGGTCCCTCCCAAGTCAGGGAGAACTTGTTACCCGAGCGCGGCAAAAAGATGGCCTTTCTGAGTACGAGGTCGCCAACCTTAATAGGCTTAGGCTTGACCTATTTGGTAAAGGCTCTTTGCATGGCAGCTTTGCTGGCCAGTATTCTGATTTGAGCTTTAGCTCGGAGCTCTTCAGCGAGGTCGGGCTCTTCACGGATCCGTGCTCCATTTATTTCTGGATCATGGTAGAGGTTTCTACTGGTCAGAGACCCGATCTCCACTGGCAACACTGCTTGAGTACCGAAGGTCAGCTGGAAGGGCGATTCTCCCGTTACCGAGCTGGTGGTGGTCCACTGAGCCCACAACACCTCGGGAAGAATCGATGGCCACTGGCCCTCTGCTTCTTCTAGCTTGGTTTTCAGGCCCTGCAAAATGATTTGGTTAGTCCTTTCAACTTGGCCATTACTTTGAGGATGAGCAATAGATGAGAATCTAAAGTCGATCCCAATCTCAGTACATTTTTCTCGAAAGTATGCACTGTCGAATTGCTTGTCGTGGTCAGTAATGATGACCTTTGGTACCCCAAACCGGCAAATGATGTTTTTCCACACAAAATCCCAAGCTGTCTTTTCTGTTATTCTAGTAACACCTTCAGCCTCAGGCCATTTGGTGAAGTAGTCTACTGCTACGAAGGTGTACTTCTTTTGGCCAACACTGATTGGCAATAGGCTGATGATATCTAGACCCCACTGATAGAATGGCCAAGGGCTTATCATCACCGTGAGGTCTACCGCTGGCTTCCTCTGTACATTGGCGAACCTTTGGCAGGTGTCGCACTTTTTTACATACTCTTTGGCATATTGTTCTAAGGTTGACCAGAAATAGCCTTGCCTCAATGCCTTTCGAGCCAGAGCTTTGCCTCCCAAGTGGTTTCCACATACCCCTTCATGGATCTCACGGAGTACATAGTTTCCCTCCTCATGTCCAACACATTTCAAGATAGGCCATGTATAGGCTCTCTTGTAGAGTTGCCCAATAATTATGACAAACCTTGAGGCCTGTTTCATGAGTTTCCGAGTAGCCTTTTCATCCTCCAGGGTCATATCCCTCTCCAAGCAGTCCACGAATGATTTGGTCCAATCTGGGCTTAAATTGAGCTCGGCTATGGCTTGCACCCCCAACTGAATGCTCGGTTCGGACACTTCTTCCACATGGACCAGGGCAAGTCGGCTCTCACCCAGGGCCAACCTGGACAGGGTGTCAGCCTTCATCTTCTCCGCCCTCGGAATTTACTGTATCGTGAACCTTTTGAGCCCTGAGGTCAAATTCTTGACTCTGTTGAGGTAGGCTAGCATGGTACTGTCTTTGGCTTCGAACTCTCCCGATATCTGACTAGAAACCAATTGAGAGTCGGTGCTCAGGTTGACTGTCTCTGCCCCGAGCTGAGCTGCAATTTTCAATCCCGCAATCACCGCTTCGTACTCCGCTTCATTGTTAGACGCCGAAAAGGTGAACTTAAGGGAGTATTGGTGCTCATGCCGGGTTGGGTCAAGGATAACCACCCCAGCTCCATTCCCAGACTTCCCTGAGGCCCCATCTACATGGACCTTCCAAACTTCTTCCGGGTCATGATCGTCTCGGCCAGTGTATTCCACCACAAAGTCCGTGATGGCTTAGGCTTTGATGGCTGTTCGGGGCTGGTAGGTGATGTCAAATTGACTCAGCTCAACTGCTCATTTCAGCAGCCTGCCCGACGCCTCCGGCTTGTGCATGATGGACTTGAGCGGAGCATCCGTCATGACCTTAATTGGATGAGTATCAAAGTATGGCTTTAGCTTTCTTGCCGCTATGACGAGCGCAAGGGCGAATTTTTCCAAGGAGGAGTACCTCGCCTCAGTCCCCTGCAATGTTTTGCTGACATAATAGACCGGCTTCTGCTTCTTCCCTTCTTCACAGACTAGTGCCGCTGCCACTGTTGTCCCCGAGCATGCTAGATATAATACCAGCTCCTTCCCCACCTAAGGTCGAGATAGCAGGGGTAGCGAAGCTAGATACCTTTTCAGCTCTTGGAAAGCATTCTGGCATTCTGTAGTTCATTCAAAGTTCTTAGGATTCCTCAATATTTTGAACAGAGGTGCATACTTGTCGGTCGACTTGGACATGAATCTGCTTAGCGCCGCGACCTTGCCCGCCAACACCTGGACGTCCTTCACGCAGGTCAGTGGCGCCAAGTCCAGTATCGCCTGAACCTTCTCCGGTTGGCTTCTATTCCGCGGGCTGTGACCATGAAGCCCAAAAACTTTCCCGCCTTGACGCCGAATGCTCACTTTTTCAGGTTCAACTTTATCCCAAAGTGCGCCATTACAGCAAAGGCTTCATCCAAGTCGGCTTCATGGACTTCCGCCCTTCTGCTCTTGACCAACATGTCATCCACATAAATCTCCATATTTCGGCCAATCTGATTTTTGAAAACCTTGTTCACCATCCGAGTGTAGGTGGCTCCAACATTCTTGAGGCCAAAAGGCATGACCTCATAGTAGTAAAGACCTTTATCGGTGGTGAAGGCAGTCTTCTCTTTATCTCCGGGAGCCAACTTGATTTGGTTGTAGCCTTTGAAGGTATCCATGAAGGAGAGTAGCTCGAACCCGGAGGTGGTATCCACCATTTGATCAATCCGAGGTAGGGGAAAACAGTCCTTAGGGCAGGCTTTATTGAGGTCGGTAAAATCAATACACAATCTCCATCCTCCTGAGGACTTGGTTACCAGCACCACGTTGGATAACCATGTTGGGTACTGGATTTCCTTTATGTGGCTGGCGTCTACCAATTTGTCTACCTCTTCTACTATGATTTGTTGCTTATCATAATGGAAGTGCCTGCGCTTCTGCTTCACCGGATAGTGATTCAGGTTGACATTCAGGTGATACTCAATCACTCCTAGGTCAATACATGTCATGTCAGAGGCAGACCATGCAAATATGTGTTCATTTTTTAGGAGAAATTGGTTTATACCTTTCTTGAGGTTGACATAGAGTTCACTTCCGATTTTTGCTCTCTTTGTTTCATCGGAGAGTTCCACCTCTTGAAGGTCTTCAGCCGGGCTGCCTCTCTTAGCATCTCTCTTCTCCTCGGGAAAATCTGGTCCCCAGCCAACCTGATATTTGGGTCGGAGCGAGTTTTCATAACACTCCCGGGCTGAGAGCTGGGCTCATCGGATGGTGGCTGTGCCAGCCGGGGTCTGGAATTTTAGGGCATGGTGGTAAGTTGAAGAGACGGCCCTGAAATGGTTGAGTGCCACCCGACCTAAGATCCCATTGTAAGTGGAGTTGCAATCCATCACAATGAAGTTGGCTTGCATCAAAACCCGCTTATCTCCGTCTTCCAACTTCAGCGGAAAGTTAATGACCCCTTCGGCTTTGTGGGCTTGCCTAGTGAAACCAGCTAAATTGCCCCTCAACTGCCTGAGTCGGTTCCTGTCCAACCCCATTTGCTCAAAAACGCTGAGGATTAAGACTTCCGCCGAGCTCCCGGTGTCCACCCTCATCCTCTTCACGGTAAAGTTGGCTATTTTAGCACTGATCACCAGCGGGTCGTCATGGGGCAATATTACCCCCTCCAAGTCTTTTGAGGAAAATGTGAACTCTTCCATCCCCGGGGCTGGACCTCGCACCAGTCCATACTCCCTCCGATCCCGAACATAACCTTTCCTGCCCGCCGAGGTTTTCCCACCCAATGCCAAGCCTCCCGCAATAGTCTCAATCACAGCTAAACGTCCGCCCCCAGCCTGGCGCCTGGGCGGACTCCTTTCTCTATCTCTCTGATCATGATTCCGGGTTGACTGTAGGTCTACGTACCTCCGGAAGTGACCTCGGGCTATCAGTGCTTCGATCTCCTATTCAAGTCTTTGCACTCTTCGGTGGTATGGCCGTAATCCATTTGGTAGCGGCAATACTTGGTTCTATTGCGCTTTTCAGGTCGGCCCTTCATTCTCGGCACTGGAGGTAAGTGGTTCTGGTGCTGGATCTCCATTAAGATCTGCTCCCTTGAGGTGTTAAGTGGAGTGAACATAGTGAATCGGGGGTTTTTCTTGGGCTGCTGAGGCTGCTTGCCTCAGTCATTTTGGACTTTACCCCCAGGTTGGGCTCGGGAGGTCTCTCCTTTCCTGCTGGCTTCCTTATCCTTGTCATCGTCCCTCTTTGCCTGATGGATTTCTTCTGAGTGTATGTACTCTTCTGCTCGTACCATCAACTCGGATACAGTGTCCACGAGGTCGATAGCCAATGAGGATGTAAGGGGGCCCGACCTGAGCCCGCTCTAGTAAGCCACCAATGCCCTGAAGTCCTCCAGGTTGAGGATTCGGAGAGACTCTTCATTGAATCTGGCCGTGTAAGCCCTCAAACTTTTCCATCTATGTTGCTTTACCAGCAGTAACGTAGAAGTGTGGCGAGTGGCACTCCGGTTCCCCGCGAAGCGGGACAGGAAAACGTCATCCAGCTGATGAAAACTTCCCATTGAACCGGGAAGAAGTTTTTGGAACCAATCCAGGGCATTGCCAACCAGGGTGGTCGGGAATGTCTTTGTCTTCATGAGGTCGGGCATGTCATACAGAGTCATATGGTGATCGAAGTTGAGTAGGTGGCTGGCTGGGTCTCCGTCCCCATTATAGATTGCCAGGTTGGGCATCCGGTTGCTGGTGGGCAATAGCGTTGCCAGTACCTCGGGCGAGAATGGGCTTACTCCGAGCTGGTTAATGACCTTGGCTATGGCAGCCGTGGTCTTGGTCTGCTCGGGGTCGGCATGGGCCGCCCTTTTGCCTCTCGCCTCCACGGGTCTCGCCTCCGGCTCCAAGAATCCTTCTCGGTCTTGTGCCCATTTTGGCCTTGGGTCTGGGATGCGAAACTGTGGACGCGAGGGCCACGGCGTAGCTTCTTGCGGAGCCAGGGAGCCCTTAGCTAGCCGGGCCACCTGCCCCTTAAGTTCATCGAACATCCTCAGCATCATCCTTATCTCCGGTGACAGGCTGGAGTGAGGTCTCCATCTGCCGTGGGGTTGGTTTAAGTGGCTAAGTGTATACGTTGGCTCGTCCCAACATCGGCTGGGATTGGGTTTTAGCTAGGCACTTGCGTGGTTTTGAGGTCCCCATCCGGGTTGAGAGAATCCTCTACTGGTGCACTGTGGCTTCTCGTCTGTACCATAATGGTTTCTCAATGAGTGGTAAAGGAGAGTGATAAAAAGAACTCTGTTTCCCACAGACGGCGCCAAACTCTCGAGGTCGGATTCCACACAGTTGAGTTGGTGGGCTACGCTTGCCAAGCTGAAATTTCAGTTTGGCCTCCGAGATGAACTTTTCAGGTCGGCTACTTGACCTGCACAAGGAAAAGGAAGGAAAATATGGGGTGATGACCCGGATTTTTTCCTCGGGCATGCGAATGATTAGTATGTCCGAGCTAGCAAGGTAGCTGAGAGCATTTAATGACGAGTTATCTCTGAAATGAAAGGGATGAGCTCTATTTATACTAAATTCGGACCTGACAACATTTAATGCGGTGCAGTTTTATGTCCCATCAAGACTTTATGTCCCATCAGGGCAGCTGGCACTGAGGTCGGGGTTTTCTGAGGTCGGGGTGAAGTTGGACCAGCATCCAGGTTGAGCATTAGCTGAATATGTTCTACTTGGCTCGGATTAGCCCGCCTCAACTCGATGTGGGCATCTTACTTCAGCTCGGGATCTCCCTCGTCAGCAGAGTAGGGAACTTTACCTTTGGTCCCATTCCAATAAGACCACCTACAATGTTACTACTGCTGGGAGCACAGAGGTAAATGCATCAGGCCACTCCTCAAGGCTCGAGAAGAAGAAGATTTTTACCTACTACAAGAGGCAATGTCTTACTAAACGGTCAGAGGTTAACGTCAAACTATCTAGTGGTGCCCTCCCCCTCAACTATAGGATCAGGATTCCCGAGAGCGATGAGGTCGTATGTGAGATAGAGCTCGATGATAATATCTTTTATTACGCCTTGTTCAAGTTTATCTACCTTCCCGTGCCCCCTTATATGGCTGAGATATTTGACTACTTTGAGGTTGCCATAAGCAGCTGATCCTAATGCCTGGTCCATAATGGTTGGTTTTTATGTTCATGCCAAATAGATGAATCTTACCCCGACCAGCATTTATTCCGAAGGTTCTTTGTCTTAAAGCCAGGCCTAAGTGGGAAGGATTGGTATTACTTTAATGCACGAGAAAAGTGCACCATATTCGCCGATTGGAAGACCTCTTTCAAAGGGTGGCATAACAAGTATTTTTATATACCTAGAGAATGAAAACTGCTTTGAGACGGGAAGAATAAGACCCCCCATCTCTTTACCGAGGAGCAAGCAGCTTTCCAAATACTCCAGGATATACCTAATTTGATGATGGTCCAGAGTTGGTTAAATGGGACAAGATTTGGGCCTCAAGCTTATTTAGGACCAAGCCTGTTTCCTTAACAATCTCTCACCTCGGCATGTTCCTTGAAGAGTCTACCTCTCCAAAAAGAAAGAAAGACTAGAATAAGGCAAGGTCCGTGCTTGTAGCCAAAGAGTCCCGACCTCGAAGTGGTAGTAGACTAATATTCATTCTTTGAGACTTTTCTAAGTACCTTTATTTTGTTCACAACCTTTACTTTGCCTTTGTAGGTATGGACCCCATAGACTTTGTTTACTCTATTAAGGAGGCCTCGTCCTAATTGTTAGGTACAAAGAAAGGATAGACCCCTGAGGTCTCCTCAAGAGCATCCAAGAAGCGAAAGCCTACTGCCCCAATCCCCAATCATCCTGAGGCTCTAGCCCCCAGCAATGCTGACCTTAAGGAAAGGGCAAGAGGTATAGGAATCCTTCCCTAAAAGGCAGCAGAATAAGCAAAACTCTGCCAGATCACGGGTAGTCATTGCTGACAAGCCCATTGAGTTGGGCAAGACTCTGACCCCTTCCCTGGAGAAGAACGTCAAGGATAAAGGCCTTGCCAAAGATAAAGGGAAAGAGCTCGCAAAGAAGTACTTTTCCTCTTGTAATATAAAGGTGCATGACAAGGGTAAAACTAGGAAGTTCATCCTCACTGGCATGCCTTACAATGTGATAATGGTCGAGGTAATGAAGAATACAACTCTCCGTAAGATTCTAGTTTCTTTCCTCGTACCCATATTATATTGTTTTCCTATTTTTGACAAACTCTATCTCTTCCAAGATGCATCTAGCGCGCAATCTATGAAAGAATCAATAGCCATCGTTGGATCCCTTTATGTCGAGCTCGACATGAAGTATGAATTTGTTCGAGGAAAAAGCAAATAGGAGAAATAGGAGAAGACTTCAAGGATATCATGGAGACCAAGAAGAATGTTGTGTGAAATCTAACGCAAGTGCACGTATCGCAACAAGTAATAAAGTAGTAAGTAAAGATCGTTCCCACGTGGATTGTGATTTTTAAGTACCGAAATTGGTTTAACTCTAACTTTATTTGGACAACCACGAATTGAGAGTTTGTAACTAATGACTAAAGAAATTATAGAATTTATAAAAATAGGAACTAAAATAATTATGAAATTAACAAAAGATGGTAACTCAATAATTAAGAGGCTTTAGGGATTCTGATTTCATCGAAATTAATCATAGTTGAAACTATTGGTTTAAATCAATTGACGTCTATTCCCTACGTTGCCAACAATTTCGCTAAGGTAGATATTAATATTTCTCAAGCATCAATAACCTATTCCAATAAGCAAGCTAACTACATCTCTGTGATAACTGTGAACTTATGGAACGCATTAAGCCTTAAAAATTCAAGCGCTGCACTAGATCTCATAGCTATCTTTAGCTTATGACGATTTAATGGTATTTCACACGTGGTCTAATTTAGTTATCACTTCTTAGTCTCAAACCAAACCACGAATCATGCAATTGTTGATCAGGCAATCACAAGCATTAAACTTAGCATGAAATATTCAACGCATACATGGAATAGTTCATCAATCAATCAAAACCAAAAGCATCAAATATTCATAATCTGGCTACATCGTAGCCCTAGAAAAATAATCTAGAACATCATAATAAATGTAAATAAAATCCAAAACATAGTATAATTCATGATAAGAGAGAGAAAAAACTAGGATTTGGAGAAGAATTGGGGCAGAAGTCCATCTCCGAATTGTTCCTCCGTCTTCAACTCACAAATCCCCTCTTTTTCTCCCTTTGGAACGAGGTGTTTTCTCCCCCAATGAAGGCGGCCACCAAAAAGCTCCCTCAAACGTGTGGGTTCTCCTCTTTTATCCTAGGGTTTGCTTCTTTTCGCACTATTTTACAAAATTACTTTTAAATTTCCTGCGATGGTCCGCAGCTGCGCTCTCACTGCGCTGCTTGTGATTTCTCTTCAATTTCTTCACACGCCATATGAAAGCTCATCCTTAGCCATTTTTTCTTCACTTGTGCCTCAAAACTTAGACTTTCTTATGGAAATCACCTACGTCACAAATCAAACACAAAACCAATCAAATTGCTCATAAACTACTCAAGAACTAACAAAATTTAAGTGAAAATGTGCTAAAATAATATATATCAATAATACACCTAACAAACACCCCCAAACTTAAGCTTTGCTTGTCCTCAAGCAAAAGAAACAAATAAAGAAAGAAACAACCTAAAAACTAAAGACTCGACACAATATAACTCATGAAATCAATGCTGTGAGATAGTAAATTTTCACGGCCTTAGTAGCAGTATTTCCCAACTCAACCTAAAAAAGGTAAGTTTCAATCATAAGCATGAGAAATCTCAACTTCACATAAATCGCATTTTACTTCAAATCCTCCAAGTGAGTGTGTGTATAGCCTATATCCTAATCAATTGTACCCGGATGAGTTTATGCAAGCTAAGCGAATTTCTAATATGAATCTGTTATTTTCAATCACTTAGGACTTCATAAGCTTAATTTTCATGCCACTCTCCACTAATGTAGGTTAATCATAACATTAAAGATCAGTAGGACTTTACATTTGGTTCTAACGTGTGGCTAGGGGCAAGGTAGGATAATAGAGATAATATAAGGCCAAACTACCCGTAAGCACACAATCATTCGAGGATGTTCAATGGAGCATCTGCCAACTCTACTTCTTACCACCAAAAGTATTCAACATATCTCTTTATTTATTCTTTCATTTCACTTCTTCAACATTCATCCACAACATTTATAAACACATAAAGAATTCACACTTCCCCAAACTTGCATTTTGATAATAACTATAAGGAGTGTGGCTCTTTTCTTTTCTTTTCATTCTTTTCTCTCTTTTTTTCAATATTTTTTTTTTCTCAAAAATAATTCAACATATCACCTAATCATCATACCTCCCATCATTCTATACAAAACATAGCTCTATATAATCATCCTAGAACAATCATATGTTGTAAGTAGGAGGGTCATTATTTGGGGAAATCAAACTTGACAAGTTAAGGAAGATATTGTAAGTTGCATAAGAAAACAAATGCTAATTAAGCTAAAAAAGGTGGACTGGGGATATTCAATTATTACAAGGGTTGGCTTGAAAGACTCAAGCGATCCAAAGATGACCTAAATCATTTCCCTAATGCTATGCAACCTAGGATTTTGCCTCGAGTGACAATCAAGTAAGTTCTAAAGTCCCATTTCATCATGTTCCTGTTCACTTAAGTTCACATAATCCTTCTCTAAGCAACAACATAACTAGGTGAGGCTAAGTGCACAATAGGTGGGGATTTTCCGTAAAACGAAGCTATGTTTTAGTCAATTATGTCATGTACTCCTTATGCTACTTATCATCGACCTAATTTCTTATCCTTTTAGCATTACTGTCAATTTTTTTTACTTTTAGTTTTTTTTTTTTTGATTCAATATAAAATGAAATTAAAACATCTAGAAAATAACAGTAAACAGACTCTAAACAGAACAAGTTAACCAGGTAGACTCCAAATAACTACCCCCAAACTTTAAACGAGACATTGTCCTCAATGGCGAAATAAAAGAAAAGAAAACAGATGACTTCCTTGAATATCCATGTCGTTCATTGTCCGAAGGCTGCTCAACTGTTTCAGCTCCAATTATGCGAACCATCTTGTTCTAGTAGATGTCATTGGCATGTTGATATGCTAAACAACTTACTCCAGTTGACACCACCCAACAAGCACAACTTCAACTGCAATCACTATTCGCTCTAACCAGTGACACTACTCTACAAGTCAGTCACAACTCACAACTCAATTACAAGCGAAGAAAGGCACACTCACCACCATAACATAGCCCGAACTACCACAACAATGAAAATACAACGCAATCACAAATCATCCAACCAACACATCGATTCACAATAGAAGCAGTCCTTAAAGCCACAAAAGTTCCATAAAGCTTTCTACCTCATTTAGAACTTTAATCAAACCATTAGTATTTAAGCAAGACCCACAACATACTCCACCTAACAAACACAATTTTATGCCCAATCAACTTCATCACCATAACACAACTACAATCGCTATAACTCAGTTGGAATGCATGGTGCAATTACAGGTCAACCAATCACCGTGGAGGTTCACAATAAAAATAGGCCCGAATGCAATAAGATTTTGACTATTCTTTCAGCCTTATTGAGAACGTTAAACAAACAGTTAACATACAATTCAGACCCACAACATACTCCACCCAACAAACACAAACCACCAATACCCCGAAACTATTCCACTGAAAACCCAATAATATCAATGCCACCAACACAAAAAGACCACCAACTTTAAAAAAAACTGTATGTAACTGCCCCTGTTCGCGTGCGTTCTTCAAATTTTTTTTCTTTTCAATTGAAGCCAATAACGGATACACATAAATAAGGAAGGCCTTACTTGGGTGATGGGAGCAGCCTCAATCGCGCTATTACCATTGGTAACCACCACAAGACGCCATTTTTTTAGATTTGACGCCAACATCGCCTATAAGTTTGAGCGGCTCGTCGTGGTATGGTTCAAAATAGAGGGTGACGGGAGAGGGACAATTAGGTGATAGAGAACAAGAGTGAGGGGTTGCTGCTTCCCGTGGGTGTGACGTCGTCGCTGCTCTATCATCGGTGTCGGTATGAGCTCGTCGGTGTAGGTGTTCAATTGGTGGGATAAGTTCTTTTTCTTGAAGTTACGTTCGTGAGTAGCGCTGTTGTAACGCCCCGATTTCTCACGGAACCGGGACTACTATTTATCAAACTAATCTCAACCCATATCCAAACCTAGGCACAAAATTTAGGAAAAATGGACAGGTCTCCCTTGTTTATAGGGCTATTAATTCACCTGCAAGCAGTAACTTATCCTCAAAACTATAATCCAACTCCAAGGTACAATCCTATTCACACAAGCATGCAAACTAACTAGGCAATCAAGTAAATCATTGAAGTTATTATAACCCATCTACAGTTATTAACTTATACAAGAATACAAGCTTTACTTTATATTACAACATTTTAGACAATAGAAACATACACAAGGTTTCATAATCTCAAAACAAAACACATACAGCCAGCAACTTGCATTTCCTGTACATAGACCAGTACATAGCATCCAACCATAGCATTTCCTGAAACATGTTAAAACAAGGAATGAGTAACCAAAGTTACTCAGTGAGGGAGGTGATGCAGTAAACCAGGGTGTGTTTTCGTGAGATGCAACGAGATAAAAACATTAATAACACAAATAAACAAGTTAATTAGACAAGTATTTAATCACGTATATAAAGGATATGGTTCCACTTGTCTTCCATCACGAGCCACGAGCAAGATCTTCAAGCAAGTGCCGGCAAACCCCTTATTCCTCCAAAATGGGGTACTTCGGATGTACCCCAATCCTACGACCCTTTCTCCTGAGGTAGGTCCATATGCCCAGCAGGTGAACCACGCCTCTGGGGTAGTGGAGTATACTCAGTGAGAGAAAGGGAATAGGCACCATGATAATCGAGGGAGCACGGTAAGCCCGATGCCGCCTGTGTTTCTCGACGCTACCATGTCCGAAAAGGTTGCGCAACCCCGGATCAAGATCACGAGAGCCAAGTATATCAAATACCACATAAGAGAAACGACAAAGTAGGCCGCCATCGCAGTTAATCACAAATAACATGAAAAGACTCAAGATAGCAAGTAAAATAATACAGATAAACTTTATCAACTACTAAATAATTCAATTTAGAACAATAAATCAAGTTAAGATGCACAGAAGTAATGAAGACTCCCACACCTCTAGACGCCAAATATGTAAGAATCTAGCTAACCTCATAACTGAGCCCGAGTTCCACGAAAGATCCAAGATACATATAAACTATATTAATTATGGCATAGTTAGCAACTTACAAGTTCGAAATATATTCACAAGGCATTCAACACTTTACACTCAAACATTATATGTGAACTAATTAACATGCTTGAAGACATTTATTACTTACATGGTTCAAATTTATCTTAAATAATCAGCAATAACATTCTTATGACTCTAGAACATTCCATGACTTTTAAATGATATTAACTATACTAACATAAATCACAATATGCACCCTTAAACATTCTTTATCCCTACAACATGCAATTAGACTAAATTCAACGACCATTAAACACTTTAGCTTCAAAACACCTTGAATTCACAAAAAACCCTTAACTAAATCAACTAGGTAGTTAACTTAACTTGTCCAATTATTGCTCATTACATTCTAGAGATCAAAAACTCCCTAAAAGACTACCAACAACAATTTTTAAGCCTAAATATCTATTAAAATCTCAAGTGTTCCAAAGAGGCATAACGCGGTCCATCTTTAACTAAGCAAGATTTCTTGAATTTTTTTTGATTTTTACCTTGTTCATAAGTCATATATATCCTAAATCTACCATTCTACACATCATTCAAACAATTAAACAAACACTTAGTCTTCAATTTCAACTAATGCTAACAAACTTTGATCTAACATGCAATTAATCATAAAGACTTGTAAACTTGCAAAAGAATGTTCTTGGAACCTATGAACACCAACGAACAAGATAGATATGCAAAACAACTCAATACCATTCATAACCACCTAATAATCCCAATTAACAATATCAAATAATAATTCAACTAAGATATTTTTCAATTCCTCCAACAGAAGCTTAACTTAATAAATTCGTTTACCTATACTATTGACCTCCAAATTCTCTGATTTTAACATATAATCGTAGTTCTTCGAGTGTAGATGACTTTAGCCTCAAGTAGAACTCAATTCTGATCTAAATTCCACAACTTACGTCCTTTTTCGTGCAACTGCGCAAACTGCCCTTGCACCAGCGATTTTCAGACACATTTCTAAAATGCTTAAATTAGAGAGTCAAAACGTTAGAATTAGTCTTAGCTCTAGAAATCAACATTTGCTCTAAACTGCCTAATATAGCTTCTATTTAAATTTTGTTAAGTTTTGAGCATGTTTACTAGGTCAAAAGAGCTTCAAAAGACAAGGGCAGTGGACAGTCTGAATTTGCACTTTGTTGTCTTCTTGCATTTTAGCTAGTTAAACAATTGCTAAGTCATGTATTGACCATATAGGACATTTATGCACTTCATTGTGAACTTCTATCAAACACCTAGCCTTCATACAAAGGCACCAACTAGCAACAACACCATTAAAAATACTTGCAACACTTTACAAAACATACAAAAGAGAACTCATCTAACACCATACAAGCTAGAAATTAACTTCACTTGCAATTTATAACTCAATAGCTCAACTATCTACTTCATAAATAACATTATATTAGCATAATACTACCATAAAATGCAAGATAGATGGAATTCCTCACCTTGATTAAGCTAAAAGATGCAAGAAATTGGCTTGATAGGCTTGGTTTTCTTCTTTTTCTTCTCTTTGTTGTGTGTTGTGTGTGTGCAGAATTTTGTGTGTGTTGAACCGTGTGTGTGTGTGTCTGATATGTGTGTGTGTGTTTTGTGTGTCTTGTTTTGTTTTTTATTTAGGTAGAATATTAATTAAAGCCCAAGGTCCAAATTGCCCTTCTAATTATATAATATTAACTAGTTTGTCATTTGATTATAATCTAATCAATTTAGTTTCATTTGCTACCCATTATCATATAATTAACATCTACAACACTTAAACACATAAATGTACATGAATGCATGCTAAACGAGACAATTGCACGTTTTGCAAGAGATATGAAAAGTAATGATAATAAATATATGCAAAGAATTAAAGTAATATGTAACTATATGTAAATGATTAAAATAAGCATATTAATATATGCAAGTAAGTAAAATAACTATATGCTCGGGGTGTCACAGCTGTTGCGCTAAAATATAGCGCAGCTGCGCTGACGTCTTTGATTTTGACGTTAAAAAAAAATCAAAAATCAAAAGAAAATCACCCTTCTTTTTTCAGCCACCATCTCCAAGACCCAAATACACATATACCTTTCTTTAAACCCTAAGCCCCATTACCACCCAAACCATCAAATCTTTCTCAACTCAAATCATCTAAACCCAAACCATCAGATCTCTCTCAACAACAACTCACAATCTTATGGCTCTCTCTCTCAAGTTACCCTCATTCACTCACAACTGAATCACCATTAGCGCAGCTGCGCTACATTTTAATGCAACAGCGCTACTTCACAGCTTTATTTTTCTTTGTTTTTTCTTCAATGCATACATCTTCCTCAACCCAAACACCATTATTTGCACATTTTCTCCCTGAATTTATTTGGTAGAACTTCTCTTTGACTTGTTTTCCCCCAAACTTGTTCTTTAACCTAACATGACAAGAAATTTTTGAAAAATTAGCTATGACAACTATAACTGGAAAATAAACCAAAAACAAACATAATTATTAAATCAAGAAAAGTAAGAAAACTCAGGTTGCCTCCTAAAAAACGTTTGTTTTAACGTCGACAGTCCGACGGATCAATTTTTCATGATGAATTGAGGTAGACAACGATTTTGTGCTTATCAAACTCATCATCCCAATAAGTCTTCAATTGTTATCCGTTGACCGTAAATGTCCCCTTCTCTGGATGGGTGACTTCGACAACACCATAGGGCAACACTTTAGTCACAACAAAGGGGCCAGACCATATTGTCTTGCGTTTTTTAGGAATCCATGGGTTATAAAGAAGTAACTGCTGCCCAAGAGAGAAATCTTTTCCCGAAACGGGTTTGTCATGCCACTCTTTTGTCATCTCCTTGTAACTTCTTGCATTCTCATTTTCTTTATCACATAATTCTTCTAGCTTATTGAATTGCAAGAATTCATTCTCACCCACTACTTGCACACCTATGTTTAGTTGTTTAGTAGACCAATATTCATTATGCTCCAATCCCACTAGAACAAAAGAATCATCTTGTAACAAGCTAACCTCCAAGGGATCCAATTGACCCCCATGGTTAAACACTATAGCTTGTATGGCATCAATGCGAAAACAACTATCACTTGCTACTGGGTACTTGATAGTCTTGAACACATTAAAAATCACCTCTTCTTCTTGTACTCGCAACCGAAGCTCACCCTTTCGAACATCAATAAGTGGTCCCCCAGTTACAAGGAAATGTCTTCCAAGAATGATATGAATTTTCTTGTCTTCCTCCATATCTAGCACTATGAAATCTGTAGGAAAGATGAATTTATCGACCTTAACGAGCACATCTTCAATTACTCCTTTAGGGTGCTTGAGCAAACGATTAGCTAACTGTAGTGTTAAGTAGTGGGTCTTACTTCTCCCAAACCAAGTTTCCTGAAAATAGACAAATGTATCAAATTAATACTAGTACCTAAATCACATAACACTCGCTCAAAAATAACATTGCCAATTTCACATGGAATAGTAAAACTCCCTGGATCCTTAAGCTCTTGTGGTAGCTTCTTTTGTAGAATGGCATTGCACTCCTCTGTAAGTGCACCTATCTCATAATCTCCAAGCTTTATCTTATTCGAAAAGATGTCCTTCATAAACTTCACATAACTCGGCATTTGTTCAAGCGCATCCGCGAATGGAATATTGATGTAAAGTTTCTTGAAGACTTCAAGAAATTTAGCAAATTGCTTGTCAAGCTTGCTCTTCTTCAAGCATTGTGGAAAAGGGTCTTTCAGAGGTGGCTCTTGAGGAGGTTGTGGCTGCTCTTATGTTTTCTCTTCATCTTTCTCCTTATTTTTCGCTTTACCTTTCTCAACCTTCTTGGTTTTCACTGGCTCCTCTAACTCCTTGCCGCTTCTCAAAGTGATCGCTTTGCAATGCTCCGTGCTATCTCTTCTAGGATTCACCTCCAAAGTACTAGGTAAACTTCCTTGTTGTCTTTTAGAAAACAAAGTAGTCATTTGAGTAAACTGGACCTCTAAATTTCTAATTTGTGCGGATTGGTTCTGGAGGGCAGTCCTGGTTTCATTCATAAACTGAGTCTGGGAATTAGCCAACTGTGTCTGCGAAGTCGCCAACTGAACAATTACCTCCTCCAAGTTCACCTTCTTCTCTTGTGGTGGGTTGTTATGTTCAGGCTGCAACACATTTTGTGTATTCTTGTGTGACAAATTTGGATGATAACGCAACCCTGGATGATATCTGTTGGGATATTGATTATGCTGCTGCCCATTAAAATTTCCCACATATTGTGTTTGTCCCGCTACACCTTGCACAAATGAATTGTTAACCTAAAATTCTACACTATAATGTGGACCATAGCAAAACTCACACACCACTGCCGCTTGAATAGCGTTAGATGTCACTTTATTATTCTACAATTGTTTCGCGAGATTGTCAATTTTCGCTGTCAAGGCGGTTATGCCATCAATCTCATGGACCCCAGCTGTCCTCTTTGGTGTGACTCTCTCACTCTACCACTGTAAATTGTTCAAAACAATATCCTCAATCAACTCATAAGCTTCATCTGCTGTCTTATTCATTAGAGCTCCTCCTGCTGATGCATCAATTAAAGTTATTGTTGAATTTACCAACCCATTGTAAAAATTGTGAACTTGCATCCACTTGGGTATTCCATGATTAGGACACTTCCTCAGCAATGCCTTATACCTTTCCCAAGCTTCACATAGATTTTCTCCTTCATGTTGCGCGAAATTATTGATTTTAATGAACATCTTCGCTGTCTTACCAGGTAGGAAAAATCTTGATAGGAATTTGTGCACCAAGTCTTCCCATGTGGTGATTGAATCTGAAGGCAGCCAATTCAACCACTCCTTAGCTTGATCCCTCAAGGACAAATAAAACAAGCGGAGGCGCAAAGCGTCATCAGTGACTCCATTGTACTTAACAGTTCTACAGACTTCTAATAAATTCACCATGTGCTGATTAGGATCTTTAGAAGGCAGTCCATGGAATGGGATATTTTGAATCAACTGTAGTGTTACTGTTTTCAACTCAAAATTATTCACCTGAATCGCTGGCCTTCTAATCACATGTTGAATTCTAGTGGGTGGCAAAACATAGTCTCGCAATGTTCTAGGCAGATTTTCCTGATTAAATGCTTGATTATTTTCTTGCTCGCCTACCACGATTTTAGCCATGGCTTCTTGCAGATGATGGGTATTAGCTATTTTCTCCTTTCTATTCTTCCGACAAGTTCGTTCTATCTCAGGATCGAAAACCAACAAATTGCTACCTCCAAACTTTCGCATGCACCTACAAAATTATGTTCCTGAAATGCAAGTAACAAAAATAAGAAAACAAATAACAAAACAAAATAAAATCCAAATTAAAATTAAAGCTATTTAGTATCGATATTAATAATTAACACAGTCCCCGATAACGGCACCAAAAACTTATTGTGTGCAATCTAACGCAAGTGCACGTATCGCAACAAGTAAAAAAGTAGTAAGTAAAGATCATTCCCACGAGAACTGTGATTTTTAAGTACCGAAATTGGTATAGCTCTAACTTTATTTGGACAACCACGATTTGAGAGTTTATAACTAATGATTAAAGAAATTATAGAACTTATAAAAATAACAACTAAAATAATTATGAAATTAACAAAAGATGGTAACTCAATAATTAAGAGGCTCTAGGGATTCTGATTTCACCGAGATTAATCATATTTGAAACTATTGATTTAAATCAATTAACGTCTATTCTTTACGTTGCCAGCAATTTCGCTAAGGTAGATCTTAATATTTTTCAAGCATCAATAACCTATGCCAATAAACAAGCTAACTACATCTCTGTGAAAACTGTGAACTTATGGAATACATTAAGCCTTAAAAATTCAAGTGTTGTACTAGATCTCATAACTATATCTAGCTTATGACGATTTAATGGTATTTCACACATGGTCTAATTTAGTTATCACTTCTTAGTCTCAAACCAAACCACGAATCATGCAATTGTTAATCAGACAATCACAAGCATTAAACTTAGCATGAAATACTCGATGCATACTTGGAATAGTTCATCAATTAATCAAAATCAAAAGCATCAAATATTCATAATATGGCTACATCGTAGCCCTAGAAAAATAATCTAGAACATCATAATAAATGTAAATAATATCCAAAACATAGTATAATTCATGATAAAAGAGATAGAGAAAACTAGGATTCGAAGAAGAATTGGGACAAAAGTCCGTCTCCGGATCGTTCCTTTGTCTTTAACTCGCAAATCCCTTCTTTTTCTCCCTTTGAAATGTTGCTTTTTCTCCCCCAATGATGGCTGCCACCAAAAAGCTCCCTCAAACATGTGTTTTCTCCTCTTTTATCCTAGGGTATGTTTCTTTTTGTACTATTTTACAAAATTGCCCTTAAATTTCCTGCGATGCTGCGCTATGATTGCGCTACTTGTGATTTCTCTTCAATTTCTTCACACGCCACATGAAAGCTCGCTCTTAGCCATTTTTCTTCAATTGTGCCTCAAAACTTAGACTTCCTTATGGAAATCACCTACGTCACAAATCAAACACAAAACCAATCAAATTGCTCATAAACTACTCAAGAACTAACAAAATTTAAGTGAAAAGGTGCTGGAATAATATATCAATAATACACCCAATAAAGAAGATCCAAATACTTGACGCAGAGCTAAAATTTGTGAAGACGGAGCTTGACAAGTTGAGAAAGAGCAACCAGTCTTTCCTTAAGTGTAAGAAGAAATTGAAGGAGGAAGTTTCCTCTAAGAAGTTGGCTCGAGGTTGAGGTGAGTGCCATTGAGAAGTTTAAGGTAAGTCGTGATGGGGTCGAGTTCATTACCCAAAAATCTAAAGACGTCTATAGGGTCACCCATGCCAAAGGGCAGTTCCTTGGGTAGCTCAAGGTAAATGAGAAGGTCCGAGCCATGTTTCCCAATGTCTCAACAGTAACTTGGTTGACCCTCCATCTGTTGACGTGCATAAGCTCGAGAATCTTCCCACTAAAGCCCTTCAAGCCATCGACAAGATAGAGGAAAAGCTTTAGGCTACTGAAGAAGAAGCGGGAAAGACTCTAGGGAGGATACATAACCAAATAACGGTAATCAAACCCCTTACGTCCAAGCCCCATCAATTGAGACCCTATAAGAGGATATGGCCTCAAGCTCTTACACTCACAGACCTCTGAGCGTCTTAGTTTTTCAGATATTTTCTTTTTGTTCTATTTTTCTATTATAACTCTCCTTAGCTATTAGGATCTTTTATTGAAATTCCGGAGGAGTCGGGCACCTTTTATCCTTTTACTTCATTTCAATGAAAGAGTTGAAACTTAACCATGTTTAGTTTGTACTTTATCGTTTTATTTCAATGGTAGAGCTGCAACTTAACCATGTTTGCTTTGTACTTTCTCGCTTCATTTCAATGAAAAAGCTAAATTTTTTGATTGAATGTGTTACGCCTCGAGAGTAGACGCACTACCCTAGCCTATTTTTTTAGTATATATTATTCTAGTGGTTTTGTTTGACTATGGGCTATTGTTTGACTTGTTGTGGCCCTCGGGGTACATTGGTCAAAATGAGCTCTTGGTACTATTGGCCTACCCTTTGGTGGGTATTACTCAAGACAAGTTGTCGGCTCTATTAGCTGCGGGTAGTGGTTAAGGTGACTAGGTGGGTCTGGTAACCTTCCCTTTTAGGGTTTTTATATAAACATTGAAGCATAAAAGCTTAGGAGAAAGATAAAATTTTCATTGATATATTAGATTACATGAAGTATCACCGTAGGTGCTCGGCATTCCAGGCATTTTTCAATTCTCTCCCCTCTCCATTGACCAAGCGACCAAGTTTGATTTCTTTCTATCTTATACGGGCTTTCCCAGGTCAAGGCTAGTTTTTCATCTCTGGTTTGTTGGAAGTTAGCTTGCCTAAGGACTAACTCTTATTCTTTTATTGGCTTGGGTTGGACTTGTTTGGCAAAAGCCTTCTACATAGGCTTCTTCTCAGCCAACATCTTGATCTAGGCCTTGGTACGGAGCTCCTTGACAAGATCTAACTATCCCCTTATTTTGGGCCTATTTATCACTTCTTGACACAAGTAGATCTAGCTACTAAGGGATTCGATCTCCACTGGACAAACAGCTTCAAAACCATATGTGAGATTTTCATCTCATATGGCTTCTCTCTTATGTGCATGATAAGAATTATACATGAATCACAACAAAAAAGATTAAACCTTGTTAAAGGTCAGGCAGAACGGAGTCTCACCTGTCTTTGAGTTGTGCATGGTGTGGTATACCTATAGGACTTTAAGAAGAACGTTCGCCTATTATCTCTTTGGTTGGCCTAGCTTTATTTTTATGCCCTACAAAATAGTTTAATTAGTAACCTTGACTTGGCCATTGTATTGGGGATGAGCTATAAAAGAGAAGAGTAAGTTGATCCCGAGCTCAGTACATTGTTCTAAAAAATAAGCACTGTCGAATTGTTTTCTCTGATCAGCCATAATGACCCTCAAAACCCCAAAGTGGCACACTATTGATTTTTACACGAAATTCTATGTTTCTTTCTCTGTAATATGGAGTACTGCCTTGGCCTTTACCTATTTAGTGAAATAATTCACAGTGATGAAAGCAAACTACCTTTGCCTCATGCCTGGTAGCAAGGGCCCTTTGATATCCAAACCTCACTGGTAAAATAATCATGGGCTTAATATAACTGTTAAGTTGGCTGCGGTTTCCTTTGGACTTTAGCGAACTTCTGACAATCATCACAGCTCTTTACAAACTCTTTGGATTCTCAATCCATCGTCGCCCAAAAGTAAACATGCCTTAATGTGTTCCGAACCTGTGCCTTCCCTCCGAGATGATTTCCACAGATTCCTACATGGATTTCTCAAAGCACATATTGCCCCTTCTCGGGCCTAACACACTTTAAGAAGGGACAAGTGAAAGACCTTTTGCACAAGTGGCCTACGATCAGCACGAATTGAGAGGCCTGCTGCTCGATCTTGCATGCCAACTTTTTATAATTTAGCACTAGCCCATCTTCTAAGTAATCCATGGTTGGCTTTGTCAAATCTGGCCTACTATCGATATAAGTCACTTGATCCTATTCAACCTGGATGCTTGGTTTGGATATCTCATCCACATACACTAATGTTGGTCTCGTTCCCCCTAGTGCTAGCTTCGATAGGGCATCTGTCTTCTTATTTTTGGTCTTGGGACTTGTTGGATGCTGAACCTTTGAAACCCTAACATCAACTGGCTGACTTTGTTCATGTATGCTTGCATAGTTGTATCCTTTGCTTTAAATTCCCCTTTGACCTGATTAGCCACTAGTTGGGAATCTAGGTAAACTTCAATGATTTAGGCTCTCAGAGATAAAATAGTTTTCAGTCCAGCCACCAAGGCCTCATACTCAGCTTCGTTGTTAGAGGCCGGGAACGAGAACTTCAATGAATATTGATGTTATTCTAGAGCTGGTCGAGGATAATCGCTCATGCTCTTCTGGTCGCACCTTCTGGTGCACTCTACTACAAAATCGGCTACAACTTGAGCCTTGATTGCCAGCCTGGGTTGATAGATTATATCAAACCAACTCAACTCAACCGTCTGCTTCAACAAATGACTTGAGACCTCTGGCCTATGCAACACTGATTTTAATAGTAGATTGGTCATCACATTGATGGTATGAGTATAGAATTAAGGCTTCAGCTTTATAGAGGTAGTTACCAAGACCAATGTTATCTTCTCTATCAGAGTGTACCTAACATTGGCCCCTCTAAGCATTCTACTTAAATAGTACATGGGTTTCTGGTCCTTTCATTTCTCTCAGATCAAAGCCGCTACTACTGTCGTTTCCCAAGCTGGCCAAGTAGAGGAGGAACTCTTCCCCTGGGTTTGGTCAGGATAATAAAAGTGGTGAAGAAAGGTAATTTTTAACCCCTCAAAAGCGTTCTGACATTTTTTGATCTATTCAAAGTTCTTCGGATTGTGTAATACCTTGATGAATAGGCACACTTATCTGCTGATCTGATCTGAAACGACTCAAGACTGTTATTTTTCCAGCTAACACCTAAATATCGTCAACACACTTTGGAGGATCCAGGTTTAGTATGGCCTGAATCTTCTTGGGGTGGCCTTGATTCCTTTGGAAGTCATCATGAATCCAAGAAACTTCCTAGCCTTCACTCTGAAGGCACACTTCTTGAGGTTCAACTTGATTCCGAATTTTCACATTTTCGCAAAGGCCTTGGCTATATCAAAAAAGTGATCCTCAAATTTTTTTGTTTTTTACCAATATATTGTCCATATAGATCTCCATGTTACACCCGACCTAATCCTTGAACACCTTATTCATCATCTTCTAGTAGGTGCCCCCAACATTTTTTAATCCGACAGACATTACTTCATAGTAATACAAGCCTTTATCGATGGTGAAGGCTGTGAGACCCAAACATGAATTTTATGTGCAATTAATTGTTTTATTTATTGTTGGTACATAATATTTGCATTTACTTGCTTTAATTATTATTTGAATGTAATATGTGCATTTAAGTTGCATGAAATTAAAATTAAAGTGACATTTCATTTAATTTAGCAAACTAAGACAAGCTCATCATTATTGCAATTGTTGATTCATTAGTAGTCTTTCACCATAATAGATATTTTGCCTAGTAGGACATACATGTCATTATATTAAATGTCTTTGCATAAGTGGTCTTTTACCCTTTAAAGATATTTGTCTACCAATATTGAGTTAGCATTTGACTTGCATTGACCATTAGATAAAATAAAACAAGCAAAACCAAGAAAGAAATAAGGGGGGTCACGACCAAAGGAGAGAAAAGAGGGAAAAATAGAAGCTAGGGTTTGAGAGATTTTTTTGGAGAAGAAGAAGGAGAAATTGGTCAATCCTAGCTCAATTCTTGCCATTTCTTACATTATTTTTCATTATAGGTGAGGGGTTTTCAAATCTAAAGTTTTAAAGTTTGCATTTTGGTTATGAATTTATATTTTTGTGTTATATTTTTTATTTTTGCAAGTATTTCTTGATTGGTAGTGATTTTAGAGTAATATATATGTATTAGAACTTGAATGAACCACCAAATGTATATGCTAGCTTTTATGGGTTGTAGGTTCGGTTGTAGCTTACATATGCCATTAATCTTTGTTCCTAGCTTAGATTAAAAGTTCATTTGTATATGTATATGTTTATTGCATGATTTTAATGGCTTAGAAGCAAGATTTGGTGATGTTTTGTGGTATTTTTCATGGCTGTCTAGAAAATTCCAGCAATGACAAAAATGTGTTGTATGTTGAATTTAGGGCTAGATGAAGACTAATCTTTGCTTTTTTTTAGCTTAAATGTGTAATTATATGTAATATATATGTTTATAGCATAATTTCATGACTTGGGTGCAAATTTGGTAGAGTTTCGTGTGATTTTTGGTTGTTGGCCAAAAATTCCAACAAAGGTGCAATTTGTGTATTTTGCTTGTTAACCTTGTTCTATGGTTGAATTTGCCAATGTTATGCACTTATATTGCATTATAATTGGCTAGTATATTAGTTATGCTAAGATTGGGCATTTGTATAGTAACATAAGTTGATTAATTGTTGAATAAATGTCAATTGCTAAATGTGATTGAGGTTATGTTTTATTGAATTCTATTGAAGTTAATTGATGGAAATGCTCTCATGTAATGCTACTTGCTAATGGAATCCTTAAGTGTTTAAAGGTGTTTGTTAATAGTACGGTGGCCTACTTTGTCACATATCAAATGTGCTATTGAATGTTAAATGTGATTGAGGGATAATCTACTTTGTTGTCCTTTCTAAATGAATGTAAATGAGTGATACATGATTGAATCCGAATGCAAATGCGAATACGAATGTGTAAGGGTTGCAACCTTTTAGTACGGCATGGTAGCGTCGTGTCACACTGGGCAGCAACGGGCTTGCCAGGCGAGGTCACGACTACCATGGTCCAATTCACTCGCTTGCATGGACGGAGAAGTCCATGGGGTGCTAGGTCGTAATTTTTATTTAGTGTAAGTGGGAGTGATAAGTGACTGAGTTCGTGATGGTGGTATAAGTGACGACATCAACAATGAATACCGTATCCTTCTTGATTGATTATAGAGCTTTATATGTACTTGAGTTTATTACCTTTGATTGCTTATTGAATGCATATAGTTTTGAATGCATGTTTTCAAAAGTATTTCCAAGCTAAATGTTTTCCAAAAACCTCCCGTACACCCCTTCCCCCCTCATTGAGCTTGTGAAGCTCACCCCATTTCATGACATTTCAAGTGAGGCCGAGATCGAGCCATAGGTGAATGAAAGTGATGGATTTACTTGACTTGTTTTGGATGATGTATATATTGTTTATGTAGTTGTTGGAGTTATGTTGTAATGAAGTATTCTCTTTGGTCATGTAATATATTTAACTAAGAATGTTATTTTGAAATCTAAGTGACTTTGGTTGTAAAATTCGTAAGTTCATTGGTCATGCTTGTGTTGTTAGACTTATGGTAGCCTACCTTGGGAAAACAATGTATTTACTATGCCATGTATTAAGCAGGTCTTTTAGGTTGTTTGTTGTGTACCCTCTATTATTTGTTAAATGTGGCATGTTACAGATGTTATTATGTTCATGTTCTGTCATGTCCGGACTTGGTTCTAGGTGGGGTCGGGTCCGGGCATGACAAGGTGCTATCAGAGCTTAGTTAGCTCATAAGCTGGGATATGGTCCTCGGTTTGTGGGGGTAGAGGTCTTAATGTGAAATTGTCTTGAATGAATGTGTGCATGCATAACATGTTAAATGGACAATATGTGATAATTGTGCATTAAGTGATATTTGTTTATTGCGTGATGTAATTGCATATATAAGTAAAATTATTTGAGGACGAAATTGTCCTAAGAAGGGGAGGATGTGAGACCCAAACATGAATTTTATGTGCAATTAATTGTTTTATTTATTGTTGGTACATAATATATGCATTTGTTTCCTTTAATTATTATTTGAATATAATATGTACATTTAAGTTACATGAGATTAAAATTAAAGTAGCATTTCATTTAATTTAGCAAACTAGGACATACTTGTTATTATTGTAATTGTTGATTCATTAGTGGTCTTTTACCATAATAGATATTTTTCCTAGTAGGACATACATGTCATTATATTAAATGTCTTTGCATAAGTGGCCTTTTACCCTTTAAAAATATTTGTCTACCAATATTGAGTTAGCATTTGACTTAGCCATTTGACTTGCATTGACCATTAGATAAAATAAAACAAGTATTAGGCCCCCTTGATTGCTGGAAATTGAGTTTGTTCTTTTCACCCAATATTTCCACATCCTGCTTACACATGAGTGATGAAAAGCAGATTGATTATGATCCTATTTAGCTACACGTGCAGGTTGACCCATCACTGCACTCTCAACAGCATTGGACAAAGGGTCTCTCTTATCACGAGGATATGGTGGCAATGGAAAGAAAGGATTAAATGGCATGCCTAGGGCAACAGACCAATCCTCAAGCCTTCCTGGTTGAGGTGTCCCCACTTGGTGAACAATACACAATGGAACTCCATACGAGATAGACAAGCGTGATATGAATCTTTGCTAAGGGTGCCCCAATACCGTTTCATGTCATTAGATATTTTTGGATGCACAAAATAAGCATTTGGAGAAACTTCAGATGGAACCACCGAGGCATTAAGAGGAGTTGCAAACCCAGGAGGAACATCATCATCAATGTTATGACTTCCATCACCTACCATATTAGTTTCAACTATAGGATCTGTGTCTTCTGGCTGATCCCATCGACTTTTGCGCTTGCGAGTCCTTGAGCCACTACTAGATGAAGGACAAGAGCCATCAATATTACCAGCATCAAATGTAGTTGATGTGCCGATTGATTGTGTGATGGAATCTGGTGTTTCAGAATGTCTTCCAGATCTATCACTCCAGCGATTGCATGTTGGGAATTTGTTATAGTCTAAACCACGGTGAGAATCCATCTTGCTGTCCTCCTAATCCATACAGCTATTTTTCCTGGCATGTCAAGGAATCCACCTATCTAGAAACTACATGCAATTTGATGGACCTGAATTGCAATAAAGAAAATCTTACCCTAGATATCCAGTAGATAAAATGAACTTCATGTAAGAATATAACCAATTTCCCAGAAACGTCTTAACAACAATCGAGTAGAAAGACAACACTACTATTTATAACAATTCAATATAATACTTACAAGATAATTGTCCCACCGCACGCTCTCAAGATTAGAGCTTCAATGGCTTTTGGACTTACAAGAAGAATACAAGAAAGAAAGACTAACTTAGGATTGTGTTTAGAGTTGTGTTGTAAATGAATTTGATGAACTAAGGCATGACTATTTATAGAATTCAGCTAGCCCGCCAAAGGAGACTATAGAATTCAGCTAGCCCGCCATAGGAGACTTTCCTATCCAACATTTCCATCTTGGTTATCTTTACCAACCATGTTCAAGTATTGACCACCTATATTTATCACATGGGTGGCTTGCATCCAAGTCAACTTCTAGGAAACTTCCTTTGGTCAAATTTGCTGACTTTAGCATTGCATCATCCCGATGTCATCTTAGGTAACTCCAAATTCCCGAACTTCTTTCTTGTAGCTATCGCGGTCTCTTTTGACCTCATCGATGTTTAAAGTCGGAATCATTAATTTATTCTACGACATAAATTAATGATACTTATTATGATGATGTGGATATTGACATATACCAACACCCCCCCTTAATGTTTACCTTATGTTGACTAACCTATTGGGCCAACACCCAATGTTTGAAGATGCTTGCTCAACTGGATACTCCCTAACGCTTTAGTGAAGATATTTTCACAATTATCTTCTGTAGGGCAGTACTCCATGTAGATTTCACATTCCTTGATCAATTCCCTCACATAGTGATACTGAATATGTATGTGTTTTGTTCTAGCATGAAATACCGAATTCTTTGACATGGCTATACAACTCTGACTGTCACATTTCAACATTGTTGCTTGCTCTATTGGAATGCCAATATCAGTCATGATGCGTCGTAGCCAAATAGCTTCACAGGATGCTATACAAACAGCCTTGTATTCCACATCCGTTGATGAAAGTGCAACGGTGGGTTGCTTCTTACTAGACCATGAGATGATTCCACCACCGAATATGAATACGTAACCTGTAACATATTTTATTGAGTCAATATCACCAGCCCAGTCTGAGTCACAATACCCAGATAAAGTATCTCCAGACTTGTATGATATCTCATACTCCAACGTGCCTTTGAGATATTTGAGGATTTGCATCCCTGCTTGCCAGTGACTTTGTCTCGATTTATTTGAAAACCATCTAAGAACTCCCACAGCATAACTAATATCAGGTCTTGTGTTACAAAAGAAGATTAAACTTCCCACCAACCTTCTGTAGAGCTTCTTATCAACTTGTTCTGTAGGATCATCAACTGATAACTTTGTATTCACTTCCATCAGGGTGACAATTGGTTTATACTCGGACATACCGAATGCAGCCAGGAGCTCACGAACATATCGTTGCTGCGAGATGAAGATAGTATGAGATTTTTGCCATACCTCGATTCCCAAGCAATAATGAAGAATACCAGGATTTGTCATTTCAAATTCTTGGCTCAACCATTCTTGCGTCTTTCGAATATTATCTTCATAGTCACCAATGATTACAAGATTATCCACATATAAGACTACAATTACCTTCTTTCCTTGTTCACTTAGAACATACAAGTTGAAATCTGATTTGTTTCTACAGAAACCATGCTGCAAGAAGAAAGAGTCTATACGTTTGTTCCAAACTTGTGGTGCTTGCTTTAACCCATATAAAGCCTTTTTCAATTTGCAGACTTTTTCTTCTTCACCTAGTATTTCGAAGCCACGGGGTTGTACAACGTAGACTTCTTTTTCAAGTTGCCTATTAAGGAAAGCTGACTTGACATCCATTTGATGTACAATCTATCCATAATGCGCGGCAGCTGCAACAACTAACCTGATTGTTGTCATTTTTGCTGTTAGAGGAAAGGTTTCATATACATCAAAACCTTCAACTTGTGAAAATCCTTGTGCTACAAGGCATGCCTTGTAGTTTTCAAGACTTCCACCTACCTTGTACTTCACTTTCCAGATCCATTTGGTGACAATGATTTTTTTGTTTGGTAGCTTTTCAACGATTTCCCACGTACCATTTTTCATGATACTATCATACTCGGCTTGCATAGCTGCTCTCCAATTTGGATCTGACATGGCTTCCTCCACAGTTACCGGTTCTTTTACCGTATTGATGATTTGGGTCATCAAAGTCATGTTTACTAGCTGTTGTCCTGATCTGTTCTGCTCTTCTATTCTCTTTGATCGTCTTAGTCCATCAGGATATGGACTATCATCAGTAACTCCTGAATTTCTTCCATCAAAGAGCTGTTGGAACCACTTCGGTTGTGGCTTCCTTGTGGATACAACATGTTGGTCTTTAGTCTCTTCATCATTAAAGACTCTTCATTGTTCAACAGTCGTTGTTCAGGCACTTGGTGGATTACTTCATCGGTTGATGACGAAATGGTATGACCATTATCCTCCATTGAGTGTGGTCGCTCATTAAACACCACATCTCGGCTTATGATCACCTTCTTGCCCTCTACATCATAGAGTATGTATGCTTTAGACTCTTCACTATATCCCAAGAAAATGCCCTTCTTGCTCTTGTCATCCAATTTCTTTCTATTTTCATTTGGGACGTGTACAAAACACTCGCACCCAAATTTTTTTAAATGAGACACAGAAGGTTTCGTACCATAATAAGCCTCATTATGAGTCTTATCGTTGAGTGCCCAGGTTGAGCACCGATTAAGGATGTATACCGCTGTATTGACTGCTTCAGCCCATAATGTGTCAGGTAGGCCAACACATTTCAACATGCATCGAGCCATTTCTACAATTGTTCGATTTCTTCGTTCCATAACTCCATTTTGTTGTGGTGTGTATGAAGCAATCAATTGGCGCTTAATCCCAAGCTTGTTGCAGTAGTTGGTAAACTCTGTAAGGCAGAATTCCCTCCCACGATCGGTACGAAGTTTCTTCAACTGGTTTGTGTTCTCATTTGTCACAAGTTTGTGCGACACTTTAAACTTTTCAAGAGCACCAGCCTTGTCCCGAAGGAAATATATCCACATCTTCCTACTATAATCGTCAACTAACAACATAAAGTAGGAAGATTTTCCCAACACTGTGGTAGTCATTTTTCCACAGAGGTCAGCATGTACCAACTCTAGAGGAGCCTTTGCTCGGTTATGACTCTCTTTGAGAAATGACTGTCTATGTTGCTTGCCCAGCGTACAAGTTTCACATGGTCCTTCAACTTCTTCAATTGAAGGCAAGCCGGCCACCATCTTCTTCTTTTGTATTTCCTTTAACACAGGATATGAAATGTGTCCGAACCTTTCATGCCAAAGTTGACTTGTTTTGGCATCCACGCCGGCAGAAAGAGAGTTGATTTCGTAAAGGTTATTTTTGTGAATACCTTTACTTACTATATTTTGATCCTTGTCAAGAATCAAAGCTTCCGTCTTCTTGAACAACACTTCTAGATCATTATCTGTAATAGCAACTACAGATAGCAAATTTCTGGTGATTTGGGGTACAAAGAGTACGTTGGATAGCTTTTTGCTTCCTCCATCTTTAGACGCGAGCGAGATAGTTCCAGTGCCCTCAACGAGACACCTAGCATTATTCTCGACGACAACATTCATTGGTTCTTGTAGAGGTTTTATGGAGTCATATAACTCCTTCTTGCTGGTCATGTGTCGGGAAGCTCCACTATCTAACACCCATGCACTTGTTTGATGTAGATGTGCGCTAGTACACATTTTCTCCGATACATCTGTTACAGTAAACATATGCACTTCTGTTTCAGCCGTATTGGCAGATTCTTTATTTCTCCAATTTGGCTTTAGAGTTCCGTTCTTCTCGTCATGGATTCGTTTCCTGCAATCTTTGACAGCATGGCCTTTCTTATTGTAGTAGTAGCCAGATCCAGAGAACGCCTTTTTCTTTCCTTTCTTCTTTTCTTCTTGGCTACTCTTTACTTTGGCTACAAAGGCAGAGTCAAGTTGATTTTCTCTATTTTTTAGCCTCATCTCTTCCTCCATCAACATGGCAGTGAATTCTTCAAACGTCAAAGAAAGAATGCGAACTTGTGTATTGAGTGCTGTCACAAGGCCGTCAAATTTTAGAGGCAACACTCTAATGCACCTTCGAGCTAGTTCCTCGGTTGATTTGGCAATATCAACTGCAGCCATTTGATCACGTAGGTTTTTCATCCTACTGATAAATGACTCAGCTCCATTATCTTCACTTAATCTCTCAGCAGCTAACTGATTCTCCAAGTTTTGAATGTGAGTCTGATTCCTTGTTTCATACTGATTTCTCAGTATGTTCCAAGCTTCAGTTGCCTTGGTTGTGTGTTGAATTAGAGTAAGGACAGAATCCTGAACACTTGTTACAATTACACAAAGTGTATCAGCATTTTGTCTCCTCCATTCTTTGACAAGCTGAGAATCTAGAAGTGTGACCTTTTTTGTGTCATCTTCAGCACGGACTGCAACTGGTTCTGCATCTGTGCCTAACACTATATCAAGGAGTTCGTAGGAGTCCAGAACTGTAGTGATTTTGAACTTCCACAAAAGATAGTTCGTGCCATCAAGCTTTCCTTCTGTGAAGATAGGGGGACGGATACGAATTGTCGGTACTAAACCGAAACTAGAATTGATAGAAGAAGAACTAGCACCTTGAGTAGTCATAGTTGTTGAGCTTTACTAGACAAGATTATTGTTAAGATCCCTTTAAGCTCTTGATATCATGTAAGAATATAACCAATTTCCTAGAAATGTCTTAACAACAATCAAGTAAAAATACAACACTACTCTTTATAACAATTCAATATAACACTTACAAGATAATTGTCCCATAGTGCACTATCAAGATTAGAGCTTCAATGGCTTCTGGACTTACAAGAAGAATACAAGAAAGAAAGACTAACTTAGGATTGTACTTGGAGTTGTGTTGTGAAATGAATTTGATGAACTAATGCATGGCTATTTATAGAATTCAGCTAGCCTGCCATAGAAGACTATAGAATTCAGCTAGCCCGTTATAGGAGACTTTCCTATCAAACATTTCCATCTTGGTTGGCTTTACCAACCATGTTCAAAGTGTTGACACTCCATATTTATCACATGGGTGGCTAGCATCCAAGTCAATTTCTGGGAGCTTCCTTTGGTCAAATTTGCTGAGTTTAGCATTGCATCATCCCGACGTCATCTTAAGTAACTCCAAATTCCTGAACTTCTTTCTTTTAGCAATTGCGGTCTCTTTTGACCTCATCGACGTTTAAAGTCGGAATCATTAATTTATGCTACCACATAAAGTAACGATACTTATTATGAGGAAGTGAATATTGACATATACCAACACTTAATAGGTATACATTCCATCAAGCCTAACTCTTAAACATGAAAAATGGAACCCAAAAGAGAGAGAGAAAAAGAATCCATGAAAGACAACACCAAAAGATATAACAAGTTTTTTTAAAAAAAATTAGAATGTCAATTTTAAGGCAGTAACCAAGCCCAACTCTCCCCTGCCATCCCCATCCCTCTTGCCACCAACAAACAACACCATCTCACAACTGCTAAAATAATTCATTGTCATTTAATACCATTATTGCTATTTTCCATATCCTTTCCTCCCTAAACCTACTCCAGTAGACGCTTTTTTTCCCCTTCCCAACCATATCCCTAATTAGATTGTTCCAAGAACCAACCCCACAAGGCATTACAAGTGTACCACCCAACTATTTCAGTTATGTCTGCACAACACCCAACTTTTTAGTTTTCTCTTTTCCTTATTGGTGGTAAGCAAGCAAAATTACATTACTCATCAGAGAACATCCCCCAGTAACAAACATGTTTCATTACAGTGCAAGACCATGCATTATTTCTCAATGAAAAAACCTAGAAGAGACTTGAAAGGAATAGCCTACGTAGTGAGCACATATATATGCCATGTCGAGCTTTAACTTGGTAGATCTTCTCGATTGGAGCAACTTAGAAGTGAACAAGTTATTTGTTAAAATGTGGAACTCAAAATTATTCTTATCATCACCCTAATTGTGAGAAGACAATTTATCATCATCCTAATTGTGAGAAGACAGTATATTTTTCAGACTGAACCTGTTCCTTGAGAGTGAAAAGAAAAACAAAATTAAGGAATAAGATATCTTTAGAAAATGAAAACGCATTGTTTCCATGAACTGAACAACCCCTAAAAGGTTCTCCATCAGATTCAACCTCTAGCAGATCACCCTTCAAACTTTTGGGTGGTAAAAACTCGTGTAGTCACTTGATATGGCTATTAGGAAAACAACCTTTTAGAACTAGCTCATGTCAAAGTTTTTTGTAGATGCAATTACTTGTTGCAAAAGTACCAAAAAGGCTAGTAAGATATCATCATTAAGCATGAATCTAGATGACAAGGATTGTACAGTTTTAATCAACCATCTTTTTCAGATCTTCACCTAAAGAACAAGATCAAAAGGAAACATAATGTGCTTGCTAATGACAGCTGGTTGTACTGCTCATGATCAAAATCTATTCACATTTCATACTAGATTTTGATCATGATTACTGTCTTCTACAATGAATTTATACACCAAAAAACTAGAAAAGAAAAGTTAGAATGATAAATAAAATCGAAGAACCAAGAAAAAAATGAAGACACGAACTAGAAACATTGAAGAATGTAAGCAAGAAAAGGGGGAAGGTGGGGGAGAGGGGAAAAGAAAATGAGCTACAATAATGATATGGGTTATTATAAGGACCATGATCCTGCATGTACAACCAACAAATAGGAGGAAAAAATTACTACTTCAAAAATCAGAAAGTACATGTTTATCAATGTGCTCTATGAATGATAAAATGGATTCTTTGAAGCTGCAGAGTAGATCAAGAACATGCTGTAAGTAGTTAATATAAAAAATCTGCACAAGAAAGAAGGAAAGAGAACAATTGCATAAACAAAAGCTATTCTTCTGTATGTCCAAGCTTGACTGGGTATTGGATTAAGTGAGAGCAGCAACAACACTCATTATAACTATCAAAGGACAAAAATTGCAAAAACTGATCTGAATAACCCAGCATTCTGCTGAGAGCTTAAATAACTAAGAAACTTCATCCTTATGCAAAAGAGATATGAAGTGAGGAGACAATACATAAAAATTAATTTGAAAAAAGTGTATGCAGGTTTGCGGAGGAGAGGGGCTAATTACTGATACTGCCAACTATTGCTCTCGACAGGAGGAAAGGAAAAGAAAACCAAAGAAGAAAGGAACAGGATTACGGGAGTCTTTAATTTTGAGAAAGACACAACTATGCAAGCCTTGACAAACATTTAGTATATAAAGCATTTCTATTGTGGAGAGATTTTATGTTAAAGATATAGCAAACAACCTGAAATGCAGGACTAATCGAGGTAGATGTAACACTGAGCTTTAGTAATACACTGCCTTAGGAATTTGCTGTTAGCCACAAAAAAATGGGGTACTTCATCAACAACCGGAAGTAAGTAGAACTTTATGAAAGAAACGAAACCGTAGAGCTTTTGAAGGGAAGGAATTGCCCTTTTCGGTCATGAAAAACCATTGTTTACATGATCTTTGTTTTTGGACTAATGGTTCTTGTAAAGTTGATATTGATAGGATCCTAGATTGTTTCGATTCCTTATCTAGCTAATGTATATAACAAGTATGTTTAGATGATTTTATAGTTGATGTATATACTATATATTTTTGGGTTGCACCCCCTTGGTGCATATTAATAAATTTTTTTCACTTCTCAAAAAAAAAAAAGTAGAATTTATCTAAGGAAGTTGTTGTAAGCCACCAAAAAGCAGGGTACTTCATCAACAACCAGTTGCAGGAAGAATATATCTAATAATTTATTGCGTCATCTATATGATTAAGTTAGTTATTTTATTCAATATAGGGAGCTTATATTAGTGATGTAGAGATGAGAACCAGTCACATAGAGAATGTGGTAGGATTTACCTCTCCACTCCAGGACAGGGGGGCCTCCATTAATCTGTTATGATGTAAGGATCTCCCTAGTAGCAAGATACTCAAATACCTGCATAGACAAACACAGCACAGTATGTTACTTTTGACAATATTGCATACACTAAAATAATCTTTTCATATAGTGGAAGGTTTCAAACGACCATCCTTCCCAATTAATTAGCTCATTTTCTATTAGATATTCTACAAACAGGTTGAAAAGTTGTTTGTAGTAAGGCTAACATACGCACCACCTTGCAAACATTTTTCTCAACCAAAAAAACCCTTGCGCCGCCGCGTTTCTTTCTTCTTTCTTGCTCCTTTCTCTTTTTCTTTGGTCTCCCGTGACCTTCCCTTATGGCTAAAGGGAAACATACCAAAGGAATACGTTCAAGTCAAAGACTCTAGCTGAAAACTGTGGGTAGACACAATGGCTCACCTTGCTCTCAGATCTCGAAGTCAGAGGAATCATCATCGTTGATGGTACTTTCCTCTCCTCCTATGGGGGATAGGTTAACAGAGCCAATCCCCTTTAATGGTGATTTATTTTTGCCATTGCCTGGCCCGTTTGTCGATGTTGAAGTCCGTGAGAAAGTTGAAATTAGAAGCAGTTGCTGTGTCAGAACTGAGGCCCAAATAGTGCAAGAACATCACACCAAGATCGTGTTGGAGCAACAACATGTTCAATCTCTGGCAAAGAAAAAGACTTGGAAGAAGCTTTTTGATGGATCTATTGAAGGACCCATAAAGCTTGAGCGGAAGAAGCTTGAAATCAGTGGAGGTAAGATTGTTGTGCCTAAACCAATTATTGACAGTGGTATTGCGTATTGGGATAATTGTTTAGTTGGTCAATTCCTTGGTAGAGCTTTGCCATATTCTCTTGTAAAAGCAATGGTTGATAACCAGTGGAAACATCTGGGTAAAGTGGACGTAGTGACAACAGGGGGAGGGCTTTTTTATTTTCAAGTTTGCTGACAAATAAAAGATTAGTTCTGTTTTGGGCCAGTTGTGGCATGTTAGCAACAAACCCCTGTTCCTTAAAAAATGGAAACCAAGGACGAAACTGGAGGAGTTTAAGCTCGACCGTTTTTCGATATGGGTGAATTTGAGGCATGTTCCCACGGAGTTGTGGACTTCTGAGGGGCTGAGTTTGCTAGCTAGCTATTTAGGGGACCCTATTCAAATGGATTCGATTACTGAATCTAAATCAAGATTGGGCTATGCTCGTATTTGTGTTGAGGTTGAATTGGGTAAAGAGTTGTCGGAAGTTATCCAGTGAATCTTGGCCAGGGGTTTACGGCTGATGTTAATGTTGAGTACACTTGGGTACCACAAGTTTGTAGTATGTATAAGAGACTTGGTCACAAGGCAGAGAATTGCAGGAATACTAAAGAAGTTTGGCGTGGGAAGGGTACTGTGGTAGCAAATGAGAAACCTACCCCTCATGTTGTGAATGTTTCTACTGAGTCCCTACCTGTTGAAGAGGTCCAACCTGTGGAACATGCCCTTTCTTCTCCCAAGGATTGGAATACTATTCCAAAAAAGCATAGCTCGAGCCCATATAAATCACAATAGCTCAAAGAGTGGAAGTCAGTTTCGAAGAAAGGGGAATCAAGTAAAGCCAAGAAAGAACAGACTAATCAGTTTGCTGCACTTGATCAAGAAAGACTTGATATAGATGAAGCTGTTACAGATCTTTTGTCCAAAGCTCACCAAGGTGCTCTACAGGATGGGAATGATCCGGAAAACCCCCTGATCTTCATGATTAGAGTTGCTTCTTGGAATATTAGGGGATTAAACAAACCCCATAAACAACTTGATGTAAATAATTTTGCTAGAAGTAGAAATATAAATATTTTGTGTCTCCTTGAAACTAAAATCAAAGAATGCAAGTCTCTTGAGTTAATAAGGAAAAGATTCAGGAGCTGGGACCTTATCCACAACTATGAGTTCTCCCACAGAGGTAGAATCTGAATTCTTTGGAATAAGCTGGTAGTGAAAGTTGACAAAGTTGCAACCTCAGATCAAGTTATCCTTTGTTCCGTTCTAGTCCACTCAAATAGTAGGCCCTTCTATTTGTGTGTTGTGTATGGGAACAATCAAGCTGTTGAAAGAAGGAAGCTTTGGGCAGATATAACCAATTGGTCTAATCTTACTGCGGGATCTCCTTGATGTGTGCTTGGAGATTTCAACGAGATTCTCAAGATTGAGGATAGGCTAAATTGTGATCAAATTCCTCTGGGAACAATTGATTTTTAGAATTGTTTACATGTTGCTGGTCTCACTGAACTTCCTATGGTTGGTCATCTTTACACATGGAGTAATAAAAGTCCAGATGAGCAGTTAAGAGCAAGTAGAATCGATAGAGCTTTCGGGAATGATCAGTGGATTATTGATTATAATCTCTCTGTGGCTGAGCTTGGTTCCCCAAGTACTTCTGACCACTGCCCTATTATTCTTAACACCGAGCCTACTAGTGCAAGGAAAACAAAGCCTTTTAAGTTCTATAACGCTTGGACACAACATGAGGATTACCGAAAAATTTTGCATGACTCGTGGGTTGGGAATATTGTTGGTACTCCTATGTACTGTCTTATTCAAAAGCAAAAGAGGTTGAAATCTGCTCTCAAGAGCTTTAATAGGGATCACTTTATGAACCTGGATAAAGAGATTGACAAGGTGAAAGAAGAGCTTGATGGGATCCATAGGGATATGCTTAACGGAGTTCACCGTGCGGTGTTCCAAGCCAAAGAAAAAGAACTCCGGGATTCTTTAGAGTTACTTATGAAGAGGGAGGAGGAATATCTCAGGCAGAAAGCTAAAACCAAGTGGCTCAAGGACGGTGATTAGAATTCTGCATATTTCCACAGGGTTATCAAGAGTAGAAAGTCAAGCAATTCTATTAGAAGGCTGATTGACGAGAAGGGTGGTTGCCTTGATTCTGAGGAGAAGATTGCGGAGGAGTTTTTGAGATTCTACAAAAATCTTCTTGGATCAAGTAACAGAGGGCATAATAGGGTTACAGTGAACAATATTAGAGCTATTGTTCAGAAAACCATCTCTAGTAGTGATTGTGATTTGCTCAATGCTCCCATTAGTGACAAGGAAATTTGAGCTGCTATGTTCTCCATTCAGAGTGACAAAAGCCCTGGACCTAATGGCTATTCTTCACATTTTTATAAGTCGGCTTGGGAACTTGTTGGTAGAGAGGTTTGTGATGCAGTCAAGTCAGCTCTCAATTCATGTAAATTGCTGGGGGAAACAAACTCTACTATTATCACCCTGGTTCCTAAAGTGGATAGCCCATCAACAGTTAATGACTTTCGGCCTATCTCTTGTTGTAATACGATCTACAAGTGTCTGTCCAAGGTTCTTGCTAATCGGCTCACAAAACTTTGCCCGGTATTATATCTCCCAATCAAGTAACATTTGTGGAAGGTAGAAGGATGACGGATAATATTTTGGTTGCCCATGACATTATTCGTGACTATGGTAGAAAGGGTAAATGACAGCGGTGTACTCTAAAAGTGGATATCAGGAAAGCCTATGGCGTTTGGCTATCTTGAGATTTTTGTCAAAAGAATCAAAATGTGTATCTCGTCTCCAAAGTTTTCTATTGCTATTAATGGGCAGCTTGAGGGATATTTTAAAAGTTTGAACAGACTCCGCCAAGGAGATCCGCTCTTCCCTTACTTGTTCGTGATCAGTGTGGAGGTGCTAACTCAGATCCTCAACTTAATGGCAAATAGGAAAGATTTTTTATTTCATCCTAGATGTGCCAAGCTCAAGCTTTCTCACATGTGCTTTGCTGATGACATTTTGATCTTTTTTCAAAGGGCATCCTTCTTCGGCTAAGGCCATCAAAGAAGGTCTTGATTTGTTCTCCTGCATGTCAGGTATGTCAATTAGCAATGATAAAAGTTTTATCTTCTTTGGTGGCTGCCCCCACCCCTTAAAGCTCAGATTTTCCACGTACTGGATGTTAAGGAAGGTAATTTGCCTGTTAAATATTTGGGAATTCCGCTCATTGTTGGTAGAATGAATGCTACAGTCCGGAATAGTCTTTGTAACAAAATCACAAACAAAATCCAACATTGGATGAGTAAGTGGTTATCTTATGCTGGGAGGCTTCAACTTGTTAAACATGTGTTGATCAGTATGTTCAACTTTTGGGGTAGTGTGTTTATCTTGCCAGAAAGAGTTACTAAAATAGTTCAAAAACAATTGTCGGCTTTCCTTTGGGGTAGTAACCAGGAGGTATCCCATAGGGCTAAAGTTTCGTGGCTTGATATTTGCAAACCTTGGGATGAAGGTGGGCTTGGTATTAAACCACTTGATGAGTTTAACAGAGTGGCGATGCTCAGGCAGTTTTGGCACATGTATTCAAACACAAACTCTCTTTGGAGCAAATGGGTTCATAAAGTTCTACTTAAAGAAAATTGCTTGGGCTTGGAGGAAAATCCTTAAACTCAGGGAGGAAGCGAGTAAATATATTGAGCATATTGTGGGGGATGGTCGAAACACCTTCCTTTGGTGGGATACTTGGCATCTGCAGGGGAAACTTATCAACTTGGTTGATATTGAGCATATCACAGCTTCTCGACTTGGTTTACAATGCAAAGTCAGTGATGTGATCCATGGGAATAAGTGGTATTGGCCAAGGAGTTTGAGTTATCTTGCAAATGACTTAGCTTTTGATACTAATGTGCCAGACTGCATTCGTTGGAATATTGGCACAAATGGTGAGTTTGTAATAGCTAATGCATGGGAGGAGGTTCGCAGAAAGTATGCCAAGGTGGATTGGGATCGGCTTCTTTGGAAGGGGATTTATATTCCCAAACACAGTTTTTGTTCTTGGCTTGCAATTCGGGATCGCATTTCAACAAAAGCGCGAATGATTGGTTGGGGAATCCAAGTTGATAGCCGTTGTTGCCTTTGCCACATTGTGATTGAGACTCGAGAACATTTGTTCTTTGAGTGCCCATTTAGTAGAAGAATTTGGAGGAATTGTATGAAGAAAGTTAAGATCAAAGTTATGGGTGTATCAGAATGGCACAAAGGAGAATTTTGCAAGCTCAACTTCTCAAACTGAGTTTCACGGCCTGCATCTATTTCTTATGGAATGAAAGGAATTCAAGAATTTTCAAGAATGAGTTTGCCACTGAGGAGCAAGTAATGAGGAAGATTGAGAATGAAATCCGTTATCAAAATGCTTACTACTAAAAAGGTTATGAACAATAGAAACAATGGAGAACTTTGTAGATTGTGGAATTTAGATGAGCTTATTAGCTGAGTTTCAAGGACTTTTGGTTTTTGTAAAGATGTGATACATATGTAAATAACTCTGCCACATATTTTTTGATTAGTGAAATGATATGAACTCTTACTGATTGAGAAAAAAAACAGGTTGAAAAGCTAATAAACCATAATTTTCGCCTAGTAATACTCTTGTCCAATGAAAGCGACTTAATCATGGATAGGCATTTCCTAGTAATACTCTTGTCCAAGTAAATAAAATTGCAATCTCTGATAACAACTGTGCTATCGGTAGCTGAATTTTATACTGTTACAAGTTGATTAGGAGCAAATCTTATCCAAACTCTTGAGCACTTCAAACAATATATGTAATAGAAATAAAAATGTCCATTTTCTACCTTACCAACCAATTTATTGATCATTTTAAGACAAATTATGCAGTCAACAAATAGCCATATAGATCACAAGATACGTTCAGTTTTTGCATCATGTTCAATCTTTCACAATAGCCGAGGAATATCAAGGATCGTGCCAAATTGACCAGTCAGAAAATTTTTACTTCAGTAAAACAGCAAGTCTGGAACACTTTAAAAGTCCTCAAAGGTTGTACCTTGAGAAGCTTCCGGAGAATAGGAATTTTTTTGAATTCCTTTCTGTATCGCTTTAGCATATTGTGTAACGTCTGCAAACCTTTGAATCAAGCAAAGAGAAAGTCAATTCCATTTAGATAGTGAATACTACGAGACTAAAAGCTAAAATTTCCTGCATGATACAAGCATCCAGAAAATACTGTCCTTGATTTTGTCTTCAGCAGTCCATCGAGGATCATTGAGAGAACTCGGTTGCTGCAAAAAATATGTATCTTATATAGCATCGACCATTTGACTCAAAAAAAATAAAATAAATAACTTCAACCATTCATGATAAAATAAATACTACCAGTTCAACTAAATACATTCAACTATATAAAGGGCAAAGATGTAAAATTACCTCTGTATTGTTTCACCGTCCCCACTATCACCCCCGAAGCAGCAGTGAGAAGCAGTAGTTTCAAGTAGCCTCTTGATGCATCCTGCCAAAGAAACAGCACACGTTACCATCTATATGTGAAACAGAATGCGAATCACTCTTCGGTGCTATTCAAGATGAATAAGGGGTACTCAGAAACAAGACGTTCCAATTAAATATAAATATATATATATATATATATATATATATATATATATATATATATGGAGAGAATGAGAGAGAGACAGTGAATCTGTTCAGATGGCAACTCGTAAAAACCACTAATATCTTTATTCTTCCCCCTTCTACTCTGTATTTATCTTCGAGTGAAGATATTTGCATGCAATAGCATAAATGCCCAGAAAAAGCAAGGCACGGAAATAATAAACAGCAGCAAACTATTAAAATAAATAATCAAATATATAGAAGCAGGAAAAAGAGCTCAGGACAAACTACACATGTTCTGGAACCAAAAACACCAGAAGTTGTGTGATGAAGACTATAATAATGTGACACAACGGAAAACTAAGCACAACCAAGTAAATTCAAATCTAAGCACAATGAAAGATAAAGAGGGAAGTACTCACTCTCCGTTCGCTTATTCCACCATCATGATCAAGCAACTCGTCGAGTTTCTCTTGGACTACAAGCATTGAGGTACACAAAATATTGCAGTTAGAAGTCTACAAAACATACTTTGCTTGCTGCAATTACAAGATAAATGTAATTATCTACCTGCTTCAAATCGGCCATTGGATAAACCTTCAACTATCTTTTTGGATTTGCAGGGCAGTACATCATAGTTGCTGGGCATTTCTTCCAATTTTTTACCAATTACAGAAAAACTCTTAGGTTTTTCCTTCTTAACTGAGGAAGATGATCGTGAAGTTTTCATAAGAAGATGGGATTTAGAAGATTTTAGCTTCCTCTTACTCTCCATCACATCAGGCAACAATTTACTGAGTGTGCTGGGAGAATTCTCCTCCAATCCTGCAGTTGAACAGCAGGACCTTTTCATGCTTCTTTCTGATACAGTGCACTCTTGTTCCCCTATCATCGTATTTTCACTTGACACATCATCTGCGTTTAAGGCAGTTTCTAGTCGAACCAAAGACTGCAACTGCCCAGTTGATTCCTCCATTTCTACAGATACATTCACTTTTGGAGCAGCAGACAGAGATCTGCTCAAGGAGTTCCCACTTGGTTCAATAACATCCACATGTCCAACAACAGTTGTAGATTTATCGGCTTCAACTTCCTCAGGAACCTGGGTTTCATGAGACTGTACTTCTGTGGCAATCTCCAAGTCTTTAACAATGTGTTCAGATTCATTCAACTTATCCATGTCTTCATGTAGTTCCTTTGCAGTCCTAGACTCCATACTGTCAAATGAGAAGATGAGTATATGATATCATTATTTGTTGTACTAATACTATGTTTTATAGCATTAGTGCAAGTGGGAGATTGTTAGAGATATGCCCTAATGCTATATATTTGGATGACATATATTGGGGCATTTTGACATTAACTTGTATATTATGGCATTCGTGTCTATATGTCTGTTTTCATATTGACATAATTAGGACATTCATATTCTTCTTCTTTATGTATATGAATGAGTCCCTAGTATTTTCATTAGAGGAATGTATTCTAAAAGTGTTTAGAATATGTTGGCATATTTTCTTAACATGATAAATACTTAAAATGTTCATAGTCTTTAGATTATTTGATCGGGACTTTAATAATCAATTACGGACTATCACATGTGTTGTTACCTTTGATTAACATAGGGATGTTAATGATAAATGATAGTGAGCCACGTGCCATAACAGTATAGCGATGCGACTAACAAACATGTGAATGACTATTAGTTGAATAGATCATTGAATGTGACGTGAATAAACAAATTACATGACTTTGGATTAATAATTTGTTATTCGTTGCGATTGTGCATGTAATCCTTAGACTTGAGATATTACGGTTGTCATATGTATTAGGGTTTGATTCTAGCGTTTGGACAATAATTGTTTCGACAAACGAGATGAGATACGTCCTCTCGTAGTTTCATTCGTCTGGTATAGTGATTGACAAGTAGTGGTCAAGAGAGGATCCATTAACCTCCGGCGTGAGGTGATGTCCTATGCGATCTAAGCTTGGTTGTTTAATGAGGAAATCCTTGGCCAAGGTATGAATGATGGAGAAAGGGTTTTCCATGTGTCATCCCTCATTACACCAATTAGATCTATGCATAGTATCGAGTTTATGAATTTAATCGTATCATGGTTCTTGCTCGATGGGACAATTAATGGAAGGATTGGATTGCACGATAATCGGCGACTATAAATAGATTCACAAGAAATTGACTTCATTACCGTATATATTATCTTGATATGTTACTAGGCGTCACTCTAGAACGTGAGGGTATTCCGAGAATGACGGAGACATTTTCGAAATAGATTGAAAGGGTTTAATTGTCCCTCATTACTATACGGTGGTGAATCTAGAGAGTCACACACGTTTGAGTATCATGAATAGAGTTTCTACAATGAGCTTACAATGAGTTTGGAAACGTTAAAGAGTTAACGTTGTTATATTTGGTCATTAAGTTGTAATGGACCAAAAGTGTAATTATTGAAGGTGTTGGGGCCAAAGTATAAATATGAAAAGTTAGTTTCCAATTAATTAATCTAATATTGATTAGGATTAATTATAATCTAAGGCCAAGATTTGATCTTGACTAGATCAATGGCTAGGATTTATTGTAGCAAGAATAATGGATAATTCCATAATTTTCCACTATCTAATATACTTGTATTATATTGCTGCACAAGACACATAGATGCATTGGAGACATATATGTTGGGAATACACAAGACACTAGGATGTATTAGAGACATATATGTATGTAATGCACAAGACACAAAGTTTGCATAGGAAAAATATATGCATAGAAAATATGAAGAGAGATATAACAAAAGATGAGTGGAAAAATTCTGCACATTAATTTTTCTCTTCACTCTCTATTTTCTCTCTCATATTTTCAGCCATAGCTAGAGAGCTTGGACAGAATTTTTCTCATGCTTTCAACACTTGTGTAAGCTCATCAATCCAACTAAATAGCTAGTACAAAGATTTGGTTTGTGGAGAAGAAGCTCTTGGATGTTCGTGTGGACGAACTAGACCTTTTGCACTTGTGAAAGACTTGGTCATCATTCTTGTGGTGCTTCGTCATTCCTTTGGCTAGATCTTCAAGACGTATACCTTGATAACTCTTGTTCATTCATATATATGCTTATATATGTAGTAGATATGTTAATTACATGGACTAGACATAAGGTATTATGGTGAAGACAAATGATATGTGTTGGTGAAAATTTTTGAAATCAAAGTTTTACTTCCACCTAGCTCGCTATATGTTGTGATTCACCTCTTGTAAGCACGATCCTTTCACTTTCATCCACCACACCATCTTCACAGACCATGACGGGTTCGGGATATTCATCATCTGAATCATCCTGAACAATTACTTCAGCATTCTGTGGATCACCACCTATGTAGCCCCGACACTGAGGAGATCCACAGACACATTTTTTTGCAGCAGCTCCAAACACTCGTACATAATTGTAATCAAATGTCACCTCTTCACCCTGAGACACACGAACATTAATGATAAGCACATATATATTATTTGATAAGTTCGACCACTAATTTCAGGATCTGCTCTTGTGAAAAATCAATTGCATGACTACAATTTGTACAATAGATAGATAACCACTCGACTAGTTTTGGTCATGTTCCTTCCCAAGTAACATGTTATTTTATCATCCCAAAAAAACATCCTTGTTATACCATAGACTATAGTCACCCCTTTTTATTTTATTTTTGTTATGACGAGAAGTTCATCATGAATAAAAACATACTAAATTCATGCTATAAATCTTAGTAGTCCAAATGAAGCGCTTCAATGCATGGGCCGATAATTTTCGTTAATGCAAACAATGTATTTTGCAACCCGAAAAAAAAAAAGAAAAAGAAATCAACCACCAAACTAGAAAAGACCCCCATCTAGTTTCTTAAAGAGAATAAAATGAGTTAAAAATAGTTTGTTTTTTCTTTTATACCCCACCACAAAAAATAGTTTTTACAGCAGAAATAGGCACAAGCAGCCTCTTTCCCTTCTCTCTTCTCGTCTTCCTCCAATTTTGGAATCAATTATTAAGGTATTACAAACAATGCTCTCTATTCTTTGCATTCTTAATGAATTCCCATATTCTTTTGAGAGTCTGAGAATGATGCCTCCTTTTTTTCTACTAAGTCAGCAAAGCCACAAACAACTGTATCAAAGAAACAAAGAAACAAAGAAAACATTAAAAAAAAAAAAAGAACATATGCTTTTATGTAGAATGATGCCTCCTTTTAACTCCATTACCTCTTTTTCTTTCCTTGCGTTCCCAAATTTCACGAAACTATGTTGTGCTTCTTGAAATTGTATACAAACGTATACATATATATAGACGTACTAGTACTATGCTTTTATGTATATCTCTATATGAAAGAAAGAGATGAAGATGGAAAAGAGGGCCCGTAGCCTAAGAGATTTTATTAATTAGTAAAAATAGTATAAAAACGAAAGGGGTCATAATGTCTAACTTTCGTGGGAGGATGAGAGATTTACATGTCTCATCCTTCATTTACTCTAAAAAGAGTATAAACACTTTTTTTTACAAAAACCTATATAAAATTCAAATCATAAAGCTTGCCACTCTTTTTTACAAAAACCTATATAAAATTCAAATCATAAAGCTAGCCTATAGAACCAGTCCTAAAAAAATTAGACTCTAAAGCATGGTAATCCTAGTTTATCTAATCGAATCATACCTTGAACCGCCTTGTGATCCTTGATCAAGTCCTGGAAAGTTGTTGCTTGCTTTGCCTTTGGTCCCAAATTTGCTAAATAATCAGCCAGTTGGTTTCCTTCACGCAGGATATGGGTAAGTTGACCATTAGAAGCTGTCAAATACCTCCCAGCATTCCTTAGATTATAAGTGATATCCCAAGAGCCTTGTTTTCTTTGACAAACAAGTTGAATTGTACTAAGAGAATCCATTTCCGTCCAAACATGAGAAAACCCAAATCTAAGCACAACTTAAGACCAAAATGTTAATGGCTAATCCCTCACTAATTTAAATATTAACTCCATCACTAATTTAACTGTCCTTTTTTGGTTGTAATCTTCCACTAAATGATGTCATTTTGTCACAATTTAATTATTATTGAATTTGATAGAAGTCTAAGATTCTAATATTCTATTAATTCATTTACTATCTAGGAACAACAACTTTGTGTATGATAAGTTGTACTTCGTGGGGAGAGAAATTTAAAATTTATAATAGTAGAGGGTTTTGTTTACAAATTTGTGTATGTGATGAAAGTGAGAGTTTACAATAAAGCTATTATATATTTTTGTTGTTCGCTTCGTCGTTGACCCTATCTATGTTTCTATAGTAGGTCAAGAACACACTCATTTTTCAGTTGTAGAGAGACTTTTGAATTACAAAATACTATTATGCGCTTAATATATACAAGTGTTATTCCGTGAAATAACTCCAAATGCATATTGAATGTCATCTCAACCTTCATTTTCTTTTTGTCATGATTTCAACCTTCGTTCACCCGTTTTTTTTTTTTTTTTAACCTTCGTTCCCCCATTGTGCTATTGTCTTTTTTTCCTGTCTTTCTTCATTTTCATCTCTATCATCTTATAAGCTAAACTAAATAAAATTGAACCATGTATTTATTTCTATTAGATAGAGTCACCTATATGAATTTGATGAGACCATTCATTATTATTATATCCTTTAAAAAAAAATACTTCACTTCATTGAATTTAGAACTCAAATTATTATTTCACAAACAGATATATAAATTTCGTTATTTTGAAGGTATTGCCGATTTTTAAGATTTTTTTTTTTTGTCTTCTTCTAACAAAATACCTATTCTTTATAAGTGAGTTCAAAATTATATATTCAAATAGTGAAAAATGATCCTGTCAGTCTAGACAAAGTAACTCCTCAACATTAACAAGTTTCTTAGATCCATTATTTGTTGGCTTTTTCGGGGGCCTTTTCTCCATATATGATGATAGCAAGCTTATTTTATATTCAGGTCGACACTTTGTGTTTCAATTAAGAACAAATTCTTGATTGATTTGACACATGCATAGGAATCCGTTGCTGCACTCTTGTGGTTTTGACTATATATAACTGATAATTTGTAGTGCATGTAGAGAGAGGATTGCTGAAAAGGGAGTAAAAGATGAGGCACTGTAGTCTTGAAATTTGATCACATACAAGTGATGATCTGTGGTACGTGTAGGAAGGCTATTGCGGGGTACATGGCAAAGTCAAGAGGCTCTAACATGGTAATTGTTTGTCACCGTGAATTGGATTGTATGAGATGTTACTCAAAGTCATTAAAAAAGAAAAAGAAAAAAGAAAGGTTTGTCGTTTTCCTGCTCGATTTGTTACCATAGCAAATGTTTTATCATTCTTCTATGTTTAAGCTTCTATTTCAATTGAACTTTTTCTTTTTTGCCGAAACCAACTAATCTAAACTCCTCGTACTCTAGTAATGGAAACATCTTCTTGGTTGCGTCAAATTCATTGGTTTGCTTCAGAAAACTTGTTAAAGACAATAACTTAATATAATAAAGGCCTCTTCAATAATTTAAATTTTTAAAAGAGTAAGTTAATATGGTTTCAAAATCCAAATATTTACCAAAGGGTTTTGAGTTCCAAGTTTTTCCTCCACCCATTCAAAAACAAAAAACATTGTTCAAACAGTTGGCTCAAAATGAATCTCGTTTGCACGTGAGGGGAATGTTGCAAAAATTTAATCAAACCAAGAACTTTGTACCACAACTTCAAAAAATCAGAAAGAGAAATGATATAAAAGAGAAGCTCAAAAAGAATTTACTCTGTAAAATGAACTCCTGATTAATAATATTTTACAATGGAAGTATTGCCTAACATCATGTGGAGAATACTTCAGAACTGAAACACATTTTTTCAGTTAAACTAGCAACTTACCAAGTTCATGCATACCTTGGATATTTATAGTTTGCAAAACCTTCATTTTTTTTTTTTTAGGTACAATACATATTAAAAATGTGTTACCCACGAGAATTAAACTTGCAATCTCTCGCACTGCACAGGAGTTCAAAACCTTAATTTCTGCACTAGATTGTCTATTTGTATACCTGGCTGATCTGGAATATAAAGGTACAAAATGTAAAGACAAGAGAAACAATAATAATCTAATCTATCTTTTTGGCCGAAGGATTTGGTTGAAACATGATTTTGATCTTTTGGAGTCTAGCCACAATGTCCCTCGAGCTGATTCTCCCCTGTGGTGTAGCGTTCAAACAATCCATCGCCAAACGAAAAATAGATGATATGGATTGCTTCTTTGCAGGGAGATTCTCATCTTCTTCTCCAAACAAATTGGTGTCAACAACATCAAGTATTGAATCATCATGTAATGAATTGTTCACCCAACTCTTCAAGTTCATTGCTTCTCCAAACATTTCATCAGTTGGCTTCTTCCTCGTAAACATTTCAAGCAAAATCACCCCGAAGCTATAGACATCGGCACTTGTGGATACTATCCCTTCAGTTCCATACTCTGTATTTGTAGAAAATTTAGTGGCTGATAATCATCGAGTCTGGAGAAGAAATGCAATTAGATGAACTTTAAATTACAGCATAGTATGAAAACATCACCTGGTGCCATATATCCAACTGTGGCCAATGTCTTTGTTTGGATGGTAGACTGCCCTTCATCAAAGAGTTTGGCAATACCAAAATCACTGACATGCGCAACCATATCTTCGTCTAGCAGGATATTACTAGGCTTTATATCACAATGAATTATCGGTGTTGGATAACCGTGATGGAGATATTCCAGAGCTAATGAAACATGTATCGCGATGTCTAACCGCTGTAGCATGTCCAAAAAATAAATGTGGGAATATAGCCACTTCTCCAAGCTGCCATTAGGCATGTATTCTAGCACCAGGGCTCTGAAATCTGAGTTACTGCAACAGCTGATGATTCTGACTAAATTTCGATGACGTACATTGCGTAATACTTCACCTTCAGTAACAAAACTCTTGTTTCCTTCTTCGAACTGCGAGTGAAAAACTTTTACTGCAACATTTAACCCATCAGAAAGTGTCCCTCTATATACTGTGCCGAAACCACCAGTTCCAAGTAAGTTGGTTTCACTAAAGGCATCTGTTGCTTGTACAAGTTCTTGATATGACACATCTTTCAATGTAGAAGGTAATTAAAATGGATTATGTGGAGGCTTAACTGAGCGTTTTTGTTTTCTTATCAAAAGAAATACAATCAGTAGAAGGATAGCAAAAACAAGAGGAGGTATGATGTATTTCATTAGTGAAGAAACACTTTTCAACCTGGAGCCGAGAGTTTTGGTTTTACATGGAGAAACTTGCAGTTGAGGTACACCACATAAATCATCATTGTGCAAGAAAGATTGAGCAGTGAAGTTGGAAAAAGGTCCCCCTGTTGGAATTTCACCGTCCAAATTATTGAAAGAAACATTGAAGTATTTAAGGTACCTGAGTGTCTCAAGTGATTTTGGGATTATTCCAGACAAATTGTTGTAAGACAGATCAAGATACTCCAAGCTTATCAAGTTCTGCGAAGACTCAGGAATAGCTCCATGAAATGTGTTATGTGCCAAGGACAGATAAACAAGGGATTGGGCACTGCCGATCGAGCTTGGGATCTCACCTGAAAATTGATTCCATGATAAGCCTAATTCTGTTATGACCTTCAGGTTTGAAATCTCCACTGGTAAAGAACCTCTTAAAAGGTTCGAGGATAAATTTAGGCCGAGAAGATCACCAAGGTTCCAGAAGTTATACGGTATCGAGGAAGTTAATCTATTGGAATCTAAGTAGACCGCCCTCAGGGTTTTCATTTCACCTAAGCAAGCCGGTATTGATCCATTGAGCATATTGTCACTAACATATATATCCCCCAGTTTCGTTAACTTGCAAAGATGAGGTGGAATATATCCTTCCAGCTTGTTATGTTCAAGATATATGCGTTCGAGAGATTCCAAGTTTCCGAGTGTCTCTGGGATGTTCCCTGTCAACTCGTTGTTGTCGAAATAGATCCCTTGAAGATTGCTCAAGTTTCCAATCTCTCTGGGAATGGCACCCTTGATTTTGGATCCAAATGCTCTGAACTCCTGAAGAGAAGAAGAGAGATTTCCAATTGATGCTGGAATGATGCCATTTAGTTGATTTAATGACAGTTCCACCATCTCCAAATGCTTACAATTTGTTAAAGAAGAGACAAATCTCAATTCCGGAGTAGATGCTTCTCCTGTCAAATTATTTTCTCCAAGCATAAGCCGCCGCAGCAGTCTTGAGTTGCCGAGTGAAGTTGGTATAGGACCATGAAAGGAGTTGCTGGTGAATGCCAGGACACTAAGCTTGGAAGCATTGAAAACAAAGTTTGGGATCTGTCCACTGAGTTTGTTACCACGCAGATAGATCTCTTCAAGATCAAGTTCGATATCTACACTTGATGGTAGGCTTCCTGAGAAGCGATTCTCAGAAAGTTCTAGGAGTTTCAGTGTGGATATGTTGAAGATTTTGAAGGGTATACGTCCAGACAAGTCATTTCCTCGGAGGTTGAGTAGCTCAAGATTCAGGTTGCCAAGCTCACCAGGTAATTCACCTGTCATATATCGAAAACAATAATCCATCACCCGTTAAAAAATGACTATATTTATGCGTGTTAATCTTCATAGCAAACAAAAACTGATTTGGTTCATTTGTAAGAGTGGAAATTATTGCCAACGGCTTAACGTCTCTCAAGCCATCTAATAGGAAGGGACCTCACATACTAGTATGGCTCACCCATTGGCAATATGTAGGGACTACAACCCTACTCAACTCATATTTTGTCTTAAAACGTATAAATTTTTAAAATATTTTTGGATTGAAAAATCAATTCAACCCCTACTGAAAAAATTATTTATCTATGAGTATTTAATTATTGATTTTAGCTCTCATTGAAAACAAATTCTGAGTCTGTCCTTGGGTTCACCCCAAAACTTTCATTGGAAAAGGATTCCATTGGAACATTTCCAAATACGCCTATTGAAAAAGAGATTCAAACGTGACAATCATAGACTCAGTCAGTGGCAATCTTTGGTGGCTAGCGGGCACTGTAGCCTTTGCTGATCCAAAAACAGTTTAAAAATACTATGTATTTTTTAAAAAAAAATTAAATCTGTAAATATTTTTAATTAAAAAAATTAATTAGCCCCACCTAAAAAATTGCATTCATATAATTGAAAATTTATATATTTTTGCATACACTGAAAAATATTTCTGGATCCATCACTGACTCAGTACTAGTGTGGTATAATAGGTTACTATTCAATCAATTATCAGTCTTCTCACATAAGATAGACCCTATAGATGCATATAGAAACCACTAGCAACATGCAAAACGTCAATGACATTCATAACTATTATGTTGATAGCATAAAGTCTCCCTTTTGCTATTTTGTCCTTTTAATAAAAGGGAGGGATCTCATGGAAAGGTGAAAATAGACTATCATGACGTTATCCATTAAAAAGTAAAATTTGTAGCATGTTATGAAGCTACAATCCATGTATTATGGTTGCAAAACTTTATTTCAGAACTTGGAGTTGTCGACACTATTGTGAAACTGTTGGAAATTTACTATAATAAATTTGCAATAGTTTCTCCTCTAAAATGATAAATAAGCAAGTGTTGCTAAAGATATGGAATTAAAGTATGTTACGTTGTCATTAAAAATGAAATTCAGAAACAAAGAACGTTTATTGAACTCACACAATGATCTCATGGTTGCTGATCACATGACTAAGTAATAGGTATTGGTTGTAATTATTATTGATGCACGTGATCTTATATTGATATCTTTAGCTCAATGACTTGTTTTTAATAAACACTTACTTTTTTCCTGTTTCATGATAGTATTCGTATGACTTATGTTTATTTAAAGAAAATGGGAATATCTTTACAACTCATTATCATGAACCATTAGGATTATAATAAGTATAGCTGGTTGCTAGTGTTGTGGTATATAGAGGAGATACATTGAACAAATAATGTATGATCGTTATAATCTACTTTAATAGTGTACCATTCATTGGTAATTATGATAGACATTATGGATGAATTCAATTTTTTATGCGTGCTTTATGTTTATGACTAAATCCTATTATCAATCAAGTAAAGAGGTCAAGTGGGAGAAAGTAAATGATGACCTATTATATTTAAGTGGGTATCTACTTACATTAAATTAATTGCCCATATAGTGCTCATGTTGGACTAATTACTTGATAAAAGAAACTAACATATTCTTGTATATATATGCTAAGTCTAGTGAGCCTGCCCTTTTTGGTAATCTGGGGTCTATTTTACTGCATTGTTCTAATAGCACTTGGCAAATTATAAAAGCAAAATTGGTGAACTTACTTGTCAAACTGTTGTCAAAAAGACGAAAGTACTTGAGCATAGTCAGATTCCCAACCTTCCTAGATATGCCGCCTGTGAGCTTATTTTTTGACAAGTTTATTGTTTGAAGCCTTCTACATTCCCATATATCAGAAGGAATTTGGCCAGTTAAGTTATTGGAATAAAGATAGAGCTCTTCCAAAATAGGTAGATTCCAATTGGCATCCATTTGGAGGCTTCCTGATAGGCTATTGTTAGCCAAGTCAATTTTTCTCAAAGAGCACATGTTGAAGAGAAAAGATGGAATTTGCTCAGAAAAAAGTCCACTTTGTAAGCTTAGTTCTTGCAGCTGTGTCAAATTACCTATTTCCAATGGAATTCCACCTACAAAGTTGATGAAACCAAGAGATTATTAATGTTAGATGAAGTTTCTGTTGGAGACATTAAAATAATTAAGAATACACTTGAGATTTATGAGTAATCTAGTAGTGGGTTACTCATTTTGGCTGTTAGAAGAGTAAGGTTCAGATCTAATAGAAGTGGAGGGTATTACACTTTTTAAAAATTTAATCTTTTAGATAAAGTGTTCAATTATAATATCAAATTCTTATTACCAAAAAGGTATTAAGTTCAAGTTTCGCTACTATCATCCCGTTTACCATATGCATAGCTCTAAAACCTTGATTGCCCGAGGGGACTGTTGGAGACACAAATCCTGACACTATCATCCTATTTATCATATGCACAACTCAAATACCTCACTTGTATGTAATGGACCGACTTGGAGACATCAAACTAATTAAGTATATAACTCTTTAATAGTCCATTATCATCCCATTTACCATCTACGTAGCTCAAAGGCCTCGCTTGCATGTGATGAGTTGTGGTGGAAATAATACTTAAGTGTACACTTCTTAATAACTTAAACCTTTAGATAAGATATTCGTTAAATGGTACTGCATTTAGTCATGTATTACACTACAAGAGCCCTCTTGATGAACATAGGAGTTTATACTCTGGGGACATTTAAATGCTAGCTAGCATCATGAACTTATAATCAAGATATCATGTGGTATATCTTATTATGTGAACTTTGGGGACATGAACTCTATTTGTTCATTGATGAACGTACGCGTTTACAATATATAGGGACAAAGTGGTGGCGTGATACAATCTTAAGGTCTAGCAATACTCTATTTTCCCTTGTAAGCTAATACTCTGAGAAGTTAAAGATTGAGGATTGAATAATATATGAAAAGTTTTTTCCCTCTTTTTTGCTAAGTAAACAAGTGATTCGTCAATATCACATACTTTACCTATCAACCTATTAAAAAATCTGTTTAATTTTTAGAATTGTTTCCTAACTTAATTTTCCATCAGACAACTCTAAATATCTTGGATTTTAGTTGCTCATCAATGAACACTTTGCATCTATGCAATCTATTATTTTGCACGCTCCAAATATCATATATGATTGAACCAAACATTAGTCTAAGCAAGAGTGCCCACAGTCTTCTTCGTTTACCATAAGAATTTCACCATTGGTAAGGTTAGTCTAGCTAGACACTTCACTTGACATTCTATGCATTTGTAAACCCTGCCTCCAAATTTTACGATTGATTCCATATTGAAAGAAAATATGTTCTCTATTTTTAATAGAGTTGCATTAAATAATCCACTATATAAGCAATTGTTTGTTTTATGCAGTTTTCTTTATTAATAAAATGGAACAACTGCGATGCCAAAATATTTTCTATAATTTAGTATGTTATATGTAAATTATTGCATAAAATAACCCACTATATGAGCTTTTTTTTTTTTGGTCATACACTATATCAGCTTGATGGACCAGAAAACAAAGCCCAAGCCAATTAGTAAGGCTCAAAGACTACGACCCTCTAAATAGTGGCACCTAAATACTACTAGGCCAAAGCCTGATGTGATGGCAAAGTCAACTGCCTTAAACGTAGTTGACCCATTCAAAGGCAATCACAACAAACTTAGGAAAACATACTCCTAAGAGCTCGAAAACTATGGGAAACATCCCCTACGTCTACGTGGGTTAGCCCCACTTCCCCTTCAACGACATTATAAGTCCAAATTTACCTATAAATAGGTATCGACAGTATGTAAAAGGGTAGCGAATTCTCATTGAGCAATCTATATTATTTTATTGCCTACCTAAGCTTTATCCGAGCTCTCTTTTCCCATTACTGACTTAAGCATCAGAGTGGGAACCTATGTGTAATATTCCACATCAGTTGGTTACGAGTTGGGACCATTGAATATATAGTGGAGGGTTCTCCCTTATGTTCGTGATGACGCGTTTTCCAGTCCAAAGTTGGGCTATGAGAAACAAATACGTGAAAGGCCCAACGTGGTAACCCAAAGTGGACAATATTGCCATATGTGGCATCACTGATGGGCCTCTACCCTTCGGGGTATTCGCTTAGCCGGGGAGTTACAGAAGTGGTATCAGAGCGGGCCAACCTTTGTGCCAGCGAGGACGCTGGGTCCCTAAGGGGGGCAGATATAATATCCCACATCAGTTGGTTACGAGCTGGGACCATTGAATATATAGTGCAGGGTTCTTTCTTATGTTCGTGATGATGCGTTTTCCAGTCCAAAGTTGGGCTGTGAGAAACAAACACGTGAGGGACCCAATGTGATAACCTAAAGTGGACAATATTGTCATATGTAACGTCACTGGTGGGCCTCTGCCTTTTGGGGTATTCGCTTAGCCGGGGCATTACACTAGGTATCACCCTAGGTCCTTTGTTTTGAAAGTAATCTAGTGAGGATCCATGAACTATTAGGCACAGAAGTGGAGTTCAAGCCCAATTCTTAAGGCCCAACTCGATTCTGACCTTAACAGTTTGGCACCATCTGAGAAAGACTCGCTCATCCTATTGAGAAACCAATATGGTACATACAATGAGTCAGGCAAGCGGTGACGTCCAACCTACTTAGGATAAACTCTAACTTCTAGGAGTAGGGAATACAACTCCACTAGCATTCACTCATCTACCACCTTTGGCTACCACAAATCCCCATTTGGTGACTACCATAACGACAACCATACCAACCATGGTCATCCCGTAAAATCTGGCCTCATCAACTCAGGCAGTAGACCTGCCGACCTTACTACAAATGTTTCACATCTTACAAAGAATAATGAATCAAAACTCAAGGCTTCACTATAGCCCTAGGGATAGCTCTAGCCCAGTCTCAAGCAGACACCCCTCCACACAATATACCTAGGTAGAGAAGTCGACCTCTTGTTTTCAAGCATCGGGGTGACGATACAGATTCAATTGAGCACGTTGATAGATCAAAAAATACTAGAGCCAGGTTGCAAGCAGCAGAGTTTGAAATGTCTAAGGCTTCACAAGTACACTATAAGTATCGTCGCCTAGGGAATCGACCTCTATCAAAGGAGATGTAAGAAGAACCAATCCTAAAGGGTTATAAGTTCCCTACTCTACCGACTTACGACATAACAACGAATCCTAAAGATCATTTATAGGTCTTTGATCATCACATGAATTTCTATGATCTATCTGACCAGATCAAGTGCAAAGCCTTCCCTACTACCCTAGTTGGCGCAGCTCGTAGATAGTTCTCAAAATTATATGTTGGATCCATTAGGAGCTATAAGCAGTTATTTAACGCGTTTTTGGACCGCTTTGCTAGCAGCAAACAACCTTCCAAGCTTACAGCTTCCTTGCTGAACATCAAGCAACGGAGAAGGAAAACCCTTCAAGAATACACGTAGAGATTCAATCAAGTAGTACTCGATAGGTTGGATATATAACAGTTCGTTGCTGTTGTAGCCTTCATGCAAGGTTTGAAGTCATAGTCCTTTTAGGACTCGCTAGCTCCTAAGGCCCTGCAAACCCTCTGAAGGCTAATGGCCAGAGAAGATAAATACATACACTCAGAGGAGGTAACACTGATCAAATGGGAGGAAGAAAAGGTCCATAGAAGACACAACCCAAGAAGAGGAAATGACTCTAGAGTTGACGAAAAGAAAGGGTCATCAAGAAGAAAGCAAGAGAGCTAGGCAAAATGGGGTATAAAGAATACACACCACTAAATACCCTAAGAGCTGAGATCCTATATGAAATCCATGGAAAGGAAAACCTAAAATGGCCAAAGAAGATAAATGGTAACCTAGACAAAAGGAACAAAGACAAATATTGTAGATTCCATAATGACCACGACCATGACACCAAAGAATACAAGCAACTAAAGGACGAAATGAAGTCCTTGGTTAAAAGGAGGAGACTCACTAATTACCTAATCGGGAACAAAGAGGCCGGAGGGAGCAAAAACTCCAGCGAGACCGAGATAAAGCCCTAGACTTGGACAATCAAACAGGCAGGGATGGGTCGTGGATACCATAACAAGAGGTCTTGTATTAATAGGTAAAACGAGGGCAATAATGAAATTTTACCTAAGGTCGGGGAGAGGTGAACCCCTCATCGGTAGACTAGAGAAAGAAGTGCATATAATCTTCACCTCAGAAAACCTCATAGGACTTATCATCCCGCATGATGATCCTCTGTTGATCTAGGTAACAATTGCCAAACAACTTGTGAATAGAATAATGGTCGATATAGGTAGCTTGGCAGAAGTGTTGTTCCTAAATGCCTTTCTGAAGCTCGACATCGATCATAGTAATCTAAGGCCCATAAGAAGAACCCTATCCAGATTCATCGGAGAACCTTTTCAACCAAAGGTCATCATCAACCTACTCTAACTTTGGGGACTAGTGAAAAGAAGATAACCATTATGAGAGACTTTATCATACTGGATTGCAAGTCCGCATATAATAAAATCATAGGGCGAAACCAATTATGAGTCGTGGCCTTCCCTTACCATTAGAATTTGAGATTCCCAACTCCAACAAGGATAACTACTATAAAAGGGGATCAGCTCCTAGATTGGGAATGCTATGCAGCATCCCTAAAGATTCCAAGACCAGTAGCACAATTGTCAGTACTCCCGAAGGAATAAAAGAAGGAAAATAGGCCAACTCCAGTGGAAGAACTAATAGAGATAGAGTTAGCTTCTAACAAGAAGGTCAAGGTTGGCAGCGGCCTTCCACCAGAATATAAGAAAGGTATAATCAACTTCATTTTGAGTAATGTACATATATTTGATTGGTTTTCAACTTATATGATAAAAGTAGATCCAAGCATAGTTGTCCACCACCTAAATGTCAACCCAGCCCACATACCTATTCGTCAAATAAAAAAGGCAGTTTGGCATAGAAAAAAGCCATATCCGAGAGAAAGTGAAAAAACTACTAGAAGCTGCCCATATTCGAGAGGTCGAATACTTCGAGTGGCTAGCCAATGTAGTGCTGGTACCAAAGCCTAATAGTAAGTGGTAACTCTATGTTCATTATACCAACCTTAACAAGGCTTGGCCCAAGGATTGTTTCCACTACCCAGGATAAATCAATTAGTGGATGCAACATCAGGCTATGAGATTCTCACATTCGTGGACGCCTTCAAAGGGTATAACCAGATTAGAATGGCTCTGCAAGACAAAGAGAAAATAGTCTTCATAATCGACTCTGGCACTTATTGCTATAAGGTGATGCCTTTCAAACTAAAAAATGTTGGGTCTACTTACCAATGAATGGTTAACAAGGTTTTGGAGGCACAACTCGACTGAAATATAGAAGTCTATATGGATGACATGTTGGTAAAAAAGTATGAGTGCCCAAACACATGTGGCTGACCTTGCTGAAGCATTCGCCATTGTGGAGTAAGTTCGGGATTAAGCTCAACGTAGAAAAATGTGTATTTGGTATAAAAGTTAGGAAATTCTTAGGCTTTATGGTAACTAGCCGAGGTATAGAGCTAAATCCAAAAAAGATCTAAGCTCTCTTGGAAATGAAACCACCTAGAAGCAACAAAGAAGTCCAATCATTAGTTGGGAAGGTAGCTGCATTAAGTCGTTTTATGTCTAGGTCTACAGACAAATGTCCTCTTTTCTTCAGAGTACTCAGGAAATGAAAGGATTGTCAGTGGACAGAGGAGTGCCAGAGGTCATTCGATAATTTAAAAGAATATCTCAAGTCACCTCCACCGTTGTATCGACCAATCTAGGTGATGAACTTGACCCTCTACCTAGCCAGCTCCGCCATAGCAGCATCACCCGCACTAGTCAAGGAAGAAGAAAAAATAGCAGATATTTGTGTACTATATAAGCAAGGTCCTCAGAGGGGCAGAGATAAGATACTCAACTATTGAGCGAATCGCCCTCACCTTAGTAACGGCTTCACGAAAGCTGAAGCATTACTTTGATGCACATACAATCAGAGTAATAACTGATATACCATTAAGGCAAGTCTTGCATAAGCCAGAGGCATCAAAGCGACTTCTTAAATGGGCAGTGGAGCTCAGTCAATTTGGCATACACTATCAACCTCATGTATCTATTAAAGCACAAGCTCTTGATGATTTCATAGTGGAATGTATAGGTGGGCCAAACCCAAAAATGAAGGATTTGTAGATAATCTAAGTAGATAGGGCTTGAAGGAAACATGAAAGTGGAGCTGGAATGGTTATCACAAGATCCATGGAGAAAAGATAAAATACGCACTCAAATTTTAGTTCTTACCTCAAACAACAGCGCAGAATATGAAGCCTTGATAGCAAACCTCAAAGTAGTGATAGCCCAAGGAGCTCGAGCCATAGATGTAACCACGGACCCTTAATTAGTTGAACCAAGTCTCAGAAGATTTCGAAGCAAAAGATCCCTCTTGAGGGTTACCTCCAAAGGGTGAAAGAGCTAATAACTGGATTGGAAAAGTTCCATATACAATAAGTTACCCAACAGAGAATGAAAAGGCAGATGCTCTCTTAGTCCTCGCTTTAGGAACACTTTAACCTACCACAGTGAAGTTGACGAAATAGAAAGGCCTGTGGCAATCGTAGAGAAAGTCGAGGTGGAGGTAGCTACCATGGACATCCAAGACATATGGACGGAACCCATGAAGGCATACCTCGAGTTAGGGGAACTACTACCAAATAGGTTGGAAGCAACAAAAATCAAGAGGGATGACTCAAGGTTCCTCATCCTAGGCAGACAACTACATAAGAAATCCTATTCATGGCTACTAATAAAGTGCGTAGACCTATCGAAAAAAAACTACATACTAAGGGGTATGCAAGAATTACCTTGGAGCTAAAGCATTAGCTCGGAACGTCCTATGATTAGGGTACTTTTGGCCCACCATCCAGTAAGATGCACGTGATTTAGTACAAAAGTACAATACATGCTAGAGGTACGCTAAAATACAAAGGCAGACCGCTACCGAGCTCGTAGCCATGACTAGTCCCTGGCCCTTTGCACAATGAAGACTAGATATTTTTGGGCTACTACCTCTTAGCTCGGCACAAAAGAAATGTATCTTTGTGGCAGTGAATTATTTCACAAAATAGATAGAGACAAAAGCAGTCTAAAAAATAAATGACAAAGCTTCCTGGAATTTTATGTGGAAATTGGTGATATATCGGTTCAAAATTCCATGAGTAATCATCATAAACCATGGAAAACAATTTGACTCATCATATTTCCGCAATAAATGTAGAGAACAGGGCATTAAAAATTTGCTTCAGTAGCTCACCCGTAGACCACTGCTTAGGTCGAAGTTATTAATCGAGTTATTTTGTAGGAGTTGAAGACAAAATTGGGACAGGCCAAAGGACTATGAGCCAAGCTGCTTACAGAGATCCTCTAGGCACACATAATAACCTCTAACTCAGTAATAAGAGAAACTCTATTCTATTGACATTCGAGACGGAGGCAGTCCTCCTCATAGAGATCGGGTCATCTAGTAATCGAGTTCAACTCTATAAGAAAGAAATAAACAACCAGAAGCTACGAGAAAATCTCGATCTGGCTAAAGAATTTAGGTAAAAAGCCCAAATCAGAATGCTAGAAGGAAAAAAACCATGGTTAGGACCTTCGCACGACAAGTCCGACATAAGCAAATCAAACAAGGAGACTGGGTACCATGAAAAACCAGTTTTTGACCCCAACCAGATGAAGGGAAATTATCTCCAAATTGGGAGGGTCCGTATTTGGTTACAAAAGAACTCTGCCTAGAAGTCTTCAAGCTAGTTGAGCCAAGTGGAAAAGAGCTCAAAACACTTGAAACGCATAGCATCTTTGAAATTATTTCTTGTAAATAAAGACTTTAATAACGTTTAAATCTTGAATAAAATAACTTTGCTTTTACGAAATATGCATCCCTTTGTCATTACATAGAAAGGTCCAGAGGACCAATAAAGGCACAAGAGAGCTCATCAGTTCTAAAAGCCAAATAAAAAAGCCACGGAGCTCCAATAGACCTCTTTGCAAAGGTCATGGTCTATATTTTTAAAGTCTGAGTCTTGAAAAAGCCAAATTAAAGGACAAAAGAACAACTCCTTAAGACCTCAAAGGGTCAACATTCATAAAGTCCAAGGCTCAAGAAGCAAAGTTAAGGACAAATAAAAGAACCCAGAAGGTCTATACTTATAAAATCTAAGGCCTACGAGGCCAGGGTAAGAACAAGTGAGTTATTGAGTTCATGGAAATAATCCTTGAGCACCATAAGAGGTCTACAACCATCAGGTATTAAACCCAAAAAGGTCAAAAGTTAGATGATAACAACCAAAGGACAAGGTGTCTAGTGGCAAAGTCTCCAAAACGTCACGTTACAAACCAACGACTAAGCAGAGTCCAAATAAACAACGACATAAGCTAAATCAGGCATGTGCAAAATAAAGACACATAGTCAAATAGAACAACACTGCGCAAAAAGAAAATTTATTAACAACAAGTTCTTTACAAAAGAAGAAGGAGGGGCAGAGTCCTACAAAAAGGCCCAATGGAGAAACAAGGAAGGGCAAGCTACTCTTCATCAAAGGTCAAGTACTCGAGGTTTATTTTTTCATCAGGCGAGCTTCACCTAGCAAGCTATCAAGGAAGAACACCTTGATATTACCGAACCAAGCCTTGATTTCTTCTAGCATTTGAGCTCGACCCTAGTAAACAGATTGGACGTAGTTGGCTTGATAGGCCTTTTCAATCATATGATTTCTTCTAGCATTTGACCACGACCCTAGAAATGAGTTTACCTTTGCCTGAAGAGCATCCCGCTCAAATCGAAGCCCCTCTTGTTCCTTTTTAGCCAACTCAACCTTAGAAAGAGCCTCTTTAGCTATTTTATTCTCAGCCTCCTACTCTACCTCGGCTTTAGCTAGAACTTTTCTCTCCTCTTCAGCAGACTGCTCTAGATCCAGAATGCGATCTTGGGCCTTAGCCATATCCTTCTGGGGTATTATTTTCTCTTCTTGGGCAGCCTTTAGCTTTTAGCCTGAGCTTTTGGCCCTCAGAAAATGCTTGTAGAGCTCCTCATAAAGGCAATCAAACAATATAGGTGCTCGGCATAAATTTCCAAAGTCTCAAAAGACTGGCAAAATGAACAAGATCAATCCACTGCCAAAGAAGGATAAAGAATGACAAGAGAAAATGAAGATACAATATCTCTTTTACCCGAAACTGGGCCTCCTTCATAAGCCTCAAAAGACTGAGCTCGTAAAGATAGACCTTATCGATAGTCTCATCCTCCCTTTTAACATTTATCTTTTTAGCAGTAGAGGAAAAAGGTTCAGTCAAAGGATCTGGAGAATCTTTTTTGGGCGAGGCTTGAACTTCAGAGCTCTATGGGAGCTTGTTAAGTAAATGGAGGATAGATCGCAAGAAGACTCGAAAGAACGGCTCTAGAAGAAGAGATGTTACTCGTAAGAAAAATAAGGCTAGGGGGAGCTAGGAGCAGTGGAAAAGTAGAACTCCCACACCTTTAGGATGGCTGACGGAGGTCCTGACCTTCTTGGCAAAAGTAGAGACAGCGTCGAAGGCTCTCCTCTTTGCTTTTTCTTCTTTCTTTTTAGAGAAGCAGCGATTGCAGCCTGGATAAAAGATGTTGTCATAATTTTCATGGCTGACAAAGCAATAAAAGAGGTCAACAACTAAATAGGAAATATAAGACAGTAAGAGTAAAAGGACCTACTAGTAGGAGCGACATAGCCCACAATAGGGGTAAAACTCTCCACCAAGTAGGACCTCCCATTTGAGCCTCAAAGACATAAAGCCCGAATGAACAGACCTATTCAAAAACCAAATAACTTCCTACGTCAAATCCCTCCCTCGATGATAAAGCTTGAGGTATCTCTAACTCCAAATCATCTAAGGTCGGCTCCTTGGACGACCCAGTAGGAGGTTATCCCAAGAGCGAGGGATAAACCACTCTTTAGGGGACTTCACAAAAATATAATAATGTTGCCAACCTTTGCCGTTATCTAGCAATTTCTCCAACAATGGATGACCAGGCCTAGCAGAGAAATAATGCCACCCACTGGTCAGGTTCTGACACTTCTTAGAGAAGAAATACATAAAGAGCCTAGAGCTCAACTCAAAACCAACAGACTTCATCAACCTCCAAAAGCCAATCATTAACCTCCACCTATTGGGTTGAATCTGCCCAGGGCACAATTGAAAGAAGTTGAGAATCTCCTGGATTAAAGGATGAATGAACAAAAGAAAAAACTCAAAGACTTTAGTGTAAAAGATGGTTTCACTGTCACTAGGAGTAGTGGCAGGAAGGGAAATTATGTACTCAAAACTAGATGGAAAAATACCCTTCTTCTTCAACTCACCCACAGACAGAAGATCTATTAGACAGGACCTATCGCAGGCAAAGAAAGCACCGCTTGCTACTATAGGGGAAGAAACCTTAAAATCTTCTTTAAAGCTAGATGCCCTAGACCTAGTAAGCGCACAACTACCAAAGGTGCAAACAAGAGACTTATTCTCACATGTGATAACTAAATATGTGGCTTGGAGCTCTCTATCTCAATACTCAACATAGCTGCATGTGCGAGGACAAAGTTGGCTGCAAAATAAGTAAGCAAGAGGAGCAAGAATGCGTACCTAAGAAGTGATGGATTATGACCTTTATTAAGATAAGAATCTTTAAGAGTCCAAGAAGAGGAAGAGTTTTTCCATTACTAAAAATCAAAAGAAGAGATAAAGAAGGCAATTACAAGAAAGGTCATTAAAAGCCAAAACAGCTGTTTGGTTGGGCCAAGAGCTGCATCAATGAATTGGGCTACTAATGGCCATTTAATGCTTAAAAAAAATAGGCCCAACATAACATAGTCCCCCGACCTCCTATGGAGCTTAAGAGACTAAAAGGGATAATGATGGGCCAAAAACTAAAGCCCAAGCCAATTAATAAGGCCCAAAGACTACAAAGGAAGGTTTGACTAAATAATGGCACCAAAATACTACTAGGCCATAGCCCAATGTGATAGCAAAGTCAATTGTCTGAAATATGGTTGACTCATTCAAAGGCAATCACAACTAATTCAGGCAAACATGGTCCTAAGAGCTCAGAAACCGTAGGAAGCAACCCCTACGTCCATCGTGGCTCAGCCTAACTTTCCCCTCAATGGCATTATAAGTCCAACTCCACCTATAAATAGGTATAAGTAGTAAGCAAAAGGGGTAGCGAATTCTCATTGAGCAATCTACATTATTTTATTGCCTATCAAATCCTTATCCGAGCTTTCTTTTCCCATTACTGATTTAAGCATCGGAGTGGGAACTTAAGCACACCCCTAGGTCCTTTGTTTTACAAGTAATCCAGCAAGGATCCATCAACTGTTAGGTACGAGAGTGGAGTTCAAGCCCAATTTTTCAGGCCCAACTCGATTCCGACCTGAACAGAGCTGGATACTCATATTCGGTAAAGTTAACGGGATATGTGTAAATATTAATTGTACATTTTGTAAGCAATAGCAATGTCCACACAGATGAATGGAATAAGAGAAATAAAAGAGAAAGACAAATTTAACATGGTTTAACCCTTTACCTATTTCTATAATTCCGTCTCTAGGATAATCCACATTTATATTTTTTTTAGGAATAAAACTATAAAAACCCTTATCACATGATTTTATGCATGAAAAAACCTAATCTTTTCCCCCAGTTCGATTTTATTAATAAAAGCACATGAAAAACTCTCATATATCTGGCTCATTCCTCCATACCCCATGGCACGTGGCCCTTGCAACAATTAATAGAACATATCATTAGTGCTTTTATAGGGAGCACTCAAGCCTTCTAGTTCTCTAATCGTCCGATGTGCGAGAATTGCAAGGCATAACGCAATAAATCCCTTGACTTAAATTCTCCAAGCATCAAGACTACATTTTCACTATGAAAGAGATCAGTTCTCAATCTTCAAAGGTTAGAGCCCCTGCTCTATAGCAATCAACATATATTCATCATACTATATACAAGTTCACACAGTCATCACTATCAACTTTTCTCATGCCGTTTAGTCTTCACTTTCAAAAGCTCTTTAGTCTTCCAATGACTTTAGGTATCTCGGATATGGTCTGTTCTACACAGTAGTATCAATTCTCTCATGTTGCCTAGAGTAGGAACTCAATCTTTTGCTATGCGAACTTTTTATGTAACGCCTCCCTTAATTCAAACCATTTTCAACTAGTGATTGATTTTCTCTAAATATGCTCTTCGTTCTTATCCTCTTCCCATTTTCTTGTAGCACTATCTCCACATAAAATTGAGAGTGTCTTATTGTCTAGCTCAAGAGCACAATAGGAGTAGCAGCACTAGCTCTTGTATGTCTCGATGTTGTGGAAGCATCCCTCAATGCTTCTTTAGTTCCCATGGGCCACCAATTCACCAAACTCAGCAACTCGCATGGGATTTGACAGAACGGGTTGCAAAATCAAAATTAAGACACACTAAAACCTTCATAAAACCTCTAGTCCATTTGGTCAAAGCTGGGCCAATGTGCTCAAACATCATGGTCAAAGTGAGCTCATGAAATCACCCTGTGAGGCCTTGTTGGCCCAATCAAAACTCAGGTACACCATCATCCCATGTACTGCACCACACTGGATCAAAGCCTTCATCAAATTTTATCCCCCTCAATGTTGATGGTTAACAATACAAGAGCTCACCAACTTCATCATCTCTGTTTTACACGTGATCCGAGCACTCAGCTAACCAGACCTCCTACTTGATGAATGGTCCAAATTAACCGACTCACGAAAAGTGCCAGATATGTGTTGCACCAAAGCCAAGCATTGGATCTGTATCTTCCCTCTTTACCCACTACATGGCATGGATATATCTCGAGATCTAAGATAATCCACATTTATGTGGTAACACCTCCATTCGTCATTTTAGTGCTCTAGTGTCTGCTGAACATTAAGCTTAGGTCAACTTTTCTTCTTCCTGCGTTTAAGGTCACGTCTTTTGACAACGACGTGCAACAACTATGGCACTAATAGTGTTGGCCCGAGATGTTTTCACTCTTGGTGTCTTCACCGTCGTTATTAGACTAGTCCATCGGCGAGGGCAACAACTTTCCCTTTTGTTTTTTCTTTTTCAATTTTTTGGCTATTGATCCTTACAAGAACAGTTCCTCCGGCAGCCTAATCTTATCCACACACGATATATAGTTTCACTCGTGCTTCGATACCAATATTTTGAGAATTGGATTGTGAGCATACATGCATGGAATAAGAGGTTAAAAGAGACATCACAATTAATATGATAAATACTCCACCCTGTCTCCTCAGTTAACCCTGGAAAATCGCGGCACTTGAAAAAGCAAGAAACATTCATCCCACCATGATATGAACCCACAAAGACATAACAATGAACCATAAGGTCATAACATGCATGTGTGGCAATGAACCTTAAGGTCATAAGATGTCTGTTCTGTGTGAAATAGGTGCACAAAATCAATCACCCACTATATAATCTGAATAATCTCATCATGGAAATTCAGCAATTAGATTAACCCGAACACATGACAATGAACCATGACGTCATATTGATTGAATCCTTTTCCAAATTTTCTGTCAATAAACACTTGTACTTCTCGCTAAATCCTACGAATGCAGATGAATATGAGGACCATACCTTTGAAGATGTTTCCTCCAATGTCCAAGTTCTGAAGCATGGTCACCTTACCGATTTCTCTCGGTATGCTGCCATTAAATTGATTGAAGGACAATGACAAACGCTGGAGATTTCTGCACCTGTACAAATTGAAAGGAATTTGGCCAAAAAATCCATTTGAAGAGAGGTAAAGTCCACTAAGTGCCGAAAGATGATCACACATATCCATTGGCAGGCTACCAGACATGCTATTAGCCGTGAGATCAATAGATTCTAAAGAAGATATGTTGAAGAGACTAGGTGGTATGGAGCCGGTTAGCTGGTTATGACTTAGTTGGAGTACTATAAGGCTCGACAGATTTCCTATTTCTGGTGAAATATATCCATTTAGAAATTACCCGCCATGCTTAGTGTTTCCAGCTTTGAGATGTTGCCTAAAGAAGCTGGAATTGAACCTGTAAAATTGTTCTCAGGCAGAAGCAAACTCTGAAGTTCTGGCAAGCGTCCAAGCCATGGTGGTATCTCTCCAATCAGGTTGTTGAATCCCACATTTATGACCTTTAACTGATGCAGATGAACCAACTCATTTGGTAAGAAGCCACTGAAATTGTTAGAGCTAATATCTAGTGATGTGAGGAATGTGAGGTTTCCAAGATGTGGAGGAATGGTGCCCTTGAGACCAAAATCAGACAGATTCAAGGCTCTGACCCTGTGGTGAAGCATACCACAAGAGACACCAATCCAGTTGCAAATTGAGGTACTTGTAGACCAGTTTTTAGACAAGATATTGTAAGGGTCTGAAGTGATATGGTTTTTGAAAGCAAGAAGAGCAGTTTGATCAGTGGTCATGTTATGAACAGACATGGCTAAGCAAACTGTTAGGCAGTTGAGCAACCATACTGCACAAGCCGAAGAGAAACAATTAGACCACCCCATACCTGTATAATATGAAGATAAATTTGACAATATAATTGTTTGTCAAAGTACTGACATATATATGCTGATAATTTTATAGTGACATTTATTGGGAAGACAAGACAGAAAACTAATACTAGGAGAGATGGAGTATTTACCAAATTAAATATTATTTTATTAGGTGAAATTCACAAAGTAATTTATGTTATATGTAATTTTTTGTTCAAAAAGTAATTGGTGCCCACAACCCAGTTGATTTTGATCTTCAAAAACACATAGTTTTTATGGGTTTATTTTGTATGACGTTGGCCTCACAAAGTAATTCAAATTTGATATGGGTATAATTCAACCTGCTAATCTGACCTGACCCGACCCGACCCAACTTGGAGAAATTGATGAGTATTCCCATGACTCACGTAAAAGACAAAAAATATGATTTCTTACAAGGGAAAAAAAAACTCAACTCATGTGGGAACCACTAAGACACACTTAAGGCACAGTCAAGGCAAGTACATCATTAGAATAAATAGCCTTTTAATGTACCAAACAAGGTAACTCATTTATTATACACTTTCCTTTCAGTTGCTTACAAACATTTCAACTCAGACCTTTTACAAACTTGATTTTCGGAGAAGGTCCCTAGATCATAACTCGCGCGGTTCATTTCTCTTGTTTTGCAGGTCTGAACTCTGAACTATCTGGCTAATTGCCTTAACAAAATTATATGTTTATTTTAGTCTAAAAATCAATTAGGCCCCACAACTCAATTAATTTCGATTTTCAAAATGACACAATTTCTATATGTCTAACTTTGTTCTATAAAGTTCAATAAAATATAATCTATTTGTAAGCCTTTTGAAGGAAAAAATAAAAATAATTCAAACGTTGAAGTTATGGACGAATTTAACTTCAATGGAGGTCTTCACTAACCCTATGAAATTCTTTTATAAGTCTTTTTTTTTAAATCCTAGCAAATCAAGATGTCTGGTTAGATAGCACGATAAATAATCTGCAATTGGTAACATAAACTATCATAAGGCTAGTTTTTTTTTTTTTTTTTGTCGAAAATAAGGCTAGTTAGATGAAGCGTTGTTAATGAGAATGCTTCATCTGTTAAATCCGAGTTGTTAATACGAAGTAGACATGCCGATAAGCAAGTTTATCGACTTGTCATAATCTCTTTTAAATAGATTACATGGACTCATGTTTACAAAATGCTCGGGAGAGGCAAGGCTCTTTATAATAGTGGAACTCACGTGGTGTGATTTTTAATAATTTTATAAGAGTCGTTAAGTCCGATTAATCATCCCTCATGTCTATATAACCGAGATAGGAAATACATATTCCTACCTCCCACCATATCCCCGTACAAGAAATAAATATTGATCCTTACCACTTGTATGATTTTCCATTTCTCAACCCAATAAATTTCCATTTAAGATAGGAGCGAAGCGAGTAGTTATGAATTAATGATATCTAGTTTCATCCCTTAGGTCTGTTTGGATTAAGGGGTTTGGGAGGAAATAATTGGATTTTAAAAGATTTTTTAATTATTTCTCTTGTTTGAATTGGAGGGGTTTAGGGTCATTTGGGGTGATTTGAATTAACTGATTCAATAATGCCAATATTGCCTTCTTAGTTTTTTAAATTTACACTTACAAATATTACACTTGTACCTTTAGAAAAAAGATAAAAATGTCAACTTATTTATAAAACTTATCATTTCCTTTCGAATCCAAAGAAATAATATACATAATCCTTTATGAACCTACCTTCATAATTTTATTCAATCCAAACAAAAAAATAAAAAATAAACAGTTGATTATTGATTTTGGATATACAAAGGCAAATCGACAAATGACAAACGGAAAACCTATTGCATTAGTGTGAACAAATGAATCCATCTCTCATACAATTCATTATTGTATGAGAGGATTTATATAAGTTCGGAATGCTATAGTAATTTCCCGCGACTAAAACATACTTCCAAAGCAATATTTTTTATACGCTATACCGCTGGACACTAGCCTTTTCAAAAAGGGTCAAGCAGAGCTAGCAGCTGTGTGATTTTGTAAATGAAAATGAAGTGACAACTAACTAATATGTTAGAATATGGTGTTAGAATATTGACTTATGAGGTTAGAATGTTGACTAATGAGGTAGGTGTTAGCAGCAACATTTATTACAGGGCTAATTGTTTTTTATTTGGAAATTCTCTTCTTTTTTGATGGAGTAAAAAGCAAATTGTAGTTATTCATTCAAGTACTGAAACAAAATAGCATGCTCTTACTGATGTTACTTAAGAGGTTATTTGGCTTAAATGGCTACTCAGGGATCTTGGAGCACCACAGGCTCATAGTACTATTCTTCATTGTGATAATCAGAGTATTATCTAAATTGCTCACAATAATATTTTTTATGAGCACACTTGCCATATTAAATGTGATTTCACTTCATTCATCGACATGTCACTTCTAGTACCACGCGTCTTCAGTTTATTCCATCTACTAATCAACTTGTTGATCTTTTCACTAAAGCTCATCTTCCTTGTCGTTGTCAGGAATTAATTTCCAAACTCAAGCTGGTGTTTTTCACAACTCCTTGAGTTTGAGGGGGGCATTAGAATATTGTGTTAAAATATTGACTTATGAGGTTAGAATGTTGACTAATGAGGCAGGACTTAGCAGCAGCATTTATTAGACGGCTAAGAGCATTAATTAGTCAGGCTATCGTGGTGTTCTTCCTTTATATACCACACATATAAAGATGAAGAACCATATACAAAATCATATATTCATTTTCTTCATTGCTAATACACTTATCTTCTCTGTTCGTTTATTTTCTTCTTTGCACAAATGCCTCTAAATCTCGACATAATAAATGCTGGAATAATAAGCAATGAATGAGGTTATCTGTTTTCATCAATGAAAATTACATGTGGTCCTTACTTTTGAAGAAACACACAACGCCACAATTAAATGAAGTGGTGTTGTCTGGTAGATATTTTACATATACGTATTCATAACATTGGATAACTTCAATTTTCTAGTCAGATGAGATATTATCAAATAAATCTAGTGAAAGATATCATCTATCAACCTCAATTTCTCCACAAGAACTTCAAACCCTATTATAGCAATGTTCTTTATGCCTGTTCAGTTGTTTAATGCTTTTTTTGTTTGTTGTAAAATAACTTGTTAGTGAAAGATCTTTCAAGGGGAAAATATTTGGCTAAAAAATAGAATATTTTTCTACTATTTAATTGTCATACTGAAAAATATTTTTTGGTGGGGATGAGAAAAGGGAATTCTTAAGACATTCTCAATGAAGTTTTCAAATGCAAAACTTTCTTAATTTGGATGTTTTTAGAAACCACAGTCTCTAAAAATAACACTATTCATGGTAAAAGTGCGTGGAGTCTATCACTTTTGTCTTAAAAGATGCCAAAATAGAGACTGGATCTCTATTTTGACATCTTTTAAGCCAAAAGTGATTGAACTTACGTACTTTTATTATGAATAATGTTATTTTTAGAGACTGGAATCTCTAAAAACTCCTAAATTAGAAAAGTTTTACATTTTAAAAATTATATTGAAGATAGCCTTAAAATGGTGAGATCAGTGGCTTCGTTATGGACTAGGTTGGTATTTTCGTACCCACATTAGTTTTTACTTATATATAAAGCATATGTGCATAAAAGGAATTATACAGTATGTTATAATCTTTGCTAATTACTGCCCCCTTTTAACTTCCAATTAGAGGATTAAACATTGGGTATCCTTTATTAATTCCTCTAAACTAAACAATAAGAGAGATTAAATAAATCCTTCTTATCCATTCCATTTTCCATACTTGAGATTAAAGGTACCCTTCGTAGCCTTTCCTTTTTCTCGTTTTTTATCCAAACATAGCATAAACCTTTTGGGTTTTTGCATATATTTTTCAAGACTAATAATAGAGAAGTTTCTATGACCTCTACCTACCCTGTTGCACTTAGGCATTGAAAAGTTCAACCAATTATTATTATTTTTCCCAATTCTATCACTATTGGGGATGTTACGTGTCTATCCTTATTAAAAAGAACAAGTAATCTGTTCCGCCAAATGGCAACTCAAACATAGCTCAAAATTAGCTAATTAAAATCTGCACAGCGATTTGTCTCGTGATAAACACGTGATACTTCGTGCCTGTCATGACCCAATAGAACATGTATAATGTTTCTCAGCCATTCTATCTATGTGCCCAAATGCCCAAAAAAAAAAAAGCAGTGCAAAGAGATTAGACTCTCTGATGGGACTAAGCAACTAAATCTTCAAAAGTGTCTTTAGTAGGCTTTCATTTGGAGATACGTTGTTGATAAGTTCGACCACTAATTTTATATGTCTGTATCCTCTTCTTATTGACAGGTTTTCAAGTAGTTTTATTCTCAGGATCGGCTCTTGTAAACAATCGATTGTGTGACTAAAATATGTACAACAGATAGATAACCACTCAACTAGTTTTGGTCATGTTCCTCCCCATGTGACATTCTTGTTGTTAAAGTATATTCAAGTTGTTTCCTTATTAGACTAGATTTCAGGTTTCCTTGTTAAATTATTTCCTAATTTGTCTAATTCTTATTCTTAGTTACCAAGTTGTGAAGTCTATAACTAGGCACTCTCTTATTGTATTTCTCAATACCAAGATTTCAATATGTAATTTTTATATCTTTCTCTCTTCTAGAGCCACCATTGATGGTGACTCATCTTATTTTTCTTTTTCTTTCAACATGGTATTAGAGCTGGGCCCTTGGTCCACTTTAATTCATCTGCGTGCAACCCATCTCAAATCAGGTCCACTTGTATTCAATATTTCGCTTGTCATATACCACGCGTCTTCAACCGATCACGTGTGAGGGAGAGTTAGAATATATATTTATCCCACATCAGAAAATCAGAAACTTTAAACCCACCTTATAAGATCCTGGGCTCTCCACTTGACACCAATTGGTTTTAAGATGGAAACCCATGATTCTTAACATGGTATCATAGCTACCGTCCTGGTAGCATATCTTATTGTTATCTCGTTATTATCACCATCATCGTTGCCACTGTCGAATGTCTAGGCATCCGAGTATCCGATAGCCATCGTCATGTATGCCTTTAGTGGTGGCTCCTATTATTTTTTTCAATATACATATATTTCTCTCACGTTTTCTCTTTTCTTTTTTCTTTCAAGATGGTATCTGGGCCCTTGGTTCAGTTTAATTCATCTGCGTGCGATTCATCCCAAATTAAGTCCATTGTGTTCAATCGTTCGCATGTCATATACCACGTATCTTTAATCTGCCACGTGTGAGGGAAAGTGTTAGAATATACATTTATTTTACATCGAAAAATCAGAACTTTAAGACCATCTTATAAGATTATGGGCTAATATGAAAACACATGATTCTTAACACTTGTTATACTATATTCATCCCTTTTTATTTTATTTTTGTTATGACAAGAAGTTCATCATGAATAAAAACTTACTAAATTCATGCTATAAACCTGAGTAGTCCAATGAAGCACCGGTGATTTTCATTCAATGCAAACAATGCATTTTGTGACCCGAAAATCAAAAAAAAAAAAAAAAAGAGAGAAAGAAATCAACCACCAAACCAGAAAAGACCCCCGTCTTTGTTTATCTTCATCTCTATTCTCTTATAAGCTAAACTAAATAAAATTGAATCATGCATTTATCTCCATTAGGTAGAGTCACTATATAAATTTGATGATGCCATTCATTATTATTATATCCTAAGAAAAATACTTCAGTTCATTGAATTTTGAACTCAAATTATTATTTCACAAACAGATATATAGATTTGGGTATTTTGAAGATATTGCCAATTTTTAAGATGTTCTTTTTGTCTTCTTCTAACAAAATACCTATCTTTATAAGTGAGTTGAAAATTATATATTCAAATAGTGAAAAATGATCCTGTCAATCTAAACAAAGTACCTCCTCAACATTAACAAGTTTCTTAGATCCATTATTTGTTGGCTTTTTCATGGGCCTTTTCTCCGTATATGACGATAACAAGTTTCTTATATATTCAAGTCGACATTTTATGTTTCAATTAAGATCAAGCTCTCGATTGATTTGACACATGCATAGGAATTCATCTCTACACTCTTGTGATTTTGACTATATATAACTGATAATTTGTAGTGCATGCAGGGAGATGATTACTTAAAACATAGTGAAAGATGAGCCACTGTACTGCTGAAGTTTGACCACATACAAGTGATAATTTGTAATGCGTGTAGGAAGGCTATTGCAGGGTATATGGCAAAGTCAAGAGGCTCTAACATGGTAATTGCCTGTCATTGTGAATTGGGTTGTATGAAATGTAACTCAGAGTCATCAAAATGGAAATAGAAAAAAAAAAAAAAAAAAGATTTGTCGTTTTCCTGCTCGATTTGTTACCATAGCAAATGTTTTATAATTCTTCTATGTTTAAGCTTCTATTCCAATTGAACTTTTTCTTTTTTGCCGAAACCAACTAATCTAAACTGCTCATACTCTAGTAATGACAATAAGTGAATATAATAAAGGCCTCTTCAATAATCTTGGTTGCGTCAAATTCATTGGTTTGCTTCAGAAAACTTGTTAAAGATAATAAGTGAATATAATAAAGGCCTCTTCAATAATTTAAATTTTTAAATGAGATAGTAAGTTAATATGACTTCAGAGTCCAAATTACCAAAGTGTTTTGAGTTCCAAGTTTTGCCCCCACCCATTCAAAAACAAAAAACATTGTTCAAATAGTTGGCTCAAAACGAATCTTGCCTGTGCGTGAGAGGTGTGCTGCAAAAATTTAATGAAACCAAGAACTTTGTACCACAACTTCAAAAAATCAGAAAGAGAAATGATATAAAAGAGAAGCTCAAAAAGAATTTACTTTGTAAAATGAACTCCTGATTAATAATATTCTACAATGGAAGTATTGCCTAACATCATGTGGAGAATACTTCAGAACTGAAACCAATTTTTTCGGTTAAACTAGCAACTTACCAAGTTCAAGCATGCCTTGGATATTTATAGTTTGCAAAACCTTTATTTTATTTTATTTTATTTTATTATTTTTATTTTTTATTTACGTATAATACATATTAAAAAAGTGTTACCTACGAGAATTGAACTTGCAATCTCTCGCACTCATAGGAGTTCAAAACCTTAATTTTTGCACTAGATTGTCTATCGGTATACCTGGCTGATCTGGAATATAAAGATACAAAATGTAAAGACAAGAGAAACAATAATAATCTAATCTATCTTTTTGGCCGAAGGATTTGGTTGAAACATGATTTTGATCTTTTGGAGTCTAGCCACAATGTCCCTCGAGCTGATTCTCCCTTGTGGTGTATCGCTCAAACAATCCATTGCTAAACGAAAAATAGATGATATAGATTGCTTCTTTGCAGGGAGATTCTCATCTTCTTCTCCAAACAAATTGGTGTCAACAACATCAAGTATTGAATCGTCATGTAATGAATTTCTCACCCAACTCTTCAAGTTCATTGCTTCCCCAAACATTTCATCAGTTGGCTTCTTCCTCGTAAACATTTCGAGCAAAATCACTCCGAAGCTATAGACATCGGCACTTGTGGATACTATCCCTTCAGTTCCATACTCTGTATTTGTAGAAAATATTAGTGGCTGATAATCATTAAGTCTGGAGAAGAAATGCAATTAGATGAACTTTAAATTATAACATAGTATGAAAACATCACCTGGTGCCATATATCCAACTGTAGCCAATGTCTTTGTTTGGATGGTAGACTGCCCATCATCAAAGAGTTTGGCAATACCAAAATCACTGACGTGCGCAACCATATCTTCGTCTAGCAGGATATTACTAGGCTTTATATCACAATGAATTATCGGTGTTGGATAACCATGATGGAGATATTCCAGGGCTAACGAAACATGTATTGCAATGTCTAACCGCTGTAGCATGTCCAGAAAATAGTTGTGGGAATATAGCCACTTCTCCAAGCTGCCATTAGGCATGTATTCTAGCACCAGGGCTCTGAAATCTGAGTTATTGCAACAGCTGATGATTCTGACTAAATTTCGATGACGTACACTGCGTAATACTTCACATTCAGCAACAAAACTCTTGTTTCCTTCTTCGAACTGCGAGTGAAAAACTTTTACTGCAACATTTAAACCATCAGAAAGTGTCCGTCTATATACCGTACCGAAACCACAAGTTCCAAGTAAGTTGGTTTCACTAAAGGCATCTGTTGCTTGTACAAGTTCTTGATATGACACCTCTTTCAATGCAGAAGGTAGTGAAAATGGATTATGTAGTGGCTTAACTGAGCGTTTTCATTTTCTTATCAAAAGAAATACAATCGGTAGAAGGATAGCAAAAACAAGAGGAGGTATGATGTATTTCATTAGTGAAGAAACACTTTTTGACCTGGAGCCGAGAGTTTTGGTTTTACATGGAGGAACTTGCAGTCGAGATACACCACATAAATCATCATTGTGCAAGAAAGATTGAGCAGTGAAGTTGGAGAAAGGTCCCCCGTTGGAATTTCACCGTCCAAATTATTGAAAGAAACATTGAAGTACTTAAGGTACCTGAGTGTCTCAAATGATTTCGGGATTATTCCAGACAAATTGTTGTAAGACAGATCAAGATACTCCAAGCTTATCAAGTTCTGCAAAGACTCAGTAATAGCTCCATGAAATGTGTTATGTGCCAAGGACAGATAAACAAGGGATTGGGCACTGCCGATTGAGCTTGGGATCTTACCTGAGAATTTATTCCATGATAAGCCTAATTCTGTTACGACCTTCAGGTTTTTAATCTCCACTGGTAGAGAACCACTTAAAAGGTTCGAGGATAAGTTTAGGCCTAGAAGATCACCAAGGTTCCAGAAGTTATATGGTATCGAGGAACTTAATCTATTGGAATCTAAGTAGACTCTTCTCAGGGATTTCAGTTCACCTAAACAAGCTGGTATTGTTCCATTGAGCATATTGTTACTAACATATATATCCCCCAGATTTGTTAACTTGCAAAGATCAGGTGGAATATATCCTTCCAGCTTGTTATGTTCAAGATATATGCGTTCGAGAGATTCCATGTTTCCAAGTGTTTCTGGGATTTTTCCTGTCAACTCATTGTTGTCTAAAAAGATGCCTCGCAAACTGCTCAAGTTTCCAATCTCTCTGGGAATGGCACCCTTGATTCCGGATCCGAACGCGTTGAACACATAAAGAGAAGAAGAGAGATTTCCAATTGATGCAGGAATGATGCCGTTTAGCTGATTTAATGACAGTTCCACCATCTCCAAATACTTACAATTTGTCAAAGAAGAGACAAACCTCAATTCCGGAGTAGATACTTCTCCTGTCAAATTATTTTCTCCAAGCAGAAGCCGCCGCAGTAGTCTTAAATTGCCGAGTGAAGTTGGTATAGGACCATTAAAGGAGTTGCTGCTCAATTCCAGGACACTAAGCTTGGAAGCATTGAAAACGAAGTTTGGGATCTGTCCACTGAGTTTGTTACCACCCAGATAGATCTCTTCAAGATCAAGTTCGATATCTTCACCTGATGGTAGGCTTCCTGAGAAGTGATTCTGAGAAAGTTCTAGGAGTTTCAGTGTGGATATGTTGAAGATTTTGAAGGGTATACGTCCAGACAAGTCATTTCCTCGGAGGTTGAGTATTTCAAGATTCAGGTTGCCAAGCTCACCAGGTAATTCACCTGTCATATATCGAAAACTATAGTCCATCACCCGTTAAAAAAATGACTATATTTATGCGTGTTAATCTTCATAGCAAACAAAAATTGATTTGGTTCATTTGTAAGAGTGGAAACTATTGCCAACGGCTTAACGTCTCTCAAGCCATCTAATAGGAAGGGACCTCACATACTAGTACGGCTCACCCATTGGCAATATGGCGCCTACTCAATTCATATTTTGTCTCAAAATGCATGAATTTTTAAGGTTGAAAAATTAATTCAACCCCACTGAAAAAAAAAATATTTATATATGAGTACTTGATTATTAATTTTAACTCTTATTGAAAACAAATCCTGTGTACGCCCTTGGGTTCACCCCAACACTTTCATTGGAAAAGGATTCCATTGAAACATTTCCTAATACACCTATTGCAAAAGAGATACAAAAGTGATAATCATAGACTCAGTTAGTGACAGATCTATTTGGGGGCTAGCGGGTGCTGCAACCCTTGTTGATCCAAAAAAGGTTTAAAAATCCTATGTATTTTTTTAAAACAAATTTAAATCTGTAAATATTTTTAGTTAAAAAAATTATTAGTCCCACCTAATAAAATGTACTCATATAGTTAAAAAATTATATATTTTTGCATACACTTAAAAACATTTTTGGATTCATCGCTGGACTCAGTATTGGTGTAGTATAATGGGTAACTATTCAATCAATTATTAGTCTTCTCATATAAGATAGACCTTATAAACACATATAGGACTCACTTCTTTTTTTACGAATTGATGTTAGTTCGGATGATTGAAGAGTTTTCCATAATATAGGTACTTTGCAAATGCAGGAGATATTTAGAAAAGACGTATTATGATTTTGATACCGAATGGAACTTATAGCTTCTGATCTTCAACGAAGATCAGCTTAGGTCCTAAGATTTGTTTCAAAGATCTAGCGAATAGACCTCTTCACGACGAAATATAAAGTTTTGTGTATATGTATATATAATATATTCAAAAACATATTAATTACATAAAAGTAAAAATAAAAAGTGGGATGGTGCAGTTCAGTCTAACCTATCTCGTGACTAAAGGTGGTGAACTCATACTCTAACTTGGATCTTGTATTTTAAGAAATAAGCACAGTCCAACCCAGTACACTAGAAACATAAACTAAGTTGGACTCAATTTTTTCAACTCACAACTCGAATGTGATAAGTTGGGTTAGCCGGACCCATATGCTAGCTCTCGATGGAGGTCAAACACCAATATTTTATATTTCTGGTTGGTGGGTATTTGAGCACCAATCTGTTAAGGATAGTGTACTATCATAAAACCTATAATTTCACTTAATTAGGCACTATTTCGAAGTGTTTTGGAAACCCCTTTTTTTTCTTTTTTGTTATTGAAATAAAAAATTATTTGGCATGATTATTTTTAAAAAATGTTTTGAAAAATCTGTTATCAAGAACAAGAAAACAAAAACATATTTTACCTATTTTCATATCTTCTTCCTTTTTCCAGCCCAGCCCCTCCCCCTACTACAACCCTTAATATATTTTAAATTAATGTTAATAATAAAATTTGATAACTAAAAAATAAATAATTAATTTATTTTAATGCATAAATAATCTAATAAATAATTGATATAAGTTTAGTTAATATATAAAAATTAGCTAATGAAACCTAGTAAATTAACAATTAGTAATTTAATTGATTTAATCTCAAGTTAATATTTAATTAACTATTAATGAAATGATTATTTTAATTAATTCTTACTAATTAATTAATTAGTTTTTTATTTTTATTTATTCGTTATTAATTAAATTAAATAATTGATCATTTTAAGATATTAAATTAATAGATAAATAATAAATTAATTATTTTTTAATAAGTTTTCACTAAGTAATTTATTATTTTATGAATTCAAAATTAATTAAACTAATTTATTAAAAACCTTAAAATAATTAAACTATAAATTAATACGTTCTTCCCATTTTGATTTGATTATGATTTTAATCTAAAATTAAACTAAATGAATATTTACTACTTTATTAGGTAATAATTTATAATTTTTACATAAATAAATAATTTTAGTCCATAAGTTTATTAAAAATAATAATTTAATTAAGTAAAATAATTAATTTAACTAAGAAATTTGTAGTTCGATAAAAGAAAATCTTGTATCTATACATCATACAATACTATGTCAGGATGCGTGATTCTTCCCGTCAACGGCCACAACTATCTTTTGAACTTGTATATTAGTCTCATTCGACCGCATTTATTGAATTAGGATATTTAAACTTATCTTGGCATGATTTATTATTAATTTTGCTTGCACTGAATGATTTGATTTATGACATTTATTGCCCAAGGAAGACTTATGGCATTTATAAGCTTTTGAAATTATGGTTACTGTATTATACAAGTATTTGGAAGAGGTCCCACGAGGTTTTTTGGGGATTATCTTTTATTGAGATTTGTGTATCATTTTTGTTCAAAATATTTTCTTTACAGAAAGTAAGCCTACAAGGAGTAGGCTTTGGAATTGGCTTGTTTGGGGGGTAATGACCCATTGCATGGACTAAGATCAATTGTGACTTGTAAAATGGTATATATTTGCATGATGATCGCAACAAATTGAAGATATTGTAAGTCATTTAAGTCTTTATTATATTAAAGAAATTCATAATTAATATAGACTTCCTACCAGTGGCTCCATGCTATTACTCTTTTTATTTTGCTGGGTTAGCAAGTACAGCATTTCACTCCACTGTTAAAAAATAGTTGGCAAAGCCAATACAATGCAGAAACAACTAAAAAACTGGAAATCCAAAACTAGGCAAAGATTTCATTAATATCCCAAACATTACATAAGGCTCGATTGGTCCTATATTATTAATAATTCTCCACGAAATGGATTCCTCACTCGGAGCACTGATGGATGGACAATAATTAGTTTTACTATGTTAAAGCTAATCATGACAAAGTTTTGTTACATGTAACTTTGCGTGCTTATGCGTCTCTCGGTTTCAGCTATAGAGTTTAGTACGACAGTGGTAAGCATGTGTTGTATGCATAATGCATGTGCACGCATGGAATGCATTATTTAATTTTATATTAGCTACAGTTAATGTTATAAAGACATTAGTAAGTCTATAGTTATTTTGTTTATGTTCTAGGGCCAAATGAAATGAAAGAAAGAAAATTTGCTTGTGTTATGCTTATGATTTTAATTGTTAATGAATAGGTTTGTTAATATTCACTAACATGGGCAAACTAGAAGGTTTATCGAATTTACTCTTTAACTATTATTATTAAGTTCAAATCTAAGAATGTTCATAGATTTTTATTTTGTCATTTATCAATCACTTTATGAGAAGCCTATTATTGAAATTGTATAAGATAAAATTGGAGGACAATTTGACGTTTACTATTCATTTAACTTTTAGATTTGTCCAAGGGTAAATTGCTTATCTTGTGAATACTAAACACGATGCAATAAACTGTATTATTTTGATCGAGTATGTCTGTATATTTAAAAATAGCAAATATATTAGATTTAAAATTTTTTGCTTCTCTAATAATGTCATCATATTGGGATTGATCTTATGACTATGTATTTTAGTACCTATCCGAAGAAGAACTCTATATTATGATTAGGGTAAATTTCACTTAACCCCTTTAATATTTAACAAGAGAACACTTTACCCTTTGAAGTATTATTTGTATCATCTTACCCTTTTTGACCTTTATTAAGAAAAAAATAAATAAATATGTTAACAAATTTAAATGAAATGACTTAAAAACACAGACATAACACAAAAAAAAAAAAAAAAAAAAAATCACCATCTTCCTCATACCCATCTTCCTGCCTAACTCTACCACTTCATCATCACCGTCTCTACCACCCACCCACTACCTCCCACCTCCACAACACCACCAATCAGTCTTCTTCACACCCATTTTCCTGTCCAAACCAAGCATCCATGGCTATCTTCATTACCATCACCCGTAGGCTTTGGGTCTATGGTTTAATATTGAATTGATAAAGGCAATTCCAGGGGCCAACCCCACAAGTCTTGTCCTTTTTACATGTTTTTAATATGAATATGTTGCTGATTTGAATTGACAAAAGCCATTACAAGTGCTGATTTGAATGCACAGAGATTTGAGCCCAAAAACAAAGAAGAAAAAAAAAACCAATGCGTAGAGATGGAAGATATTGAAATTTCTCATATTTACATATTTATAGCATACGATTTTTATTGAATGAATAATAGTATATATATAAAAATGTGTGTATGTATATATATAATAATCACTGGGTGTTGTGAAGGTGAGAGGTAGTCCGATAGGTAGTGGTAGACATGGTGATGATCAAGTAAAAAGATAGGGATGCTTGGGTTTTTTTTTTTTTTTTGGTGTGTGTATATCTTGTGTTTGGGTTTCTTTTGTCATTTTATCTAGGTTTGTTAACTTTTTTATTTATTTTTCTGTTGACTAAGGATCAAAGGGTAAGATGATACGAATAATACTTTAAGGGGTAAAGTATTCTCTTGATTACATTAAGGAGGTTAAGTGAAATTTACCCTTATGATTACTTTGTTTTATGTTATTTGAATCCATGTTGTTGTCCGCAATATTAATTATGTAATTATCATCAAGGATTATGTAATTGTATGTAATCTTTGTAATTTTTCATCCTTGTGCTCCTTTTGTAACCGTATCTAGTGGATTGATGAACTTCCTCCAATGGTGTAAACAAGTACAGTACTTTCAGTTGGGTCCTTTGGCTTTGGACTTAGGCTCTATTTGACCTAACTGTGAAATTTTAGCTTTTGAGATATAGAACTTTTAGAGTATAGCTTTTGTTAGATATGTTGTTGAACAAAAGTTGTTGACTGTTTGGCATTTGTTAGGCAACGTTAAACTTTTAAAAATTTTAAGGGTAATATCAAACTTTAAAAAATATGGAGGGGTATATTTGAGAAAAAAAAAAAACAGCTTTTCGCATTATGTAAAACAGTTTCGCAAAAGCCTTTTTTCAAAAGCTCCAATTTGGAACTTTTCATTTTTTAGCATTTTTCAGCTTCAACTTTTACCTAAAAACACTTTTAAAAATGGGTCAAATAAGTTAGTTTAGCTTCTAAACTCATAGAAAGCGCTTTTGAGTGTCTAAAAGATAGGCCAAATAGAGCCTTAGCAACTTGGATGTCAAACCTCCTGCTATTATTGTTTCAAATAGTAAGAAAGAGAAGATTCATTATAAGATTTATAAATGGTCTAACATATTGAGCCTCATGTTTATGTGAATAACCATTTCCAGCAACATGGAACAATAATTAAAGAAGGAATCAACTCTTGTAATACTAACTTACAAGAAGTTGACAAAGATGAACCACAACGAATAACATTAAAAAGATTTCAAAGAGAAAGTTAGATGTTCTTGATGATTATGTAGTTTATTTCCATGAGTCAAACTTCAATATTACAATCAATAAGGACACAATTTAGTTTTTACATGCCATAGAAAGTAATGAGTTCAATAAATGGATTGATGGCATGAAATAAGACATGAAGTTGATGGAACTAAATAAAGTATGATGGGATAATCTAGTAGAATTGTCAGAGAGTTCTAAAAGCATTAGTGTGAAGGACTTTTAGAAACCAAACAAAAATCTAATGATAATAGTGAATGAGATAAGACTAGGTTAATTGCAAAAGATTACATTCCAAAAGATGACATTGATCATGAAGATATTTTTTCTCCAATCTCAAAGAAAGACTGTTTAAAGATATTTATGATATTGGTGGCTTATTATGAATTTGAGTGCACCAAATGGATGTGAGAAATTTGGATTTTAATGGGGAACTTGAGAAAGGTTCGATGGATGAACATGAAGGATTTTCGACATAGAGAAATGATCATATGGTGTGTAAATTTAAGAAATCAATATATATATAGAGTAAATGTTATAAATAGTTCATTATTTTTTGTCTAATTGACACTTTCATCTATTATCTTTTCAAATTAATTTTTTAGTCCATTATATTTAATATTATTGACATCGTTACTCTAACTCATCTTTTTCATCTAATTTTTAACATTAAAATCATGTGGTGCGCACGTGGTGCACATGTGTAAACTCTTGAAGCTGTTGTTTGGACATATTTAACACATCTATATCATGTGTTAAGAATATTAGTACCAATTTTACCCTTGAAAAAATAAGATATTTCGATACACGTACACGTCACATAATTTTAACGTTAAAAATTAGACAAAAAAGACCAGTTGGATTAATAGCGTCAATAATGTTTAACATAATGGATTAAAAAGTTCATTTAAAAAAATAATGAATGAAAGTGTCAATTAGACAAAAAATAATGGACTATTTATAAGAGTTAAACAACTTCAGGACAATGGTATATTGAGATTAATAATAGTTATGAATGTGGTTGACATTTTGCATGTTGCTAATGTCTTGGTGTATTGTGTGAGACTAAAGATTTTCTTTTAAAAATTTTTGAAATGAAAGATACAGGAAATACATGATTTGTGAAAAGAATTGAACTACTTCGTGATAGATCACAACAAATATTAGGATTATTTTAAACGACCTATATTGAAAGAACAAATTTTAGAGATATTTAATATGGATGCAATGTCCAAAGAATGATGCGAAATGTTTGAATGTATCAAAGAAATTAATCATAGGTTGAATCAGTAAAAAAATAAGAAAGTTTTTGGATACCTGTAAAGAACTAACAACCACATGTTGACCTAAAAATGATCTAATCATTTAAAGTGATAAGATATTAGGATTCAAATCTTGTAGGATATGTTGATAGCATAAAGTCTGCCTTTTGTTATTTTGTCCTTTTATTAAAGGGAGAGATCTCATGGAAAGGTGAAAATAGACTATTGTGACGCTATCCATTAAAAAAGTAAAATTTGTAGCATGTTATGAAGCTACAATCCATGCATTATGGTTGTAGAACTTTATTTCAGAACTTGGAGTTGTCGACACTATTGTGAAACTATTGGAAATTTACTATAATAAATCTGCAATAGTTTCTCCTCTAAAATGATAAATAATCAAGGGTTGCTAAACATATGGAATTAAAGTATGTTACGTTGTGATTAAAGAGGGAGTTCAGAAACGAAGAACGCCTATTGAACTCACACATTGATCTCATGGTTGTAATTATTATTGATGCACGTGATCTTATATTGATATCCTTAGCTCAATGACTTGTTTTTAACAAACACTAACTTTTTTTCTTGTTTCATGATAGTATTCGCATGACTTATATTTATTTAAAGAAAATGAGAATATCTTTATAAGTCATTATCGTGAACCATTAAGATTATGATAAGTATAATTGGTTGCTAGTGTTGTGGTATATAAAGGAGATACATTGAACAAATAATGTAAGATCATTATAATCCACATTAAAAGTGTACCATTCATTGGTAATTATGATAGACATTATGGATGAATTCAATTTTTTATGCGTGCTTTATGTTTATGACTAAATCCTATTATCAATCAAGTAAATAGGTCAAGTGGGAGAATGTGAATGATGACATCATGTTGGACTCAATTACTTAATAAAAGTAACTAACATATTCTTGTATATATATACTAAGTCTAGTGAGCCTTCCCTTTTTGGTAAGCCGGGGTCAATTTTACTGCATTGTTCTAATAGCACTTGGCAAATTATAAAAGCAAAATTGGTGAACTTACCTGTCAAACGGTTGTCAAAAAGACGGAAGTACTTGAGCATAGTCAGATTCCTAACCTTCCTAGATATGCCACCTGTGAGCTTATTATTTGACAAGTTTATTGTTTGAAGCCTTCTATATTCCCATATATCAGAAGGAATTTGGCCAGTTAAGTTATTGGAATAAAGATAGAGCTCTTCCAGGACAGGCAAACTACAATTGACATCCATTGGGAGGCTTCCTGACAGACTATTGTTAGCCAAGTCAAGTATTCTCAAGGAGGACATGTTGAAGAGAAAAGATGGAATTTGCCCTGATAATAGTCCACTTTGTAAGCTCAGTACTTGCAACTGTGTTAAATTACCTATTTCCAATGGAATTCCACCTGCAAAGTTGATGAAACCAAGAGATTATGTGTTAGATGAAGTTACCATTGAAGACATTAAAGTAATTAAGTATACATTTTTTAACAGTTTAACCTTTTATCTAAAAGTGGTCAATTATGATATAATATCCTTATTATCAAAAAGGTCTTCGGTTCAAGTTTGGCCACTATCATTTTGTTTACTACATGCATAATTCAAAAAACCTTGTTTGTAATGTTGGATACACAAATTTTGTCACTATCATCCCGTTTATCACGTGCACAGCTCAAAGGCCTTACTTGCCCGTGATGGGTTTTGGTGGAGACACTAAATAATTAAATATACACTCTCTAATAATTTAAACTTATAGATAAAGTATGCATTTAATGATATTGCATTTAGTCCTGTATTACACTATGAGAGCATCATGAAGCTTCTAATCAAGTTCTTTGGGGACATGAACTCTGTTTGTTCATTGATAAATGTATAGGCATACATTCTACAAGGACAAAGTGGTGGCATGATACAATCCTAAGCTCTAGCATTTCTCTATTTTCCCTCGTATGCTAATACTCTGACAAGTGAAGGATTGAGGAATAAATAATAATATATGAACCTTTTTTTTCTTTCTTTTTTGCTAAGTAAACAAGTGATTCATCAATACCACATGCCTCAAGTCCAGAACCTCAGACTGTAAGTGCAACTGGTATTGTAGTTATAAAAAATAACTACTTGGGCCTCCTTTCTACTGACCCAAAATAGTTAACCTAAGTTATCTCTTATACTCACAACACCCACTACGAAACCACACACATCGGTGGAAGATTTTGAATTTGAATAGTTTATAAGTGGGTGTTGTGGATATAAGCAATAACTTAGGTTAACCATTTTGGGCCAGTAGTTATTTCTTATACCTATAGTACTAGTCTCACCTGTGGGTATGGGATTTTGGACTCGAGTAATGACATAATGGTATTCAAAACTGGTCACTAGCTAGTGTAGGAACTAAGTGCTATTGAGGCCAAACGTTACACCAAGAAGGCGGTGAGAGTCACCTCTTGAACCCGTAGGAGTCACCTTTGGAATCCTGCACAGCCTAGTTAGTCCTAGGTGTGTGTGTGTCTCTGATAAGGATGTCAAATCCTTAATGAGGGTTTATGTGATATCCTACATCGGTAGGAGACAACAGTGTATATCTGTTGTTTATAAGTGGGTATTGTGGGCATAAGATATAACTTGAGTTAACTATTTTGAGTCAGTAAAAAAAAGGTTCAAGTAGTTATTTTTTATATCTACAATATCAATTGTGCTTATAGGTTTGAGGTTGTGGACTCGAGACGTAACAATTGTAATGCCTAAATATCTTCTATAATTTAGCATGTTATACATAGGATATTTGCATAAAATAACCCACTATATGAGCTGAATACTCATATTGTGGAAAAGTTAACATGATATACGTAAATATTAATAGTACATTCTATTAGCAATAGGAATGTACACACACATACATGGAACAAGAGAAATAAAAGACAAACACAAATTTAACATGGTCTAATTCTCTAACTATGTTCAAGACTCCATCTATTGGATAATTCACTATCATTCAATAATATTTAAAGTTCCGTCGAGTGACAAAACTATAAGAACCCTTTTCATATGATTTTATGCACAAAAAGTCCTAAATCCTCCCTATTTGAATTTTATTAGTAAAAGCACGAAAAACTCTCATATCTCTAGCTCATTACCCACACTCGCAATGGCATGTGGCCCATCGCGGAGAGTAATAGAATATATCATTAGTGCTTTTATAGGAAGCATCAACCCTTCTAATTCTCTAATATCTTGATGTGGGAGAATTGCAAGGCATAACACAAAAAATCCTTTGACTTCAATTTTCTAAGCATCGAGACTTCATCTTCACTGCGACAAAGATATCTTCTCAATCTTCAAAGGCTATATTCCCCGCTTGATAGCTTTTAACACATCTTCATCTTAACACAAGTTCGCTCAGTCATAACTCTCAACCCTCCCTATGTCGTTCAATATCCACTCTTAAAGGCTCTCTAGTCTTCCATTGACTTTAGGCATCTAAAATGTGGTCTCTTCTCCATGGTAGTCAGGGGAGGAACTAGGCTGGGGCTGGCAGGGGCCCCAGCTCCCCCCAAGATTTTTTATTTTTTTCAAAAATGTTTATGTAGTATCGTTAAAAAAAAGTTGTTGTCGTTAAAAAAATCTATGTAGTATTTTTAAAAATAAGTTAACGGCTCCCTCTATTTTTTTTTCTTTTGTCATAAATGTTCTTATTTGAATCTTGACCCCTCTAATTTTAAAATTCTGACTCTGCCCCTTATGGTAGTAGTACTCTTCTCATGTTGCCTAAGCCCAGGAACTCTATCTTTTGTTATATGAACTCTTCATGCAACTTCTCCCTTAATTCGAACCATCTTCAACTGGTGATTGGGTTCCCTCTAAATATGCTCTTTGTTCTCATCCTCCTTTCATTTTCTCATAAGATTGCCTGCACTTAACGTTGAGAGTGTCCCATCATCTAGCTCAAGAGTACAATAGGAGTAGCACCACTAGCTCTTGTATGTGTTGACATTGTGGAAGCGCCGCTTAATGATTTTTTATTTCCCATGAGCCGTCGATTCACCAAAGCAACCCGCATCGAATTTGACAGAATGGGGTACAAAATCGGATTGAAGACACCCAAAAACCTTAATAACACCTTCGGCCTATTCGGTCAAAGCTTGGCCGAGGCCCGATCAATGTGGTCAAATATCCTGGTCAAAGTGAGCTCGCGAAATCACCTTACAGGGCCTGCTTGGCCCAATCAAAACTTAGGTGCTCCATCATCCCATGTACTGCACTACACTCGATCAAAGCTTTCATCAAATTTGATCCCCCTCAGGATTGATGGTTCACAGTACACGAGCTTACCAATTTTATCATCTCTGCATTACACGTGATCTGAGCACACAACTAATCAGACCTCTTACATTGATATGGATAAGACCCCTAGGGCTTATAAGAATTGCAGAATGACCCCTAAGAGGGGTCGGGGAGGTCAAATGGGAAATGTTGGGGACCTTGGATGAGGGGTCGGGCGAATCCGACCCCAAGGGGATTGCATCTAGGGTTCGGACAAGGCATGGGTAGAGCCCTTAGGGGTCGGACGCGGCATAGGGGCACCTTAGGTTCTCGTTTTAAGACCTCGGACTAGGTAAAAGTTACAAACAGCAGTGTTCTGCGGTATCAGGGCATGTTCAGTGGTTATCGTTAATTAATGTACAATAGTAAACGTAGATAGCAGTAGTCTACAGTAACTACCCCACTAACTCTCCACTATTCCATTCCCCTCCTATTCAGCAGCCACCATACTTATAAATATCAGTAGATTCATCTGGGAGAGGGTAATTACACTTTTGATACTGGCACTCATATTTTTATATACTTTTTCCCAGAAAAGCACCAAGCTAACTTAAGCATCGGAGTGCTAACACGGGCACGACCCGCCAAGCCTTCTCTATTTTGCAAACGTTCAGCAGTGCGTAGAGGCTACTTGCTACTCAGTATTTTTCTACCTTAACATATAGAGATATTGAAAGTATAATGTAGGGATCTTTACATGTAGAGATAGTTGTAAGGATGCTATTGGAGATAATATTTTCAACAACATCCCTACATGTGAAGTAGATAGGAATGTAGAGAATGGGTTGGAGTTGGCCTTACCCGCTACTTAACTTGGATATATCTCGAGATCCAGCTACCAAATCTTTACGCGGCTATGTTTGACTCCTCGTGGATTGGCGAATGCAATAGCGCCTTCAAATCTCCGATTAAATTACGGCAACACCTCTATGCGCCGTCTCAATGGAGGCGAGTTTTGGGCATCTAAGGTTAGATTTTCCAATATCATGCCAAGAGTAGCTAAGATTTCCAGAAGAAGATGCCGTGTGTTCCTATGAGTCATGCGATTCTTACAATAGTCTTGGAGTTTCATTTAGTGCCTGATGGCTGTCGAACGTTAAGCTTAGGTCAACATCTTCTTTCTTCCATGTATGGTCAAGTCTTCCAACGACGGCGTGTAGCAACTCTGGCATGAATAGTATCAGCTCGAGTTGTTTTCTCTTTGGTGCCATCATCATCCTTCTCCAGCTAGTCCACCGATGAGGGCAGCATCTTAATCTTTTGGTTTTTTTTTTGTTATTATTTCTCACCGGAAGAGTTCCTCCTGCGCTCTAATACCAATTTGTGGAGAATTGGATTGTGCATATACATGCATGGAATAAGAGAAAAAAAAAAAGATATCTCAAATTTAACGTGACTCAACCTTCTATCTACGTCTATAATCCTACCTTTAACATAATTCATTATCACTCAATAATGATTACAATTTTAGCACAGACAAAACTCTACCAACCTTTCTCACATAATTTTATACACAGAAAATCCTAAATCCATCCCAATCGACTTTTACTAGAAAAAGATACAAAAAACTCTCATCTCTTTGAAATAAAACATACATCATTAGTGCTTAGATGGCGAACACTCAACCCCATCTAGTTGTCTAATCTCCTGATGTGGAAGAATTGCAAGGCATAACATAACACATTCTTCTCCTAATTTCCTATTATAGGATAAATGCTCCTTTTTTCAAAAAAATAACAAAGAAATGCAAGAAAGATAAAAAAGAAAGAAGATAAGAAAATTAGTTCACCTTGGAAAATCCCAACACTTGAAAAAGCAAGAAACATTCATCCCACCATGATATTAACCCACAAAGACTTGACAATGAACCATAAGGTGATAACACTGATTCCTTTTGCGAAATTTAACTGCCAGTAAATTGCTACAACTCACTAAATCTCTGCCAGTAAATTGCTACAACTCACTAAATCTTAGGCATGCATATGAACAAGAAGATTCCATACAACTCACTAAATCTTAGGCATGCATATGAACAAGAAGATTCCATACCTTTGAAGATGTTTCCCCCAATTCTCATGTCCTGGAGCATGGTCAACTTACCGATTTCTCTTGGTATGCTCCCTTTAAATTTATTGTAGGATAAATAAAACAGCTGGAGATTTCTGCACCTGTACACATTTGATGGGATTTGACCAGAAATTGATTGTAAGTGAGGGACAGTTCATTGAGTGCAGAAAGATGACCACACATATCCATTGGCAGGCTACCAGACATGCTATTAGTTGTGAGATCAATAGCTTCTAAGGAGGATATGTTGAAGAGGCTAGGTGGTATGGAACCGGTGAGCTGGTTATTTCTTAGTTGGAGTAGTATAAGGCTCGACAGGTTACCTATTTCTGGTGGAATATATCCATTTAGAAAATTGTGCCTCATGTTTAATATCTCTAGCTTTGAGATGTTGCCTAAAGAAGATGGAATTGAACCTGTAAAGTTATTCTCAAGCAGAAGCAAATGCTGAAGTTCTGGCAAGCTTCCAAGCCATGGTGGTATCTCTCCAATCAGGCTGTTGAATCCCACATTTATGACATTTAACTGATGCAAATGAACCAACTCATTTGGTATGGAGCCACTGAAATTGTTATAGCTAATATCTAGAGATCTGAGGAATGTGAGGTTTCCAAGATGTGGAGCAATGGTGCCCTGGAGACCAAAATCAGACAGATTCAAGGCTGTGACCCTGTGGTGAAGCATACCACAAGATACACCAATCCAGTTGCAAATTGAGCTAGTTGTAGACCAGTTTTTTGACAAGATATTATAAGGGTCTGAAGTGATATGGCTTTTGAAAGCAAGAAGAGCAGTTTGATCAGTGGTCATGTTAAGAACAGACATGGCTAAGCAAACTGTTAGACAGTTGAGCAACCATAATGCATAAGCTGAAGAGAAGCAAAATTTAGACCACCCCATGATTGTCAGTAGTGCATATATTTTATTTTTTCGTTTGTCAAAGTACTGACAGATATATGCTGATATTTTTATAGTGACATTTATTGGGAAGAGAAGACATAAAACTAATGCCAGGGGAGGCCAAGGAGTATTTACCAAATTAAATCTTATTTTACTAGGTGGACCTCATGAAATAATTTAAGTTATAATTGTATTTTTAGATAAGAATGGAATGAGTTAAAAAATAAAATAATTGGGAATGAAATGAACTTGAAAAATGATATGTCATACTTGGCACCAATAATAGGAATTACTTATACAAAATGACAAGAATGCCTTATGTTGCTATAGATATATTATTGTCTTAAAAATAAAAATAAACTTAATATTAATAAATAATGGATAGTTCGAGGCATATTGTTATTATTATATTCATTTATATCTATTTTATTGTTTATTTTATGTTTATATTTAAAGTGTATATTATTATTATTTTTATTTCATTTTTACACATATTATTTACAATAATAATAACTTATATTTATTACTGTTATTATCATATTGTTAATATTATTAGATATATTTTCATATTTTATATATAGTATTTATTGTTGTTACCTTTATTTTATTATATTTTATTTATATTTATTATTATTAATCTTATTTATTATTATAATCAAGTTTTACTATAAATATATATTTTATATCATTATTATTTTATATTAGTGCTGATATTTATTATTATTGTTATATATTTTTGTTTTATTATCTTATTTATATATTAGTAATATATATTTTATATTAAAGATAATGGTTGCAGTTATAATAAATAACAAATAAAACTAATAATGTTTGGTATAGTGTGTAATATATTTTTTTTCAAAGGTATCTTTCACTTGAGTAATAAATTCATTCTAAAACAAATGAGAATGGGCTATTTCTATGCATTTTTTCATAAATCACTATTCTCATATTTGTGGGTATGGGATTACCGAGAGAATGAGATTTTCAAATTCATTCCTTAATGCCAAGTGTGGAAATTGGAAAAAAAAAACTGGGAATACCATTCCATTCTTAACACATTCTCACATATCAATCGCTGCCTCAAAGCATCAATAACACTCCAAAACTTCTTGTTGTAATATGAGAAAGCAACTTAGGACTTTTAGGCGTATTGCACACCATCAAGATGAGATTCAATTAGATTTGAAGTTAAACAAAAGACAAGCTACTATTGATTCATATTTTCAGAAAACCCCATAGTCAACCTATTATATACTTTTTAGCTAATTATTAAATTATAAAATAGTTGAGTCAATAAAATACAAAAAAAAATTATTTTCAATATAGTATCTTACAGTTTTATGGAGATTAATAATATTTTATTCTAGTCTTGTGGTATCTTACATCGGTGGAGATAATATATATATGTGGTTTATAAGTGAGTATAAAAAATAACTTAGGTTAACTATTTTGACCCAGTTAATTATTAGAGGCCCGAATAATTATTTCTAATGCTTATAATACCAATCTCACTAGCAGGTTTGAGATTCTGGGCTTGAGGCGATCCTGACTTGGACATGACAAATCCCAAGTCAAGATCAAACAATTTTATTATTTAAAGAGATTATTAGTTTATCAAGTTATAATTTAAAAAAGGTTTTATTCTACTTTTTATTTTCTCTTGCATCTCATTTTTTTTCTTCTCTAACTTGTTTCTGTTTCTTTTGTTTCTTCTTCTTTTATTTTTTTAATTTATTTTCGGGATCTAAGGAAGCGGAGATAATTTATCGCAACCTTCACTTACATTTTAAATCCCCATATCAATACTAAATAAAGCTAAAAAAAATAAAAAAAACTCTTTCTTGAGTACGTTTTTGTTTACTCTCTGTGATATATATCCAATTTTTAATATCTAGCCCAGTTCTGGCAACTAGTTTCAGGAAACAACCGGCATCTAATTGAATTGATGATTTATCCCCGTCTTGAATAGAAAAAGTAAAAGCTGCTTGATCGAGAGGTTTCAGAGCTAATAGCATTTTCCTTTCTTAGGTCGGGATCCCATTCTCTTTATCTATGAGGTCTACCAGGCTGAACCTTTACACCGACTGATATGAGAAAGCAAAGTGAATTTAAGGTCCTTCTGTACTGACTTCAATAAAGAAGAAATGGTAGCTTCAAGCCGCCGTACCAATAGCGAGAGCAGCCGATCTCAATATGGAAGCCAATCAACCGGTCCCCCTCTCCTTAGTTGGCATCATTCTTCTCAACCAATCTCCATCGGATCTAAGATCTTTAAAGTATCGGCATGAGTGAGCACAAGACCAGGCACTCGATGAATAAGGGAAAGCAACCCTGACATGAACGGACGCTTTCTTGGAACTAATTCATAGGCGCTTTCCATCAATTAGACTTCACACACTAGACTATATAAATAAATATAACAAGCAAAAGACAGACTTCAAGACTAAACCTGCCCCTTTCGAAAACTTTTTTATAATATAAGGTAAGCTTTTTGGAACCCTTATTATTTTAGAGAAAGGGGAAGGGGGATCCCCTTTGCCAAGGAGAGATTCAGTCTTCATTTTTCAAAAAAAGTAAAACGTCTTTTTTCTTAAAGCAAGACTTGAAATTGACTTTACTTGGCCGGGTAACCATAGAAAAAAAAGGAAGGGACATGAGACTTCCTATGCATAGTTGTAGCCTTTCGTCATACCAAAAGTGTACTTAGTGCCTCCACCACCTACTAGGCTATAATCTTCTTGTTTCTAAACTAAATCGAGGGTTTACTGGATCTCCTCTGCAGAAAGCTCTGCTGGCCTCGCGCTCCAAACTGATGGCGTCTTGACGTTGTTCTTGAAGTCGTCCTGGCGCTCTTCCACTTTAAGAAGTTTGTAAAAAGGCTCACGTTTTTTGGCTTTCTATAGGAAAAGTTTAATTTGATTAAAAAAAAAAAAAAAGTTACATCGGAACTCTAGTATCTGGACAAATGGAGTATTGATCCCTATTTTAAATTATTGCATAAAATAACCTATATTTTAAAGAATAAACCAACAAATAAAAAATAGATAGACCGATAAATAAATGAGACAAAAAAAGGCATCATACTGTATTATACCTATTGACAAAAGTTTTTGGATCCATTTCTGAGAATATCTGACGGCCAAGGTGTTAGTAATTACTTTAATTTGTTTGCCCCCATCTTTGAAAATAGAGGCTTCTCTTGTTCTTATATTAAGGTTGGACTTTCAATATCTACTACTTGGATTGTTTTTTTTTTGGCAAGAGAAGATGTCTGGTTAGATATGTAGTAACGATAAATAATCTGCAACTAGTAACATAAACAATCATAAGCCTAGTTAATGACAATGCTTCATTTGTTAAATCAGATTTTATTTTGGATGACGTGTCCACCCAATTGGTGGAACCCGATTACTAACTGATAAACTCTAGGTGAAGCGGTACGCTCCCATACATGAACCAAGTCAGTCAAAGATGAAATTATAGAGTAGTAAGGAGTGTCGAATTTGTGATATTGTAAGAACAATTTTATCCTACTACCGCTGGATCATACCCTTAAGAGCAATAAATCAGAGTTTTTAGTACAAAGTAGACAAGTCGACAAGCAAGTTTACCTACTTGCTGTAATCTCTTTTAAATCGATTACATGACTCACGTCTAAAAAATGCTTGGAAGAGGCAGTGCTCTTTATAATAGTGGAACCCACATGGTGTGATTCTTAATATATTTGTGAGAGTTGTTGGGTCCGATTGACAACCCCTCGTGTCCACATATAAAGATGATTTTTTTTGCTTCACTTAACTATGCCATAGTCCATTAGGTCATTAGGGACAAGAATAAATCTACTCATAATATTATAATTTTATAATCAAGATCTTATATTGTGTACAAAAACTATGAAAAGATGAAGACAATTCATAATTGTTAGATCCCGCTTATAATATTATGATGTTATGAAGGGATCCTTACTCATTAGGATGATTACTACAGCTTTATTCTAAATTTTTTAATCAAGTAATATTGAGATTAATTTATTAAATATAATTGTTAATGATAAATTACAGGTAAATGAAGAAAATAAAGGTGTATGTTAAAAGAGGCCAACATATAAATTGCAAATTGTGCTTCATGTCTTCGATTCGAGTTTCAAGAATTTTAAACCAACTTTCAATGGGAATCATGAAATGCGAGAATTACATTGGGAATTTGTCCCAAAAACAAAACAAAAAAATAGAATTACATTGTGAAAACAGAAAAATGTGATATAATAATCAAAGGGGAAAACATTCTAATAAATATGGGAGATGGGAAATGCATATTCCTATTTCTTACCTCCTATCCTATCCCCGCACAAGAAATAAGTATTGATCCTCACCACTTGTATGATTTTCCACTTGTCATCCCAGTAATTTCCATTTGAGATAGGAGAGAAGCTAGTACTTATGAATAATATCTAGTTTCAACGCTTAGGGTCTGTTTGGATTGAGGGGTTTGGGGGGAAATGATTGGATTTTGAAGGATTTTCGAACCATTTCTTTTGTTTGGTTGAAGGGGTTTAGGGTCATTTGGGGTGATTTGAATTAACTGATTCAATAATGTCCATATTGTCTTCTTAGTTTTATAAAATCATACTTACAAATATTATACTTGTACTTTTAGAAAGAAATAAAAATGTCAACTTGTTTATAAAACTTATCATTTCCTTTCATTTTCTTTGAATCCAAACATGAATATGCATAATCTTTTATGAACCCACCTTTATAATTTTACTCAATTCAAACAAGAAAAGGAAATAAACAGTTGATTACTGATTTTGGATATACAAAGGCAAATCGACATATGACTAAAGGAAAACCTATTGCATCAGTATGAACTGATGGATCCATCTCTCATACGATTTATCGTTATATCAAAAGACTTATATAAATTTGGACTGATATAATAATTTTCTACGACTAAAACTTACTTCCACAGCAAGAATTTTTATATGCTATACCGCTAGGCACGAGCCTTTTTCAAAAGATTCAAGAAGGCTAGCAGCTGTGTGATTTTGTAGATGAAAATGAAGTAACAACTAACTAATAAATGCTGGAATAATGAGCAATGAATGAGAGGGCCTCTGTTTTCATCAACGAAAATTACATGTGGTCCTTTTGAAGAAACACACAACGCCACAATTAAATGAGGTGTTGTTGTCTGGTGGATATTTGATATAACTGCTCTTTCTTTTTTTTGGGTCATTGTACATATATATATCTACTGATATCATAATATTGGATAACTTCAATTTTCTAGTCAGATCAGATCTTTTCATTTTCAAATAAATGCAGAGACAGATATCATTTATCAACCTCAATTTTCTCTGACCAAAAAAAAATAAAATAAATCAACCTAAATTTTCTGTAACAACAATTAGTTTTAGCAAGTTGACTCATGACAATATTTTGTATTAGTTTCTGTTTATCCAAGAGGTTGGAACGCTTTGGATTTTACAAGAATTCCTTCCAAGATATTGGAAGTTTTTTTTTTTTTTCCCCTCTTAAACTATAAAACAAATATCAAAGAATGTTATCCACGAGAATTGATCTCGAAATCTCTAGCACTCTCATCGTAGAACATATCACTAGACCAAATGCCCAGTAATAAGACCCTAGAAGCTTGGCCAATGGCAGATGTGTGTGTTGGCCAGTGGAGGGCTACAACCTTCATTGGTAAAAAGATGCTAAAATATATTTTGTTTTAGAAAAAAACTAAATATTTATATAGTTTTAATTAAAAAGATGAATTAGCCTCAACTGAAAAAAAAATATTTATATAATTCAAAAATTATAAATTTTAACTTACACTGAGAAAAATTTCTGAATCCCCTGAGCTTGGCCACTATACTAGCAACTTTTTTTTTTTGCTAAATAAACAAGTGACTGTATTCATTTTCAAATGTCTGAACAAAGAAGAGTAAGGCTCCAAAAGACTAGCAAATGATCTCTAAATCAAGATCTCATGCGTTACATATGTATCTATTGTAATTACAAAAAGTGAATTTGAAATTTCTACTTTTTACATGAAGTTGGACACATGATTTGATAGAGGCAAAGATTTGCTCTTCCGTTTGGACCGTCTTGGCAAACAAGCATTGATTTCTCTCGACCCATATAGTATAAGTCGCAGCGCCAAGAACAATATTGAACATACAGAACTGGAGCGACTTAACTTGTGTAGTATTGCGAAACCAAGAGGAGATCATGTTCCAGGAATATAAGTTCGAGTTCAGCTTTGTGGCTTTAAGACATTTGCTCCAAATTCTTTTCACTAAGCTGCGCTCGAAGAATAAATGATCTCGATATTCTGTTGAAACACAACAGAAAAGGCAACTGGATGGCCCACTGAATCCCCAAGCAGTGAGTCTTTGACGAGAATAAAGACGATCAAGATTAATAAGCCAGAGGCAGAAAGCATGTCTTGGAACTAAGCCTTTGTACCATACCATTTTCCACCAATCAACTTTGTTGTTTCTTGAGCGGATGGCCTCATAAGCAGAGTTAAGGGAGTAACCTTTGGAAGGGTTCGGAGTCCAAACCGTGCGATCCTCCATTGAAACAGAAGGAGTAAAAGCACCCAAGCCATTAGCAATAACATCAAAGACTCTATGATCAGACCAATTCCATCTCCTGTCTGAAATGAAATCACAGACTTTACTGTTATCAACCTCAATACCATGTTGGCGAAGGAAGCTGATGCCGAAGTGGTTTTTGAGAATACGGAAAGGATGCCAAGCTTCAGTCCAGAAGAATGTGTTTGCCCCATTTCCAATTTTCTTGAAGAATAAATGGTGTGCAATTTGTCTAGTCTTCAAGATTTTTCTCCAGGCCCAAGGGGCATCTTTGTGGATCTGGATATCCCAAATACAATGGCTTTAATATAGTTAGATTCAATCCATTTGACCCAGATGTTATCTTGCATTGTATGGAGTTGCCAAAGGTACCCAATAATACCAGCCTGATTTGTTACAACAAGATTCTTGATACCCAGACCTCCCTCATCACGAGGTTTACACACCTGCTCCCATGCAACTTTCGCCCCCACCAACAGTAGTAGAGTTACCCTTCCAAAGGAACTTGGTGCACAAGCTATCAATTCCCTTCGGCAAAATGAAAGTGTTTCCCCTGTAAGAGAAGATTGCATGGAGGACATGTTTGGTAAGAGTGAGTCTGCCAGCGTAAGAAAGACTTTTGCATGCCCAGTAATTTCCATAAACTTTACAGAAGGTACATGATGAAGTACAAACAAGTATTTATACTCTCGCAATTATGTAAGGCTCTTTCAACAACTGCTACAAGTACTAGTTTCCTATGATTTGGAGTGGAATAGGGTGGCGATGCAGCTGAGTTGATTTGTTTCTTGCCACGTTCTGATTGACTGTTCTCTGCAAATTTAAGGCTTCCTTGGTGCAATACTTTTTTATTTTTTGTCCACATTCTACCTTGATTCATAGTAGTATTCTTCTGTATATAGAAGACACCTCCAAATGTTTGAATACTCCAGAAGAGAAGTAGTGCATGCTTCTTTTCCATGCAGTAACTGCAAAAGAAGATAGATGTGTCAGCTTAGAATATACTAGCAACTTCAAAGAAGGAATCAAGAACCATGTTTCATCACTAGCTAAGGATAATGATAACGATACTCAACTTCATAAAAGGGATACTCTATCTAATAGCCATAGTCTGTCTAAAAGTATCAAGGGAAGCAAAGCTACTAAATTGCTTCTATATATTAACCAATCCTTGGGAGTATCACATTCCTAAATCAACTAAAAAAGAAATATCGCATTGAAAAGAGAGATTAAAAATGCCAAGAAGGACGCATACATACATACATACACATACATCTGATGCACATCTATGTATATTGTATTGTAGTTCCTATCAAGATTCTTCAAAATATTTGCAGGTACTCAACATATCAGATGCATTAGGGTCTCAGTAATAGAACTGGATTCAATGGAAAAATTATGTATATACAGTATCAAATATTCAAATCTAAAAAATTCTTAAGATTTTCTCAGTAAGATATTAAAAAATTTCTTTATTATTTCCTAAACCTTTTGTATTGATAACCATCCACAAAAATTATGAGATTCAGAATCAAAGATACACATGGAGCATGCTCTTGGAAGCAAAGATAACAAATATTTGGTGTCTTGTCATAGCATAGACGTTGAATATATAAACTTTCCACTCCGAGAAAAAATAATGAGAAAAAAAGTATAGTAAATATTCATTTTGATCTTCTATCTTTAACTTCATTGACACTTTGGTCCTTTATCTTCAAAAGTGATATGTTTTAGTCCCTTATATCTTTTATCCGAGTGACACCGTTAGTCATTTTTAGGGATTCCATTAAAAAATTAACGGAACAATCACGTGAAAACACGTGATACTAACAATCCTAAATTTCAAGGGTAAAAATTGAGACATTTCAGTCCCTTATCTTTTATTTTAGTAACACCGTTAGTCATTTTTTAACAGAATCATTGAAAATGACTACCGGTGTCACTCGAATAAAAAATAAGGGATTGAAACATATGATTTTTTAAGATAAGAGACCAAAGTGTCAATGAAATTAAAAATAGAGGATCAAAATGGGTATTTATCCAAAAAGTAATAAAAACCAAATCACTGTTTGTGTTAACAAATTAACAAAAAAATGCAATAAAAGAAAATAAATATGAATTTTATAAGAACAACCCCACACTTAAAAATTCCAAAAAATATACAAGAATGATAATAATCAAATTTACAATTGTTATTACCAAAATGATGTTTCTCCTTTGACTATTGAGTTTCAAGTTGGATGTCCTAAATGTCACGCCCCGAAATTTAACGCTGTAAACCTAAGGCGAGACCGCCGCGCGCCTAGAAAGACAAGTCTTCCTAAGTCCACAAGGCTCAAATCTCTCAATAAAACGAGCTATAAATCTATTAATAAATAAATAATCCATAACTTCTACCATCTCTAAAAGAATATTAAATTCTTTAATGCATTAGAATTCTCCAAAAATATAATAATCATAATTCTCAATAAATCCATTCAAATCTTTAGCTCTGGTTACAAGATTTCTAGTCCAGTAAACCCCGATCTAACTTTGCTGTCTGCAAAGAGAAAATGAAAGGAGCGAGCGAAATAATGCTTAGTAAGTAGATTTACCCCGAAGAAAGCGAAGGTTCAGAGATCAATAAAATATCCAAATAATCACGAAATAATATCAGGCACTACGGAACACTATAACAAGTTGTGGCTACTTAATAGCAGCACGATCACACGTTCAGACAGAATAACAAGCAATGACGACTAATTAACTCCCAGTTGCATAGGATTCGATACATAGCTTATATAGTTCGTAGGACTTGAATCAAATACTTAGATTTGATTTATCAGAAGGATCGATACAGATAACTGAATAAGAATCACAAACGAATAACAGAATAACGAACTGAATGATATTTGCAGAACAACAAATGAGGTAAATCAAAAGAAAATAGGTAAACTACTTACATTGGATACACTGACAATTTAATCATAAGCCTTATACACAAAAGTCACTATGTTTAGAAACACTCGACTTGCAATACCAAAATTCTGCTTTGGTCTAGTTTTCTTCATATTGAAATGTTTAATCCCTGCAAAGCTAGTCTTTTATAGTAGAAGATTTGGAATATAATAATGATGAATAGAATTAGGTGGGATTAATATAATGAAAAGTTTCTAAAATGGATTGTTGAAATGATGCGAATGTTAGCTAAAACCGAAAGCAACCAAAACTTTGGCCTAACAATGATTTCTTTTATTTGTTTAAAGAACATCTATATAAATTAGTCTGCCACTATAACTTACTTTTCTATAATGGCCAATAATATATCATTATCTATCTTAGTTTATTCTTTATTTCTTAAAAGTAAGTTAAATTTCTACTCTACAAATTAGCTAAAGTCAACAACTATAAATATTTATCATTTTAAAATATTATAACTTACACTATGATGATAAACACCACTCCCTCATTTACATTCTTTAACCAAAAGTATAGATCTCAAAATAGTGCACCGAATCATGAGCAAGCAGATCCATCTGATAAAATTGTTCTATAAATTAATACACCACATATTAATGTTTTATTTATTATTATTAAAATATTAGGGTATTACTTATCCCCTTTAGAAAAATTTCATCCTCGAAACTTAATCTCTTATATAAGGATCCTGCAAGAGACAATTCAAACCTCCAAAATCATAAATAAAAATCTAAGCACTCTTATAATCAAAATAATAAATTTAATCTTAATCACTCTTTAATACGCAACAAAAATTTAGCTACCCAATCTACAAGTCCTCAAATGATCATAACCTATTGCTCTGATACCATCTCTATCACGCCCCGAAATTTAACGCTGTAAACCCGGGGCGAGACCATCGTGCGCCTAGAAAGACAAGTCCTCCTAAGCCCGCAAGGCTCAAATCTCTCAATAAAATGAGCTATAAATCCATTAGTAAATAAATAATCCAGAGCTTCTACAATCCCAAAAAGAATATTAAATTATTTAATACATTAGAATTCTCCAAAAATATAATAATCATAATTCTCAATAAATCCACTCAAATCTTTAGCTCTGGTTACAAGATTTCTAGTCCGGTAAACCCCGATCTAACTTTGTTGTCTGCAAAGAGAAAATGAAATTAGTGAGCGGAACAATGCACAGTAAGTAGATTTACCCCGAAGAAAGCGAAGGTTCAGAGTTCAATAAAATATCCAAATAATCACGAAATAATATCAGGTACTACGGGACACTATAACAAGCTGTGGCTACTTAATTGCAGCACGATCACACGTTCAGACAGAATAACAAGCAGTGGCGACTAATTAACTTCCAGCCGCATAGGATCCGATACATAGCTTGTATAGTTCGTAGGACCTGAATCAAAGACTCAAATTTGATTTATCAGAAGGATCGATACAGATAATTGAACAAGAATCACGAATGAATAACAGAATAACGAACTGAATGATATTTACAGAACAACAAATGAGGTAAATCAAAAGAAAATAGGTAAACTACTTACATTGGATACACTGACAATTTAATCATATGCCTTATACGCAAAAGTCACTATGTTTAAAAACACTCGACTTGCAATACCAAAATTCTGCTTTGGTCTAGTTTTCTTCATATTGAAATGTTTAATCCCTGCAAAGCTAGTCTTTTATAGTAGAAGATTTGGAATATAATAATGATGAATAGAATTAGGTGGGATTAATATAATGAAAAGTTTCTAAAATGGATTGTTGAAATGATGCGCATGTTAGCTAAAACCGAAAGCAACCAAAACTTTGGCCTAACAATGATTTCTTTTATTTGTTTAAAGAACACCTATATAAATTAGTCTGCCACTATAACTTACTTTTCTATAATGGCCAATAATATATCATTATCTATCTTAGTTTATTCTTTATTTCTTAAAGGTACGTTAAATTTCTACTCTACAAATTAGCTAAAGTCAACAACTATAAATATTTATCATTTTAAAATATTATAACTTACACTATGATGATAAACACCACTCCCTCATTTACATTCTTTAACCAAAAGTATAGATCTCAAAATAGTGCACCGAATCATGAGCAAGCAGATCCATCTAATAAAATTGGTCTATAAATTAATACACCACATATTAATGTTTTATTTATTATTATTAAAATATTGGGGTATTACACTAAAACTGTACAATATGGGGGGGAAGAAATCAATGGTGGCAACACTGACGCCGATAAGGTTAAACAAACAGATATGGCTCTAAATCGTAGAAAGTGAATTATGGTTAGGGTTAACAAAAGAAACAAGAATAAAAACAAGAAAGGAAACGTTAAGAACAAAGAGAAAAAAGAAATATAGAGAAAATAAAAATAAACAACGAGAGAGAGAAAAGAAAAATAAATTAGCCAACTTGGCATGCTATGTCAACATGTTAAGTAGGAGGTGATATACACTGATTTCAAACTAGGAACTCTGGTCATTGACCTCATCTAAGTTGATCACCAAGAAACTTTCTCGATCACTTCAACTTGATGATATACTCATGAATATTGTTATATACCACCTTATTTTCATCACAAGTTTATTATATGTTACATGCATGCTTAGTTGGCATTTTAAAACAAGAAATTTTATCATACTAACTAAGCATCTACATAGGATATAGTAAATTAGTGATAAAAATAGGTGATATCTAGCGTTACTCTCTACTTATAGATAAAGCGGCGAAAATTATTTTTCTATGACTTCGAAATTTGTTGAGTTATGTGTTGGATTATATGCCCTAAAAGCCAATTTTGAGACATAATAATTATATTATTTATTTAATGTGGGTAGTTTATTTAAATATCATTAATGCAATTAACTATTTAAATAAAAGTCCTTAAAATAATATTTATAGATTCCATCCTTAAGAGTAAGGATATGAGTAACAGAATCTATATTCATAAATATATTCTAAAAGCAGTTTCCGATCGTAGGATAAATTAATTGGACGTTAGTTTATCCGGAAAGATTGGAATACAGTCAACTATCCAAATAATATGAGACATTAATTTAGGCGATTAGTCTCATATCGTAAGAGTAGATGTATACGTACTTGTTAAGAACAAGTGACTAGACATGACCGCTAATGTAACAAATTATATGGATTAGTCAATAATTTATTGTACGATGTAATGGTGCAATTAATACTTAGACCTGAGACACCACGATTATCTTGTGTTAGGGATATTGTAATTTGTTGGTGCAATAAACTAGTCCTCGTCAAGGATTGGATAATGTACTTAGTGGTTATGATCTATTCCTGCATGGAGATAGTTGTGTATAGATATGGAATCTTTCAATTAGAGATCCTATGCGATCTATTAATCGAGCAACTAGAAATCCTTGGCCAATGTGGAATAGTGGAAGTCGTTCCACGAGTTATTCACAAGTTACTGATTAAATAGATTTGGGTATATGATTGAGTAATAGAGTTTGATGACTCTATCCATGACTCAGGCTCAATCAGGATAATTTAGACATAAGGAATTTATTGCATAATAATTACTTAGGGTTCGTAAATTTACACTTTATCATTAGTTGGATAGTCGTGATATATTGCTAGGTATCACTCACGACTTGCGAAAATTAAATTAGAAAAGTTTTAATTAAATATTAATTGGATTAATATTATTTTGCTGCTAATTAATTATGAACCTGAGATGTCACACACAAAAGAGATTTAGAAATTAATCAGCGAGAAAAGTAAAATTAAATATTGGAAGAGTCTAATATTTAATTGGACTTAAGAGTGATTAAATTAGAATATTAGTCCAATCATTTAATCAGTCAAAGTCCAGTAATTAGGACTGGCCCAAAAGCTAACCCTTATATGTCCAGTGTTTTCTATAAATAGGAAACTATGACAGACAGAAAAGCTAGCATAAATTATGTTTTTCATAGCAAATATACTTTCTCTAAAACTCGTAGTGGAGGTTTTGCTGATTGATGGTTCGAATCTCGTGTCAATTCTTTCAAAGGTTTCACAATTGGGGAGCTCTGATTCGATCAAATCCTACAACTGATTCATCATCATGAAGGTAATCCTGAAATCCTTTAATGCATATTTAATGATTGATTATTTATGCATATATATAATCTACGTAAATAGCCATGAATATATGTATGTGTATTTATATTTTCCGCTGCATGTATTCAATTAAAATTATTAAATACCATGCACGATTCTCAACAGAGGTATCAGAGCATCGTTCATGCCTTTTACGTGGTTATTCGATTATAGCATATATTTTAGCACAATTGAAGTGTCAATTATAGTTTGTGAAACTATTGTGAAAGTTATAGATTGAGAATCTGTAAATTTGATGCCCATAATTTAATTAGATTAAATTTATGCCCTAAAGTTATTTTCAACAATTGTTACATAAAATGAGGGTTTTATGAAATAGTTTTATAGATATTATTTTTATAAAACCATTTTCTGTTCTTCAATAAATAAAACAGAATTTTATAATGTGTAAAAGCGTTTTACAAAGGATTTAAATATGTTTTGGAAAGTTGTTCAAAATTGGTTTTGAGGCTGTTTTGCAATTTTCTGAAATTGTTCTAAAAAAAAAAATTAAAAAATTGGTTTTTCAAAAATTGCAGAAAAGCCCTACTGCCCTTTTCTCTTCTCATGTGCTGGCGGCGCATCACCATGAGATGGTGCAGCCGCTAGCGACTATAGTGTCGCGAGGAGTAGCCCCTCGCAGCACTGGATAAAGACGGGGGCGCGGCGCCGCAAGGAGAGCTCCTCACAGCGCCGAACCAAGAAGCCGTCATGGTGTTGTGAGGAGCACTCCTCGCAGTACCACAAACCACGCGAGGATGGTTCCTCGCGTGGCGGCGTTGCGGCTGGGTGACGACAAAGCTGTCATCGTCGTTGCCGATGATGGCTGTTACCGTCACCGCGGTAGCAGCCTAGTGGCAGTAGCCATGGCTGCAAGTGAGAGCAACGAAGAAGAGGAAAGGGGGTGGGGGCGGCACTGGAGGGAGAAAGAAAAAAAAAAAAGGAAAAAACTATTTCGGGAACAGGGTAGGGTTTCGACCCGTTTTGATCCATATTTGGATTGGATCCGAATCTAGATCCGTCCAGACCCAAGACCAAGCTGTTGGGTTTTTGGTCAAGTAGTTTTTTCCTTTTATTTTATTTGCCTTTTGGACTAATGGGTTGTTAGGCTCATTGTGGGTCTTTTTGAATCCAAATCAGAATAGAATAGGTTTGGACTTATTATATTGTTTGGATTGGGTTGGCTATTGAAAGATCAAGTTATCTTTTCTCCTTTGGGCTAAATGGGCATGTAATATTTGGGCTTGATTTGGGCTGTTTTAAAAATGTTTTAAAAATAGCATGGGCCTTTTTTGTGGTCTATTATGGGCCAACCTTAATTAGGACTTCAACATAAATAGTGTGGACTATTTTGATGTCTGAATTGGGTTGTTTGTTTTGGACTTGGAACTTTAAATCAAATAAATTTGTGTTTGACAAATAATTGTAGAAGCCCAAATGTATTTTGACACTTTAAATTAATAAATAGTTTATTAATTATTAAATATAATTTGATTATATTTATATTTTGTAAATATGAGATATTTATGGAATAAATTTAATAAAGAGTTTATTAAATGAAAAAACCTAATGTAAAGAGTTTATATTAGAAAAATTAATTGTGCTATTCTAGTAGTTAATTAATAAATTTTTTATCAATTAATTACTATAAATATAATGAGATTATATTTATTTAAATATGTGATATTTAAGGATCCAAATTAATAAAGGTGTTTGATGAACCTAATATAATTAGATTATATTAGGAGACTAATTGTGCTATATTCATGAATTACTTTTTTTTATTATTTGCTATGTATATGGGTGATCATGGACTAGTCTTGTGTGTATGAATGAATGGATGAATGAATGAATGGATGAATATCATTATTTAATTTATTTACCTATTTTGGATTTTATGTAATATTTTAAAATGAGACTTGCATGTCTCTTATCCCCGTTTTAAAGAATAAAACCCCTATTCCTATTTATGTATCCTCACTAGATTAGGAATCTATGTACATAAATGTAATAGAAGATCAAGATAAAAACATCAAGAGTTGGTAGGTCTAGTTCACGAAAGGAGTTTTGTGACGCCGAGGAGGAGCAACTCATGTATTTATCTTGTGGCGCTTTATTTGATTTAGGAATTCAACCCAGTGGCTCGGGTTGATAGTGCTCCTAGTCCATGATCATCCCATCTTATTTCATGCATTTATTTATGCGATAAATATGTAATGAACGCATGTATGCTTCCATATTATTTATGCGAAAAATTGAAATTAGAAGCATGTGAAAAGTGAGACCTAAACTAAAGACCAGCAAACCTTTCCAAATTAAATATTAAGTTAATAATGGTATAGTCTTGAGAAGATTATATCATTACCTTATGTTATCGTAGATTAGTTTATGTGTTGGGCAAGTAAGTAGCTGGCTATGGACACATAAGGGTTATTTATTTGTATCAACATATGAACTAAGTCTATATAAGTATAAGATGTGGTAAATTTGGATTCTCACAAGCTACCAAAAATTTATAATGTGAGGTGTCAGTGTTGCATTGATCCAAGATTTTCAGGATAATGGGTTTAACTTAAACAATTTTAGAGACAAAACATCTATAATGTGAGGTCGAAAGGATTGAAGACAAGAATAATTGGAATTTGTATGAGATACATTAAATAAGAGGTTATTCACCTATTTATTTTAAATTCACCAAAAATCTAAAATATGAGGTGGGTTAAAGTAAATGGTCCCTCAATTCCACTAAGAAAAATATCTTATTGTTTTTCCGTTTTTCACTTGGTAAGTGTGGAATTCAAAAAATTTAGTGGGGGTTACTGTTTGATTTAAAGACCCAAATCAAATGGTTAATAATATAATTATCTAATATCCTTAGAAATTACTACATACATATAATATCGGATGTGAACCCAACCTTCTATTTTGACTAGACCAAACTTTGATGACTAGCTCAATGTTTTGAGAATTGTTCTAAAATCTAAGAAAGTCATACACGTTCTAGATGCCTAAATAAGTTGTCAAAAGATGCAAGAGAGCATGGATAATGTATCCATCATTAATTACTTACAAGAGTTGTGAAGTAAGCAAGATAGGACAACTAGGTATAAGATATCTAGTGGTAGATATGGGATAACTAGAGGAATTGATTTAAGAGCATGTGTTCTCAGGATGAGTATCTTGAGTCCAAAAGTTTATTCATGGTTTTTCATATGCAGACAAATCTAATCCTCAAAGTCAATTCTTAATTCTCTCTTGTCGTTCATAATGGATTTTTTCGTGTGAATACATTTGACACAACTTTTGAACATGAGAATCATGTATCAAGGGCAAATCTGGAAGGTGAAACTTAATTGGCAAAAGGAAATTATTTCCACTACGAGAAAAGGAGAACTGCCAATAGAGAAAAATCCAAAGGAGTTCAAAGAGTTTGAAGATAAATGGATGTCCTCTATAAATACATCTCATCTTTTTGTTTACCCATCTGGGTATTCATTAATTTTGGAATAATTGTTGTTCATGTGTTTTATTTATTTGGGAAATAAATGAGTTGACACTAGTAAATTAATAAACAAAGTCTTATATGGATAATGACAAGATAAACGAGTAATATGAGAGATTTAGAGATACTGATAACTCTAGATCATCATGGCACTTACGATTAGGTCATAAAGGAGAAAGAAGAATCACTCAATTGGTAAAAGAAGGACTGGTAAGCCCTTGAGGCCCCGGGACATTCTCAACACGTGGATCTTGTGTTCTTAAAAATGATCAAATCGCCCTTTATAGGACAAAGTCAAAAGACCACAAATATTTAGGGTTTATACATAGGGATGTATATGGGCCATTTGGTGAAATGCCCAATAAGGATTTAGCTACCTTACATATACTTATGATTGTCAAAGTATGGATCCAAATCGTTTGAAATGTTCAAAAAATGCAAAGCTAAAGTAGTAAATCAAACTAGAAATGAGAAGTAAGTCTCAATGATGAGATCAAGGAGAGTTCTTAGCCTCAATTTTTGATAATATCTCAAAGGAAAATAACATAGTTATTTCATTAACGCCTTCTGGTACTCCGATACTTGATGAAGTGTCAGAGAGAATGAGTTGGACCTTGTTGGACATGGTCTGTAATTGATAAACTATGCTGAATTATAACTTAGCCTGTGAGGCCATATTCTCCTTACAGGAGTTCATCTCTTGGATAAGGTCACTTCAAAATTAGTCTTAAGTACCTCATATAAGATATGAGATAACAAGATACCTAGTCCTAAGGTGTTAAGAATGAGGGTTATCCTGCCTTTGATTAAAGACTTAAGTCTGATAAATTGGAAGTAAGATCGGATAAGATCAGCTGGTTATCCCAATGATTTTTTGGGATATAGCTTTTATCTTTTTGTTGACAAGAGAGTCTGTTAGCAAGTATGACTCCTTCTTGGAAGAATTTTTCATCTAAGAAGGTAGTATGTGTGACGCCCGAGACATATGACATGCATACACTACACATTGCATGCATTTTATACATTTAATGGAACAATTATTATGCCTTTACTTGCTTAAATGTTTACTTACTAGAAATGTGCGATTAAGTGTTTAGTTGTCTCTTACGTGTAATTACGTGTTTAAATTAAATTTAAAATTAAAATTATGAGTTTATTTAATTTAGTAAATAGTAAAAGTACATTTATATTATTTTAATAATAGTTTTTAAAGGAGATTGCATTTAATTATACATTTACCTATTTTAAAAGTTTATTTTCAAAAGTTACTATTCATAAGAAATTCGACTATCTAATTTACCCAAACTAATATTTTTCCTAGGTTATTTGACTCTTGGGAGGAGTGAGGAAATTGAGAACCCAACCATTTGACTTTAGGAACGCACGTTTGAAAAATAGTTTTGAGTACCGAATGAATAGTGAAATAGTGTTACATAAGTAGAATAGTTAACTAGCTAACTTTATTGCACAAATTAGCATTATTTTGAGTATTGTCTTGCTTCAATAGTGCCCATTTAGCCTACCACATATATTAAATAATCAACATATAATACAAACACACACATTAGCTAACAAAACAAAAGATAAAATGCCCCCCAAGTCCCCATTTTTGGCTGTGACCTCATAGGCACCAAGGAGGAGGAAATTTCACTTTGTTGCTTCAATCATTGGCTCAAAAACTTGCCTCCTAGAGTGGTATCATCATCTCCCAAGTCTTCTCCTAGTTCTATTGCTTCCATAGGTGAGGGATTTCATCCTATGTGTTGCATTTCAACATTATGCCTACAAACTTTAATTTTATGATCTTTTTATATAATAATTATTTGTGCTATATTATGCTTCAATTATCTTCTAATACGATCCTAGAACACTCTTTTATAGTTATTTGAAGTTGTTATGGTTGAAAATGGAGAAATGCATAATGTGGAAGATGATGAATCATGCCAAAGTTAGGGTTTGTCAAAATTTGATTAAGAGCTTGATTTTATGTTATCTATAGATGCTTAGGGTGCTAATAAAGATATATTAATGATTGTATGTGATAAAATTGATCAGAACTTAGGTAAAAGTGCATAAATAGCTTGTTTTACAAAGGGATTTCAGGTGTAACGCAAATCCGGGTAGAATTGAATGGTATATTTTGTGTTCTTATGGTGAGGAAGTGTTAAATATGCAGTTATGGCGCTTAGATGAACATCGAATAGGGTACTTGTAGTTATAACTCATAAAAAGGAATTTTGGGCTTTTGTGGTAATTGCGGGTTAATGGGTGGTTTCGTGTACCTTAAGTGTGCCATAATGTATAATTAGAAGAATAGAATAACTCATTTGAGAATCGGGAACCTTGGCCTTTGGTTTGGAGATAAATAGCTTAGGGTAACAAAGGGGGAAAATTGAGAATTGAGTGTTTTAGTATATGTATTGCCTTGTAATAGTTTATTGTGTGTTTAGGTACATTTCTAAAGTATATTTGAGCTATTTGTAAAGTTACGTGAAAAGCATGATATTGACCCCTTTGTGCACTTGTGGTTATTTCATGGCTAAAGCTTATATCTCAATGGTGTAGTTCTAATGTTTGATAAGTAGTTGTTGTAAGATGTGACTTATAGCTTGTATACTAGGTTACTTGATTGTATGCTAAATTGTGATGATCTTCTAGTTGAATGTTATCTCGAACATGTGATTAATCGGCGTGCAGTGCAAATCATCTGAATGTACCGGGGTAGACCTCCCGAATGTGCGAGTGTCGGATTAATTCCTGAATGTGCCGGAGGCTATCGCCAGATTGTACTGGAGTTTATCTCCTGATTGAGTCAAGCTTGACTAAGTGATACTTGAATTAATTGTCTTAATTGTTTTACTCGTCTTGTGGTCATCCATCGTGTAACTCTTGCTTGGGCCCTTGTTCCTTGGAGAGTTACTTTGGATAGTGATCTTGTAGTTATATTGTATACTTGACGTGGTTATTCTCTTTCCTTTGTTATATGATGCTTAATTGTTAAATTGTACATTGGTCTTGTCTTGTTAATTGTGTTTATGTGGCTATTGTATTTCCTTGCTTATCCTTTATTGCTTGTTACTAGTTATAATTTCTCTAATATGTTAATTGGTTTTATTCCCTTGAATGAGTACTTTATCTTGTTAATTGGTTTTTATGCTCTACATGCATTGCATGAAAATGTTTTTCAAAAACTCCCCGAATATATGTTCCCTTCCTCACTGGGTATACGAGTGTTGTATGCTCAACCCTCTTTCTAACCATTTCAGGTTCGGAGATTGAGAAAGGGAAGGCCAGAAGACATCTTGAATGAAGTTGTTTAGCTAGTTGTACTATGTGTTATTTGTAAAGCAAATGTAGAGTTGTCTTGTAATATGTTTTGTGTTCGGAGAAGTTTAATATGTATTTATGTTGCTCTGTAGAGGATTGTATCTAAATCTCCCTACTAGCATGTAATAACTTTAAAGATATACTTTATTGTCTAATTAGCTTGCATGCTTGTGTGAGAAATGAGGTAGAGAGTGATTGGGAGATTTAATCTTTAAATGAATTGAATAAAGAGCATTAGAGTGGTATGATAACTGATTTTATAACCCAGTAATTCAATAGCTTATGAGATCGCATGCTTACTTGTGTGCCTCTGTTGAGTTTGTTGAGTTTCAAGGCTCAGATGACCTTAAGGAATTTGTTGTATGTGTTGATCGGAGGACGGGAATTGTGAAGGAATTGTTTTGTGGTTATATAGCATGTGTGTAGGTATCAGATAGTCTTTTAAATAGGGGAGACTCTGTCCGTTTCTCCTCATTTTTTGTGACCTCGGGAATGGAATCGGGGCCTCCGGTCTCGTGAGGGATCGGGATATTATAGTATAGGAAGAAGAGTGAGTGACAACCAGTTGACCAGAGTCAAATCTAGGATTTGATTCTAGAAAACCCAATCCAAGAGCAACTGATTATTTCACAGTTTTTCCCAGATCAGTAAGATGACAATAATCATGTTGATAATTTTTTGTCAATTATGAAAAACTATGTTTGACATAAGCTTAAATGGCTTGAGGGCATAAAATCTTAAACGGATAAAGATGGAGACCTTTTAAGACAAATGGTGAAAGATTATTGTCATAGGCAAGGAGTTGACTATAAGGAAATCTTTTCACTAATTGTTGAAATTCATCATGATTTATTGGTCATAGTTGCACACTACTATTATGAGATATGCTAGATGGATGTCAAAACAACATTCCATAATGACTTCATTAGTGAAGACATTAATATGGGATAACCAATATGTTTTGAGTCCAGTGATGAATCACAAAGAGTGCAAGCTAAAGGGATCAATTTATGGACTTAACCAAGCCTAAAGAATCTAGAATAATCGATTAGATCGTTTGACTTCATTGAGAATGAAGATGAACCTTGACTATACAAGTAGGTCTAGTTATTTAAATAAATTCTCCAAGTAAATTTTGGGATAATCCGCCTAAATCCTTGGAAGACTATCTATAGCGATAGATCAAAATGATTAATGGGTTTTTTTCCAAAAAGGTGTTAAAGGTGTTTAACATGTACATAGATTCTAAAAGAAGATTATTTTCTTTTAAGACATGACATTTATCTCTCTAGAGTTGTGAGACCAAAGACTGCTAAAGAGAGAAAAATTGGACACATAAGGTTCAAAGTGCTACAGCAATTAAGAATCTTATATACGTTATACTGTGTACAAAGACATGATATCATAAATGCTATAAGTGTTATGAGCGGATGCCTGTCTGATCCAGGTTAGGAACGCTGTAAAGCAATCAAGAACATTCTTAAGCACTTGAGAAGCACTGAAGAAATGTTCTTGGTATATGGAGAAGGTGAAACTTAAAGTTTTACAAATTTAAGCTGAGAGTCTGAAGTGGATTATTGGAAATCCATATCTGGGTTACCTGTAATGGAAAAACAATTATTTGGAAAGGTTCCAAATATTGGTATAATTGTAAATTCCAGAGGTTGAGTATATCGTTGCATCAGATGTAATAAGAGGAAGCGGTTTGGATTTAGTAGTTCGTAACTGAACTCAGGGTGGTTCTTTCCAATAAGTCAACGGGTAGTGCTGTGATGACAATGGAGCTGTAGCGTAAGCTAAGGAACCTAGGTCTCATTAGAGATTCAAGCGCTTAAAGAGGCATTACCACATCGATTAGAGATTGTGAGAAAGATGATATCATGTAGTAAATAACGTCAACATTTGATGTTACTAATCTACTGACTAAGGCAATGATTCAGCAGTCATTAGACTACCATCTTGAAAAGATAGGTATGAGATACCAGAGTAATTGGCTTTAGTGCAAGTGGGGGATTGTTGGATTATATGCCCTAAAAGTCAATTTTAAGACATAATAATTATATTATTTATTTAATGTGAGCAGTTTATTTAAATATCATTAGTGCGATTAACTATTTAAAAAAAAGTTCTTAGAATAATATTTATATATTCTATCCTTAAGAGTATGGATATGAGTGACATAATCTATATTCATAAATATAAATTAATTATGCGCTAGTTTATCTGGAAAGATTGGAATACAGTCTACTATCCAAATAATATGAGAAATTAATTTGGATGATTAGTTTCATATTGTAAGAGTAGATGTATAAGTATTTGTTAAGAACAAGTGACTGGACATGACCGCTAATGCAACAGATTATATGGATTAGTCAATAATTTGTTGTACGATGTAATGGTGCAATTAGTCTTTAGACCTGAGATACCACTGTTCTCTTGTGTTAGGGATACCGTAATTTGCTGGTGCAATAAAACTAGTTATCGTCAAGGATTAAATAATGTACTCAGTGGTTATGATATATTCTTGCATGGAGATAGGTGTGTGTAGATATGGAATCTGTCAATTAGAGATCCTATGCGATCTATTAATCGAGCAACTAGAAATCCTTGGCCAAGGTGGAATAGTGGAAGTCGTTCTTCATGTTATTCATAAGTTACTGATTAAATAGATTTGAGTATATGATTGAGTAATAGAGTATAACGACTCTATCCATGACTCAGGCTCAATCATTTAGACAGAAGAAATTGATTGCATAATAATTACTTAGGGTTCGTAAATTTACACTTCATCATTAATTAGGTAGTCGTGATATACTGCTAGGTATCACTCACGACTTGCGAAAATTAAATTAGAAAAGTTTTAATTAAATATTAATTGGATTAATATTATTTTGCTGTCAATTAATTATGAATCCGAGAGGTCACACACAAAAGAAATTTAGAAATTAATCAGCGAGAAAAGTAAAATTAAATATTGGAAGAGTCTAATATTTAATTGGACTTAAGAGTGATTAAATTAGAATATTAGTCCAATCATTTAATCAGTCCAAGTCCAGTAATTAAGACTGACCCAAAAGATAGCCCTAATATGTCCAGTGTTTCCTATAAATAGGAAACTATGACAGATACAAAAGCTAGCACAAATCTTATCTTTCATAGCAAATATATTTTTCTCTAAAACTCGTAGTGGGGGTTTTGCTAATTGATGGTTCGGATCTCGTGTGGATACTTTTGGAGGCTTCACAATTGGAGAGCTCTGATTCGATCAAATCCTACAACAGATTCGTCATCATGAAAGGTAATCCTGAAATCCTTTAATGTATATTTAATGATTGATTATTTATGCATATATGTAATCTACATAAATAGTCATGAACGTGATGCATGTGTATTTATATTTTCCGTTGCGTTTATTCAATTAAAATTATTAAATACCATATGCGATTCCTAACATTATGCATGTAAAGTATGATTAATTGTCATGCTTTAAGCGTAGAACTTCAAATCTGAAAACCAATCTTTTGTCGAAAACTTAATAATAACCATCTTAAATCAAATGTCAACTCAGTTCAAGTACTTGAATTCAAATTAATATTTAAGCTATATGATACTAGCTTAAAAATCACACCCAAATCATGTTTCATACCCATTTAAAACATTGCAATAAACCTCCTTTGAGGACATAATGTTCTCATGAGGGGTACACATCAAGTATGCAGGATTCTAGAGGTGCCTCATAAGGGTTTAAGAGGTGGCCTCTATAATCGACAAGTCTGGACCAACCACATTGTGTAGAATTTTAGAGCTCGCTTGTATATGTTTTTTTTTTTTTTGCTAAGGCTTTTACAAGTTTATGATGTGGCTTTCACTACCTCATTTAACACTTTGTCCTATACAACACCTTAATTCCTCCATTATCAGCTTGCCCACAATCTTATATTATTTTGTCGCACCTCGAATCTAAAACGCTCGACCCTCAAGTTAAACCGTTGTTATAACATTGAAAATAACTATTTTAGACCAAATATAAACTATGCCTAATGTTGGGCATTAAGATTATTTTATTCTTAATTTGAGTCAATAATTGAATAAGATTCAGGGAAAGGATAATTGTTAGCGAGATTGAACTTTTCTAGTCATCATCATATGCTACGTAATTCATTCTCATTCAACATTCAAATTTCACTAAATTGAGTCTATTATTGATTTACTACATGTTGAAAAATGGGTCATTTTGACCCAAGTTCAGCCACATGGTGACTCCAGAGATCTTTCTCTATCAAACCCTTTGCCCCTCATATTCTAGATGCTTAGTTGTATGACAAAATAACATAATTTTTTATGGCTCGCCATTTCAAGTATTGCTCCCGTTGGACTTCTTTTCTTTTAAAGGACATGACTATTCTTGGTATGACCTCTATATATATCCCTCACAAGGCTCTAAGGGTTCTATCCAATTTAGATTATTACACCCACAAAAGAAAAAAAAGAGAATGTAGAGAGTGAATTGCCTTTGTTGTTGTTGTGTGACAATAATATAAGTGACTCTAGTAGCACTCTATTAACGAATGTAAGCAAGAGTCAAGAACATGTAAAATGAATAGTAAACAGGTCTTTAGATTAAATGTACGCTTCCGTTTCCACTTATATTGCGTATTCCTACTTTACATATAGAAGTAATTCATATAAAAATCTTTCTTGATCCAAATCCATCAAGAGATAAGATAGTAAAATCTCGAATAATTTTTTGCACAGTTATGGTTTACATTGAGGATGTACTTCATCTTTTAACTTACCTCAAAAGGGTCATCTGAACCTAATCAAATTAAGTGCCTACATGTTTTCTCTAACCATGGTTATAGAATTGATGTAAAAAAAATTAATTTAGACCATTGATTACATTAATTAACACATGGAATCTATTAGAATGTGTATTGCATAAAGTTGTATAAAAAAATGTATTGTACGAGAGCCAAATCCAAAAATACAAGAGTGAATAGTCCTTAGTTTTATTAGTTCCAATTGCTCCTCTATTAAAAATGGAAGCAATGTTGGACCACTCATGCAAGCAATGTTGGACCCTTCATGCAACTTTTGGTGTAAGCAATGTTGTAAGCCCAAGCTTCAGTACCTTGTGCTCTTTTGGTGTAATACCCTTTTCATGAATGAACTTTTACTTTTTGGAATCGATCTCTCAATCTTTATTTATTTGAAGTGTTCATTTTGTATACTTGTGAACGTTTCTTTATTTTTCGAGTATTATCTCGAGCAAACTTTCCCAAGCTTAAGTTTGCAATTCACTTTAATTAGTAATTAAGAGATCTTTTAGTAACTTGTGCTTTTGTGGCTTCAGCTTGACCTAATAGGCTTACAATTTTTTATCCTTAGAATTGGCCTCACCAGCCTCAGGGTCTAATCGACCCTCAGTACTGGCCCTAATGGCCTTGAGCTCCCATGATCCATAGCTTGGCTCTAGTGACCTCGAGTTTCAAAGATCTTTAGGTTTGGCTTGATTGGCCTCCGGCTCTAAAGACCCTTAGGTTGGCTCTAATGATCTTAGGTTCTAATGACCCTTAATTCAGTTGGCTCGAATGGCCTCGGACTCTGATGATCCTTAGGTTGGTTCTTATGGTCTCGGGCTTTAATGACCCTTAATCAGATTTGGCTCGAATGGTTGGGGGTTTTGTCAACCCTTAGCAAATTATCATTTATGCTTGAACTCTGTTACAAAAAGTTTTTATACATAATACTTTCTGAGGTGTTCTATGTTCCAAGTATTCTTCAACTCTTTCCCTCCAACTTCCATAAGCTTGTAAGTTCTTGGCATGACCTCTTTGACAACTTGATATGGTCCTTCCTAATTGGCCCCGAGCTTCGCTTGTGAGAGGTCGAGCTGGAAAAAGGCTTTCCTCAGAACTAAATCTCATTTTAATCTACCTAGGTCGGACCTGCTTTGCAAAATTCTTGGTCATGGCTTTTTTACTTGCCTGCATCTTGATCTGGGCTTTCTTCCAGAATTCATCGACCAAGTCCAACCTTTATCTCATACCCTAGTTATTGACTTCCTTAATTTTCAAACTCTCGAACGATATTGCATTGTCCTTTCAAGTTAGTGATTTGATTTGCAACCAATAAACAAATTGCGGATATGTCTCGTATAAGCACTTCGATACTCAAGTTAGTTATTTGATTGAATAATAATCAAGTGAGAATTGAGAGTCATGTTTAGAGTGAAAAATAAGTTACAAATTCTGACTAATGAAATATTTATACCATTCTATAGAATATTCTTCCCGAATTTGGCTAGATTTTGTCATGTCCGACATGTTTTCTCCCGAGATGAAGAGGTCATATAAGAGGTCGGTCAGGTCCCCTAAGGTCGGTCATGCTCGACTAGTCTCTATAAACGTGGAACCCATATTATAACTCAAGGGTAATTAAGGTCGATACTTTATATTAAGTCAGGTTCATCCCTCATCAATGTCTATTACATTTGTTGTTTCTTATTACTTCGAGCATGCTATTGTAATCATTTCGAGGGATTTAATACTTTGTTTCGTGGTTTAGAGCATGATTCCCTTAGAAAGGCCTAATCATCTAAGGCACGTGGCATCTTGTTCCTTGTTTCACCTTATCAGATTTTGAAAGGGAATCATAAAAATAAAATTAAAAAATAAGGCTACAATTTATAATTAATATATGAAAGTTTTATATGACGACGCAAAATCCAACTTTAGCACTTTATGTTCTTTATTTTCATGACATAAATTCCTACTTTGATGCTTTTATTTCTGTCAACATAACTAATTAGTGATTTCCTAATATCTCTGGTCGTGTTATATGGATCCCATCTACAAATTATAAAAGAAACTGTTGTGTTATATGGTATAAAACTTAACTTTTACTATATAGATATATTGTTAATGAATAATTCTACTTACCCAGCACCTTTAACTTTAAGATGCTTGCGTGAATCAGTGGTCCATGTTGCAAATTCTTCCATAGATGAGAATCCATATGTTATCCAGTTTGGAATGCAATCAGCTCGATCTTTTGCAGCTCTCGATGACTCAACCATCGGGTGACATTGTGTGTCACCATGTACAAGAGTGCCATCCCTCTCAACATGTAGATCATCAAAACCTTGTCGCAATCTGGATGAGGTAGTGGTTTGGGTATCCGTTACGTGAGGGTGATGTGGAATGTTTGGACTAGTATGACCAGTTACATGGTCAACGGGAGCTCCGGATGAACGTGAACGTTCATGAGGCATTACCTATTGTGGAAATGGAGTGTCTGCCACCCGTTGCTCCGTACCAATGGAGGCTGAACTGGAGTTATGCACTGTTACACCATGTTCACCTATGGAATGGCAAACACTCGGACTTTGACCATGTGTTTGTCGGCGACCATATGATGGCTGTCCTGTACCTGTAAACCATACAAACTTGTCAACTATGATACAAAACATAGAAATCGGAAGTATTAATTTTAATTGAGTAAAATTAATAATATTGTATACATTACTAACCTGTCGATGTGTTTGTCCCTTGCCTACGTTCTTTGCGCCTTCCTAAGAAATCCGTCAATTTAATTTTTTTGCCCTTGGGGTCATTATCGTTACCACCTCCCATCTAAAATTTAACACAACTTAGTTATAGTTCACTTAATATATTAGTTAAGTTCATATCTTACAAGCAAAAGGAATGTCTATTAAAAATCTAATGTTACATCAGTTGCGATAACACAAAATATCATAAGTTATTCAAACAACTATCTATCTTTACCAAAGACTAATATTCAGCATCTTCATCACTATTTTCATCATCATCATCCCCATTATCATCATCATCGTCATCTTTAGTAGCATCTTCAGTCTCATCTTCATATTCCTCTTCGTCTTCTTCATGTTCTTCCTCCTCTTTTTGTTCAATGATAAGCTGACCATGGATGTCATTTGGATCATCTTCCAATATTTCATTGTTCTCACCCGAATCACGATGGATTGTTGGCAAATTACATTTATTCTGTTCTCTTACGGGCACATGCATCTCATCGGACTGGAAACTTGTTCTTTGTTCCACTACTCTTTCCTTTTCAAGCATGGCATAGATATTTCTAGGGCGTACTTTAACTACTGCTTGCCAATTTTTACGGTTCCCCTTCGCCCCTGGATATCTACAATAATACACTTGCTGAGCTTGGGCAGCCAATACAAATGGTTCATATTTGGGATACTTTCTCTTCACATTCACTTCAACCAAACTAGACTTGCGATAGTATTTCACACCTCTATCATTTGTGGTATCGTACCAATCGCACTTAAAGAGAACTACCCTTGTATGTTGTAAAGTTGGATTATTATATTCAAGTTGAATAATGTTGTGCAACACACCATAGTAGCCAATATCCCCCGCCCTGCCATCATTTATCCCTTTCACATATACTCCACTATTATTTGTTTTCATCGATGTAGCATATTCATGTGTTGCAAATCTGTATCCATTCACCATGTATCTTGACGAGGTCCTAACCAATCTATAAGGCCACATTGAAAGACAATGTACATGATGATCTACATCATTCCTATGCTTAACCTACAAATATATATCACTCTTCTTTTAAGGTATGCATACCGTAACGGATAAAATAAATTTCTGTTATGAGACATGTACATACATATTCATATAACCATTTCGGGAATAAGTTGTCAACATGCAGTTGGAGTTCTCTCGGATTCAATGGGCCATATTGGTTGCGAATGTAATCCTCGAACATGCTGGCAAATAGTCAAATATTAGTCAATTTATCTTGTATATTTAAAGCCCATCACGTTAACATATTATTAAATTACCATAGCCTTACCTGACATAAGGTAGTACCTCTGTGTAATTCATCAATACATAGCGGTGTGCCAAATAGAAATCTAATTCCGCTATTGTCATCTCTTTCCATTTCCCAATTGAGCGGCCCGGATGAGTAAATAGAGCCAAGCATCCATCGGGGTGTTCCACATCGTCATATTGGTTATTCCGACCAAGCCTTCTACTCTTAGTGGCCACGTGCTCTTCAAAATAATAAGAACAAAAAGTTGACGTTTCCAGTATGTGGTAGGCTTTACAAATAGATCCTTCCACATGTGCCTTATTCTTTACTTTCCTCTTTACCCCCTGCAAAAACCTCTCAAAGGGATACATCCACCGATATTGTACAGGGCCACAACAAATCGCTTCGTGGACCAAATGAACAGGCAAGTGCTCCATTGAATCAAAGAATGCAGGAGGTAGCAGCTTCTCCAAGTTGCAAAGAGTCACGACAATGTCTTCTTGCATCCTTTCCAAATCCATACTTTGCAAACTTGTGCAACATATGTTAGTAAAGAACAAACTTAGTTGTGCAAAAGCCTCCCAAACTTGTTTAGGCATCAGCTCGCGTAATGCAATCACAAGCAATCTCTCCATGAAGACATGACAGTCGTGGCTCTTCATGTGTGACATCTTTAATTGTTGCATGTCAACACATCTCGCTAAATTTGATGCATAGCCATCGGAAAATTTTAATTCTTCAACCCATTCAAGAAGTAGTTTTCTCTTTGCCACGGGGAGAGTATACATACCAATCATATTAACGTACTCTCCACATAATTCGGGACGGTCACAATCCACCTCCATGTCTTTTCTCGCTTTTACATTGTCTTTGCCCTTTCCTTTGACACCCATAACAGTGTTGAAAACATTGTCAAATACATTTTTTTCTATATGCATGACATCCAAATTGTGGCGTACAAGATGCGTCTTCCAGTAAGGTAAGTCCCAAAAAATACTTCTCTTTGTCCAGTTGTGCCACTCCCCAAAACCATTCAACTTTATTTTTTTCCTGTCATTCATCATTTCTTGGATCTTTGGAAAATTCATCACACTTTCCCATATTTGATCACCATCTAGTATAGGCGGAGGCCCACAAGTCTCCCTTTTACCCCTTAAAAAATTTTTTGTGTCCCATCGCATAGAACTATTATTCGGTAAGAATTTACGATGACAATCAAAGAATGAATTCTTTCTTCCTTCTTGCAACCGAAAAGCATCAGAGTTATTCATGCAATATGGACACGACAGTCTTCCATGTGTGCTCCAGCCAGACAACATACCATAAGCTGGGAAGTCATTTATGGTCCACATCAAAGCTGCCCTAAATTGGAAATTAGTCTTTGTTGAAATATCATAGCACGGTGTACCCTCCAACCATAATTCTAGTAATTCAACAATGAGAGGCTCTAAATACACATCTATTGTCTTACCAGGATTTTTCGGACCGGGGATAAGCAATGTCAAGAACATGACAGGCTCTTTCATGCACATCCATGGTGGCAGATTGTAAGGTGTTAATATCACTGGCCAGCATGAATAAGGTTTTGCATTTGAACTGTAAGGTGTAAACCCATCTGAACACAAACCAAGTCGAACATTTCTAGCCTGATGAGCAAAATCTGGATGTAACCTGTCAAAGTGTTTCCATGCTTCAGCATCCGAAGGGTGACCAATATAACCATCATCTGTTTGGTGTTTCTTGTGCCACTGCATGTGTTCAGCTGTAGCCCTCGACATGTACAATCTTTTTAACCTCGGTGTTAAAGGAAAATATCTTAATTGTTGGTAAGGTATAAGCTTACGCCCTCTTGTAACACCTGTTGTTGTCTTGAAACGTCGGTGGCCACAATGGGGACATTTTTCAAGTGAATTTCTGTCCTTATAAAATAAAATACATCCATTTACACATACATCTATCTTCTAACAACCTAACCCTAATGGCTTCAGCATTTTCTTAAACCTATATAAGTTCTCAGGTAGGTTATTTTCTAAAGGCATCAACTCCATAAACTCTTAGACCACACGATCAAATAGGTTGTTGCTCATATTATGTTCTGATTTCATATTTAGATAACGAGCCACAGCAGATAACTGGGTAAGATTTCTACAACCCGCAAACAATGGTTTTTCAGAGGCATTCAACAAATTAAAAAAATTCTTGTACTTCCATGTTTGGTACTTCTTCACTCACGTTCTGATCCCTTAACATATCTACTCCAGCAGCATCAAAGACCATTGTTTGATAGTTATTTCCATAATCTAAGTCGTGTAGCATATTATTACCAACGTGTTGTTCAGTGACCCTTATGTTGTTCGACAAATATTCCCCATGTGCAACCCATACATAGTAATTAGGCATGAAACCCTTACTATAAAGATGTTTTATCACAATGTCAGTGGTAAGATATCGCAAGTTTTCACATTTGATGCATGGACATCTTATTTTTACACCGTCCATGTAATATGGTTGACTACTTGCGAATGTTATAAATTCATGCACACCTTCAACAAAGCCCTCATTGATGTATCCATCAATCCATCTATTATACATCCATTCACGTGATGATGCCATTCTGACTGACACATTGCAGCACAAATAGTAATTTAATATTAGAAACAATATTGTAAGACTAGAATTTTAACCAACTTAGTTAGCTTTACTTACTTCTAAAATACTTTAACTTATCATACTCTCATATTAATACATAGTCATGTTAATTTGCTTCTTAACTTTGACAAATTATTATTTTAGTCAACTTTACGTACTTCTCACTAAACTTTTTGCATTACAAAACTATTAGCTTACTTAAAATACTTTATTAACTTAACTTGCTTCTTGTCAACATGCTAACTTAACTACTAACCTTATTCTTCTTAATTCTTAATATTATATAATAATGCATCATATATAACTTACTTAATTCTTTGTTTTGTTAATGCATCTACAGAGCAACACACCCCTTCATCCACTTACACAAACATCCATCTTCACAATAACACAATGGCTCAATTTACACAATTTATTAAACATGAATATAACAAAAAAACACCACAATATCATACATTTTATGAAACGAAAATATAAGGCCAAAATACTATATTGTTCAACATATTACTATATCAATAAAAACACTAACCTGAGCCTATGGAATGTTTAAGCGTTGCAAGATTGTATGGATGCCCCAAACCTAACAAAGAAAAACAAACACACCAAATTAAAGAAATAATTCTTTAAAAAATGAATATTAAAATAAATTAATTTAATAACTTAAATATGAAAAACCCAAAATAAATTTTCAGATTTTTAAATATATACCATTTTTTAATTCTGAAAATTGACAATAAATAATTATATATGAATTTTTTTTTATAAATTCATCATTTTAAAAATCTGAAAATAAAAATAAAATAGAAAAAAAATACTCAAAGCTAGAACATAAATACAAAAAAATTAAACACTACATATTACGAAAAATAAATAAATAAATAAATGCATATATATACATTAAAACATGTATAAAATGTAAAAGTACATAACGTATATACATTAATAGATATAGATAAATACGGATAGATATATGATATATATAGGTATATGTAAATATCTTTTAAAAAAAAAACAATAATATTACCAGTACTGCGCGCACGTGGGGGGGGGGGGGGGGGGGAGAGGGGGGGTGGTTACGGGGTAGGGGTTAGGGGGTAGGGGAGGGGATGAGGGGGGGGGTGGGGGGCGCTGTCGCTGAAATGAGAAAGGGGGCAGGGGGTTTTTTTTTTTTTTTTTTGTGATTTGAGATTCAAATTGCCTCGATTTGATCCCAAATTCGGCGAGGGCCCAGCGGCGGTGGGCCCTCGCCGAAATAAGTAATAAATTTTTTTTTTAATTTTTATTCTGGGCAGTGGCCCAGCATGATACTAGGCCGCCACCCAAAAACCAATGGGGAGGCCCATGTACGTTACCAATGGGCCTCGCCCATTGGATTTAATTTGGGAGACGGACCTGATTATTATTATTATTTTTTTAATTACCTATGGGTAGCGGCCCAGCCTGCTCCTGGGCCCCTGCCCAGTAACCAATGGGGAGGCCCATAGGCATTACCAATAGGCCTCGCCCATTGGATTTAATTTGGGTATCCTTTTTTTTATTTTTTTATTTTATAATTTTTTTTTGTTTTTTTTTTAGGCTTATTGTTTAATTTTCATGATTCATTTGTTTTAATTTTTTTTCATCATAATTTTTGTATTAATTAAATATAAATTTATTTCGTTTCTATAATACTATAATTTTTTGTTTATTATCTTACCTTTTATTTTTCTATATTAATTTATTTTTAAATTTTTGCAACATAATTTGTATGTTTAATATGTTATTACTTTGTTTTTTTATTGTATTTATTTGTTTTCAATACAACTTCAATAATTATTTAATTAATAAATATATTAATAAATTCATCAAAAAATTTATTAGATATTATTTTTTTTAACCTTTTTTTGTTTATTAGCTCTAAAATTTTTTCTTGTTTATTTATTTTTCATTTTAATATTTTCTTGGAAATAATTTTATTAATAACGCATATAAATAATTTAATTTTTTAAACTTTTTTTGGTTATTATCTTAAAATTTTGAATTCTTTTAATTAATATGTATTTTCATATTTTCTTCAAAAAAATTATATTATTTTGCTATTACTTTGTTTTTTTCCTTTTTTTTCTTTTTGTTTAATTTGTAATTTTTTGCCACTTTTTTCTTTATTTCATATAATGTATTTATTTATAACGAAGATTAACTTTAGTTTCATTTTGGAGATGACCCATTTCGATTGTTGGAAAATTTTTTCTTATCAATTTTGTTTGTGTTATAACACATTGTAATTTTACATATTAAAGAGGAATTTAATAATGTATGATTATTTTGTTTATTTTGAGCTTTTATGAAATTACAAAATATTGAACTACTAGTTACCTTTTTTTAGTAAAACTTAAAAGCTTATCAAAAAATAATATTAATAAAATACACATTAATAAATAATTAATATAGATAATAAATTTAAATCTTATATTAATTATATTATTATTACTTCTCAATTTACATAGAATATTAATAAACCGATTATATTATTGAATTAGTGGTATCAAGTAGGATGATATATACAATGTGAAAGTTATAACAGTTTAAAATATTTTAATAATTGGTATTTTTTAAGTAATTAATTATATAAACACATTAGTTTAAATAGATATTAAAATATTAAAAGTATTCAATTAAACAATTGTTATTAATTAAGTAATGTAGTTGTTACAAAATAGTTGTATGAATCGAGTAAAGATACCACGCATATTTTGTTTTATTAAATTTGTTTTGTTTATTAACTTTAAACTTTTTGACTTGTTTAATTAATTTTTTTCATATTTTCATCAAAATAATTATATTAATTAGCTAGTAGTTTGTTTTTTAAACTTTTTTTTTTTGTTTTGATAATTTTCTTTTTTGTATTTTTTTTCCATACTAATTATTTTTTTTAAGCGAAGGTTAACTTCACTTTTATTTTTCAGATGACCAATTTCGTCTCCAAAAACCTGACACACCATAGGCTGTCTACAAAAAGAGATTTTTTATTACTTATTAAATTATTAAATATTTATAAACTGATTATATTTATGAATTAGTTCTCATGTAAGATGAGATATATATATATATAATGTGAAAGATATACAAGTTAGGATAATTTTAATAATCCATAAATATTATGTAATTAATTATATAAACATAATAATTTAAATAGTTTTTAAAGTATTAAAAGTATTCAATTAAACAAATAATTAAATAATGTAATTGTAAATAAATATAATATGTTCAAATTGTAAATATCAATGCCGCCAAGTCCCATCACCATGCCTTTTTTGTTCACGAGAAATGAAACGTACGATGAGAATATGTTATACGCAACAATCTCTCCATAAAATAGTCCAAACTTGCAAGGACACCTCTTCCAAGGGAGTTGGCTTGAGGAACTTCACAATCCCCAAAATACCAAGCACGCCCTGTCACCAATTATTTCACAGATGGAAGACCAATGGGTCGTGTCCACGTGCCCACGAACCACAGGGCATAATATAATGAAATGCCAGGGGCTTCTTTTGGAATAGGAATGGCGAAACACCTGTTTTGCATGCATTGTGTTAGTGTGCACAATGCATGTGGACAATGATTTCACATATTGACATATGTACATTTACGTCTCGAAGGAAAACAATTTTTTATTATTCTTTCTAATAATTAATGTGTTTCTTATCACAATTTTTAAAACTTTCATAAATGACGTGAAGTCCCGTCAATAATATTATTCATCACGGGCTGTCATATGGACCATTGATGAATCTTGTCATGAGTACTATGAGAACATCTTATAGGCTACCACGGGGTAGAATGTGGTAAGAACTGATAGGGCCCCGTTGTGCAAAAGATATGGACACAACAACTTCTAAATCTCCAAACAATAAAAAACTCTATGTCCCCAATTATTTGACCCATCAAAGTCCAATGGTACACAAACACGTGTCTACGAACCATTCGTTGATATATTGACCCTTGTAAAAAATGAAGAGTTGTCTCCATACGCTCATCAAGCTATCAATCTTCTCATCTAATGGCCTAGTTTCTATAAATAGCACTTGGCATTGCGTTTTCTTATAGTATCTCAAAGTAGTAATTGTAGATTTCATCTAAATTGTTTGAAGGATGAGTAAGGATCAACAACACCACTCAGCTAATCGTCCAGTGACTAAAGATGAAGAGATGGATACAATGCAAAAGTATCTAATTTACAGCGAATACGTTAAACCCTAACTTGATCTAAATGCTCCGCCAAAGTACGACGAATACATTTCTAATGCCCAAGTAGGCCAAAAAGTTCAAGCCAACATGCTGCGGATCTATTTACCAAACTTTTTTCCCTAATATCTATATCTTTTTATCATCTTAGAAGCATCAGCAATAGTAGAAATTGTTTCTAAATATAACAATGTTACTACATTTTTCTGCCTGATGTGTAGTGTGTACTTGCTATGTATTAGTAATATTCCAGTACTATGTTAGGTATTAAGTAGGTGTGTTTATGTAAGCCCTCGAAAATAATTTGTAATCTTTATGGGGTTTTAGGTATTAAGTAGGTGTGTTTATGTAAACCCTCGAAAATAATGTGTAATATTTATGGGGGGTTAGGTATTAAGTCGTTGTGTTGCATTATAAAAAATGCACGCCATGTAATCCTTTAGTAATTCCCAAAAATGTAAAATTAAGTTTATGCTTGTAATGCATTAACTCTTTTAAGAAAATGCTTTAATTATAATTTCGTGATGTCAATTTGAAAGAAATAATTCTTTCTATTTTGCATGATGTTAAATATAAATTTTGTATATAGTTATGTATACGCCAATCTAGGACATTTTAAAAAGGAAAAAAATTACTCACTAGTTGCATGTATAATTATTTAAAATAAATTTACTACATATTATTAAATTTAAATTCAATGCTTTTAAAACACTCATAAATTATTATATGAAATAATCATAATTGTTAAATGTAAACTTAGAACTAATTGTTTGTAGTAATTATAAATTACGACTATTTTCATGTACCGTCAAAAATGTTGGGGCCGAATCAGCGATGGGAATGATTGTCAGTTGCCTAATAGTTCGAATTGACCTTTCTTAAATTTTCTAATTTTATTTGTTCAATCTAAACATAAAAGTGAATCGGCAAGGAACGTCTAATTCCCTCGCCAAATTAGCGAGGGATAGTGCATTCCCTCACCGAATCGATGAGGGACAAGGTCTTCCTTCGCCGATTCGGCAAGGGCCGACATTGAATCGGCAAGGGACATAGCCTTCCCTCGCCGATTCGGCGAGGGACATGGCCTACCCTAGCCGATTCCGCGAGGGACAGCGAGTTCTCTCACCGAATCGGCGAGGGCCGATACTGTCCCTCGCTGATTCAGCGAGGGACATGGCATTCCCTCGCCGATTCGGCGAGGGACAGCGAGTTCCCTAGCCGATTCGGCGAGGGACAGCAAGTTCCCTAGTCGATTCGGCGAGGAAGAGTGTCGTCCCTCGCCGAATCGGTGAGGGATAGTATCGGCCCTCGCCGAATCGGCGAGGGAAGGCCTTGTCCCTCGCCGATTCGGCGAGGGAACGATCTCCCTCGCCGAGCCCTCGCCGAAAAGCGACGGCATAGCGACGCTCCGTCGCCGAAACCGTTTTTTCTTGTAGTGTAATGATTGTTCTGTCTCGCCAAGATTCCTAAAGCTTCAAAGGTTTTCTGGTCTTATGATATATATTTTCCTAATATAAGTCATAACTTGTCACTTGCATTTTTTTCAACGAAAATAATGAAAAATAAATTGTAGAGCAGAATGTGAGACTCTTGGATAAATAATTGTCTAATAATAAATGGAGAGTGATGTATACGTACTTGATATTAATTCTTGATAGAGAAAAATACTACAATACTTTTATAATATAGAAAACAATTGCAGTGATGTAAAATTCTTTCACATGGATAAATCTTAACTTCTAATACTAGTATATAAGATATTGAGTTACTCTAGCTAACATTAATTGGTTGAAGACATTCACTAAAGAGAATACACTAACAATTTTAAAAATAAATAAAAAACAATTATTTCTACTCATAATAAAAATAAAAATAAAGAAATAGAAAAATGAGTATCAAATTAGTTATAGAAGGACACTAATTTATGTTCGCTTGTCTCTTCACGTATCTTACATGACCATATCAGCCATCAATTTTTAATCTTCAAATCCTACGGCTCAGATCATTTGGGTGCTTGATCTGCTCGGACTGTTTGAAGACCAATTCTGATAAAATAATAAGTAGTAAAATACAATATAACTAACCCCATTAATAAAATGAACCCGTTAACAAACATAAAACCCTCATATCTCTTATTTAACGTGCTCTTCGAGATCGACACTGACGGCAATGATAGCTTTTTACTGGTACGAGTTAACCTATACCCCACTCTACTGTTACTACTGTCGCCGCTAGTCATCATCACTGCCACCAACGATGAGTTCCCACCGGGTCAATCCTGTTATGGCCTTCAATGATGATGTCTCAAGCCTTGAGAATGCTTTTATTGTAGTGGCCGATTGAGTTCAATAATCTAATTAAATTTAATACATAATTTTAAGATTACCTCAAATGCGAAACTAGGATGATTCAGAGATGAACTTATTAAGCGTGAAGCCTTCAAGAGTAATTCACATGAGATTCATGCAACTAATCGGATCTAACTCCCACTAAAGCTTTTAGAGAAAATTCGTAAATTTTGTTCTAAGATAATTGTGTGCTAGCTATTCTTTTGTCAGAATATTTCCTTAAATAAGAATTCCTTATAACCTAAAGTCAATAACCAGTTAGTCTAGAATGACCAGACTTAGACTCTTAATTAATTAGATCAATTATCTAATTACTATGAGTCCATTAAATTATTTTTAGGACTAACCCATATTAATTTAATCATTTTCTCCAATACAATTAACTTGCTAATCTTTTTGTGCGTGACCTCTTGGGTTTATAACTAATCGGAAACGAATATTAATTTAATTAATATTTAATTGGAACACTTCTAATTAATTTCGTAGATCGCGAGTGACATCCAGTAGTACATTGCGATTATCCAATTAATTATGAAGTACAAGTAAACAAACCCTTTCTAAGTAATTTCCATGTAATCAATTCCTTATGTCTAAACATCCCAATCAAGCCAGAGTCATAGATAGGGTCGTTAAACTCTATTACTCTACCATATGTCCAAATATATTTAATCTGTAACTAATAATTTGTGGAATAACTTTCACTATTCTACTTTGGGTAAGGATTTATAGTTACTTGATTAATAGATCACATAAGATCCCTAATTGATAGATTCCGTAAATACACTAATCTTTCTCCATGTTAGAATAGATCATAATTACTGAATACACTACCTAATCCTTGATTAGGACCAGCTTAATTGCATCAGCAAATTACAGTATCCCTAACACAAGATAACCGTGGTGTTTCAAGTCTGAGAATTTAATTGCACTATTACATTATGCAACGAATTATTGACTAATCCATGTAATTCATTGTATTATCGGTTATGTCCAGTCACTTATTCTTATCAAGTACTTATACATATACTCGTACGATGTGAGACTAATCGCCCAAGCTAATATCGCATATAATTTGGATAATGGACTGCAATCCAATCTGTCCGGATAAACTAACGGCCAATTAATTTATTTTACGATTAGGGACAACTTTTAGAACATGTTTATATATATATATATAGATTGTGTCTCTCATATCCTTATACGTAAGGATAGAATATATAACATCAAGTTTCTTTATTTTTTACTGAGATATTAATTTCTTGTTTCTTGACTTCTTTTCTAAGATTTAAGTTTTTGACTATTTTTCTGCAGGTAAAGAGTAACAAAGATCTGAGTATTATAACTCAAGACAATTTTCAGCTACGGTTTCATATAAATGGATGTTGGATTTTAGGGTCGGGTCGCCCAATATGGGTTGACCCGGCCTGACTCATTTTGTATGGGTCAATAAAAGTTATGGGAATAACTTCCCATAACTAATTAATAAAAAGAAGAAAAAGTGAACGTTTTTTTTTTCTTCTGACGTTGAAAAATAGAAGACAATGTGATATCTTCTTCTATCTTCCTCTCTCAATTTCTCTGCCAAATTTACTACGTGTAAATATCAAATCAAATGGGCTCTTAAGTTATGGAATAATAAGTCTACATCGGTATCGTAGACTCAAACTCCTTGCATACGCAGTGGAACGAGCACATCAAACGATCCACTATTTTCTTCATAAAAGGTTAGTCTCCTTTTTATGCAATTTCAGTTTTATGAAGATTCTGATGATTATATAAAAATCATCATTGGTATCAGAGCCATTGTTGTTTGTTCTCTGCAATATATATGTGTATATATATGTGATTTATAGAATTATTGCGATTTGAGTGCTATTGGCGTAATTTTTTGTTTAATTACGTTTCTGTGGAGTATCATGAATATGCATAATTTTGGTACTAGTAGAAAGTGCTCATTGCAAGGATTCCAACAGCGTAAATTTCGTAATTTTTCGTTTAGTATTGAATTAGTTACGAATTTTTAAAGTTAGATTTTTGTAATCTGTTTTGTCCATTTTTCATATCTGTGTCATGCTCCAAAAATTATTTATTTGGTACTGTTAAAACGGGCTCGTCGAGAGCTTTCCGTAGATATATAATTCGTTAAATTTGGCCTTAAAATGCAAAAGTTATGAACTTTTAAAGATTTTATGTAAATCTAAAAATATATCGCAACTGTGTGTTCTTGGGGTAGTATGTGCACGTTGGAAAATGTGAAAACTGCATAACATGATTCAGGACATGAGGGCCACGTGGGCCAATAGTGGAACGCCAAGTGGCCATGTCATAGTGGCTGTAATTAAAAAAAAAAAAAAAACTAAATGAGATTGACGTGATTGAATCACGTCAAGTTTTTTTTTTTAAATTTGTTATAGTGTTTCACGTGGATCAATGAGTTGATCCACGTGGCAACTTGTTGGTATTTAAAAAAAAAATATATCAATCATATATTTGGTTAGTGATTGAAGTCAATCGCGTCTGATATTTTTTTAGTGGCCTGCCTTTTGTGGTAGTGGCACGTGGCTTTCTTAAGGTGAACCACGCTACCATATAATATGTTTATAAAAAAAAATAAAAATAAATAAATAACGAAATTAATTATTTTATTCAGCAAGCCTACCATAGCAGCCACATGTGACAGTTAGCTCGCGGCTCAGCTTGCTGACGGCTCGGTTTGGCTCGGCTCGGCTTGCCATTTAAAAAAAGATATTTATTAATACATGTGTTGTATTATTTTTAGTTTGACCCTACAACTTTGTATTATTTATGGTTTGACCTCATAACTTTGTATTATTTACGATTTGACCCTATAACTTTGTATTATTTATGATTTGACCTCATAACTTTATATTATTTATGGTTTGACCCAGAACTTTGTATTATTTACAGTTTGACCACAAAACTTTTTATTATTTATGGTTTAACCCTATAACTTTGTATTATTTATGGGTTGACCCTATAACTTTGTATTATTTATGGGTTGACCCCAAAAATTTATATTATTTACAATGTGACCCCATAATTATGTATTATTTTTTATCTGGCCCATTACCTTAGTGGTAATTTAGTTTTTACCTCTTGTTCTCCTTTTGGCATATTATCTTTGTGATAATTTTATTTTTGACCCTCATGTTCTCAATTAGGGTCATTATCTTTGTGATAATTATGTTTTTGGCCCCTACTTTTCGCAAAGCAAGTACATAATTTAAATTAATTTCAATTTAGACATGAAATCATGAGTGATTTCATTTAATTGCCCAAATTTATTTGTGATTCAATTGTGTATTTCAATATAGGCATAAATTTTTTGTAATTTCATATAAATGCCTAAAATTTGTGTAATTTCCTTGTAATATTTATGATTAGGGGCATGATTTTTTTGTAATTTCATTTAAATTCTGAATTTTGTGCAATTACGTTGGAATCTTTGCAACAAGTGACATGAAATTTTTGTAATTTCATTTCATAGTATGAAATTTATGTCATTTCATCATACAACTTGTTGTGTACAATATTAATAGATGCTATGTGCACTATTAATTTTTGAAATTAATTGATTGGACCATTATGTACTAAAGTTGTTTATATTCCTGAGGACTTTAGTGATCATTCAAGGATTGTGCGAGTTAAACAAACCGCGAGAAATACTCCCAACACTACTGACCATATGAACACACATTGTTATGAGCCCAAAATGATTATCCCTTAAATCTTGTTATTTTTATAATTATTTGATGGGATAATTTGATGAGCATATGATAGTCATATGTGGCTTCATGTATAATGTCAGATCGCACCCTTATTTCTCCTAACACGTAGAACCAAAATGTGTCTTTTGGATCTCAATAAGTTTGAGATAACTTCTGCATGCCTAATAGTCATAGTATACATATGTGAAGAGAATTGAATGTGTTGATTCTTGTGGACTAGACTGAGTTATGAACGGATGTAGAACATTGAGGAGTGCTTAATTATGTCTAACATTATTAGTTATTTATATGTTAAATACTTTTTCATGTTCACCTCATGATAATGTTTGTATTTATCATCATACTCTATTATAAGCTTGTACTACATATGTTATTGAATTAATAATTAGTTTATTAATCCTTTATCTGAGTGAGAGTTCTATGCATGTTAATCTGTGTAGTTATCATATGGAGCTTGTTTTTCCTAAAAACGTGAATTTGAGTAATTCGGTTTTTTGGGAATGTTATTTTGCTAGGGTGAGTTTAGTTGTACCTTTTAGATACTTGATTTATAGATGATGGTAGATCGTACTACGATCTGCTGATTTTATATCTTGTATCTTTTAGTTACATTTAATACTTGATCTAACAAAATTATTTAATATGTGCTAGTATTGAACATCCAATCGTCTATGTTGTGGTTATTTATAATAATCGCAAAATATCATTGCTGAAGGAAAAATAAACGGTGATGATTGCAAAATATGGCATCATCAAGTTTAGAATATCCTTGAGCAGCAAATAGGTGTTTGAAACATTGAGTTATGGTGTAGTGAACCATTAAGGTGGTAACACCACTCCGCATAAGAGGTAGAGGCCTATCGGGCTGAAAAATGCTATTGCTCGCATAACATTGCTGAGCACCGTGCATAATACCTTATTGCTTATTACGAAGTATGACCTACTAATGTGGGGATTTTGAAAGCTTGAAAGAGAAGTTCAGTGGAATTTACATTTCTAAGCTAAGTCAGTTTATAATCAAGTTTGACACATGATAGAAGCGTCTTAATACTACTGAGAGGTAGTATTTTTGAGATGTCGAACTTTATTCGAGAACTGAAGGCTGTTGGCCACATTCTCAAAGATGAACAACTAGTGCAAGTTGTCATCATATCTTTTCCATCTAAGCTGGGTGCGCATGATTGTCAACATAATGCACAATGAGAATGTTAAGACATTCCACACATTGAGCGTGACTTAGAGTCTGTATATAACACCTCTTACCTAACTAAACCACTGGTTAATCTTATGTAGCTGAGTCCAATAAGCAAGGGTCATATGGATCCAAGCACGAAAGGGCAGTGACTCCAATGACAATAGGAAGGGTAAGCTAACTAAGAAGACCAAGAAGGTTAGACATATATGTGACAAGTGCGATCCAACATTGTACCGGCTATGTGCTATAATTGACACAGGATAGGTCACTAAGCTTGGGAATTTCTTTGAGCAGAAGACCAAATGTCTAACCTCATAACTAGAAATGAAGGAGCATTTGTATAATACCGTTAGATTTTAATAGAATCACGATGGATATTTGTAGGAAATAATTTGAGAGTTTGTAGACAAGGACATCGGCACTTGTTAACTCCCACTATATGATGGTCAAACTCTAATCTTTTCCATGTGTCCTATATGCTCCAAATTCTAGAAATACTTGGTATGTGGATTAAATCCTTTTACAGTTAGGTTTTCAATTTTGTATATTTAACACTCAGTTAAACTGTTAGGAACAACTCATTATAAATATGGGTATATTGTGGATGGTTTTCTTATTCTATGCGTTGAACATCAAAACTATTGTTATATAAATATGTGTTAGTAATGCTACATCTTTGAGATCTGTAGCATAACAAACTAGGCATATAAGGGCAAAATAGAATAAACAGACTCGCAAGAGAATGTATTTCGAGGATGTAATTATCACCATTCTATCTGCCCCTATGTAAAAGTTGCCTAGCCATTAACTCCACAATAAAATGTTTGGCAAAGGCTTGCCCGCTAACTTTAATTGCCTTGAATTCATCCCAAAATCTATAACCTAAAGAATGTTAAGGCATAGCAAGAGGCCTGATATTTTATTACTTAAAATTTCATAAGTTGTGGGCTTGTCTTTTTATTTTCTCACAAGTCCAAAGCTTTCAATTACTTTGGATGTAATTTCAAACTTGTTGAGGATCGATTAGACAGAAAATAGAATCTTTGATAATCGACTGTGGTCGGGTATATCTATTTGATTTGTTCAAAAGGCTTGTAATGAAAGAGGTATAGCATGTGAGCTAATTATTCTTGGAACTTCACAATTATGAGATGTTGTAGAAGGAAGGAATAAAATCTTATCTGACACGGTTAAGTATATGTTGGCTCATGTAGTTTTCTCAATTTTGTGTTAAGAATAAATAACTGCCACATAGATGTCTACTTGACCGAGAGCCCTAGAAATCAGTCACTTCAACTCTCTATGCGTCATGGACAGGTAGTGAACTAGTCCGCGATGACTTATGACCATGTGAGTTGATTACATTTGTTCATCACATTTGGTACTTTGAACACTCTAAAGGGACTGTTCATTTCTAAACAGATAGTGGGAGTGTGTCTGAACTCAACATTCTTGGATATATAATTTCCTAGTAGGAGATTCAGTTTTTTGAATTGAATACTCCTAATGGTCCTATCTCTCACAAATTTTCAGTTGAAATTAGGATTTGTTTCCGTTCACTGATCCAAGTGGGAGAGAAACACGTTTGATTTGGTTTGGTCCATTTGAATTTGTTTCAAGATCAAAGTGAGTTTGTCTCATAACCAAAATGAGTTTGTCTCATAAACCGGTTTGTGGATCATGTTCACTTGCAATAGTAACATCGGTTTGATCAACTCGAATCTATTTCGTGATCAATGTGAGTTCGTTTAACTACCGAGTGATTATGAAAATAATTTTTTCATTTGATTACTAGTTAAGATGATGATGGATCTTAGATAGTGGCTGAAATTCTCTCATCTTTTTGTAAAGGAAAGTCGAATAAAAAGCAATGAAAGAACAATTGGATTTAATATCAAATAGAAGCTCGCCAGTGACTAAAAGTTGTACCCAAATTGAGGGTATAACTTGCAAGCAAACCTTTTTTCATTGTTAGGTTTGTCTCTATTCACCTATTTCTGATCATGTCACCCAATTGAACCTCAAATTACATCAGATGGATGTAATGTAATGTTTCTTAGTGGAGAAATGCAAGAAGAATTCATTATGTATGATCTTCAAATGGTTCAATAAGGTATATGCATATATGTCAATTGATCTGATAGTAGATATATGTGGTTCTATCTTTCTAGATAGATGATATCATTGATCAGAAATGACAAGGAGTATATAGTCACTATCATGAAGTGCTTAGTTGTCTTTGACTTTGTGGGATAAAGGACATTGGTGGAGTAGCTTATGTGTTTAGAGTCAAGATCCAGAGAGGTCAATCTAAGATTCTTGTTTTTGTTGCAAGAGTCATATGTCAAGCAAGTTCTTGAATGACTCAACGCGTAAGTCTACAAACCTATGGATGCTCCTGTAACTGATGGATAAAGCCTAAGCCAAGGGAAGTGTCCCCAATGCCAGAATAGACTGATGAGATAAAATGTTCCTTATTCAAGCACCATGAGAAGCCCTGTATATATTGCGGTATGTACATGGCCAGATATTCATTTTTGCCATGGAATTGATATGTTGTTATCAATCAAAGCCTTAGACAAGCTTGTTAGAGCATTGTAAAAAGGATCTTGAGGTATTTGAAAGCCAACTTAGATTTTACCTATGCCATTGAAATGTTGAACTCTATCAATAGAGATCCACAAGTGCTAATTTGGGTGATGACCCAGATGAGCGTAAAGTTACCTCTTATGTTTTCTTACTGGTCAATGGCACGACTTTGTGGAATGGCAAGAAGCAAATATGCATAGTATTTTCAACTATGGAAATTGAGTTGTGTGGCATGATCAGCAACTATGCAAAAGGCAGTATGGCTCGAGAGATTATGATGGACTTAAGATGAGTCAGTTGCTAGACAGGCAATGATGGTCTATTGTGCCCACTAATTATCTGTCGCTTATGCTAAGGATCCTAAATTTCATGGCGAGACCTAGTACATAGACATTATGACTTTGTGTCATAAAAGGAAGTGACTGTGGAACACTCACCTACGCGAGAGATGGCAGTGACCCACTCAATAAGTTCATATGCAGAGATATGTATTTGTTGTAGTAGATTTTGTATGATTGCATAGGACTTGATATTGATGTTCTATAAAGTGATGTGCAATTACTAATGTACTCATACTGGTGAGTATTTGATGTCAGTTCATAGTGAACAAAATTTTCTTCATGTGTTTGCTTAGTGCCTTGTCTTTGTGATAAGTTTGGAAGAAATCGAGTATGAGTATGCTAGCACAGGTTGGCATAAAAAAGTATGTCAACAGGTTGATGAGATTGGCTTTTTCAAATGAGCAATCGCCTCTGGCTCAGTGGGAGCGTGCAGAGATGAGACGATATGAGTTGGTTAGTATTCGTCGGGAAATACTATACTTATATAAGATACGTCGCCTTAAGTATTGGTTTGAAATTGGTTTTTGTGACAATATTAAGATGAGACCTCTTAATTGTATATGTTACAATTAAAGACTAACATGAGGTCGATATGGATTCCCACGGTCCATATAACCTATTTATAGCCAGATGTGAGACCTTGGTTACTAAGGTGTATTAAGTTTCAGGATTTAGGTTAGTTATTTAGTGATAACTAGACCAAGATCTGTACGGTATTTTGATCTAAGTGAAGATATACGCCCCTTTAAAAGGGAAGTCACACCGTAACACATGTTTCATACCATGTGTGCTTTGCGACCGTAAAAGGAAGTGGGTGAATGGATCCCTACTTCACCACTGTGTGAGTCCTTGAAGCAATACATGCTTCTTTAGGATACCCTTAGTGACCTACGCTCATATTCTAATAGGTCAAGTTCAATGTTAGCTACTTTGGTATGTTGCCTAAAGATCACGTTAGATTCGATCATATGGGACATGCCCGGGAAAACGGTTGACTTGATTTAGAAGGATACTGAGCGAATGGAAGACTGTTTGTATCTAGCGCTACATGTGTTCATTGTTCGACCAGTTAAACAATCTTTGTGATTGAACAATCTTTATGATTGAACATAACTATGAATACATGTTTAAAATTTAAAGGTCAAACATAGCTTATGAGGGATAAGGTGTGTGTTGATTGATGTGAACTTAAAATTGGTCTAGGGTACAGTAAGACATCTTCTTCTATTGAAGACTGTGGCTCCCATGTCATCCCTAATAGGTGCATAGTTTGAGCTTCCACTTGTTGCGTGCTCGCGGGTCACATGACTTATTTGCCCGTATGAATTTGATGGTGGTTCCCAACAAGGTTGTAGAGAGAGATAGTGGTGGATATGGGTCTACCCATCTTGTGCAAGTGGGAGATGTTGGATTTTAGAGTTGGGTCGCCCAATATGGGTTGACCAGACCCGATCCATTTTGTATGGGTCAATAGAAGTTATGAGAATAACTTCCCATAACTAATTAAAAAAAAAAAAAAAGAACGTCTTTTTCTTTCAGATGTTGAAAACAGAAGACAATGTGATAACTTCTCATCTCTTCCTCTCTCAATCTCTCTGTCAATTTTACTACGTGTAAATATCAAATCAAAGGGGCTCTTAAATTGTGGAATAGTAAGTCTACGATCGGTATCGTAGACCTAGACTCCTTGCATATGCAGTGGAATGAACACATCATACGATCCGCTATTTTCTTCATAAAAAGTTAGTCCTCCTTTTATGCAATTTCAGTTTTATGAAGATTCTGATAATTATATAAAAATCTTCAATGGATGATAGAGGATAAAAGATATAAAGGTTTTCCCTTATTGATTAGTATATATATATATATATATATATATAGAGAGAGAGAGAGAGAGAAATACTTGAAGTACCTACCCATAAGTAATTGATAATTAATTCTCTTTTCTTGTTGTTGGGTTTAAACAAGTTTGTTGTACAGACTAGCTAAATATAACTTTGTAGTGATAATATGTGGTTAGAATTCACTACAAAAAAACTGGATTTTGTGACGGACCGTCGCCATACCGTCATCAATATGGCGACGGCTTGGTGAAGGGAAAAGTTGACGCCAGTTTCGTAACGGGATGGTGACGGCACAATGTCAGACAAAAAAAACCGTCACCAAGCCGTCACCAACAATGGTGGCAGTCTTGGCCAACTCCAATTTGGTGACGGCCAAGCTATACCGTTACGAAATTAATGATGACTCGGTGAGAATTGTGGCCGATTCGGAGATGTGGAGACGGCGCGGTGACGGTATGGAGACAGATTCTCTCACCATGCCGTCACCATAAAGGGTAACGACTCAATTTCCTCTGTTTTTATGAATGAACAAGGCCTTCAATCCCAAAGCGACAACGAATCATATCAAATTTTGAATTAGCAGTACCAGTTCAAACATGTATTATTAACGCGAAGTACTAACAAACGTCGTGTCATAGTTGGCTTAATAGTATGTTATTTTGCATACTAACTACAATATGAGACAAATTTTCTAATATAATATACAAACGACAAGATTTTATTTCATAATCATACGATAACTAGGGATTACATTGACGGACGGTTATGATAAGATATCACCATACAAAAGTACTTAACAAAATACACACACATAATTAGATAATACATTTGATATTATTAACCTTAAGTACCACTTTCGAACATAAGTTTCACGAAAAGAAGTTTGGCAAAAGGATGCGATACATTTGATCCATAACCATTTGCTAGTGTTGAGCTACAGAAATGTAACCCTCTTCTTTTGGTGGTTCATTCAGATCAAACCGAGGTTCAACTCTGCTGCTGCTAGCCTTGCATGTTTCACCTTTTGTTGTGTGTTCCTCCTTTTTAACAGTAACCCACTGACCTTGTTGAAAGTTACTCATTGTTGATAAAATGTGGATGCAATGAGGTTAAACTTATGTAAGGATGGAAGACAACAAGCGGATTGGTGCTTTCTTTATATAGAAGTGAAAGTGGCACAAATTTGGCGACGACTCATGCTGGGTCGTCACCAAATTAATTACTCCGTATACACGTGACTCTTCGTACAATCACCTCAGTGATGTGTCAAATCATGACGACGTTTTAAGCACAATACGACAAATTGTACGTTTTATGGAACCCCGAACCCAGCATGTCATGAATAGTACCTATTTGCATTTAATTATGTGTTATCTTAAATGCTAGCATAGAAGTATGTGTTTATTTTAATCAAATGTATTCATTTTAATATTATTTTCATTTCTTCAAAAGTATTCGAGTAATATTTAAATTAATTACATGAGATGCGTATTAACTATTTTATTATTTATATTATTTGGATTTATTTCTTTGCACTTATTTACCTTATTTTCAACTGAATAAATAAAGTACCTTCGAGACCAGAGTAAATTTTTTAAACTAATCTATTTTTCGGAATTGATATTTTTCCTTGATTCTACTTTATAAATAATGTGTTCGTTTATTAAAAGAAAGGGCATTGCATGTCCCGAGCATAAGATATAAAATGTTTAGTGTCCTCGAGTGAATAGTAGTAGTTTTATTATTTTGGGCCATTTGAACTTTCAATTGATTTTTAGCTAACTTAGTTAAGCCTAATAGCAATTATATTAGCCCAAACCTTCTGCTAGCCCATTTATTTATTTAACATACATACTTATACATACAATATAACCATAACACACAAAATAAACATAGCAAAAGAGAAAGAAAAGAATTGGTCAAGGCAGAGAGAAAACGTGAGGCATTTGTGAGCTTAGGGCTTGAGTGCATCTTCAAATTTCAGCCATTTTAGCAAGGATTAAGGTGTCTCTAGCCAAATTTCTTCCATTTCCTAGCTTGTTCAAGGTGAAGGAAGCTTTTTTTTTGCATTTCTCTTACTTTCTAGTTTTAGAGAATTTTTGTAATTATTGATTTTTATGATATAATGCTTCTAATATCTCAAATGTTAACTAAAGATGGTGTAGAAAAAACTTTTGAACTTTGTTTACATGTGTAGTTGAAGATTAATTGGTAGTTGAAATGTTGAAGAAGATGAATAGTAGTTTCATGTAATTTTATGATTTTGTTGTTAAATGCCTATCTAAAGCTTCCAATGCATGAAATGTGATCTAGAGGCATGGTAGAGTAGACTTTTGAGTGTTGTAGCCTTGTGTAGTGTGAATTGTTGTGTAGTTGATGTTAAAGAAGATGAATAGTTAAAATTGGGCACTATTCACACAAACCCTTTAAATTATGACTCAATGCTTGGTTTAATGATTGGTATAGTTTCTAGGGATGCTAAAACGTTTGTACGTTAAAATTTATCGAGTTTCGTTGATGTTGAATTTTTTTGCTAATTTTGGGTTTTAAAAGGAAATTAATGGGGTTAAGGTCTGTATGCTTAATCTAATGTTTAACATTGATGTCGTAAGTGCTATAGGATCTAGATTGAAGCTTAAAAGGATTAGATAATGGTTAAACCTAGAGATACTAGCTTGATCACTAAAGGGGCTTTCCGTAAAAAGGTAATTTGGGTGAATTTGAATAATGTAGTTAGTGTTTATTAGGTGAGATAGTGCTTTTATGGCATTGAATTGAGGGAAGTTCATTTTATATGTTTTGCTTGAATTTCTTTTAGTAAGTGTAAGCTATGGAATTATTGAATAAATTAGTTTTTGGTTGCTCTAGCTTAGCTTAGCTTGGTTTTTGTGAAACTAATGTGATATTTTGGTGTTGATTGTTAGTTAAATGAGAATTCTAGTGTTGTAGTTGTTGTTGTGTTAGAAGTGGAAGATAATAGATATTGCATGTTTAATGTTTGAAAGAATGCTTGTAAGAAGATTGTGGGAGCTCAAGAAGAAATTAGCTAGTGTAACGCCCTGATCCCTCACGGGATTGGGACTTCTATTGATCATTCTGTTCTCAACCCATATCCAAACCTGACCACAAAATTTAGGAAAAACGGACGGAGTTTCTCCTATTTTTAGGACTAATAAAAAACCTACATGCAGCAAGTATAACCACATAACAATACCCCAACTCCAACCATCCAACTTTTCCCAGTCTCAAGGCCATCCAAGCCTTAGACAACAACATAATCACTCGAGCACGCAATGACACAACCTTTGAAATTCCAGGTTACAAGATATCTTATCATACCACTGTAACTATATTCACAAGCTTTACTTATAATAAGACCACCTACTTGTCACACAAGCACACAATCAAAAGACAATAAAATCTATTTTTAGCTATTACATGCCAACTACTCTATCAAACCACATAAGTCCCTAATTTAGTTTACAATCCAACAAGCCGTACAAAAATATATACAAGACTTCAAGGGTTTCCAAAACAGAACAAAAATACATCAAGTCTCATATTCACAAACAACTTCCAACCACATCATGATAAGCAACCAACAACACGACACACAAGGTAGTTGTTCTAACTGCACCTAAAACATGTTAAAACAAAGAATAAGTAATCAAAGTTACCCAGTGAGGGAGGTGATGCAGTAAACTGAGGAGTGTTTTCATGAGATACAACAAAGATAGTAACAATAATAACACAAAATAACCAAGTTAATTAGACAAGTATTTATCCATGTATAAAAAGGATACAATTCCACTTTTGTCTTCAATTACGAACCACGAGCCAAGATCTTCAAGTAAGTGCCGGTAAAACCCTTATTCTTCCAAATGGGTTACTCTGGATGTACCCCGATCCTACGACCCATATCTCCCGAGGTAGGTCTGTATGCCCCAACGAGGTGAACCACACCTCTGGGGTAGGGGAGTATGCCTCAATGAGAAAGGGACTGGGAAACCATGGTAGCCGAGATAGCAGGACAAGCCCGATGCCGCCCGTGTTACTAGACACTACCATGCCCGAAAAGGTTGCGCAACCCCAAAACAAGTTCATGAGAGCCAAGTTTTTCAAATAACACACTAGAGGGACGATAAAGTAGGTCGCCCTTGCAAATAACCACAATATAAGCCAAATATAAATGACATAGCTATATAATCACAAAAAAGACAAATATCATATTTTCCACAAAACTCTATAGATAGCTTAAACATATATTTACCATGCATATAAACACCTAACAAGTATCTACAAGCTCATATAAACACAAAAGCAACCATTATCACTTTTTCCCCTTTGTTAACTATACAATTTCTTTTCCCACACAAAATTCAAGATACTAAATTCACAAGCTAATCATTCTATATTCCTAGGACGGCCAAAAGACACCTATCTAGGCCCTGAAAACCCGCTTTGGAGACAAAAGCTCGGATAGGTCCCGAGTGGGTTTTAATTACACCTACCCTATTCGGATCCCAATTTAACACAACGAAAGCACCAAAAGTGCTTCCATGCCCCAAGAATATCTAATCTAAAGTCCAAACGGGCCCGGATTACGTTTCATGAAAAACCCCCTATTAAAAGTTAACTAATTTTGTATTTTAACTCAAATTCAGGCAATTCAACTTCACGTGAGCTTCTAACTAGTTCCACTAATGTCTAGAGCACCTAAAGGAAACATCAATTCATTCTAAATAGCAAGTTATAGCAAAACCTTAAAATTCGTCACTATTCATCATATTCTTGTGCAATTCAAGCTTTCATCCATGGACCATTATCATGCTACTCAAACATGGTCTTTAGATCATAATAAGCATATATATCACAATATATGAGCATATCTATAGCCATAAGCAAAAAATCACAAAATTGTAAAACTTGACATAAACTTTGAATCAATAAAAATGCTAACTCCCTCACAATTTTGTAGATGTAGATTAGTTGTAGAAGTCCTAGAAGCTCCAAAAATTCCCCAAGATCAAGCCAAGAGACCAAACTTGCAAAGATTGGTGAAGAAATCTTCTCCTTTCTCTCCTAGGAGTCCATCGGGTTTGGGGGTATTTTGGGCATTATGCAAATTGTTTTGAGTGTATTATGCTTGTATGTGTGATATAATATGTATATAGTATATTTATGTTATGATATATTGGTCATTTGCTACTAATAACTTGGTCAAACTAAGCTAAAAACTCAAATTAAAAGACTAGTTAGATAACTAATGGTTATACTAATGTTACACTATTCCACGAAGCACGAAACATTTTTCAAATGCATGTTCTCGACCTCCAAAGTCTAAAACTATAGGTTCCCGGTCCCTTTTATAAGTTATACTATCTAGGAAAAATATTAAACCAAGCAATTTAGACAGTAAATTTTCTTATGAATAGTGACTATCAATAAATATATTTAAACTAGAAAAAAAACACATTAAAATGCACAAAAGATGTGCTACAGTTATTTATGACTATGATGCAAATTCTTGAGCGTCATAGTTAGGATGTATGTTCACAAATATACAAGATTGGAGTTTTAGTTAGCTTTCACTATATATATTGGAATTGCAAGTAAATGAACTAACTACACCATGTGTACGTGTATGTGTGTTCAATTGTGGTTGTCCAGTTTTTTCAGCAAAAATGAGGCAATTTCGGGCTTAAAACTGTATTAATTGGAGAAGGATTAGGGGTTGAATTATATATCGTTAGAAAGCCTTACAAGTCTAGTTTCTAATACTTTTATGGTGCATTAATCGGAGTTTTCTAGAATAAGTTATGATGGTTTTGGTAAGATGTGTCGGAACTGCCCTGTTACGCAAGAATCTTAATTGTGTTGTTATTTTGCTATAGTGTGGATATATTTCAGTTCTAATTGGATGTATTCGATCAAAACCTTTATTGTGTAATGTCCTTGGATGATTAAAAGCGTAATGGAGCTCTTATAGTTAGGTTGTCTTCATGAATTGTAATTGAAATATAATTGCTAGTAAAGTTAATTTAAATTGAAAGCTATTCTATTCGATTGTGAATGAGAAATGCTAGTAGAGTTGTGATGATCACCACCTTTAGAGATAGGTAATATTTCTATATATGCTAAACAATTCAATTACTAGAATTAGTTGTTGTTATCAATGTGCAACTAGTGAACACTTAGAAGGGGTAAGTAAGTTATGTGAAAGAATGTGTTTAATGCTCTTTGAACCTACATGTAAGGTTAATTGTAAGTTGATAGTTGTCGATTATATGTTGATAGTTGAAGGTTAATTAACTTAAGTTGATCCTAGTAGTGATATGTTAGAATCTTAGCTTGAGGTATAGTAATTTTGCTAAAATGGTATGTTAGTTATTAAATGGTTGATAGTTAACTTTTCTATTAGTTGATAAATGCATTTCTTTTCCTATGTGCTAATGTTGGGCTATCTTCATGGAGATATTACTAACTATTGTAAGTAAAATAGAATATGAATTAGAAGCTCATTAAAGTAGTAAATGTAACGACCCCAATCCGGCCTTTCTCAAGACTAAGTAAAAGTCTGCGTTAATCGTTATTGCGAGTTCATAACTTTCTATTAAAATGAACAATAAATAAAGAATTACTCAATAACAAACCTTTATATAATAATTTAAGTACAAAAGGGTGTTACAACATCTGAGATTTGATAACTACCCGGCTATCATACAAACTGAGGTTTCAATACTCCTACCCTTTTACCCGAGTTTAATACAAACAAACTTTAACTTTTACAACTTGGATCCAACTATGACAACAAGAGGCTTCGAGCATGTAAACATTCAAAGTCAATTTCTATTTCAGGCTAAGCTATACATGCACTGGGGGAGAAAAGAGGGTGAGCTCTGGGGAAGCTCAGTGAGAATGAAATAGAAGAGTTTTTAAAACATTTTTGGTCAGTCTCTTTTCCAAATCATGATGCAAATCATGTACAGTAGTATTAACAAATGGTCCATATAAGATATAACAACATATGATAACTAGTAGAAATTATTATCACATTTGAATCACGTATTAATAACAGTTGCATTTAGTGACATATAACCACAACATATATTAGCCTATTCTCCGAGGGTAGAATGCCAAGCGAGAGTAGGACACTACTTTTCGAGGTTGGTACCAAGTGAGAGTAGGAACAAGTCAATCATTTCACGAGATGGCCAGCCTTGATCATAATTTCAACTTCTTATCTCTCCCAAGAGGATACTTCGGATTGTATCCAAAATTTACAACCCAATTCTCCGATGGTGGAAGGCCAAGAGAGAGAGGGACTAGGACCATGATAGTCACGGGATCACCGGCAAGTCCTATGCCGCCCGGCGTTCGTGAAACGCTATTGTGCCTGAAGTTGCAACCCCTAATTAAATAGCACACAAGCATGCACAAGTTGCCACATAACACACAACTGATACGCAGTTCGATAAACACGTGGGTGGATAACAACAAAAGAGGTTGTCTCCGGTTAAGTACCTTTAATAATATTAATTCACTGGAAGTTCAAATAATTGAATGAAGCCGTATCATACCAAGTAGCCACAAAGGGTGATTAATTTCATAAACAGTTAGCTTTCAGCTAATAACTCTGAAACAATACATTATTAAAGTTAATCCTAGTTTAAATGTAACAAATAAAGAATATTAAATGACATGATATATATCTTAAGCTAGAATAACAAATCATATTATAATTTTATAATAATCATATAAACATATAAGATACTATTTTTAATAAAATCTCCTCACCTCAAAATGCCGAAAATTGGAGAAGACTCAGACCGGTTTTAGAACTTTTGAAACATTAACTAACTAAATCGATATAATGTAGTGGAATCGGGCCAGAGAAAAGTTGCCTGCTTGTTTGATTTCAGGGGGTCAAGTGACCACTTTATATAGGCCCTCAAGGCCGACGCATGCTGGACACATGTCCCTCCACATGTCACGTATGCGTGGCATGTCCACGCATGTGTGTCATATGTCCCGAGACACGTATCACTCCCCGAGAGTGCCACCAAACACATGTCCCGAGACACGTGTCACTCCCCGAGAGTGATACCAAAGTTCCCCTTGTTTGCCCTTTTAGCGTGTAAGTGACCCAATTTTCATATTTTCGGGTCGGGATGCAATTTTGCCAAACTTTGTCATTAAGTAGTACAAGTTAAAAGAAACCCAATGGCGTATACCCGTTTTTCACAGCGGAATCCCGATTTTCCTATAATTGGCCCCGAAGTGAAACCCCTTTTCCGGACCAAAAACCCTTAAAATCGGGAAAATAGCCAAAATGGCCCGAAAAGTTAAAGGAAATCACCCATACTCTTGTAAGCAGCTGAAAAATTTTACTTGGTCATGATATGGAGCTTTACATCCTTGTAATGACCTTAAGCTTAATGTTAATTCATGCTATAAGAACTTCTAATAATAGGTTACTATTAATCATAATACCAATTAATTTTTAAATAGTAAGACAATTAACTATAGATTAAATACAGACAAATAATCACAAAGGCACATTTTTCAAAAATAACGAAAGAAATAAATATAAATAAATACTTGTAAATGCATGGTCGAGCTCGGGTATTATAGTAAAAGACTGGATAGTGCCATTGTGAATGAATGTGTCATTTGAACATTAAAGTAACCTAACATTTATTATCTATAAATTCTTTGGAGGAATTCCTTTAGTTGAGTTAATGGCTAGTTTATTGTTATGTGGAGTGAATTAGTTTCTTGTACAAGTTATTAACTAAAGTAAAATGAGTAATTGCAGGCTTATGTGTTGATTTTAGTTGAACTAAATTCTAGCTCGGTTTACATCTAGTTATAGCATGCTGGTTGAATCATTCTCCTTTAAGTTTTTGAACTATCTTCTTAATTAACTTGTAAACTATTGAAAATATGTAGTGTGATGACCCAGACTCAGCATATAGTATACAGTACATATTCGAATATATTTATGTGTTACTTTAAAAGTTTATTTATTATTAGTGAATAACTTAATTCAATGCATTCATTAATTGCACTATTTGTTATATTTTTGAAATACGTGCATATAGAGTTTAGTAAAATTAAATTGTGAAACTATTTTAATATTAAAATTATTATATTTTATTATTTTGTATTTTAGTGATAGATTTCATTATTATTATTATTATTTTTCATTAATTGCTTAAATAACTCAAGTTTGGAAATGAAAATTTTCTGCTTCTTTTTCTGAATTTTATATTTTTTTCTTACTTACTTATCATTTATGTGTCATACGTTCATTGAGTTTGCGTACATAGCATTTCGGGAACGTTGAATAAAAATTAGATTAGTGTTCTCTAATGAATAGTATTTTAGCTTTTAATTTAACATTTCAATAACTCATTTGCTTATTATTTGATCTAATTACAACTATTTGACCCAAATACCCAACCCATTGACCAAACCCATTGACCTTGTCATCTTTTCTTTTATAAGCTAAACCAAGCAAGGAAAAAAACAAAAGAGGGAAAAAATGGCCTTAGGGCCAATTTTCATGAGAAAAAAAAAAAGAAGAGAAAATGTCCTCAAATCTTGCCAATTGGATCTTCTAGCTTGGTCTTGGAGGGAGATTGAGGTATCCTAGAGTACTACAAAGCTCCTACAACTTGGTATGTGAGAGAGATTTCATGTTATATGCATTTAAATTTCTAGGGTTTAAACTTGAATTTTTACAATTGTTGATTATTGCTATATCTTTGCTCATAGATGCTTGTAGTACCTCTTATTGATGTTGTAGAATATTCTTTTGAAGTTAGTTGACATCTTGAATGGCTAGAATGGTGAATGTTACATTGTAGAAGGTGATGAATAGTAAAAAACGTGAATAGTAAAATCTTTGTATTCTAGCTTAATTTGTTGTTATATACATGTGATTTATGAGTTATTAAACCTAGATTAGAGCCTTGAATGGGTTGGAAATGCTTGAAATGCAAGATCAATTAGTTAAAGTTCATTTAATGGGGCACTATTCACTCAGGCCCTTTAAATCTTACTCAAAACCTTAATTTAATGATAGATATGTGATGTTGGGTTGATAAAACGGTACCACGTTAAAATTTATTGAATTCCGAGGACGTCAATTTTTATGCCTATTTGTATGCGCCCATTAGAATTAATACAATTAGAGCCTTAAATACTAGTTTAATGTTTGGTTTAGGTTCCATAAATGTAGTTGAGAATAGTTAGATACTTTAGTTAACTAAACCTTGGCTAAAACTAGTTTCGGCATATTGAACTTAAAGGAGAAAATGGAGATTTTAGGCCTCATACTTAACTTTAGCTTGTTTATTGTGTTATATTTGTTGTAGAGACTAAGAGATTCATGTTAGTTAAAGCTGAAAATTGAGGTTTAAGTGTTAGTGTATATTATGTTGCTTTATTATTTTGGTTACTAGTTCATAACCGAGTTGTGTTTCTTGTTCAAATAAGATAATTAGCTTGAATGTCATACTACCTACATGAAAATGATTGTTTAACTATAAATGCATGTGATTTAGATCTAATATTTATCTTGAATGCTAATTTGATTGGAAATGAAGACAAGTGTTTTGGTGTAGCATCTATTCTTTAAGCTTATGATTTAATTTTAGATTGAAGAGTTAGTTTAATTGTGTAGTGGTTTAGTTAGAATGTAAGTTAATTGTGAAGTGATTATTTATTGGCTTGTTAAATGTTATCTTTAACTTGAGTCTGCTATGAATGTGAGATGAAAATTTTCTTATTTTAAGTTGCTGTCAAGTTCTTATTTTTATTTATTTATTTTTATTTATTTTTTTTAGGTTTGCTTCAAAGTAGACAAAAGTGGTAATGTGTTATTTTACATATCTAGCTTGAGTATTAGAGTTCATAATGTTGTAGGAGTGTTCTTTTGCTAGCATTTGAAGTTTTTATGGTAGTTTATTGATAGAAGAAAGTTTAGTTAGTTAAATGTAAAATGGTAGACAAAGTGTTTGTTTAAATGCATGAATGAAGTTTATATGTTAGAAACATGCTTAATATGACTTATGAGCGAGGAATCAACAAAGAATTTCAAGTAGTTTTGCTTAAATGAATTCAACCCCTTTGTGTTTCTTTTGAATTCTTGAGACTTTGATGACTAGTTAGGCTTAGAAGTTGTTGATTAATAGCTCTTAGGAGTGTTAGAGTCCAAAACATGTTAGTCAAGCAAGAAAATAGCAAAAGGACTCAAGTGTGCTTGTGTGTATGTGTTCTGTTTGGATCAGAGCAGTGTACCAGACTTTTGGAGACTTTCGGACATAGCAAACATGCTCAAAAATTAACCAAATTTGTACAGCAGCTAGATTAGGCAGTTTAGAGCAAATGTTGATTTCTAGGGCTAAGGCTAATTCTAATGTTTTAGGCCTCCGATTTAGCCATTTTCGAAATGTGTCTAGGAAAAATCGTTGGTGCAGGGCAGTTTAGAGTAGTTGCACGGAAAAGGGTATAACTTATGGAATTTAACTCGGAATTAGGCACCGTTTGATTCTAAAATCATCTACACTCGAAGAGATACGTTTTTACACAAAAATTAGTCAGTTTGGAGGTCAATAGCATTTGTAACTGAATTGACTAAGATAAGCTTCTGTTAAGAGATTTGTTGGATTATTTGAGAATTTCTTGAACTTGTAACATAGCTAGATAGTTGAATTGGTATACATGTTATAATTGTTATATTTAGTATTTCTTGAGTTATAAATTGATACGTGGGTAAGGTTAGCTTACTTTGCTAACCTCCCGACTTTTTATTTACTTGCTATCTTGAGATCTCGAATGTGTTATATGGAGTGAACATGCTTATATCTTGTTATATTGTTTATATTGCTTGTAAATTGTATTGTATGTGTGAAGTTATGATTATGATTGGAATACTTGGCTACTTGAGTGATTACTTGGATTATGTGTTAAATTAAAGTATAAAATGTGATTATGGCATGCAAGATAACTTGTTTAGAAATAGTTGAGTTGTCTTAAGTTAAATAAAGTTGTTGTATTTAGGTAAGGGTCTTGAGTGGTAATTAAAGAAGATTTGGTGCAATTGGAATGGATTCTTGGCTTTTCTAAGGTGAGGGAGTCTTCATCCTTTTTTTTGTACATCTTAACTTATTTTATTGGTTATAAATTGTATAATTAGTAATTGAATAGTTTATATGTACTATTTACTCACTATCATTGGTTTTCTCGTGTTATCTGTGTTTAATTACGAGGGCAGCCTACTTTGTCGACCCTCTTATGTGTTATTTGATATCTTGAATGCTTGTGGACTTGTCTCGGGGTTGCGCAACCTTTTCGGACATGGTAGCGTCGAGAAACACGGGCGGCGTCGGGCTTGCCGTGCTCCCTCGACTACCATGGTGCCTATTCCCTTTCTCGCTGAGGCATACTCCACTACCCCAGAGGCGTGGTTCACCTGCTGGGCATGGACCTACCTCGGGAGAAAGGGTCGTAGGATCGGGATACATCCGGAGTATCCCAATTGTTGGTGTTTGGGGTTTGCCGGCATGTTCGTGATGCTCGTGGTTCGTGGCTCGTGAGTGAAGACTTGGAAGTGGAACCGTATCCTTTTTAAAAGTGATTAATTGCTTGGCTTATTATCTTGTTGGTTTATATGGCTTATACATGTTATCTTGTATTTGCATATCATATTGCACGTTGGTATATTGCATCACCTCCCTCGCTGGGCAACTTTGTTGCTCACTCCTCATTTAATATGTTTCAGGAGAAGTTGAGGTAGTCCTCCAGCTAGTAGCGGTAGTAGAAGAGGAGGAAGTGCTAGTTAAGCAATTTCCGTGACTTCTTGTGTGATAAGGTTGTCTAAAATGTGAAGCTTGCGTGGAGTTGTTGTTGATTGCCTTTTTGTGACCTTGGGGTCTTGAGTATATTTGGTGAATGTAATAATTTGTAATCTTGTATGTTGGATATAAAGTGGAATGACATGTAATAATCCATAGTAAACTTATTCTTTTGCATGCTTGTGTGATTAACAAACTTGGAAGTAGAACTTGGCTATTGTTGTATCTAACTGCCTATGGTTAAAATTAGAAATGCTTTGCTTGCTTGTGTGTTATATGTAATTGTTGTTCCAAGGCTTGGATGGCCTTGAACCTTTGAATTTTAAGTATAAAAGCTTGTTTTAGTATATTGTGGCTATTTTGAGCATTTACAGGTTTGAAAAATGTCCCCGGTACAGAGGAAACTCTGTCCGTTTTTCCTAAAATTTTGAGACTGGGTTGGAATTGGGTTGAGAATAGCTTGGTTATTAGAGCCTCCGGTCTCGTGAGGGATCGGGGCGTTACATGTAGTATATGAGTTAAATGTTCTAATTACTGTAACTTATAAGTTGTTTACATTGTATGCAAAAGTTTCAACTATGACTTTGTCTAACTTGTCTAGTGGTGATTGCCAATTGAAATCTCTCTTATTCTACATAGAATGCTAGCTTACAGGAGAATGCTTGTTAGGTTGACTTAGTGAATATTGTATTAATTAAACCTTAGTTAGAACTAGAGTATAATTAGGCATAGCCTACTAATTGTAATGTTCTTATACTCCATGAGTTTGTAATGTTCTTATACTCCATGAGTTACTAGCTAAAAGTAAAATGTTAGATAAGTTAGGCACATAGATCATGTATTATTTGAGCTATAATGTATTATTTGAGCTATATTGATTCTAGTTAATTATTTGGATATTCAAATGGAATTTATATAGTTAATTGATAAAGTGTTATACTTGTGTGAAGAGACTAGGGTTGCACATTTGAGTTAAGTCAAAAAGGTTAAAGTACATCTAACTTTACTCTTGCATAATTAACCTAATCCAAGGTGAGGGAGTTCTCATTCTTTTGTGTATTTTAGTTTATTTTATTGCTCTTAAATTGTATGATTTAGTTTAATTGATTGGGTTTGTATCTTCATATTATTTGTTATATTCTGATTAATGACAACCTACTTTGTTGTTCCTCGTTTATGTGTTATTGTATTATTTTGCTATCTCGTGGTTTTTTGTTCGTGATATCTCGTGAATTCTCGTGATCGTGTATCGGGTTGCGTAACCTTTTCGGACATGGTAGTGTCGAGAAACTCCGAGCAGCATCGGGCTGTTAGTCTAGCTCGGCTACCATGTTGCCTATTCCCGTTCTCGCTAAGGCATACTCCCCTACCCCAGAGGCGTAGTTCACCTTGTTGGGGTATATGGATCTACCTCGGGAGAATGGGTCGTAGGATCGGGGTACATCCAGAGTACCCCATTAGTGGTATAAGGAGGTTTGCCGATATTTATTATCGAAGATCATGGTTCGTGGTTCGAGATCGAAGACAAAGAAGATGAACCGTATCCTTTTAATATGTGTTTAATGTTTATTCGATTGACTTGTTATCTTGTATTACTCGTATAGTTATCTTTGTTGCATTGCATGAAATGATTTTCGAAACATCCTCGGTTTACTGTATCCCCTCCCTCATTGAGTAACCTTGGTCACTCATTCCTCATTTTAACATATTTTAGAAGGTGCAATTAGAGCAATTACTGTTGCCTTGAGTGCTGTATAGCTGTGTTGTTTATCTTGCTGAGGTTAGAGTGTCTATATGCTAGCTTTGTAAAGATTATGTCGAAGATATGATTGTTATCTATTTTGAGTCCTATGGGTATGGTGTGTAATTGAGTTGCCTTGCATGGATGTAAATTGAAGTTAAAAGTATTGTATGATGTTAGTAGTTAGTTGAGTTGTAATAATTTTATGCCTAGTTTTAGTGTTTAATGTTGCATGCTTCGGTAGTCACTGGAGGCTAGTTGGTTGGTTAGACATAAACTATAAGAAAGCTTGATTGATAATGTAGAGTGGTATGATAAGTGGATTAAAAAGATAGAATTTCAATGGATTTAACTTTGCATGCTTGTGTGTTATAATGTTGGGTTCTAAGGCTTGGATGGCCTTGAGGAATTTGTTGTATGTGTTGACGTTGGAGGATGGGATTGTATGTTGGAGTTGGGTTGTGGTTTTGAGGATATATTTACTGTTTTCAAGTGAACTAATAGCCCTATAAACAAGGGAGACTCCGTCCGTTTTCCCGCATTTTTTGTGTCTTGGGTTTTAGGATTGGGACCTCGGTCTCGTGAGGGATAGGGGTGTTACAGTTGGTATTAGATCTTAGTTAGCTCTCAGCCAGGACAGGGGTCCTCGGTCTGTCGGGTAGTAACCCTCGAGTGCGTGCTTGTAAAGTGTGTCTTGAGTAGATGTGCGTGCTTATATATGAGATTTGTGTGTTTTGAAATGAATGTGTGCACTTATGTGTTATGATTGCATGATATGTACTAAGTGTGTGATATGTGTAATAAAGTGACAATCGTGAATCGAAGTGACTTCGTGAATCGTTACTTGCTTGAACTATTGATTGTAATGTGCGTATTTGATTTACTTGGAATAAGTTGTGTTGTGATTTGTGTTTGAATTATCTTGTTGACTAAACTGGATTTTAAAAAAATCTTTTATAACCATGGTTACATAATAAATTAAAGAATATTTGTATATATGTCATAGTTTTATAGTATGTAAGCATTACATCAAATATATCTGCATGCATAGCCGTTGAAATGGTAAGGAAATCTTATCCCCCTAAAGAGAGATGGCTAGTGGCAGACCCTTCAAGATATGAACCAACAGGAATGAGAGGCATTTTTCATTTGATCAGCTATCTACTTGGGAGTCAGTGTTCATATTTGAAGCTTGGTTATTGGAATTCTTCTAAGACATTCTTCTTTGCTCAACAATCATAAATGAGTGCTTTCTTTTGGGGTTTCTATATGACGGTTCTTATTGGGCATTCATTGGCATTTTCTTATTGGCACTTCTTAGTGGACTTAGTATTTTGGGATTCTTTTATGGTATTCATGTCCAGCGGAATTCTTATTCAGATTTTTAAGTGGTATTTTCATTTGAGTCTTTATTTGGCCTCTTTACTTGGAAGTTTTCATGCGGTATTCTTTGGATTTCTTATTGGGCGTCTTACGGACGTTCTTATAGAGTATTCTTGCTCAGCAACCAATGAAGAATAATCGGAGTTGGTTTTCAATTGATACAGAGTTCTCTTGTGGAGAAGAATTGCGAGGACGCAATTGTTTTAACGGTGGAAGGATGTGGAACCTCGAATCCAGCATGTCATGAATAGTACCTATTTGCATTTAATTATGTGTTATCTTAAATGCTAGCATAGAAGTATGTGTTTATTTTAATTAAATGTATTCATTTTAACATTATTTTCATTTCTTCAAAAGTATTCAAGTAATTTTTAAATTAATTAAATGAGATGCGTATTAACTATTTTATTATTTATATTATTTGGATTTATTTCTTTGCACTTATTTACCTTATTTTCAACTGAATAAATAAAGTACCTTCGAGATCGGAGTAAATTTTTTAAACTAATCTATTTCCCGGAATTGATATTTTTCCTTGATTCTACTTTATAAATAATGTGTTCGTTCATTAAAAGAAAATGCATTGCATGTCCCGAGCATAAGATAGAAAATGTTTAGTGTCCCCGAGTGAATAGTAGTAGTTTTATTATTTTGGGCCATTTGAACTTTCAATTGATTTTTAGCTAACTTAGTTAAGCCCAATAGCAATTATATTAGCCCAAACCTTCTGCTATCCCATTTATTTATTTAACATACATACTTATACATACAATATAACCATAACACACAAAATAAACATAGCAAAAGAGAAAGAAAAGAATTGGTCAAGACAGAGAGAAAACATGAGGCATTTGTGAGCTTAGGGCTTGAGTGCATCTTCAAATTTCAGCCATTTTAGCAAGGATTAAGGTGTCTCTAGCCAAATTTCTTCCATTTCCTAGCTTGTTCAAGGTGAAGGAAGCTTTTATTGTGCATTTCTCTTACTTTCTAGTTGTAGAGAATTTTTGTAATTGTTGATATTTGATGATATAATGCTTCTAATATCTCAAATGTTAGCTAAAGATGGTGTAGAACAAACTTTTGAACTTTGTTTACATGTGTAGTTGAAGATTAATTGGTAGTTGAAATGTTGAAGAAGATGAATAGTAGTTTCATGTAATTTTATGATTTTGTTGTTAAATGCCTATCTAAAGCTTCCAATGCATGAAATGTGATCTAGAGGCATGGTAGAGTAGACTTTTGAGTGTTGTAGCCTTGTGTAGTGTGAATTGTTGTGTAGTTGATGTTGAAGAAGATGAATAGTTGAAATTGGGCACTATTCACACAAACCCTTTAAATTATGACTCAATGCTTGGTTTAATGATTGGTACAAGTTCTAGGGATGCTAAAAAGGTTGTACGTTAAAATTTATTGAGTTTCGTTGATGTTGGATTTTTATGCTAATTTTGGGTTTTAAAAGGACATTAATGGGGTTAAGGCCTGTATGCTTAATCTAATGTCTAACATTGATGTCGTAAGTGCTATAGGATCTAGATTGAAGCTTAAAAGGATTAGATAATGGTTAAACCTAAAGATACTAGCTTGATCACTAAAGGGGCTTTGCATAAAAAGGTAATCCGGGTGAATTTGAATAATATAGTTAGTGTTTATTAGGTGATATAGTGCTTTTATGGCATTGAATTGAGGGAAGTTCATTTTATATGTTTTGCTTGAATTTCTTTTATTAAGTGTAAGCTATGGAATTATTGAATAAATTAGTTTTTGGTTGTTCTAGCTAGCTTAGCTTGGTTTTTGTGAAACTAATGTGATATTTTGGTGTTGATTGCTAGTTAAATGAGAATTTGAGTGTTGTAGTTGTTGTTGTGTTAAAAGTGGAAGATACTAGATATTGTATGTTTAATGTTTGAAAGAATGCCTGTAAGAATATTGTGGGAGCTCAAGAAGAAATTAGCTAGCATGTATGTTCATAAATACACAAGATTGGAGTTTTAGTTAGCTTTCACTATATATATTGGAATTGCAAGTAAATGAACTAACTACACCATGTGTACGTGTATGTGTGTGCAATTGTGGCTGTCCAGTTTTTTCAGCAAAAATGAGGCAATTTTGAGCTTAAAACTGTATTAATTGGAGAAGGATTAGGGATTGAATTATATACCGTTAGAAAGCCTTACAAGTCTAGTTTCTAATACTTTTTATGGTGCATTAATCGGAGTGTTCTAGAATAAGTTATGATGGTTTTGGTGAGATATGTCAGAAATGCCGTGTTACGCGGGAATCTGAATTGTGTTGTTATTTTACTATAGTGTTGATATATTTCAGTTCTAATTGGATGTATTTGATCAAGACCTTATTGTGTAGTATCCTTAGATGATTAGTAGCGTAATGGAGCTCTTATAGTCAGGTTGTCTTCATGAATTGTAATTGATATCTAATTGCTAGTAAAGTTAATTTAAATTGAAAGCTATTCTATTTGACTGTGAATGAGAAATGCTAGTAGAGTTGCGATGATCACCACCTTTAGAGATAGGTATTATTTCTATATATGCTAAACAATTTAATTACTAGAATTAGTTGTTATCAATGTGCAACTAGTGAATACTTAGAAGGGGTAAGTAAGCTATGTGAAAGAATGTGTTTAATGCTCTTTGAACCTACATATAAGGTTAATTATCAGTTGATGGTATATCCGGAGTACTCCATTGGTGGTATAAGGAGGTTTGTCGGCATTTATTATCGACATAATCTTTACAAAACTAGCATATAGGTTCGAGATCAAAGACAAAAAAGATGAACCGTATCCTTTTAATATGTGTTTAATGTTTATTCGATTGACTTGCTATCTTGTATTACTTGTATAGCTATCTTTGTTGCATTGCATGAAATGATTTTCGAAACATCCTCGGTTTACTGTATCCCCTCCCTCACTGAGTAACCTTGGTTACTCATTCCTCATTTTAACATGTTTCAGGAGGTGCAGTTAGAACAGTTGCTGTTGCCTTGAGTGTTGTATAGTTGTGTTGCTTATCTTGCTGAGGTTGGAATGTCTATATACTAGTTTTGGAAAGATTATGTCGAAGATGTGATTGTTATCTATTTTGAGTCCTATGGGTATGGTGTATAATTGAGTTGCCTTGCATGGATGTAAATTGAAGTTAAAAGTATTGTATGATGTTAGTAGTTAGTTGAGTTGTAATAATTTTATGCCTTGCTTTAGTGTCTAATGTTGCATTCTTCGGTAGTCACTGGAGGCTAACTGGTTGGTTGGACATAAACTAGAAGAAAGCTTGATTGATAATGTAGAGTGGTATGATAAGTGGATTAAAAATATAGAATTTTAATAGATTTAACTTTGCATGCTTGTGTGTTATAATGTTGGGTTCCAATGCTCAGATGGTCTTGAGGAGTTTGTTATATGTATTAACGTTGGAGGATGGGATTGTATGTTGGAGTTGGGTTGTGGTTTTGAGGAAAAATTTACTGTTTTCAGGTGAACTGATAGCCCTATAAATAAGGGAGACTCCATCCGTTTTTCTCATTTTTTGTGCCTTGGGTTTTAGGATCGGGACCCCGGTCTCGTGAGGGATCAGGAGTGTTGCACGTTTAGCTGGTGCATCATGACAAATTGGAATTATTTTCACCAAATTATTTATGTTTTTTCGTTTTCACTAACATTTAACTTTATGACCATTATTTTGTCTATATGCGTGTGAGTTTTACAACGATCACCACATCAAGTTGTCAAATCATGACGACTCGATAAGCGGACGACATACAATTTTTGTCTAAAGAGCTATTGAGTTGTCCAATCACGGCATACAATTTTATTAAATTATATTTTCATCTAATTAATGTAATATAGGAAATTAAATCTTTTTCCACTTCATATATTTTTGTAAATTATAAATTTATAATTGTTCAACAATTGTATGTCTTCTATTTTTTTATAAAATAAAACATTATATTTATATATATACTTTTTATTAATAAATTTTTTTATTTACTAAGATTAAATTTATTGAATTTTTTAATTTTTAAAAATAAGAAATAATAATTTTACGGTCTCTATATTGGAGACGGGGGCCTAGCCCGTCTCCAATGGAGACAGGAGATCAATCCCGTCTCTAAAGTTGGAGATGGGAGATGAACCCCGTCTCCAAGGTTGGTGACGGAAGCTAAGTCCGTCTCCAAAGTTGGAGACGGGGGATTCAACTTTGGATCAACTAAACTGTCTTAGAGACTTTTTTAAAGAGGAACCTCATGTAAATACCATAAACAAAGGTTTGATCCTATTCATGGAGATTCCGTAAATATTCCAATTTAAAAAATGGAAAGTTCGACACAATTGAGTTTTTTTTTTTTTTTGGAAATTTGATGCAGTTACTATTTCATCATTTGTCATGTACAGAATGGAAACTTCATTCTCGATTCTACGAGAATTTTTATGAAAGTCTTTTATTTGCTTCTCTTCGACGGAAGTTTGATTTTCCCAGAATATATCCTAATTTTTGGCTTAATTCTTCTTCTGATAATTAATTTAACCTCTGATCAAAAAGTTATACCTTGGCTATATTTCATCTCTTTAACAAGTTTAGTAATGAGCATAACAACTCTATTGTTCTAATGGAGAGAAGAACCTATGATTAGCTTTTCGGAAAATTTCCAAACGAACAATTTTAACGAAAACTTTCAATTTCTTATTTTACTAGGTTCAACTATATGTATTGCTCTATCCGTAGAGTACATTGAATGTACAAAAATAACTATAATAGAGTTTTTCATTGAATATACAAAAAATGTACTCTATTCGTAGAGTACATTGAAGGTTGAGTGAATGGGTTTCCAAAATGCATTGGGAATTATGCAAAAGGTAATAATGTCATTTGAAAGTTAAAGGATAAAATAGACATTTTATAAATTTTTAGTATTAAACACATGTAGAACAAGGTATAAGGATAATTTAGTAATGGCAAGAAAATAATGTTTAAATAAGATGATCAATATCAGCCATTGATCTTAAAATTTTAAAATCAATGGCTGAGATGATTTGGGCTAACCAACAGCCAAAGCAGCTGGAAGAATGACTCAGTGTTGAATGGCTGAAATAATTAATTAAAGCAGCATCACACAGTTATAAGTCAAATAAGGAGTCCTGCATGGGCAATAGAATTTCAAATTTGGCTTGCTGTTGCCATATTCTAAAAAAGTCAGTGGACTCATTCACTTTCGCATCTCTAAAAAATTCAAGAAGTAATTACTAAGAAGCTACATCCCACAAGAATTTAAAAATTAAAAAAAGTATAAATAGCAGCATGTTATATCCTGGTTACATTGGCTTTAGTGTCACGACCTCATTTTATGTTTTTTAGAATAAAGTTAGAAGTCAGTGGTCTCATTCACTTTCGCATCTCTAAAAATTCAAGTATTTGATATTTTTTTATTCTTTTTTATCATGTGGGACATGTGAATTCAACACATATTTTTTCTATTATATTTTCAATGTTGCAGAAATAATATACAAGAAGTAATTACTGGGAAGCTACATCCCACAAGAATTTAAAAATTAAAAAGGTCTTGGGATCATTTGCTATTTAAACTCAAAACGCAGAATGAGATTGAAATAAAGACCATACATACTAACAGGGAAGCTCCAACCCACAAGCAAGAACAGTCCCAACGCTCCCACTAGTAATTTGGTTTTCAGCTACAATTAGCAATGTTGGCATCTCCAGTTGGCCATTTTTCACCTCAAGGAGCAAACCCACTGTTCGATCAGAGCTATGTCGCTACCAAGAGACTAGGAGCTAACAGTACTCTAATTGAACGACGTCGTAATTTGACATTAATCTATGCCAGCAGCAATAGGAATGGCAACCAAGCGCAACTTAGCATCGGTATCGAAAGCGAGAAGGGGCATGCACTTAAACTGCAAGAATTACTTCATCATGACTATCCTTTTGAATTTAGTTCAACGTCATCGGGACAATTGTTAAATTTGGCATCCAAAACCTCTAGTCTTCGCGTTGCATATCAGGGAGTTAAGGGAGCATACAGTCAGTCCGCCGCAAAAAAGGCATACCCTAATTGCGAATCTGTTCCCTACGAACAATTTGACAATGCTTTTGAAGTAAGTTCTTTTTCAAGTTTTTTTTTTCTTTTCTCTATTTTAGATTCACATGATGCTTATCATTTATTTACATAAAATAAACATGAAATATTAAAACTTCATTATGAATTATTTTTTTCAGGCTGTTGAAAAGGGACTTGTTGACAGAGCAGTTTTGCCATTCGAAAATTCTTTAGGAGGTAGCATTCATAGAAATTACGACCTTCTGTTTCGCCATAGGCTGCATATAGTTGGAGAAGTCAAACTTGCAATAAGACATTGCTTATTAGCAAACCATGGCGTCAAAATTGAAGATCTAAAAAGAGTTTTTAGCCATCCACAGGCCCTTGCACAATGTGAGAATACATTAACAAAATTGGGACTAGTTAGAGAAGCTCGGGATAATACTGCTGGTTCAGCTAAGGTATGCTTGAATTGGTAGTTGAATTGATTGATTTGTTTACCATACTAACGCCGTCAAAGGTGGTTCATTATCTTAACCTGAGTGTTCTTTCCTTGATGTTTTAGTTTGTTGCTTCCAACAACCTCAAAGATGCTGGGGCAGTAGCTAGTTTGACTACCGCAAGGCTCTATGGCTTAAATATACTTGCTCATGATATACAGGATGAATCTGACAATGTTACTCGATTCTTGATGCTGTCTAAAAAGCCAATTGATCAAAGCATTTGTGAAAAACCATTCAAGGTTAGCTCTTTATTCTATAAGCGTGTTATATTTTGAATATGAAAGCACACTATATTTGCTCATTGCAATATACTTTGGCTAATGCCTTTTACTTAATCAGACAAGCATAGTCTTCTCACTTAAGGATGGCCCAGGGATGCTTTTCAAGCCACTTGCTGTTTTCGCTTCGGAAAATATCAACGTCACTAAGGTGAGTTCCTTCTAGTGTTGTTTTTGAATTAATATTCGTGTATTGTAATTTCTTCGAATAGACAACCTTCTTGCAGTCTCTAATATACTTTTTTTGTTTGATCTTAGATTGAAACTCGCCCCTTGCAGAAGCAGGCTTTGCAAGCACTTGAATATAGTGCCAATGGTAGTCCAAAGTATGTCCAATTCCTCTGTTTATTCTTAAGTTTTAGAATCTTGAATCTAAAATATCGTACGTAGCTTTTGTCTCCAACATTGTTTGTGAACTGACATACAATATTTTGGTGCAGGCAATTTCCCTATCTTTTCTACATTGATTTTGAAGCATCTGCGGCCGATCAGAAGGCCCAAAACGCTCTTGGGCATTTAAAGGTAGAGCACACGAAAATTTAGTAGTATTATATAATATATTTTTGCTAGATATGTGTGTGATTAAGTTAAAACATGAAATTTATTCCTTGTCACTAAGCTTTATATTGTGATTTTCTTGCAGGAGTTTGTAACATTTTTAAGAGTGCTTGGAAGTTATCCAGTAGACACTAGTGTTCCATGATTGACGTCGTCCAAGCATGGTGTTAATATTTGCTTGAGCAATTCGCAGCCATCCTAACATACACAGGCGTCTATATGAGGCAACCCACCGAAAGCAACTGTCAAACAAACGGAGCCAAAAAATAAAATCTGTCAAAAGTTTTTAACGCAGATTTTTGGGGGAAAAGGAGGCTTTTTCATTGATTCAAAATATTATTTTTATTCTTTTTTGTAAGAGATCATTTCTTTCTTTCATTCATTCGTTGTCAAAAGAATTGGAGCCCTTTTGTAAATTTTGACCAAATTATTGATTAAATTTTGTAAGCCAAATTATCTTTTATTCTTTTCGTCTTTCATTGAAGAACTAGACAAAGACATACATAGGTTAACTTATGGAAGAAAAACCCAGAAAAAGAAGAGAAATAGAAACTCTTTAATTCCTTTGATATTTTCTTTTTTTATTCGTTTTTATGTTACCTTCATTGGTCTCCCTAATTACATATTAGGACACTATAGGATGAATTTAAAATCTTGAATTACAGCAAAGAAAAATTAAATTCGTGCAACATACTTTATTCAAGGATTTGGATTCCTAATAAAATTAGCAATCATTTTATCTTACTTACTTATCATTTTACCATTGTTGATCTCTTTGATTACATTATTAGGGAATCCAAATCGGTTATGCAAAGAAACAGGCCTCGAGATTCTAGCCACGCTTTGTGAAAATCAATACAAAAGTGTTGGGGAAGATCGGATTTTGCGCAAATTTCAGCATCCAAGGTCTTGTAAAATCGAATTTAGCGCAGCAAATGTACTCGTAAACGTCATAATACCAAGCAAGTGAAAATGGAAAACTTGATCAACTGGGTTAAAGAGCCCATAGTCCTAATACCAGTAAATGAAGGAAAATAACGAGATGAAGATGTCCATAGTCCTAATGCCAGTAAATTAATGAAAGAAAATAGCACGGCTTCTACATATAGGACAACGTTTCTTTATCACAATGTCACCCCTAGTACTATTACAAACACATATATAAAAATGGTCAACAAAACAAACAAACTAAGCTAAGATTTTATAAAGTATTGGGGCAAATTCAATCCTCACCAGCATATTATATGTCAGTAAGAGACCTTTTCTTTATCAAGATTCTAACAAATAAAATTTATTAATAAAAACAGTCGGACCTATTTCCTTTAATAGGCTGCCTACGTATCCAATCGAAATCAAGAAGGGATCAAGCTGCACGTAGTTCTTACAACATATATATGAAATCCCTAGTAACGTTAATACAGTTTACATCGTCCGAAGGTAAAAGAATAATTAATTTACAAAACATATATCAAAATCCAAATCTACCCCAAAAGAGGCCTTCTAAAATGTTGTTGCTTGTAGAAACGGTTGCAAGGCCTTCCGTATGGGATATTGTTACCATTAAACTAAAGCTACAAATACTTTAAATTGTAGTGTCATAGTTTATATACTTTCAAATCAAAATTTATTTTTTATTCCTTTATGTCAATTTTATTCTCTGGATTGTGTTTCCACTAAAATTACAGTCTTTATACTTGGAGAATGTGTATATTTTAGAGCAAATTAAAAATTATGAATTTCATGACATGGAAATATGTGTTTAATTTGTTAAATATATATGAGAGTATTTTTGCACTATATGGAATAATCCTTTGGGGGAAAAGATTGTTTGTTTGTTAAATACATCATACCTGGTATGTGCCTATTTGAGGATTTTTTTTTTATAAAATATGAAATCAAATCATAAATGTGATTATAATGTGTATTTCTCTCTGAGCATATATTATTGAAATATATATATATATATTATTTAAGGGAGGCTTAAGCCATTACATCATTGAGGAAGTTACTCACGAGACTTGATCTTGAGATTTCTCACATATAAAGCAAAATTCATACCACTAGACCAAATGGCTAGTGGAAAATATATCCTTTTTCAATAGCATGAAAATTATTTAATGTAATTGTGGTGCATATATATTTACTTACATATGAGATGTACATGGCCAATAGGTATTTATGTGCCATTACACCAAAATTGTGTATGAAGAATATTTTCTTCACTTTATCCTATTTTATAGTGTGATAAATTAGGACACATGCATTTACTCTTTGCATAGAATTATATTGATTAAATCTTATTGAGAAGTTTAGAACCTCTAGGAAAGACGATTCACAATAATTTTTATAATTTAATGTGTGTGCAAACTAGAGGTTGGAAAAGGAAAAATATATATTTTTTCATTTGTATGATGATTGGCCAAGAGTGTATCTATTTACTCAAAAGCAAATATCAAGATTCAAAAGTATTTAAACTATATATAAATAAGATTGAGTACCAACATATAGGTATTGGTAATTGAGCGAAATATGTATTGTACATTAATTTGTGACTCCTTATTCATTTCAACAAAGTGGCATTACCAAGTGCAAAAACCCAGAAGGTATTAAATAATTTGTTCATTAAAGACAACTTCAGAAAGGGGAGGATATTTTACTTAGCTACTAGACAAGTAATGGAAAAGGTTGACCACCTTATTAAAATACTTAAAATGTGGAAGTTGTCTTGCTAAGATAGGAAGTTCTTCATTCTAAAATTGGTAAGATTGGTCACTAGGACTTTGGTCTAGTAGTATGTAAGTCACTATGTATGCGAGAAGCTGCTATCTCGAGTCTTGCTAATTACGTTGTACGGTGTTTGACCTCCCTTGAATTAAAAAAAATGGTTAGGTATGGAGCCTAAGACTGTTGATTATATCTTCACTAGGTATGAGTACAACAGTGTAGCATAGAAGATTCTTGTGAATCAATTGAGGACATGCATGTCAATATTGTTATAGAATCAAGAAATGCAGAATTTGTTTTGAAATATCTTTCCTTGTAAGGTTGCACAATAACAAAGTTCTTTGAAGAGAACACACGATGCTTTAAGTGGTAACCATTACAATGATTTAGTATAAGAGTTCATATCAAATGATAGTGAGGATAATAAACCCAAATAACAAAACTTTGTGCAAATTTTAGGATCTAACTTCTTCCCAAGGTCTTGTAAAATTAGATTTAGCGCAACAAATGTATTCGTAAACGTCATAATACCAAGCAAGCAAAAAGCTATATTCCAAGTGGAATCTACATATTTATGTGAGATGTACCAGGTATACTAACATTCTTCTTTCCAAGTATATGAGTGTAGCATATTGATGTATTAAAAACATGAAGTTATGAATGAAAACTTTGGTGATAAAATTTCAAAAGTAACCCGGGCAAATGAAAAGGTCTAGAGTGGGTTTTCTCCCACATGAGAAAAATGAAGGGTGATAGTCTTTTACTTCTATAAAAATCAGGGACCTAGGCCTGGATTTTACACGCACAAAAGTTTTACAAAATTCTCTTGCATCCTAGTATCCTTAGAGAGAGTTGCCTTGTGGGTTCGCAAGTGTTTGTAGTTTTGAGTGCTCTTATTGCATGAAGACGAGACTGTTGTATCTTGAGGGGCTTGTAACATGAACTATCAGGATTGTACATTAATTTGTGGCTCCTTATTCATTTCAACAAAGTGGCATTACTGAGTGCAATAACCTAGAAGGTGTTAAACAATTTGTTCATTAAAGACAACTTCAGAACTTGTTGGGGGAGGGAGAAAGGGATGATATTTTACTTAGTTACCGGATGAGGAATGCAAAAAGGTTGACTACCTTATTAAAATACTTAAAATGTGGGAGTTGTCTTGCTAAGAAAGGAAGTTCAACATCGTAAAATGGTTAAGATTGGATCCTAGGGCTTTGGTCTAGTAGTATATAAATTGTTATGTACGCGAGAAGTTGCGATCTCGAGTCTCACTAGTTACGTTGTACGGTATTAGGCCTTCCTTGAATTAAAAAAAATGGTTAGGTATGGAACCTAGGACTGTTGATTATATCTTCACTGGGTATGAGTACAACAGTGTAGGATAGAAGATTCTTGCTCATCAATTGAGGACATGTATGTCAATATTGTTATAGAATCAAGAAATGCAGAATTTGTTTTGAAATTGCTTTCCTTGTAAGGTTGCACAATAACAAAGTTCTTCGAAGAGAACACATGATGCTTTAAGTAGTAACCATTACAATGATTTAGTATAAGAGTTCATATCAAATGATAGTGAAGATGATTCAAGATGTTTAAGTCTTATGATAATGATTTTCTGACATATTTGTTAGCATATGTGTCTCGTACTTTCAAGAAAGCGGTGTCAATTCCTTTAGATCTGGAGAAAGATGCTAATAGTAAATTGGATCCATTATATGTGGAAGCTAGTATGGATCTTCCTCTCAAAAATTAACTTTTTAGAGTTTTAATGATGAATTTTCAAAAGGAAGATTAGAATTGGTGATCTATTCAAGTACAAAGACTAGACATATACTTAAAAGTTATAAGCAAATTCTTGATAATTACTTTGACATGTGTACACCAGTTACGAGAATAACATCAATCTAGATGTTGATAGCTATTACAACTGAAGAAATTTAATACATAATATGGATTCTTCATAAACCGAATTAAATACTAACCTCAAAGTATATGCGGAATAGTGTGCAGGAATTTGCCACGTTAGTTCCACCGTATAGAAGCTGCGAATTGAAATTCAAAGTACAGATTTGACTTTGAATAATTGGCCACAACTTAAGAACCCTTTGATTTGATTAATACACTTAGTAAAAATGGTAGAAAGTATTTTAGATAGAGGAGACATAGAAGAAGACACTCTGTCTTCTTTCTCTTAGAACTGATACGTTTAGTTATATCTTTTTCCTATTTCTATAATTGGAAATAGGATAGGAAGTTATGGAAATAACTTCCCATAACTTCCATGGACCCATACTAAATGGGTCGGGCCGGGTCAACCTATATTGGGCGACCCAGCCCCAAAATCCAATAGCAACTATAAACAATTGTGAGATACATCAAATGGATATAAAAATAACATTCTCAAATAGTGATTCAAATGAAGAAGTTTATATAGAACAACTCAGGTTTGTGGTTCCTAAAAAAGTGAAGAAAATTATAAACTTGTAAAATCAACTTATGGATTAAAACTTGTAAAATGATAACATGTGTTTTATAAAATTGAAAGAGATAATCTTGAATATTTTTGGCATGATAATTGGCTCTTCTTGGCATTTTAAAAGATGTTTTTGGAGCTGCTTCAATTTAGAATCTGGGTCATGATCTCTCTACAAAAGTAGAAAACTTCATTGAAGATAATGAGTGGTGTTAGTCATCAAACCCAATCTTTGATGTTGTCAGTTTAATATTGTTAATGTTTATCTTAAGCCAGCTTCGTCTCATGATATTTTTTTGGCTTGGTGAGCCAGATGGCAAATTCTCAACAAGATCCGGATGTTGATTGGGGATAAAATGACTCAATTAGTTTGAAACGTTTGCTTGTTTTGACATTTTGGTCCTAAACGTTTCAAATCAAACACTTTAGTCTCAAACATTTTACATAAAGGACACCGTTAGTCCATTAGCTCATTTATGTTAAATCTGCTCCATTAAGGTCACGTGATTCGCGTGCATAAAAAAAATATACAAGGTTAAATTGATCATTTAGTTTACAACTCATTCTTATAAAACATCACCCGATCCCTAATCCTAAATGACCAATTTAAGCTTGTATTTTTTTTTTTACATGCGGCGCGCGAATCACGTGACGTTAACGGAGAAAATTTAATAGAAATGAGCTAATGGACTAATGGTGTCCTTTATGTAAAACGTTTGGGACTAAAGTGTCCAATTTGAAACGTTATGTCAAAATAAACATACGTTTGGGACTAACTGAGTCATTTTCTCTTGATTGGAAAGAGAATATCTAGTTCAAATACCACGTACCAAAACATGCCTATTACATGTGGTTAATGTGGAGCAATTGAAACCCCACAAGAGTTTTTCTTCTACCAAACAAGATAGTGGAAAGCCCAAAACATAGAATATAAAATCTTTGTTATTGGGTAGCAAACCTAAAGCCTACCTTTATTTATTTTGCACTATATTTGAAAACCTTCCTCATTCTCGGCATGTGTATCAATCAAAACAAAGTCACCTTGAAAGGAAAAATAGTAACGCAAGAAGGTCAGTGATTCAGATCGAAAGAGGAAAAAGGGAGCAGATCATATGCATTGTCTTAGGTGTGCCTTGGGTCAATCTCACCCAACATCACACCTTGGGACTGGGAATCTAACCCGCTGGAACTATTGCATAGGGGATTCAGGCTAAGCTTAATTGCATTACTACATATAAGGAATGGAAGATAGAACCATCTTTATTTTCAGTGCAGCTTTACTAAAAGACTCTAGAAGAAGGATATAAAAATGGAAAGAGGACCACATCAGACTTGCAGATGGGAACAAATAACGGGCTGGATTCAGGGGAATTATAATGGTTGCACCTTAAAATCTGCACTGATTAAGATTTTCTTCCAAGCTTTAGTTTACTATATTTGAAGGGAGAGAAAAAATAGACTCCATAACAACGAAGTACTCAATGCACAAAAAATGTACCTGGCTAGACAATTTAGAAATGGTGAGCTTAATTGAAGGTTATATAGAGCATGGGAAATAAATATTGCTATTCTTGGTTAGGCTTTGGGTCGTATAACCTTTCACTAGACGTTGCAAATATTTTTTGATGATTAAGACAAGAACTTGCTTATCTAGCAATAAAACAAAAAAGTTCAAAAATAATGACATGAGAAATTTGAGAAACAATGTTTTCAAATGAAGGATGACAATTGAGAAATCCAGGAGTAGTCTAGTGGTAGGCTACTCCCCTTGGTAGTTGGAAGACCAGGGTTCGAATCTCATGGAGGTGAAAAAAAATAGAGGTTGACAAATGTGTCTACTCCATAATATGTGATTGTTTGTTGTTGCTTCAATGGCAGACATGTTATTGGGAACAATAATGAAAACATTAATACTACAAAGGAAATGTTGACCAGTAAATTAGATTTAAGTAATTTAAGTGTGGCAAATGTTAGGTTGAATACATCTAACAGACTCTTCCTATGTCAATCTCGCTATTTTGAGAAAACACTTGACAAGTTCAATAAATCAATAATAATTATATGAAAACACCTATCCATATAAATTTATTGGTAAAAGAATATCTTAGTTGGAATATTCACTTACTATTGGAGTCTAATGTACATCATAAATTGCATGAGACTTGATATAGCTTTTACAACTAGCATATTGATTACATATATCAGTAATCTAAGATAAGACCATTGGATGGTTATTTAAGATATCTAAGGTATCTAAGATACATTTTGAAATATAGGTTGCATTGTATGAGATATCCTATTGTATTAGAGGGATATAAAGATGCTAATTTTATATTTGATACAAAAGACTCAAAATTCACAAGTGAATTTGTCTTTACCTTGGGAGGTGCATCTATCTCTTAGAATTTCTCTAAGCTTACATTCTTTATGGAATCCAATTTGATGATAGTTTAGTTTCATTAACAAAAGGTTTATTGAGAGAGAAAGTGTGCAAATCATCGAGGAAAATATGTCTTCAGTCTATGTCTAAAGAGTCGCTAAGGAAACCCTACTTAGTTTGTTAGAGATCCCAAGATCTAGGTTAAAAGGGAAAATCGAATTATGTGCCACTCATTAGAGCATTGTATGGGGTAAAACTCCTACCTATTCTTATGATAAGAAGACAATGCTACTTGTAAAACTTTAGAATAAGTTTAATTTTAATGATTCTTATATCTTGAAAAATTTGAGTAGGGTACTATATATAGGATACTTTTAATAAGAAATTACATGTGTATGTAGAGAGTGGGTTGCTCCTATGAGAATTTTGAAGGTTGAATTCTTTAGAGTACTTATAAAATCGGGAGTTGTTCAAGACCTAAACTAACACAACCTTGAAAACTTAAAAAGGTCTTGGTTACACAAAAGTGAAACAATTCAAGACATTATGTTTACCGGTTAGCAAATATATCTAATATCTCTCACTAGAGAGGAGAAATTGTGTATACATTTATTTATTGTTTGTAATGGGTTTATTGTATTTATTTATCATGTTCAACACGTTCCCTTACGTGTAGGCTGGATAGGTTTTTGATTGAGCTTTACACGTGAACATAATTTTACAAGTGGGTAGCGGTGAGTTTTGAACCTAAGACCTTTTATAATTAGTTTTTTATATACTATAAGAAGTGACCACCTCATTACAAAATTTAAACTCTCAGAGAGAGGTTCGTTGTACAAATTTAGGTGGCTGAGAAAAATATTTGTTGTGGTGAGCTGGGAAAAAATTAGGACGAGAAATCGTAATAATTCTTTGATACCATAAAAGTAGAGAAGGGAAATGTTGTTAAGAATCAGTGTATAATGACAAGCAAGGTTAAGAGCAAAATAATGAATTTAAAATTTAAATACAAGAAGACTCGATCACCCAGTATCAAAAACTGAATGAGAAAAAAATGATATATTAGACTATTTCCTAAAAAAGTTTCTCTAATAGGGCTTTACCAATTTTTCCAACCTCTCTTGTTCACTTTGCCACTTGAATGTATGTGAGTTAATTCTCCACGAAAGTATTATAACAACACTGAAGGGCGTTGGTGCCTCGGTGGATCCACATTAAGGCCGACGGGAGCAGTGCTCCTTTTTGCTAAATGGGGTGGTAGCTCTTACGTGTCCCATAATCTACTTTAAATTATATTTCATTCTTTTAGATAGTGATTGGTACATTAAAATTGATTTAGACATGCTTGATTTCAGGCCTATGTTTGGTAGTCATTATATAAGAGTAGTAATATGAATGACTTATATAATATGACAAAATTACCTTTTTATTATTATAATATTAAAAATAAGAATAAACATTAATATGACCGTAAATAATATAAACATAATAATAATAATAATAATAATAATAATAATAATAATAACAATAAAATTAGAAATAATGATAATAATAATAATAACAATATAATTGTAATAATTTTAATAATATAAAATTAGAAATTGTAATACCCCTATCAAGTGCGAATTAGGACAAATTAATAAATTGTTAAAAAATAATTGGTTATCTTTTTAACATATTTGAGTTAAATACGTGATCAAAATGTATCGAAAGTAATGTTGGGACATTTAAAATGGATATCGAGTTCAATTAAATAAGTTTTACTCGAAAGTTACGAATCAGTTTCGGGTCAACTTCCTAATAAAAACTGTATCTATTAGGAAATAGTTAGGTGGCAAATTATATATGGATGGAAAGCTCTACGAGTCTAGTTTCTAACGCTTCAAACGGTTCGTGAATTGGAGTTCTCTAGCATAAGTTATAATCGTTTTAGTAAAAGGTGTCAGAACTGTCAATGCGACGTGAAAAATGCAACTTTGACGTTATTTTGTTTCGATTATGATCTATTCAGCTCTGATTGGGTTTATGTGATCAATCTTAGTTGTAATTGTGCACGTGTTAGTAGTCCTTTAGAATTAAAGAGCATTTTAGTAGTTATTTTGAGAATATGAGATATTTTAATTGCAATAATTTCTAGAGCCTTCCATGTGCCTTGCATATGCCATTGTTAGAATACAAAATAAAAGAAAGGGAGAGAGAGAAGATGGTGGATATGCCATAGGGGAAAAAAAGGGAAAAATAGAAGAAAATTAAGGCAAGGGAAGGAATGGGGAAAAAGAGAAGAAAGAAGAAGAAAAAAGGAAGAAAGAAACCATTCTAGCTCCAAACCTTGCCCTATCTTGCATTCTCTACACATTTAAGGTGAGGGATCGTGTCAAGTGGTATCAGAGCTATATGTTGTGAACCCTTGGGATAGAGTTGGTTATAATATTATCGTATATATGGGCTTGAACTTGATTCCTTGGGCCAGAGTTATAGATTGTGATTCTTTGAGACCTTGTGAATGAAGGTTGAGCTAAAGGTTATGGCCCATTTGGTAGGAATCATGCTATAGTGTCATTATGTATATATGAGTCTGCCTTGGTTTTATGAATTAGAGTTATTGGATTATTCATCAGTGAGATTTTAGTATGGACAGACAGACTTCTAACTGATTGACTTTATATAAATAATTCTAATACTAGGCTACCAGTAAGATGATTCTGAAGTGGTAGTATGATTATTCCGATCTCTCAAGATCCCTAACGTATAAAGTTGAGGTTGCAGTATAAGGAATAGATTGTGGGAGTTGATTAGATGGCATATAAGTATGAAAATTGGACCTCCTTTTGTATATCGTTTCCTTTCTCTCTAATGATTCACTGTTGATGTATTTAGTATTTGTTTCTAGCCCTGTTACCTTTCTTGACACTCCTGGTTTCATCTATTTGGTTTCCTTATTCATTGTTAAAGAATTTCTTCTTTTCGAAATTGTCATCTCCTTTATTATTATCATTGGTTTCTTATGTCAATTGTTTAATGATTGCACTAGCTTCATTATTCTCTTCTATTCGATTATCGCCTAAATAAAAGTAAATGGGACATTCCTAGCACACCATTTTTCCTATTCTAATCTTATTGGCATCATTATCTTTCTTGATACTTGTACTGGTTTCCTTACTTATTGTTAAGGTATTTCTTCCTTCCAAAACTGTTGCTTCTCTTATTGATCCATGGAATCCTTAATTCATTGACCTCTTATGATAATTGTTTAATGATTCCATTGGCTTCACTATTTTCTTTCATTCTATTGTTGCTTGTTGCAGAGATTTTAATTTTCCTGGTATATCATTGTTCTCTTTCTAAAGTTCTGCTTATTGGATTAATGGATTCTATACTTATTGTCATTGTTTCCATCCTTTGATACTCGCTCTGGTTTCATATGTTTGGTTTCGTCCATTCATTGTTAAAGTATCCCTTCCTTCTGCAATTGTTGTTTCTTTTACTGACATTGATTCTTTATGGTAATTGTTAATAATTCTACTGACGTTATTATTCTTTTCTATATGATTGTCATCTATGTAAAGTGAATTGAACTTCCCTAGTATACCATTTTCCTATTCGGATTCTATTGATTCATAATACTCATTAATTGTTCTTCTCTGAAGTTCTGTTACTTGGGTTGGTGGACTTTACATTCATTGTTATTGTTTCTAGTCCTTGACGTTTGTACTTGTCTCTCCTCTCATTTATTTTGAGATCTTCCCATTTGTTCCACATCTCGAATTATTGATTCCTTATGTTGATTGTTGATACCTTCTTACCTAGCATATCATTTCTAGAATAATTGATTTCTTATTTCTTATTACTTCTTGTTATTGATCTCGACCATTGAGTATCACCTATTTGCTCATAATTATTCGCTCAAAATACTCAGTACTTTTGTTGTTACCATTTCTTATTCATCGAATTCGTTTCGTTGCTGGGTCTTGAGGTGTTTATTTCATTTGTACTCATGTTCTTCCTATTGAACTATTAGCTTATTGATTGCCCGAAATTCGTTTGGTTTCCTGAATAATTGATTGTTAGCCTTAGATGGTTCTCCTTATCCTTGTTCTTTGTTGTTAAAAGTTGTGCAGTATAAGTATGGATTAATTTCACAGCAAGATGACTAATATGCTTAATCAATAAAACTCTGTGATCAAGACTAAAAACATGATGCAATAACCTGGTGTAGAATGATTCTGTTACAACTTTATTACAGGTAATGTTGCAACATTAGCTGAAATATTTGTTCTATCACAAATCGTTAACAAACTGTTTATCTAGTTGCTTAGTTATTTTATTCCACTTAATGTTCCAACATGAGTAGTAACAGTAAACAGTAGCGGAAATAATAAAGCTATAATAGTAATAAAGAACATCAAGATTTAACGTGGTTCAACCGTGCGGTCTACGTCCACGGGACCTCCCCTGGTCCAACAAACCTGTTCATTAAGAAACAACAAGTTACAACATCAATGGACTTACACAAGTAAAGACTCTCTCTTGACCTTTGACGCCTAGATGAAGAACTCCTTAACGAACTTCGGTTTGGCGAGCTCCCCTCGACTTGCAACGTTCTCTCCCGAGAACTACACCTTCTTCTCCCGAAGAATGAATAAAAGAGACAGTAAACTAATCACTCAAAGACTCATACAAATCGCTCATGACATACTGTCAAAACAAACAAAGTTGCAACACTTAATACAATCAAAGACTAGAACACAGATCGTGTTGCAACATAACTTGGAACACTGGACATAAAACTCTCTTGTATTTTCTCTTGTTTCTCTCTGTTTCTGCCTACACTTTTCTGTCGTGATTGCTGCCATATAAATACAAGATTGCTGCTGCATATTGGCTTGGGCTGCATGAAAAGCCTTTACTCATAAAACACTATTCTTCTTTTCCTTGTGAATATGCAATAAATGTCATTCCTTAATTGGCACAAATCTTCTTCTCATATGGTAAGTTACCATAAGATTTTTTCTGCACAATATAAAAGGTTAAAGCACAAGTTATGGTAATATTATAAGTTTTGCAAAACATAGCCAATCAATAATGGCCTTAATAATCTCCAATCAATTAATCAATCGCCAATCAAGTTGATTGGCTCAACAATCTCCCCCTTTGGCTTTTTTTTGGCAAAACCCCGATATCATAATCAATGTAACCTCCTATTGCCCAAGTACAAAAAGACAGATGCAACAAATGAACATCCTTGGTGCAACATTTAGTAGAACAACAGTATTAAAGCAATGATCAGCCTGTTGCAATATGCAGTGGAACACAGATAGAAATGTTATCAAAGTAGAAAACATAGTGCTCCTGTAAAAGATAGCACTCTTGTTGCAACAGATACTAAATAACCATGTATTGAACTAGCAAACACACAAGAGCTAACCAATAGCAGCACGACAGCTAAGTAGTAGCAGTTAATAGCACAACATATTTATCTCCCCTTTTTTGCCAAACCAAAGGCAAAGAAGTAGAGTATCAGAACAATAAAGCTAGCAAAATAAATGATCAGCAACACAGATAAGGATGTACCAGAGTAAAGATGGTCCTGTTTCAACAGTCAGTTACAGTATAATGGAAACATAAATAAGAAAGTATCAAAGCAGCAAAGATAATGACCCTACAAAAGATAGTAATCCAAAGATGATAATCATGTTGCAACAATCAGTAAACCATCCCAACAAGTCATAGCAAAATCAATAGCATATTCTCCCCCTCGAACAACAATCAGCACGTAATAATAGCAATATCATGATCTCCCCCTTTGCCAAAAGACACCAAAGTAGACATGCAAAATACCATACCAAAGGACTTAGCAGAAATAAGCAAATACAAACATGGACCCATAGTATAGCAACATAATTTAAACTTAGTAAAGTACCAGAGCAGAACTAAAGTCAGTAAGGTATCAGAGTGCTAATCATTAAACAATCAACATTCAAGTAGTGTATTTGAAGACAAAATTGAGTAGGGTCTGTTGTTTGTGAATCAACGTCCCAAGATCAGCCATTATCTTCTCCTGATTGACTTTAACAGTGGCTTGATCGATGTATTGCTCATGGACTTCATTCTGAAGTTGTTGCACCTGTTGCAACAATGCAGCAACAATTGTTTCAGAAGCTGGTCCAACATTACCTTCAACTCGAGGCTCCCCCTGAATATCAACTTCCTGCAAAAACTTGTGAGAAAGATGAAATGGGGGAAACAACTTCACAAGGGATTCAACCCATTCGTGAACAGCATTTTGAGCAGTTAAGTAGCACAATTGTAGCAACTAAGCAACACAATAGTAGAATAAAACAATTAAGCATGTAAACTGTAAGTCTTATGAAGCAAAGACAAAGAGGCAAATTGTAAGCAAAATAGTAGAAATTGTAAAACAAATTGTTCAGCAATCTAAATAGAAAAAACATCATTGACATAAGCTGCATCAGATTATCCAAAAACAATTTAGAACTGATGTTACAACAATATTTTCTACAGTATCTCCAATTTGCTCAAAATCCCCTGATATTTCACCTTTTTTTTCTTTTTCTTTTTTGTTTTGTTTTTTGTTTCTCAAAAAATTAAAACAGAATTAAAATGCATGATATGTTTAGGAAGCATGGAGTCACTCAAGAAACTTTACTCATCAATACTCATTTCAGTCTAGGATTTAATTAATGAATCATATGTGTGTGTGAGGCTGAATTTTGAAACAGATAGCTTTCACCATCAAACCTGCAAGGTGTAGGAACTTTCCCAATCAGCTCAAATATACTTGATCGTCTATTTATCTTGCAGGAAAACATAATATTTTTCTTGTAGCAGCTCATGTTGTAACTGGTAGCTTGCACATTGTATTTCTTTTCACACGTATTATTTTACACTATTTCAGCTCATGTTGCAACTAGTAACTTTCACACTAATCTCTTTTATTTTGGATTAGGTAGCTCTTTCCAGTGCTTGATAACCACAATATTTCCTGCCCTTCTTTTCTTTTTGATCTCAAGGATGAATAGAATACATGAAGGGATTTAGAGAAAATTCTCTTTATCCCTAGTCATCAAAAAGTTCAAGTTCCTGCACTTGCAGACCATCAAGATAAGCTTTTTCAATCAGTATTCAGTGTGTACAAGGAAATATGGTTCACAAACTAAATCACAAGTTGAATTGATTATTAACCTTTCAGATTTCTCAAGCTTCTTTCAAACCCCTGTGGCAATCCATGATGCAACATTATAGACTACAAATCCCTAAAGTTTTTCTTAGGGTTTCAAATCTCAAAGGATCTAAAGCTTTAATGGAGATATCTGTCTGTTGATTTTCTGTTGCAAAATGGTCTAAAACAATGATTCCAATTTCCACAAGTTCACAGATAAACTGATTCAATTCCTTATGCGTGACATTTATCCAAAGTTCATCTTCTAAAGCACCTTTCATATTTTTGGGTTCTAAGAGAGAAATGTGGTACATATACCTTACCATGTCCCAATAGTTCTGCTTGGGTTTACCTCTAGTTTGGATTCCATCATGTATTGATCCAATCACATCCTCTGCAGCATGATTTTTGTAAACTTGAGGCATTTCAGCTTGAATTTCTTGAGTGCTAACTTCTGTTTTACACTGCTTGTTGTAATATCGCATGAACCAATGTCCTCCTGCTCAGTTTTTGTCTCTGGCTTTACAATAGTATCTGTCACAGCAGATTTCTTCGTATGTTCTTCCTTCGATGTTGCAACACCATCTGCAACATCATCATTCATCTTACTGGTGCTTCCTTCTTCTAGCGATTTTCCTGTCTGCTCGCTCCTTAGCTTTGGCATACCTAGTACTGCACAAGTATTATTGTAACACGACAATGATTGTTCATGAGATGGTGTAAGCATATAGCAGTTGTCAGATGACCTTTTCCCTATAAGCACACAATTATTAGATACATCTAATACATGGCAACCATCTTTAGTGAAATTCACAAACAAACCCTGATCACACAATTGACTGATACTAATAAGATTAGCCTTCAGCCCTTCAACATATTGTACTTTCTTGAGACTTGGAACCCTTTAATCTCAAGTGTTCATTTTCCTAGAATTTGTCCTTTAATACCATCTCCAAAAGTAACTTGGCCTTTTTCGGGCTCCTTGTAACTGCTCAATGCTTCATGCATACCTGTCATATGTTTAGAACACCTACTATCAAAATACCAAAAGTTAGCAGCACAGGCTTGTGTAGAAGTATAAGCAGCAAAACAAGTTAAATCAGATTTCTTCACCCATAATCATTTTTCCTTGTGTTGTGAAAACATATGTGAAGATCTCTTTTGCTGATTGAGAGACTTACCTTTTTCCTGCATTCTTTGGAGTCTAAAGCAGTGACGTTTGATGTGTCCAGGTACAAGGCAGTAATGGCAGATGAGAACAAACCTGTTCTTTTTCCTTTGTTTCTTTTGCGTTGTACAGTCCATGTTGTAACACTAGTAGCTGAAAGTTCTTCTTTGACCCTCTGTAAAGTCGCGACATCTTATTTCTGTACAAGATTTTCTGAGCTTTTGACAAAAGACAGTTTTTCCAAAAGATTCTTCTCCATAAAAACCAAGTCATGTATGGTCTTTGCTTGATTTTTGAATGGATAGCATATGATCAAGTTTTTCAGTACCGGAATTCAGCATCTTCATATTACGCTGCATCTATTTCAATTCATGTTGCAACACCTGAACTTCTTGCAGTCTTGCGACAGCCAATTTTTCCAGTTCTAATTTTTGTTTTTTCAAATCCAGAATCCTTAATTTCAATCCTTGGTTTTTCTTGCATATGATCACCCATTTTTCGTACATGTCTTTGTAAGTTTTCATGACTTCTTCATCATCCAAGTCACCATCACTTTCTGATTCAGCACAATCAATTTCACTCAATTCATTCTCTGTTTCACTCATTATTACAATACCTGTAGCATCTTCTTCTTCGTTCAGACTGGTTTCTCGCTGGACTGTTGCAACATTGAATGCAACAAAGTTACCGATGTGTTCTTTGTTACTTTCTGTGTATTCTTCCGACTCTTCATCACTTCAGGTAACATTCATTGCCCTTTTCTTTTTCTTCAAGGTGTTTGCACACTCAGATTGAATGTGACCAAAACCTCACATTCATGGCATTGAATTCTTTTACCTTTTTTTCTTTCACAAGTCAGTTTAAAGTTCTGTTTTTTAAATGTGTCAGGCAGTGTTGCAACTTAAGGCTTCTTTTCAAAGTTTGACTGTCTAAAGCCACTTCTCCGTTTGTCCCACTTCTTTAAAACTTTGTTGAAATTTTTGGTAAGCACAGCTAAGGATTCAGAGATTTCAGAGTCCTTATCATCCGAAGAGCTTATTGTTTCTTACCTTTCCACATCGGTCTCCAAAGCAATGCCTTTTTCTTTCCTTTTCTGATTAAACTCCATCTCAAAAATTTGAAGTGACCCCATCAATTCATCAATTTTGAGTTCATCAACATTCTTGGATTCTTCTATGGCAGCAACTTTGATTCCAAATCTGTCTAGAAGAGAGTGCAAGGTTTTTCTCACAAGCTTTGAATCTGAATACTTTTCTCCTAAAGAAAAAGATTCATTAGCAATGTCGCACAAATTGGCATTGAAATCGACAATAGTTTTATCCTCCTGTATTCTCAGTTCTTCGAATCTGGTGGCAAGCATCTGCAATTTTGATCTTCTAACTGATGTTGTACCCTCATATGCTGTTTGCAATATCTCCCAAGCTTGCTTAGCAGATTCACACGTTGAAATTAACTTGAATTGATTCAAGTCAACAGCATTGAAAATTGTATTCAGTGCCCTAGAGTTCCAGCTTGTCAAAAGATCTTCATCCTTGGTCCATTCTATTTCAGGTTTGGTTGCAACATTGTCCTGAGTATTTGTTTTGGTAGGAGATGTCCAGCTAGTCAAGATAATTTTCCAAGCCTTCTCATCAATCGACTTGATGAATACCTTTATCCGAGCCTTCCAATAAGAGTAATTTGTACCATCCAACAGTAGTGGTTTAGTGATTGAGCCTCCCTCACGCAAGGTGTCCATACCTATTCCTACAAGACAACAACTTAAAACTCGCAAGAATCTAATTAAATTAATTCGTAACCTGCTCTAATACCACTTGTTAAAATTTGTGCAGTATAAGTATGGATTAATTTCATAGCAATATGACTAATATGCTTAATCAATAAAACTATGTGATCAAGACTAAAAACAGGATGTAATAACCTGGTGTAGAGTGATTCTGTTACAACTTTGTTACATGTGATGTTACAACATTAGCTGGAATATTTATTCTATCACAGACCGTTAACAAACTATTTCTCTAGTTGCTTAGTTAGTTTATTCCACTTAATGTTCTAACATGAGTAGTAACAGTAAACAACAGCGAAAATAATAAAACTATAACAGAAATAAAGAACACCAAGATTTAACGTGGTTCAACCGTGTGGTCTACGTCCACGGGACCTCCCCTGGTCCAACAAACCTGTTCATTAAGAAACAATAAGTTACAACATCAATGAACTTACACAAGTAAAGACTCCCTCTTGACCTTTGACGCCTAGATGAATAACGCCTTAACGAACTTCGGTTTGGCGAGCTCCTCTCAACTTGCAATGTTCTCTCCTGAGAACTACACCTTCTTCTCCCGAAGAATGAATAAAAGAGACAGTAAACTAATCACTCAAAGACTCATACAAATTCGTTCATGACTCACTGTCAAAACAAACAAAGTTGCAACACTTAATACAATCAAAGACTAGAACACAGATCGTGTTACAGCATAACTTGAAACACTGGACATAAAACTCTCTTGTATTTTCTCTTGTTTCTCTCTATTTCTGCCTCTACTTTTATGCCATGATTGCTGCTATATAAATACAAGATTGCTGCTGCATATTGTCTTGGGCTACAAGAAAAGCCTTTACTCATAAAACCCTATTCTTATTTTCCTTGTAAATATGCAATAAATGTCATTTCTTAATTAGCACAAATCTTCTTCTCATATGGTAAGTTACCATAAGATTTTTCCTGCACAATATAAAAGGTAAAAGTACAAGTTATGGTAATATCATAAGTTTTATAAAATATAACCAATCAATAATAGCCTTAATAATCTCCAATCAATTAATCAATCGCCAATCAAGCTAATTGGCTCAACATTTGTAATTCAACATAAGCCACATTTTGATTTATATTGTTTCTGAGTTATCACTCCAAAAATTAATTATTCATGTTATTGTAACCGAGCATTGGAGTTCTCGAGGTGTTCATAGGGTTCTCTCGTGTATAGTGGATTGACATGAATTTGTATTGTGTTATTAGATTTTGGAGTCTTCATTAATGGATCTTGTTTGGTAATCAATAATTTATCTTGTTTAGTGATTGGTTTCATGAGGTATATAAATGTTGGAGGAGTTGGGTAATCTATTTTGGAGATATTAATGTCATATGCTTCATTTAAAACTGAATATATCAGGATATGAGGTTGATGCAAGAGTTGATCTTTTGATGGTAAGAAGTGTGTAAGTGAAATAGTATTATAGGGGCTCTCTCTCTTGAAGTAATGAAGTATAGATGTTTGATCAAATGAAGTTCTAATCGCCTTAGAATAAGTGAATTTCGAGGATGAAATTCTTATAAGGAGGGGAGGATGTAATACCCCAATCAGGTACGAATCAGGACAAATTAATAAATTGTTAAGAAATAATCGGTTATCATTTTAACATATTTGAGTTAAATACGTGATCAAAATGTATTGAAAGTAATGACGGGACATTTAAAATAGATATCGAGTTCAATTAAATAAGTTTTACTCAAAAGTTACGAATCAGTTTTAGGCCAACTTCGGAATAAAAATGTATCAATTGGGAAAGATTTAGGTGACAAATTATATATGAATGAAAAGCTCTATGAGTCTAGTTTCTAACGCTTCAAACTATTCGCAAATTCGAGTCATATAGCATAAATTATGATCATTTTTGTAAAAGGTGTCAGAACTGCCACTACGACGCGAAAAATGCAACTTTGATGTTATTTTGTTTCGATTATGATCTATTCAGCTCTGATTGAGTTTATTTGATCAAGCTTGGTTGTAATTGTGCACATGTTAGTAGTCCTTTAGCATTAGCAAGCATTTTAGTAGTTATTTTGAGCATAGGAGATATTTTAATTGCAAGAATTTCTAGAGCCTTGCATGTGCCTTCCACACTCGTTCGGTGCAACTAAGAATAGTGGGGCGCCTATACCAACTTCGCCTATGCATCACTGGCAGCCTCCCCCTCATACTGTTCTGAAATTTAACTGTGATGCATCATTTATTACTGCTACTCAATCGTCAGATATTGCAGTCATTTGTAGGGATCACGAAGGCCAACTAATAGGAGGACGCGCCCAACGAGTATTTTGTAATTCTAGTGACGAAGCAGAAGCTTTGGCATCCATTTTATTAAATCAGACTCGGTCAATGTAGTTCACGCTCTTAATGATGACTCTCATTCTGATTGGCGCATCAGGCCAGTAGCTCAGAATTCACTGTCTCTTCTATCCGCCAATGTTGGCTACACATTTTGGCGCGTTGCTAAACAAGCCAACTGTGTTGCAGATTGGGCTGCTAGAGCAGTTAGGATAGGTTTGTTACCTTTTAACTGGATGTACAATTTTCCTTAAGCTTTATTAGCTTTTCTGTCTAGTGATGTTGATTCCGCTAGCATTGGCTAAACTCATGTAAATGTTTTTGGTTTTTATGCTCAATGACAAAAAAAAAAAAAAAAGGTGAGGGATCGTGTCAAAAATAATGATAACAACAATAACAATATAATTGCAATAATTTTAATAATAATAATAATGGTTATTTATTTTTATTTTTATTTTTTCTTCTATTATTATTATTGTTGTTGTTGTTGTTGTTGTTGTTGTTGTTGTTGTTGTTTTTGTTGTTGTTGTTGTTTTGGTTGGTGTTGTTGTTGGTTTTATATTTACTATTGTTATTTTAATTTGTTTATAATTATTATTTTTTTATTTTAGTATTATTATTGTTATTGTTGTTATTATTATTATTATTATTGTTATTATTTTTATTTTTACTATTTTTTTAGTATTATAATTATTATTATTGTTGTTGTTGTTATTTTTTTTTTTATTATTTTTGTTGTTATTGTCATTTTTATTTTTATTTTATTATAATTATTTTTGTTTTTATTATTATTACTATTTTTATAATAATTATTTTAATTTTACTATTTTTATAATAATTATTTTAATTTTACTATTATTATTATTATTACTATTATTATTATTATTATTATTATTATTATTATTATTATTATTATTATTATTATTATTATTATTGCAAAAGTGATTTGTGAAATAAGTCTATTCCCAAGCACATTGGACCATGTTAATCCCATGTATTTGCTCTAGAACGGCTAATCCATGTGTGGGAGAACAGGATTCCCAAGTTTATTATTTTATACTAAGAATGAGAATCATAATAGAGTTGGTAATGTCATTGTATTCCCAACTCCATTCCAATATACCAATCGTTACCTTATTTTATAATTTTAAGTAAGGTGTAAGTCATTTTACATATTACATTACAAAATTGTTACATCTTTCGAGAATTGATTTAAAAAACTCTCGTATTTAAAACGAGAATCATATCACTAGACCAAATGACCAATGGTTTAGAAATACACCATTCTAAAAAGCTAACTAATAGCCACTAGGGCTTTGGTCCAGTGGTAATGTTACTCATTGTGTATGTGAGAGGTTGCGATTGTAAAACCATACATACTAACAAGGAAGCTCTAACTCACATGCTACAATCCCAACACTCTCACTAGAGAATTCAACCTTCAAAATTTGCATTGGAGCAGCCCACTATCTACATACACAGGTGATTTCTTATTAAAAGTATCATGTAGTACCCTACTTTGGTGCACTTTAGTACAGTTTTGTACACCAAAGACTGGAGTAGGATACCATGAGATAAAAGATATTCTTTCTAAACATATTCGATTCAGAACTCTTATATGTCCGAGTTTCAATATTGAAATAATTTCAGAGGTTTTCACTGACTTTGTCCATGTCAACAAACAATTCGAAATACCTCAACTTTTTTAGAACAGGTCCGAGTCAAATAGCAATGATTCGAAGCACTTTTTTTTTACATTAATTCAGAAATCCAAGGACTCAATCATAAGGATATGTAAAATACAGGATTTTCAATCCTAGCAGGAAAGGGAAGGAAACAGATACTCAATTTAAAGTGAGTAAACAAAATTTCATACTCTATCTCATAGATGCATATAGAATTATGCAGAAAGTTGTATTCAATGAAAGTCAAATTCACGGCTTGGAGGGAGATCTTTCATATCATTAGAGATCCACCCAACAATATGGGGTAAAAAAGCCAAAATAACTTATTTTAGTCCTTAACAAAAGAAAACTGATTCTTGAACCACTTTCATGCTCATGTCACGTCGAGGTATTGCAAAAAAAAAAGCAAAATCTGATCCAATTTATCGTAATCGATTAGTTAACATGTTGGTTAACCGTATTATGAAACACATAAAAAAAAAACCATTGGCTTATCAAATTATCTATCGAGTTAGGAAAAAAAACTTAACAAAAGACAAACAAATCCACTATCTATTTTACGTCAAGCAATACGTGGAGTAACTTCAGATATAATAGTAAAAGCAAGACGTGTAGATAAATCAACTCATCAAGTTCCCATTGAAATAGGATCCACCTAAGAAAAAGCACTTACCATTCATTGGTTATTAGTGGCATTCTGAAAAAGTCCGGGGTAAAATATGGCTTTCAAATTAAGTTCCAAATTAGTGGAAGCTGCCAAAGGAGAATAACGATGCCATACGTAAAAAAGAAGAGACTCATAGAATGACAGAGGTAAATAGAGCTTTTGCACATTTTTGTTGATCCGTGAATAGTTGGAAAGGAATCAAGAGAAAAAGAAAGAATCAAAATTGATCGATAGATTTCTCGAAACAAAAGATGAAATATAATCATGGATCAACTAAGCTGTCTTAGGGACTTTATTGAAGAGGAACCTCATGCAAATACCACATAAAAAGGTTTGATCCTATTTATGGGAATTCCGTAAATATTCCATTCCAAAAATGGAATGTTTGACACAATTGGAATTATTATTATTTTTTGGAAATTAGATGTAGTTACTAATTCATGATTTGACATGTACAGAATGAAAACTTCATTTTCGATTCTATGAGAATTTTTATGAAAGTTTTCTATTTGCTTCTCTTCAATGGAAGTTTGATTTTCCCAGAATGTATCCTAATTTTTAGTTTAATTCTTCTTCTAATAATCAATTCAACCTCTAATAAAAAAAATATACCTTGATTATATTTAATCTCTTTAACAAGATTAGTAATAAGCATAACAACTCTATTGTTCCGACGGAGAGAAGAATCTATGATTGACTTTTCAAAAAATTTCCAAACAAACAATTTCAACAAAATCTTTCAATTTCTTATTTTACTAGGTTCAACTCTATGTATTCTTCTATCTCTAGAGTACATTGAATGTACAAAAATGGCATTAACTGAGTTTTTTTTTTATTCGTATTAACAACTACTCTAGGAGGAATATTTTTATGCAATGCTAATCTATTTAATAACTATCTTTGTAGCCCCATAATATTTTAATTTTACAAGTAGCATTGTATACTCATCAAAGGAATAGGCAGGAGTCATAACCCCCCACAATGCTCTAATGAGTAGCACATAATTCAATTTTTCCTTGAACTTTGATATTGGAATTTCCAATCAACTAGGTAGGGTTTCTATTAGCGACTCTTTAGATATAGACTTAAGACCCATTTCCCTCGCTGATTTGTACACTTTCTGATCTCTTGATAAACCTTTTGTTAAAGAAACTAAATCTATCGTCAAATTAAATTCCATAAAGAATTTAAGATTAGAGAATTTCCAAGAGATAGATGCACCCCCAAGATAAAGACAACAGATTTTGAGTCTTTTGTATCAAATATAGGGAGAATAGCATGAATAGTCCCCATTGTTATCAAAAAATTCAGTTTAGTCCCTATTGTTTTAAAATGTTCAAAAAGGTCCTCAATATTTTTCAAAATGTTTAAAATGGTCCCCAATATTTTTTAAAAGGTTCAAAAAGGTCCCCAATGTTTTCTAAAAAATTCGAGTAGTCCCCATTATTTCAAAAAGTTTAAAAAGGTCCCCAATGCTTTCTAAAAGACTCAAAATGGTCCTTACCGTCAAAACAACCGTTAACTTTGACAGACACTCTTTCATAATACAGTCTGACATGTGACAAAATTTAATTGGTTCGCTACTAATATGCAAAACAACGTTGTATGGGTCATCTTCTTCCTTATGTCTTGCGAAAAAAAATTATAGATTATACGTAATCTTTAAAAAATCATAACTCCTTCAATTTTTGTCCAAAATTCATAAAATTTGGTCTGTTAGAATGAAAATTTCAAGGAGAATTCATAATTTGTAATAGTCACGTGATTCAAACTACAAAAAAAATTATTTCTTTTACCTAAGTTGCTCTTCAAAGACTGGTCACGTGACACGGACGTGGCTACTATTTTGTCAAAATTAATTATTGTTTTGACGGTGAGAACCAGTTTGAGTCTTTTGAAAAATATTAGGGACTTTTTTGAACCTTTTGAGAAATATTGGAGACTAAATTGAATCTTTTAAAAAATATTAAGGACCTTTTTGAATCTTTTGAAATAATAGGGTTTAAACTGACTCTTTTAAAAAATATTGGGGATTTTTTTAAATATTTTGAAATAATGTGAAATAAACTAAATCTTTTGAAAAACATTAAGAATCTTTTTAAACTTTTTAAAACAATAGAGACTAAACTGATTTTTTTAAAAACAATAGGTACTATTCATGCTATTCTCCCTCAAATATACCATTAGCATCTTTACATCCCTCTAATACAATAGGAGTGAATCTGTCTTTATACACGAGATATCCTATTGGCCGACAACTGCACACGTGGAGCAATAGAAGTTCATGTAAGTGTTGATTGGCCGAAATAATTAAAGCAGCATAGCATAAGTCAAATAAGGAGTCCTGCGTGGGCAATTGAATTTCAAATTTGGCTTGCTGTTGCCATTTTCGATTTTTTAGATTAAAGTGGAAGTCAGTGGTCTCATTCACTTTCGCATCTCTAAAAATTCAAGTATTTGATATTTTTTTATTCTTTTTTATCATGTGGGACATGTGAATTCAACACATATTCTTTCTATTATATTTTCAATATTGCAGAAATAATATACAAGAAGTAATTACTGGGAAGCTACATCCCACAAGAATTTAAAAATTAAAAAGGTCTTGGGATCATTTGCTATTTAAACTCAAAACGCAGATTGAGATTGTAATTAAAACCATACATACTAACAGGGAAGCTCCAACCCACAAGCAACAATCCCAACGCTCCCACTAGTATTTTGGTTTTCAGTTTTTAGTTTTACATCAAACAATACATGGAGTAACTTCAAATATAACAGTAAAAGCAAGACGTGTAGGTGAATCGACTCATCAAGTACCTATTAAAATAGGATCCACACAAGGAAAGGCACTTACCGTTCGTTAGTTATTAGCGGTATCTTGAAAACATCCGGGGTGAAATATGACTTTCAAATTAAGTTCTGAATTAATGGATGTTCCCAAGGGGAGTGGCGATGCCATACGTAAACAAGAAGAGACTCATAGAATGGCAAAGGCAAATAGAACTTTTGCACATTTTCGTTCATCCAGGAATAGGATCTATACATCTCAATTGGAAAAGAATCAAGAGAAAAAGGAAGAATATGAATTGACCGATAGACTTCTCGAAACAAACGAAAAGAAAATGAAAAATGAAATATAATTATGGATAAACTAACTTGTCTCGGGGACTTTCTTAAAGAGGAACCTCATATAAATACCATAGAAAAAGGTTTGATCCTACTCATAGAGATTCCATAAATATTCCATTCAAACAATAGAAAGTTCGATACAATTGGAATTTATTTTGGAAATTAGATGCAGTTACTAATTCGTCATTTGGTATGTACAGAATGAAAACTTCATTCTTACATAGTGTTTAGAAAAAAATTCATGTATGGAATTCATTTTATTTATAAATGAATTTTTCATGGAATTCATTCCTTATTTGGAAATATAAAATAATATTAAATTAATTCTGTTATTTGTAAATTCAAATTGTGTTTGGAACACATGTGAAATTGGAATTAACTATTATATTTTACTTAAATACCCTTCTTTTATTTAATTGAAATTAGGCAATCATATCAATTAAATACCCTTATTTTATAATAGTGCCTTATTTACTTAAATGGTGTCTATGTATGTGACGATTCTAAACATGATATCAACTAATCCAACATTGATTAATAAACAATTAAATAAAACAATTGGCATCAGAGCCTTTAATACCAGTAATAGAATCTATGTAAAGGAGTTTTTCTCTTATGGGTAATTAACTGTCTTTATATTTAATTAACCCTGCTATGAAAGTTCATATAATTCTCTGTATTATGTATGTGGTGATTGATGAGTTGCGTTATTGAGAATAAACTACAACGCTGCATGACTAAAGTTTGTGTGATGCCATTGCGCTTCACGTTGATGCTTGCATGATTAAAGTGTATTTAGTTATCATTAAACATGTAATTGCTTGTGAGCTTTGTTGTTGCAGTTACAGTAGCTTATATGCAATTAAGTCTATGCAACACAACATCAATAAAACAATTAATTATTAAGATCCAGAAACACAAAAAGGATAGCCCATGTAAGACTATGGTAGATGGCCTTACGAAGCACAGTTGCTACACATATACAGTTCTCTGCATATTGTCTTCTACGATGGTTTCGGCTCAGATACCCAACAATAATTATGTATATGAAGTCAAGTCAATCGTGAATAAATTTACAAGAAAAATCAAAGGAATACCTGAAACAGGAGTAAATAGAAAATGTTGGTTTTCTTCTTTTTTTCACCGTTAAAGAAAGAAAAGTGGGGAGGGGAAGACGTTTGAGTTTTTGACTATTCCTAGCAAAGTCAATCACTTAAACCTGAAGGTAATTTTGTCCTCAAAAGATTAGTAGCGGAATTAGAAAACGTAGATTTGCAAATTCCACCTCTTGGGCTCGGATTTGAGCAAGGCATGTGGAATTCCAAGAATTGTAAATCTTGGATTTGTAATTTTTTAAAAAGGTGCAACCAAACAAAAAAAAAAAATAGATTTGTAAATGAATTCCACAAAATTTTGTAGAATTCATTTGTTCCAAATAGTCTGTTAATTCTAGGAGAATTTTTATGAAAACTTTTTATTTGCTTCTATTCGATGAAAGTTTGATTTTCCCAGAATGTATCCTAATTTTTAGCTTAATTCTTCTTCTGATAATCAATTTAACCTCTGATAAAAAAGATATACCTTAATTATATTTCGTCTCTTTAACAAGTTTAGTAATAAGAATAACAGCTCTATTGTTTCGATCGAGAGAAGAACCTATGATTAACTTTTCAAAAAAATTTCAAACGAACAATTTCAACGAAATCTTTCAATTTTTTATTTTACTAAGTTCAACTCTATGTATTCTTCTATCCGTAGAGTACATTGAATGTACAAAAAAACGGTGTCAATTCCTTAAGCTCCTATTGGAGAGAGATGCTAACAGTAAATTGGATCCATTATATGTGGAAGCTAGTATGGATCTTCCTCTCAAAAACTAACTTTTTAAAGTTTAAATGATGAATTTTTAAAAGGAAGATTATAATTGGTGGTCTATAGGCAAGTACAAAGACTAGACTTATAATTAAAAGTTATAAGCAAATTCTTGATTACTTGGACATGTGTACACAAGTTACGAGAATAACATCAATCTAGATGTTGATAGCTATTGTAGCTATAAACAATTCTGAGATACATCAATTGGATATAAAAATAACATTCTTAAATACCGATTCAAATGAAGAAGTTTATATAGAACAATTGGAGGGTTTGTGAGAAAATTGTAAACTTGTAAAATCAACTTATCAATTAAAACACGTTTAAAAAAAATGATAACATGTGTTTTATAAAATTGGAAGAGATAATCTTGCATCTTTTTGGCTTGATAATTGGCTCTTCTTGGAGTTTTAAAAGATGTTTTTGAAGCTGCTTCAATTTAGAATTTGGGTCATTATCTCTCTGCATAAGTAGAAAACTTCATTGAAGATAACGAGTGGAGTTGGCCATCAAACCCAATCTTTGATGTTGTGAACTCAATATTGTTAATGTTTATCCTATTCCAGCTTCGTCTCATGGTATTATTTGGCTTGGTGAGCCAAATGGAAAATTCTCAACAAGATCCGCATGTTGATTGGGAAGAGAATATCTAGTTCAAATACCACGTACCAAAACATACGTATTGTACGTGGTTAACGTGGAGCGATAGAAACCCCACAAGTATTTTTCTTTTACCAAACGAGATAATGGGAAGCCCCGAAATGTAGAATATAAAATCTTTGTTGTTGGGTAGCAAACATAAAGCCTGCCTTCATTTATTTTGCTCCATATTTGAATTAAAACCTTCCTCATTCTCGGCATGTCAAATTAAATAGATATTGCTATTCTTGGTTAGGCTTTGGGTCGTATAACCTTTCACTAGATGTTGTAAATATTTTTTTATAATTAAGACAAGAACTTGCTTATCTAGCAAAAAAACAAAAAAAGTTCAAAAACAATGACATGAGAAATTTGATAAACAATGTTTTCAAATAAAGGATGACAATTGAGAAATTCAGGAGTTGTCTAGTAGTGTTCTACTCCCCTTTGGCAATTGGAAGACTAGGATTCGAATCTCATGGGGGTAAAAGTGGAAAAAAAATAGAGGTTGACAAATGTGTCTACTCCATAATATGTGATTGTTTGTTGTTACTTCAATGACATGCATGTTATTGGGAGCAATAATGAAAATGTTAATAGTACAAAGGAAATGTTGACCAGTAGATTTGATATAAACAATTTATGTGACACTTTGACCCAAGCATATAGTATATTTATTTAATTGTATATGTTTAAGTGTTTATTTTAAGTGTTTGCAAAAATCATATGCTTACTTTCATTAATTGCATTTAATTGTTAACATTAATTTTCATACTTCTTAAAAACGTGCAATTTGTATTTAATTAACTTATATAAAATAATTATCTTACTATTTTATTATTTACATTATTTACAATTACTTTCTTGCATTTAATTGCTTATTTTCCAACCATTTGAATTTGAACTCCGAGCCCGGAGTGAATTTTTAACTATTTTATTTTTTTAATTTTATATTTTTTCCACATTACTTGAAATATTTTAAGTATTCGTGCATTGAAATTACGTGCATAGCATATTGGGAATGAGAGATATAAAAAGATTAGTCAACCGTATGAATAGTAGAACTTGTACGAATTATTTTGGACCAAATGAAGTTAGCATTGTTTGGGCTTCTTGTAGCACCTAAACTAATCTAATTAAGCCTAGCCAAAGCCCAAGCCTAACCATTAAACCATTTAACCTTATACTAGACGAAAATAGCCAAAAATAGAAAAAACAAAAAAGGGAAGAAGAATCGACTAAGGGAAAAGAAGAAAAGGGAAAAAAATCTTTTAGGGTTTTGCCATCTTGAGCTTGATTGGAGCAATTCTAAAGCCATCCATAACTTCTACCTTGCTTGTCCTACCTTGTTTTGGTGAGGGATGCATCTTTTTTCATTTTTAGCTTGTATCTTGAATATGTAAAATATTGTGATTTGAATATGGTTAATGTTTTGAGCTTCTAGTGCATGCTATGGAAGTTATGGAACTTGTAGAGTAAGCTTTTAGTGTATTAGTACTTGTATAATTAGAGCTTGTGTGTGTTGACTGTTGGAGAAGATGATGAATAGTATTTTGTTATAAAGTTCAATGGTTGAAGGCCATATGCTTGATTAAATGCTTGAATAAGGTGCCATAAGTGTTCACATGATTAGTTTAATGCCTAAACTAACTAGAGTGTGATTAGAACCTTGTGTGAATTGTGTGTGTATGTGTGTGTGTGTGTGTGTGTGTGGCAACCGTGCATGTGTGTGATAAATGCTACTTATATGTGACTAATCGGAGGAGTAGAAATGATTGAAATTCATGAGTACATAGGTAGTTGAGTGTTATGTTTAATTGTATGCCAAGTGTGTTCTATTAAGTGTTAAGTGTTTGGCTTGAGTTCTTTGACTGTAATTGATGTCTAAAGTGTATTTAATGTGTTATTTAAGTAGTTTGAGTGGAAATTGGATTGAATAAATGCTAAGGGAGTTTAACTAAAGTAGCTAAGAATAGTTATATTACTTGAATATTGGAGCTATGTGTTGAATTAGTAAATGCTAAGTAAAGTGCTAACTTGAAAGAATATGAATAGTTTAAGTGCAATTGTATGAGAATGTGTTAAATGCCTAATGATTGCTTATTAATTGCTATTGTTATGTACGAGGAAAACTTCTGTTGTTGTTCCTCATTGTGTGCTTATCGGATTGTGTGTTAATGCTATTGAATTGAGTGTTAAGTGTTTTATCGTGTTAAGTGTTGTTTATATTTAATTATTCATATGTGCGAGAACTAAGTGCTATACCAAGAAGTGGTGGGAGCTACCTCTAGATTCTCGTACATATCTTGCTATCTCATTTTCATGTCTATCATTATCATTATCGTGGTTGCGCAACTATTTCGGGACTTGGGCGTCCCTGGGCGGCATCGGGCTTGCCAGTGGATGCTCGACCTCCGTACCCTATTCCATCTCTCGCTAGGGATACTGCCTTGGGAGAGTTGGGTCGTAGGATAACGGGATATTACATCTAAAGTACCCCCATTGGTGTAAAAGGATGCCAACTATGTTATCGTTATCGTATCGTGATCTAGTTCGTGCTCGTGATTTGTGGCTCATGATCGTGATTGTATCGTATCATTTTTCTATATTTATGGTTACCTACTCTCACTTGGGCCCTTGTTCCTTGGAGAGGTAGGTCATATTGTTAATTAATGTTTTGATGCTTGAAAGTGTTCTTATCCTTTTAATGTGCTTTATAGTTTATTGACTTGATTGACTATCTTATATTGTTATTGATCTTATAACTTGTTTATGTACATTGCACGAAAACGTTTTCTAAACCTCCTCGGCTTTATCCTCCCTCACTGAGCATAGTGTTTTGCTCACCCTTTCCATCTACCATGTTTCAGGTTGTAGAGAAAGAAGAAGTTGAGGCCTTTTCTTGATTACTCGAGATTGGATACTTGTGTTATGTGATTGGAAATGTTGTAAAGTAAAGTGTAATCCTATTTCATTTTATGATCCTGTATTTATTTTGAAACCTAGTTAGCCTTATATGTCGTTCATATTTGTAAAGGCTTGAAATTAAAGTTGGATAACCAAAAAGTAGCCTGTAATAAGTTTATTTATTTGCTTTAGTTAGTAGATGTTAGTTTAGAATGCTTGAGTATCATTTGTCTTGGCATGAAGTTAGAACTATTTTATGAACTTGAATTGGAACCTATTTGAGGTCTTGGGATATTGTATGTTGTTGTTGTTGTGAAAATCTTCTACTTGCAAGTTTTGGTTTGGCCTGGGTACAAGGAAAACGCCGTCCGTTTTTTCTTATTTTTCGTGCCTTGGGATTGGGATGGGTTTCTTTAATTTGGTCCTATTTCTATGAGGAAATGGGGCATTACAGGTGGTATTAGAGCTTAGATAGCTTTTAGCCGGGATAGGGTCCTCGGTCTGTTGGGTAGCAACCCTCGAGTGCGTGCATGTGAAATATGTCTTGAATAGGTGTGTGTACTTGTATGTGAGATTTGTGTGTCTTTGACTGAATGTGTGCACTTATATGCCAAACTTGTGTAAAATATGAAAGCAATATGTACAATTATGTGGTCATGTGTGCACCTAATTGATTCTGTTAGTAATTGATTGCCTTAGTTATTAGTAATAATGTGTATATATACTTTAGTATAGCCAATAGTTGTGTGATAGCTTTAAGTGTTAATTGTGCATGTTTGTTAGTTGCATAATATGTGAAATTTGTGTCAAACATGTTATGTGTGTGTTAAGAGAAGTATATCCTGTGTGGTTACAACTGCATACATGCATTAACCGTTGCAATGCTAAGTAAACTCTTCCCCTAAAGAGAGATGGTCAGTGGTAGACCTTCCAAGTTGTGGACCAACAGAAAAAAGGGAACAGTTGATCAGATGCCTATTAGGGTTCATGATTGGTATTCTTCTTGTGATCATATTCGGCATTTGGAACTTGGCCATCGGGAATCTTATTATAACTCCTTATTTGTCACTTATATTTGGTATAGTTATTGGATATTCACTTTTGGGATTCTTGTTTGGTGCTATCTTTGGTATTTTCACTTGGAATTCTTGAGTGGGCTTCTTATTCCGTAAATATATTGGGAATTCTTATATGGTACTCGTATTTGAAAGGATTCTTATTCAGACTTCTGAATTGATATTCTTACTCGGAATATCTCATGTGGTATTTTCTTTGATACTCTTCTTTGAGATTTCTACTTGGAAGTTCTTATTGGATGCATTCCTTCAGTATTCTTCCCTGGCATTTATACGTGGTATTCGTATTTAAGACTCTTATCTAGGGTTATTCAGAATGTTTATGTGGGAGTTCTTAATCGTATTCATGTATGGTATCTCTTACTCGGTAATTAGCAAGGGATAATCAGAGTTCGTGGTTGGTGTTCATTTCATACATCAAGGCTAGAGTTGTTGCAATTCGATGTGGAGCTCTTTTATGAAGAAGAATTGCACGGACGCAATTGTTGTAAGGGGGGAGAGTGTGACACCCTGACCCAAGAAAATAGTATATTTATTTAATTGTATATGTTTAAGTGTTTTCAAAAATCATATGTTTACTTTCATTAATTGCATTTAATTGTTAACATTAATTTTCATATTTCTTGAAAACGTGCAATTTGTATTTAATTAACTTATATAAAATAATTATCTTACTATTTTATTATTTGCATTATTTGAAATTATTTTCTTGTATTTAATTGCTTATTTTCCAACTATTTGAATTTGAGCTTTGAGCCCGGAGTGAATTTTCAACTATTTTGTTTTTCTAATTTTATATTTTTCCCACATTACTTGAAATATTTTAAGTATTTGTTTATTGAAATTACGTGCATAGCATATCGGGAACGAGGAGATATAAAAATATTAGTCAATCACATGAATAGTAGAGCTTGTTGGAATTATTTTGGGCCAAATAAAGTTAGCATTGTTTGGGCCTTCTTCTAGCACCTAAACTAATCTAATTAAGCCCAAATTAACCCCAAGCCCAACCATTAAACCATTTAACCTTATATTAGACAACAATAGCCAAAAATAGAAAAAAAAAAAAGCGGAACAAGAATCGGCCAAGGGAAAAGAAGAAAAGGGAAGAAATTTTTTTAGGGTTTTTCCATCTTGAGCTTGATTGGAGCAATTCCAAAACCATCCATAGATTCTACCTTGTTTATCCTACCTTGTTTTTGTGAGGGATGTATCTTATTTGCATTTTTAGCTTGTATCCTGATTATGTAAAATATTGTGATTTGAATATAGTTAATGTTTTGAGCTTCTAGTGCATGCTATGGTAGTTATGGAACTTGTAGAGTAAGCTTTTACTGTATTAGCACTTGTATAATTAGAGCTTGTGTGTGTTGATTGTTGGAGAAGATGATGAATAGTACTTTGTTATAAAGTTCAATGGTTGAAGGCCATATGCTTGATTAAATGCTTGAATAAGGTGCCATAAGTATTCACATGATTAGATTAATGCCTAAACTAACTAGAGTGTGATTAGAACTTTGTGTGAATTGTGTGTGTGTAAAGGGACCCTGTGTGTGTGTGTGAATAGTCATATGTGTGTGTGTGTGTAACAACCGTGTGTGTGTGTGATAAATGCTACTTATATGTGACTAATCGGAGGAGTAGAAATGATTGAAATTCGTGAGTACATAGGTAGTTGAGTGTTACGTTTAATTGTATGCCAAATGTGTTCTATTAAGTGTTGAGTGTTTGACTTGAGTTCTTTGAGTGTAATTGATGTCTAAAGTGTGTTTAATGTGTTATTTAAGTAGTTCAAGTGGAAATCGGATTGAATAAATGCTAAGGGAGTTGAATTCTATGTAGTGAGTTTAACTAAAGTAGTTAAGTATAGTTATATTACTTGAATATTGAAGTTATATGCTAAATTAGTAAATGCTAAGTAAATTGCTATCTTGAAAAAATATGAATAGTTTAAGTGCAATTGTATGAGAATGTGTTAAATGCCTAATGATTGCTTATTAATTGTTATTGTTATGTATGAGGACAACCTCTTTTGTTGTTCCTCATTGTGTGCTTATCAGATTGTGTGTTAATGCTATTGAATTGAGTGTTAAGTTTTTTATCGTATTAAGTGTTGTTTATATTTAATTATTCATATGTGCGAGAACTAAGTGCAACACCAAGAAGTGGTGGGAGCCACCCTTAGAGACTCGTACATATCTTGCTATCTCATTTTCGTGTCTATCGTTATCGTGGTTGCGCAACCATTTTGGGACGGTTGTGTTGGGCCTTCCTGGGCGGCATCGGGCTTGTTAGTGGATGCTCAACCTCCATACCTTATTCTTTCTCTCGCTAGGGATACTGCCCTGGGAGAGTTGGGTCGTAAGATAATGGAGTGTTGCATCCGGAGTACCCCCGTTGGTGTAAAGGGATGCCAGCTATGTTATCGTTATCATATCGTGATCGAGATCGTAATCTAGTTCGTGCTCGTGGTTTGTGGCTCGTGATCGTGATTGTATTTTATCCTTTTTTTGTATTTATGGTTACCTACTCTCGCTTGGGCCCTTGTTCCTTGGAGAGTTAGGTCATATTATTAATTAATGTTTTGATGCTTGAAAGTGTACTTATCCTTTTAATGTGCTTTATAGTTTATTGACTTGATTGACTATCTTATATTGTTATTGATCTTATAACTTGTTTATATACATTGCACGAAAACATTTTTGAAACCTCCCCGGCTTTATCCCCTCTCACTGAGCATAGTGTTTTGCTCACCATTTCCATCTACCATGTTTCAGGTTGTGGAGAAAGAAGAAGTTGAGACCTTTTCTTGATTGCTCGAGATTGGATACTTGTGTTATGTGATTGGAAATGTTGTAAAGTAAAATGTAATCTTATTTCGTTTTATGATCCTGTATTTATTTTGAAACCTAGTTAGCCTTATATGTGGTTCATATTTGTAAAGGCTTGTAATTAAAGTTGGATAACCAAAAAGTAGCATGTAATAAGTTTATTTATTTGCTTTAGTTAGTAGATGTTAGTTTAGAATGTTTGAGTATCATTTGCCTTGGCTTGAAGTTAGAACTATTTTATGAAATTGAATTGGAACCTATTTGAGGTCTTGGGATATTGTATGTTGTTGTTGTTGTGGAAATCTTTTGCTTGCAGGTTTTGGTTTGGTCTAGGTACAGGAGAAACTCCATCCATTTTTTCTCATTTTTCGTGCCTTGGGATTGGGACGGGTTGCTTTAATTTGGTCATGTTTCCGTGAATGAACGGGGCGTTACAATTTAAGTGTGGCAGACGTTAGGTTGAATACATCTAAGGACTCTTCCTATGTCAATCTCACTATTTTGAGAAACACTTGACAAGTTCAATAAATTGATAATAGTTCTATGAAAACACCTATGTATGTAAATTTATTTGTAAAAGAATATCTTAGTTGGAATATTTACTTATTATTGGAGCCTTATGTACATCGTAAATTGCATGAGACTCAATATAGCTTGTACATCATAAATTGCATGAGACTCAATATAGCTTGTACAATACAATTAGCCCATAAATAAAAACATGAACAAACAAAATTTTAAAAAAGCCTATTTATGATTTAACATCAATTTTCAATTATAATTACAAGATAAAAAATTTAAAAGTCAAAAGTCAAAGGCCCTAAAAAAGAAGAAGGGTGAAAATGTACTGTTCTTCATCTCTATCGGTGCACGATCAAATTCAATTTCAACTTACAAGTGCTGCGCCAACAAAACTGAATCTCGAAAGCTTCCATTTTGTAAGTGGTCTGCCGAGCTTTGCTTCTTAGTTGAGTAGTTTGTTACTATTTACTAAAGAGCTTTCGATTTTGCTTTACTTAAGAGTCATGAGTGGTTTTTGTGGTTACTATTTGCTTCTTAGTTGAGTCGTGAGTGGTTTTGAGTGATTTTTTGTCTTTACTCTTTATTGACTAAGTCACTAATAAGTAGTAAATTAGTGAGTGACTGACTTGGCTGAGTGTTTTTTTAGTTTTTTAAAGTATAGTTATGGTACTTTGCATTATTAAAGTATAGTTATGGCTTTCACTTATTTTTTGTTTTTGTTTTTGCTAATGAAAATATAATATATCAATTATCATATAATATTTTAGTTTTTAATTTGTGACCAAATTAGTACGATTCAAGATTCGATACAATTTGCCATTTAAAAAAATGGTATTTCAATAAATGATTTAACAATTATATTGTACACTTTCTCTCTCGACAAACCTTTTGTTAAGGAAACTAAATCTACCGTCAAATTAGAATCCATAAAAGAATGTAATTAAGATTAGAGAATTTGCAAGAGATAGGTGCACCTCGCAAGATAAAAACAACAAATTCTGAGTCTTTTGTATCAAATAAACAATTAGAATCTTTATATCCCTCTAATACAATACGAGTGAATCTGTCTTTATACACGAGATATCCTATTGGCAGACAACTGCGCACGTGGGGCAATAGAGGTTCAAGTAATAAGTCAAATAAGGAGTCCTGCATGGGCAATAGAATTTCAAATTTGGCTTGCTGTTGCCATATTCTAAAAAAGTCAGTGGACTCATTCACTTTCGCATCTCTAAAAATTCAAGTATTTGATATTTTCTTATTCTTTTTTATCATGTGGGACATGTGAATTCAACACATATTTTTTCTATTATATTTTCAATATTGCAGAAATAATATACAAGAAGTAATTACTGGGAAGCTACATCCCACAAGAATTTAAAAATTAAAAAGGTATTGGGATGATATAATTTGCTATTTAAACTCAAAACGCAGAATGAGATTGAAATTAAAACCATACATACTAACAGGGAAGCTCCAACCCACAAGCAAGAACAGTCCCAACGCTCCCACTAGTAATTTGGTTTTCAGCTACAATTAGCAATGTTGGCATCTCCAGTAAGCCATTTTTCACCTCAAGGAGCAAACCCACTGTTCGATCAGAGCTATGTCGCTACCAAGAGACTAGGAGCTAACAGTACTCTAATTGAACGACGTCGTAATTTGACATTAATCTATGCCAGCAGCAATAGGAATGGCAACCAAGCGCAACTTAGCATCGGTATCGAAAGCGAGAAGGGGCATGCACTTAAACTGCAAGAATTACTTCATCATGACTATCCTTTTGAATTTAGTTCAACGTCATCGGGACAATTGTTAAATTTGGCATCCAAAACCTCTAGTCTTCGCGTTGCATATCAGGGAGTTAAGGGAGTATACAGTCAGTCCGCCGCAAAAAAGGCATACCCTAATTGCGAATCTGTTCCCTGCGAACAATTTGACAATGCTTTTGAAGTGAGTTCTTCTTCAATTTTTTTTTTCTTTTCTCTATTTTAGATTCACATGATGCTTATCATTTATTTACATAAAATAAACATGAAATATTAAAACTTCATTATGAATTATTTTTTTCAGGCTGTTGAAAAGGGACTTGTTGACAGAGCAGTTTTGCCATTCGAAAATTCTTTAGGAGGTAGCATTCATAGAAATTACGACCTTTTGTTTCGCCATAGGCTGCATATAGTTGGAGAAGTCAAACTTGCAATAAGACATTGCTTATTAGCAAACCATGGCGTCAAAATTGAAGATCTAAAAAGAGTTTTTAGCCATCCACAGGCCCTTGCACAATGTGAGAATACATTAACAAAATTGGGACTAGTTAGAGAAGCTCGGGATAATACTGCTGGTTCAGCTAAGGTATGCTTGAATTGGTAGTTAATGAATTGATTTGTTTACCATACTAACGCCGTCAAAGGTGGATCATTATCTTAACCTGAGTGTTCTTTCCTTGATGTTTTAGTTTGTTGCTTCCAACAACCTCAAAGATGCTGGGGCAGTAGCTAGTTTGACTACCGCAAGGCTCTATGGCTTAAATATACTAGCTCAAGATATACAGGATGAATCTGATAATGTTACTCGATTCTTGATGCTGTCTAAAAAGCCAATTGATCAAAGCATTTGTACTGAAAAACCATTCAAGGTTAGCTCTTTTATTCTATATGCGTGTTATATTTTGAATATGAATGCACACTATATTTGCTTATTGCAATATACTTTGGCTAATGCCTTTTACTTAATCAGACAAGCATAGTCTTCTCACTTAAGGATGGCCCAGGGATGCTTTTCAAGCCACTTGCTGTTTTCGCTTCGGAAAATATCAACGTCACTAAGGTGAGTTCCTTCTAGTGTTGTTTTTGAATTAATATTCGTGTATTGTAATTTCTTCGAATAGACAACCTTCTTGCAGTCTCTAATATACTTTTTTTGTTTGATCTTAGATTGAAACTCGCCCCTTGCAGAAATCACTTGAATATAGTGCCAATGGCTGTCCAAAGTATGTCCAATTCCTCTGTTTATTCTTAAGTTTTAGAATCTTGAATCTAAAATATCGTAGCTTTTGTCTCCAACATTGTTTGTGAACTGACATACAATATTTTGGTGCAGGCAATTTCCCTATCTTTTCTACATTGATTTTGAAGCATCTGCGGCCGATCAGAAGGCCCAAAACGCTCTTGGGCATTTAAAGGTAGAGCACACGAAAATTTACTAGTATTATATAATATATTTTTGCTAGATATGTGTGTGATTAAGTTAAAACATGAAATTTATTCCTTGTCACTAAGCTTTATATTGTGATTTTCTTGCAGGAGTTTGTAACATTTTTAAGAGTGCTTGGAAGTTATCCGGTAGACACTAGTGTTCCATGATTGACGTCGTCCAAGCATGGTGTTAATATTTGCTTGAGCAATTCGCAGCCATCCTAACATACACAGCCGTCTATATGAGGCAACCCACCGAAAGCAACCGTCAAACAAACGGAGCCAAAAAATAAAATCTGTCAAAAGTTTTTAACGTAGATTTTTGAGGGGAAAGGGAGGCTTTTTTCATTGATTCAAAATATTCTTTTTATTCTTTTTATTCTTTTTTTGTAAGAGATCATTTCTCTCATTCATCCATTCGTTGTCAAAAGAATTGGAGCCCTTTTGTAAATTTTGACCAAATTATTGATTAAATTTTGTAAGCCAAATTATCTTTTATTCTTTTCGTCTTTCATTGAAGAACTAGACAAAGACATATATAGGTTAACTTATGGAAGAAAAACCCAGAGAAAGAAGAGAAATAGAAACTCTTTAATTCCTTTGATATTTTCTTTTTTTATTCGTTTTTATGTTACCTTCATTGGTCTCCCTAATTACATATTAGGACACTATAGGGATGAATTTTAAATCTTGAATTACAACAAAGAAAAATTAAATTTGCGTGCAATATCCTTGTTGGATTATGTGTTGCATTATACGAGATATTATATTGTGTTAGAGGGATATATCGATGGTAATTGTATATTTGATACAAAAGACTCAAAATCTATGAGTGAATTTGTCTTTACCTTGGGAGGTCATCTACCCCGTAGAAATTCTGTAAGCTAACATTCTTTATGGAATCAAATTTGAAGACAGCTTTAGTTCTATTAACAAGAGGTTTATCGAGAGAGAAAGTGTGCAAATCATCGAGAGAGAAGTGTCTTAAGTCTATGTCTAAAGAGTTGTTAATGAAAACCCTATCTAGTTTATTGGAGATCCCAAGAGCTAGGTTCAATGGAAAAAGTGAATTATGTGCTACTCATTAGAGCACTAGAGAATGTTCAAAATCAAAACCTATCTATCTCAAAGCAATATCTTAGCCAAATAGAACAATAAAAAATCACAAGCCATCAAAGTAGTAAACAAAAACCTAAAATCAAAGAGACAAGTAGGAGTGTGCAGCGAAACTACCAACCCGCCTAAGCCGCCTAACCCAACCCAAACTAACCCATTTTGGCAGTTTCTTAAAAGTTTGGTTGGTTATAGTTTAAGCTTTCTTAAAATCGACCATATAGTTTGGTTTATAATTTTTACTATCAAAACCGTAAACCCAAACCGACCCGATATATATATATAGTAAATATGTTAGTATTCCCAAGAGAACTTTTCATCTCCCCCTATATTTTTTAATCAATCTCCCCTTTCATTAAAAATCGTGAATCGTATGGTGAATTGAAATACCATTTTTTTGAATCGCAAATTGTATCGAATCCTGAATCGTATCGATTTGGTCACAAATTAAAAACAAGAATACAAGATGATAAATGATATATTATGTTTTCATTAGTGAAAAACAACAACAAAAAATAAGTGAAAGCCATAACTATACTTTAACAATACCAACTACCATAACTATATTTTAAAAAACTAAAAAAAACTCAGCCAATCAGTCACTCACTAATTTACTACTTACAAGTGACTTAGTCAATAAAGAGTAAAGACAAAAAATCACTCACAACGACTCATGACTCAACTAAGAGACAAATAGTAACCACAAAAACCACTCATGACTCTTAAGTAAAGCAAAAACGAAAGCTAGCTCTGTAGTAAATAGTAATAAACTACTCAACTAAGAAGCAAAGCTTGACAGCTTACTTACAAAATGGAAGCTTTCGAGATTCAGTTTGTTGGCGCAGCTCTTGTAAGTTGAAATTGAATTTGATCGTGCACCGATAGAGATGAAGAACAATACGTTTTCTCCCTTCTTCTTTTTTAGGGCCTTTAACTTCAGAGTTTTAAATTTTTTATCTTGTAATTATAATTGAAAATTGATGTTAAATCATAAATGGGCTTTTTCTTTATTTTGTTTGTTCATGTTTTTATTTATGGGCTAATTGTATTGTACAAGCTATGTCGAGTCTCATGCAATTTATGATGTACAAGCTATATCGAGTCTCATGCAATTTATGATGTACATTAGGCTCAAATAATATGTAAATATTCCAACTAAGATATTCTTTTACAAAAAAATTTACATATATAGGTGTTTTCATAGAACTATTATCGATTTATTGAACTTGTCAAGTGTTTCTCAAAATAGTGAGATTGACATAGGAAGAGTTCTTAGATGTATTCAACCTAACATCTGCCATACTTAAATTGTTTATGTCAGATTTACTAGTCAACATTTCCTCTGTAGTATTAACGTTTTCATTATTGCTCCCAATAACATGCATGTCATTGAAGTAACAACAAACAATCACATATTATGGAGTAGACACATTTGTCAACCTCTATTTTTTTTTTCACTTCCACCCCCATGAGATTTGAATCCTGGTCTCCCAATTGCCAAAGGGGAGTAGCACACTACTAGGCACCTCTTAAATTCAAAGGAGGCCTAACGCCATACAACATAACTAACGAGACTCGAGATCGTAGCTTCTCGCATACATAGTGATTTACATACTACTGCACCAAAGCCCTAATGGTCAATCTTACCCATTTTAGGATGTAGAACTTCATATCTTAGCTAGACAACTCCCACATTTTAAGTATTTTAATAAGGTGGTCAACCTTTTCCATTACTTGTCCGGTAGCTAAGTAAAATATCCTCCCTCTTTCCCCTCCCCCAACAAGTTCTGAAGTTGTCTTTAATGAACAAATTATTTAACACCTTCTGGGTTTTTGCACTCAGTAATGACACTTTGTTGAAATGAATAAGAAGTCACAAATTAGTATACAATACCATGTCCAAAATTATTTGTCAAAGGAAATACATATTTCACTCAATTACCAATACCTATTGTTAGAGTTCGTGCAGTATATGAATGGATTAATTTCACACCAAGATGACTAATATGCTTAATCAATGAGGCTCTGTGATGAAAACTAAGACAGATTCGAAAACTTGGTGTAAACTGAGTATGTTACAACTCTGTTACAGGTGATGTTGCAACATTAACTAGAATATTAGTTCTATCACAGACCGTAAACAATCTATTTCTCTAATTGCTTAGTTAGTTTATTCCACTTAATATTCCAACATGAATAGTAATAGTAAACAGTAGCGGAAATAATAAAGCTATAACAATAATAAAGAACACCAAGATTTAACGTGGTTCAACTATGCGGTCTACGTCCACGAGATCTCCCCTGGTCCAACAAACATGTTCATTAAGAAACAACAAGTTACAGCATCAATGGACTTACACAAGTAAAGACTCCCTCTTGACCTTTGACGCCTAGATGAAGAACTCCTTAACGAACTTCACTTTAGTGAGCTCCCCTCGACTTACAACGTTCTCTCTCAAGAACTACAGCTTGTTCTACCAAAGAATGAATAAAAGAGACAATAAACTGATCACTCAAAAACTCATACAAATTGCTCATGACTTACTGTCAAATAAAACAAAATTGCACCACTTAATACAATCAAGCACTAGAACTCAGATCGTTTTGCAATGTCACTTGGAACACTGGACATAAAATTCTCTTGTATTTTCTCTTGTTGCTCTCTGTTTTCTCTGCCTCTGTCTGCTCAATTTTTGTTGCGACCTTTTTCTTCATATTTATACCCAACTACCTTCATATCAACACGTCTTGGGCTGCAAGAAAAACCTCATCTCACAAACTCTATTCTTTATTTCCTTGTGAATAAGCAATCAATGCAATTCCATAATTAGCACAAATCTTCTTCTCATATGGTAAGTTACCATAAGATTTTTCCTGCAAAATATAAAAGGTAAAAGCACAAGTATGGTAATATAATAAGTTTTGCAAAACATAGCCAATCAATAATTGCCTTAGTAATCTCCAATCAATTAATCAATCTCCAATCAATCTAATTGGCTTAACAATCTCCCCCTTTGGCTTTGTTTTGGCAAAACCCTGATACTATAATCAATGTACCCTCCTATTGCCCAAGTACAAAAAGACAGATGTACAAATGAAAATCCTAGTACAACATTTAGTAGAACAGCAGTATTAGAGCAATGATCAGTCTGTTGCAACATGTAGTGGAACACATATAGAAATGTATTAGAGTAGAAAACATAGTGCTCCTATAAAAGATAGCAATCATGTTGCAACAGATACGAAACAACCATGCAGTAAACTAGCAGAAACACAAGCAAATTAGTAGTAACACAACATACTGCATACTTCCCCTTTTTGCCAAACCAAAGGCAAAGAAACAGAGACAAACTTATAGAGCAATAAAACAAAATAAATTGATCAGCAACACAGATAAGGATGTATTAGAGAAAAGATGGTCATGTTTCAACAGTCAGTACAACATAATGGAAACACAGATAAGAAAGTATCAACGCAGCAAAAATAATGACCCTACAAAAGATAGTAATCCAAAGATGATAACCCCATTGCAACAATCAGTAAACCATCGCAACAAGTCATAGCAAAATCAATAGCATATTCTCCCCCTCAAGCAACAATCAGCACGCAGTAATAGTAATAACATAGTTTTCCCCTTTGCCAAAAGAAACCAAAGTAGAAATGCAAAGTACCAGATCAAAAGACTTAGTAGAAATCAGCAAACACAAACATGGACCCAAAGTAGAGCAGCAGAATTTAAACATAGTAAAGTCCCAAAGGAGAACTAAAATCAGTAAAGTATCAGAGCGATAATCATTAAGCAAACCAACATTCAAGCAGTGTATTTGGAGACGAAATCGAGTAGGGTATGTTGTCCTTGCATCAACGTCCCTAGGTCAACCATTATCTTCTCTTGATTGACTTTAACAACGGTTTGATCGTTGCACAGCTCATGGAGGGGACAACTTCACAAAGGATTCAACTTGGTCATGGACAACCTTTTGAGCAGTTTAAGTAGCACAATTGTAGCAACTAAGCAACACAATAGTATAATGAAACAATTAAGCATGTAAACTGTAAGTCTCATGAAGCAAAGACAAAGAGGCAAAGTGTAAGCAAAATAGTAAAAACTGTAAAACAAAGTGTTCAACAATCCAAACCAACAAAAAAAAACATCATTGACATAAGCTGCATCAGATTATCCAAAAGTAATTTAGAATCGATGTTGCAACAATATTTTTCACAGTATCTCTAATTTGCTCAAAATCCCCTGAGATTTCACCTTTTTTTCCGAAAATTAAAATAGAATTAAAATGCATGATATGTTCAGGAAGCATGGAGTCACTCAAGAAATTTTACTCATTTCAGTCCAAGATTTAATTAATGAATCATGTTTGTGTGTGTGCGAAATTAAATTCTGAAATAGATAGCTTTCACCATCAAACCTGCAAGGTGTAGGAACTCTCCCAATCAGCTCAAACATACCTGATCGTTTATTCATCTCGCAGGAAAATACAATATTTTTTTTGGGTCATCTCATGTTGTAACTGGTAGCTTGCACACTGTATTTCTTTTCACATGTATTTGTTCACTATTTCACCTCATGTTGCAACTGGTAGCTTTTACACTAATCTCTTTTATTTTGGATTAGGTAGCTCTTTCCAGTACTTGATAGCCACATTATTTCTTGCCTTTTTTTTTTTGATCTCAAGGATGAAAAGAATACATGAATAGATTTAGAGAGACTTCTCTCATGATCCTTAGTCATCAGAAAGTTCAAGCTTCTGCATTTGCAGACCATCAAGATTAGCTTTCTTAATCAGTATTCAGCGAGTATAAGGAAGTATGGTTCACTAACTAAATCATAAGTTGAATTGATTATTAAACTTTCAAATTTCTCAAGCTTCTTTCATGACCCTGTGGCAATCCATGATGCAAGATTATAGACTACAAATCCCTAAAGCATTTCTTAGGGTTTCAAATCTCAAAGGATCTAAAGCTTTAGTGAAGATATCTGCCAATTCTTTTTCTGTTGCAACATGTTCTAAGAAAATGGTTCCGGTTTCAACAAGTTGACGAATAAACTGATTTAATTCCTTACGCATGACATTTACCCAAAATTCATCTTCTAATGCATCTTTCACATCTTTGGGTTCTAACAGAGAAGTGTACCATATATAACTTATCATGTCCCTATAGTTCAGCTTGGGTTTACCTCTAGTTCGAATTTCATCATGTATTGATCCAATCATATCCTTTGCAGTATGATTTCTATGAACTTGAGGCATTACATCTTGAATTTCCTTAATGTTATCTTCTATTGTTTCGCTGGTTGTTGTAACATCGCACATCCCATTGTCTTTCTACACTGTTTCCATCTCTGGCATTGCAATAGTATCTGTCACAACAGATTTCTTCATTTGTTCTTCCTTCGGTGGTGCAACACCGTCTGCAACATCAGTATTCATCTTACCAGTGCTTCCTTCTTCCAGCGATTTTCCTGTATGCTTGTTCCTTAGCTTTGGCATACCTTATACTGCACAAGTATTGTTGTAACACGACAATGATTGTTCATGAGATGGTATAAGCATGTAGTAGTTGTCAGATGACATTTTCCCTGTAAGCACACAATTATTAGATACATATAACACGTGGCAACCATCTTTAGTGAAATTTACAAACAAACCCTGATCACACAATTGAGTGATACTAATAAGATTAGCCTTCAGCCTTTCAACATGCTGTACTTTTTTGAGTCTTGGAACCTCTTTAATCTCAAGTGTTCCTCTTCCTAGAACTTTTCCTTTAATACCATTTCCAAAAGTAACTTGTACTTTATCGTGCTCCTTGTAGCTGCTCAATGCTTCACGCATACCTGTCATATGTCTAGAACACCCACTATCAAAATATCAAGAGTTAGTAGCACAAGCTTGTGTAGAAGTATAAGCAGCAAAACAAGTTAAATCAGATTTCTTCACCTATAATTGTTTTTCCTTGTGCTGTGAAAACATATGTGAGGATCTTTTTTGCTGATTGAGAGACTTATTTTTTCATGCATTCTTTGGAGCCTGAAGCAGTGAGGTTTGATGTGTCCAGGTACAAGGCAGTAATGGCAGATGGGAACAAACCTGTTCTTTTTCCTTTGTTTCTTTTGTGCTGTTGCAGTCCATGTTGTAATACCAGTAGCTAAAAGTTCTTCTCTGATCCTCTATAAAGTCGCGACATCTTGTTTCTGTACAGGATTTTATGAGCTTTTGACAAAGACAGTTTTCCAAAAGATTCTTCTCCATAAAAACCGAGTCCTGTATGGTCTTTGCTTGATTTTTGAATGGATAACATATGATCAAGGTTTCAGTCCCATAATTCAACATCTTCACATTATGCTGCATCTGTTTCAATTCATGTTGTAACACCTGAACTTCCTACAGTCTTTCGGCAGCCAATTTTTCCAGTTCTGATTTTTGTTTTTCCAATTCAAGGATCTTCAGCTCCAGTCCCTGCTTTTTCTTGCACATAAACACCCATTTTTCGTACATGTCTTTGTATGTTTTCATGACTTCTTCGCTGTCTAAGTCGCCATCACTTTCTGACTAAGCACAGTCATCTTCACTCAACTCTTCCTCTACTTCACTTAGTGTCGCAATACCTATAACATCTTCTTCTTCGTTCAGTGTGGTCTCTCGCTGGACAGTTGAAACATTGAATGCAACAAAGTTACTGATGCACTCCTCGTCGCTTTCTGTGCATTCTTCCAATTCCTTATCACTCCAGGTAACATTCATTGCCCTTTTTCTTTTTCTTCAAGCTATTTGCACACTCATATTGAATGTGACCAAAACCCTCACATTCATGACATTGAATTCCTTTACCTTTTTTTCTTTCATCAGTTGGTTTGAACTTTTGCTTCTTCAATGTGTCAACCACTGTCGTAACCTGAGGTTTTTTGTCAAAATTCGACTGCCTGGACCCTTTTCTTCGTTTGTCCTATTTTTTCAAAACATTGTCGAAATTTTTGGTAAGCACGACTAAGGATTCAGAGATTTCAGATTCCTCATTATCCGAAGACCTTAGCATCTCATTCCTTTCAACTTCAACCACCAGAGTAATGTCTTTTTATTTCTTCCTTTGCTTGAACTTCATTTCAAAAGTTTGAAGTGATCACATGAGTTCATCAATCTTGATTTCATCAATGTTTTTTGATTCTTCTATGGCAGCCACCTTGATTCCAAACCTTTCTGGGAGAGATCGTAGAGTTTTCCTCACAAGCTTTGAATCTGAATATTTTTCTCCCAAAGCAAAAGATTCATTCGCAATATCACACAAATTGGCATTGAAATCTGCAATGGTTTCATCCTCCTGCATCCTCAATTCCTCGAATCGAGTGGCAAGTATCTGTAATTTTGATCTCCTGACTGATGTTGTACCCTCATACGGTGTTTGCAATATCTCCCAAGCTTCCTTAGTAGATTCACACATTGAAATTATATTGAATTGATTCAAGTCAACAGCATTGAAAATTGCAATCAGTGCCCTGGAGTTCCAACTTGCCAAAAGATCTTCATCCATGGTCCATTCTGTTTCAGGTTTTGTAGCAACGTTGCCCTAAGCATCTGTTTTAGTAGGAGATGTCCAGCCAGTCAAGATAACTTTCCAAGCCTTCTCATCAATAGACTTGATGAATGCCTTCATTCGAGCCTTCCAATAAGAATAGTTCACACCATCCAACAACGGTGGTTTAGTGATTGAGCCTCCTTCACGCAAGGTGTCCATACCTATTCCTGCAAGACAACAACTCAAAACTCCCAAGAATCTAACAGAATTAGTTCGTAACCTGCTCTTGATGCCACTTGTTAGAGTTCGTGTAGTATATGAATGGATTAATTTCACAGCAAGATGACTAATATGCTTAATCGATGAAACTCTGTGATGAAAACTAAGACAGAAACAAAAACATGGTGTAAACTGATTATATTACAACTCTGTTATAGGTGATGTTGTAACATTAACTAGAATATTAGTTCTATCACAGACCGTAAACAATCTATTTCTCTAATTGCTTAGTTAGTTTATTCCACTTAATAATTCAACATAAGTAGTAACAGTAAACAGCTGTGGAAATAAAAAAAAGCTATAACAATAATAAAGAACACCAAAATTTAATGTGGTTCAACCGTGCAGTCTATGTCTACGGGACCTCCCCTGGTCCAACAAACATGTTCATTAAGAAACAACAAGTTACAACATCAATGGACTTACACAAGCAAAGACTTCTTCTTGACCTTTGACGCCTAGATGAAGAACTCCTTAACGAACTTTGATTTGGCGAGCTCCCCTCGACTTGTAACGTTCTCTCCCGAGAACTACACCTTCTCTCTCGAAGAATGAATAAAAGGACAATAAACTAATCACTCAAAAACTCATACAAATTGCTCATGACTTACTGTCAAATAAAACAAAATTGCAACACTTAATACAATCAAGCACTAAAACTCATATCGCGTTGCAACATCACTTGGAACACTTGACAAAAAACTCTTTTGTATTTTCTCTTGCTGCTCTCTGTTTTCTCTGCCTCTGTCTGCTCGATTTTTTATGTGACCTTTTTCTTCATATTTATACCCAACTACCTTCATATCAACACGTCTTAGGCTGCAAGAAAAACCTACTCTCACAAACCCTATTATTCCTTTCCTTGTGAATAAAAAATCAATGCAATTCCATAATTAGCACAAATCTTTTTCTCATATGGTAAGTTACCATAAGATTTTTCCTGCACAATATAAAAGGTAAAAGCACAAGTAATGTAATATCTTAAGTTTTACAAAACATAGTCAATCAATAATTGCCTTGATAATCTCCAATCAATTAATCAATCTCCAATCAATCTAATTGGCTTAACAATCTCCCCCTTTGGCTTTGTTTTGGCAAAACCCTGATACCATAATCAATGTACCCTCCTACTGCCCAAGTACAAAAAGACAGATGTAACAAATAAAAATCCTAGTGCAACATTTAGTAGAACAGCAGTATTAGAGCAATGATCAGTCTGTTGCAACATGCAGTGGAACACAGATAGAAATGTATCAGAGTAGAAAACATAGTGCTCCTGTAAAAGATAGTAATCCTATTGCAACAGATACTAAACAACCGTGCAGTAAACTAGCAGAAACACAAACAAATCAGTAGCAGCACAACATACCGCATACTCCTCATTTTTGCCAAACCAAAGGCAAAGAAGCAGAGGCAAATTAACAGAGCAATAAAGCAAAATAAATTGATTAGCAACACAGATAAAGATGTATTAGGGAAAAGATGGTCATGTTTTAACAGTCAGTACAACATAATGAAAACACAGATAAGAAAGTATCAAGCAGCAAAAATAATGACCCTATAAAAGATAGTAACCCAAAGATGATAACCCTGTTGGAACAATCAGTAAACCATCGCAACAAGTCATAGTAAAATCAATAGCATATTCTCCCCCTCAAGCAACAATCAGCACGCAGTAATAGAAATAATATAGTCTTCCCTTTTGCCAAAAGAAACCAAAGTAGAAATGCAAAGTACCAGATCAAAGGACTTAGTAGAAATCAGCAAACACAAACATGGACCCAAAGTAGAGCAGCAGAATTTAAACATAGTAAAGTCCCAGAGGAGAACTAAAATCAGTAAAGTATCAGAGCGATAATCATTAAGCAAATCAACATTCAAGCAGTTTATTTGGAGACGAAATCGAGTAGGGTCTGTTGTCCTTGCATCAACATCCCTAGGTCAACCATTATCTTCTCCTGATTGACTTTAACAACGGTTTGATCGTTGCACAGCTCATGGAGGGGACAACTTCACAAGGGATTCAACCCGGTCGTGGACAACCTTTTGAGCAGTTTAAGTAGCACAATTGTAGCAACTAAGCAACACAATAGTAGAATGAAACAATTAAGCATGTAAACTGTAAGTCTCATAAAGCAAAGGCAAAGAGGCAAATTATAAGCAAAATAGTAAAAACTGTAAAACAAAGTGTTCAACAATCCAAACCAACAAAAAAAACATCATTGACATAAGCTGCATCAGATTATCCAAAAGCAATTTAGAACCGATGTTGCAACAACATTTTTCACAGTATCTCCAATTTGCTCAAAATCCCTTGAGATTTCACCCTTATTTTTTCAAAAACTAAAAAAGAATTAAAATGCATGATATGTTCAGGAAGCATGAAGTCACTCAAGAAACTTTACTCATCAATACTCATTTCAGTCTAGGCTTTAATTAATGAACCATGTGTGTGTGTGTGCGAAATTGAATTCTGAAACAGATAGTTTTCACCATCAAACCTACAAGGTGTAGGAACTCTCCCAATCAGCTCAAACATACCTGATCGTCTATTCATCTCGCAGGAAAATACAATATTTTTCTTGTGTCAGCTCATGTTGTAACTGGTAGCTTGCACACTGTATTTCTTTTCACATGTATTTGTTCACTATTTCACCTCATGTTGCAACTGGTAGCTTTCACACTAATCTCTTTTATTTTGGATTAGGTTACTCTTTCCAGTGCTTGACAACCACATTATTTCTTGCCTTTTTTTCTTTTTTTTTTTATATCTCAAGGATGAATAGAATACAGGAATGGATTTAGAGAGACTTCTCTCGTGATTCCTAGTCATCAGAAAATTCAAGCTCCTGCACTTGCAGACCATCAAGATTAGCTTTCTTAATTAGTATTCGGCGTGTACAAGGAAGTATGGTTCACTAACTAAATCACAAGTTGAATTGATTATTAAACTTTCAAATTTCTCAAACTTTTTTCATGACCCTGTGGCAATCCATGATGCAATATTATAAACTACAAATCCCTAAAGATTTTCTTAGGGTTTCAAATCTCAAAGGATCTAAAGCTTTAGTGAAGATATCTGCCAATTCTTTTTCTGTTGCAACATGTTCTAAGACAATGGTTTCGGTTTCAACAAGTTCACGACTAAACTGATTTAATTCCTTATGCATGACATTTACCCAAATTCATCTTCTAATGCATCTTTCACATCTTTGGGTTCTAACAGAGAAGTGTACCACATATAGCTTACCATGTCCCTATAGTTCAGCTTGGGTTTACCTTTAGTTCGAATTCCATCATGTATTGATCCAATCACATTCTTTGCAGTATGATTTCTGTGAACTTGAAGCATTACAGCTTGAATTTCCTTAGTGTTATCTTCTATTGTTTTGCTATTTGTTGTAACATCGCACATCCCATTGTCTTTTTACACTGTTTCCATCTCTGGCGTTGTAATAGTATTTGTCACAGCAGATTTCTTCGTTTCCTCTTCCTTTGGTGGTGCAACACCGTCTGTAACATCAGCATTCATCTGACTGGTGCTTCCTTCTTCCAACGATTTTCCTGTCTGCTTGCTCCTTAGCTTTGGCATACCTCGTACTGCACATGTATTGTTGTAACACGACAATGATTGTTCATGAGTTGGCGTAAGCATGTAGCAGTTGTCATATGACCTTTTCCCTGTAAGCACACAATTATTAGATACATCTAACACATGGCAACCATCTTTAGTGAAATTCACAAACAAACCCTGATCACACAATTGACTGATACTAATAAGATTAGTCTTCAGCCTTTAAACATGTTGCACTTTCTTGAGACTTGGAACCCCTGTAATCTCAAGTGTTCCTCTTCCTAGAACTTGTCCTTTAATACCATCTCCAAGAGTAACTTGGCCTTTATTGTGCTCCTTGTAGCTGATTAATACTTCACGCATACCTGTCATATGTCTAGAACACCCACTATCAAAATACAAAGAGTTAGCAGCACAGGCTTGTGTAGAAGTATAAGCAGCAAAACAAGTTAAATCATATTTCTTCACTCATAACCGTTTTTCCTTGTGCTGTGAAAACATATGTGATGATCGCTTTTGCTAATTGAGAGACTACCTTTTTCCTGCATTCTTTGGAGCCTGAAGCAGTGAGGTTTGATGTGTCCAGGTACAAAGCAGTAATGGTAGATGGGAACAAACCTGTTCTTTTTCCTTTGTTTCTTTTGCGCTGTTGCAGTCTATGTTGTAACAGCAGTAACTGAAAGTTCTTCTCTGACCCTCTGTAAAGTCGCGACATCTTGTTTCTGTACAAGATTTTCTGAGCTTTTGACAAAGACAGTTTTTCCAAAAGATTCTTCTCCATAAAAACCAAGTCCTGTATGGTCTTTGCTTGATTTTTGAATGGATAGCATATGATCAAGCTTTTCAGTCTCGGAATTCAGCATCTTCACATTACGCTGCATCTGTTTCAATTCATGTTGCAACACCTGAACTTCCTGTAGTCTTTCGGCAGCCAATTTTTCTAGTTCTGATTTTTGTTTTTCCAATTCAAGGATCTTCAGCTCTAGTCCCTGGGTTTTTTTGCACACAAATACACATTTTTCGTACATGTCTTTGTATGTTTTCATAACTTCTTCGCTGTCTAAGTCGCCATCACTTTCTGACTCAGTACAGTCATCTTCACTCAACTCTTCCTTTGTTTCACTCAGTGTCGCAATACCTATAGCATATTCTTCTTCATTCAGTGTGGTCTCTCGCTGGACAGTTGCAACATTGAATGCAACAAAGTTACTGATGTACTCCTCGTTGCTTCCTGTGCATTCTTCTGATTCTTCATCACTCCAGGTAACATTCATTGCCCTTTTCTTTTTCTTCAAGGTGTTTGCACACTCAAATTGAATGTGACCAAAATCCCCACATTCATGGCATTAAATTCCTTTACCTTTTTTTCTTTCATCTGTTGGTTTGAACTTTTGCTTCTTGAATGTGTCAACCACTGTTGCAACCTGAGGTTTTTTGTCAAAATTCGACTGCCTGGACCTTTTTCTTCATTTGTCCCATTTTTTCAAAACATTGTCAAAATTTTTCGTAAGCACGGCTAAGGATTCAGATATTTCAAATTCCTCATCATCCGAAGACCTTAGCATCTCATTCCTTTCAACATCAGCCACCAGAGCAATGTCTTTTTCTTTCTTCCTTTGCTTGAACTTCATTTCAAAAGTTTGAAGTGATCCCATGAGTTTATCAATCTTGATTTCATAAACGTTTTTTTGATTCTTCTATGACAGCCACCTTGATTCTAAACCTGTCTGGGAGAGATCGTAGAGTTTTTCTTACAAGCTTAGCATCAGAATATTTTTCTCCCAAAGTAAAAGATTCATTCGCAATATCACACAAATTGGCATTAAAATCCGCAATGGTTTCATCCTCCTCAATCCTTAATTCCTCGAATTGAGTGGCAAGTATCTGTAATTTTGATCTCCTGACTGATATTGTACCCTCATACGTTGTTTGCAATATCTCCCAAGGTTCATTAGCAGATTCACACATTGAAATTATCTTGAATTGATTCAAGTCAACAACATTGAAAATTGCATTCAGTGCCCTGGAGTTCCAACTTGCCAAAAGATCTTCATCCTTGGTCCATTCTATTTCAGGTTTTGTTGCAACATTGCCTTGGGCATCTGTTTTGGTAGGAGATGTCCAGCCAGTCAAGATAACTTTCCAAGCCTTTTCATCAATAGACTTGATGAATGCCTTCATTCAAGCCTTCCAATAAGAGTAGTTCACACCATCCAACAACAGTGCTTTAGTGATTAAGCCTCCTTCACGCAAGGTGTCCATACCTATTCCTGCAAGACAACAACTCAAAACTCCCAAGAATCTAACCGAATTAGTTCGTAACCTGCTCTTGATGCCACTTGTTAGAGTTCATGCAGTATATGAATGGATTAATTTCATAGCAAGATGACTAATATGCTTAATAGATTAAGCCCTGTGATGAAAACTAAGACAAATGTGAAAACTTGGTGTAAACTAATTATGTTACAACTCTGTTACAGGTGATGTTGCAACATTAACTAGAATATTAGTTCTATCACAAACCGTAAACAATCTATTTCTCTAATTGCTTAGTTAATATATTTCACTTTATATTCCAACATGAGTAGTAACAGTAAACAGCAACGGAAATAATAAAGCTATAACAATAATAAAGAACACAAAGATTTAACGTGGTTCAACCGTGCGGTCTACATCCACGGGACCTCCCCTTGTCCAATAAACTTGTTCATTAAGAAATAACAAGTTACAACATCAATGGACTTACACAAGTAAAGACTCCCTCTTGACCTTTGACACCTAGATGAAGAACTCCTTAACGAACTTCGGTTTGGCAAGCTCCCCTCGACTTGCAACATTCTCTCCCGAGAACTACACATTCTTCTCCCAAAGAATGAATAAAAGAGACAGTAAACTAATCACTCAAAAACTCATACAAATCGCTCATGACTTACTGTCAAATAAAACAAATTTGCAACACTTAATACAATCAAACACTAGAACTCAGATCGTGTTGCAACATCACTTGGAACACTGGACAGAAAGCTCTCTTGTATTTTCTTTTGTTGCTCTCTGTTTTCTCTGCCTCTGTCTGCTCGATTTTTGCTACGACCTTTTTCTTTATATTTATACCCAACTACCTTCATATCAACACGTCTTTGGCTGCAAGAAAAACCTCATCTCACAAACCTTATTCTTCATTTCCTTGTGAATAAGCAATCAATGCAATTCCATAATTAGCACAAATCTTATTCTCATATGGTAAGTTACCATAAGATTTTTCATGCACAATATAAAAGGTAAAAGCACAAGTATGGTAATATCATAAGTTTTGCAAAACATAGCCAATCAATAATTGTCATGATAATCTCCATTCAATTAATCAATCTCCAATCAATCTAATTGGCTTAACACCTATATGCTAGTTCTCAATCTTATTTATATATAGTTTAAATACTTTTGAATCTTGATATTTGCTTTTGAGTAAATAGATACACTCTTGGCCAGTCATCATACAAACGAAAAAATATTTTTTTTTTTCCTTTTCCAACCTCTAGTTTGCACACATGTTAAATTATAAAAATTATCGTGAATCGTCTTTTCTAGAGGTTCTAAACTTCTCAATAAGATTTAATCAATATAATTCTATGCAAAGAGTAAAATGCATGCGTTCTAATTCATCACACTATAAAATAGGATAAAGTGAAGAAAATATTCTTCATACACAATTTTGGTGTAATGGCACATAAATACCTATTGGCCATGTACATCTCATATGTAAGTAAATATATATGCACCACAATTACATTAAATAATTTTCATGCTATTGAAAAAAGATATATTTGCCACTAGCCATTTGGTCTAGTGGTATGAATTTTGCTTTATATGCGAAAAATCTCAAGATCAAGTCTCGTGTGTAACATCTTCAGTGATGTAATGGCTTAAGCCTCCCTTAGATAATATATATATATATATATATATATATATATATATGCTCAGAGAGAAATACATATTATAATCACATTTATGATTTGATTTCATATTTTATACAAAAAAAAAAAAAATCCTCAAATAGGCACATACCATGTATGATGTATTTAACAAACAAACAATCTTTTGCCCCAAAGGATTATTCCATATAGTGCAAAAATACTCTCATATCTATTTAACAAATTAAACACATATTTTCATGTCATGTAACCAAGAATTTTTAATTTGCTCTAAAATATACACATTCTCCAAGTATAAAGATTGTAATGTTAGTGGAAACACAATCCAGAGAATAAAATTGACATAAGGGAATTAAAAATCAAATTTGATTTGAAAGTATATATACTAGGATACTACAATTTAAAGTATTTGTAGCTTTATTTTAATGGTTATGTGTATTAGAATACTTAGAGGTCTAGTGCTTGAAACATGGCACCTCCATTCTTTTTGTTCAGAAACCACCAATGCCATGTGTTATTACTTAATTGGTGTTGGGCCAATTGACAGAAAAAACTAAAACACTGCCCAGTTTTTCCAAAACATTGGTGCCACATGGTATGTGCAATTAGTGGTACAGTAAAAGCCACACGATAAAAAGAACAAATGTGCTTTAAGGCTCCATTAGTTTGTCATAAAATAATTTTCTTGTCGAAAAATATTTATAGAGAAAAATATTTTCATGAAAAATTAATATTTTGTAGTGTTTGGATGTAATAATAAACAAGTGATTAAAACTATTAATTTTTTAATAAATTATTAATTCATTAATTAAATATTTTAAATTTATTAGTTAAAAATTTTAAAATAATTAATTAATAGAAAGTATAATTAATAAATAATGAATACACTAAATATTCAACTATTTGTTATTAATTTATAAACTTATTAACATAAAATTACCCTAGTTAAATAATTAATTGATAGTTAATGGAAAATATAATTAATGATTCATTGATTAGTTAATTAATAATTAGTTACTATTAATTTATGAAATTATCAAGTTAAAATAAAATTATTTAATTTACTAGTTATTAATAAATTATTTTTTATTTTTTATTTTATTAATCAAGTATTTTATTATTTACGATTTATAATTTTATTAAATATTAATTTAATTAGTTAATTATTCATTAAATTATAATTAATTAAAAATGTGACGAGAGTGAGGTGGGGTCAGGGGTGTGGTGGGGTGGGGGCTAAGGTTTAGGGTAGGTGAAGGTGGAGTATAGTGGAGTGGAGTAAGTGAAAAATATTTTCTTCTCCTAAAAGAGATAAAAAAAAAAAACTTCACTCTTTTTAACTAAATATTTTTCTTTATCCAAAAAATATTTTTCACTTGACCAAACACCAAAAAATTAAGAAAATATTTTATAGAAAAAAAATGGACCCTAATTTATAAGATGAACCGACTTGGCTTACTGGCTAAAGAGCCCCAAAAACATATAAAACAACATCATCTCAGTCTTCTTTGACCTTACAGAATGCAAAAAAATATTTCAAATTATGGACAAATCTTCAAAATTTCATATCTTTCTCATTTTTAATTCAAATCACATGAAACATGAACCCTTTAGACTCATAGATTTGCGTAGATTACGGATAAGAAATATATTATCTAAAATATGGTACTCCACAAAGAACCACTTAGAGAACACATAGGAGAATCATAAAGTTTATATATTCCACACAATTCAAATGAACACAATATAGGCACAACATAAAGTAAGTCTAGATGGCTCTAAATGTAATACCTGTGTCAGAGACGAGTCAGAATAAATTGATAATTATTAGGAAATGACTCATTAATGTTTAAAAATGTAATGAGTGGTGTGGAACGTGTCAAATGATGTTGGGACATTTCAGTGGATGTCGAATTGAATTAAATAAGTCATATTCGAAAGTTATGAGTTGGTTTCAGACCAACTTCAAAATAAAAACTGTACCAATTGGGGAAGATTTAGGTGGCGAATTATATATGGTTGGAAATCTCTATGAGTTTAGTTTCTAACATTTCAAATGGTTTGCGAATTAGAGTTTTCTAGAAGAAGTTATGGCCGTTTTTGTAAAATATGTCAGAGCTGTCCTTTTACGCAGAAATTGTTAAATGATTTTCAAAGTGTATGTGCATGGGATATAATGGTCTTTTAATGAAATGTTGACTAATTAGTGATTATTTGAGGGAGTTAAATATTTGTTTTATAATATTAGTTGGTAAGTACAGATAAGAATTGACCATTTTATTTGACCACACACTTAAAATACAAACAAAACAACAGAAGAGCCAAGCTAGTACAAAAATCAGCCAAACATAAGAAAGAGGGAGAGAGAAGTCGTTCAAGCCAGGGAAGGAAGAAGGAAGAAGAAAAAGAAGAAAATAGGAAGAAAAAAGAAGAAAAGAGAAGAAAGAAAGAAGAAAGAAGGAGTTTTTGGCTATACTTGTGCATCTCCAACCATTCTAGGTAAGGGTTTTTGGTTATTTTGTAAATTTTAAAGTTATGGGTTTTTATAAATGTTGTGTCTATGCCATGGATGGTTTACATACTTGATGTTTTCTTACTCTAGAACCATAAAATGTGATGATTTAAGAGTTTTATTGTATATTTGGACATGTATGCTTGAGTTATGTATGTATATGATGTCTTGACCTAAGGCTTGTTATGATTCATGAAAGAATTGAACCTTTGGTGTTAAAAGAGTGCATTTATGGCAGTATTGACATGGATTTTCTTGTTGTTGGGTTTAATTGTTGAAGAATAGCATTGAGTTGGAAAAGGGGTTAGTTTATGATTGAAGTATTGGTTGTGGTTTGAGGGCTTGAATCGGGTTATGGTGAGAAATTAATGTTTTTTTTTAAGGGAATGCATGTGTATTGAGTTGTTAGATGAAGGAAAATTTGGTTGGTTATGCTAGAGTATCGTTTGGTATAAAGGGGTTTTTATGGCTTGAAGGCTAAATGAGTGTAATTCATGGTGTTTTCAAGTGAGTTCATATATGTAGTTTAAGTGGTGATTAGTATGGCTTAATCATAATAATTGTTTGGTGTTATATGTGTTTGTTGATAATGCTTAGAGTTATTAATGCTCAATAGTTATTAATGCTTAGCGACTATAGTCATGTCATTTTTATCGAATAAAATGGCATTTAAATGTTCTATGAAAATGATAGCGTGAATGTACAAGTTTTCCAAAATGCCATGACTTCTTGCATATCGGGTATTGCGGCCTACTGTGTCGCATACCAAGTGTTTTCATGAAAATGCTTATGTGCAATGTTAAGTGCTATTGAACCAGTTTAAAATGTTTACTAATGGTTAGGTAACCTACTTTGTTACCTAATCAATGTGCTATTGAATGTTAAATGCGTGTTAATGTGATCGAGGGGCAACCTACTTTGTTGTCCCCTTGTTTAAAGTGCATTTAATGAATGTGTGAATGATGGATTGAGTGTTATCGAAAGTTTGCAACCTTTTATCAAGGCACGATAGTGTTGTGTCTCCACTGGGTGGTAACGGACTTGCCAGTGGTTACATGACCTCCACGACCTATTCCCTTACTCGCATAGTAGGTGAAGGCCATGGGGTGTTAGGTCATAGGATTTTAGGGTACATCCGGAGTACACCTACCGGAGTTATAAGGAGTTATCGACATCGAAAGCGCATTGAAGCAAAGGAAATAGGAGTGATAAGGTAAAATAGGAATCGTATCCTTTTCTTTTGTGGTGTTGTAGTTGATGTACTTGGCTAAGTGTTTACTTGTTTCCTATTAATGTTTAAAGCCTATATGCCTCCTTTTAATGCCTATATGCTTCCTATTACTGCCTAATGCTCACTCACTACATTGTTACATGTTTCTTGGCATATATGCATCATGAAAAGGGTTTTTCAAAACCACCCATGTTTTCCCCCTCACTGAGGTAGTTGTAGTTCACCCCATTTTAACAACATTTCACGTGAAGCCGAGTGTGAGCCTCAAGGAGATTGGAAGCGATAGCTATGTTTGTCATGCTTCGAATGATGTACATATTACTTGTGAAGTTTATGTAAGATATGATGTAATGGTGAATTATTATAGAGATGTATTCTTTGGTATTAAAGAGTTGATATGAAGGCTTGTTGTAATGAATTCTTGATGTATTTGAAATGTTATAAATAGCTCGGATGTACTATTTTATGGATATTAGTGATCGGGCTTTTGTAGTGTGCCTTAGCGGACTTAGGAGGAGTGATCTTCTTAAACCCGTGGCATCACGATCTCGTTGATGTTTTGTAAATTTGCGGATAGTCTACGGTATCAGAGACTGATTGTTGGTGGTTTTTGTAAGCTAGGTATTTTTACATTTGTGGTATCAGATATTGTATTAATAAAGAAATGAGGTTGTGACACTAAAGCCAATATAACCAGGATATAACATGCTGCTATTTATACTTTTTTTAATTTTTAAATTCTTGTGGGATGTAGCTTCCCAGTAATTACTTCTTGAATTTTTTAGAGATGCGAAAGTGAATGAGTCGACTGACTTTTTTAGAATACGGCAACAGCAAGCCAAATTTGAAATTGTATTGCCCATGCAGGACTCCTTATCTGACTTATTACTTGAACTTCTATTGCCCCACGTGCGCACTTGTCTGCCAATAGGATATCTCGTGTATAAAGACAGATTCACTCCTATTGTATTAGAGGGATATAAAGATGCTAATTGTTTATTTGATACAAAAGACTCAGAATTTGTTGTTTTTATCTTGGGAGGTGCATCTATCTCTGGAAATTCTCTAATCTTACATTCTTTTATGGATTCTAATTTGATGATAGATTTAGTTTCCTTAACAAAAGGTTTATCGAGTGAGAAAGTGTACAATATAGTTGTCAAATCGTGAATTGTATCATGAATTGAAGTATCATTTTTTTGAATCGCGAATCGTATCGAATCCTGAATCCTATCGATTTGGTCACAAATTTAAAAGTAGAATACTAGATGGTAATTGATATATTATGTTTTTATTAGCCAAAAAAAACAACAAAATAACTAAAAATTTAATAATGCCAACTACCATAACTATACTTTAAAAAACTAAAAAAAAAACACTCAACCAGTCAACCACTCACTAATTTACTACTTACTAGTGACTTAGTCAGTAAAAAGTAAAGACAAAAAACCACTCATGACTCAACTAAGAAGCAAATAGTAACCACAAAAATCACTCATGACTCTTAAGTAAAGCGAAAACGAAAGCTAGGTATGTAGTAAATAGTAATAAACTACTCAACTAAGAAGCAAAGCTCGGCAGCTCACTTATAAAATGGAAGCTTTCGAGATACGGTTTTGTTGGCGTAACTTTTGTAAGTTGAAATTGAATTTGATCGTGCACCGATAGAGATGAAAAACAGTACGTTTTCTCCCTTCTTCTTTTTTAGGGCCTTTGACTTTTGAGTTTTAAATTTTTTATCTTGTAATTATAATTAAAAATTGATGTTAAATCATAAATGGGCTTTTTTTTTATATTTTGTTTGTTCATGTTTTTATTTATGGGCTAATTGTATTGTACAAGCTATATCGAGTCTCATACAATTTATGATGTACGAGCCATACCAAGTCTCATGCAATTTATGATGTACATTAGGCTTCAATAATAAGTACATATTCCGACTAAGAAATTCTTTTACAAATAAATTTACATATATAGGTGTTTACATAGAACTATTATCGATTTATTGAACTTGTCAAGTGTTTCTCAAAATAGTGAGATTGACATAGGAAGAGTCCTTAGATGTATTCAACCTAACATCTATCACACTTAAATTGTTTATATCAGATTTACTGGTCAACTTTTCCTCTGTAGTATTAACATTTTCATTATTGCTCCCAATAACATGCATATCATTGAAGTAACAACAAACAATCACATATTATGGAGTAGACACGTTTGTCAACCTCTATTTTTTTTTCACTTCTACTTCCATGAGATTCAAATCTTGAGCTCCCAATTGCCAAAGGGGAGTAGCACACTACTAGGCAATTCATGAATTTCTCAATGGTCATCCTTTATTTAAAAACATTGTTTATCCAATTTCTCATGTCATTGTTTTTGAACTTTTTTTGTTTTTTTGCTAGATAAGCAATTTCTTGTCTTAATTACCAAAAAATATTTACAACGTCTAGTGAAAGGTTATACGACCCAAAGCCTAACCAAGAATAGCAATATATATTTGACATGCCGAGAATGAAGACGGTTTTCAAATATGGTGCAAAATAAATCAAGGCATGCTTTAAGTATGCTACCCAACAACAAAGATTTTATATTCTACGTTTCGGCTTCCCATTATCTCGTTTGGTAAAAGTAAAATACTTATGGGGTTTCTATTGTTCCATGTTAACCACGTGTAATAGGCATGTTTTGGTACGTGGTATTTGAACTAGATATTCTCTTCCGAAACAACATGCAGTTCTTGTTGAGAATTTGCCATCTGGTTCACCAAGCCAAATAATACCATGAGACGAAGCTGGATTAGGATAAACATTAACAATATTAAGCTGACAACATCAAAGATTGGGTTTGATGGCCAACTCCACTAGTTATCTTCAATGAAGTTTTCTACTTCTGTAGAGAGATAATGACCCAGATTCTAAATTGAAGCAGCTTCAAAAACATCTTTTAAAAGTCCAAGAAGAGCCAATTATCAAGCCAAAAAGATGCAAGATTATCTCTTCCAATTTTATAAAACACATGTTATCATTTTTTTTAAACGTGTTTTAATCGATAAGTTGATTTTATAAGTTTACAATTTTCTTCATTTTTTCAGGAACCACAAACCTTGAAATTGTTCTATATAAACTTCTTCATTTGAATCAGTATTTAAGAATGTTATTTCTATATCCAATTGATGTATCTCACAATTATTTATAGCTACAATAGTTATCAACATCTAGATTGATGTTATTCTCGTAACTTGTGTACACATGTCAAAGTAATCAAGAATTTGCTTGTAACTTTTAATTATAAGTCTAGTCTTTGTACTTGCCAATAGACCACCAATTCTAATCTTCCTTTTAAAAATTTATCATTTAAACTTTAAAAAGTTAGTTTTTAAGATGAAGATCCATACTAGCTTCCAATATAAGGGATCCAATTTACTATTAGCATCTCTCTCCAACAGGAGCTTAAGGAGTTGACACCGCTTTCTTGAAAGTACGAGACACATATGCTTACAAATATGTCAGAAAATCATTATCATAAGACAACATCTTGATTCATCTTCACTATCATTTGGTATGAACTCTTATACTAAATCATTGTGATGATTACTACTTAAAGAATCTTGTGTTCTCTTCGAAGAACTTTGTTATTGTGCAACCTTACAAAGAAAGACATTTCACAACAAATTCCAGATTTCTTGATTCTATAACAATATTGACATGCATGTCCTCAATTGATGCACAGGAATCTTGTATGCCACACTGGTGTACTCATACCCAATGAAGATATAATCAACAGTCTTAGGCTCCACACCTAACCATTTTTTTTTAAATTCAAGGGAGGCCTAATGTCATACAATGTAACTAGTGAGGCTCAAGATCGTAGCTTCTTGCATACATAGCGATTTATATACTACTGGATCAAAGCCCTAGTGGCCAATCTTACCCATTTTAAGATGTAGAACTTCCTATCTTAGCAAGACAACTCCCACATTTTAAGTATTTTAATAAGGTGGTCAACCTTTTCCATTACTTGTCTGGTAGCTAAGTAAAATATCCTCCCCCTCTCCCCTTCCCCAACAAGTTCTGAAGTCATCTTTAATGAACAGATTATTTAACACCTTCTGGGTTTTTGCACTCAATAATGCCACTTTGTTGAAATGAATAAGGAGTCACAAATTAATGTACAATACAATGTCCAAAATTATTTGTCAAAAGAAATACATATTTCGCTCAATTACCAATACCTATATGTTGGTTCACAATCTTATTTATATATAGTTTAAATACTTTTGAATCTTGATATTTTCTTTTGAGTAAATAGATACACTCTTGACCAAACATCATACAAGCGAAAAAATATATTTTTATCGTTTTTCAACGTCTAGTTTGTACACGCGTTAAATTATAAAAATTATTGTGAATCGTCTTTTCTAGAGGTTCTAAACTTCTCAATAAGATTTAATCAATATAATTCTATGCAAAGAGTAAAAAGCATGGTCCTAATTCATCATACTATAAAATAGGATGAAGTGAAGAAAATATTCTTCATACACAATTTTGGTGTAATGGAACATAAATACCTATTGGCCATGTACATCTGATATATATGTAAGTAAATATTTATGCACCAGAATTACATTAAATAATTTTCATGCTATTGAAAAAAGATATATTTGTCACTAGTCATTTGGTCTAGTGGTATGAATTTCGTTTTATATGCGAGAAATCTCAAGATCAAGTCTTCTCAGTGATGTAATGGCTTAAGCCTCCCTTAAATAATATATATATATATATATATATATATATATATATATATATATATATGTGTGTGTGTGTGTGTGTGTGTGTGTGTGTGTGTGTGTGTGTGTATATATGTGTGTGTATATATATTTGAATAATATATGCTCAGAGAGAAATACATATTATAATCACATTTATGATTTGATTTCATATTTTATACAAAAAAAAAAAAAAATCCTCAAATAGGCACATACCATGTATGATGTATTTAACAAACAAACAATCTTTTCCCCCAAAGGATTATTCCATATAGTTTAAAAATACTCTCATATGTATTTAACAAATTAAACACATATTTTCGTGTCATGTAACCAAGAATTTTTAATTTGCTCGAAAATATACACATTCTCCAAGTATAAAGATTGTAATTTTAGTGGAAACACATTCCAGAGAATAAAATTGGCATAAGGGAATAAAAAATCAAATTTGAGTTGAAAGTATATAAACTATGACACTACAATTTAAAGTATTTGTAGCTTTAGTTTAATGGTTATATGTATTAGAATACTTAGAGGTCTAGTGTTTGAAACATGGCACCTCCATTCTTTTTGTTGAGAAACCACCAATGCCATGTGTCATTACTTAATTGGTGTTGGGCCAATTGACAGAAAAAACTAAAACGCTGCACAGTTTCCCCAAAACATTTGTGCCACATGGTATGTGCAATTGGTGGTACACTAAAAGCCACACGATAATAAGAATAAATGTGCTTTAAGGCTCCATTTGTTTGCCGTAAAATAATTTTCTTGTTGAAAAATGTTTGCAGAGAAAAATATTTTTAGGAAAAATTAATATTTTCTAGTGTTTGGATGTAATAATAAAAAAATAGATTAAAACTTTTAATTTTTATATAAATTATTAATTTATTAATTAAATATTTTAAATGTTCCCTTAAATAATATATATATATGTATGTATACATATATATATATGTGTGTATATATATTTGAATAATATATGCTCAGAGAGAAATACATGTTATAATCATGTTTATGATTTGATTTCATATTTTATAAATAAAAAAAATTCTCAAATAGGCACATACCAAGTATGATGTATTAACAAACATACAATCTTTTCCCCCAAAGGATTATTCCATATAGTTTAAAAATACTCTCATATGTATGTAACAAATTAAACACATATTTTCGTGTCATGTAACCAAGAATTTTTAATTTGCTCGAAAATATACACATTCTCCAAGTATAAAGATTGTAATTTTAGTGGAAACACATTCCAGAGAATAAAATTGGCATAAGGGAATAAAAAATCAAATTTGAGTTGAAAGTATATAAACTATGACACTGCAATTTAAAGTATTTGTAGCTTTTAGTTTAATGGCTATATGTATTAAAATACTTAGAGGTGTAGTGTTTGAAACATGGCACTTCTATTCTTTTTGTTAAGAAACCACCAATGTCATGTGTCATTACTTAATTGGTGTTGGGCCAATTGACAAAAAAAACTAAAACGCTGCACAGTTTCCCCAAAACATTCGTGCAATTGGTGGTACACTAAAAGCCACACGATAAAAAGAATAAATGTGCTTTAAGGCTCCATTTGTTTGTCGTAAAATAATTTTCTTGTACAAAAATGTTTGTAGAGAAAAATATTTTCAACAAAAATTAATATTTTCTAGTGTTTGGATGTAATAATAAAAAAATAGATTAAAACTATTAATTTTTATATAAATTATTAATTTAATAATTAAATATTTTAAATTTATTAGTTAAAAATTTTAAAATAATTAATTAATAGAAAGTAAAATTAATAAATAATGAATACACTAAATATTCAACTATTTGTTATTAATTTATAAACTTATTAACATAAAATTATACTAGTTAAATAATTAATTAATATTTAATAAAAAATTTAGTTAATTATTAATTGATTAGTTAATTAATAATTAGTTACTATTAATTTATGAAATTATCAAGTTAAAATAAAATTATTTATATTACTAGTTATTAATAAATTATTTTTTATTTATATTTTATTAATCAAGTATTTTTATTATTTATGATTTATAATTTTATTAAATATTAATTTAATTAATTAATTATTCATTAAATTATAATTAATTAAAAATGTGACAGGAGTGAGGTGGGGCCGCAGGTGTGGTGTGGAGGGTGAGGTGGGGTAGGGAGGGGTAGGGTAGGGGCTGGGTTTTGGGGTAGGTGAAGGTGGAGTAGAGTGAGTGAAAAATATTTTCTTCTCCTTAAAGAGATGAAAATACTTTTCACTCTTTTTAACTAAATATTTTTCTTTATCCGAAAAATATTTTTCACTTGACCAAACACCGAAAAATTAAGAAAATATTTTTCTTGTTGTTGGGTTTAATTGTTCCATGAAAATGATAGCGTGAATGTACAAGTTTTCCAAAATTCCATGACTTCTTGCATATCAGGTATTGCGGCTTACCTTGTTGCATACCAAGTGTTTCTATGAAAATGCTTATGTGCAATGTTAAGTGCTATTGAAAATGTTTAAAGTGTTTGCTAATGGTTGGGTAACCTACTTTGTTACCTAATCAACGTGCTATTAAATGTTAAATGCTTGTTAAAGTGATGGAGGGGCAACCTACTTTGTTGTCCCCTCATTTAAAGTGCATTTAATGAATGTGTGAAAGATGGATTAAGTGTTATCGAAAGGTTGCAACCTTTTTTCGAGGCACAGTAGTGTTGTGTCTCCACTGGGCGGTAGCGGGCTTGCCAGTGGTTACATGACTTCCACGACCTATTCCCTCACTTGCATGGCCGATGAAGGCCATGGGGTACTGGGTCGTAGGATTTTAGGGTATGTCCGGAGTACATCCACCAAAGTTATAAGGGTTATCGACATCGAAGCGCATTGGAGCAAAGGAAGTGAGAGTGTCAAGGTAGAATGGGAATCGTATCCTTTTCTTGTGTGGTGTTGTAGTTGATGTACTTGGCTAAGTGTTTACTTGTTTCCTATTAATGTTTAAAGCCTATATGCCTCCTATTAATGCCTATATGCTTCCTATTACTGCCTAATGCTCACTCACTACATTGTTACATGTTTCTTGGAATATATGCATCATGAAAAGGGTTTTCCAAAGCCTCTCCTATTTTTCCCCTCACCGAGCTAGTTTTAGCTCACCCCATTTTAACAACATTTCAGGTGAAACCGAGTGTGAGCCTCAAGGAGATTGGTAGCGATAGCTATGTTTGTCGTGCTTCGAATGATGTACATATTATTTGTGAAGTTTATGTAAGATATGATGTAATGGTGAATTATTATAGAGATGTATTCTTTGGTATTAAAGAGTTGATATGAAAGCCAGTTGTAATGAATTCTTGATGTATTTGAAATGTTATAAATATCTCGGATGTACTATTTTATGAATATTAGTGATCGGGTTTTTGTAGTGTGCCTTAGCGGACTTAAGATGAGTGATCTTTTTAAACCCGTGGCATCACGATCTCGTTAATGTTTTGTAAATTTACGGATAGTCTATGGTATCAGAGACTGATTGTTTGTGGTATTTGTAAGCTGGGTATTTTTACATCTGTGGTATCAGATATTGTATTAATAAAAAAAATGAGGTCGTGATACTAAAGCCAATGTAACCAGGATATAACATACTGCTATTTATACCCAAAATTATTTAGATGAAAGTATATATATATATATATAGTTTCCTAAAAAGGCATAAACGAATTTCTTTAAAAGAAATTACAACACAGATAATCAACAAAAGATTGCACTTACAAAAATATGGGATTAAAACTATTCCAAAGTAAATATAGTCCGCCTTAGAAACATACATGAATTTCTTAGAGAAAATTCAAGAGAGAGTAACAAATCTCTGTAGAAATATAATATTCCAAAATTACTCAAATAAAATCTCACTAAAAAACATTGACATAAATTTAATAGAATCTAGGTACTTGAATAATCCGAAATTGATTGTGATAGATAAGTTAGAAGTAGACAGAAAAATAACTTTAGATTTTCATCTTTTTAATTAAACTAATTGCAATTAAAAGCCTATAACTTCTGAAAATATTCTGACAAATTAATTTTGACAGAATTTTAATTTTAAAATATACAAACAAGACCACTTTATTCTAATTGGAAATTAATTTTAGTAATTAATAGATTTAAAATGTATATCACTAGACTTAAAATTCTGGTAAAAGCAATTTATCAACTAAGAATTTCAGAATTATAAACAATGAAAATAAAAATAAATTTGGACCAAAATGAATTCTGACAGAATAAAATTCCAGAATATCTAATACAGGAGCATAATATTATTTCACATGCTATATATATATTAAAAAAAATTACAATAATTAAAGAAAAATTAGACCAAGGCTTAAGTTGGATTCAATGTCTTTAAGACTTTAGTGCCTGCTACGATTCTGACAGTTCATGTTGCAAGCCCCTCAAGATACAACAGTCTCTTCTTCTTGCAATAAGAGCACTCAAAACTACAAACACTTCAAACCCACAAGGCAACTCTCTCCGAGGATACTAGGATGCAAGAGAATTTTGTAAAACGTTTTTGCGTGTAAAATCCAAGCCTAGGTCCCTGATTTTTAATACATGAATTTGCTACGTTGATATACTTGGAAAGATGAATGTTAGTATACCTGGTACATCTCACATAAATATGTAGATTTTTGCTTTCTGGGTTTGTGACGTTTGCGAGTACATTTGCTGCGCAAAATCTGATTTTACAAGACCTTGGGAAGAAGTTGGATCCTGAAATTTGTGCAAAGTTTTGTTATTTGGGTTTATTATCTTCCCAACGCTTTTGTATTGATTTTCACAAAGCGTGGCAGGAATCTTGAGGCCTGTTTCTTTTCATAACGAATTTGGATTCCTTAATAATGTAATCAATGTGATCAATAATGGTAAAATGATAAGTAGGTAAGATAAAATAATTGCTAATTTTATTAGGAATCCAAATCCTTGAATAAAGTATGTTGCACGCAAATTTAATTTTTCTTTGCAGTATAAATTCAAGATTTGAAATTCATCCCTATAGTGTTCTAATATGTAATTAGGGAGACCAATGAAGGTAACATAAAAACGAATAAAAAAAGAAAATATCAAAGGAATTAAAGAGTTTCTATTTCTCTTCTTTTTCTGGGTTTTTCTACCATAAGTTAACCTATATATGTCTTTGTCTAGTTCTTCAATGAAAGACGAAAAGAATAAAAGATAATTTGGCTTACAAAATTTAATCAATAATTTGGTCAAAATTTACAAAAGGGCTCCAATTCTTTAGACAACGAATGAATGAATGAGAGAAATGATCTCTTACAAAAAAAGAATAAAAAGAATATTTTGAATCAATGAAAAAAGCCTCCCTTTCCCCCAAAAATCTGCGTTAAAAACTTTTGACAGATTTTATTTTTTGGCTCCGTTTGTTTGACGGTTGCTTTCGGTGGGTTGCCTCATATAGACGGCTGTGTATGTTTGGATGGCTGCGAATTGCTCAAGCAAATATTAACACCATGCTTGGACGACGTCAATCATGGAACACTAGTGTCTACTGGATAACTTCCAAGCACTCTTAAAAATGTTACAAACTCCTGCAAGAAAATCACAATATAAAGCTTAGTGACAAGGAATAAATTTCATGTTTTAACTTAATCACACACATATCTAGCAAAAATATATTATATAATACTACTAAATTTTCGTGTGCTCTACCTTTAAATGCCCAAGAGCGTTTTGGGCCTTCTGATCGGCCGCAGATGCTTCAAAATCAATGTAGAAAAGATAGGGAAATTGCCTGCACCAAAATATTGTATGTCAGTTCACAAACAATGTTGGAGACAAAAGCTACGATATTTTAGATTCAAGATTCTAAAACTTAAGAATAAACAGAGGAATTGGACATACTTTGGACAACCATTGGCACTATATTCAAGTGATTTCTGCAAGGGGCGAGTTTCAATCTAAGATCAAACAAAAAAAGTATATTAGAGACTGCAAGAAGGTTGTCTATTCGAAGAAATTACAATACACGAATATTAATTCAAAAACAACACTAGAAGGAACTCACCTTAGTGACGTTGATATTTTCCGAAGCGAAAACAGCAAGTGGCTTGAAAAGCATCCCTGGGCCATCCTTAAGTGAGAAGACTATGCTTGTCTGATTAAGTAAAAGGCATTAGCCAAAGTATATTGCAATGAGCAAATATAGTGTGCATTCATATTCAAAATATAACACGCTTATAGAATAAAAGAGCTAACCTTGAATGGTTTTTCAGTACAAATGCTTTGATCAATTGGGTTTTTAGACAGCATCAAGAATCGAGTAACATTATCAGATTCATCCTGTATATCTTGAGCAAGTATATTTAAGCCATAGAGCCTTGCGGTAGTCAAACTAGCTACTGCCCCAGCATCTTTGAGGTTGTTGGAAGCAACAAACTAAAACATCAAGGAAAGAACACTCAGGTTAAGATAATGATCCACCTTTGACGGCGTTAGTATGGTAAACAAATCAATTCATTAACTACCAATTCAAGCATACCTTAGCTGAACCAGCAGTATTATCCCGAGCTTCTCTAACTAGTCCCAATTTTGTTAATGTATTCTCACATTGTGCAAGGGCCTGTGGATGGCTAAAAACTCTTTTTAGATCTTCAATTTTGACGCCATGGTTTGCTAATAAGCAATGTCTTATTGCAAGTTTGACTTCTCCAACTATATGCAGCCTATGGCGAAACAAAAGGTCGTAATTTCTATGAATGCTACCTCCTAAAGAATTTTCGAATGGCAAAACTGCTCTGTCAACAAGTCCCTTTTCAACAGCCTGAAAAAAATAATTCATAATGAAGTTTTAATATTTCATGTTTATTTTATGTAAATAAATGATAAGCATCATGTGAATCTAAAATAGAGAAAAGAAAAAAAAAGAAAAAAAAAGAAAAAAAAAAACTTAAAGAAGAACTCACTTCAAAAGCATTGTCAAATTGTTCGCAGGGAACAGATTCGCAATTAGGGTATGCCTTTTTTGCGGCGGACTGACTGTATGCTCCCTTAACTCCCTGATATGCAACGCGAAGACTAGAGGTTTTGGATGCCAAATTTAACAATTGTCCCGATGACGTTGAACTAAATTCAAAAGGATAGTCATGATGAAGTAATTCTTGCAGTTTAAGTGCATGCCCCTTCTCGCTTTCGATACCGATGCTAAGTTGCGCTTGGTTGCCATTCCTATTGCTGCTGGCATAGATTAATGTCAAATTACGACGTCGTTCAATTAGAGTACTGTTAGCTCCTAGTCTTTTGGTAGCGACATAGCTCTGATCGAACAGTGGGTTTGCTCCTTGAGGTGAAAAATGGCTTACTGGAGATGCCAACATTGCTAATTGTAGCTGAAAACCAAATTACTAGTGGGAGCGTTGGGACTGTTCTTGCTTGTGGGTTGGAGCTTCCCTGTTAGTATGTATGGTTTTAATTTCAATCTCATTCTGCGTTTTGAGTTTAAATAGCAAATTATATCATCCCAATACCTTTTTAATTTTTAAATTCTTGTGGGATGTAGCTTCCCAGTAATTACTTCTTGTATATTATTTCTGCAATATTGAAAATATAATAGAAAAAATATGTGTTGAATTCACATGTCCCACATGATAAAAAAGAATAAAAAAAATATCAAATACTTTATTTTTTTAGAGATGCCAAATTGAATGAGACCACTGACTTCTAACTTTATTCTAAAAAATCTAAAATGGCAACAGCAAGCCAAATTTGAAATTCTATTGCCCATGCAGGACTCCTTATTTGACTTATTACTTGAACCTCTATTGCCCCACGTGCGCAGTTGTCTGCCAATAGGATATCTCGTGTATAAAGACAGATTCACTCGTATTGTATTAGAGGGATATAAAGATACATCCTTTATGGAATCTAATTTGACGATAGATGTAGTTCCTTTAACAAAAGGTTTATCGACAGAGAAAGTATACAGTATAGTTATTAAATTGTGAATTGTATTGTGAATTTAAATACTATTTTTTTAAATCGTGAATCGTATTGAATTATGAATTCTACCGATTTGGTCACAAATTTAAAAGTAAAATACTAGATGGTAATTGATATATTATGTTTTTATTAGCCAAAAACAACAACAAAATAACAAAAAATTTAATAATGCCAACTACCATAACTATACTTTAAAAAACTAAAATAAACACTCAACTAGTCAGCCACTTACTAATTTACTACTTACTACTTAGTCAATAAAAAGTAAAGACAAAAAACCACTCAAAACCACTCATTACTCAACTAAGAAGCAAATAGTAACCACAAAAATCACTCATGACTCTTAAGTAAAGCGAAAACGAAAGCTAGCTATGTAGTAAATAGTAATAAACTACTCAACTAAGAAGCAAAGCTCGGCAGCTCACTTACAAAATGGAAGCTTTCAAGATTCAGTTTGTTGGCGCAGCTTTTGTAAGTTGAAATTGAATTTGATCGTGCACCGATAGAGATGAAGAACAATACATTTTCTCCCTTCTTCTTTTTTAGGGCCTTTGATTTTGGAGTTTTAAATTTTTTATCTTGTAATTATAATTAAAAATTGATGTTAAATCATAAATGGGCTTTTTTTTTATATTTTGTTTTTTCATGTTTTTATTTATGGGCTAATTGTATTGTACAAGCTATATAGAGTCTCATGCAATTTATGATGTACAACCTATATCAAGTCTCATGCAATTTATGATGTACATTAGGCTCCAATAATAAGAAAATATTTCGACTAAGATATTCTTTTACAAATAAATTTACATATATAGTTGTTTTCATAGAACTATTATCGATTTATTGAACTTGTCAAGTGTTTCTCAAAATAGTGAGATTGACATAGGAAGAGTCCTTAGATGTATTCAACCTAACATCTACCACACTTAAATTGTTTATATCAGATTTACTGGTCAACATTTCCTCTGTAGTATTAACGTTTTCATTATTGCTCCCAATAACATGCATGTCATTGAAGTAACAACAAACAATCACATATTATGGAGTAGACACGTTTGTCAACCTCTATTTTTTTTTCAATTCTACCCCTATGAGATTCAAATCTTAATCTCCCAATTGTCAAGGCATGCTTTAGGTTTGCTACCCAACAACAAAGATTTTATATTCTACGTTTCGGCCCTTCCCATTATCTCGTTTGGTAAAAGAAAAATACTTGTGGGCTTTTTATCGCTCCACGTTAACCACGTGCAATAGGCATGTTTTGGTACGTGGTATTTGAACTAGATATTCTCTTCCCAATCAACATGCGGATCTTGTTGAGAATTTTCCATTTGGCTCACCAAGCCAAATAATACCATGAGACGAAGCTGGAATAGGATAAACATTAACAATATTGAGTTCACAACATCAAAGATTGGGTTTGATGGCCAACTCCACTCGTTATCTTCAATGAAGTTTTCTACTTATGCAGAGAGATAATGACCCAAATTCTAAATTGAAGCAGCTTCAAAAACATCTTTTAAAAGTCCAAGAAGAGCCAATTATCAAGCCAAAAAGATGCAAGATTATCTCTTCCAATTTTATAAAACACATGTTTTAATCGATAAGTTGATTTTATAAGTTTACAATTTTCTTCATTTTTTCAGGAACCACAAATCCTCAAATTGTTCTATATAAACTTCTTCATTTGGATCAGTATTTAAGAATGTTATTTCTATATCCAATTGTTGTATCTCACAATTATTTATTGCTACAATAGCTATCAATATCTAGATTGATGTTATTCTCGTAACTTGTGTACACATGTCAAAGTAATCAAGAATTTGCTAGTAACTTTTAATTATAAGTCTAGTATTTGTACTTGCCAATAGACCACTAATTCTAATCTTCCTTTTAAAAATTTATAATTTAAACTTTAAAATTTTAGTTTTTGAGCAGAAGATCCATACTAGCTTCCAATATAATGGATCCAATTTACTATTAGCATCTCTCTCCAACAGGAGCTTAAGGAGTTGACACCGCTTTCTTGAAACTACGAGACACATATGCTTACAAATATGTCAGAAAATCATTATCATAAGACTTAAACATCTTGATTCATCTTCACTATCATTTGATATGAACTCTTATACTAAATCATTGTGATGATTACTACTTAAAGCATCGTGTGTTCTCTTCGAAGAACTTTGTTATTGTGCAACCTTACAAGGAAAGACATTTCACAACAAATTCTGGATTTCTTGATTCTATAACAATATTGACATGCATGTCCTCAATTGATGCGCAAGAATCTTGTATGCCACACTGTTGTACTCATACCCAATGAAGATATAATCAACAGTCTTAGGCTCCACACCTAACCATTTTTTTAATTCAAGGGAGGCCTAACGTCGTACAACATAACTAGCAAAGCTCAAGATCGCAGCTTCTTGCATACATAGCGATTTATATACTACTGGACCAAAGCCCTAGTGGCCAATCTTACCCATTTTAAGATGTAGAACTTCCTATCTTAGCAAGACAACTCCCACATTTTAAGTATTTTAATAAGGTGGTCAACCTTTTCCATTATTTGTCCAGTAGCTAAGTAAAAAATCGTCTCCCTTTCCCCTCCCCCAACAAGTTCTGAAGTTGTCTTTAATGAACAAATTATTTAACACCTTCTGGGCTTTTGCACTCAATAATGCCACTTGGTTGAAATGAATAAGGAGTCACAAATTAAAGTACAATACCATGTCCAAAATTATTTGTCAAAAGAAATACATTTTTCGCTCAATTACCAATACCTATATGTTGGTTCTCAATCATATTTATATATAGTTTAAATACTTTTGAATCTTGATATTTTCTTTTGAGTAAATAGATACACTCTTCGCCAATCATCATACAAACGAAATAATATATTTTTATCCTTTTCCAACGTCTAGATTGCATACGCGTTAAATTATAAAAATTATTGTGAATCTTCTTTTCTAGAGGTTCAAAACTTCACAATAAGATTTAATCAATATAATTCTATGCAAAGAGTAAAATGCATGCGTCCTAATTCATCACACTATAAAATAGGATGAAGTGAAGAAAATATTCTTCATACACAATTTTGGTGTAATGGCACATAAATACCTGTTGGCCATGTACACCTCATATGTAAGTAAATATATATGCACCACAATTACATTAAATAATTTTCATGCTATTGAAAGAAGATATATTTGTCACTAGCCATTTGGTCTAGTGGTATTTCGCTTTATATGCGAGAAATCTCAAGATCAATTCTTGTGTGTAACATCATTAGTGATGTAATGGCTTAAGCCTCCCTTAAATAATACATAAATAAATAAATAAATAAATATATATATATATATATATATATATATATATATATATATATATATATTTGAATAATATATGCTCAGAGAGAAATACATATTATAATCATATTTATGATTTCATTTCATATTTTATTTTTAAAAAAAATCCTCAAATAGGCACATACCAAGTATAATGTATTTAACAAACAAACAATCTTTTCCCCGAAAGGATTATTCCATATAGTGCAAAAATACTCTCATATGTATTTAACAAATTAAACACATATTTTCATGTCATGTAACCAAGAATTTTTAATTTGCTCAAAAATATATACATTCTCCAAGTATAAATACTATAATTTTAGCGGAAACACAATCCACATAATAAAATTGACATAAGGAAATAAAAAATCAAATTTAAGTTGAAAGTATATAAACTATGACACTACAATTTAAAGTATTTGTAGCTTTAGTTTAATGGTTATATGTATTAGAATACTGAGTAAATTGCTTGCCGCCCCCCTGTGTTTTGTCCGAAATACTCATTCACCCCCTGTGTTTTTTCGATTAAGCTGACGCACCCAAAATCACTTATTCGGTTAGCAAACGTTACAAAATTAGTTAATTGATCGTTATACCCTTACATAAAGGTAAAATCGAAAAAACACAGGGGGGTAATGACCCTATTTTAAAACCACAGGGGGTGAATGAGTATTTCAGGAAAAACACAGGGGGGCGGCAAGCAATTTACTAAAAGGGTATTTTTGTCCAACAAAAAAATTATTTAAACCAAAAGCATAAAAAATAGCATTTTATGTGCGTGTATTGTAATTGCCATTAAATTAGACGACTTTTCTAATGGAGGGAGACGGTCAGCTACATTCCAAAAATCATAGGGGGTTAATGAGCTTATTTCAAAAACACAGGGGATGAATGAGTATTTCGAGCAAAACACAGGGGGGGGAGGGAGGGCAAGCAATTTACTCTTAGAATACTTAGAGGTCTAGTGTTTGAAACATGGCACCTCTATTCTTTTTGTTAAGAAACCACCAATGCCATATGTCATTACTTAATTGGTGTTGGGCCTATTGACAGAAAAAACTAAAACGCTGCACAGTTTCCCCAAAACATTGGTGCACATGGTATGTGCAATTGGTGGTACACTAAAAGCCACACGATAAAAAGAATAAATGTGCTTTAAGGCTCCATTTGTCTGTCCGAGTGACGGGTTCGGGCTTGACCTTTAGCGTGGGGTTGGGTTTGGGGCGTTACAATTACTACTTAAAGCATCGCGTGTTCTCTTCGAAGAACTTTGTTATTGTGCAACCTTACAAGGAAAGACATTTCACAACAAATTCCGGATTTCTTGATTCTATAACAATATTGACATGCATGTCCTCAATTGATGCACAAGAATCTTGTATGCCACACTATTGTACTCATATCCAATGAAGATATAATCAACAGTCTTAGGCTCCACACCTAACCATTTTTTTTAATTCAAGGGAGGTCTAATGTCATACAATGTTACTAGCGAGGCTCGAGATCGCAGCTTCTTGCATACATAGCGATTTATATACTACTAGACCAAAGCCCTAGTGGCCAATCTTACGCATTTTAAGATGTAGAACTTCCTATCTTAGCAAGACAACTCCCACATTTTAAGTATTTTAATAAGGTGGTCAACCTTTTCCATTACTTGTCTGGTAGCTAAGTAAAATATCCTCCCCCTTTCCCTTCCCCCAACAAGTTCTGAAGTTGTCTTTAATGAACAAATTATTTAACACCTTCTGGGTTTTTGCACTCAATAATGCCACTTTGTTGAAATGAATAAGGAGTCACAAATTAATGTACAATACCATGTCCAAAATTATTTGTCAAAAGAAATACATATTTCGCTCAATTACCAATACCTATATGTTGGTTCTCAATCTTATTTATATATAGTTTAAATACTTTTGAATCTTGATATTTGCTTTTGAGTAAATAGATACACTCTTGGCCAATCATCATACAAACGAAAAAATATATTTTTATCCTTTTTCAACGTCTAGTTTGCACACGCGTTAAATTATAAAAATTATTGTGAATCGTCTTTTCTAGAGGTTCTAAACTTCTCAATAAGATTTAATCAATATAATTCTATGCAAAGAGTAAAATGCATGCGTCCTAATTCATCACACTATAAAATAGGATGAAGTGAAGAAAATATTCTTCATACACAATTTTGGTGTAATGGCACATAAATACCTGTTGGCCATGTACATCTGATATATATATAAGTAAATATATATGCACCACAATTACATTAAATAATTTTCATGCTATTGAAAGAAGATATATTTGTCACTAGCCATTTGGTCTAGTGGTATTTCGCTTTATATGCGAGAAATCTCAAGATCAATTCTTGTGTGTAACATCCTTAGTGATGTAATGGCTTAAGCCTCCCTTAAATAATATATATATATATATATATATATATATATATATATATATATATATATATATATATATATTTGAATAATATATGCTCAGAGAGAAATACATATTATAATCACATTTATGATTTGATTTCATATTTTATAAATAAATAAAAAAATCCTCAAATAGGCACATACCAAGTATAATGTATTTAACAAACAAACAATCTTTTCCCCGAAAGGATTATTCCATATAGTGCAAAAATACTCTCATATGTATTTAACAAATTAAACACATATTTTCATGTCATGTAACCAAGAATTTTTAATTTGCTAAAAAATATACACATTCTCCAAGTATAAAGACTATAATTTTAGTGGAAACACAATCCAGAGAATAAAATTGACATAAGGGAATAAAAAATCAAATTTGAGTTGAAAGTATATAAACTATGACACTGCAATTTAAAGTATTTGTAGCTTTTAGTTTAATGGCTATATGTATTAGAATACTTAGAGGTCTGTGTTTGAAACATGGCACCTCCATTCTTTTTGTTGAGAAACCACCAATGCCATGTGTCATTACATAATTGGTGTTGGGCCAATTGACAGAAAAAACTAAAACGCTACACAGTTTCCCCAAAACATTTGTGCCACATGGTATGTGCAATTGGTTGTACACTAAAAGCCACACGATAATAAGAATAAATGTGCTTTAAGGCTCCATTTGTTTGCCGTAAAATAATTTTATCGTCGAAAAATGTTTGTAGAGAAAAATATTTTCAAGAAAAATTAATATTTTCTAGTGTTTGGATGTAATAATAAAAAATTGATTAAAACTATTAATTTTTTAATAAATTATTAATTTATTAATTAAATATTTTAAATTTATTAGTTAAAAATTTTAAAATAATTAATTAATAGAAAGTATAATTAATAAATAACGAATACACTAAATATTCAACTATTTGTTATTAATTTATAAACTTATTAACATAAAATTATACTAGTTAAATAATTAATTAATATTTAATAAAAAATTTAGTTAATGATTAATTGATTAGTTAATTAATAATTAGTTACTATTAATTTATGAAATTATCAAGTTAAAATAAAATTATTTAAATTACTAGTTATTAATAAATTATTTTTTATTTATATTTTATTAATCAATTATTTTATTATTTATGATTTATAATTTTATTAAATATTAATTTAATTAATTAATTAATTATTCATTAAATTATAATTAATTAAAAATGTGGCAAGAGTGAGGTGGGCCTGTGAGTGTGGTGTGGTGGGGTGGGGTGGGGTGGGGTAGGGGGTGTGGTTTGGGGTAGGTGAAGGTGGAGTGGAGTGAGTGAAAAATATTTTCTTCTCCTAAAAGAGATGAAAATACTTTTCACTCTTTTTAACTAAATATTTTTCTTTATCCGAAAAATATTTTTCACTTGACCAAACACCGAAAAATTAAGAAAATATTTTTCTTGTTGTTGGATTTAATTGTTGAAGAATGACATTGGGTTTAAATGTTCCATGAAAATGATAGCGTGAATGTAAAAATTTTCCAAAATGCCATGACTTCTTGCATATCGGGTATTGTGGCCTACCTTGTTGCATACCAAGTGTTTCTATGAAAATGCTTATGTACAATGTTAAGTGCTATTGAAAATGTTTAGAGTGGTTGCTAATGGTTGGGTAACCTACTTTGTTACCTAATCAACGTGCTATTGAATGTTAAATGCTTGTTAATGTGATTGAGGGGCAACCTACTTTGTTGTCCCCTCGTTTAAAGTGCATTTAATGAATGTGTGAATGATGGATTCAGTGTTATCAAAAGGTTGCAACCTTTTATCGAAGCACGGTAGTGTTATGTCTCCACTGGGCGGTAGCGGGCTTGCCAGTGGTTACATGACTTCTGTAATGCCCTGTCCCCTCACGGAAACAGGAGCTCTATAAATCCACTAATCACAACCTGATCCAAATCTCAAGTCACGAAAAATGAGAGAAAATGGACGGAGTCTCCCCTATTTATAGGATTATCCAATATCCTGTGAACAATAAAATACAACCACAAAACTGTAATACAACCTTCTCATACAACTCCAACTCCAACCATCCAACTATGCCCCGTCTCAAGGCCATTCGAGCCTTAGACTTATCCAAAGAAGCACACAAGCATGCATGAAAGACAAGTAATGAAAGTACTTCTAGTTATTACAAGCCACCTATCACTATCAACTCTTACAAGTCCTTAAACTTTACATTACAACTCCTCAAGACAATACAAATACATACAAGACCAACTACAATTACTTTTAAGATTCCTATGGTCTCCAAGGACTACAATCCAATCCACGTAACTATTCCACAAAGATTCACAAGCACAATCAATTGAAGCCAACACAACCAATCACGAAAGTTCCCGAGCTTTCAATATAACAACTCTGGAGGCACTAACCCTGAAAATGTTAGAGACGAGAGTGAGCATATAGCATGTATATTCAGTGAGGGAGGGGGGAACGGGAACAGTATATCGGGGTTCATGCAATGCAGCAATTTAACACAATTAATGCAATAAACAAACAATGAATAACAATTCTAATACCACACTTTAAAAGGATACTATCGATAACTCTTATCACTTCAAATCTTCGATCCCCGATCCACGAACCATGAACCATGAACATCTTTGTTGTGCCGGCATAACCCCAAACACTCCAGTGGATGTACTCTGGACGTATCCCAAAATCCTACGACCCAACTCTCCAAGGACTTAGGGCTCAAACGAGAGAGGGACTGGGCAACCATGATAGCCGAGGTATACCGGTAAGCCCGATGCCGCCCGCCTTCCCCGACACTACCATGCCCAAATGGTTGCGCAACCACAATTCAATGCACTCAAGATGATAACAAATAAGACAATCGAATAATCACAAAATCGAGGGACAACAAAGTAGGTTGCCCTCACACACAATATATAATCAATACGCACATACTACTTTAACAATTATACTAAATCACATAGTTTATGAACAAGGAGATAAACTATTATGCACATAAAAATGAAGACTCCCTCACCTTTAGTAAGCCAAACCTGTGAGAATTACCCAAGAACTTCTTCAATATTCTCCAAATGTACCATTTGTAAAGAAAAAGAACAAGAATGGCAAAGAAGCAATTTTCCATTGATCCTTCAACTTGGTTAAATAATGTGTACAGGGCTCGTCTATCGTATCTGAAGATTACAACAAATCTGTTCTATCCCTTATACATGATAATCTAGACTAACTAGTAGATAGATACGATTTACATGACAAAAGAGTTTTACAAGGAAACGAAGTCGTAAATAATGCTAGGCATGTGTCGTACAGCATGGCACATAACAGAATAAACTCCAACACTCCCTCTCAAGTTGGTGCATGGAGGAATGAAATGCCCAACTTGCCTAATAATCGACGAAACTTATCAGCACCTAGGGCTTTCGTGAAGATATCAGCAAGTTGTGATTGAGTAGAGATACCTCGTGGAGCCAATAATTTAGATTGAATGTGTTGTCGTATGAAGTGACAATCGATTTCTATATGCTTAGTTCGTTCATGAAAAACTGGATTAGCTGCTATGTGCAAGGCAGCTTGATTGTCACAGTAGAGTGACACAGGCGATGTATCCTGTACCTTGAGATCATTAAGTAGACGTCGAAGCCAAATTATCTCACTGGTGACTGTGGCCATACTTCGGTATTCAGCTTCTGCAGAAGATCGAGACACCACAGTTTGCTTCTTGGATTTCTAAGATATGGGAGAATCCCCAAGAAAAATTATGTAGCATGTTGTACTTCTACGTGTAGTAGGACATCCAGCCCAGTCTGTATCACAATAAGCTCGCAGTTGTAAGGAACTAGTAGAAGGAAAAAGAAGTCCTTGACCAGGCTTGCCCTTGAGATATCGTAGCACTCTGAAGGCTACCTCAAGATGTAGTTGTCGTGGATCCTTCATAAATTGGCTAAGGACATGTACTGCATAACATATATCTAGCCTGGTAATGGTGAGATATAATAATTTTTCTACCAATCTACGATACTGACTTGGATCATTACAAGGATCTCCTAAATCTACTGACAATTTGTGATGATGTTCCATAGGAAATGAACTTGGCTTCGCACCAATAAGACCACTCTCTGCAATGATGTCAAGAGTATATTTTCTTTGGTTGATCGAAATTCCTTCTGGGGAACGAGCTACCTCTAATCCAAGAAAGTATTTTAATCTTCCGAGATCTTTAATTCGAAATGCTCGATCCAAATGTTCTTTTAGCTTGGTGATGCGTATGTGGTCATTACCTACAACTATTACATCATCCACGTAAATAAGAACAGCTACAAATGAATTGCTCATTGAGGATGTAAACAATGAATGGTCATTTTGGGACTGTTGAAACCCAAGTTCAAGTAAAGAAGATGTGAACTTATGATACCAATTGCGTGAGGCTTGTCGTTGACCATATAAGGATTTTCTAAGCCTACATACTCGATGCTCCCCCTCACGATCAAATCCTTGTGGCAACTTCATGTAAACCTCTTCTTCCAAATCTCCATGAAGAAATGCATTGTTGACGTCTAATTGGTGTAGCTCCCAATTTATAATTGCTGCAATGGCTAATAGACATCGAACTGTAACTAACTTTGCTACCGGCGCAAATGTTTCATGGAAATCTTCCCCTTCAATTTGAGTGAACCACTTTGCGACCAACCTGGCTTTGTATCGCTCAATGGTGCCATCTGGCTTATACTTAATTCGATAGACCCATTTGGAATCTATCGCATGCTTTCCTGGAGGGAGATCTTGAAGGGTCCAAGTTTGGTTTTCTTCTAGAGCCATAATTTCCTTCACCATTGCTTCCTTCCAGTGAGGGTAACGTACTGCTTGATTGAAAGACTTCGGCTCATCATTTGCTGTAATAGCTGCTAAGAAAGCATTGTGAGTTGAAATACATTTAGAATATGAAATATATGTATCAAGTGGATGTACCGTTGAGTAGGCTGAAGGAGTGGGCGTGGAAGATGGTTAGTGACGGTGGCAATGTGAATTCGTACCCTGCGAGACGACTCGAAATCTTTCGTGAACGCTTTATTTCTTCATTATTGTTATTTGCATGTGAAGGATTCTGTGCTAAGTCACCTTCTGTGACACCAAATTCATTTAGCGAAATAAGAGTCGAAGCGTGATCATGTGATGTGGGGCTAGGTTGAGCTGAAGTTTCTTCATCATCCTTAGTACTACATGATGTGTCCACTGGTGTTGAATTAATAGGACTAAGGCTAGGACCCAATTGACTTGACATGATCCTATGTAAATCATCTTGTCTGCTTGCTATCTTATTCATATGAAGCTCACCATTCATAATTGTGTCGTGACCTGGGAAGCAAGTTTAACGAAAAATGACATCGCGTGACAAGTAAATTTTCTTTGTCTCTATATCATATATCCGATACCCTTTGACTCCTACTGGGTACCCAATGAAAATGCCTAGACGTGACCTTGCTTCGAACTTATCTTGTGATTTAAAAGGTACATGTGCATAGCATAAACATCCAAATGTACGCAGATGCTCGTACGATGGAGGTGTCCCATGTAACATCTCATAGGGTGTCTTATTTTGCAAAACTAATGTTGGCATGCGATTGATTAAATGAGCAGCAGTTAATACGCACTCACCCCAGAATTTGATTGGTAGATTGGCTTGAAACCTCAAAGCTCTAGCTACTTCCAAAATGTGTCGATGTTTACGCTCGACCACACCATTTTGTTGTGGTGTATATATGCAAGTCTTTTGATGCTCTATTCCATTCATGCGGTAAAATTCAAGTAAATCTTGGTGTAAGAATTCCAACCCATTATCTGTTCGCAATTGTTTAACTTGCAAATTGAATTTGTTCTTGACCCAATTAAAGAAATGAATGAGCAAGGAACTTGTTTCAGATTTGATTCTCATTAGATAAACCCAAGTGGCTCTGCTATAATCATCAACTAGGCACAAGAAATAGTGAGATTGAGTGTGTGACGGTGTCTTGTATGGGCCCCATATATCATAGTGAACAAGATCAAAAACTCAAGTACTTTTATTATTTCTTGTTGGAAATTGCAACCTAGTTTGCTTTGCCTTACAACAAGCGTCACAAAAGAAATCCTTTCCAGATGATAGAGAACTAAAAATATGTGCCAATTGATTCAACGGCAAATGTCCTAGTCGTCTATGCCAAAGTATGCCATCTTGTTGCTTGTCCACAATCATTGCCACCTTTTCTTCTCTCGGTTCGAAATAATATAAGCCATCTTTCATCTTACCCACTCCAATCAGCTTCCTCGTGGTTAAATCCTGCATGACACACATGTCTGAATAAAATGTTAGTGCACAATTTAGTTCTTTAGTTAACTTATGCACTGACAAGAGATTACAATTGAAGTCCAGAATGCCCAAAACTCGACTCAATTTTATGTTATCCTTCAGTATCACATCTCCTACACTATGGACTGGAATCGTCCTTCCGTCTGGGATGCGTACTGTAGTAATATGCGAATCGGAAGTATCATTAATAAGCAATTCTAAGTTACAAGCAAAGTGGTCAGTTGCGCCTGAATCGATAATCCAATAAATAGGTTTGTTTGCCATTCCAGAGTGATGTACCAAATTTGCAGAAGTACTAACAACATCATTTTTGCTAAGTAATCCCATCAATTGTTAGTATTGAGATTCCGTTAGCCGTGGGATGTAGGACTGCACATCTACTTGATCACTGATGTTGCTCATGGCCTAATTTTCTAAGAGTGATAGGTTCGCTGCACTTCATGAATTTTGAGCCCCGTTTCCAATCTGTGAACCAAGTTTCCCATTTCCCTTTCCACCTTTCTTGTGCCAATTTTGGGGATAGCCAATTAATTCAAAACAACGATCTTTCGTATGGCCAATTTTCTTGCAGTACTCGCAACTCGGTTTTTCCCAATTGTTGCCCGCTTTCTTGTGCGCAAGGTTTGGCATAAAAGCAACTGAACGACCAGCCATGAAGGCTGCCGTTGCTTCATTACTTGGCTGCCTTGTTGCTATTCCATTTTGTTGTTTCTCCTTTTGAGCAGCTAGTGCATATGCTCTTCCCAAAGTTGGTATTGTCTCCATGCTCAAGATGTGTGAGCGTACAGTGTTGAAGGTGTTGTCCAATCCCATTAGAAAGTCATATACTTTCTCGTTTTCTCTTATTGTTTGCATCTTCTTGATAGCTCCACAACGACAGCCACACGAACACACTGGCACAGGATTAGCTGTCTACAACTCATCCCACAGACCTCGTAGTTTGCCGTAATAACTGGAAACTGACACTTTTTCTTGTTGAAGAAGAGCTATTACACGTCGAAGCTCGTAGATCCTCGTAGCATTTCCTTGCGAGAACCTTTCTTCCAAGTCTTTCTATATTTCTCTCGCAGTTTCGGCGTAGGCAATGCTATTTTGTAGTTCCTTTGCCACGGAATTGACAAGCCAAGAATGTACCATTGCATTACACTTCACCCATGAGGAAAAGTCTCGGGAACCAACTTCCGGCTTGCTTATCGAACCATCCACAAATCCCGTTTTCGTTTTTGAGTCAAGAGCATTGAGCATATTTCTTCTCCAGGTGAAGTAATTCTCACCATTGTCATCTAGTGGACTGACTACGAAAACTAAACCAGGGTGGTCAGAAGGTTGAAGAAAGTAGGGGGAAGGGTAAATAGCACCACAACCTCCTGTACTTTAGCAAAAATGCACATGACACCCCTGTGGTTTAAAAAGTGCACCGGACCCCCCTATGGTTTCAAAAGTGTAGCACCACAGACCCCTCCGTTAAAAAACTTGTTACTTTTAACGGAGAGTGTGTTACACGCGCGTTTGGTGCGATTTTTCATGTTTTTAGGCTTAAAATATTACTTAAGTGGACAAAAATGCCCTTACATATATATCTTTTTTTTTCTTTTTTTTTCTCCCAATGCAATTTTCACCAAAAAAAAAAAAAAAAAAAAAAAAACCAAACCCATCTTCCTCAAACCACCGCCCCCCCCCCCCCCTCACAGTCAACCCCCCACCCCCACCCACCCACCCCACCCCACCCCACCCCACCCCACCATCACACCCACACAGACACACATACACACACACACACACACACACATACACACACACACAGACTCACACACATAGACACACAGACGCACACACACACACCTGCAAATCTTTATATATATATATATGTGTGTGTGTGTGTGCGTGTGTATATTATATATATATATGCGTGTGCGTGTGTATATATATATGTGTGTGTGTGTGTGTGTGTGTGTGTCTGTGTGTGTGTATGTATGTGTGCCTGTGTGTGTGTGTATGTGTGTCTGTGTGTGTGTATGTGTGTCTATGTGTGTGTGTCTGTGTGTGTATGTGTGTGTGTGTGTGTGTCTGTGTGTGTGTGTGTGCGTCTGTGTGTGTGTGTGTGTGTGTGTGTAAACAAAAAAGAAAAGAAAAAGAGAAATAAAAAATAAAAAATTGAAGGGCATTTTAGTCTTTTTATACAATTCAGTTAAATTTGTTGACGGAAAATTAGGGAGGGGGTGCGTGTGCACGGTTTGAAAACCATAGGGGGTTCCGGTGCACTTTTTAAACCATATGGGGGTCATATGCATTCTTGCTAAAGCACAGGGGGTTGTGGTGCTATTTACCCTAGGGGGAATTAACGTCCCCTGTTGATAAATTTCCACCTGTCAATGTCGCTCTACCTGATAATTTATCACCAACTGTAGCGGAAGATGACGAAGCAGACATGGCAATGGTATTGGCTGTTTGGTGTTTAATTTAATTTTAGTGGATTATCAAGCCTTTGATAACCTGCTCTGGTACCATGTAAAGAAAAAGAACAAGAATGGCAAAGAAGCAATTTTCCATTGATCCTTCAACTTGGTTAAATAATGTGTACAGGGCTCATCTATCGTATCTGAAGATTACAACAAATCTGTTCTATCCCTTATACATGATAATCTAGACGAACTAGTAGATAGATACGGTTTACATGACAAAAGAGTTTTACAAGGAAACGAAGTCGTAAATAATGCTAGGCATGTGTCGTACAGCATGGCACATAACAAAATAAACTCCAACACCAATCCTTCAATTATCATCACACAAAACAATCAATTATTTGCTTAAGAAGTTATATGTTCATTCTTAACTAACGCTAGTTCACAAATCCCTTAACTTATTCATCTTTATTTGATTCCATTGATCTTACACAACTATCAATATATTTCATTGTTTAGCATGCATTCAATTCATTACTCAATCAACACACAACTCAAGCGATTACATATGCAACATTTCTTAAGTTTTGTTATTTGGGTTTATTATCTTCCCCAACACTTTTGTATTGATTGTCACAAAGCGTGCAAGGAATCTTGAGGCCTGTTTCTTTGCATAACGAATTTGGATTCCTTAATAATGTAATCAATGGGATCAATAATGGTAAAATGATTGCTAATTTTATTAGGAATCCAAATCCCTAAATAAAGTATGTTGCACGCAAATTTAATTTTTCTTTGCTGTATAAATTCAAGATTTAAAATTCATCCCTATAGTGTCCTAATATGTAATTAGGGAGACCAATGAAGGTAAAATAAAACTGAATAAAAAAAGAAAATATCAAAGGAATTAAAGAGTTTCTATTTCTCTTCTTTTTCTGGGTTTTTCTTCCATAAGTTAACCTATATATGTCTTTGTCTAGTTCTTCAATGAAAGACGAAAAGAATAAAAGATAATTTGAATTTACTCAATATATAATTTGGTCAAAATTTACAAAAGGGCTCCAATTCTTTAGACAACGAATGAATGAATGAGAGAAATGATCTCTTACAAAAAAAGAATAAAAATAATATTTTGAATGAATGAAAAAGCCTCCTTTTCCCCCAAAAATCTGCGTTAAAAACTTTTGACAGATTTTATTTTTTGGCTCCGTTTGTTTGACAGTTGCTTTCGGTGGGTTGCCTCATATAGACGCCTGTGTATGTTAGGATGGCTGCGAATTGCTCAAGCAAATATTAACACCATGCTTGGACGACGTCAATCATGGAACACTAGTGTCTACTGGATAACTTCCAAGCACTCTTAAAAATGTTACAAACTCCTGCAAGAAAATCACAATATAAAGCTTAGTGACAAGGAATAAATTTCATGTTTTAACTTAATCACACACATATCTAGCAAAAATATATTATATAATACTACTAAATTTTCGTGTGCTCTACCTTTAAATGCCCAAGAGCGTTTTGGGCCTTCTGATCGGCCGCAGATGCTTCAAAATCAAATGTAGAAAAGATAGGGAAATTGCCTGCACCAAAATATTGTATGTCAGTTCACAAACAATGTTGGAGACAAAAGCTACGATATTTTAGATTCAAGATTCTAAAACTTAAGAATAGACAGAGGAATTGGACATACTTTGGACAACCATTGGCACTATATTCAAGTGCTTTCTGCAAGGGGCGAGTTTCAATCTAAGATCAAACAAAAAAAGTATATTAGAGACTGCAAGAAGGTTGTCTATTCGAAGAAATTACAATACACGAATATTAATTCAAAAACAACACTAGAAGGAACTCACCTTAGTGACGTTGATATTTTCCGAAGCGAAAACAGCAAGTGGCTTGAAAAGCATCCCTGGGCCATCCTTAAGTGAGAAGACTATGCTTGTCTGATTAAGTAAAAGGCATTAGCCAAAGTATATTGCAATGAGCAAATATAGTGTGCATTCATATTCAAAATATAACACGCTTATAGAATAAAAGAGCTAACCTTGAATGGTTTTTCACAAATGCTTTGATCAATTGGCTTTTTAGACAGCATCAAGAATCGAGTAACATTGTCAGATTCATCCTGTATATCTTCAGCAAGTATATTTAAGCCATAGAGCCTTGCGGTAGTCAAACTAGCTACTGCCCCAGCATCTTTGAGGTTGTTGGAAGCAACAAACTAAAACATCAAGGAAAGAACACTCAGGTTAAGATAATGAACCACCTTTGACGGCGTTAGTATGGTAAACAAATCAATTCATTAACTACCAATTCAAGCATACCTTAGCTGAACCAGCAGTATTATCCCGAGCTTCTCTAACTAGTCCCAATTTTGTTAATGTATTCTCACATTGTGCAAGGGCCTGTGGATGGCTAAAAACTCTTTTTAGATCTTCAATTTTGACGCCATGGTTTGCTAATAAGCAATGTCTTATTGCAAGTTTGACTTCTCCAACTATATGCAGCCTATGGCGAAACAAAAGGTCGTAATTTCTATGAATGCTACCTCCTAAAGAATTTTCGAATGGCAAAACTGCTCTGTCAACAAGTCCCTTTTCAACAGCCTGAAAAAAATAATTCATAATGAAGTTTTAATATTTCATGTTTATTTTATGTAAATAAATTATAAGCATCATGTGAATCAAAAATAGAGAAAAGAAAAAAAAAACTTAAAGAAGAACTCACTTCAAAAGCATTGTCAAATTGTTCGCAGGGAACAGATTCGCAATTAGGGTATGCCTTTTTTGCGGCGGACTGACTGTATGCTCCCTTAACTCCCTGATATGCAACGCGAAGACTAGAGGTTTTGGATGCCAAATTTAACAATTGTCCCGATGACGTTGAACTAAATTCAAAAGGATAGTCATGATGAAGTAATTCTTGCAGTTTAAGTGCATGCCCCTTCTCGCTTTCGATACCGATGCTAAGTTGCGCTTGGTTGCCATTCCTATTGCTGCTGGCGTAGATTAATGTCAAATTACGACGTCGTTCAATTAGAGTACTGTTAGCTCCTGGTCTCTTGGTAGCGACATAGCTCTGATCGAACAGTGGGTTTGCTCCTTGAGGTGAAAAATGGCTTACTGGAGATGCCAACATTGCTAATTGTAGCTGAAAACCAAATTACTAGTGGGAGCGTTGGGACTGTTCTTGCTTGTGGGTTGGAGCTTCCCTGTTAGTATGTATGGTTTTAATTTCAATCTCATTCTGCAATTTGAGTTTAAATAGCAAATTATATGATCTCAAGACCTTTTTCATTTTTAAATTCTTGTGGGATGTAGCTTCCCAGTAATTACTTCTTGTATATTATTTCTGCAATATTGAAAATATCATAGAAAAAAAATGTGTTGAATTCACATGTCCCACATGATAAAAAAGAATAAAAAAAATATCAAATACTTTATTTTTTTAGAGATGCCAAATTGAATGAGACCACTGACTTCTAACTTTATTCTAAAAAATATAAAATGGCAACAGCAAGCCAAATTTTAAATTCTATTGCCCATGCAGGACTCCTTATTTGACTTATTACTTGAACTTCTATTGCCCCACGTGCGCAGTTGTCTGCCAATAGGATATCTCGTGTATAAAGACAGATTCACTCCTATTGTATTAGAGGGATATAAAGATTCTAATTGTTTATTTGATACAAAAGACTCAGAATTTGTTGTTTTTATCTTGGGAGGTGCATCTATCTCTTGGAAATTCTCTAATCTTAATTACATTCTTTTATGGAATCTAATTTGACGATAGATGTAGTTACCTTAACAAAAGGTTTATCGAGAGAGAAAGTGTACAATATAGTTATCAAATTGTGAATCGTATTGTGAATTTAAATACTATTTTTTTCAATCACGAATCGTATCGAATTTTGAATCCTTTCGATTTGGTCACAAATTTAAAACTAGAATACTAGATGGTAATTGATATATTATGTTTTTATAAGCCAAAAACAACAACAAAATAACTGTACTTTAATAATGCCAACTACCATAACTATACTTTAGAAAACTAAAAAAAAAACTCAACCAGTCAGCCAGTTACTAATTTACTACTTACTAGTGACTTAGTCAATAAAGAGTAAAGACAAAAAACCACTCATGACTCAACTAAAAAGTAAATAGTAACCACAAAAAGCACTCATGACTCTGAAGTAAAGCAAAACGAAAGCTAGCTCTATAGTAAATAGTAATAAACTACTCAACTAAGAAGCAAAGCTCGGCAGCTCACTTACAAAATGGAAGCTTTCCAGATTCAGTTTTGTTGGCGCAGCTTTTGTAAGTTGAAATTGAATTTGATCGTACGCCGATAGAGATGAAGAACGTAAGTTTTCTCCCTTCTTCTTTTTTAGGGCCTTTGACTTTTGAGTTTTAAATTTTTTATCTTGTAATTATAATTAAAAATTGATGTTAAATAATAAATGGGCTTTTTTTATTTTGTTTGTTCATGTTTTAATTTATGGGCTAATTGTATTGTACAAGCTATATCGAGTCTCATGCAATTTATGATGTACAAGCTATATCAAGTCTCATGCAATTTATGATGTACGTTAGGCTCCAATAATAAGAAAATATTCCGACTAAGATATTCTTTTACAAATAAATTTACATATATAGGTGTTTACATAGAACTATTATCGATTTATTGAACTTGTCAAGTGTTTCTCAAAATTGTGAGATTGACATAGGAAGAGTCCTTAGATGTATTCAACCTAACATCTATCACACTTAAATTGTTTATATCAGATTTACTGGTCAACTTTTCCTCTGTAGTATTAACATTTTCATTATTGCTCCCAATAACATGCATGTCATTGAAGTAACAACAAACAATCACATATTATGGAGTAGACACATTTGTCAACTTCTATTTTTTTTTTCACTTCTACCCCCATGAAATTCAAATCTTGATCTCCCAATTGCCAAAGGGGAGTAACACACTACTAGACAACTCCTGAATTTCTCAATGGTCATCCTTTATTTGAAAACATTGTTTATCAAATTTCTCATGTCATTGTTTTTGAACTTTTTTTATTTTTTTGCTAGATAAGCAAGTTCTTGTCTTAATAACCAAAAAATATTTACAACGTCTAGTGAAAGGTTATACGACCCAAACCCTAACCAAGAATAGAAATATCTATTTGACATGCCGAGAATGGGGAAGGTTTTCAAATATGGTGCAAAATAAATCAAGGCATGCTTTAGGTTTGCTACCCAACAACAAAGATTTTATATTCTACATTTCGGCCCTTCCATTATCTCGTTTGGTAAAAGAAAAATACTTGTAGGCTTTTTATCGCTCCACGTTAACCACGTGCAATAGGCATGTTTTGGTACGTGGTATTTGAACTAGATATTCTCTTCCCAGTCAACATGCAAATCTTGTCGAGAATTTGCCATCTGGCTCATCAAGCCAAATAATACCATGAGACGAAACTGGATTAGGATAAACATTAACAAGATTAAGTTGACAACATCAAAGATTGGGTTTGATGGCCAACTCCACTAGTTATCTTCAATGAAGTTTTCTACTTCTGTAGAGAGATAATGGCCCAAATTCTAAATTGAAGCAGCTTCAAAAACATCTTTTAAAAGTCCAAGAAGAGCCAATTATCAAGCCAAAAAGATGCAAGATTATCTCTTCCAATTTTATAAAACACATGTTATCATTTTTTTTTAAACGTGTTTTAATCGATAAGTTGATTTTATAAGTTTACAATTTTCTTCATTTTTTCAGGAACCACAAACCCTCAAATTGTTCTATATAAACTTCTTCATTTGGATCAGTATTTAAGAATGTTATTTCTATATCCAATTGATGTATCTCACAATTATTTATTGCTACAATAGCTATCAATATCTAGATTGATGTTATTCTCGTAACTTGTGTACACATGTCAAAGTAATCAAGAATTTGCTAGTAACTGTTAGATTTGGATTCTGGGTCGCCCTAGATGGGCAGACCCGACCCATTAGACCCAAGTGTGGGAAGTTGGGTAACTTTCCATCACTGGGTATTTAAGCCCAATATACTAATAGAACGACGTACGTTCTATTAGTATCAGATACAAGAAACAGAAAGTTATTAAGAAAACTCTCTTAAAAGCATATACATCAAAAAGGTTATTTAGGCTATGAATTAACAGAGCACAAGACTGTATTGTGCACTTGGATTTACGACACACGCAGTGGAACAAGCACATCCAACGATCAAATCTATTACAGTACATAAAAGGTTAGTTTTCTTTTATGACGTTAAAAACAGTGCATGAAGATACTGAATTTAGTTTTAAAATTCTTCATTGGTATCAGAGCCATGCTGCTTGTTCCCTGCAATATACATGATTATATGCATGCAAATATGTCAATTATTGTGTTTTTGGTAATTTTTCACGTATTTATAGTATTATTGCGATTCTGTGAAGTATCTCAAATGTGTATGATTATGATACTGGTAGAAAGTACTTTTTTCAAGGATTCTAATGCCGCTAATTTCATAATTTTTTTATAAGAATTGAGTTTATTATGATTTTTTTAAGATTGTTACATACACTCTTTTGAACGTTAAAAATAATGCGTGTTCTTGGTGCTTGTGCGTTCTTGCGTTAGTTTTTTCTCCGTCAAAAAGTGGGGCTGAACATGGGGTGACGTGGCATAGCGGGATTGGTGCCACGTGGCCACGTCATTTGGTAGTTATATCATTTAATAATTAGTTTATTAATTATTTATTTTCTTTTTATTTAATTTTTGAAATTCGAATTTCAAACATTAAATTAAAATTAAAATAATTTAATTTTTAGATTATAACTGCGGCGCCACGTGGCACATTACGGCCTTGCCACGTGGTGCCACGTGTGAGCCACGTGTCACCACATGGCGGTGACACGTAGCTAACAGTGACACGTGGCAGCCACAGGCTGACATGTGGCGTCGGTCCGGCCAGCCCAAAAAAAAAAAGGTGTGTTCTTTTTTTTGTTTAAACCCTATATCTATGTGATATTTACTGTATGAACCCCATGTACACAAAACTTTGTGATATTTGTGATTTAGCCCCAATGTTATCTATTTAGGCATTATATCTTTGTGATGTGCTTATTTAGGTTTTTTATTTTAAAAATTATTCCACAAAACTTAGATTAAACTCTATTGAGACTTAGAAATTTTAAATAATTTCTAATTGTAGTATGAATTTGTGTAATTTGCGTTGTAAAACATTATTCTAGGAATGAAATTTAATGAAATTTCAAATGAAAACCTAGAAATTTATATAATTGTTTTGTTTTACAACTTATTGTATAAAATTTATGTAATTTCATTGCGGTAAATAAAATTTATGTAATTTTATTATAATTGTTGGTATGTACAATATTCACTATGCTATGTGCATTAACCTTTGTAAGAATTTAATCTAGGAAGGTTTTGTGTCTTATTTTTAAACCAGGACTTTTGTAGTCATAATCACATGGCAAAAGTAAGACGCACTGCGAGGAAGTTTGTTGTGGCGGCATATATTAATAGTTTTCGTCGTGGTCCCTGTTGTAATTGTAGACCACATCTGCTAACTAAGTACATGAGTCTACAATTCACTGATGAGAAGACTTTTCGTGAGCACCTTAATGAAGTTAAAGATTTTGTTCTTAAAATGCGCATTAAGCTTGAAGTTCCACCTCCCTTACAGGAGGAAATTGAGGGATTGCTAAACTCTCTTCCTAGCATGTATGACCATGTGAAAAATAAGATCATCGAGTCAGAAATGTCTTTTGAAAATGCTCTATGTGAGATAGAACAATTTGAGAAAAAAGAGAATACTTCAAGGGGTTAGACGCACTGCTTGTTTGTCTTTGTTCCCTAACATGTCCAAAGCTAAGGGATCTCGTAAAGACTCTTTTCTCATTAATCGTTTTGCTCCGAAAATAGTTAAGGACTATGAGATCACTTATGAATCAGATCAAACTAGATATGGGTGTCAAGATGATGAAGAGAATGCATAATATGTCTTACATTCTGTTGTTGAACTTTTATGCTTATTAATTTTCGCAATCATCGTTCTTTTCCATATGTAAACAGTGATGTTTATTTATAGATATATATCTATTTCCTTATTTTAATTCTTTTAATGATGTTTTTAAGAGAATATTCTATCTAAGTGGGAGTTCTATATATGCTAAACTAAGTGATTAACATTTAGAACTTATTTTTCATAAAAATATGAATTTGGGTAATTCAATTTTGAAAATATAGTTTTTGCTAGAATGAGTTTAATTGTACTTTTAAGACACATGAACTATAAAGGATGATAGATCGTGCTACGATCTATTGATTTTAAGTCTTGAGTCTTTTCAATACAATTTAATACTCAATCTGACAAAATTACTAAATGTATGTATGTGCTAAGTTTCTCTTATTACTGTCTATGTAAAGTTACAAATGGCATCGAGAAACATCATAGCAGATCTTAATAAGAGTGACAAGTTGAATGGGGACAATTATGATGTGTGGCATCGTAAGGTCCAGTACATTTTAGAAGAACAAGAAGTAATTGAAATTCTTAACCATGTAATGAATGAACCCGAGATTGGTACTAGAGCTCAGTATCGAAGGGATATGGACGCCTATCAGATCTGGAAGAAAAAGAATGCGACTGCTCGCATTACATTGTTAAGTACAATGCATGATGATCTGATTGCTGAATTCGAGGCTTACCCTACCACTGAGGGCGTGTGGATAGCCCTGAAAGAGAAGTTCGGTGGAACTTCCGTGTCGGCTTATTATCAAATTTGACACCTATAAAAAGAAACCTAATGTCAGCATGAGGCAACACATTAAGAAAATGTCAAATATGATACGAGAGTTGAAGGCGGCCAGCCATGTTCTGACGGATGAGCAACAAGTGCAAGCTGTTATCCGATCTCTCCCTGCCAGTTAGGAACACATGATTTTAATATGATGCACAATGAGAACATGAAAACGTTTGAGGACATTGCGCGTCACCTAAAGCTCGAAGAAAAGCATCTCCTTGCTGTCAAGGCCACTGGACAATCCTATGTGGCTGAATCCAGCAAGTTTGGAGCATCTGCCTCCAAACGCAAAAGAGGCAAACAATCTGGAGATAAAGGGAAGGGTAAGCAAAACAAGCAAGGCAAGAAGGAGAAAAAGAAAGGCAAGCGCAATGGGAAGAAGAACATTGCAAAGTTAAGTGCTATAATTGTCGAAAGAATGGTCACTACGCTTGGGATTGCCCTGAGCCCAAAACCCAAGTAATGTGTTTTACCAAACCTTCTTGTAATGCATATGTTTTTGGTTGTGCGTTACTGACTGAATCTTTACTTATGTGGACACTTGACTCAACAGCGACAGACTATATAGCTAGAGATAGAGGTGCGTATGTAGAGTACCGACGTGTTCCGACTAAGCCCGATGGATATACGTTGGCAATAACGCTAGAGTCGAAGTTAAGGGCATTGGCACTTGCAAACTTCAGCTGCATGGCGGCCGAGCCCTCTTTTTCCACGATGTCCTTTATGCTCCGGATTTTAGACGGAATCTGGTCTCTGTATTAGTCATTTTGCGTTTGGGTTTTCATATTTACATGTCTGGCGTTTCTGTTGAACTACTTTTTAATTTTGTTTCTTTTGGTCATGGATATTTGTTGGATGGTTTTTTATTTTTGGATATTGAACATATTAGTTATGGTTGTAATGATGAATGCTTTTCATATTATACATCTTCTAGCACTATAGATGTAGATGTGAATGTATGGCATAGTAGGTTAGGGCATATTGGGCAAGATCGTATGAACCGACTGGCTAGAGAAGGTCTTTTGGGATCACTAGCAAAAGTCAACTTGCCCGTTTGTGAAAGTTGCCTTGCCGGTAAATCCACTAGAAAACCATTTGGCAAACGCTTACGAGCAGAATTTCCATTAAAGTTAATCCATTCTGACATATGTGGTCCAATGAATGTTAGGGCGAGGCATGGAGCCTCTTACTTCATCACTTTTATAGATGATTTTACTAGATATGGTCATGTCTATCTGATATCACATAAATCCGATGCATTAGATTGTTTTAAAAAATATGTGAGTTTGGTGGAAAATCAGTTAGACAAGAAAGTAAAATCATTACGCACCGACCGTGGTCGTGAATATCTCTCTGATCAGTTCAGAAGTATATGTGATGAAAAAGGTATAGTTAGACAGCTTACTATCCCTGGAACTCCGCAACAGAATGGTGTTGCAGAAAGAATGAATAGAACCTTACTAGACATGGTTAGGTCTATGATGGTTCAAGCTAATCTTCTTATTTCGTATTGGGGTGATGCACTACTAACAGCCACATATGTACTTAACCGTGTGCCCATAAAGTCCGTCAATTCCACTCCTTACGAGTTATAGACAGGTAGACGACCTAATCTTTATAACTTACGGCCCTGGGGCGCAACAGCTTATGTTCATAACAATTTCCATAAGCATGGAAAATTGGGACCGAGAGGAAAAAAATGTATTTTTATTCGGTATAGTGAACACTCAAAGGGATATGTTTTCATTGGAGAACAAGCAAATGGGAGTGTAACCGAAATTGAATCACGTGACGTAACATTCTTGGAAACAGAATTTCTACGTAGGGGTGAAGTAGATAAGGATGTTCAGTTAATTGAATTGAATAACCCTGACAATCCTAATATTTCCACATCATTAGTTGGAATAGAGGTAGTGCTTCCGTTCCCTGATTCAAGTGGGAGAAATACACCGGTTAGTCATATTGAATCTGAATCATTTTCAGAACCGGTTAGTGGATCGAGCTCACTCCATACCCCTACACGGAAAAGTAACCGCCAAAGTATTCCTCGACGTCGTTTTGAGATTGAAGGAGAATCTTTAATGGTTACTATTCAAGATGATGATGAGCCGAAAAATGTGTCTGAAGCACTCTCATCCTCTGCACGAGAAAGTTGGATTAAAGCAATGGAAGAAGAAATGGATTCCATGAAGAAAAACCAAGTCTGGGTACTGGTTGATCTTCCACCTATAAGGAGAGCTATTGGAAACAAGTGGGTTCTCAAAATTAAACGAAAAGCAGATGGATCCATTGAGAGATACAAAGCTCGTCTAGTGGCTAAGGGCTATACCCAGATGGAGGGTATAGATTATGAGGAAACCTTCTCTCCCATGGTAAGGTTTGCCTCAATTCGACTAATTTTAGCCTTAGTCGCTCATCAAGACCTGGAATTACATCAGATGGATGTAAAAACGGCATTTCTCAATGGAGAACTGGATGAAGAGATCTACATGGAACAACCTGTAGGGTTCATAGAAAAAGGTCAAGATAGCAGAGTGTGCAAGCTCCAAAGATCTATTTACGGGTTGAAACAATCATCCAGACAGTGGAATCTAAGGTTCCATCGAGAAATCATTTCATATGGTTTTGTTATGGTTCAAGAAGACCACTGTGTATAAGTCAAGAGGTCTCAGAATAGATATGTAATTCTATCTCTGTATGTTGATGATATTTTGTTGGCTGGAATAGTAAAGATTATATAATCACCATAAAAAATGGTTATCTTTAACTTTTGAGATGAAAGATATGGGTAAGGCAGCATATGTACTTGGAGTCAAGATTCAGAGGGATCGATCAAAAAGACTCATTGCTTTGTCGCAAGAATCTTACATCAAAAAAGTTCTTGAACGATTCCAAATGCATAACTCCAAACCTATTGACACTCCTATAGCCAAAGGTGAAAGCCTAAACCAAGGGATGTGTCCCAAAACTCCAGAAGAAATAGAAGACATGAATGTTGTTTCTTATGCGAGTACTGTAGGTAGCTTGATGTATGCCATGTTATGTACGAGGCCAGATATATGTTTTGCCGTAGGATTGGTCAGTCGTTATCAATCCAACCCTGGACGAGCTCATTGGCAAGTTGTTAAGAGGATTCTGAGATATTTGAAGGGCACTTTAGATTATTGCTTATGCTACCAAGGAGTTGACCTAAATCTAAAGGGATTTACAGACGCTGACTGGGGTGGTGATCCAGATGAGCGTAAATCAACTTCTGGGTATGGCTTCTTGCTGAATAGTGGGGCTATTTCTTGGTGTAACAAGAAGCAAACCTGCATAGCATTATCTACCATGGAAGCTGAGTTTGTGGCTTGCTCAGCGGCTGTACAAGAAGCGGTGTGGCTTAAAAGGTTCATTTTGGATTTAAGAGTATTCAGAAATTCTGATATACCAGTGACAGTCTATTGTGATAGTGAAGCAGCCATTGCCTACACTAAGGATCCTAAATACCATGGCAAGACTAAACACATAAACATAAAGTATAATTTTGTAAGAGATATGGTGTCAAAGAAAGAAGTGATCATTGAACATATCTCTACGCATGAGATGGTAGTCGACCCACTCACTAAGCCAATTCCTAGAGATATATATTTGTCTCATGTAAAATCTCTAGGATTGCGCAGAATTTAATGTATGTTCATATGTTGTGAAATGATTACTTTTGTACTCATACAATTGTATATTTCAAATGTCAAATAAATAAATAAATGAAATATTTTGATGCACTTAAGTAATGTTAAATCTTTGTCATATATGTAAATTAGAATGTGTATAAGTATGTTAGCACATACAATTGGCATCGAATTGTACGTCAACAGGTTAGGGAGAATGGCTCTCTCATACGAGCAATCGCCTCTGACACAGTAGGAGTGTATAGAGATGAGACAATATAAGTTAGTTAGTATTTGTTGAAAATACTATACTTATATAAGTGTCGCCTTGAAAATTGGTCAGGGATTAGCTCCAACGACAATTATTAAGATGAGACCTCACATTGTATGTGTTATAATTAAGACTAATGTGAGGTCGATATGGATTCTCACAATCCATACAACCTGCATATAGTCAGATATGAAATCTCGATTACTGTGAGTATTAAGTTCGAGGATTTAGGTTAGTTATTTGAGTGATAACTAAATCAGAATATGTACGGTGTTAGAATTAAATAAAGATGTACTCCCTTTTTCTAAAGGAAGTTACACCGTAACACACGTTTCATTCCGTGTGTACTCTAGCGACTATTTAAGGAAGTTGATGAATGAATCCCTACTTCATCACTATGTGAGACCTTGAAGCAAAATATGCTTCTTTGAATATACCCTTTGAGACCTACACTCATATTCTGATAAATCAAGTTTAATGTTAGCTACTTTGGTATGTTGCCTAAAGATCACGTAAGATTCGAGCATATGGGACATGTCCGGGAAAGCAGTTAACTTGATTTAGAAGGGTATTGAGCGAAGGGAAGACTGTTCACTTCTAGCGCTACATGTGTTCATTGGTCGACCAGTTATACAATCTATGTGATTGAACGATCTTTGTGATCAAATATAACTATGAATACGTGATTGAGATTTTATAGGTCATACATAGTCTAAGAAAGATTAGGTGTGCACTGACCGATGTGAATTTAATTTGGTCTAGGGTATAGCGAGACTCTATATTCTTTTGAAGATAGTGGCTCCCATGTCATCCTTAACAGGTGCATGGTCTTTGAGCCTCCACTTGTTGTATGTTCGCGAGTCGCACAGCCTATTTACCTGTATGGAGTTTGATTATGCTTTGAAATCAATTTCTTTAGAGATAATGGTGGATATTGTTCTGCCCATCTTGTGCAAGTGGGAGATGTTGGATTTGGATTCTGGGTCGCCCTAGATGGGCAGACCCGACCCATTAGACCCAAGTGTGGGAAGTTGGGTAACTTCCCATCACTGGGTATTTAAGCCCTATATACTAATAGCACGACGTATGTTCTATTAGTATCAAATACAAGAAACATAAAGTTATTAACAAAACTCTCCTAAAAGCATATACATTAAAAAAGTTATTTAGGTTGTGAATTAACAGAGCACAAGATTGTATTGTGCACTTGGATTTACGACACACGCAGTGGAACAAGCACATCCAATCGATCAAATCTATTACAGTACATAAAAGATTAGTTTTCTTTTATGACATTAAATAGTGCATGAAGATACTGAATTTAGTTTTAAAATTCTTCATTAACTTTTAATTATAAGTCTAGTATTTGTACTTGGCAATAGACCACCAATTCTAATCTTCCTTTTAAAAATTTATCATTTAAACTTTAAAAAGTTAGTTTTTGAGAGGAAGATCCATACTAGCTTCCAATATAATGGATCCAATTAACTATTAGCATCTCTCTCCCACAGGAGCTTAAGGAGTTGACACCGCTTTCTTGAAAGTACGAGACACATATGCTTACAAATATGTCAGAAAATCATTATCATAAGACTTAAACATCTTGATTCATCTTCCCTATCGTTTGATATGAACTCTTATACTAAATCATTGTGATGATTACTACTTAAAGCATCGTGTGTTCTCTTCGAAGAACATTGTTATTGTGCAACCTTACAAGGAAAGACATTTCACAACAAATTCTGGATTTCTTGATTCTATAACAATATTGACATGCATGTCCTCAATTGATGCGCAAGAATCTTGTATGCCACAATGTTGTACTCATACCCAATGAAGATATAATCAATAGTCTTAGGCTTCACACCTAACCATTTTTTTAAATCAACGGAGGCCTAACGTCGTACAACGTAACTAGCAAAGCTCAAGATCGCAGCTTCTTGCATACATAGCGATTTATATACTACTGGACCAAAGCCCTAGTGGCCAATCTTACCCATTTTAAGATGTAGAACTTTCTATCTTAGCAAGACAACTCCCACATTTTAAGTATTTTAATAAGGTAGTCAACCTTTTCCATTATTTGTCCGATAGCTAAGTAAAATATCCTCTCCCTTTCCCTTCCCCAACAAGTTCTGAAGTTGTCTTTAATGAACAAATTATTTAACTCCTTCTGGGTTTTTGCACTCAATAATGCCACTTTGTTGAAATGAATAAGGAGTCACAAATTAATGTACAATACCATGTCCAAAATTATTTGTCAAAAGAAATACATATTTCGCTCAATTACCAATACCTATATGTTGGTTCTCAATCTTATTTATATATAGTTTAAATACTTTTGAATCTTGATATTTTCTTTTGAGTAAATAGATACACTCTTCGCCAATCATCATACAAACGAAATAATATATTTTTATCCTTTTCCAACGTCTAGATTGCACACGTGTTAAATTATAAAAATTATTGTGAATCGTCATTTCTAGCGGTTCTAAACTTCTCTATAAGATTTAATCAATATAATTCTATGCAAAGAGTAAAATGCATGCGTCCTAATTCATCACACTATAAAATAGGATGAAGTGAAGAAAATATTCTTCATACACAATTTTGGTTTAATGGCACATAAATACCTTTTGGCCATGTACATCTCATATGTAAGTAAATATATATGCACCACAATTACATTAAATAATTTTCATGCTATTGAAAAAATATATATTTGCCACTAGCCATTTGGTCTACTAGTATGAATTTCGCTTTATATGCGAGAAATCTCAAGATCAAGTCTCTAATGTAACATCCTCAGTGATGTAATGGCTTAAACTTCCCTTAAATAATATATAAATATATATATATTTGAATAATATATACTCAGAGAGAAATACATATTATAATCATATTTATGATTTCATTTCATATTTTATTAAAAAAAAATCCTCAAATAGGCACATACCAAGTATGATGTATTTAACAAACAAACAATCTTTTCCCCCAAAGGATTATTCCATATAGTGCAAAAATACTCTCATATGTATTTAACAAATTAAACACATATTTTCATGTCATGTAACCAAGAATTTTTAATTTGCTAAAAAATATACACATTCTCCAAGTATAAAGACTATAATTTTAGTGGAAACACAATCCAGAGAATAAAATTGACATAAGAGAATAAAAAATCAAATTTGAGTTGAAAGTATATAAACTATAACACTACAATTTAAAGTATTTGTAGCTTTAGTTTAATGGTTATATGTATTAGAATACTTAGAGGTCAAGTGTTTGAAACATGGCACCTCCATTCTTTTTGTTCAGAAACAACTAATGCCATGTGTCATTACTAAATTGGTGTTGGGCCAATTGACAGAAAAAACTAAAACGCTACACAGTTTCCCCAAAACATTGGCGCCACATGGTATGTGCAATTGGTAGTACACTAAAAGCCACACGATAAAAAGAATGAATGTGCTTTAAGGCTCCATTAGTTTGTCATAAATTAATTTTCTTGTCGAAAAATATTTATAGAGAAAAGTATTTCCATGAAAAATTAATATTTTGTAGTGTTTGCATGTAATAATAAAAAATTATTAAAATTATTAATTTATTAATTAAATATTTTAAATTTATTAGTTAAAAATTTTAAAATAATTAATTAATAGAAAGTATAATTAATAAATAACGAATACACTAAATATTCAACTATTTGTTATTAATTTATAAACTTATTAACATAAAATTATACTAGTAAAATAATTGATTAATAGTTAATAAAAAATTTAGTTAATGATTAATTGATTAGTTAATTAATAATTAGTTATTATTAATTTATGAAATTATCAAGTTAAAATAAAATTATTGATATTTCTAGTTATTAATAAATTATTTTTTATTTATATTTTATTAATCAAGCATTTTATTATTTATGATTTATAATTTTATTAAGTATTAATTTAAATAATTAATTATTCATTAAATTATAATTAATTAAAAATACGACGGGAGTGAGGTAGGACTGAGGGTGTGGTGTGGTGGGGTGAGGTGGGCGCTGGGGTTTTGGGAAGGTAAAGGTGGAGTGAAGTGAGTGAAAAATATTATCTTCTCCTAAAAGAGATGAAAATACTTTTCACTCTTTTTAACTAAATATTTTTCTTTATCCGAAAAATATTTTTCACTTGACCAAACACCGAAAAATTAAGAAAATATTTTTCTTGTTGTTGGGTTTAATTGTTGAAGAATGGCATTGGGTTTAATTGTTCCATGAAAATGATAGCGTGAATGTACAAGTTTTCCAAAATTCCATGACTTCTTGCATATCAGGTATTGCAGCCTACCTTGTTGCATACCAAGTGTTTCTATGAAAATGCTTATGTGCAATGTTAAGTGCAATTGAAAATGTTTAAAGTGTTTGCTAATGGTTGGGTAACCTACTTTGTTACCTAATCAACGTGCTATTAAATGTTAAATGCTTGTTAATGTGATCGAGGGGCAACTTACTTTGTTGTCCCCTCATTTAAAGTGCATTTAATGAATGTGTGAAAGATGGATTAAGTGTTATCGAAAGGTTGCAACCTTTTTTCGAGGCACAGTAGTGTTGTGTCTCCACTGGGCGGTAGCGGGCTTGCCAGTGGTTACATGACTTCTGTAACGCCCTGTCCCCTCACGGAAACAAGAGCTCTATAAATCCACTAATCACAACCTGATCCAAATCTCAAGTCACGAAAAATGAGGAAAAATGGACGGAGTCTCCCCTGTTTATGGGATTATCCAATATCCTATTAACAACAAAATACGACCACAAAACTGTAATACAACCTTCTCATACAACTCCAACTCCAACCATCCAACTATGCCCCATTTCAAGGCCATCCGAGCCTTAGACTTATCCAAAGAAGCACACAAGCATGCATGAAAGACAAGTAACGAAAGTACTTCTAGTTATTACAAGCCACCTATCACTATCAACTCTTACAAGTCCTTAAACTTCACATTACAACTCCTCAAGACAATACAAATACATACAAGACCAACTACAATTACTTTTAAGATTCCTATGGTCTCCAAGGACTACAATCCAATCCACGTAACTATTCCACAAAGATTCACAGGCACAATCAATTGAAGCCAACACAACCAATCACGAAAGTTCCCGAGCTTTTAATACAACAACTCTGGAGGCACTGACCCTGAAAATGTTAGAGACGAGAGTGAGCATACAGCATGTATATTCAGTGAGAGAGGGGGGAACGGGAACAGTATATCGTGGTTCGTGCAATGCAGCAATTTAACACAATTAATGCAATAAACAAACAATGAATAACAATTCTAATACCACACTTTAAAATGATACTATCGATAACTCTTATCACTTCAAATCTTCGATCCCCGATCCCCAACAAAGTAGGTTGCCCTCATACACAATATATAATCAATACGCACATACTACTTTAACAATTATACTAAATCACATAGTTTATGAACAAGGAGATAAACTATTATGCACATAAAAATGAAGAATCCTTCAACTTTAGTAAGCCCAACCTATGAGAATTACCCAAGAACTTCTTCAATATTCTCCAAATGTACCATTTGTAAACAAAAAAAAACAAGAATGGGAAAGAAGCAATTTTCCATTGATCCTTCAACTTGGTTAAATAATGTGTACAGGGCTCGTTTATCGTATCTGAAGATTACAACAAATTTGTTCTATCCCTTATACATGATAATCTAGACTAACTAATAGATAGATACAGTTTACATGACAAAAGAGTTTTACAAGGAAACGAAGTCGTAAATAATGCTAGACATGTGTCGTACAGCATGGCAAATAACAAAATAAACTCCAACACTCCCCCTCAAGTTGGTGCATGGAAGAATGAAACGCCCAACTTGCCTAATAATCGACGAAACTGATCAGCACCTAGGGCTTTCGTGAAGATATCAGCAAGTTGTGATTGAGTAGAGATAGCTCGTGGAGCCAATAATTTAGATTGAATATGTTGTCGTATGAAGTGACAATCGATTTCTATATGCTTAGTTCGTTCATGAAAAATTGGATTAGCTGCTATGTGCAAGGCAGCTTGATTGTCACAGTAGGGTGGCACAGGCGATGTATCCTGTACCTTGAGATCATTAAGTAGACGTCGAAGCCAAATTATCTCACTGGTGATTGTGGCCATACTTCGGTATTCAGCTTCTGCAGAAGATCGAGACACCACAGTTTGCTTCTTGGATTTCCAAGATATGGGAGAATCCCCAAGAAAAATTATGTAGCAAGTTGTACTTCTACGTGTAGTAGGACATCCAGCCCAGTCTGCATCACAATAAGCTCGCAGTTGTAAGAAACTAGTAGAAGGCAAAAGAAGTCCTTGACCAGGCTTGCCCTTGAGATATCGTAGCACTCTGAAGGCTGCCTCAAGATGTGGTTGTCGTGGATCCTTCATAAATTGGCTAAGGACATGTACTGCATAACATATATCTAGCCTGGTAATAGTGAGATATAATAATTTTCCTACCAATCTACGATACTGACTTGGATCATTGCAAGGATCTCCTAAATCTACTGACAACTTGTGATGATGTTCCATAGGAAATGAACTTGGCTTCGTACCAATAAGACCACTGTCTGTAAGGATGTCAACAGTATATTTTCTTTGGTTGATCGAAATTCCTTCTAGGGAACGAGCTACCTCTAATCCAAAAAAGTATTTTAATCTTCCGAGATCTTTAATTCAAAATGCTCGATCCAAATGTTCTTTTAGCTTGGTGATGCGTATGTGGTTATTACCTGCAACTATCACATCATCCACGTAAATAAGAACAATTACAAATGAATTGCCCATTGAGGATGTAAACAATGAATAGTCATTTGGGACTGTTGAAACCCAAGTTCAAGTAAAGAAGATGTGAACTTATGATACCAATTGCGTGAGGCTTGTTGTAGACCATATAAGGATTTTCTAAGCCTACATACTCGATGCTCCCCCTCACAATCAAATCCTTGTGGCAACTTCATGTAAACCTCCTCTTCCAAATCTCCATGAAGAAATGCATTGTTGACGTCTAATTGGTGTAGCTCCCAATTTATAATTGCTGCAATGGCTAATAGACATCGAACTATAACTAACTTTGCTACCGACGTAAATGTTTCATGGAAATCTTCCCCTTCAATTTGAGTGAACCACTTTGCGACCAACCTGGCTTTGTATCTGTAATACCCCGATCCCTCTCGAGACCGGGAGTTCTATCAATCGATCGAAACAAAACCCAAACCAAACCCGGACATAAATTTTCAGGGTAAACGGACGGAGTCTCCCCTGTTCCTAGGCGAAAAGTAAAACCTGCGACAGCATATAAGTGGACCAATACCATGTCCAAACATTCAACCACCTCAAGGCCATCCGAGCCTTGGTTCACAACAAGCAAAACACAAGTAAATATACATTCAAGCTTAGCAATTAAACTACACCAACCTATATCATAAGCTAGACTATCATACCTTTCTATCTCTTTTCCTTTATCATTACAAATATACATTGAAGTTAAGCTACATTAACTAAATACATAATCTAGTGAAACTTAAATTACATCCCCTTTAACATTAAATACATATAATACATAAAAGCATACAACTTTACAACTTTGACAACTCAAGTCACATAGGCACGCAGGACAACTCTTCAAGCACGGACTTTCACGAAATCACGAACTTTCCAGCTAACATGGCATTTCCTGAAATGTGGTAGTGAGGAGTGAGTATACACAACACGTATACTCAGTGAGGGCGAGACAGATATCGAATTGGAGAGAAAGAAAGTCGTGCAATGCAAATAAGACAGTTAAGCAATATAACTGATAAATAAGCAATCAAAACAAATAATCAATACAATAAGCAATTACTGAAAGCATTAACACAACCATTCAAACCTATACCACACTTTGAAGGCTATGGTTCACTCATACGAGCAATGTACCATTTCACAAGCGATACATCAATCTCGAGCTTGATGTTGACAACGATGACAATAAGCGCGCATCCACCTTATAACACCAGTTTGGAATACCCCGGAAGTATCCATCAATCTACGACCCAAATCTCCCATGGAGGCAGCCCAAGCGAGAAGAGGGAATAGCTACGGAGCTAGGGCAACCAACACTGGCAACCCGAGGCTACCCAGAGAGGCCCATCACTCACGTGCTGACACTATGCAATGCAAGACTCGATACAAGGCAATAAACGAGCGATAGCACAACAATACAAACTAGTAACAACAAACGAGATAACAAGCAATCACAATCAATACTAGCATTCAACTAACTTTTCAAGCATAACAAGCAATAATAAGCAACAATAACACCAATTAAACAAGTATATCAAGCAACCGTAAGCATTCTATAGGCATAATATCAAGATAACAAGCAAAATCACAAATCGGCCCCAACTATCAAAACACTACCATTTCCAAACGAGCCACGAGTTCTGGAAACCGACTTCGCCAATCCTCCTAGGTCACCATAAGGCACGTCCAAGGACCCCAAAACCCTACTTTACCCTAGAATTCGCACAAAGCCCCGATTTCCCCCTTTGCTCGTTTGAACTACAACTATACCAACCAAACACCCAACCAATGCCATAATCGCACCAAAAGTGCTTCCATGGCCTCCCGAAACAATGCCAACACGCAAAACGAGAAAATGCCAAACTCGACCTAAACGACCCCGACTTTCACTAAGCCGTTTTTCTCCATTTTTCCATTACACATTCCAATTAAACCATACATTTAGGCATTCTAGCATATCTAGCATCTTCCTATATCAACAGAACGCGTAACGGAGCAACTTCATCGAAACGGGGGTTTACTATTCACAATTTACTATTGATCACACAATTTATATTTTAATTCCAATATTTAACCGCAGAAAATGTTAAAAAGCTATAAATACATGTTCTACAATCAACAAGGAACATTCTTTAAGCAACAAAACGATTAAAACAACAATCTACGCATAAAATCTAAAAATCAAAGTTTAGATACAAATATTTCAAATGCGCAAATAACGATGAAACCCTCACCTTAGACGCTCCTAGACGCTAGGAAAACCTCGTAGAGTGCCTCGGAAACCACCCCGCACAAGCCCACGCGAAGAATCGAAGATTTGAAGTTGAGATTTTCTTTTTTTTTTCTCCTTCTTTTCCTCATGGTTTCAAGTTTTTTTTCTCTGTTTTTTTTCGTGCACATTCTGCTTATTTAAAAAAAAATGACAAGAAGTCAAAGGTCAAAATTCGGTCAACCCGCTAAACCAAAACAGTTATGCGCAACCTTACGAAAACGGCCATAACTTCTTCTAGAAAACTCCAATTCATGAACGGTTTGAAGCCTCAGAAACTAGACTCACAGAGCTTTCCAACCATATATAATTTGCTACCTAACTCTTCCTCAATTGGTTCAGATTTAATTCCAAAGTTGACCCAAAATTTGACTAATTTAACATTGCATTTTTTTATTTATAATCCCAAGTTTGCCTTTTATTAAACATTTCAAAAATTCCCACCTTGTCCTAGTTGGTCAATGTAGATGAAAAGTCAACTAGTTTGGTCAAAGAAGGTGAAAGGTCAATAAAATGCAATTTAAATAAACTTTAAATGCTATTGAATACATGCCAGGTTCGGGGTATCACAGTATCGCTCAATGGTGCCATCTGGCTTATACTTAATTCGATAGACCCATTTGGAATCTATCGCATGCTTTCCTGGAGGGAGATCTTGAAGGGTCCAAGTTCGGTTTTCTTCTAGAGCCATAATTTCCTTCACCATTGCTTCCTTCCAGTGAGGGTAACGTACTGCTTGATTGAAAGACTTCGGCTCATCATTTGCTGTAATAGCTGCTAAGAAAGCATTGTGAGCTGAACTACATTTAGAATATGAAATATATGTATCAAGTGGATGTACCGTTGAGTAGGCTGAAGGAGTGGGCGTGGAAGATGGCTTTAGTGACGGTGGCAATGTGAATTCGTACCCTGCGAGACGACTCGAAATCTTTCGTGAACGCTTTATTTCTTCATTATTGTTATTTGCATGTGAAGGATTATGTGCTAAGTCACCTTCTGTGACGCCAAATTCATTTGGCAAAATAAGGGTCGAAGCGTGATCATGAGATGTGGAGCTAGGTTGAGCTGAAGTTTCTTCATCATCCTTAGTACTGCATGATGTGTCCACTGGTGTTGAATTAATAGGACTAAGGCTAGGACCCAATTGACTTGACATGATCCTATGTAAATCATCTTGTCTGCTTGCTATCTTATTCATATGAAGCTCACCATTCATAATTGTGTCGTGACCTGGGAAGCAAGTTTCACGAAAAATGACATCGCGTGACAAGTAAATTTTCTTTGTCTCTATATCATATATCCAATACCCTTTGACTCCAGTTGGGTACCCAATGAAAATGCCTGGACGTGACCTTGCTTCGAACTTATCTCGTGATTTAAAAGGTACATGTGCATAGCATAAACATCCAAATGTACGCAGATGCTCGTACGATGGAGGTGTCCCATGTAACATCTCATAGGGTGTCTTATTTTGCAAAACTAATGTTGGCATGCGATTGATTAAATGAGCAACAGTTAATACGCACTCACCCCAGAATTTGATTAGTAGATTGGCTTGAAACCTCAAAGCTCTAGCTACTTCCAAAATGTGTCGATGTTTACGCTCGACCACACCATTTTGTTGTGGTGTATATACGCAAGTCTTTTGATGCTCTATTCCATTCATGCGGTAAAATTCAAGTAAATCTTGGTGTAAGAATTCCAACCCATTGTCTGTTCGCAATTGTTTAACTTGCAAATTGAATTTGTTCTTGACCCAATTAAAGAAATGAATGAGCAAGGAACTTGTTTCAGATTTGATTCTCATTAGATAAACCCAAGTGGCTCTGCTATAATCATCAACTTGGCACAAGAAATAGTGAGCTTGAGTGTATGACGGTGTCTTGTATGGGCCCCATATATCACAGTGAACAAGATCAAAAACTCGAGTACTTTTATTATTTCTTGTTGGAAATTGCAACCTAGTTTGCTTTGCCTTACAACAAGCGTCACAAAAGAAATCCTTTCCAGATGATAGAGAACTAAAAATATGTGCCAATAGATTCAACGGCAAATGTCCTAGTCGTCTATGCCAAAGTATGCCATCTTGTTGCTTGTCCACCATCATTGCCACCTTTTCTTCTCTCGGTTCGAAATAATATAAGCCATCATTCATCTTACCCACTCCAATCAGCTTCCTCGTGGTTAAATCCTGCATGACACACATGTCTGAATAAAATGTTAGTGCACAATTTAGTTCTTTAGTTAACTTATGCACTGACAAGAGATTACAATTGAAGTCCAGAATGCCCAAAACTCGACTCAATTTTATGTTATCCTTCAGTAGCACATCTCCTACACTATGGACTGGAATCGTCCTTCCGTCTGGGATGCGTACTGTAGTAATATGCGAATCGGAAGTATTTTGCTAAGTAATCCCATCAATTGTTAGTATTGAGATTCCGTTAGCCGTGGGATGTAGGACTGCACATCTACTTGATCACTGATGTTGCCCATGGTCTGATTTTCTAAGAGTGATAGGTTCGCTGTACTTCGTGAATTTTGAGCCCCGTTTCCAATCTGTGAACCAAGTTTCCCATTTCCCTTTCCACCTTTCTTGTGCCAATTTTGGGGATAGCCAATTAATTCAAAACAACGATCTTTCGTATGGCCAATTTTCTTGCAGTACTCGTAACTCGGTTTTTCCCAATTGTTGCCCGCTTTCCTGTACGCAAGGTTTGGCATAAAAGCAACTGAACGACTAGCCATGAAGGCTGCCGTTGCTTCATTACTTGGCTGCCTTGTTGCTATTACATTTTGTTGTTTCTCCTCTTGAGCAGCTAGTGCATATGCTCTTCCCAAAGTTGGTATTGTCTCCATGCTCAAGATGTATGAGCGTATAGTGTTGAAGGTGTTGTCCAATCCCATTAGAAAGTCATATACTTTCTCGTTTTCTCTTATTGTTTGCATCTTCTTGATAGCTCCACAACGACAGCCACACGAACACACTGGCACAGGATTAGCTGTCTACAACTCATCCCACAGACCTCGTAGTTTGCCGTAATAACTGGAAACTGACACTTTTTCTTGTTAAAGAAGAGCTATTACACGTCGAAGCTCGTAGATCCTCGCTGCATTTCCTTGTGAGAACCTTTCTTCCAAGTCTTTCCAAATCTCTCTCGCGGATTCTGCATAAGCAATGCTATTTTGGAGTTCTTAGCTACGGAGTTGACTAGCCAAGAACGTACCATTGCATTACATTTCACCCATGAGGAAAAGTCTCGGGAACCAACTTCCGGCTTGCTTATCGAACCATCCACAAATCCCGTTTTCGTTTTTGAGTCAAGAGCATTGAGCATATTTCTTCTCTAGGTGAAGTAATTCTCACCATTGTCATCTAGTGGACTGACTACGAAAACTAAACCAGGGTGGTCAGAAGGTTGAAGAAAGTAGGGGGAATTAACGTCCCCTGTTGATAAATTTCCACCTGTCGATGTCGCTCTACCTGATGATTTATCACCAACTGTAGCGGAAGATGACGAAGCAGACATGGCAATGGTATTGGCTGTTTGGTGTTTAATTTAATTTTAGCGGATTATCAGGCTTTTGATAACCTGCTCTGGTACCATGTAAAGAAAAAGAACAAGAATGGCAAAGAAGCAATTTTCCATTGATCCTTCAACTTGGTTAAATAATGTGTACAGGGCTCATCTATCGTATCTGAAGGTTACAACAAATCTGTTCTATCCCTTATACATGATAATCTAGACGAACTAGTAGATAGATACGGTTTACATGACAAAAGAGTTTTACAAGGAAACGAAGTCGTAAATAATGCTAGGCATGTGTCGTACAGCATGGCACATAACAAAATAAACTCCAACACCATTCCTTCAATTATCATCACACAAAACAATCAATTATTTGCTTAAGAAGTTATATGTTCATTCTTAACTAACGCTAGTTCACAAATCACTTAACTTATTCATCTTTATTTGATTCCATTGATCTCACACAACTATCAATATATTTCATTGTTTAGCATAAATTCAATTCATTACTCAATCAACCCACAACTCAAGCGATTACATATGCAACATTTCTTAAGTTTTGTTATTTGGGTTTATTATCTTCCCCAACACTTTTGTATTGATTTTCACAAAGCGAGGAAGGAATCTTGAGGCCTGTTTCTTTGCATAACGAATTTGGATTCCTTAATAATGTAATCAATGAGATCAATAATGGTAAAATGATTGCTAATTTTATTAGGAATCCAAATCCTTGAATAAAGTATGTTGCACGCAAATTTAATTTTTCTTTGCTGTATAAATTCAAGATTTAAAATTCATCCCTATAGTGTCCTAATATGTAATTAGGGAGACCAATGAAGGTAAAATAAAACTGAATAAAAAAAGAAAATATCAAAGGAATTAAAGAGTTTCTATTTCTCTTCTTTTTCTGGATTTTTCTTCCATAAGCTAACCTATATATGTCTTTGTCTAGTTCTTCAATGAAAGACGAAAAGAATAAAAGATAATTTGAATTTAATCAATATATAATTTGGTCAAAATTTACAAAAGGGCTCCAATTCTTTAGACAACGAATGAATGAATGAGAGAAATGATCTCTTACAAAAAAGAATAAAAAGAATATTTTGAATCAATGAAAAAGCCTCCTTTTCCCCCAAAAATCTGCGTTAAAAACTTTTGACAGATTTTATTTTTTGGCTCCGTTTGTTTGACAGTTGCTTTCGGTGGGTTGCCTCATATAGACGGCTGTGTATGTTAGGATGGCTGCGAATTGCTCAAGCAAATATTAACACCATGCTTGGACGACGTCAATCATGGAACACTAGTGTCTACTGGATAACTTCCAAGCACTCTTAAAAATGTTACAAACTCCTGCAAGAAAATCACAATATAAAGCTTAGTGACAAGGAATAAATTTCATGTTTTAACTTAATCACACACATATCTAGCAAAAATATATTATATAATACTACTAAATTTTCGTGTGCTCTACCTTTAAATGCCCAAGAGCGTTTTGGGCCTTCTGATCGGCCGCAGATGCTTCAAAATCAATGTAGAAAAGATAGGGAAATTGCCTGCACCAAAATATTGTATGTCAGTTCACAAACAATGTTGGAGACAAAAGCAACGATATTTTAGATTCAAGATTCTAAAACTTAAGAATAAACAGAGGAATTGGACATACTTTGGACAACCATTGGCACTATATTCAAGTGCTTTCTGCAAGGGGCGAGTTTCAATCTAAGATCAAACAAAAAAAGTATATTAGAGACTGCAAGAAGGTTGTCTATTCGAAGAAATTACAATACACGAATATTAATTCAAAAACAACACTAGAAGGAACTCACCTTAGTGACGTTGATATTTTCCGAAGCGAAAACAGCAAGTGGCTTGAAAAGCATCCCTGGGCCATCCTTAAGTGAGAAGACTATGCTTGTCTGATTAAGTAAAAGGCATTAGCCAAAGTATATTGCAATGAGAAAATATAGTGTGCATTCATATTCAAAATATTACACGCTTATAGAATAAAAGAGCTAACCTTGAATGGTTTTTCAGAAATGCTTTGATCAATTGGCTTTTTAGACAGCATCAAGAATCGAGTAACAATGTCAGATTCATCCTGTATATCTTCAGCAAGTATATTTAAGCCATAGAGCCTTGCGGTAGTCAAACTAGCTACTGCCCCAGCATCTTTGAGGTTGTTGGAAGCAACAAACTAAAACATCAAGGAAAGAACACACAGGTTAAGACACTGGCGGAGCTATATTGGGGTCAGTGGGGGTTGCAGCCCCCACTGACTCATAAAAATCGTTAAAATTTCTATGTATGTTTTTTAAAAAAATTAGATATTTATGTATTTTTAGTTAAAAAAAAATTAATTAGCCCCCACTGAAAAATAAAAGTACTAGTATAGTTTAAAAATTATGAATTTTAGCCACCACTAACCCATAAAAACGTTAAAATTTTGATGTATTTTTAGTTAAAAAAATTAATTAGCCCCCATTGAAAAATAAAAGTACTCGTACAATTTAAAAATTATGGATTTTAGCCCCTACTGGCCCATAAAAATGTTAAAATTCTATGTATTTTTTGAAAAAAATACTTGTATAGTTCAAAAATTATAAATTTTAGCCCCCACTGACAAAAATTCCTGGCTCCGCCCCTGGGTTAAGATAATGAACCACCTTTGACGGCGTTAGTATGGTAAACAAATCAATTCATTAACTACCAATTCAAGCATACCTTAGCTGAACCAGCAGTATTATCCCGAGCTTCTCTAACTAGTCCCAATTTTGTTAATGTATTCTCACATTGTGCAAGGGCCTGTGGATGGCTAAAAACTCTTTTTAGATCTTCAATTCTGACGCCATGGTTTGCTAATAAGCAATGTCTTATTGCAAGTTTGACTTCTCCAACTATATGCAGCCTATGGCGAAACAAAAGGTCGTAATTTCTATGAATGCTACCTCCTAAAGAATTTTCGAATGGCAAAACTGCTCTGTCAACAAGTCCCTTTTCAACAGCCTGAAAAAAATAATTCATAATGAAGTTTTAATATTTCATGTTTATTTTATGTAAATAAATGATAAGCATCATGTGAATCTAAAATAGAGAAAAGAAAAAAAAAACTTGAAAAAGAACTCACTTCAAAAGCATTGTCAAATTGTTCACAGGGAACAGATTCGCAATTAGGGTATGCCTTTTTTGCGGCGGACTGACTGTATGCTCCCTTAACTCCCTGATATGCAACGCGAAGACTAGAGGTTTTGGATGCCAAATTTAACAATTGTCCCGATGACGTTGAACTAAATTCAAAAGGATAGTCATGATGAAGTAATTCTTGCAGTTTAAGTGCATGCCCCTTCTCGCTTTCGATACCGATGCTAAGTTGCGCTTGGTTGCCATTCCTATTGCTGCTGGCATAGATTAATGTCAAATTACGACGTCGTTCAATTAGAGTACTGTTAGCTCTTAGTCTCTTGGTAGCGACATTGCTCTGATCGAACAGTGGGTTTGCTCCTTGAGGTGAAAAATGGCTTACTGGAGATGCCAACATTGCTAATTGTAGCTGAAAACCAAATTACTAATGGGAGCGTTGGGACTGTTCTTGCTTGTGGGTTGGAGCTTCCCTGTTAGTTTTGAGTTTAAATAGCAAATTATATGATCCCAAGACCTTTTTAATTTTTAAATTCTTGTGGGATGTAGCTTCCCAGTAATTACTTCTTGTATATTATTTCAGCAATATTGTAAATATAATACAAAAATATGTGTTGAATTCACATGATAAAAAAGAATAAAAAAAAATACCAAATACTTTATTTTTTAAGAGATGCCAAATTGAATGAGACCACTGACTTCTAACTTTATTCTAAAAAATATAAAATGGCAACAGCAAGCCAAATTTGAAATTCTATTGCCCATGCAGGACTCCTTATTTGACTTATTACTTGAACTTCTATTGCCCCACGTGCGCAGTTGTCTGCCAATAGGATATCTCGTGTATAAAGACAGATTCACTCCTATTGTATTAGAGGGATATAAAGATTCTAATTGTTTATTTGATACAAAAGACTCTGAATTTGTTGATTTTATCTTGGGAGGTGCATCTATCTCTGGAAATTCTCTAATCTTACATTCTTTTATGGATTCTAATTTGATGATAGATTTAGTTTCCTTAACAAAAGGTTTATCGAGTGAGAAAGTGTACAATATAGTTGTCAAATTGTAAATTGTATCATGAATTGAAGTATCATTTTTTTGAATGGCGAATTGTATCAAATCCTGAATCCTATCGATTTGATCACAAATTTAAAAATAGAATACTAGATGGTAATTGATATATTATGTTTTTATTAGCCAAAAACAACAACTAAATAACTATACTTTAATAATGCCAACTACCATAACTATATTTTAAAAAACTAAAAAAAACACTCAACCAGTCAGCCACTCACTAATTTACTACTTACTAGTGACTTAGTCAATAAAGAGTAAAGACAAAAAACCACTCATGACTCTTAAGTAAAGCAAAAACGAAAGCTAGCTCTGTAGTAAATAGTAATAAACTACTCAACTAAGAAGCAAAGCTCGGCAGCTCACTTACAAAATGGAAGCTTTCCAGATTCAGTTTTGTTGGCGCAGCTTTTGTAAGTTGAAATTGAATTTGATCGTACGCCGATAGAGATGAAGAACGTAAGTTTTCTCCCTTCTTCTTTTTTAGGGCCTTTGACTTTTGAGTTTTAAATTTTTTATCTTGTAATTATAATTAAAAATTGATGTTAAATAATAAATGGGCTTTTTTTATTTTGTTTGTTCATGTTTTAATTTATGGGCTAATTGTATTGTACAAGCTATATCGAGTCTCATGCAATTTATGATGTACAAGCTATATCAAGTCTCATGCAATTTATGATGTACGTTAGGCTCCAATAATAAGAAAATATTCCGACTAAGATATTCTTTTACAAATAAATTTACATATATAGGTGTTTACATACATAGGTGTTTACATAGAACTATTATCGATTTATTGAACTTGTCAAGTGTTTCTCAAAATTGTGAGATTGACATAGGAAGAGTCCTTAGATGTATTCAACCTAACATCTATCACACTTAAATTGTTTATATCAGATTTACTGGTCAACTTTTCCTCTGTAGTATTAACATTTTCATTATTGCTCCCAATAACATGCATGTCATTGAAGTAACAACAAACAATCACATATTATGGAGTAGACACATTTGTCAACCTCTATTTTTTTTTTCACTTCTACCCCCATGAGATTCAAATCTTGATCTCCCAATTGCCAAAGGGGAGTAACACACTACTAGACAACTCCTGAATTTCTCAATGGTCATCCTTTATTCGAAAACATTGTTTATCAAATTTCTCATGTCATTGTTTTTGAACTTTTTTTGTTTTTTTGCTAGATAAGCAAGTTCTTGTCTTAATTACCAAAAAATATTTACAACGTCTAGTGAAAGGTTATACGACCCAAACCCTAACCAAGAATAGCAATATCTATTTGACATGCCGAGAATGGGGAAGGTTTTCAAATATGGTGCAAAATAAATCAAGGCATGCTTTTGGTTTGCTACCCAACAACAAAGATTTTATATTCTACGTTTCGGCCCTTCCCATTATCTCGTTTGGTAAAAGAAAAATACTTGTGGGCTTTTTATCGCTCCACGTTAACCACGTGCAATAGGCATATTTTGGTACGTGGTATTTGAACTAGATATTCTCTTCCCAATCAACATGCAGATCTTGTTGAGAATTTGCCATCTGGCTCACCAAGCCAAATAATACCATGAGACGAAGCTGGATTCGGATAAACATTAACAATATTAAGCTGACAACATCAAAGATTGGGTTTAATGGCCAACTCCACTAGTTATCTTCTATGAAGTTTTCTACTTTTGTAGAGAGATAATGACCCAAATTCTAAATTGAAGCAGCTTCAAAAACATCTTTTAAAAGTCCAAGAAGAGCCAATTATCAAGCCAAAAAGATGCAAGATTATCTCTTCCAATTTTATAAAACACATGTTCTCATTTTTTTTAAACGTCTTTTAATCGATAAGTTGATTTTATAAGTTTACAATTTTCTTCATTTTTTCAGGAACCACAAACCCTCAAATTGTTCTATATAAACTTCTTCATTTGGATCAGTATTTAAGAATGTTATTTCTATATCCAATTGATGTATCTCACAATTATTTATTGCTACAATAGCTATCAATATCTAGATTGATGTTATTCTCGTAACTTGTGTACACATGTCAAAGTAATCAAGAATTTGCTTGTAACTTTTAATTATAAGTCTAGTATTTGTACTTGGCAATAGACCACCAATTCTAATCTTCCTTTTAAATATTTATCATTTAAACTTTAAAATTTTAGTTTTTGAGCAGAAGATCCATACTAGCTTCCAATATAATGGATCCAATTTACTATTAGCATCTCTCTCCAACAGAAGCTTATGGAATTGACACCGCTTTCTTGAAAGTACGAGACATATATGCTTACAAATATGTTAGAAAATCATTATCATGAGACTTAAACATCTTGATTCATCTTCACTATCATTTGATATGAACTCTTATACTAAATCATTGTGATGATTACTACTTAAAGCATCGTGTGTTCTCTTCGAAGAACTTTGTTATTGTGCAACCTTACAAGGAAAGACATTTCACAACAAATTTTGGATTTCTTGATTCTATAACAATATTGACATGCATGTCCGCAATTGATGCGCAAGAATCTTGTATGCTACACTGTTGTACTCATACCCAATGAAGATATAATCAACAGTCTTAGGCTCCACACCTAACCATTTTTTTTAATTCAAGGGAGGCCTAACGTCATACAATGTAACTAGCGAGGCTCAAGATCGCAGCTTCTTGCATACATAGCGATTTATATACTACTGGACCAAAGCCCTAGTGGCCAATCTTACCCATTTTAAGATGTAGAACTTCCTATCTTAGCAAGACAACTCCCACATTTTAAGTATTTTAATAAGGTGGTCAACCTTTTCCATTACTTGTCTGGTAGCTAAGTAAAATATCCTCCCCCTTTCCCTTCCCCCAACAAGTTCTGAAGTTGTCTTTAATGAACAAATTATTTAACACCTTCTGGGTTTTTGCACTCAATAATGCCACTTTGTTGAAATGAATAAGGAGTCACAAATTAATGTACAATACCATGTCCAAAATTTTTTGTCAAAAGAAATACATATTTCGCTCAATTACCAATACCTATATGTTGGTTCTCAATCTTATTTATATATAGTTTAAATACTTTTGAATCTTGATATTTGCTTTTGAGTAAATAGATACACTCTTGGCCAATCATCATACAAACGAAAAAATATATTTTTATCCTTTTCCAACGTTTAGATTGCATACGCGTTAAATTATAAAAATTATTGTGAATCGTCATTTCTAGAGGTTCTAAACTTCTCAATAAGATTTAATCAATATAATTCTACGCAAAGAGTAAAATGTATGCGTCCTAATTATCACACTATAAAATAGGATGAAGTGAAGAAAATATTCTTCATACACAATTTTGGTGTAATGGCACATAAATACCTTTTGGCCATGTACACCTCATATGTAAGTAAATATATATGCACCACAATTACATTAAATAATTTTCATGCTATTGAAAGAAGATATATTTGTCACTAGCCATTTGGTCTAGTGGTATGAATTTCGCTTTATATGCGAGAAATCTCAAGATCAAGTCTCGTGAGTAACATCCTCAGTGATGTAATGGCCTAAGCCTCCCTTAAATAATATATATATATATATATATATATATATATATATATATAGATTTCAATAATAGATGCTCAGAGAGAAATACATATTATAATCACATTTATGATTTGATTTCATATTTTATGAAAAAAAATCCTCAAATAGGCACATACCAAGTATGATGTATTTAACAAACAAACAATCTTTTCCCCCAAAGGATTATTCCATATAGTGCAAAAATACTCTCATATGTATTTAACAAATTAAACACATATTTTCATGTCATGTAACCAAGAATTTTTAATTTGCTAAAAAATATACACATTCTCCAAGTATAAAGACTATAATTTTAGTGGAAACACAATCCAGAGAATAAAATTGACATAAGGAAATAAAAAATCAAATTTAAGTTGAAAGTATATAAACTATGACACTACAATTTAAAGTATTTGTAGCTTTAGTTTAATGGTTATATGTATTAGAATACTTAGAGGTCAAGTGTTTGAAACATGGCACCTCCATTCTTTTTGTTCCGAAACCACCAATGCCATGTGTCATTACTAAATTGGTGTTGCGCCAATTGACAGAAAAAACTAAAACGCTACACAGCTTCCCCAAAACATTGGTGCCACATGGTATGTGCAATTGGTGGTACACTAAAAGCCACACGATAAAAAGAATGAATGTGCTTTAAGGCTCCATTAGTTTGTCATAAAATAATTTTCTTGTCGAAAAATATTTATAGAGAAAAATATTTTCATGAAAAATTAATATTTTGTAGTGTTTGGATGTAATAATAAACAAGTGATTAAAACTATTAATTTATTAATTAAATATTTTAAATTTATTAGTTAAAAATTTTAAAATAATTAATTAATAAAAAGTATAATTAATAAATAACGAATACACTAAATATTCAACTATTTGTTATTAATTTATAAACTTATTAACATAAAATTATACTAGTTAAATAATTAATTAATAGTTAATAAAAAATTTAGCTAATGATTAATTGATTAGTTAATTAATAATTAGTTACTATTAATTTATGAAATTATCAAGTTAAAATAAAATTATTTATATTACTAGTTATTAATAAATTATTTTTTATTTATATTTTATTAATCAAGTATTTTTATTAATTATGATTTATAATTTTATTAAATATTAATTTAAATAATTAATTATTCATTAAATTATAATTAATTAAAAATATGATGGGAGTAAGGTGGGGCCGCGGGTGTGGTATGGTGGGGTGACGTGTGGTGGGGTGGGGTGGGGTGGGGGCTGGGGTTTTGGGTAGGTAAAGGTAGAGTGAAATGAGTGAAAAATATTTTCTTCTCCTAAAAGAGATGAAAATACTTTTCACTTTTTTTAACTAAATATTTTTCTTCATCCGAAAAATATTTTTCACTTGACCAAACACCGAAAAATTAAGAAAATATTTTTCTTGTTGTTGGGTTTAATTGTTGAAGAATGGCATTGGGTTTAATTGTTCCATGAAAATGATAGCGTGAATGTACAAGTTTTCCAAAATTCCATGACTTCTTGCATATCGGGTATTGCGGCCTACCTTGTTGCATACCAAGTGTTTCTATGAAAATGCTTATGTGCAATGTTAAGTGCTATTGAAAATGTTTAAAGTGTTTGCTAATGGTTGGGTAACCTACTTTGTTACCTAATCAACGTGCTATTGAATGTTAAATGCTTGTTAATGTCATCGAGGGGCAACCTACTTTGTTGTCCCCTCGTTTAAAGTGCATTTAATGAATGTGTGAATGATGGATTGAGTGTTATCGAAAGGTTGCAACCTTTTTTCGAGACACGGTAGTGTTGTGTCTCCACTGGGCAGTAGCGGGCTTGCCAGTGGTTACATGACTTCCACAACCTATTCTCTCACTAGCATGGCCGATGAAGGCCATGGGGTGCTGGGTCGTAGGATTTTGGGGTACATTCGGAGTATACTCATCGGAGTTATAAGGAGTTATCGACATCGCAAGCGCATTGGAGCAATGGAAGTGAGAGTGCCAAGGTAGAAAGGGAATCGTATCCTTTTCTTGTGTGTTGTTATAGTTGATGTACTTGGCTAAGTGTTTACTTGCTTCCTATTAATGTTTAAAGCCTCTATGTCTCCTATTAATGCCAATATGCTTCCTATTACTACCTAGTGCTCACTCATTACATTGTTACATGTTTCTTGGCATATATGCATCATGAAAAGGGTTTTCCAAAGCCTCCCGTATTTTTCCCCTCACCGAGCTAGTTTTAGCTCACCCCATTTTAACAACATTTCATGTGAAGCCGAGTGTGAGCCTCAAGGAGATTGGAAGCGATAGCTATGTTTGTCGTGCTTCGAATGATGTACATATTATTTGTGAAGTTTATGTAAGATATGATGTAATGGTGAATTATTATAGAGATGTATTCTTTGGTATTAAAGAGTTGATATGAAAGCCTATTGCAATGAATTCTTGATGTATTTGAAATGTTATAAATAACTAGGATGTACTATTTTATGGATATTAGAGATCGGGCTTTTGTAGTTTGCCTTAACGGACTTAGGAGGAGTGATCTTTTTAAACCAGTGGCATCACGATCTCGTTGATATTTTGTAAATTTGCGAATAATCTATTGTATCAGAGACAGATTGTTCGTGGTTTTTCTAAGCTGGGTATTTTTACATCTGTGGTATCAGATATTGTATTAATAAAAAAATGAGGTCGTGACACTAAAGCCAATGTAACCAGGATATAACATGCTGCTATTTATACCCAAAATTATTTAGATAAAAGTATATATATATATATATATATATATATATATATATATATATATATATGTAGTTTCCAAAAAAGGCATAAACTAATTTCTTTAAAAGAAATTACAATACAGATAATCAACAAAAAATTGCACTTACAAAAATATGGGATTAAAACTATTCCAAAGTAAATATAGTCCGCCTTAGAAACATACATGAATTTCTTTGAGAAAATTCAATAGAAAGTAACAAATCTCTGTAGAAATATAATATTCTAAAATTACTCAAACAAAATCTCACTAAAAAACATTGACATAAATTTAATAGAATCTAGGTACTTGAATAATCCGAAATTGATTGTGATAGATAAACTAGAAGTAGATAGAAAAATAACTTTAGATTTTCATCTTTTTAATTAAACTAACTGCAATTAAAAGCCTATAACTTCTGAAAATATTCTGACAAATTAATTTTGACAGAATGTTAATTTTAAAATATACAAACAAGACCACCTTATTCTAATTGGAAATTAATTTTAGTAACTAATAGATTTAAAATGTATATCACTAGACTAAAATTCTGGTAAAAGCAATTTATTAACTAAGAATTTCAGAATTATAAACTAAGAAAATAAAAATAAATTTGGACCAAAATGAATTCTGACAGAATAAAATTCCAGAATATCTAATACAGGAGCATAATATTATTTCACATGCTATATATATATTTAAAAAAATTACAATAATTAAAGAAAAAATTAGACCAAGGCTTAAGTTGGATTCAATGTCTTTAAAACTTTAGTGCCTGCTACGATGCTGATAGTTCATGTTGCATGCCCCTCAAGATACAACAGTCCCTTCTTCTTGCAATAAGAGCACTCAAAACTACAAACACTTCAAACCCACAAGGCAACTCTCTCCAAGGATACTAGGATGCAAGAGAATTTTGTAAAACGTTTTTGCGTGTAAAATCCAAGCCTTGGTCCCTGATTTTTATAGAAGTAAAAGGTTATCACCGTTCATTTTTCTGATGTGGGAGAAAACCCACTCTAGACCTTTTCGTTTTTCATTCATAACTTCATGTTTTTAATACATGAATTTGTTACGTTCATATACTTGGAAAGATGAACGTTAGTATACCTGGTACATCTCACATAAGTTGGATCGTGAAATTTGTGCAAAGTTTTGTTATTCGGGTTTTTTATCTTCCCCAACACTTTTGTATTGATTTTCACAAAGCGTGGAAGGAATCTTGAGGCCTGTTTCTATGCATAACGAATTTGGATTCCTTAATAATGTAATTAATGAGATCACTAATGGTAAAATGATTGCTAATTTTATTAGGAATCCAAATCCTTAAATAAAGTATGTTGCACGCAAATTAAATTTTTCTTTGCTGTATAAATTCAAGATTTTAAATTCATCCCTATAGTGTCCTAATATGTAATTAGGGAGATCAATGAAGGTAAAATAAAAACGAATAAAAAAGAAAAGAAAATATCAAAGGTATTAAAGAGTTTCTATTTCTCTTCTTTTTTCTGGGTTTTTCTTTCATAAGTTAACCTATATATGTCTTTGTCTAGTTCTTCAATGAAAGACGAAACGAATAAAAGATAATTTGGCATACAAAATTTAATCAATAATTTGGTCAAAATTTACAAAAGGGCTCCAATTCTTTTGACAACGAATGAATGAATGAGAGAAATGATCTCTTACAAAAAAAGAATAAAAATAATATTTTGAATGAATGAAAAAGCCTCCTTTTCCCCCAAAAATCTGCGTTAAAAACTTTTGACAGATTTTATTTTTTGGCTCCGTTTGTTTGACAGTTGCTTTCGGTGGGTTGCCTCATATAGACGCCTGTGTATGTTAGGATGGCTGCGAATTGCTCAAGCAAATATTAACACCATGCTTGGACGACGTCAATCATGGAACACTAGTGTCTACTGGATAACTTCCAAGCACTCTTAAAAATGTTACAAACTCCTGCAAGAAAATCACAATATAATGCTTAGTAACTTAATCACACACATATCTAGCAAAAATATATTATATAATACTAGTAAATTTTCGTGTGCTCTACCTTTAAATGCCCAAGAGCGTTTTGGGCCTTCTGATCGGCCGCAGATGCTTCAAAATCAATGTAGAAAAGATAGGGAAATTGCCTGCACCAAAATATTGTATGTCAGTTCACAAACAATGTTGGAGACAAAAGCAACGATATTTTAGATTCAAGATTCTAAAACTTAAGAATAAACAGAGGAATTGGACATACTTTGGACAACCATTGGCACTATATTCAAGTGCTTTCTGCAAGGGGCGAGTTTCAATCTAAGATCAAACAAAAAAAGTATATTAGAGACTGCAAGAAGGTTGTCTATTCGAAGAAATTACAATACACGAATATTAATTCAAAAACAACACTAGAAGGAACTCACCTTAGTGACGTTGATATTTTCCGAAGCGAAAACAGCAAGTGGCTTGAAAAGCATCCCTGGGCCATCCTTAAGTGAGAAGACTATGCTTGTCTGATTAAGTAAAAGGCATTAGCCAAAGTATATTGCAATGAGCAAATATAGTGTGCTTTCATATTCAAAATATAACACGCTTATAGAATAAAGAGCTAACCTTGAATGGTTTTTCACAAATGCTTTGATCAATTGGCTTTTTAGACAGCATCAAGAATCGAGTAACATTGTCAGATTCATCCTGTATATCATGAGCAAGTATATTTAAGCCATAGAGCCTTGCGGTAGTCAAACTAGCTACTGCCCCAGCATCTTTGAGGTTGTTGGAAGCAACAAACTAAAACATCAAGGAAAGAACACTCAGGTTAAGATAATGAACCACCTTTGACGGCGTTAGTATGGTAAACAAATCAATCAATTCAACTACCAATTCAAGCATACCTTAGCTGAACCAGCAGTATTATCCCGAGCTTCTCTAACTAGTCCCAATTTTGTTAATGTATTCTCACATTGTGCAAGGGCCTGTGGATGGCTAAAAACTCTTTTTAGATCTTCAATTTTGACGCCATGGTTTGCTAATAAGCAATGTCTTATTGCAAGTTTGACTTCTCCAACTATATGCAGCCTATGGCGAAACAAAAGGTCGTAATTTCTATGAATGCTACCTCCTAAAGAATTTTCGAATGGCAAAACTGCTCTGTCAACAAGTCCCTTTTCAACAGCCTGAAAAAAATAATTCATAATGAAGTTTTAATATTTCATGTTTATTTTATGTAAATAAATGATAAGCATCATGTGAATCTAAAATAGAGAAAAGAAAAAAAAAATTGAAGAAGAACTCACTTCAAAAGCATTGTCAAATTGTTCGCAGGGAACAGATTCGCAATTAGGGTATGCCTTTTTTGCGGCGGACTGACTGTATGCTCCCTTAACTCCCTGATATGCAACGCGAAGACTAGAGGTTTTGGATGCCAAATTTAACAATTGTCCCGATGACGTTGAACTAAATTCAAAAGGATAGTCATGATGAAGTAATTCTTGCAGTTTAAGTGCATGCCCCTTCTCGCTTTCGATACCGATGCTAAGTTGCGCTTGGTTGCCATTCCTATTGCTGCTGGCATAGATTAATGTCAAATTACGACGTCGTTCAATTAGAGTACTGTTAGCTCCTAGTCTTTTGGTAGCGACATAGCTCTGATCGAACAGTGGGTTTGCTCCTTGAGGTGAAAAATGGCTTACTGGAGATGCCAACATTGCTAATTGTAGCTGAAAACCAAATTACTAGTGGGAGCGTTGGGACTGTTCTTGCTTGTGGGTTGGAGCTTCCCTGTTAGTATGTATGGTTTTAATTTCAATCTCATTCTGCGTTTTGAGTTTAAATAGCAAATTATATCATCCCAATACCTTTTTAATTTTTAAATTCTTGTGGGATGTACCTTCCCAGTAATTACTTCTTGGAAATATAATAGAAAAAATATGTGTTGAATTCACATGTCCCACATGATAAAAAAGAATAAAAAAAATATCAAATACTTTATTTTTTTAGAGATGCCAAATTGAATGAGACCACTGACTTCTAACTTTATGCTAAAAAATATAAAATGGCAACAGCAAGCCAAATTTGAAATTCTATTGCCCATGCAGGACTCCTTATTTGACATATTACTTGAACCTCTATTGCCCCACGTGCGCAGTTGTCTTCCAATAGGATATCTCGTGTACACAGACAGATTCACTCGTATTGTATTAGAGGGATATAAAGATTCTAATTGTTTATTTGATACAAAAGACTCAGAATTTGTTGTTTTTATCTTGGGAGGTGCATCTATCTCTGGAAATTCTCTAATCTTACATTCTTTTATGGATTCTAATTTGATGATAGATTTAGTTTCCTTAACAAAAGGTTTATCGAGTGAGAAAGTGTACAATATAGTTGTCAAATCGTGAATTGTATCATGAATTGAAGTATCATTTTTTTGAATGGCGAATTGTATCAAATCCTGAATCCTACCGATTTGATCACAAATTTAAAAATAGAATACTAGATGGTAATTGATATATTATGTTTTTATTAGCCAAAAACAACAACTAAATAACTATACTTTAATAATGCCAACTACCATAACTATATTTTAAAAAACTAAAAAAAACACTCAACCAGTCAGCCACTCACTAATTTACTACTTACTAGTGACTTAGTCAATAAAGAGTAAAGACAAAAAACCACTCATGACTCAACTAAGAGGCAAATAGTAACCACAAAAACCACTCATGACTCTTAAGTAAAGCAAAAACGAAAGCTAGCTCTGTAGTAAATAGTAATAAACTACTCAACTAAGAAGCAAAGCTCGGCAGCTCACTTACAAAATGGAAGCTTTCCAGATTCAGTTTTGTTGGCGCAGCTTTTGTAAGTTGAAACTAAATTTGATCGTGCACCGATAGAGATGAAGAACAATACGTTTTCTCCCTTCTTCTTTTTTAGGGCCTTTGACTTTTGAGTTTTAAATTTTTTATCTTGTAATTATAATTAAAAATTGATGTTAAATAATAAATGGGCTTTTTTTTATTTTGTTTGTTTATGTTTTTATTTATGGGCTAATTGTATTGTACAAGCTATATCGAGTCTCATGCAATTTATGATGTACAACCTATATCAAGTCTCATGCAATTTATGATGTACATTAGGCTCCAATAATAAGAAAATATTTCGACTAAGATATTCTTTTACAAATAAATTTACATATATAGGTGTTTTCATAGAACTATTATCGATTTATTGAACTTGTCAAGTGTTTCTCAAAATAGTGAGATTGACATAGGAAGAGTCCTTAGATGTATTCAACCTAACATCTACCACACTTAAATTGTTTATATCAGATTTACTGGTCAACATTTCCTCTGTAGTATTAACGTTTTCATTATTGCTCCCAATAACATGCATGTCATTGAAGTAACAACAAACAATCGCATATTGTGGAGTAGAATTACATAATAAATTGACTTTGAGATTAGAGAAACTTGTTCTAATCATAATCCTGATACAAGATTAGAGAAATTTGTTCTAACCTACTAAATTAAATTCTTATTTTTATTTTTATTAGACTTTTCTACTTGTTGTTTCAAATTTGCTTGAAAAAATATGAGTCACTTTTCAAAAAAATATTATCATAAATATAAATATATGTTCACTATTAAATCAAAAAAAAACTAAAAATATCTCGATAAATTAATAATTATTAATTTTTCGATAAATTGATATCTCACTAAATTAATAAAATTTAGTGGTTCTAACGCTATTAATCTAAAGAGGTTATATTGTATATAAAGAAACTAAAGGCAAACAATAATTACATAAGAAAAGGATATCTTAATTATTATTTTTTTTGACAAGACACTGTTCACGGCTGAACAGTAACAATAAAATGTTCACGATAAATAGTAACAACACTATTCTTTAAAAATGGTAATTGGTCGGGTACCCACTAAATTTTGTAAAACCAAGCTCGAACATAGTTAGTATAATTCTTTACCAAACCCGACTTAATACCCTCTAGGATTTAAAAGTCTCTTATCAAACCCAAACCCAATAAATATTTTAAATCCGTAGGTACTCGCCCAATCAATAATTAAAAAGAATTATTTTGATGTTAACTCATAAATGGGCTTTTTTTATTTTGTTTGTTCATGTTTTTATTTATGGGCTAATTGTATTGTACAAGCTATATCGAGTCTAATGCAATTTATGATGTACAAGCTATATCAAGTCTTATGCAATTTATGATGTATATTAGGCTCCAATAATAAGTAAATATTCCAACTAAGAAATTCTTTTACAAATAAATTTACATATATAGGTGTTTTCATAGAACTATTATCGATGTATTGAACTTGTCAAGTGTTTCTCAAAATAGTGAGGTTGACATAGGACGAGTCCTTAGATGTATTCAACCTAACATCTACCACACTTAAATTGTTTATATCAGATTTACTGGTCAACATTTCCTCTGTAGTATTAACGTTTTCATTATTGCTCCCAATAACATGCATGTCAGTGAAGTAACAACAAACAATCACATATTATGGAGTAGACACGTTTGTCAACCTCTATTTTTTTTTTCACTTCTACCCCTATGAGATTCAAATCTTAATCTCCCAATTGCCAAAGGGGAGTAGCACACTACTAGGCAACTCCTGAATTTCTCAATGGTCGTCCTTTATTTGAAAACATTGTTTATCAAATTTCTCATGTCATTATTTTTGAACTTTTCTTGTTTTTTTGCTAGATAAGCAAGTTCTTGTCTTAATTACAAAAAAATATTTACAACGTCTAGTGAAAGGTAATACGACCCAAAGCCTAACCTAGAATAGCAATATCTATTTGACATGTCGAGAATGGAGAAGGTTTTCAAATATGGTGCAAAATAATTCAAGGCATGCTTTAGGTGTGCTACCCAACAACAAAGATTTCATATTCTACGTTTCGGGGTTTCCCATTATCTCGTTTGGTAAAAGAAAAATACTTCTGGGGTTTCTATTGCTCCACGTTAACCACGTGCAATAGGCATGTTTTGGTACGTGGTATTTGAACTAGATATTCTCTTCCCAATCAACATGCAGATCTTGTTGAGAATTTTCCATTTGGCTCACCAAGCCAAATAATACCATGAGACGAAGCTGGATTAGGATAAACATTAACAATATTAAGCTAACAACATCAAAGATTGGGTTTGATGGCCAACTCCACTAGTTATCTTCAATGAAGTTTTCTACTTATGTAGAGAGATAATGACCCAGATTCTAAATTGAAGCACCTTCGAAAACATCTTTTAAAAGTCCAAGAAGAGCCAATTATCAAGCCGAAAAGATGCAAGATTATCTCTTCCAATTTTATAAAACACATGTTATCATTTTTTTTAAATGTGTTTTAATCGATAAGTTGATTTTATAAGTTTACAATTTTCTTCATTTTTTCAGGAACCACAAACCCTCAAATTGTTCTATATAAACCTCTTCATTTGAATCAGTATTTAAGAATGTTATTTCTATAATTAATAAATAACGAATACACTAAATATTCAACAATTTGTTATTAATTTATAAACTTATTAACATAAAATTATACTAGTTAAATAATTGATTAATAGTTAATAAAAAATTTAGTTAATGATCAATTGATTTGTTAATTAATAATTAGTTACTATTAATTTATGAAATTATAAAGTTAAAATAAAATTATTTATATTACTAGTTATTTATAATAAATTATTTTTTATTTATATTTTATTAATCAAGTATTTTATTATTTATGATTTATAATTTTATTAAATATTAATTTAAATAATTAATTATTCATTAAATTATAATTAATTAAAAATACGACAGGAGTGAGGTAGGGCTGCGGGTGTTGTGTGGTGGGGAGAGGTGTAGTGGGGTGGGGTGGGGGCTGGGGTTTTGGGTAGGTGAAGGTGGAATGAAGTGAGTGAAAAATATTATCTTCTCCTAAAAGAGATGAAAATACATTTCACTCTTTTTAACTAAATATTTTTTTTTATTCGAAAAATATTTTTCACTTGACCAAACACCGAAAAATTAAGAAAATATTTTTCTTGTTGTTGGGTTTAATTGTTAAAGAATGGCATTGGGTTTAAATGTTCCATGAAAATGATAGCGTGAATGTAAAAATTTTCCAAAATGCTATGACTTCTTGCATATCGAGTATTGCGGCCTACCTTGTTGCATACCAAGTGTTTCTATGAAAATACTTATGTGCAATGTTAAGTGCTATTGAAAATGTTTAAAGTGTTTGCTAATGGTTGGGTAACCTACTTTGATACCTAATCAACGTGCTATTGAATGTTAAATGCTTGTTAATGTGAAAGTGCATTTAATGAATGTGTGAATGATGTATTGAGTGTTATCGAAAGGTTGCAATCTTTTATCGAGACGCTGTAGTATTGTGTCTCCACTGGGTGGTAGCGGGCTTGCCAGTGGTTACATGACTTCCACAACCTATTCCCTCACTCGCATGGCCGATGAAGGCCATGGGGTGCTGGGTTATAGGATTTTGGGATACATCCGGAGTATATCACCGGAGTTATTAGGAGTTATCGACATCGCAAGTGCATTGGAGCAATAGAAGTGAGAGTCTCAAGGTAGAATGGGAATCGTATCCTTTTCTTGTGTGGTGTTATAGTTGATGTACTTGGCTAAGTGTTTACTTGGTTCCTATTAATGTTTGAAGCCTATATGTCTCCTATTAATGCCGATATGCTTCCTATTACTGCCTAGTGCTCACTCATTACATTGTTACATGTTTCTTGGCATATATGCATCATGAAAAGGGTTTTCCAATGCCTCCTGTATTTTTCCCCTCACCGAGCTAGTTTTAGCTATCCCCATTTTCACAACATTTCATGTGAAGCCGAGTGTGAGCCTCAAGGAGATTGGAAGCGATAGCTATGTTTGTCGTGCTTCGAATGACGTACATATTATTTGTGAAGTTTATGTAAGATATGATGTAATAGTGAATTATTATAGAGATGTATTGTTTGGTATTAAAGAGTTGATATGAAAGCCTGTTGTAATGAATTCTTGATGTATTTGAAATGTTATAAATAGCTCGGATGTACTATTTTATGGATATTAATGATCGGGCTTTTGTAGTGTGCCTTAGCGGACTTAGAAAGAGTGATCTTTTTAAACCCGTGGCATCACGATCTCGTTGATGTTTTCTAAATTTGCGGATAGTCTATGGTATCAGAGATTGATTGTTCGTGGTTTTTGTAAGCTGGGTATTTTTACATATGTGGTATCAGATATTGTATTAATAAAGAAATGAGGTCGTGACACTAAAGCCAATGTAACCAGGATATAACATGCTGCTATTTATACCCAAAATTATTTAGATAAAAGTATATATATATATATATATATATATATATATATATGTGTGTGTGTGTGTGTGTGTGTGTGTGTGTGTGTGTGTGTGTGTAGTTTCCAAAAAAAGGCATAAACGAATTTCTTTAAAAGAAATTACAACACAGATAATCAACAAAAGATTGCACTTACAAAAATATGGGATTAAAACTATTCCAAAGTAAATATAGTCCGCTTTAGAAACATACATGAATTTCATAGAGAAAATTCAAGAGAAAGTAACAAATCTCTGTAGAAATATAATATTCCAAAATTACTAAAATAAAATCTCACTAAAAAACATTGACATAAATTTAATAGAATCTAGGTACTTGCATAATCCGAAATTGATTGTGATAGATAAGCTAGAAGTAGATTGAAAAATAATTATAGATTTTCTTTTAATTAAACTAACTGCAATTAAAAGCCTATAACTTCTGAAAATATTCTGACAAATTAATTTTGACAGAATGTTAATTTTAAAATATACAAACAAGACCACCTTATTCTAATTGGAAATTAATTTTAGTAACTAATAGATTTAAAATGTATATCACTAGACTAAAATTCTGGTAAAAGCAATTTATTAACTAAGAATTTCAGAATTATAAACTATGAAAATAAAAATAAATTTGGACCAAAATGAATTCTGACAGAATAAAATTCCAGAATATCTAATACAGGAGCATAATATTATTTCACATGCTATATATATATATATATATATATATATATATATATATATATATATAATAAAAATTACAATAATTAAAGAAAAAATTAGACCAAGGCTTAAGTTGGATTCAATGTCTTTAAAACTTTAGTGCCTGCTACAATTCTGACAGTTCATGTTGCAAGCCCCTCAAGATACAACAGTCTCTTCTTCTTGCAATAAGAGCACTCAAAACTACAAACACTTCAAACCCACAAGGCAACTCTCTCTAAGGATACTAGGATGCAAGAGAATTTTGTAAAATGTTTTTGCGTGTAAAATCCAAGCCTAGGTCCCTGATTTTTATAGAAGTAAAAGGCTATCACCGTTCATTTTTCTGATGTGGGAGAAAACCCACTCTAGACCTTTTCATTTTTCATTCATAACTTCATGTTTTTAATGCAATAATTTGTTACGTTCATATACTTGGAAAGATGAATGTTAGTAGACCCGGCACATCTCACATAAGTTGGATCGTGAAATTTGTGCAAAGTTTTGTTATTCAGGTTTATTATCTTCCCCAACACTTTTGTATTGATTTTCACAAAGCGTGGAAGGAATCTTGAGGCCTGTTTCTTTCCATAACAAATTTGGATTCCTTAATAATGTAGTCAATGAAGATCAATAATGGTAAAATGATTGCTAATTTTATTAGGAATCCAAATCCTTGAATAAAGTATGTGGATCGAATTTAATTTTTCTTTGCTGTAATTCAAGATTTTAAATTCTTCCCTATAGTGTCCTAATATGTAATTAGGGAGATCAAAGAAAGTAAAATAAAAACGAATAAAAAAGAAAAGAAAATATCAAAGGAATTAAAGAGTTTCTATTTCTCTTCTTTTTCTGGGTTTTTCTTCCATAAGTTAACCTATATTTGTCAATGAAAGACGAAAAGAATAAAAGATAATTTGAATTTACTCAATATATAATTTGGTCAAAATTTACAAAAGGGCTCCAATTCTTTAGACAACGAATGAATGAATGAGAGAAATGATCTATTACAAAAAAAGAATAAAAATAATATTTTGAATGAATGAAAAAGCCTCCTTTTCCCCCAAAAATCTGCGTTAAAACCTTTTGACAGATTTTATTTTTTGGCTCCGTTTGTTTGACAGTTGCTTTCGGTGGGTTGCCTCATATAGACGCCTGTGTATGTTAGGATGGCTGCGAATTGCTCAAGCAAATATTAACACCATGCTTGGACGACGTCAATCATGGAACACTAGTGTCTACTGGATAACTTCCAAGCACTCTTAAAAATGTTACAAACTCCTGCAAGAAAATCACAATATAATGCTTAGTAACTTAATCACACACATATCTAGCAAAAATATATTATATAATACTAGTAAATTTTCGTGTGCTCTACCTTTAAATGCCCAAGAGCGTTTTGGGCCTTCTGATCGGCCGCAGATGCTTCAAAATCAATGTAGAAAAGATAGGGAAATTGCCTGCACCAAAATATTGTATGTCAGTTCACAAACAATGTTGGAGACAAAAGCTACGATATTTTAGATTCAAGATTCTAAAACTTGAGAATAAACAGAGGAATTGGACATACTTTGGACAACCATTGGCACTATATTCAAGTGCTTGCAAAGCCTGCTTCTGCAAGGGGCGAGTTTCAATCTAAGATCAAACAAAAAATGTATATTAGAGCCTGCAAGAAGGTTGTCTATTCGAAGAAATTACAATACACGAATATTAATTCAAAAACAACACTAGAAGGAACTCACCTTAGTGACGTTGATATTTTCCGAAGCGAAAACAGCAAGTGGCTTGAAAAGCATCCCTGGGCCATCCTTAAGTGAGAAGACTATGCTTGTCTGATTAAGTAAAAGGCATTAGCCAAAGTATATTGCAATGAGAAAATATAGTGTGCATTCATATTCAAAATATAACACGCTTATAGAATAAAAGAGCTAACCTTGAATGGTTTTTCAGTACAAATGCTTTGATCAATTGGCTTTTTAGACAGCATCAAGAATCGAGTAACATTATCAGATTCATCCTGTATATCTTGAGCAAGTATATTTAAGCCATAGAGCCTTGCGGTAGTCAAACTAGCTACTGCCCCAGCATCTTTGAGGTTGTTGGAAGCAACAAACTAAAACATCAAGGAAAGAACACTCAGGTTAAGATAATGATCCACCTTTGACGGCGTTAGTATGGTAAACAAATCAATCAATTCAACTACCAATTCAAGCATACCTTAGCTGAACCAGCAGTATTATCCCGAGCTTCTCTAACTAGTCCCAATTTTGTTAATGTATTCTCACATTGTGCAAGGGCCTGTGGATGGCTAAAAACTCTTTTTAGATCTTCAATTTTGACGCCATGGTTTGCTAATAAGCAATGTCTTATTGCAAGTTTGACTTCTCCAACTATGTGCAGCTTATGGCGAAACAAAAGGTCGTAATTTCTATGAATGCTACCTCCTAAAGAATTTTCGAATGGCAAAACTGCTCTGTCAACAAGTCCCTTTTCAACAGCCTGAAAAAAATAATTCATAATGAAGTTTTAATATTTCATGTTTATTTTATGTAAATAAATGATAAGCATCATGTGAATCTAAAATAGAGAAAAGAAAAAAAAAATTGAAGAAGAACTCACTTCAAAAGCATTGTCAAATTGTTCGCAGGGAACAGATTCGCAATTAGGGTATGCCTTTTTTGCGGCGGACTGACTGTATGCTCCCTTAACTCCCTGATATGCAACGCGAAGACTAGAGGTTTTGGATGCCAAATTTAACAATTGTCCCGATGACGTTGAACTAAATTCAAAAGGATAGTCATGATGAAGTAATTCTTGCAGTTTAAGTGCATGCCCCTTCTCGCTTTCGATACCGATGCTAAGTTGCGCTTGGTTGCCATTCCTATTGCTGCTGGCATAGATTAATGTCAAATTACGACGTCGTTCAATTAGAGTACTGTTAGCTCCTAGTCTCTTGGTAGCGACATAGCTCTGATCGAACAGTGGGTTTGCTCCTTGAGGTGAAAAATGGCTTACTGGAGATGCCAACATTGCTAATTGTAGCTGAAAACCAAATTACTAGTGGGAGCGTTAGGACTGTTCTTGCTTGTGGGTTGGAGCTTCCCTGTTAGTATGTATGGTTTTAATTTCAATCTCATTCTGCGTTTTGAGTTTAAATAGCAAATTATATCATCCCAATACCTTTTTAATTTTTAAATTCTTGTGGGATGTACCTTCCCAGTAATTACTTCTTGGAAATATAATAGAAAAAATATGTGTTGAATTCACATGTCCCACATGATAAAAAAGAATAAAAAAAATATCAAATACTTTATTTTTTTAGAGATGCCAAATTGAATGAGACCACTGACTTCTAACTTTATTCTAAAAAATATAAAATGGCAACAGCAAGCCAAATTTTAAATTCTATTGCCCATGCAGGACTCCTTATTTGACTTATTACTTGAACTTCTATTGCCCCACGTGCGCAGTTGTCTGCCAATAGGATATCTCGTGTATAAAGATTCTAATTGTTTATTTGATACAAAAGACTCAGAATTTCTTGTTTTTATCTTGGGAGGTGCATCTATCTCTGGAAATTCTCTAATCTTACATTCTTTTATGGATTCTAATTTGATGATAGATTTAGTTTCCTTAACAAAAGGTTTATCGAGTGAGAAAGTGTACAATATAGTTGTCAAATCGTGAATTGTATCATGAATTGAAGTATCATTTTTTTGAATGGCGAATTGTATCAAATTCTGAATCCTATTGATTTGATCACAAATTTAAAAATAGAATACTAGATGGTAATTGATATATTATTATACTTTAATAATGCCAACTACCATAACTATATGTTAAAAAACTAAAAAAAACACTCAACCAGTCACCCACTCACTAATTTACTACTTACTAGTGACTTAGTCAATAAAGAGTAAAGACAAAAAACCATTCATGACTCAACTAAGAGGCAAATAGTAACCACAAAAACCACTCATGACTCTTAAGTAAAGCAAAAACGAAAGCTAGCTCTGTAGTAAATAGTAATAAACTACTCAACTAAGAAGCAAAGCTCGGCAGCTCACTTACAAAATGGAAGCTTTCCAGATTCAGTTTTGTTGGCGCAGCTTTTGTAAGTTGAAACTAAATTTGATCGTGCACCGATAGAGATGAAGAACAATACGTTTTCTCCCTTCTTCTTTTTTAGGGCCTTTGACTTTTGAGTTTTAAATTTTTTATCTTGGAATTATAATTAAAAATTGATGTTAAATAATAAATGGGCTTTTTTTTTTTTTTGTTTGTTCATGTTTTTATTTATGGGCTAATTGTATTGTACAAGCTATATCAAGTCTAATGCAATTTATGATGTGCAAGCTATATCAAGTCTCATGCAATTTATGATGTACATTAGGCTCCAATAATAAGAAAATATTTCAACTAAGATATTCTTTTACAAATAAATTTACATATATAGGTGTTTTCATAGAACTATTATCGATGTATTGAACTTGTCAAGTGTTTCTCAAAATAGTGAGATTGACATAGGAAGAGTCCTTAGATGTATTCAACCTAACATCTACCACACTTAAATTGTTTATATCAGATTTACTGGTCAACATTTCCTCTGTAGTATTAACGTTTTCATTATTGCTCCCAATAACATGCATGTCATTGAAGTAACAACAAACAATCACATATTATGGAGTAGAATTACATAATAAATTGACTTTGAGATTAGAGAAACTTATTCTAATCATAATCCTGATACAAGATTAGAGAAATTTGTTCTAACCTACTAAATTAAATTCTTATTTTTATTTTTATTAGACTTTTCTACTTGTATTTTCAAATTTGCTTGAAAAAATATGAGTCACTTTTCAAAAAAATATTATCATAAATATAAATATATGTTCACTATTAAATCAAAAAAAACTAAAAATATCTCGATAAATTAATAATTATTAATTTTTTGATAAATTGATATCTCACTAAATTAATAAAATTTCGTGGTTCTAACGCTATTAATCTAAAGAGGTTATATTGTATATAAAGAAACTAAAGCCAAACAATAATTACATAAGAAAAGGATATCTTTTTTTTTTTTTTTGACAAGACACTGTTCACGGCTGAACAGTAACAATAAAATGTTCACGATAAATAGTAACAACACTATTCTTTAAAAATGGTAATTGGTCGGGTACCCACTAAATTTTGTAAAACCAAGCTCGAACATAGTTAGTATAATTCTTTACCAAACCCGACTTAATACCCGCTAGGATTTAAAAGTCTCTTATCAAACCCAAACCCAATAAATATTTTAAATCCGTAGGTACTTGCCCAATCAATAATTAAAAAGAATTATTTTGATGTTAAATCATAAATGGGCTTTTTTTATTTTGTTTGTTCATGTTTTTATTTATGGGCTAATTGTATTGTACAAGCTATATCGAGTCTAATGCAATTTATGATGTACAAGCTATATCAAGTCTTATGCAATTTATGATGTATATTAGGCTCCAATAATAAGTAAATATTCCAACTAAGAAATTCTTTTACAAATAAATTTACATATATAGGTGTTTTCATAGAACTATTATCGATTTATTGAACTTGTCAAATGTTTCTCAAAATAGTGAGATTGACATCGGAAGAGTCCATAGATGTATTCAACCTAACATCTACCACACTTAAATTGTTTATATCATATTTACTGGTCAACATTTCCTCTGTAGTATTAACATTTTCATTATTGCTCCCAATAACATGCATGTCATTGAAGTAACAACAAACAATCACATATTATGGAGTAGACACATTTGTCAACCTCTATTTTTTTTTTTTTTTACTTCTAGCCCCATGAGATTCAAATCTTAATCTCCCAATTGCCAAAAGGGAGTAGCACACTACTAGGCAACTCCTGAATTTCTCAATGGTCATCCTTTATTTGAAAACATTGTTTATCAAATTTCTCATGTCATTGTTTTTGAACTTTTTTTATTTTTTTGCTAGATAAGCAAGGTCTTGTCTTAATTACCAAAAAATATTTACAACACCTAGTGAAAGGTTACACGACCCAAACCCTAACCAAGAATAGCAATAACTATTTGACATGCCGAGAATGGAAAAGGTTTCCAAATATGGTGCAAAATAATTCAAGGCATGCTTTAGGTATGCTACCCAACAACAAAGATTTCATATTCTACGTTTCGGGGTTTCCCATTATCTCGTTTGGTAAAAGAAAAATACTTCTGGGGTTTCTATTGCTCCACGTTAACCACGTGCAATAGGCATGTTTTGGTACGTGGTATTTGAACTAGATATTCTCTTCCCAATCAACATGCAGATCTTGTTGAGAATTTTCCATTTGGCGTACCAAGCCAAATAATACCATGAGAGGAAGCTGGATTAGGATAAACATTAACAATATTAAGCTGACAACATCAAAGATTCGGTTTGATGGCCAACTCCACTAGTTATCTTCAATGAAGTTTTCTACTACTGTAGAGAGATAATGACCTTGATTCTAAATTGAAGCAGCTTCAAAAACATCTTTTAAAAGTCCAAGAAGAGCCAATTATCAAGCCAAAAAGATGCAAGATTATCTCTTCCAATTTTATAAAACACATGTTATCATTTTTTTTAAACGTGTTTTAATCGATAAGTTGATTTTATAAGTTTACAATTTTCTTCATTTTTTCAGGAACCACAAACCTTGAAATTGTTCTATATAAACTTCTTCATTTGAATCAGTATTTAAGAATGTTATTTCTATAATTAATAAATAACGAATACACTAAATATTCAACAATTTGTTATTAATTTATAAACTTATTAACATAAAACTATACTAGTTAAATAATTGATTAATAGTTAATAAAAAATTTAGTTAATGATCAATTGATTAGTCAATTAATAATTAGTTACTATTAATTTATGAAATTATCAAGTTAAAATAAAATTATTTATATTACTAGTTATTTATAATAAATCATTTTTTATTTATATTTTATTAATCAATTATTTTATTATTTATGATTTATAATTTTATTAAATATTAATTTAAATAATTAATTATTCATTAAATTATAATTAATTAAAAATACGACAGGAGTGGGGTAGGGCTGCGGGTGTTGTGGGGTGGGGAGAGGTGTAGTGGGGTGGGATTGGGGCTGGGGTTTTGGGTAGGTGAAGGTGGAGTGATGTGAGTGAAAAATATTATCTTCTCCTAAAAGAGATGAAAATACATTTCACTCTTTTTAACTAAATATTTTTCTTTATTCGAAAAATATTTTTCACTTGACCAAACACCGAAAAATTAAGAAAATATTTTTCTTGTTGTTGGGTTTAATTGTTGAAGAATGGCATTGGGTTTAAATGTTCCATGAAAATGATAGCGTGAATGTAAAATTTTTCCAAAATGCCATGACTTCTTGCATATCGAGTATTGCGGCCTACCTTGTTGCATACCAAGTGTTTCTATGAAAATGCTTATGTGCAATGTTAAGTGCTATTGAAATGTTTAAAGTGTTTGCTAATGGTTGGGTAACCTACTTTGTTACCTAATCAACGTGCTATTGAATGTTAAATGCTTGTTAATGTCATCGAGGGGCAACCTACTTTGTTGTCCCCTCGTTTAAAGTGCATTTAATGAATGTGTGAATGATGGATTGAGTGTTATCGAAAGGTTGCAACCTTTTTTCGAGACGCAGTAGTGTTGTGTCTCCACTGAGCGGTAGCGGGCTTGCCAGTGGTTACATGACTTCCACAACCTATTCCCTCACTCGCATGGCCGATGAAGGATATGGGGTGCTGGGTTGTAGGATTTTGGGATACATCCGGAGTATATCACCAGAGTTATTAGGAGTTATCGACATCGCAAGCGCATTGGAGCAATAGAAGTGAGAGTCTCAAAGTAGAATGGGAATCGTATCCTTTTCTTGTGTGCTGTTATAGTTGATGTACTTGGCTAAGTGTTTACTTGGTTCCTATTAATGTTTGAAGCCTATATGTCTCCTATTAATGCCGATATGCTTCCTATTACTACCTAGTGCTCACTCATTACATTGTTACATGTTTCTTGGCAAATATGCATCATGAAAAGGGTTTTCCAATGCCTCCTGTATTTTTCCCCTCACCGAGCTAGTTTTAGCTATCCCCATTTTAACAACATTTCATGTGAAGCCAAGTGTGAGCCTGAAGGAGATTGGAAGCGATAGCTATGTTTGTCATGCATCGAATGATATACATATTATTTGTGAAGTTTATGTAAGATATGATGTAATAGTGAATTATTATAGAGATGTATTGTTTGGTATTAAAGAGTTGATATGAAAGCCTGTTGTAATGAATTCTTGATGTATTTGAAATGTTATAAATAGCTCGGATGTACTATTTTATGGATATTAATGATCGGGCTTTTGTAGTGTGCCTTAGCGGACTTAGAAAGAGTGATCTTTTTAAACCCGTGGCATCACGATCTCGTTGATGTTTTCTAAATTTGCGGATAGTCTATGGTATCAGAGATTGATTGTTCGTGGTTTTTGTAAGCTGGGTATTTTTACATCTGTGGTATCAGATATTGTATTAATAAAGAAATGAGGTCATGACACTAAAGCCAATGTAACCAGGATATAACATGCTGCTATTTATACCCAAAATTATTTAGATAAAAGTATATATATATATATGTAGTTTCCAAAAAAAGGCATAAACTAATTTCTTTAAAAGAAATTACAATACAGATAATCAACAAAAAATTGCACTTACAAAAATATGGGATTAAAACTATTCCAAAGTAAATATAGTCCGCTTTAGAAACATACATGAATTTCATAGAGAAAATTCAAGAGAAAGTAACAAATCTCTGTAGAAATATAATATTCCAAAATTACTAAAATAAAATCTCACTAAAAAACATTGACATAAATTTAATAGAATCTAGGTACTTGAATAATCCGAAATTGATTGTGATAGATAAGCTAGAAGTAGATAGAAAAATAACTATAAATTTTCATCTTTTTAATTAAACTAACTGCAATTAAAAGCCTATAACTTCTGAAAATATTCTGACAAATTAATTTTGACAGAATGTTAATTTTAAAATATACAAACAAGACCACCTTATTCTAATTGGAAATTAATTTTAGTAACTAATAGATTTAAAATGTATATATCTAGACTAAAATTATGGTAAAAGCAATTTATCAACTAAGAATTTCAGAATTATAAACAATGAAAATAAAAATAAATTTGGACCAAAATGAATTATGACAGAATAAAATTCCGGAATATCTAATACAGGAACGTAGTATTATTTCACAAGCTATATATATATAATAAAAATTACAATAATTAAAGAAAAAATTAGACCAAGGCTTAAGTTGTATTCAATGTCTTTAAGACTTTAGTGCCTGCTACGATTCTAACAGTTCATATTGCAAGCCCCTCAAGATACAACAGTCTCTTCTTCTTGCAATAAGAGCACTCAAAACTACAAACACTTCGAACCCACAAGGCAACTCTCTCTAAGGATACTAGGATGCAAGAGAATTTTGCAAAATGTTTTTGCGTGTAAAATCCAAGCCTAGGTCCCTGATTTTTATAGAAGTAAAAGGCTATAACCGTTCATTTTTCTGATGTGGGAGAAAACCCACTCTAGACCTTTTCATTTTTCATTCATAACTTCATGTTTTTAATGCAATAATTTGTTACGTTCATATACTTGGAAAGATGAATGTTAGTAGACCCGGCACATCTCACATAAGTTGGATCGTGAAATTTGTGCAAAGTTCTGTTATTCAGGTTTATTATCTTCCCCAACACTTTTGTATTGATTTTCACAAAGCGTGGAAGGAATCTTGAGGCCTGTTTCTTTCCATAACAAATTTGGATTCCTTAATAATGTAATCAATGAGATCAATAATGGTAAAATGATTGCTAATTTTATTAGGAATTCAAATCCTTGAATAAAGTATGTGGAACGAATTTAATTTTTCTTTGCTGTAATTCAAGATTTTAAATTCTTCCCTATAGTGTCCTAATATGTAATTAGGGAGATCAAAGAAAGTAAAATAAAAACGAATAAAAAAGAAAAGAAAATATCAAAGGAATTAAAGAGTTGCTATTTCTCTTCTTTTTCTGGGTTTTTCTTCCATAAGTTAACCTATATATGTCAATGAAAGACGAAAAGAATAAAAGATAATTTGAATTTACTCAATATATAATTTGGTCAAAATTTACAAAAGGGCTCCAATTCTTTTGACAACGAATGAATGAATGAGAGAAATGATCTCTTACAAAAAAAGAATAAAAATAATATTTTGAATGAATGAAAAAGCCTCCTTTTCCCCCAAAAATCTGCGTTAAAAACTTTTGACAGATTTTATTTTTTGGCTCCGTTTGTTTGACAGTTGCTTTCGGTGGGTTGCCTCATATAGACGCCTGTGTATGTTAGGATGGCTGCGAATTGCTCAAGCAAATATTAACACCATGCTTGGACGACGTCAATCATGGAACACTAGTGTCTACTGGATAACTTCCAAGCACTCTTAAAAATGTTACAAACTCCTGCAAGAAAATCACAATATAATGCTTAGTAACTTAATCACACACATATCTAGCAAAAATATATTATATAATACTAGTAAATTTTCGTGTGCTCTACCTTTAAATGCCCAAGAGCGTTTTGGGCCTTCTGATCGGCCGCAGATGCTTCAAAATCAATGTAGAAAAGATAGGGAAATTGCCTGCACCAAAATATTGTATGTCAGTTCACAAACAATGTTGGAGACAAAAGCTACGATATTTTAGATTCAAGATTCTAAAACTTAAGAATAAACAGAGGAATTGGACATACTTTGGACAACCATTGGCACTATATTCAAGTGCTTTCAAAGCCTGCTTCTGCAAGGGGCGAGTTTCAATCTAAGATCAAACAAAAAAAGTATATTAGAGACTGCAACAAGGTTGTCTATTCGAAGAAATTACAATACACGAATATTAATTCAAAAACAACACTAGAAGGAACTCACCTTAGTGACGTTGATATTTTCCGAAGCGAAAACAGCAAGTGGCTTGAAAAGCATCCCTGGGCCATCCTTAAGTGAGAAGACTATGCTTGTCTGATTAAGTAAAAGGCATTAGCCAAAGTAAATTGCAATGAGAAAATATAGTGTGCATTCATATTCAAAATATAACACGCTTATAGAATAAAAGAGCTAACCTTGAATGGTTTTTCAGTACAAATGCTTTGATCAATTGGCTTTTTAGACAGCATCAAGAATCGAGTAACATTATCAGATTCATCCTGTATATCTTGAGCAAGTATATTTAAGCCATAGAGCCTTGCGGTAATCAAACAAGCTACTGCCCCAGCATCTTCGAGGTTGTTGGAAGCAGCAAACTAAAACATCAAGGAAAGAACACTCAGGTTAAGATACTGACCCACCTTTCCCGGAGTTAGTATGGTAAACAAATCAATTCAACTACCAATTCAAGCATACCTTAGCTGAACCAGCAGTATTATCCCGAGCTTCTCTAACTAGTCCCAATTTTGTTAATGTATTCTCACATTGTGCAAGGGCCTGTGGATGGCTAAAAACTCTTTTTAGATCTTCAATTCTGACGCCATGGTTTGCTAATAAGCAATGTCTTATTGCAAGTTTGACTTCTCCAACTATGTGCAGCTTATGGCGAAACAAAAGGTCGTAATTTCTATGAATGCTACCTCCTAAAGAATTTTCGAATGGCAAAACTGCTCTGTCAACAAGTCCCTTTTCAACAGCCTGAAAAAAATAATTCATAATGAATTTTTAATATTTCATGTTTATTTTATGTAAATAAATGATAAGCATCATGTGAATCTAAAATAGAGAAAAGAAAAAAAAACTTGAAAAAGAACTTACTTCAAAAGCAGTGTCAAATTGTTCGCAGGGAACAGATTCGCAATTAGGGTATGCCTTTTTTGCGGCGGACTGACTGTATGCTCCATTAACTCCCTGATATGCAACGCGAAGACTAGAGGTTTTGGATGCCAAATTTAACAATTGTCCCGATGACGTTGAACTAAATTCAAAAGGATAGTCATGATGAAGTAATTCTTGCAGTTTAAGTGCATGCCCCTTCTCGCTTTCGATACCGATGCTAAGTTGCGCTTGGTTGCCATTCCTATTGCTGCTGGCATAGATTAATGTCAAATTACGACGTCGTTCAATTAGAGTACTGTTAGCTCCTAGTCTTTTGGTAGCGACATAGCTCTGATCGAACAGTGGGTTTGCTCCTTGAGGTGAAAAATGGCTTACTGGAGATGCCAACATTGCTAATTGTAGCTGAAAACCAAATTACTAGTGGGAGCGTTGGGACTGTTCTTGCTTGTGGGTTGGAGCTTCCCTGTTAGTATGTATGGTTTTAATTTCAATCTCATTCTGCGTTTTGAGTTTAAATAGCAAATTATATGATCCCAAGACCTTTTCCATTTTTAAATTCTTGTGGGATGTAGCTTCCCAGTAATTACTTCTTGTATATTATTTCTGCAATATTGAAAATATCATAGAAAAAATATGTGTTGAATTCACATGTCCCACATGATAAAAAAGAATAAAAAAAATATCAAATACTTTATTTTTTTAGAGATGCCAAATTGAATGAGACCACTGACTTCAAACTTTATTCTAAAAAATATAAAATGGCAACAGCAAGCCAAATTTGAAATTCTATTGCCCATGCAGGACTCCTTATTTGACTTACACGTGCGCAGTTGTCTGCCAATAGGATATCTCGTGTATAAAGACAGATTCACTCCTATTGTATTAGAGGGATATAAAGATTCTAATTGTTTATTTGATACAAAAGACTCTGAATTTGTTGATTTTATCTTGGGAGGTGCATCTATCTCTGGAAATTCTCTAATCTTACATTCTTTTATGGATTCTAATTTGATGATAGATTTAGTTTCCTTAACAAAAGGTTTATCGAGTGAGAAAGTGCACAACATAGTTATCAAATCGTGAATTGTATCATGAATTGAAGTATCATTTTTTTGAATTGCGAATCGTATCGAATCCTGAATCCTATCGATTTGGTCACAAATTTAAAAGTAAAATACTAGATGGTAGTTGATATATTATGTTTTTATTAGCCAAAAACCACAACAAAATAACTAAAAATTTAATAATGCCAACTACCATAACTATACTTTAAAAAACTAAAATAAGCACTCAACCAGTCAGCCACTCACTAATTTACTACTTACTAGTGACTTAGTCAATAAAGAGTAAAGACAAAAAACCACTCAAAACCACTCATGACTCAACTAAGAAGCAAATAGTAACCACAAAAATCACTAATGACTCTTAAGTAAAGTGAAAACGAAAGCTAGCTATGTAGTAAATAGTAATAAACTACTCAACTAAGAAGCAAAGCTCGGCAGCTCACTTACAAAATGGAAGCTTTCGAGATTCAGTTTTGTTGGTGCAACTTTTGTAAGTTGAAATTGAATTTGATCGTGCACCGATAGAGATGAAGAACAGTACTTTTTCTCCCTTCTTCTTTTTTAGGGCCTTTGACTTTTGAGTTTAAAATTTTTTATCTTGTAATTATAATTAAAAATTGATGTTGAATAATAAATGGGCTTTTTTTATATTTTGTTTGTTCATGTTTTTATTTATGGGCTAATTGTATTGTACAAGCTATATCGAGTCTCATGCAATTTATGATGTACAAGCTATATCAAGTCTCATGCAATTTATGATGTACATTAGGCTCCAATAATAAGTAAATATTCCGACTAAGAAATTCTTTTACAAATAAATTTACATATATAGGTGTTTACATAGAACTATTATCGATTTATTGAACTTGTCAAGTGTTTCTCAAAATAGTGAGATTGACATAGGAAGAGTCCTTAGATGTATTCAACCTAACATCTATCACACTTAAATTGTTTATATCATATTTACTGGTCAACATTTCCTCTGTAGTATTAACGTTTTCATTATTGCTCCCAATAACATGCATGTCATTGAAGTAACAACAAACAATCACATATTATGGAGTAGACACGTTTGTCAACCTCTATTTTTTTTTTCACTTCTACCTCCATGAGATTCAAATCTTGATCTCCCAATTACCAAAGGGGAGTAGCACACTACTAGGCAATTCATGAATTTCTCAATGGTCATCCTTTTATTTGAAAACATTGTTTATCAAATTTCTCATGTCATTGTTTTTGAACTTTTTTTTGTTTTTTTGCTAGATAAGCAAGTTCTTGTCTTAATTACCAAAAAATATTTACAACGTCTAGTGAAACGTTATTTGACCCAAAGCCTAACCAAGAATAGCAATATCTATTTGACATGCCGAGAATGGAGAAGGTTTTCAAATATGGTGCAAAATAAATCAAGGCATGCTTTAAGTATGCTACCCAACAACAAAGATTTTATATTCTACGTTTCGGCTTCCCATTATCTCGTTTGGTAAAAGAAAAATACTTATGGGGTTTCTATTGCGCCATGTTAACCACATGTAATAGGCATGTTTTGGTACGTGGTATTTGAACTAGATATTCTCTTCCGAAACAACATGCAGTTCTTGTTGAGAATTTGCCATCTGGTTCACCAAGCCAAATAATACCATGAGACGAAGCTGGATTAGGATAAACATTAACAATATTAAGCTGACAACATCAAAGATTGGGTTTGATGGCCAACTCCACTAGTTATCTTCAATGAAGTTTTCTACTTTTGTAGAGAGATAATGACCCATATTCTAAATTGAAGCAACTTCAAAAACATCTTTTAAAAGTCCAAGATGAGCCAATTATCAAGCCAAAAAGATGCAAGATTATCTCTTCCAATTTTACAAAACACATGTTATCATTTTTTTAAACGTGTTTTAATCGATAAGTTGATTTTATAAGTTTACAATTTTCTTCATTTTTTCAGGAACCACAAACCCTGAAATTGTTCTATATAAACTTCTTCATTTGAATCAGTATTTAAGAATGTTATTTCTATATCCAATTGATGTATCTCACAATTATTTATAGCTACAATAGTTATCAACATCTAGATTGATGTTATTCTCGTAACTTGTGTACACATGTCAAAGTAATCAAGAATTTGCTTGTAACTTTTAATTATAAGTCTAGTCTTTGTACTTGCCAATAGACCACCAATTCTAATCTTCCTTTTAAAAATTTATCATTTAAACTTTAAAAAGTTAGTTTTTGAGAGGAAGATCCATACTAGCTTCCAATATAATGGATCCAATTTACTATTAGCATCTCTCTCCAACAGGAGCTTAAGGAATTGACACCGCTTTCTTGAAACTACGAGACATATATGCCAACAAATATGTCAGAAAATCATTATCATAAGACTTAAACATCTTGATTCATCTTCACTATCATTTGATATGAACTCTTATACTAAATCATTGTGATGATTACTACTTAAAGCATCGTGTGTTCTCTTCGAAGAACTTTGTTATTGTGTAACATTAAAAAGAAAGACATTTCACAACAAATTCCGGATTTCTTGATTCTATAACAATATTGACATGCATGTCCACAATTGATGCGCAAGAATCTTGTATGCCACACTGTTGTACTCATACCCAATGAAGATATAATCAACAGTCTTAGGCTCCACACCTAACCATTTTTTTTTAATTCAAGGGAGGCCTAACGTCATACAATGTAACTAGCGAGGCTCAAGATCGCAGCTTCTTGCATACATAGTGATTTATATACTACTGGACCAAAGCCCTAGTGGCCAATCTTACCCATTTTAAGATGTAGAACTTCCTATCTTAGCAAGACAACTCCCACATTTTAAGTATTTTAATAAGGTGGTTAACCTTTTCCATTACTTGTCCGGTAGCTAAGTAAAATATCCTCCCCCTCTCCCCTCCCCTAACAAGTTCTGAAGTTGTCTTTAATGAACAAATTATTTAACACCTTCTGGGTTTTTGCACTCAATAATGCCACTTTATTGAAATGAATAAGGAGTCACAAATTAATGTACAATACCATGTCCAAAATTATTTGTCAAAGAAATACATATGTTGCTCAATTACCAATACCTATATGTTGGTTCTCAATCTTATTTATATATAGTTTAAATACTTTTGAATCTTGATATTTGCTTTTGAGTAAATAGATACACTCTTGGCCAATCAACATATAAACGAAAAAATATATTTTTATCCTCTTTCAACGTCTAGTTTGCACACGTGTTAAATTATAAAAATTATTGTGAATCGTCTTTTTTAGAGGTTCCAAACTTCTCAATAAGATTTAATCAATATAATTCTATGCAAAGAGTAAAATGCATGTGTCCTAATTCATCACACTATAAAATAGGATGAAATGAAGAAAATATTCTTCATACACAACTTTAGTGTAATGGCACATAAATACCTATTGGCCATGTACATCTGATATATATGTAAGTAAATATATATACACCAGAATTACATTAAATATTTTTTATGCTATTGAAAAAAGATATATTTGTCACTAGCCATTTGGTCTAGTGGTATGAATTTCGTTTTATATGCGAGAAATCTCAAGATCAAGTCTCGTGTGTAACATCCTCAGTGATGTAATGGCTTAAGCCTCCCTTAAATAATATATATATATATATATATATATATATATATATATATATATATATATATTGAAGAATTTTAAAACTAAATTCAGTATCTTCATGCACTGTTTAATGTCATAAAAGAAAACTAACCTTTTATGTACTGTAATAGATTTGATCGTTGGATGTGCTTGTTCCACTGCGTGTGTCGTAAATCCAAGTGCACAATACAGTCTTGTGCTCTGTTAATTCACAACCTAAATAACTTTTTTGATGTATATACTTTTAAGAGAGTTTTCTTAATAACTTTTTATTTCTTGTATCTGATACTAATAGAACGTACGTTGTTCTATTAGTATATTGGGCTTAAATACGCAGTGATGGGAAGTTACCCAACTTCCCACACTTGGGTCTAATAGGTCGGGTCTGCCCATCTAGGGCGACCCAGAATCCAAATCCAACATCTCCCACTTGCACAAGATGGGCATAACAATATCCACCATTATCTCTCAAGAAACTGATTTCAAAGCATAATCAAACTTCATACAGGTAAATAGGCCGTGCAACTCGCGAACACACAACAAGTGGAGGCTCAAAGACCATGCACCTGTTAAGGATGACATGGGAGCCACTATCTTCAAAAGAATATAGAGTCTCGCTATACCCTAGACCCAATTAAGTTCACATCAGTCAGTGCACACCTAATCCCTCTTAGACTATGCATGACCTATAAAATCTCAATCACGTATTCACAGTTATATTTGATCACAAAGATCGTTCAATCACATAGATTATATAACTGGTCGACCAATGAACACATGTAGCGCTAGAAGTGAACAGTCTTCCCTTCGCTCAATACCCTTCTAAATCAAGTTAACTGCTTTCCCGGACATGTCCCATATGATCGAATCTTACGTGATCTTTAGGCAACATACCAAAGTAGCTAACATTAAACTTGATTTATCAGAATATGAGCGTAGGTCTCAAAGGGTATATTCAAAGAAGCATATTTGCTTCAAGGTCTCACACAGTGATGAAGTAGGGATTCATTCATCAACTTCTTTAAATAGTTGCTAGAGTACACACGGTATGAAACGTGTGTTACGGTGTAACTTCCTTTAGAAAAAGGGAGTACGTCTTTATTTAATTCTAACATCGTATAGATTCTGATTTAGTTATCACTCAAATAACTAACCTGAATCCTCAAACTTAATACTCACAGTAATCGAGGTTTCATATCTGACTATATACAGGTTGTATGGATTGTGAGAATCCATATCGACCTCACATTAGTCTTAATTATAACACATACAATATGAGGTCTCATCTTAATAATTGTCATTGGAACTAATCCCTGACCAATTTTCAAGGCGACACTTATATAAGTATAGTATTTTCAACAAATACTAACTAACTTATATTGTCTCATCTCTATACGCTCCTACTGTGTCAGAGGCGATTGCTCGTATGAGAGAGCCAATCTCCCCAACCTGTCGACGTACAATTCGATGTCAATTGTATGTGCTAACATACTCATACACATTCTAATTTACATATATCACAAAGATTTAACACTACTTAAGTGCATCAAAATATTTCATTTATTTATTTATTTGACATCTGAAATATACAATTGTATGAGTACAAAAGTGATCATTTCACAACATATGAACATACATTAAATTCTGTGCAATCCTAGAGATTTTACATGAGACAAATATATATCTCTAGGAATTGGCTTAGTGAGTGGGTCGGCTACCATCTCATGCGTAGAGATATGTTCAATGATCACTTCTTTCTTTGACACCATATCTCTTACAAAATTATACTTTATGTCTATGTGTTTAGTCTTGCCATGGTATTTAGGATCCTTAGTGCAGGCAATGGCCGCTTGACTATCACAATAGACTGTCACTGGTTTATCAGTATTTGTGAATACTCTTAAATCCAAAATGAACATTTTAAGCCACACCGCTTCTTGTACAGCCGCTGAGCAAGCCACAAACTCAGCTTCCATGGTAGATAATGCTATGCAGGTTTGCTTCTTGCTACACCAAGAAATAGCCCCACTATTCAGCAAGAAGGCATACCCAGAAGTTGATTTACGCTCATCTGGATCACCACCCCAGTCAGCGTCTGTAAATCCCTTTAGATTTAGGTCAACTCTTTGGTAGCATAAGCAATAATTCAAAGTGCCCTTCAAATATCTCAGAATCCTCTTAACAACTTGCCAATGATCCTCGTCCAGGGTTGGATTGATAACGACTTACCAATCCTACAGCAAAACATATATCTGGCCTCGTACATAAAATGGCATACATCAAGCTACCTACAACACTCACATAAGGAACAACATTCATGTCTTCTATTTCTTCTGGAGTTTTGGGACACATCCCTTGGTTCAGGCTTTCACCTTTGGCTATAGGAGTGTCAATAGGTTTGCAGTTATGCATTTGGAATCGTTCAAGAACTTTCTTGATGTAAGATTCTTGCGACAAAACAAGGAGTCTTTTTGATCGATCCCTCTGAATCTTGACTCCAAGTACATATGCTGCCTCACCCATATCTTTCATCTCAAAAGTTGAAAATAACCACTTTTTTACGGTGATTATATAATCCTTACTATTCCCAGCCAACAAAATATCGTCAACATACAGAGATAGAATTACATATATATTCTGAGACCTCTTGACATATACACAGTAGTCTTCTTGAACCATAACAAAACCATACGAAATGATTTCTCGATGGAACCTTAGATACCACTGTCTGAATGATTGTTTCAACCCGTAAATAGATCTTTGGAGCTTGCACACTTTGCTCTCTTGACCTTTTTCTATGAACCCTACAGGTTGTTCTATGTAGATCTCTTCATCCAGTTCTCCATTGAGAAATGCCGTTTTTACATCCATCTGATGTAATTCCAGGTCTTGATGAGCGACTATGGCTAAAATTAGTCGAATTGAAACAAACCTTACCACCGGAGATAAGGTTTCCTCATAATCTATACCCTCCATCCGGGTATAGCCCTTAGCCACTAGGCGAGCTTTGTATCTCTCAATGGATCCATCTGCTTTTTGTTTAATTTTGAGAACCCACTTGTTCCCAATAGCTCTCCTTATTGGTGGAAGATCAACCAGTACCCAGACTTGGTTTTTCTTCATGGAATCCATTTCTTCTTCCATTGCTTTAATCCAACTTTCTCGTGCAGAGGATGAGAGTGCTTCAGACACATTTTTCGGCTCATCATCATCTTGAGTAGTAACCATTAAAGATTCCCCTTCAATCTCAAAATGACGTCGAGGAATACTTTGGCAGTTACTTTTCCGTGCAGGGGTATGGAGTGAGTTAGATCCACTAACCGGTTCTGAAAATGATTCAGATTCAATATGACTAACCGGTGTATTTCTCCCACTTGAATCAGGGAACGGAAGCACTACCTCTATTCCAACTGATGATGTGGAAATATTAGGATTGTCAGGGTTATTCAATTCAATTAACTGAACATCCTTATCTACTTCACCCCTACGTAGAAATTCTGTTTCCAAGAATGTTACGTCACGTGATTCAATTTCGGTTACACTCTCATCTGCTTGTTCTCCAATGAAAACATATCCCTTTGAGTGTTCACAATACCGAATGAAAATACATTTTTTTCCTCTCGGTCCTAATTTTCCATGCTTATGGAAATTGTTATGAACATAAGCAGTTGCGCCCCAGGGCCGTAAGTTATAAAGATCAGGTCGTCTACCTATCCATAACTCGTAAGGAATGGAATTGACGGACTTTGTGGGCACACGGTTAAGTACATATGTGGCTGTTAGTAGTGCATTACCCCAATACGAAATAGGAAGATTAGTTTGAACCATCATAGACCTAACCATGTCTAGTAAGGTTCTATTCCTTCTTTCTGCAACACCATTCTGTTGCGGAGTTCCAGAGATAGTAAGCTGTCTAACTATACCTTTTTCATCACATATACTTCTGAACTTATCAGAGAGATATTCACGACCACGGTCGGTGCGTAATGATTTTACTTTCTTGTTTAACTGATTTTCCACCAAACTCACATATTTTTTAAAACAATCTAATGCATCAGATTTATGTGATATCAGATAGACATGACCATATCTAGTAAAATCATCTATAAAAGTGATGAAGTAAGAGGCTCCATGCCTCGCCCTAACATTCATTGGACCACATATGTCAGAATGGATTAACTATAATGGAAATTCTGCTCGTAAGCCTTTGCCAAATGGTTTTCTAGTGGATTTACCGGCAAGGCAACTTTCACAAACGGGCAAGTTGACTTTTGCTAGTGATCCCAAAAGACCTTCTCTAGCCAGTCGGTTCATACGATCTTGCCCAATATGCCCTAACCTGCTATGCCATACATTCACATCTACATCTATAGTGCTAGAAGATGTATAATATGAAAAGCATTCATCATTAAGACCATAACTAATATGTTCAATATCCAAAACTAAAAAACCATCCAACAAATATCCATGACCAAAAGAAACAGAATTAAAAAGTAGTTCAACAGAAACGCCAGACATGTAAATATGAAAACCCAAACGCAAAAGGACTAATGCAGAGACCAGATTTCGTCTAAAATCCGGAGCATAGAGGACATCGTGGAGAAAGAGGGTTTGGCCGCCACGCAACTGAAGTTTGCAAGTGCCAATGCCCTTAACTTCGACTCTAGCGTTATTGCCAACGTATATCCATCGGGACTCAGTCGGTACTCTACATACGCACCTCTATCTCTAGCTATATGGTCGGTCGCTGCTGAGTCAAGTGTCCACATAGGTAAAGATTCAGTCAGTAACGCACAACTAGAAACATACGCATTACAAGAAGGTTTGGTAAAACGCATTACCTGGGTCTTGGGCTCAGGGCAATCCCGAGCGTAGTGACCCTTCTTTCGGTAATTATAGCACTTAACTTTGGCAATGTTCTTCTTCCCATTGCGCTTGCCTTTCTTTTTCTCCTTCTTGCCTTGCTTGTTTTGCTTACCATTCCCTTTATCTCTAGATTGTTTGCCTCTTTTGCGTTTGGAGCCAGATGCTCCAGACTTGTTGGATTCAGCCACATAGGCTTGTCCAGTGGCCTTGACAGCAAGGAGACGCTCTTCTTCAAGCTCTAGGTAACGTGCAATATCCTCAAACGTTTTCACATTCTCATTGTGCGTCATATTAACTATCATGTGTTCCCAACTGGCAGGGAGAGATCGGATAACAGCTTGCACCTGCTGCTCGTCCTTCAGAACATGGTCGGCTGTCTTCAACTCTCGTATCATATTTGACATTTCCCTAATGTGTTGCCTCATGCTGACATCAGGTTTCTTTTTATAGGTGTCAAATTTGATAGTAAGCCGACGCAGTTTTGACACGGAAGTTCCACCGAACTTCTCTTTCAGGGCTATCCCCATGCCCTCAGCGGTAGGGTAAGCCTCGAATTCAGCAATCAGATCATCATGCATTGTACTTAACAATGAAATGCGAGCAGTCGCATTCTTCTTCTTCCAGATCTGATAGGCGTCCATATCCCTTCGATAATGAGCTCTAGTACCAATCTCGGGTTCATTCATTACATGGTTAAGGGTTTCAATTACTTCTTGTTCTTCTAAAATGTACTGGGCCTTACGATGCCACACATCATAATTGTCCCCATTCAACTTGTCACCCTTATTAAGATCTGCTATGATGTTTCTCGATGCCATTTGTAACTCTACATAGACAGTAATAAGATAAACTTAGCACATACATACACTTAGTAATTTTGTCAGATTGAGTATTAAATTGTATTGAAAAGACACAAGACTTAAAATCAACAGAACGTAGCACGATCTATCATCCTTTATAGTTCATGTGTCTTAATTGTACAATTAAACTCATTCTAGCAAAAACTATATTTTCAAAAAAAATTGAATTACCCAAATTCATATTTTTATGAAAAATAAGTTCTAAATGTTAATCACTTAGTTTAGCATCTATAGAACTCCCACTTAGATAGAATATTCTCTTAAAAACATCATTAAAAGAATAATAAAAAAAATAAGGAAATAGATATATATCTATAAATAAACATCATTGTTTACATATGGAAAAGAACGATGATTGCAGAAATTAATAAGTATAAAAGTTCAACAACATAATGTAAGACATATTATGCACTCTCTTCATCATCTTGATACCCATATCTAGTTTGATCTGATTCATAAGTGATCTCATAGTCCTTAACTATTTTCGGAGCAAAACGATTAATGAGAAAAGAGTCTTTACGAGATTCCTTAGCTTTGGACATGTTAGGGAACAAAGACAAACAAGCAGTGCGTCTAACCCCTTGAAGTATTCTCTTTTTCTCAAATTGTTCTATCTCACATAGAGCATTTTCAAAAGACATTTCCAACTCGATGATCTTATTTTTCACATGGTCATACATGCTAGGAAGAGAGTTTAGCAATCCCTCAATTTCCTCCTGTAAGGTAGGTGGAACTTCAAGCTTAATGCACATTTTAAGAACAAAATCTTTAACTTCATTAAGGTGCTCACGAAAAGTCTTCTCATCGGTGAATTGTAAACTCATGTACTTAGTTAGCAGATGTGGTCTACAATTACAACCGGGACCACGACGAAAACTATTAATATATGCCGCCGCAACAGACTTCCTCGCGGTGCGTCTTACTTTCACCATGTGATTATGACTACAAAAGTCCTGGTTTAAAAATAAGACACAAAACCTTCCCAGATTAAATTCTTACAGAGGTTAATGCACATAGCATAGTGAATGTTGTACATACCAACAATTATAATAAAATTACATAAATTTTATTTACCGCAATGAAATTACATAAATTTCATACAATATGTTGTAAAACAAAACAATTACATAAATTTCTAGGTTTTCATTTGAAATTTCATTCCTAGAATAATGTTTTACAACACAAATTACACAAATTCATACTACAACTAGAAATTATTTAAAATTTCTAAGTCTCAATAGAGTTTAATCTAAGTTTTGTGGAATAATTTTTAAAATAAAAAACCTAAATAAGCACATCACAAAGATATAATGCCTAAATAGATAACATTGGGGCTAAATCACAAATATCACAAAGTTTTGTGTACATGGGGTTCATACAGTAAATATCACATAGATATAGGGCTTAAACAAAAAAAAACAAAAAAAAAAAAGAACACGCCTTTTTTTTTTTTTTGGGCCGGCCGGACGACCGGACCACCGCTTCTGGCCGAACGGCCGGTGGCCGGACCTGCACCACGTGTCAGCCTGTGGCTGCCACATGTCACTGTTAGCCACTTGTCACCGCCATGCGGTGACACGTGGCTCACACGTGGCGCCACGTGGCAAGGCCCTAATGTGCCACGTGGCGCCGTAGTTATAATCTAAAAATTAAATTATTTTAATTTTAATTTAATGTTTGAAATTCGAATTTCAAAAATTAAATAAAACGAAAATAAAAAATTAATAAACTAATTATTAAATGATATAACTACCAAATGACGTGGCCACGTGGCACCAATCCCGCTATGCCACGTCACCCCATGTTCAGCCCCACTTTTTGACGGAGAAAAAACTGACGCAAGCACGCACAAACACCAAGAACACGCATTATTTTTAACGTTCAAAACAGTGTATGTATCAATCTTAAAAAATTAATAATAAATTCAATTCTTATCGAAAAATTATGAAATTAGCGGCATTAGAATCCTTAAAAAAAGTACTTTCTACCAGTATCATAATCATACAAATTTGTGATACTTCACAGAATCGCAATAATACTATAAATACGTGAAAAATTACCAAAAACACAATAATTGACATATTTTCATGCATATAATCATGTATATTGCAGGGAACAAGCAGCATGGCTCTGATACCAATGAAGAATTTTAAAACTAAATTCATTATCTTCATGCACTGTTTAATGTCATAAAAGAAAACTAACCTTTTATATACTGTAATAGATTTGATCGTTGGATGTGCTTGTTCCACTGCGTGTGTCGTAAATCCAAGTGTATAATACAGTCTTGTGCTCTATTAATTCACAGCCTAAATAACTTTTTTGATGTATATGCTTTTAAGATAGTTTTCTTATTAACTTTCTGTTTCTTGTATTTGATACTAATAGAATGTACGTCGTTCTATTAGTATATTGGGCTTAAATACCCAGTGATGGGAAGTTACCCAACTTCCCACACTTGGGTCTAATGGGTCGGGTCTGCCCATCTAGGGTGACCCAGAATCCAAATCCAACATATATATATATATATATATATATATATATATATATATATGAATAATATATGCTCAAAGAGAAATACATATTATAATCACATTTATGATTTGATTTCATATTTTATAAATAAAATAAAATCCTCAAATAGGCACATACCAAGTATGATGTATTTAACAAACATACAATCTTTTCCCCCAAAGGATTATTCCATATAGTTTAAAAATACTCTCATATGTATGTAACAAATTAAACACATATTTTCGTGTCATGTAACCAAGAATTTTTTATTTGCTCGAAAATATACACATTCTCCAAGTATAAAGATTGTAATTTTAGTGGAAACACATTCCAGAGAATAAAATTGGCATAAGGGAATAAAAAAACAAATTTGAGTTGAAAGTATGTAAACTATGACACTACAATTTAAAGTATTTGTAGCTTTAGTTTAATAGTTATATGTATTAGAATACTTAGAGGTCTAGTGTTTGAAACATGGCACCTCCAATCTTTTTGTTAAAAAACCACCAATGCCATGTGTCATTACTTAATTGGTGTTGGGCCAATTGACAGAAAAAACTCACACGCTACACAGTTTCCTCAAAACATTTGTGCCACATGGTATGTGCAATTGGTGGTACACTAAAAGCCACACGATAATAAGAATAAATGTGCTTTAAGGCTCCATTTGTTTGCCGTAAAATAATTTTCTTGTCGAAAAATGTTTGCAGAGAAAAATATTTTCATGAAAAATTAATATTTTCTAGTGTTTGGATGTAATAATAAAAAAATAGATTAAAACTAATAATTTTCATATAAATTATTAATTTATTAATTAAATATTTTAAATGTATTAGTTAAATTTTTTTAAATAATTAATTAATAGAAAGTATAATTAATAAATAATGAATACACAAAATATTCAACTATTTGTTATTAATTTATAAACTTATTAACAAAAAATTATACTAGTTAAATAATTAATTAATAGTTAATAAAAAATTTAGTTAATGATTAATTAATTAGTTAATTAATAATTAGTTATTATTAATTTATGAAATTATCAAGTTAAAATAAAATTGTTTATATTACTAGTTATTAATAAATTATTTTTTATTTATATTTTATTAATCAAGTATTTTATTATTTACAATTTATAATTTTATTAAATATTAATTTAATTAATTAATTATTCATTAAATTATAATTAATTAAAAATGTGACGGGAGTGATGTGGGGCCGCGGGTGTGGTGTGGAGGGTGGGGTGGGGTGGGGGCTGGGGTTTGGGGTAGGTGAAGGTAGAGTAGAGTGAGTGAAAAATATTTTCTTCTCCTTAAAGAGATGAAAATACATTTCACTCTTTTTAACTAAATATTTTTCTTTATTCGAAAAATATTTTTCACTTGACCAAACACCGAAAAATTAAGAAAATATTTTTCTTGTTGTTGGGTTTAATTGTTGAAGAATGGCATTGGGTTTAAATGTTCCATGAAAATGATAGCGTGAATGTAAAAATTTTCCAAAATGCCATGACTTCTTGCATATCGGGTATTGCGGCCTACCTTGTTGCATACCAAGTGTTTCTATGAAAATGCTTATGTACAATGTTAAGTGCTATTGAAAATGTTTAGAGTGTTTGCTAATGGTTGGGTAACCTACTTTGTCACCTAATCAACATGCTATTGAATGTTAAATGCTTGTTAATGTGATTGAGGGGCAACCTACTTTGTTGTCCCCTCGTTTAAAGTGCATTTAATGAATGTGTGAATGATGGATTCAGTGTTATCAAAAGGTTGCAACCTTTTATCAAGGCACGGTAGTGTTGTGTCTCCACTGGGCGGTAGCGGGCTTGCCAGTGGTTACATGACTTCCACGACCTATTCCCTCACTCGCATGGCCGATGAAGGCCATGGGATGCTGGGTCGTAGGATTTTGGGGTACATCCGGAGTATACCCACCAGAGTTATAAGAAGTTATCGACATCGCAAGCGCATTGGAGCAAAGGAAGTGAGAGTGTCAAGGTAGAATGGGAATCGTATCCTTTTCTTGTGTGGTGTTGTAGTTGATGTACTTGGCTAAGTGTTTACTTGCTTCTTATTAATGTTTAAAGCCTATATGCCACCTATTAATGCCTATATGCTTCCTATTACTACCTAATGCTCACTCACTACATTGTTACATGTTTCTTGGCATATATGCATCATGAAAAGGGTTTTCCAAAGCCTCTCCTATTTTTAGCAAAAATGCATAGGACCCCCTGTAGTTTCAAAAGTGCACCGGAACCCCCTGTGGTTTTAAAACCGTGCACACGCACCCCCTCTCTAATTTTTTGTCAATAAATTTAACTGAATTATATAAAAAGACTTAAATGCCCTTCAATTTTTTTTTTCTCTTTTCCTTTTCTTTTTTGTTTGTCGCCACACACCCACCCAGACACAGCCACATAGACACACACACACACAAACACACACACACACACACACACACACACACACACACACACATATATATATATATAATATACACACACGTGTGTACATATATATCCCCATGGATATTTATAATTTATACATGTTTATATATATATAAAAAAAATGATTTGCGGGTTTTGGGGGAGGGAGGGACTGCTGACGGGGGGCGGGGCGGGGGGGGTAACGGTGGGGTGACAGGGATAGAGGGGTTGACGGGGTGGGTGTAACGGTGGGGTGGGGGTAGAGGGTTACGGTGGGGGTGGGGATGGTGAAGGTGGGGGGGGGAGAGGTGGTTTGAGGAAGAAGATAGGTTTTTATTTTTTATTTTATTTTATTTTAGTGAAAATTGCATTGGGAGAAAAAGAAAAGAAAAAAAAAATCATATATAAGGGCATTTTTTGTCCAATTAAATAATAATTTAAGCCTTAAAATATGAAAAATCGCACCAAACGCGCGTGTAACGCACTCTCTTTTAAAAGTAACGGTTTTTCTAACGTAGGGGGCGGTGGTGCTACTTTTCTGAAACCATGGGGGGTTTCGGTGCACTTTTAAACTCACAGGGGGGTCCTATACACGTTTGCTAAAGTATAGGGGGTAGTGGTGCTATTTACCCATGGTAAAATGATAAGTAGGTAAGATAAAATGATTGCTAATTTTATTAGGAATCCAAATCCTTGAATAAAGTATGTTGCACGAATTTAATTTTTCTTTGCTGTAATTCAAGATTTTAAATTCATCCCTATAGTGTCCTAATATGTAATTAGGGAGATCAATGCAGGTAAAATAAAAAATAAAAAAATAAAAAAAATATCAAAGGAATTAAAGAGTTTCTATTTCTCATCTTTTTCTGGGTTTTTCTTCCATAAGTTAACCTATTTATGTATTTGTCTAGTTCTCCAATGAAAGACTAAAAGAATAAAAGTTAATTTGAATTTAATCAATATATAATTTGGTCAAAATTTACAAAAGGGCTCCAATTCTTTTGATAACGAATGAATGAAAGAAAGAAATGATCTCTTACAAAAAAGAATAAAAATAATATTTTGCATGAATGAAAAAGCCTCCTTTTCCCCCAAAAATCTGCGTTAAAAACTTTTGACAGATTTTATTTTTTGGCTCCGTTTGTTTGACAGTTGCTTTCGGTGGGTTGCCTCATATAGACGGCTGTGTTTGTTAGGATGGCTGCGAATTGCTCAAGCAAATATTAACACCATGCTTGGACGACGTCAATCATGGAACACTAGTGTCTACTGGATAACTTCCAAGCACTCTTAAAAATGTTACAAACTCCTGCAAGAAAATCACAATATAATGCTTAGTAACTTAATCACACACATATCTAGCAAAAATATATTATATAATACTAGTAAATTTTCGTGTGCTCTACCTTTAAATGCCCAAGAGCGTTTTGGGCCTTCTGATCGGCCGCAGATGCTTCAAAATCAATGTAGAAAAGATAGGGAAATTGCCTGCACCAAAATATTGTATGTCAGTTCACAAACAATGTTGGAGACAAAAGCTACGATATTTTAGATTCAAGATTCTAAAACTTGAGAATAAACAGAGGAATTGGACATACTTTGGACAACCATTGGCACTATATTCAAGTGCTTGCAAAGCCTGCTTCTGCAAGGGGCGAGTTTCAATCTAAGATCAAACAAAAAAAGTATATTAGAGACTGCAAGAAGGTTGTCTATTCGAAGAAATTACAATACACGAATATTAATTCAAAAACAACACTAGAAGGAACTCACCTTAGTGACGTTGATATTTTCCGAAGCGAAAACAGCAAGTGGCTTGAAAAGCATCCCTGGGCCATCCTTAAGTGAGAAGACTATGCTTGTCTGATTAAGTAAAAGGCATTAGCCAAAGTATATTGCAATGAGCAAATATAGTGTGCATTCATATTCAAAATATAACACGCTTATAGAATAAAAGAGCTAACCTTGAATGGTTTTTCAGTACAAATGCTTTGATCAATTGGCTTTTTAGACAGCATCAAGAATCGAGTAACATTATCAGATTCATCCTGTATATCTTGAGCAAGTATATTTAAGCCATAGAGCCTTGCGGTAGTCAAACTAGCTACTGCCCCAGCATCTTTGAGGTTGTTGGAAGCAACAAACTAAAACATCAAGGAAAGAACACTCAGGTTAAGATAATGATCCACCTTTGACGGCGTTAGTATGGTAAACAAATCAATTCAACTACCAATTCAAGCATACCTTAGCTGAACCAGCAGTATTATCCCGAGCTTCTCTAACTAGTCCCAATTTTGTTAATGTATTCTCACATTGTGCAAGGGCCTGAGGATGGCTAAAAACTCTTTTTAGATCTTCAATTTTGACGCCATGGTTTGCTAATAAGCAATGTCTTATTGCAAGTTTGACTTCTCCAACTATATGCAGCTTATGGCGAAACAAAAGGTCGTAATTTCTATGAATGCTACCTCCTAAAGAATTTTCGAATGGCAAAACTGCTCTGTCAACAAGTCCCTTTTCAACAGCCTGAAAAAAATAATTCATAATGAAGTTTTAATATTTCATGTTTATTTTATGTAAATAAATGATAAGCATCATGTGAATCTAAAATAGAGAAAAGAAAAAAAAAATTGAAGAAGAACTCACTTCAAAAGCATTGTCAAATTGTTCGCAGGGAACAGATTCGCAATTAGGGTATGCCTTTTTTGCGGCGGACTGACTGTATGCTCCCTTAACTCCCTGATATGCAACGCGAAGACTAGAGGTTTTGGATGCCAAATTTAACAATTGTCCCGATGACGTTGAACTAAATTCAAAAGGATAGTCATGATGAAGTAATTCTTGCAGTTTAAGTGCATGCCCCTTCTCGCTTTCGATACCGATGCTAAGTTGCGCTTGGTTGCCATTCCTATTGCTGCTGGCATAGATTAATGTCAAATTACGACGTCGTTCAATTAGAGTACTGTTAGCTCCTAGTCTTTTGGTAGCGACATAGCTCTGATCGAACAGTGGGTTTGCTCCTTGAGGTGAAAAATGGCTTACTGGAGATGCCAACATTGCTAATTGTAGCTGAAAACCAAATTACTAGTGGGAGCGTTGGGACTGTTCTTGCTTGTGGGTTGGAGCTTCCCTGTTAGTATGTATGGTTTTAATTTCAATCTCATTCTGCGTTTTGAGTTTAAATAGCAAATTATATCATCCCAATACCTTTTTAATTTTTAAATTCTTGTGGGATGTACCTTCCCAGTAATTACTTCTTGGAAATATAATAGAAAAAATATGTGTTGAATTCACATGTCCCACATGATAAAAAAGAATAAAAAAAATATCAAATACTTTATTTTTTTAGAGATGCCAAATTGAATGAGACCACTGACTTCTAACTTTATTCTAAAAAATATAAAATGGCAACAGCAAGCCAAATTTGAAATTCTATTGCCCATGCAGGACTCCTTATTTGACATATTACTTGAACCTCTATTGCCCCACGTGCGCAGTTGTCTTCCAATAGGATATCTCGTGTACACAGACAGATTCACTCGTATTGTATTAGAGGGATATAAAGATTCTAATTGTTTATTTGATACAAAAGACTCAGAATTTCTTGTTTTTATCTTGGGAGGTGCATCTATCTCTGGAAATTCTCTAATCTTACATTCTTTTATGGATTCTAATTTGATGATAGATTTAGTTTCCTTAACAAAAGGTTTATCGAGTGAGAAAGTGTACAATATAGTTGTCAAATTGTAAATTGTATCATGAATTGAAGTATCATTTTTTTGAATGGCGAATTGTATCAAATTCTGAATCTTACTGATTTGATCACAAATTTAAAAATAGAATACTAGATGGTAATTGATATATTATGTTTTTATTAGCCAAAAACAACAACTAAATAACTCTACTTTAATAATGCCAACTACCATAACTATATGTTAAAAAACTAAAAAAAACACTCAACCAGTCAGCCACTCACTAATTTACTACTTACTAGTGACTTAGTCAATAAAGAGTAAAGACAAAAAACCACTCATGACTCAACTAAGAGGCAAATAGTAACCACAAAAACCACTCATGACTCTTAAGTAAAGCAAAAACGAAAGCTAGCTCTGTAGTAAATAGTAATAAACTACTCAACTAAGAAGCAAAGCTCGGCAGCTCACTTACAAAATGGAAGCTTTCCAGATTCAGTTTTGTTGGCACAGCTTTTGTTCGTTGAAACTAAATTTGATCGTGCACCGATAGAGATGAAGAACAATACGTTTTCTCCCTTCTTCTTTTTTAGGGCCTTTGACTTTTGAGTTTTAAATTTTTTATCTTGGAATTATAATTAAAAATTGATGTTAAATAATAAATGGGCTTTTTTTTCATGTTTTTATTTATGGGCTAATTGTATTGTACAAGCTATATCAAGTCTAATGCAATTTATGATGTGCAAGCTATATCAAGTCTCATGCAATTTATGATGTACATTAGGCTCCAATAATAAGAAAATATTTCAACTAAGATATTCTTTTACAAATAAATTTACATATATAGGTGTTTTCATAGAACTATTATCGATGTATTGAACTTGTCAAGTGTTTCTCAAAATAGTGAGGTTGACATAGGACGAGTCCTTAGATGTATTCAACCTAACATCTACCACACTTAAATTGTTTATATCAGATTTACTGGTCAACATTTCCTCTGTAGTATTAACGTTTTCATTATTGCTCCCAATAACATGCATGTCAGTGAAGTAACAACAAACAATCACATATTATGGAGTAGAATTACATAATAAATTGACTTTGAGATTAGAGAAACTTGTTCTAATCATAATCCTGATACAAGATTAGAGAAATTTGTTCTAACCTACTAAATTAAATTCTTATTTTTATTTTTATTAGACTTTTCTACTTGTCGTTTCAAATTTGCTTGAAAAAATATGAGTCACTTTTCAAAAAAATATTATCATAAATATAAATATATGTTCACTATTAAATCAAAAAAAAACTAAAAATATCTCGATAAATTAATAATTATTAATTTTTTGATAAATTGAAATCTCACTAAATTAATAAAATTTAGTGGTTCTAAAAGTATTAATCTAAAGAGGGTATATTGTATATAAAGAAACTAAAGGCAAACAATAATTACATAAAAAAAGGATATCTTAATTATTATTTTTTTTGACCAGACACTGTTCACGGCTGAACAGTAACAATAAAATGTTCACGATAAATAGTAACAACACTATTCTTTAAAAATGGTAATTGGTCGGGTACCCACTAAATTTTGTAAAACCAAGCTCGAACATAGTTAGTATAATTCTTTACCAAACCCAACTTAATACCCGCTAGGATTTAAAAGTCTCTTATCAAACCCAAACCCAATAAATATTTTAAATCCGTAGGTACTCGCCCAATCAATAATTAAAAAGAATTATTTTGATGTTAAATCATAAATGGGCTTTTTTTATTTTGTTTGTTCATGTTTTTATTTATGGGCTAATTGTATTGTACAAGCTATATCGAGTCTAATGCAATTTATGATGTACAAGCTATATCAAGTCTTATGCAATTTATGATGTATATTAGGCTCCAATAATAAGTAAATATTCCAACTAAGAAATTCTCTTACAAATAAATTTACATATATAGGTGTTTTCATAGAACTATTATCGATTTATTGAACTTGTCAAATGTTTCTCAAAATAGTGAGATTGACATCGGAAGAGTCCATAGATATATTCAACCTAACATCTACCACACTTAAATTGTTTATATCAGATTTACTGGTCAACGTTTCCTCTGTAGCATTAACATTTTCATTATTGCTCCCAATAACATGCATGTCATTGAAGTAACAACAAACAATCACATATTATGGAGTAGACACGTTTGTCAACCTCTATTTTTTTTTTTTTTTTACTTCTAGCCCCATGATATTCAAATCTTAATCTCCCAATTACCAAAGGGGAGTAGCACACTACTAGGCAACTCCTAAATTTCTCAATGGTCATCCTTTATTTGAAAACATTGTTTATCAAATTTCTCATGTCATTATTTTTGAACATTTTTTGTTTTTTTGCTAGATAAGCAAGTTCTTGTCTTAATTACCAAAAAATATTTACAACGTCTAGTGAAAGGTTATACGACCCAAAGCCAAACCAAGAATAGCAATATCTATTTGACATGCCGAGAATGGAAAAGGTTTTCAAATATTGTGCAAAATAATTCAAGGCATGCTTTAGGTGTGCTACCCAACAACAAATATTTCATATTCTAGGTTTCGGGGTTTCCCATTATCTCGTTTGGTAAAAGAAAAATACTTCTGGGGTTTCTATTGCTCCACGTTAACCACGTGCAACAGGCATATTTTGGTACGTGGTATTTGAACTAGATATTCTCCTCCCAATCAACATGCAGATGTTGTTGAGAATTTTCCATTTGGCTCACCAAGCCAAATAATACCATGAGACGAAGCTGGATTAGGATAAACATTAACAATATTAAGCTGACAACATCAAAGATTCAGTTTGATGGCCAACTCCACTAGTTATCTTCAATGAAGTTTTCTACTTCTGTAGAGAGATAATGACCCAGATTTTAAATTGAAGCAGCTTCAAAAACATCTTTTAAAAGTCCAAGAAGAGCCAATTATCAAGCCAAAAGGATGCAAGATTATCTCTTCCAATTTTATAAAACACATGTTATCATTTTTTTTAAATGTGTTTTAATCGATAAGTTGATTTTATAAGTTTACAATTTTCTTCATTTTTTCAGGAACCACAAACCCTGAAATTGTTCTATATAAACTTCTTCATTTGAATCAGTATTTAAGAATGTTATTTCTATAATTAATAAATAACGAATACACTAAATATTCACCAATTTGTTATTAATTTATAAACTTATTATCATAAAATTGTACTAGTTAAATAATTGATTAATAGTTAATAAAAAATTTAGTTAATGATCAATTGATTTGTTAATTAATAATTAGTTACTATTAATTTATGAAATTATCAAGTTAAAATAAAATTATTTATATTACTAGTTATTTATAATAAATTATTTTTTATTTATATTTTATTAATCAAGTATTTTATTATTTATGATTTATAATTTTATTAAATATTAATTTAAATAATTAATTATTCATTAAATTATAATTAATTAAAAATACGACAGGAGTGGGTTAGGGCTGCGGGTGTTGTGTGGTGGGGAGAGGTGTAGTGGGGTGGGATTGGGGCTGGGGTTTTGGGTAGGTGAAGGTGGAGTGATGTGAGTGAAAAATATTATCTTCTCCTAAAAGAGATGAAAATACATTTCACTCTTTTTAACTAAATATTTTTCTTTATTCGAAAAATATTTTTCACTTGACCAAACACTGAAAAATTAAGAAAATATTTTTCTTGTTGTTGGGTTTAATTGTTAAAGAATGGCATTGGGTTTAAATGTTCCATGAAAATGATAGCGTGAATGTAAAAATTTTCCAAAATGCTATGACTTCTTGCATATCGAGTATTGCGGCCTACCTTGTTGCATACCAAGTGTTTCTATGAAAATACTTATGTGCAATGTTAAGTGCTATTGAAAATGTTTAAAGTGTTTGCTAATGGTTGAGTAACCTACTTTGATACCTAATCAACGTGCTATTGAATGTTAAATGCTTGTTAATGTGATCGAGGGGCAACCTACTTTATTGTCCCCTCGTTTAAAGTGCATTTAATGAATGTGTGAATGATGGATTGAGTGTTATCGAAATGTTGCAATCTTTTATCGAGACGCAGTAGTGTTGTGTCTCCACTGAGCGGTAGCAGGCTTGCCAGTGGTTACATGACTTCCACAACCTATTCCCTCACTCGCATGGCCGATGAAGGATATGGGGTGCTGGGTTGTAGGATTTTGGGATACATCCGGAGTATATCACCGGAGTTATTAGGAGTTATCGACATCGCAAGCGCATTGGAGCAATAGAAGTGAGAGTCTCAAGGTAGAATGGGAATCGTATCCTTTTCTTGTGTGCTGTTATAGTTGATGTACTTGGCTAAGTGTTTACTTGGTTCCTATTAATATTTGAAGCCTATATGTCTCCTATTAATGCCGATATGCTTCCTATTACTACCTAGTGCTCACTCATTACATTGTTACATGTTTCTTGGCAAATATGCATCATGAAAAGGGTTTTCCAATGCCTCCTGTATTTTTCCCCTCACCGAGCTAGTTTTAGCTATCCCCATTTTAACAACATTTCAGGTGAAGCCGAGTGTGAGCCTCAAGGAGATTGGAAGCAACATTTGTCGTGCTTCGAATGACGTACATATTATTTGTGAAGTTTATGTAAGATATGATGTAATGGTGAATTATTATAGAGATGTATTGTTTGGTATTAAAGAGTTGATATGAAAGCCTGTTGTAATGAATTCTTGATGTATTTGAAATGTTATAAATAGCTCGGATGTACTATTTTATGGATATTAATGATCGGGCTTTTGTAGTGTGCCTTAGCGGACTTAGAAGGAGTGATCTTTTTAAACCCGTGGTATCATGATCTCGTTGATGTTTTCTAAATTTGCGGATAGTCTATGGTATCAGAGATTGATCGTTCGTGGTTTTTGTAAGCTGGGTATTTTTACATTTGTGGTATCAGATATTGTATTAATAAAGAAATGAGGTCGTGACACTAAAGCCAATGTAACCAGGATATAACATGCTGCAATTTATACCCAAAATTATTTAGATAAAAGTATATATATATATATGTAGTTTCCAAAAAAAGGCATAAACGAATTTCTTTAAAAGAAATTACAACACAGATAATCAACAAAAGATTGCACTTACAAAAATTTGGGATTAAAACTATTCCAAAGTAAATATAGTCCGCTTTAGAAACATACATGAATTTCATAGAGAAAATTCAAGAGAAAGTAACAAATCTCTGTAGAAATATAATATTCCAAAATTACTCAAATAAAATCTCACTAAAAAAACATTGACATAAATTTAATAGAGTCTAGGTACTTGAATAATCCGAAATTGATTGTGATAGATAAGCTAGAAGTAGATAGAAAAATAATTATAGATTTTCATCTTTTTAATTAAACTAACTGCAATTAAAAGCCTATAACTTCTGAAAATATTCTGACAAATTAATTTTGACAGAATGTTAATTTTAAAATATACAAACAAGACCACCTTATTCTAATTGGAAATTAATTTTAGTAACTAATAGATTTAAAATGTATATATCTAGACTAAAATTATGGTAAAGCAATTTATCAACTAAGAATTTCAGAATTATAAACAATGAAAATAAAAATAAATTTGGACCAAAATGAATTCTGACAGAATAAAATTCCAGAATATCTAATACAGGAACGTAGTATTATTTCACAAGCTATATATATATATATATATATATATATATATAAAATTACAATAATTAAAGAAAAAATTAGACCAAGGCTTAAGTTGGATTCAATGTCTTTAAGACTTTAGTGCCTGCTACGATTCTAACAGTTCATATTGCAAGCCCCTCAAGATACAACAGTCTCTTCTTCTTGCAATAAGAGCACTCAAAACTACAAACACTTCGAACCCACAAGGCAACTCTCTCTAAGGATACTAGGATGCAAGAGAATTTTGTAAAACGTTTTTGCGTGTAAAATCCAAGCCTAGGTCCCTGATTTTTATAGAAGTAAAAGGCTATCACCGTTCATTTTTCTGATGTGGGAGAAACCCACTCTAGACCTTTTCATTTTTCATTCATAACTTCATGTTTTTAATGCAATAATTTGTTACGTTCATATACTTGGAAAGATGAATGTTAGTAGAGCCGGCACATCTCACATAAGTTGGATCGTGAAATTTGTGCAAAGTTTTGTTATTCAGGTTTATTATCTTCCCCAACACTTTTGTATTGATTTTCACAAAGCGTGGAAGGAATCTTGAGGCCTGTTTCTTTCCATAACAAATTTGGATTCCTTAATAATGTAATCAATGAGATCAATAATGGTAAAATGATTGCTAATTTTATTAGGAATCCAAATCCTAGAATAAAGTATGTTGAACGAATTTAATTTTTCTTTGTTGTAATTCAAGATTTAAAATTCATCCCTATAGTGTCCGAATATGTAATTAGGGAGATCAATGAAGGTAAAATAAAAACGAATAAAAAAGAAAAGAAAATATCAAAGGAATTAAAGAGTTTCTATTTCTCTTCCTTTTCTGGGTTTTTCTTCCATAAGTTAACCTATATATGTCAATGAAAGACGAAAAGAATAAAAGATAATTTGAATTTACTCAATATATAATTTGGTCAAAATTTACAAAAGGGCTCCAATTCTTTAGACAACGAATGAATGAATGAGAGAAATGATCTCTTACAAAAAAAGAATAAAAATAATATTTTGAATGAATGAAAAAGCCTCCTTTTCCCCCAAAAATCTGCGTTAAAACCTTTTGACAGATTTTATTTTTTGGCTCCGTTTGTTTGACAGTTGCTTTCGGTGGGTTGCCTCATATAGACGGCTGTGTTTGTTAGGATGGCTGCGAATTGCTCAAGCAAATATTAACACCATGCTTGGACGACGTCAATCATGGAACACTAGTGTCTACTGGATAACTTCCAAGCACTCTTAAAAATGTTACAAACTCCTGCAAGAAAATCACAATATAAAGCTTAGTAACTTAATCACACACATATCTAGCAAAAATATATTATATAATACTAGTAAATTTTCGTGTGCTCTACCTTTAAATGCCCAAGAGCGTTTTGGGCCTTCTGATCGGCCGCAGATGCTTCAAAATCAATGTAGAAAAGATAGGGAAATTGCCTGCAGCAAAATATTGTATGTCAGTTCACAAACAATGTTGGAGACAAAAGCTACGATATTTTAGATTCAAGATTCTAAAACTTGAGAATAAACAGAGGAATTGGACATACTTTGGACAACCATTGGCACTATATTCAAGTGCTTTCTGCAAGGGGCGAGTTTCAATCTAAGATCAAACAAAAAATGTATATTAGAGCCTGCAAGAAGGTTGTCTATTCGAAGAAATTACAATACACGAATATTAATTCAAAAACAACACTAGAAGGAACTCACCTTAGTGACGTTGATATTTTCCGAAGCGAAAACAGCAAGTGGCTTGAAAAGCATCCCTGGGCCATCCTTAAGTGAGAAGACTATGCTTGTCAAGTCTTGTGTTACAAAGGAAGATTAAACTTCCCACCAATCTTCTGTAGAGCTTGTTATCAACTTGTTCTGAAGGATCGTCAATTGATAACTTTGTATTCACTTCCATCGGGGTGACAACTGATTTGCACTCGGACATACCAAATGCAATCAGAAGCTCACGAACATATCGTTGCTGCGAGATGAAGATAGTATGAGGTTTTTGCCATACCTCGATTCCCAAGCAATAATGAAGAAGACCAAGATTTGTCATTTCAAATTCTTGGCTCAACCATTCTTGCGTCTTCCGAATATTATCTTCATGGTCACCAGTGATTACAAGATCATCCACATATAGGACTACAATTACCTTCTTTCCTTGTTCACTTAGAACATACAAGTTGGCCTCTGATTTGCTTCTACAGAAACCATGTTGCAAGAAGAAAGAGTCTATACGTTTGTACCAAGCTCGTGGTGCTTGCTTTAACCCATATAAAGCCTTTTTCAATTTGCAGGCTTTTTCTTCTTCATCTTGTATTTGGAAGCCAGGGGGTTGTGCAACGTAGACTTCTTCTTCAAGTTGCCCATTAAGAAAATCTGACTTGACATCCATTTGATGTACAATCCATTCATAATGCGCGGCAGCTGCAACAACTAGCCTGATTGTTGACATTTTTGCTGTTGGAGCAAAGGTTTCATATACATCGAAACCTTCGACTTGCGAAAATCCTTGTGCTACAAGGCGTGCCTTGTATTTTTCAAGACTTCCATCTGCCTTGTACTTCACTTTCCAGATCCATTTGGTGCCGATAATTTTTCTATTCGGTGGCTTTTCAACGATCTCCCAAGTATCATTTTTCATGATACTATCATACTCGGCTTGCATAGCTGCTCTCCAATTTGGATCTGACATGGCTTCCTCCACAGTTACCGGTTCTTTTACCGTCTTGATGATTTGGGTCATCAAAGCCATGTTTACTAGTTGTTGTCCTGATCTGTTCTGCTCCTCTATTCTCTTTGATCGTTTTAGTCCATCAGGACGTGGACTATCATCAGTAATTCCTGGATTTCTTCCATCAAAGAGCTGTTGGAACCACTTCGGTTGTGGCTTCCTTGTGGGTACAACAGGTTGGTCTTCAGTCTCCTCATCATTAGAGACTTCTTCATTGTTCAACGGTCGTTGTTCAGGCACTTGGTGGATTACTTCATCAGTTGATGACGAAATGGCAGGACCGCTATCCTCCATTGAGTGTGGTCGCTCATTAAACACCACATCTCGGCTTATGATCACCTTCTTGGCCTCTACATCATAGAGTCTGTATGCTTTAGACTCTTCACTATATCCCAAGAAAATGCCCTTCTTGCTCTTGTCATCCAATTTCTTTCGATTTTCATTTAGAATGTGTACAAAACATTCACACCCAAATTTTCTTAAATGAGACACAGAAGGTTTCGTACCATAATAAGCCTCATTAGGAGTCTTATCATTGAGTGCCCTGGTTGAGCACCGATTGAGGATGTATACCGCTGTGTTGACTGCTTCAGCCCAGAATGTGTCAGGTAGGCCAGCACCTTTCAACATGCATCGAGCCATTTCTACAATTGTTCGATTTCTTCGTTCCACAACTTCATTTTGTTGTGGTGTGTATGGACCAGTCAATTGGCACTTAATCCCAAGCTTGTTGCAGTAGTTGGTGAACTCTGTAGAACAGAATTCCCCCCCACAATCGGTACGAAGTTTCTTCAACTGAGTTGTGTTCTCATTTGTCATAAGTTTGTGCCACACTTTAAACTTTTCAAGAGCATCAGCCTTGTCCCGAAGGAAGTACACCCACATCTTCCTACTATAATCGTCGACTAACAGCATAAAGTAGGAAGATCCTCCCAACGTCGTCGTAGTCATTTTTCCGCAGAGGTCAGGATGTACCAACTCTAGAGGAGCCTTTGATTGGTTATGACTCTCTTTGGGAAATGATTGTCTATGTTGCTTGCCCAGCATACAAGCTTCACATGGTCCTTCAATTTCTTCAATTGAAGGCAAGTCGGCCAGCATCTTCTTCTTTTGCATTTCCTTTAACACAAGATAGGAAATGTGCCCGAACCTTTCATGCCAAAGTTGACTTGTTTTGGCATCCACGACAGCAGAAAGAGAGCTGATTTCGTAAAGATTATTTTTGCGAATACCTTTACTTACGATATTTTGATCCTTGTCAAGAATCAAAGCTTCCGTCTTCTTGAACCGCACTTCTAGATCATTATCTGTAATAGCAGCTACAGATAGCAAATTTCTGGTGATCTGGGGTACAAAGAGTACGTTGGACAGCTTCTTGCTTCCTCCATCTTGAGACACGAGCGAGATGGTTCCAGTGCCCTCAACAGGACACCTCGCATTATTCCCGACGACAACATTCATTGGTTCTTGTAGAGGTTTTATGGAGTCATATAACTCCTTCTTGCTGGTCATGTGTCGGGAAGCTCCACTATCTAACACCCATGCACTTGTTTGATGTACATGTGCGCTAGTACACGTTTCCTCCGATACATCTGTTACAGTAAACAGATGCACTTCCGTTTCAGCCGTATTGGCAGATTCTTTATTTCTCCAATTTGGCTTTAAAGTTCCGTTCTTCTCGTCATGGATTCGTTTCCTGCAATCTTTGACAACATGACCTTTCTTATTGCAGTAGTAGCACGATCCAGAGAACGTTTTCTTCTTTGCTTTCTTCTTTTCTTCTTGGTTACTCCTCGCCTTGGCTGTAAAGGCAGAGTCAAGTTGATTTTCTCTGCTCCTCAGCCTCATCTCCTTCTCCATTAACATGGCAGTGAATTCTTCAAACGTCAAAGGAGGAATGCGAACTTGTGTATTGAGTGCTGTCACAAGGCCGTCAAATTTTGGAGGCAACACTCTAATGCACCTTCGAGCTAGTTCCTCGGTTGATTTGGCAATACCAACTGCAGCCATTTGATCACGTAGGTTTTTCATCCTACTGATAAATGACTCAGTTGCTTCATCTTCACTTAATCTCTCAACAGCTAACTGATTCTCTAAGTTTTGAATGCGAGTCTGGTTCCTTGTTTCATACTGATTTCTCAGTATGTTCCAAGCTTCAGTTGCCTTGGTTGTGTGTTGAATTAGAGTAAGGACAGAATCCTGAACACTTGTTACAATTGCACAAAGTGCATCAGCATTTCGTCTCCTCCATTCTTTGACAAGCTGAGGATCTGGAGGTGTGACCTTTTTTGTGTCATCTTCAGCACGGACTGCAACTGGTTCTGCATCTGTGCCTAACACTGTATCAAGGAGTTCGTAGGAGTCCAGAACTGTAGTGATTTTGAACTTCCACAAAAGATAGTTCGTGCCATCAAGTTTTCCTTCTGTGAAGGTAGGGGGGCGGATACGAATTGTCGGTACTAAACCGGAACTAGAACTGGTAGAAGAAGAACTAGCACCTTGAGTAGTCATAGTTGTTGAGCTTTACTAGACAAGATTGTTGTTAAGAGCCCCTTAAGCTCTTGATACCATGTAAGAATATAACCAATTTCCCAGAAACGTCTTAACAACAATCAAGTAGAAAGACAACACTACTCTTTATAACAATTCAATATAACACTTACAAGATAATTGTCCAACCGTGCGCTCTCTAGATTAGAGCTTCAATGGCTTCTGGACTTACAAGAAGAATACAAGAAAGAAAGACTAACTTAGGATTGTGTTTGGAATTGTGTTGTGGATGAAAATGATGAACTAATACATGCCTATTTATAGAATTCAGCTAGCCCGCCATAGGAGACTTTCCTATCAAACATTTCAATCTTGGTTGGCTTTACCAACCATGTTCAAAGTATTAGCCACCCATATTTATCACATGGGTGGCTACAATTGACCACATGGGTGGCTAGCATCCAAGTCAACTTCTAGGAAGTTTCCTTTGGTCAAATTGGCTAACTTTAGCATTGCATCAACCCGACGTCATCTTAGGTAATTCCAAATTCCCGAACTTCTTTCTTGTAGCCATCGCGATCTCTTTTGACCTCATCGACGTTTAAGTCGGAATCATTAATTTATGCTACCATATAATTAACGATACTTATTATGAAGAGGTGGATATTGACATATATCAACACATGATACTTTTAATAAGAAATCACCTATGTATGTAGAAAGTGGGTTGTTCCAATACGAATTTTAAATGTTGAATTCTCTAGAGTACTCATGAAATTAAGAGTCGTTCAAAACCTAAATAAACACAACTGTGAACACTTTAAAAGGTTTTGGACTGTCACCATTTGGCAAAATTCTTGTAGTGGAAATAATATTATTCATAAAAAATAATTAATGTATCAAAAACCATTAAATGTCATAATTTGAGTTAAATAAGATTCATGCTAAAACCATTACATTTTATTCCAATCGGTATAATAATTCATACCATTATAAGTTCATATGTCAAATATTCATAATTTCATAAATTAATAGTCGAATGAGTCAAATACACAAACCCAAAAGGTTAGTTGTGGCTACAGTCGGATAAAACGTCTATGGCCAATGTGGTTTAAAAGGCCCAAATTCACCAAAAGCGAAGTGGATTTCCAGTTCTGGTGCTACCTCTTAAAGATTGGCATTTAACCCCTCCCATAATATCATACATATTGACATATGTCCTCTGCCAATAAAATATTGACATTTATCCTAGCCAATAAAGATTATAAATATTAAAATTTATTCCCGATCAATAACAATCACAATTTCATAGTCTTTTCCAAGTCTCGAATATCAAATATTTCATCTAAGTATTTGACAATCAAACAATGTACGCAACAATTTTAGTACAACATATTTTTCATAATGCATCATTTGTTGAAGCCATGCAAGTATTTCCACCCCAAGGTTTAATTTTTGAGTTTTCTAAATCATTTAATACATTTAATATTGTTTGAGAACGTGCGATGTGAACACTAAATATTTTCGATGCAAGATTAGGGTCCAAATATGCAAAAATCTTTAGTTCTAAATTTGTTTGGACTTTTTAAAATTGAAGTAAATATTAATACTACAATATATACTTTTTAAATTAATACTCGATAAATTAATAATCTATTTTAAATAATAAAAATGTCATGTTCCGACTTGGAACCAGTGTTAAAAATTAATAATTTTGATAAAATTATAAGACAATACATTTAAAATATTTTTTTATATTTTATCAATCCAAATATTTCATAAATTAATAATTAGCAAAGAATTACATAATAAATTATAAATTAATAATTAGCAAAGAATTACATAATAAATTGACTTTGAGATTAGATAAACTTGTTCTAATCATAATCCTAATACAAGATTAGATAAATTTGTTCTAACCTACTAAATTAAATTAAATTTGCTTGAAAAAATATGAGTCACTTTTCAAAAAAATATTATCATAAATATAAATATATGTTCACTATTAAATCAAAAAAATTAAAAATATCTCAATAAATTAATAATAATTAATTTCTCGATAAATTGATATCTCACTAAATTAATAGAATTTAGTGGTCCTAACGCTATTAATCTAAAGAAGTTATACTGTATATAAAGAAACTAAAGGCAAACGATAATTACATAAGAAAAGGATATCTTAATTATTATTTTTTTTGACAAGTCACTGTTCACGGCTGAACAGTAACAATAAAATGTTCACGATAAATAGTAATAACACTATTCTTTAAAAATGGCAATAGGTCGGGTACCCACTAAATTTTGTAAAACCAAGCCCGAACATAATTAGTATAATTCTTTACCAAACCCGACATGATACCCGCTTGGATTTAAAATTCTCTTATCAAACCCAAACCCAATAAATATTTTAAAATCCGTAGGTACTCACCCAATCAATAATTAAAAAGAATTATTTTGATGGAAAAATATCCAAATAAATATTTTTTTTAAAAGACGAAAATATTAATTCAAAAAAAACTTAGAAGCAACAGTAATAACAACAAGATTATTTCTACTAAAACCAGGATAAACTCAAAAGAACAACAAGAATAAGATGAAAAAAATTCTAACTGCACCTGCTTGATTCTAAGAAAAGATTATGAATTATTAAACATACTTGGCATAATGTTGATGATGCTCAAGTGTAAACGTCCTTTTTGTTTGGTCTGTAGGTGTGCCAAGCTTCCGTTCGTTGGTCTTCAGAGATAAATATTGAATAAGAAGATAATTTCAAAGATGTAAGGCAGTTTAATAGGGATCTTGGATAGAGTAATCGAGTGAGATTCGAAAAAGTTTAGGTAAATAAGTAAATAGAAACCCGATAGAGAGAATAGAGAAAGAGAAAGGTAAAAATGAAAAAGGGGATGAGTAGAAGAGTGTCAAAATAAAGAAAAAACGGAAACGAAGGAAGAGAAAATTGAAAAGTAAAGAAGGAAATTAATAGGGTAAATAGCGTATTACCCTCCTGTATTTTGTTAAAAATGCACAATACTCTCTGTGTTTTAAAAATTAGTTGATTACCCCTCTGTGTTTTATAAAAGTAGTTAATTACCCATTGTGCTTTTTAAAAATTAGTGCTTTTGTTAAAAAATATAAGGGGGTAATTAGCTACTTTTATAAAATACAAGGGGGTAATCAGCTACTTTTATAAAATACAAGAGGTTAATCAGCTACTTTTAGCAAAATATAAGGGGGTAATCAGCTAATTTTTAAAAAACAGGGGGGTATTGTGCACTTTTAGCAAAATACATGGAGATAATCAACTAATTTTTAAAACACAGGGGGATATTGTGCATTTTTAGCAAAATACTGGAGGGTAATACGCTATTTATCCAAATTAATAAGATAATAAAAAGAAAGAGAAAGAGAGAATGATATACGGATTATGTGAATAATATAATTATATATTTGTTTATAATAAATTAATAATCGCGTTTTTTAATTTCAGATTTTTTCAATATTTATTACCAAAAGCTATCGAACTATTCATGGGTAATCTTCTGTAAAAATTAAACCCTAACGGATATCCTATTGGATTAATATTCAGATTTGTAATTAGAGCATACCCATATTCAAATTTAAACCTATCTATTGTCATCCCTACTATTCTGATTTTTTTTTTCTTTTTCGAAACATGCTAAAATTATCTTTCCAAGTTTTAAATGCAGGTTCAAAGACCAATCCAAACATGCAAACTTCCATAGAAATCTAATAAATCAAGTGTCATATTTCTGGTTTAAGTCAATACATGTTAAGTATTCATAACACAATTCGTATAGTCAAAATTGTTCAATATATGTTAAGTATTCATAACACAATTCGTATAGTCAAAATTGTTTAATATATCATATTCTTACATATAACATGGGAAATTTTTGAAGTTAAGAATTAACTCAATTACCTTTTCAACGAATTAAGTCTAAACTTCAAGATTTCCAGGAATTTCAAGATTGCTAATGAACCTTCAAGAATTTATGTTCATATCACAAATTTATCACACTTTATAACCTTCACAATATCTTATTTCTAGACAATTCTCAAAATCTCTATGAACTCTTAATAATTATAAAACACAAAATACTTACCCACAAAGGTGCGATACCAAGCTAATCTCTAAGGATTCGAAATTAATGTATGTGACTATTGATTTACGTACGAACTCTCCTTTCTTTCTCGCATGAGGATGCTGAAATTTTAATGGGTTTTACCCTAATCATAGACCAAAAGTGATATTAAATAGTCTACTGTATGAGTCTTACTTTCCTATATGTAACGATAATTAACACAAATTTCTCTTCTATTGCCTAAGAAATTTAGTCCTCAAAGTGCAACCAAGTCCGACCAACGCACCACGTAGTTCACACAATTAATTAGGCTAACCAATGAGGACTCAATGATTAATCATTCGTCCAAAATCAGAAATAATCGAAAATCCATAAAAACTTATTTCAGAAGTGGAGGATTGTAATCATCGTTCAGTGAGCAAATGGCTTTCTTTGTACTCTTGTCACGCTAACAAGCAAAGAGCCACATACACTCTCTCTTTCAGGGTGGATACACTAAAAATTAACTATGTAAATTGACATGATTTGCTGCTCACACACGAATCTGAATTTCACTACCTTATCGAAACCTATTGACGTGCAACTTTCAACTTTCACTTAGGGGCAGTACACCTTAGAAGAAAAAGAAAGACACTTTCATTGAGATAATCGAGGGATAAATTTCTACTAAAAATACTCATAAAAAAAATGAATATCATCTTCCCTTACAATTTATAGAAAGTTCAATAGTGGAACAAGTAACTAATATATAGTATTTGTGACACCATACACCCAAGTCTTATGCCTTGGTCCTCTTTATTTAGGGCATCCTCAATAAAGTCATCCATTGATAAAAAAAAACTAACACCAATGGGAGTCTTTAAAACACTTTTTGACACTTTTTGGAAAAATAATGACATCACAACAGCCTTGGGGAGCCAAAATAGCACCTAGTCTCCATTTTCTTCAACAAATTTGTTGAAAAAAATGGAGACTATACAAGAAGACAAAAACTTAAAAAAGAAATTGCATGTGATGATCTGATTTGTCAGATCGTCAGATCTGAAAAAAAAAATTACATAAAAATTCAGATAAAGATCAGACAAGAAAACAAAAAAAAAAAACCCAAAAAATTCTGACAATAGAGCCGTTTGAACATCGGCAAAGTTGAAAAGAAAAAATTGAACTGTTGAAATTTTCGTATATATGCAAGCAAATCTGGAAAAAAAAATGTCATCAACAAATTCACAAATCTTCAACACATATCACAAATCTTTCAACATACCAAATATTTGAAACAAAAAGCACTTGTTTTTTCAACAAACGGGAAAAAAAAAAAAAAAAAAAAAAAGAAGGTAAACATAGAGAGAAAAAAAAATTGTGGTAGTGGAGCGGGGAAGTAGCGCTGCAGCAGGGAAGGGAAGGGAAGGGAAGGGAAGGGGTTGAAGGTGGGGGCGGAGGGGGTTGTAGGGGCAGTGGGGAAAGGAAGGAGGTGGGGGCGGCGAGGGCTATGGGGGGTAAGGGTGGTGAGGAAAAGGGAAGGGGGGTGGGGACTGTGGGGAAAAGGGAAGAGGGTGGGGGCTGTGGGGGCAGCGGGGAAGGGGAATGGGAAAAGGGTAGGGGGCAGCGGTAGAGGCAATGGGAAAGGGAAAGGGAAAGGGTTGATGTGGTTGGGGGGGGGAGGGAGGGGTGGCTTTTACAGTTAGGGTTAATTTTTTTTTTAATTAAGTTTTTTTATATATTTAATTAGCGTTCTTTAATTATGTTTTTTAATTAAGGTTTTGTATTTAGAGTTTTTTAATTAGAGTTTTTTAATTAAGGTTTTGTATTTAGGGTTTTGTTCGGATAAGAGATTTGAGATTAAATTAATTAATTTAATTAATTTACAAATTGAATAAAATAAAGAAGAAAAAAACAAATATAAATGTAACACACAAGAAAAAAATAATTAATGGGTTTTTTAATTAGGGTTTTTAATTAAAAAAATTTTACGTAGGGTTTTTTTTAATTAGTTTTTTCATTCAATTATGTAATTAAACATAATTCTAATTTTTTAAAATGTTATTTTCGTTGCAATTTATTTATTTTTTGATTAAAATATTTGTTAAAAAATTTGAGATAATCTAAATAACAATTACTTAAAAAAAAGTAACACATGAGAAAAAAATAACACATAATCAAATTATTATGTAAAATTAAAATTAACACAATATAGAGACTTAATTTTATAAAGATCGTCATTGAATATATTTTTTTTATCTTAGTTTTTAAATGAGTCTTTAAAATAATTTTTTTATCTAAATAAATCTCTAAAATTGATCTCAATATTTATATAAATCTGTAAAATAATAAATAGAGACTGACTCATTGAGTATAGCCCTTAGGCTATCCTCAATGAAGTCTCTAAAATATAAAACTTTTTTAATTTGGGTATTTTTAGAGACCCCAGTCTCTAAAATTAATACTATTCATGACAAAAATACATGGAGTTCACCACTTTTAGTTTAAAAGATGCCAATATAGAGACCCAATCTTCATTTTTTTCAACAAATTTGTAGAAGAAAATAGAGACTAGGTCTCTATTTTGATATTTTTTAAGTCAAAAGTAATAGATCTTATATACTTTTACCATAAATAGTGTTATTTTTAGAAATTCAAGTCTCTAAAAATACTTAAATTAAGAAAATTTTGTATTTAAAGACTCAATTACACTTATAAACAAAGACTAGTCATAAAGCCCGGTGAAAATCCGTCAATTTTTTTACTACTATCTCAGTCCAGTTTTGGTGTTCCTTTGCAATTAGCTATGGCAACTCTTGGAATCAAATTGCCTTCTTCAAAGCGTCATCATCTTTCTGAAAATCCGCTTCGCAACTTCTCAACTACCCACAGAATGAACAACACTTCCCCGCCAAAATTCAAATTTCATCCTTCAACGTCTAGAAATCATCTTGTTTCCTTTTTAAAATGCACCCAAAGCCAATACCCACAATCCCATTTGATTACAACGCCTAAAAATGCAAAACCCAATCAAACTTCTAAAAATCATCAAGGTTTCAGTATCAAGAATGATAAAATTGATGACACGTTTTGTATCTTGGATAAATTAATTAGTAATACTAATAACAGCACTTTTTGCTATGATTGCAAGCAAATTCACGGACTATTCATCAAATTGGATAGTGGAAAATCGAGTTGTTTAATTAAAAATAAGCTTGCAATTATGTATTTGAAGAGTGGTGGATCGCTGGATGTGGCGGGGAAACTGTTCGATGAAATCCCTGAAAGAAGTTTGCCTTTGTATACGACATTGATAGGGAGCTATTGTAGGGGTGAGCAATGGGATGAGCTGTTTTTGGTGTTGGGTTTGATGATAAATGATGGAATGTTACCTGATAAGTATGTGGTTCCAACGGTACTTAAAGCCTGCTCAGGTTTGAAGTTGTTGAGGTTTGGGGAAATGGTTCATGGTTATGTTGTGAGGAAGGGGATAGGAAATGATGTTTTTGTTGGAAATGCGCTTATCAATATGTATGCCAATTGTGGGGAACTAGTGCTATCAAGAATTGTATTTGATTTGATGGAAGAAAGGGATGTGGTTTCCTGGACTGCCTTAGTTACAGCTTACATGGATGAAGGCCTCGTAGGTGAGGCAGAAGATGTTTTTCATGCGATGGAGTTGAATGGGGTGAATCCTGATTTGATTTCTTGGAATGCACTTGTGTCAGGGTATGCTAAGAATGGGGAGATTGATTTGGCAATTCATTATTTGGAAGAGATGCAAGAGAAGGGGTTGAAACGCAGAGTTACTTCTTGGAATGGAATTATTTCAGGTTGTGTCCAGAACGAATATTTTGAAGATGGATTGGATCTCTTTGCTAGGATGTTATCTTTGCATGAAAATCCTAATGCTGTTACAGTAGTGTGTGTCCTTTCGGCATGTGCTGGGTTGAAAGAATTGAGGCTAGGCAAAGCTATTCATGGTTATGCAATTAAAAATGAGGTTTCTAGTAACATTCATGTGGAGGGATCATTGGTTCAAATGTATTCCAAATGTGGCAAGTTTGATTTGGCAGAGACGATCTTTGACCATGCCCAAAAGAAAAACACTACCTTATGGAATGAGATGATTGCAATTTATGTAAATGAGGGGAAAATGGAGGCTGCACTCAGGCTTCTTAGATCAATGCAAAGAAATGGTTTTAAACCTGATGAGGCTACCTATAACACATTGCTTGCTGGCCATGCAAGAGATGGAAATAACAATGACGCATATAGGTTACTATTTGAAATGAACCACATGGATTTGAAGCCGAATAATCTTTCTTTCAATGTTCTGATATCTGGCTTTCAACAATCTGGGCTTACTTATGAAGCTTTAAAGGTGTTCCAAGCTCTACAATCAGATTCAACTGGTTACTTAAGTGAAATGCAACCAGCACCACTAGGACCGAGTCCTCTCATAGTTCCTGGTGCTCTTGCAGCTTGTGCTGATCTATATTTATTGCGTCAAGGAAAGGAAATTCATGGTCATGTTCTGAAGAACGGATTTCAGCATAACATTTTTATCTCTAGTGCATTAGTAGATATGTATGCGAAATGCCATGATATAGCTTCTGCTGCTGAGGTATTCTGGAATATGGAGAATAAAAATACAGTTGCATGGAATTCTTTAATAATGGGTTACATTAAGAACGGAGAGCCTGAAAAGGCTCTTAAATTATTCAAGGAAATGCTATCTGAAGGCTTTGATCCTAGCTCAATAACCGTTCACATAATTCTCACTGCCTGTGCTGATATGAAGGCTTTCAATATTGGGAGAGCAATGCATGGTTATATGGTAAAAGCTCAAATTGATGATACGCTAGCAAGTGCTTTGATGGACATGTATGCTAAATGCGGTTGCGACCTGAATTCCATGTCGTTGTATGACTATGTAGTTGGATAGGACTTAGCATTGTAAAGTGCCATATATCTGCAGAATCTACTTATGCGTTGGATATGCATGCTACTGTCTTCTTCCGAGTGGTGAAATTGCTCAGATTTTTTGTGGATATTGAGGCCTCTGTTATCTGCATCTTGTATAGGGTAGTTCATTGAAGAACGATACAAATGTTCAACTTGTAGAGGACAAATATGGCATCTTGCTGATTTAGAACATCAACTTGAATGACACTCTGGCTGCTTGTTGACTTGAAATGGTCATGGGTTCACTAGACAAATAATTTGTGCACCATGCCTGTACTTTGGGATGCTGCTACAAGTTTCAGGAGACAATTCAAATCTAAATGTAAGGTAAAGAGTGGCTGAAGCCATTTACTAGCTTTTGCCCAAATAATGGCACACTGCCACTAGTTGTATCATGTCATTCACAATATGGAGAGTATCTGATAATCTGAGAATATGACAACTTACTACTGCAGATTATGTTGTCGATCGCCACCATATACTACACTTGTGCTTTAGAAGGGGATAACTCTCTAATCAGTAGTTAGCAGCACCTATGGATATATGAAGGTCAAAGATAATATGAAACAAATCTGGCTATTTTCCCATTCAGTTCCTGAAGAGAGAAGAGAGATCATATTTTTGCATTTGCTTGCACGGAAAAGAAATATCTGAAATTACCAGTAGCGTCTTACCGGAGGGTCTTTCTCTTATCTAAACATCGAAAGCAATGATGAAATGCTTTAACTGATGCAGTCTATTCTACGCTGGCTTGCGAAAAGAACGATATCAAGGATGTGCCAACCCTTGGAGAAAGCCAAATGTGATTGTTTCAACCTAAAGCAACTTGAGAATACTTGGCTGACAAATAATGGGAGGTGATGTTGTATCCTTCTCATGACATCTTAGTAAAATTAAATGTCTGAAGATACACTGCCAAATTACTTCATTATTGTTCTTGTGGTGATTTATGTAGTATTTCATTGATGAGAACGTTTCCATTAAAGATTTTGTACACCTGTAACTTGAACTCGACTTCAAGAGATTATTCTATTCGATTTAAGTTTTTTCTTTTTCATAGATCACATATCATTTAATCTATTATTTTCCACCTGTAGATGGGAAGTAATAAAAATTTGATATGAAGAATTAGGCTTTCAAATTGAACCATGGTTCCTAAAGAAATGGACACCATGCGGGGAAGAGTGAGGACGAAAAGAAGAAGCAAAAAACCATTTCGAAGACTGAAGTCCTGTAGAGAAATTTATTAATTCAAGGTTGTTGCAAACATTTTCTGATCTTTAATAGCAATTAATCTTTTAATATTTCTCCATCACATGACGTAATATTATTATCCTTTGTCTACTCTAATGATAGGAAAGAATTAGCAGTACTGCATAGTAGCTTATGGGGATGGATCTACTCATAATGTTATCATGTTATGAGCAAGATCCAATGGTAATGAACTGATGATACAGTTATAATAAAATGATTTATACAGTTGTTCACAATCTTTGAATAACGCTATAAGGGAGTCCTCGCTCAGTAGCTTATGTTCCTAATTTCATTTAGCGATTCCCATGCATGAGCTTTAACAGAGATAGTCATACAACAGGCACCCTTTCATGCAAGTTGCAAATTATCTGAGTTTGTGACTTTCAATATGATTATTTCATAGTTGAATGATTCTCCCAAATACCTTCATTAGAAGAGTTCATCTTACCAAAGCACAAATAATTATATGACTCGTACGAATATGAATCATTAGCTTGTCAGGCATCAAATGAATGTTATTGGTCAGTGTCTCACTAATAAGGACAATTATGGCATTTTCTAGTTTGATTAGAACTCGTCCATTAATAATGAAAAAGCATCCATCGGCCGTTGGCCTCTACAAACTACAAGGATCTAAAGCTCCTTTGTTTCATGAAAATTGTATGGAAATTAGCATTGCATAGGAATGTAGATTGCCTGTAAGGTTTGTGTCGTTCAGGAACAAACTTTTATGTCTTAACATGGTGATTGATTAGTGATGATGAAAAAGAAAAGAAAATAAGACTGAAATGTGCATATATTAATAGATGTTGATCATAGAGAATTTCTATTATCCCACACAAATGTTACAGTTTATGTTAGAAGAACGATAACTTTGACAGACTAATATTTATTCTGATGAGCCTTTGGGCGCCAAAGCTCGATGCGGAGAAGGTGCCAGATAACCATGATGTTGAGGTGATGGTGCCAGATGACCATGAGCAGGGGCAGGAGCGGAGCTACCATGATGAGGAGGGAGGTGACCATGAAGAGGGGGAGTACCACGGTGACCCTGTTGAGGAGAAGGTGCCAAATGACCACGAAGAGGGGGAGTAGCAGGGTGACCCTTTTGAGGAGAAGGTGCCAAATCACCGTGAAGAGGGGGAGTAGCAGGGTGACCAGCCTGATGAGGAGAAGGTGTCAAATGACCGTGAAGCGGGGGAGAAGCAGGGTGACCGTGATGAGGAGAAGGAGCCAAATGATCATGGTGGTGAGGAGGCTTCTGGGGACGGTGGTGGTGGTGATGATGATGATGGTGATGGTGGTGGTGATGGTGAGAGCCACCCGGTTGAACCAAATGATGAGGTGCTTGACTTTGCTTAGGAGACAAACCGTGACCCTCAGGCACCGGTGCATGATGAGGTGAACCATGAGCCACCGTCGTCTCTAATCCATCCTTTTCTACTAGCAATTCTGCATCATCTTCTAGTGCACGCCTCTGTGAGGAACTTAGAGTTGCATCTTCACCCACACTTTGAGGGAAAGCAGGGGTGGCAAGAAGAACAAGCCCAAGCAAGAACATAAGAAGGTATGAAGCATTCATCTTTGTGATGTTATGATGATACAAAACATGAAAGACCAATGCCTTTTATAGGAGGTCACTAGCTCAAAAACATGCTTATGCATTAAAATTGATTTCCCTTTACATTTTGGAGAAATCTAGTATTAGCAGACTCACTTTAATTGCTATTGAAAACGAATCTCACAAAAATGTTCACCCTATGGAAAAAAATAATCTCAATTCTGCTTACTAAACGCTGGTTTAACTTGAGAAATTTTCTTCATTTTTTGGCCAACAACTTAAGATATTTTCAAAATGGCCACTTTCTTGTTGTAAAATTATAATTTTAACACAATTATATATTTTTTTCTAAATAAAAAATTTTGTTATTTTCCTTTTTATTCTCTTAAGTGATGAAAGTGGTGCCTGGAATCTAAGTTTCGACTTGAGCAATTAATGCATGTTCTTGACTATTCATATCTACTTAATTACTTTAAGTATTGTGCTCCTCATTACTAGATCTCTGTGAATGGTTGGAGAAATGAACTTTCATGTTATCATTCCTATTTGAAAGATAACAATCTTTTTTCACAAAAAATTACCATGATAGGCCTTTGTTTAAAGTGATTCCTTCATCTATTTGAATGTTGGTTGATTGAAAAGTTTGACAATCAAAAGACTCAAAATGATACACGTAAATAACAGGTAAAAGTCATTTTACCCCTTGACTTTAGGGTTAATCGAAATTGTTCAAAAACTTTTAAATTTATTCAAATTCTCACATAAAATTTTTGGGTCAAAGAGAGATATACATAAAGTTTTGGCGCCTAAAAATACATACGATATTGTTTGTCGCAGTCAATAAGAATTTGTTAATATTAGTCATGTTGATTTTCGTGACTAAGGTCATTAACATGAAGTGAACTAAATTTATTTTGAACCTCAAGTTTGATAGTTTCTTGATGTAATAAGTAACCGGTTAAAAATATATGTATCTTTATTTCCAGTTATGTAGAATTAAACTATTTTACAAGCAATAAATTTTGTTCTACTTCTATTCCTAGTGATAAAAACGTTAATGTGTTTGGATTGAAGGGAATGGGTGGAAAGGGAGGTAGAAGGAGGGATTAAAAGATACTCTTCCTAGTTTTTTTTGTAAGGTTTTCAAGGGGGAGAGAAACAAATGAGTCAAGACAATCCCTCATATACCCCATTTTTCTTTCCTCCCAATTTGGGGTAAAATGGGGGGAGGGGAGCCAAAAAAATTTTGCTACCAAATTTGACCTCCTCATTTCTTCATTTTCTCAACCGATTTTTTTTTGGGTTAACTGTATGCATTTGTGTGTGTATGTACAATTTTGGTGCCGTGTACGGTGTACAAATTTGTGTAAAGAACTGTGCGTGCAACTATGTATGCTTGTATTTTATGTGTGCAAGTATGTATATGTTTGCAGCTTCGGGTATCTGCTTGTGTGGTTTTATTTATGCAAATACGTGTATAATGTGCAGCTTTGTTAATGGAGGAAAGAGGAAGAAAAAGAAAAATGGACCTTGTCTATAAGGCTTCAATTTTTTTTTTTTTTGGCTGTCAAGAGCTCAAGTGGCGTGAAGAAGATGGAGGAACAGGAGAAAAAAATAATAATAAAGATAATATTAAAAATTGGTAAAATTTCTTTTAAAATAAGAGAAAGGTTTAAAAGTTATTTTACACATAAAATTTATCCCTTCATCTTATTTTCATCATAATTCAAACAAAAGATACTCGTAGTTTTTTATAATACTCTCTTTCCTCAAATTTTCCAATCCAAATATGATTCAATACTCTCCCCTCTTCTCCTTTATGATTCTCTCCTTTCCTCTCCTTTACTAAAACTTCTCCCCTCGATCCAAACACACTCACTTCATCAGTATGATGTTGGTGTTGGCTGTGTTATCTTTTTCTTCCTACTTTCACATATTGCTTTTATAGACTCTCTAAGAACTATAACTGGTAACGCCAATGGTTACCTTCCCCTCGTCATATTGCCATGTGTCCTTAACTACCAACGGAAGTTAGTTTATAACGGTTAACTATCGGCAATTATTTCATCGTACCCAAGTTCGATCTCATGTCAGTTTAGCTCCATATATACTCAAATGATCGCACATGTAGCTACACTGTCAGTAGAAATACTGTTTTATTAGCGAAATTATCCCTGATGTTGATTCTCCCCTTCCATCGGAGTGCACCATCACTAGTTGCTTTTGCCCTAAGGTTTTAGCAACTACCACTAGGGTTTTGATCTAGTGGTATATAACTCAAAATATATACGAGAGGTTGTGAGTTTGAGTCTCGCTCGTTACTTTATACGACCTTAGGTCTCTCTTGAATTAAAAAAAAAAAAAACGAAAAAAAAGTTCTAGCAACTGATAGTTCCCAACACGTATGATCTATAAGTACATTTTCACATGCCTTTGTGTACACATGGTGTAATATCTCACGTCGGTGAGAGATAGCGTTTGTGAGTAGTTTATAAAAGGGTGTTACGGGTATAAAGAATAATTTGAGTTAACTATTTTGGACCAGTATAAAAGAGGATCCAATTAGTTATTTTTTATGTTTAATTATAACACTATTTTCACCCGCGGGCCTAGGGTCTGAGTTCAGTACGTGACACATGACTTAAGTACGTTGCGCTAGTCTGTAATCTACTTTATGGTATGAACATATGTTAATGATAGAAGAATCGAAAAATCTCTTGAAAACTATAAGCTATGTCAATATAGGTGGAGCTTTGTTCCAAAGTGCATCTTAGAAAATGGAAGCAAAGACTCACTAAGGTTGAGTTGGGTGCATAAAAAGACTAGCATTTTTCATTTTGTACAAGAATTCTCACTTTCTATTTCTGGCCAACACAAATTTGCTGGTATCTTTCGGAAGCAACTTAGCCAAAAGTGGATACAAGTAATTAACTATAATTGTTGTCCATTAACATCAAACAAGAAAAAGCAATACCATCTTGACCATAAGAATCAACTACCTATAGGTTCACATTGACAACACTAGAGCTTTGTGAAAGTGGAAATGAAGAAACATCTAATTCAAGATAGAGTGGTTTTGTAAAGATGGGAGTAAGGTACAAGAGGGCTTTGTCAGTCCCCTGTGCTTATCGGAGAGGTTTGACAAACTTGGTGTTCATCTTCTTTGTATCGGCGCTTTATTAGGGTGACGTGTTCTTTAAATTATATATTTTTTTAGTGAGATGAGAAAACAATTGGAAGACTTCGATCACCAATTGAGTCCAACAGAACCCAACCACTAACTGAAGTAGGGTTCGTGCAGACTGTTGCATGTTGGTTGAGGTGGCTATGGTCAAAGCTTGCTTGGTTGTGGGTACTGGCATCGATTGCATATGCTCGACGGGTGATGACATATACTGTGGCTTTTTCAACTATGGGTCTTCCCTGGCAATTTCTGGATAGCTTAGTACCCAATAATTTTTGTTTGATGGGCAGTTTCCGACTTCTAGATTTCGCCCATAGGTTCGGCCCATGGAATTTGAAATCAGTAACAACCTACTTTTGGATTAGGATGTTGTCTCGGGCTTGCTTTCGGCCTTCGGCTTTGAGATCTATTCTTACTTTTGTTTGGATTTGTTTATGGGCTGGAGCCACATGATGCTATTTGTTTTTTTGGGCCAAATTCTTATAACTTCCGCTTCTTAAACATAGTTGTCTTTCGACCCAAAGGAAAAAAAGTAAAGACAGCCTATAAAAGTCGTTGATGCTCCTTGGTAAATGGTGGTCAGACGCAATGCCTTTCTCAATTGAACACGCTTAAAACAGGGGGAAAAAAAAGGTGGTAGGCTAAAGAAATCATCGATTCTCCACAATCAACTTGGCTGCATAGGCACCTAAGGATGGGCAAAAGACTGGAGTTAATGAGGCAAAATGAAGTCTAGGAGCGTTACTAAATGTCACCCTATTTTTATCACATATTGATTACCTCTATATGTATCCTGAGTCGGCATGACAAATAACTAATTTTTTAAATCTCTCTCTTCTTTTGGCATGTCAACTAGACATACACATAGAAATAATAAACGAGTGATAAAAATAAGATGACATCTACCATTTCTCTTCTAATAATTCGACTTAAAGAATATATTTCGCAGCATGGTAGGGTGACCATGACCACCAAGTAAGTCTGTTCAACAACGGCACATATACGACAATAACTGCTCTGCGATCATCCATAGGGTATCGGCATCAATCTTGACAAGAAATATGAAAACTAGAAGCTTAGTTGATGAGTTTCCATAAACATCTCTCTACAGATGTATGTATCTACCCTGCATATAACCACTGGATCTCCAAGGAGAAGGAACAGCTAAAACCATAATGAACAGAAAGTTACCGATAAGAGTGACATAAGAGTCTTGCTAAGCCTTATTCTAATTCACATAACCACCCAAAATTAGATACAGAGAATGTATCTAGCTGAGGAAACTGTCCTGATCCTGAAAGAGTTAGACTACGAGTCAGATCTCTGCCTGCTAGAAGTACCTGCAAAAAAAAAAAAAAGCAAGAGATTGTTATGGTAAAGCTGGTTACAAATTTCAAAAGATCGACTAGCTAATCTCGGCAAATGCTTCAGCATGTCTGAAGATGATAGAATTTAAAATCACGATTTTTAAATACTAGTATGCCAATCACAGGCATACATGTAGGCATAATAGAATTCAGAGAATAAGCAATTAGGTGGATGTTTATTAACATGATAATCTACATTTAAAAGAACAAAGAATATAAGGCATGGCATCCTTCGCTGAATCTATTCTGTTTGCCATCTTTCAGTTTTCCTTTTTCTTTTGCAACAAGGGGTTTAAGTAACCTAGACCCACGTCATACGCATCAAGTGAAAAATTTACAATCATATCATACTAAAAAGTTGCTTAAACCTTATGAAGTGAATGGGAGTAATCAAGTTAGTAGTGCGCTATACATGGCAAGTCACCATGCACAGATTGCACACCGCTATATTTCTAAACCAATTTCAAGTAGTTGAGCTGAGATTATGCTTGATAATGAGTGAGTTCTAAATAAATAGAAGGTAATAATAAATGAGGTAACAAAAATCTTCATCAGTTCAGTGCTCCAATAGTAGGCTGTTGGACTTGAGTACACTAGATTAGACAATGTAACAAAGGGCCAACCTAGTGCATAAAATTCATGCTATGGCAGGGACCGTGGAACGGTTGAACCCACCTTTGGAGTCTATTAGACACAGCCTTACCTTGCACCTTGCATTTTTGCAAAAGACTGTTTCAATACTTGATCCTCTAACCACCAAGTCACAAGGCAACAACTTTATTTTTGTGCCAAGACTCCCTTTTAGATTTGACGACATAAAACTTCACTAATATAAACAAAACAAAAAGAAATTTTGTGATCCATGTTTTCTATATTTAGATTGTGAGATTGACAGAATCTATCTATCTTGTGATGTCGGGAACTATATGATCTCATCATAGATTCCAAGTGACTGAAAATATCTATCTATCATGTGATGTCTGGAATGATATGATCTCATCATAGATTTTGCAAGTGAATGAAAATATTTGATTGAGAGGATATGCATCTCAATGAACATCAAGTTAAAAACTATGTAACCTCAAATAGTACAGGGATTAATAATTTCATGATGACAGGATGGCATAGCATTAGTCTAATAAAAACAAATTACCTGTACAGCTTTCAATCAACAGCAACAATGAAACCGCAAGTAGTTCACCAGGTGGCTTCAACAGCTGATGCTCTTGGGTATCTAACATCAAGCCTATCAATCATCTTTGCATAAGAGTAGGTCAGAGAAAGATCTAACGCATTGTCAGCACCTTCAATTTCTTTGTACGCATTATTCCTTGTCCCTTCCGTGAAGCCAACATCATTAATACCACCTTCAACAGGCTTTCCCGCGTGAATGATCTTACCAAACAGCTGAAATGAACTGAGACCAAGTTTTGCTGAAGAATGTGAACCCTGTTTTCCTACTAGTTCAGTGCCACTGAAGTGTACGCTGTTCTGACTATCAAAAGATAAACTGTCAGATAACGGACTGCCAATATTCAGCTCCGTGGACACAGTTTCTAAATTTGGTTTCATGTCACTGTCAACAAGTTTATCAGTATTCGTCTGATGGGAACTACTGTTTTTGAAGTCAGATAGAATGGATTCACGAAGTTGATTTTGCCTGGCTCCCTGCATGCCAGCAGGTAAAAAAGTATAATTCAATAGTGATGAGTTCAGCTGTCCCATCATTGAGTTACTTAACCTTGTCACGGGCAAAGCAAACTCCCCCTCTCCATGCAGTAGCAACCCAGAATTCTGCAGAGCTTTCAATTTCTTTGTAGGTGGAAATGCAGCATTAAGAGATGCTGCAGGAACAACATACTCAACTTGCCAAGGATTCACCCTCTTAACATGTTGTAGAACTTCTGGTTCATCCCATGTGATCTGCAACAGAAACATCGTAGATCAATTAAACCAAAGACAAGGGAAAAATTAGCAAACCGGTACCTAATCTTTGATGATGAGATATTTAAGATCTAAGGGAACAGCATATAAGATAGCTGGCATATTCTCAGCTACTATACAAAGGAGAGCTCAGCAGTTGTTTGAATTATCTTAGTGAGCCAAGATGCTAAAATTGCAACTTTTTTATAATTAAAAACCACATATAGCGCCAAAATATAACTGCTTTGCACTTAACACTGCATTGTTTTATGACCCTTGTAGAAATCTAGGCCACCACACCATAAGCTTTTTAATTGCAGAAGAATTTTCCCTTGCAATAACCACTTCTATGTAAGTATACACTCCTGTGATCAACAAAAATTGAAAAGAGGTCTGAGGAAATACTATAAAAGAAAGAAATAGAAAGTAGCCCATCAACATGTATAAAGATCTGCAGACCCCAAAAATCCGTCCATAGAGGACCTTTTTCCTTGCTAAAGACCAAATGCAATTAATATAGTGATGCCTCACTTCAGTGTACAGACAGGCACAACAAAGCAGACACAGCTTTAACACATGCCCCTAATAAGCCAGACTTCCCATTAGTGAAAGGTAATAAGTTTCTATTTTTATTATTGATCAACCACTAGAATATAATTAAAGAAATAGTTGATCTATATAAAAAAACCTTGAGACAGGAAGAAAAGTCACGCTTTGCCTCATTTCCGAAACTAAGTGATCCTTTGCAGGCTAGCAGCTCCAGAAAACCTGATAGAGCACTAGTATCTCATTATTTCCATTTAAAAAGTTACTTATAGTACTTTGCCAAACATAAGACGAGTAATTAATTCATGAGAAAATAAATTCCTATTACAGATATCAACATTGTATCCCAATCAATAGCATCCTATAATTCCTTCTCTTATTTGGTTTTGCTTTCTTTCTTGACTTTTCTAGAGAACAGGAGGACAATACTTGCCACCACATCCAAAAACCTAGCAACCTAGTCCTTACGAGAGTCATGAAGATTAGATTATCATGCGCCCTATACATCTTAACATGGATAATGATGCATGAAGACAATGTTATGACAAGTGAAAATCTTAAAGTTGACTCAGACAAATCCAGCACCAGTCCAAAGTAGAAATTTGAAAAATACAATTTCCGACAGGACATACTTGCCAGAACTAAGACAAAATCCAAGTGTCGCATTCTGATAAGTTTGACTTCGAGTATATGGACTTTACATTTGGCAAAAAGTGTGAGCACCCTGATGGAAAAATCCATATTTTGATCGACAAATCCAAGCATAGCACTTGTTTAAAATTGCCTAGGATCATAGAAATCCACATTTTGCGGCAGGGGACAACACCTAATCTAAATCCATATGTTTCATTACGCAAGTCCGAGTGCGGCATTTGGATAAATTTGGCGAGGAGCTTTGTACTTTACATAAGCTACATGACGACAGCACCCCAATCTATACCCATAAATTATCAGACAAATAAAATCAGAAACAATTTGTTTGATGCGATGTTGACAAAGCATCACATTTCAATATTTCTGCTAATTTAATGTTAACGGATGCCTACTGGCTCAGTTCAGTCAACTAATAGGCATAGCCACTCAAAAGTAACATTCTCCGAGAGACAGAAGAAAAAAGGAATTTGAAAATATTCCAAGTTTAAGCATTCATTACAGTCACCATAAATAATTACAGTGGAGAACTGAGAATATCAAGTCAGGAGATACAATAGATACACCAATACACCCTGTTTTTTAAAAAAATAAATAAAAGGACTGCTCATTTTCGATTCATTCTGTTTCTTTACAAGTTAAAGTTTAGATGTAATCAAATGTAGAAAGAAGGACCCACGATGATTGAGCTAATAAAGCATATAAAATTCAAATCTCTGCTGCAATAAAATAATAAACTAAATAATCTGACCATTAAGGAATATATAATGTGGCATTAGATCGCACTTAGATTGTGTAATATGAAAACAAACCTGTCTTGAAACAACAATATGTAATAAAGACCTATATTGATGAATATGATTAATATAAACAACATATTATAATGGACCTAAACTTCAATAAGATATGAACATATTTATGTATACCTGAAGCATTCGCCACGGAGGGCCGCCCCATGGTCCATTTCCAGGCATGGTGGCTGAGGACACGGTCCCTTGAAACCAGGTGGTCCTTGTGGAGTCCTCCGTCTCCATGGCCATCTTGACCCTCATTCCGCTAGTCCAGAACACCCCCATTGACTCCTCGACCGCCTCAGCTCTCACCACGAACTCTGCCCACCCCGGCCTTGGATAACAAACCACCTCAAATGCCATCCCCCTTGCTGCCAATTCCAAGGCGGAGAGCACCGCCTCCGTCTCCCCCGCCACTCTCCCCTTTCCATTCCTCCAATCACTACTCTCCTCAATCTTCACTGATCTCACCGGACAATTCCACCTCTCACTCACATCATTGTCCCTCAAAACACGGCGGACACCGGCGTAAAGCTCCCCGGTCTCTCTCCTCCTCATAAACACCACTGAATCGCCCGCCACAAGCTTCTTCGAGTTCACGAACTTGCTCCAGCCAGTCGTCAACAAGTGCCGCCGCGGTGTCCCTCGGTAAATGTGCCGAAACTCCCATGCATTGCCGTGAACATCCCGGACGATTAAATTTTGCACCGGCGGCTCGGCCGCGAAATCCAACGGTGGAAAAATAGCGTCAGCGCAGAACCTCGGGACCGAGAAACCTCCTCCGTTGTTCGCGTCCGACGGCGTCAAAATCTTCGCGAACGAAACGACATCGTCCTCACCACTGTCCTGTACATTATTAGGCCTCACAACAACATTGTCGTCATCATTCCTAGTAATTCTGACGTCAGCGGAAGGGACGCTGACGTCGTCCGGAGGGATGGGAACAAGATGAAGGCAAGCGAAGGGTTCGTCGGTGAGGGGATGAGCGAGGAAGCGGACGGAGAGGACGCGGCAGAGGAAGAATGGCGGCGGAGCGATGAGGTTGAGAGAGGGAAGTGACGATGACGATGATGACGCCGGCGGCGGCGGCAGTGACAGCGAGGAGGAGGATGAGGAATTATTGGTGGCGGTGATGGTGGTGGAAATACATTGCTCGAAGTGGCCTTGAGGGAAGTAGTAAACCCTAGAGCCGACGGTAGGGATGTGGACGGAGACGCCGGCGCATGCACGCCATATTGTGGGGTCCACATCGGTAGCGGCGGCGGCGACGGCAGCAGCGGAAGCGAAGGTGTTCCTCAACATTGTGAAGCGATGTGTTCTAGAAAGAAATATGAGAGAGAGAGAGAGAGAGCGCGCTATTTATATGTGTATTTTGTGTGTGTGTGTGTCTCTCTCTCTCTCTAAAGTGGTTTGTCTGTGAGGTGAGGGGTGGGAGGTTGAAGAGAGAACGAGAGAGAGAAAGAGTTGCGTGTAGGCATAATAAAAGATTGCCCTTGGATTTCGATGAATTTACGAAACTGTGCAATTCAGATAACCGTACAGACCACAAGGACGGTTTCTGCACGCGCTTTAGAATTGTTGTAATCACACTCACTCTCTGCATTTTCTAATTAAAAAGAAAAAGCAAAAGAGAATTATAAGAGAGAGCTTCTCCAAGAGTCAAATGACTCGAATCCATGCTACCATTGACCAAAAAAAGAAATCCCATATGAATTTTTAAATTTAATTCAAGTCTTAACTAGATACAAAGTTTTCTACTATTAAACTTTGATATCATAATTTGATGAATTATCAATGTTGTATTTAAAATTACGGTACAATACAATAACAATGAAAATTTGATTTTGATTGAATTAAATTCTTATCAAAAAAAAAAAAATATTAAGAAGCTGACTTATATGGTTGAGATATAATATTTCTATGATTGAAGGCATTATTTAAAATAATATCTCAATATTAGTTTCATGATCCTAAATATAATTTTCAAATTTTGAATTTTAGGCTAGAATTATGAAATCTTTAACCAAATTATATAAAGAATATCTAATACAAATAAATTCCATTCCCCACTACCAAATTGATGGAAAATAACTTGATAATGTGATCTATCACATGCCCTTTTTTTCTGAATTGTCATGTAATAATGTTAGTGTCAAAGATGTCATCACATTTGGACTTTCATTCTTTTTCTAGTTTTCATTACAAGATGGTCTTATTCTATTTTGTCTTTTTGTGATTTCTTTTTTTTTTTGCAGTCGTACGGTGCTTGTGGATGGTTTTCGCGCATGTCGAACTAATCCACTTTCTCTACTCATAAAGCCTACTCCATGGGCACCAATGACAGTAAAATACATAGCTAAGATAAACTCATATGTCAAAGTGACGGATCTAAAATTATTGTTTTGTGAGAATTAAAAATACATAATTTAGTATTTATATATAGAAATTTTTTCAGTCATGATTAAGTTTATTTTTTAGCCTAAAAATAACTTAGAAAAATACATAAATTTTTAAAATTATAAATCTAACTCACTATTTAATAATTTTATTGTTAATATTAGTAAGAGTTAGAGCCGATGCTGATCTATAAATAACTCCGCCACTGCAAATGTCCTAACCAAATAAAATTACTTTCGGAAGAAAAAAAAAACCAAATAAAGTTACTTATTGTGTGTTCTAGTACTTTTATTTGTTGCAATGAAAATTATTATATTCATCCACGTAGATGGCCAGCCCACTCATATAAAAATATGTGAGACTCATCTCATGTGAGTGAGCTGATGACCTATCCGGGAGGATGGAAGAAAAACTCCTGTTGTAAATATACATTATCACCTTTAATGCAAAACTTGGACAAAAGAAAAGTTGTAATGAGCCACGAAATATAAGAGGCATCAACATCGAAACTCAGCACTAGTCCTTTGATCTAGTGGTATGTTTTCATTTTAAATGTGAGAAGTTTTTTGTTAAAAAAAAATAAAAAGTCTCAAGTAGTGATATAGAATGATTTAGTTCTTTACTAAATTAAAAGAAAAATCGAAAACTCTTGAGCGCGTGAGCGTATATGAAAAGGTGCATGTGTATTAACAAACAATTCAGATGGCAGACTGAAGAACAGACATGCCTCAAAGCGTGATAGTATGGAAAATGACTGCTGGGTCCTCAAATGGTCATCATTAATCTAAAAAGGTTTGAACACCAAAGAGTCAACTTTATTTACGGCTAAAATATGTTGCGAGTCTTTGTAATGAATCTGACCAAAAAAAAGTATTAGTAATGAATCTTAAGAGGGCAGATGTAAATCACGAGAAATGAGAAGGGTACAATGGTAAATTGGACAACAAGATGTACTCGCAAATGGATTTTTTTTTTTTCTTTTTTATAACCCGAAAAACACCCCACTACACCCAACCCCGCATTGATTAGGATAGCCCCACCCGAGGATGGGAACATGCCAGCTTACCCCGCCTGGCCTTCATGGATGCGTTTGGTGCTAAGTTGTCGCGATTTTGCGGCTTTGTCGTGACTTTTTTTTTTTTTTTCCTCTCCTTTGAACAAAGGATTCGTTAATCGAAAATCAGCAAAAATATTTATAATGTGTAGGTTCTACCCTACTAATTGATAATTCTCTCATTAATGTTCTAAGCAAATTGTCCTTTTTAATAATGTACTTTGATGTTCCTAATCATATACAATCAGAGAGGCGGATTTAGGTGGCGGAGCCGACCTCTAAAAAAAAAAATTAATGAAATTTTTTTAAAAAATTAGATTTAGTCCCTCCTATAAATATTTAAAAAGTGATAAAAACTTTTAAAAATATAGAGTTGGCTTGGTAGTTAGTCACAAATTGCATTTTTTTTTTTGATTAAAAGCATTATGTTGTTGGTTGGGGGTTCAAGTCACCATAATTATATTTATTTTTGTAGTTTTAGTTATGGATGAGAAAGAATTAATATCTAAATAACATGACTTTTAATTAGGTTCAAATACATAACATTTGATTTAATCTAACCACTAAACTAGAACTATTATCTATTATACCAAGCCAGATTGTTAAATATTTATTTAATACAAAGACTGTTTAATTTGTATCATGAACAATAACTAACTGTTAAATATGCAATTTAAAATTATTATAATATTTTGGTGCATTTAAAGTGTAAACTAGTTGATATCAAAAATATGCTCGGAATGATTATTTTGCTTACCAAATCTTTTAAAATATCATAACATGAACCCATAACCAAATTTTTTTTAACAAAACTGTAAAAAAAATTAAAACTGTAAAAACTGAGTCTTTTTTATATTATACCAAAAAATATTGTACAAAAAACACTACATAAAAAAAAATCTATCCCCCTCAACGTTAGGTTTTTGACTCTGCCCCTATATACAATTTAGTCTTTACATCGCGGACACAAACTTTGTTATGTTTTAAAAGCTCATATAGTCACAATTTTAACTTATAAACTCTATATTCTAATAAATTATTATTTGATCTTTTGAGTGTTCCTATTTTGATCTTCTCTTGGAAAGATTATTTTAGTCATTACCTATTTTAATCTTTCCTAATATACTGGAAGGACAATTTTAACTATTCAATTATGATTTTATTGAAACTTTGTTGGGAATAGACGTCAGAGATGCCTGAAGATGGCAGTATTGGTCGTATGAGGGAGAGAAAAAGAAGGAAAAGGCAAAGGAAGATTTGGGAAATTTTGGGTTTTCAACTAGATGGTTATTGAGGATTGGGTTTCGACTTGCTAATGGTTGTGGTTTCTGGACTATTTTTTGTTTTTCTTGTTACTTTGCTTTGGATTGAACTTGTTGTACTTTTTTTGTGCCAATCTATATTTCTTGGAGTCTATTGTACACTTTTGATCTGTTAATATAAATTCTCTTATTGACAAAAATAAAAATAAAAATGAATGGTTATGATTAGTTTCGAGGATTTGATTTAGTAGCTATTATTTATTTGAATTTATATTTAGTCTAACATCTCAAGGTTAAATAAAATGATAGATTGTATTTGTTATAATTAAAAGTTTTAAAATTCGACCTTCATTCTATCAAAATAAAGTATTTAAAATTTGAATTAAATAGTTAAGATCATCCTTCAATAATTGGAAATATCAAAATGGAACAGGATCCTTTTTCGTAGCTTTGGGCTTTGTGAGTGGAGGGGATTTCTGTGTCATTTGACCACACTTTAAAGGCCGTCGTGAATTGAAATTTGTGTTTGATCTTTTGTGTTCAAAATATGTGTTTGATAATTTACTCCATCAGCTTTTAGGATAAACTCGCACGAACATCTGACCGGGGATATGAAGTGGGTCTATTTATATATGAGTGTCACCCTTATTACTAACAGTAATAACAGTCAGATTGTATTGAATAATTTTTCTACATTTTTAATAGCAAATTAATGAAAGAATTTTTTTTGACGTTAGATAAATGATAAATTTATAAAATAAATATGTGGATAATATCATGAATAGGAATTTTTGTAGATTGTGAAAAATTATAAATAGGCTTCTGTAAATGTTAGTTTTTGGATACATTGTTGACGATTTTGTATTTCTCGAATTTTTTTAAAATTGTAATGAAACGATTACTTACTGTATAGCAAACATGCAAGACTCTCACACACACAAAAAATAATAATAATAATATTAATGTATTTTTAATTAAAAATTAATTAATCACATTGAAATATATATATATATATATATATATATATATTTATATAATTGAAAATTTTTTTTTTTAAAAATTATTAATTCTCCCCATTCAGACAAGGCCATCGCTTAATTCTGATTTATGGTATTATCAACAGGCTTCTTGACATTCCCATCTATGAGAAGTGTAAAAAGGTTAATGGAGAAAAGATTTATGCAAAAAATGGATTTGGTGCTAAGTTGTCGCGATTGAACATCGTCGTCGCAGACACAAACTCTGTGTTGTTACGTGTAGCTTTCGACTTTGAGTACGGAATTTCTGCGTCACTTTAACAGGTGTAAGATAAATAGTATATTATCTTCTTATGTTTTGTTAAAAATACATAATATTTTCTTGTATTTTAAAAATTAGTTGATTATCCCCATGTATTTTGCTAAAAGTACACAATACCCTCCTGTATTTTAAAAATTAGCTAATTACCTCTTATGTTTTGCTAAAAGTAACCGATTACCCCCTTGTGTTTTATAAAAATAGCTGATTATCCCCTTATATTTTCTAACAAAAGCGCTAATTTTTAAAAAGCACAAGGGGGTAATTAGCTAATTTTATAAAACACAGGGGGGTAAGTTACTAATTTATAAAACACAGGGGGGTATTGTGCACTTTTAACAAACACAAGAGGATAATTAGCTAATTTTTAAAATACAAGGGGGTATTGTGCATTTTTAGCAAAATAAAGGGGGGTAATATGTTATTTACCCAACGGTGTATTCAAATTGAAATTTGTGTTTGATTTTGATCAACAAAGAGGGATGGACTACTTATTGTTTTTTTTTTTTTGGTCAAAGAGTAAAATATCATAATAAAGCAAGAGTACATCATCCGACCCCAATAGTGGAGACATCAACTTTTAGAAGCTGAGACAGAGGGACTGGAACATTTGATAACCAATCTATTGGGAGGTTTTTACAACATGCTTGGTTAGCAATCCAATCAGATACTACATTAGCTGATTTTCTGATGTGCTGAAGTCGAATGTCTTTCTTTTTTGAGTGTTCTACATGGATATCTGGGATGGTGGATTCGATCTTCCAGTTGGGAGGCTCATGGTTGTACTTAGCTGCTAGAACCACATCCACACAATCAGACTCAATAATAATTGGCATGTGTGGGTCGCTCTGACAAGCAAGATTGGCTGCACTTAGAAGTGCCAACGCCTCTGCCTGTTAAGAGAATTCACACAGAGTTAAGAAGGCAACGTCATTCATCAAATGCCCTTCATGGTCCCTACAGATAGCTACAATTCCGGCAATGTTGCCTGAGGAAGAAAATGAGGCATCACAGTTGATTTTCAGGGATCCTCTATCAGGTAGGATCTACTCCGAAGAAGAGGCTGACATTCCTAGAGGCCCTGAAGAGATGTTTGTGGTTCTAGCATTAACAACAGCTTCTCTGAATTCCGTGTTAAAGCAATGAGCTCTAGTAGCAGTTCTGATTGGGCATGTTTTAGTCCCTTAAAAAATAAAGGAGTTTCTTCCTTTCCAAATTTGCCAACACGTATGCGCGATGATAGATTCTGCATTCCATTTCTCGTAGCCTGCCTGTTGACAATTTTTTATGAGGCCAAGATACCACGAATCAAACCTGGTGATGGTTGAGTCATTTGGGTAAAACTGGAGAGGGGAAGCCATCCAACACAGTTTACTCCAAGGACAGAGGAGTAGGAGATGCTCAACAGTCTCAACATTGTTGTTGCAAATCTTGCACATGGGACTGTCGGTACTCTTCTTTTTGAACTTGTTCTCTTTTGTTGCAAGGAAGTTACTGCACGCTTTCCACATAAAAACATTAATCTTAGCAAGGGCTCTTGTGTGCCAAAAGGTTTTCCAAAGGTGCTTGGGCCGTACAAAAGATGAACTGACCGAAGGTGGTCTGCAGGTTGCCGCCTTGAGGCTCCTATTGCCACTTTTGACAGTAAACTATCCAGACTTAGAAAGAGGCCAAATGAGACAATCTCTTCTTGAAGTTGTAGGGATAGGGATACTGAGTATGCTTGCATGGATGCTTCTATCAAAGTGCTGCTCAATAAGGACCTTATTCCACCTTCCTTCATTGATAAGTTCGCTAACTTTTTCAATATTGCAATTGGGAGGCTTCGTGAGGGCCCTGATACTGGAGATCCACGGGTCTTCCCAGATATTAATATCTCTACCATCACCAACTCACTATGTAGTATAGTCTTTGAGGAAGTCTTTTCCAGCAATAAGGTTGCGAAAGACCCGTGAAGGTCTTGATCCCACTTTAGCATTCCAGAAGTTGCCATTTGGAAAATATTTGCCTTTGAGGATCTTGGCAATGAGAGAAGTGGGATTCTTGAGAATTCTCCATGCTTGTCCTGCGAGAAAAGAAATATTCATAAGTTCAAAAGTTTTTTAAAACTCATTTCTCATTCCCATTTAGAATCAGTCATGATATTCCAATTAGTCCAGTGGAGACCATTCTTATTTCCATTCTTGTTCCACTAAAAGTCGAAGACAATGGAGCAAAGCTTTTTACAGATTGTCTTTGGGATAAGAAGGAGAGACATGATATAGCTAGGAATGGCCTGCAAAACTGACTTAATCAGAATCTCCTTCCCCCTTTTTGAGAGCAATTTATCTTTCCATCCTTGCACCTTTGCAAACATCTTGTCAAGGAGCCAATTAAGAGCACAAATTTTTGAGTTTCCCCAGTTTGAAGGAATGCCCAAGTATTTCCCAAGATCATTGTTACAATTAATTCTCAAAAGGCCGCAAATCTCATCTTTTATCAGTTGGGGAGTATTTGAGTTGAAGGAGATGCTTGATTTACTAAGATTGATTTTTTGCCCTGAGGCAAAACAATAGTGGTAAAGAGTATCTTTGAGTGCCTGAGCCTCATGAGCATTTGCCTCAATGAAGAAAAGTGAATCATCCGCAAATAGCAGGTGAGTTACTAAAGGACTGGATCTTGAAAATTTTATGGCTTTTATGTTACCATTGGATGCCTGATGGTTTCGGTTAAGATTGAGAAAAGAAAAGGGGACAAAGGGTCTCCTTGTCTAATCCCTCTTTGAGGCGAAAATTGGGGGAGAATGTCTCCGTCAATAGAGATGTTATATTTGACAGTGGTAACATCATTCATTATAAGCTTGACCCAGTGAGGGTAGAAGCCCAATCTATCTAAGAGTTTTTTGAGAAAATCCCATTCGACAAGGTCAAAAGCCTTGCTCATGTCAATTTTAACTGCCGCTTTGAAAATCTTTAGACTCTTGAAGGTCCTAAGGTGGTGAGAGATCTCTTGAGCAATAATAAGATTATCTTGAATCTGTCTCCCAGTGATAAATGCACTCTGATTAGGGGATATGATGCTATCCATGAAAGGTTTTGTTGGCCTGAAAAGTCTATAATCTTTATTTTGATAATAACAAAACATCTTAATTATGCTTTAACATATCTTTTTTGTGAGACCTTCATTCCAAAGCAAGTCTACATCAACATTAGATCAAGTTGTGTTTATCAAGAGTAGAAAGCTTTTGAATCAAAGACCAAGCACTATCAAATTGTATCCAAGCCCTAAAGAATTCAAGTTTTTGACTCGAAGATAAAGAGGGAGTCACAAGGAATGAGAGGTGGTGACATAAGGGGTACCGGCCTTAAAAGTTGTCGCTTGCCTAAGTATGATTTACATCGCTCAAAATTTCTCAAAAAAAATAATAATGTTTTCTTATTTCAAAACCTTTCGTAGAAAAAATATTTTTTATTTCAAACTCTTGCTTTTGAAATCATTTTATAAAAATACCTTTCAAATAGTTTGAAATTTTTTTGGATGTTAAAAAATGCTAAGAAATCTCTTTTTCAAAAAAAAAGAAGCCCAAATATTTCTGGGCTAAAAAAACACCTTTTCAGCATTTTTTTTGGCACCCGGGCGTTACCGGCATTTTCCGGTCACCCGGATAGAAGGTGCAACGCCCGACAGAAAAGAGCTTTCCGGGCGATACATGCTCTTTCCGGGCGCCCGGATCAGTGCCTCAGCGCGCGGATGAGTTAACGGAAAAATCCGGAAATCTTGCTTAAAATCCAATTTTTGTCTAATCTTTCCCTCTTTTTAAGCCATGCCTTCTCACCTTCAAAATCATCTCTCCAAGCCATAATTTTTTGATTTTGAAAAGGCTTTCATATCATTCCTATTGAGAAATCTTGAGCTATCATTATCATATCTTTGAGCATTCAAAGCCATTTTTTAAGTGTAATATCAAACTTAAATAGGAGTTGCAATTGTCATTTATTCTGTCACATAATCTTTGTAATACATTCTTTCACATAGATTGAGAGAATCATTGTGAGAAGAAGTATTGTAATCCTTTGTGGACTCAAAGGAAGAGAGAGTAGTAGGTTAAGCTTCACCTACATTTGAAAGATCTTGTGTAACTCTTGTGGACTCAAGAGTAATTGTAGTTGGTTCTTGCTTCACCAACATTTGAAGAAGCATCATAGTGAAGTGTTACTAAAATCCTAAGGGAAGAGAAGACGTTAGGGGGGGGACTAGGCCTCCGGGAGTGCGGACCACTTGACAAGGATCGTGTTTGATTTCTGTTACTCTATTCTCTTTATTTTCAAGTTATTTACTTTCGTGTGGACATTGCTCATCTTAATTGCTTGGTAATTGTTGAGATATCTATTTGAAATTCTACCTTAAAACTCTAATTGCATATTTAGTGTTAAATACTCATATGCACACCAAGTGTGTGATAAATCGCCTACAAGAGTTCCTAGTGTTCTTTCAATCCTTACTTGCCATTCCTTCCATATTAAGAAATTTTAAATTGCTTAACCTTGCCTAAACAACCTAATTCCCCCCCCCCCCCTCCCCCCCCCCCCCCCGTTTTAGGTTATTAAGGAACAACAGGTTTCAACCTTAGAACCATGACTTTTGAGATCACTTTGTAAAGGAAATTAGAACAGGAGATTGGTCGAAATTGGGATATGCTTTCCGGATTGGTGACTTTGGGAACAAGGGAAATTCGAGTAAGATTAATATCACCCAAGAGTTCTCCATTAGAGAATAAGTCATTAACAGTAGCAAAAACATCTTCTTTAACAATATCCTAGTATTTATGAAAAAACAAACCTGAGAGCCCATCTAGTCCCGGTGATTTTGTTGGGCTAAGACTTCAAGTTGCTGATTTTACCTCTTCCATAGTAAGAGGCCTAAGCAGATCCTCGTTCATGGCTTCAGTGACAACCTGAGAAATATTGTCAAGAGCCAGGTCCATATTTCTTGGCCCAACAGAAGAGAAGGTATCAAGGAAATAGCTCTGAACTGCTTGTTTAATGGATTCTTGATCTGAGATCCAATCTCCATTTGAGGAAAGCAGCTGAAATTTGATTTTTCAACGTGTAATGGTCTTAAAATCCAATGGATCTTACATGATCAATTAATTGACACTTAGTATGTACGCGTTCTTTGTTGCAAGTCAATAACCGTTGTATATTCACATGTTAAATTCAGACATGTGGTTAATGAAAAATTAGTGATCAAAATTGAGTGGTCATTGAGAGATGAAGCAAAGTTAAGAAGTTTGTGTTAACTTTCTGGGAAAATTCCACATTTAGTTCTTATTGTTTCAAAATAATCTTAATTTGGTTCTTATTATTTAAAATGTCTCAATTCCATCCCTATTATTTTCTCAAAAGTTTTAATTTCATTTCTATTATTTAAAATATCCAATTTCATCCCTATTGTTTCCCAAAAAAATTTAAATTCGTTCCTATTATTTTTCAAAAATTTTAATTTCATCCCTATTGTTTAAAATATCTCAATTTCATCCTTATTATTTTTCAAAAAAATTCAATATCATCCCTATTAAGTTCAATTTCATCTCTATTATTTTTCTAAAAAGTTTCAATATCGTTCTTATTGTTTTCTTAAAATTTTAAATTTGTCCCTATTATTCAAAGACTCTAAAAGTTTCAATTTCATCTCTATTATTTTTCTAAAAAGTTTTAATATTGTCCTTATTATTTTCTTAAAGTTTTAAATTTGTCCCTATTATTCAAAAACTAAATTAAATTTTTTTAGGAAACAATAGGGATGAATTTTAATTCCTTTCGAAAAAAATGGGACTAAATTGATTAATTTTAAGCAATAGGGATAAATTTAAAATTTTAGGAAAATAATAGGGATCAAATTAAAACTTTTTAAAAATAATAGGGACAAAATTAAATTTTTTGAAAACACAATAGAAGCGAAATTGAAAAATTTTAAACAATAAGACCAAACTGAATTTTTTTTAAAAGAATAAGGACTAAATGTGACATTTTCTCTTAACTTTCTCTATCAAATGGAAAGGATAAGGCCTTGCTAGTTCTTTATGGTATATAGTTGTCTAAAGGGTAAATTTCACACTTAGTCCTTATTGTTTATATTTTTCTTAAGTTGGTCCTTAATATTTTTAAAAAATTATATTAGTCCATAATATTTACGAAGTGATTCAAAATGATCTTTATTGTTCACAACTAGCCAATTTAGTCCATATTATTTTCTATAAAATTTAATTTAGTCTCCAAATAAAGTCACGTGCATGGATTGAATTGAATTTTTTAAGAAAATAATATGGACTAAATTGAATTTTTTGAACAATAATAAAGACCAAATTGGCTAAGTTTGAACAATAAAGACCGTTTTAAATAATTTTATAAATATTAAGAATCACTATAAATCTTTTAAAATATTAAATACTACATTAAAAAAGTATATAAACATTAGAGACTAAGTGTGAAATTTACCCGTTGTCTAAATTTCGGTTGCAACCATGTAGTTAGTAGAGAGACTCACCAATAATTCAATTTCATTTTGTCTTTTCAATTCTGTTTATCTTTCCAGTTCTGCATGCAATCTTTCTCGTATTGCATTATTAGTTAACACTTATTTGGTTCAGCTTTTAGGATAAGCTCTTGATTACATTTTAATACCCAGAATTCATTTTGAGTGGCCCCAAAAAAAGCAAAAAAAAAAAAAATATTTTCTTCATCTCTCTTTTTGGAGGGATTAGCTCTCATCATTTGGTTAGCTCTAATGGCATTATAGAATATAATTTAATAAATCGTAAATTCACTAATGTTAATTAGTTTTGATATGGAACTAAATCTTTTATATTATTGTATTAGAGTTGGACTTTGTCTTTATATTGGCCTTTCACTTGTTATTTGTTTAATGACACCAAAAAAAAAAAAAAATTGTTATTCGTTCTTATTCGTTCATCTTTCAGATGTTGACTTTTTTGCTATTTATTCTACTACGTTAGCTTTAGTATGCACCTATTCAAATTTAATTAAAGTAGCTTCTTCAACAATTCAAAAGATTTCTACCACTCAGCTTTCAAACGCGGGTATTTGATTCAAAGGTTTTTTTTTAAAATGCGACTTCAACAATTGATTATGAGCCATAAATACAGTAGGGGTATGCAACGAAACCGTCAACTCGCCCAAACCGCCTAACCCAACCCAACCCAATCCATTTTTAGCGGTTTTTTAAAAGTTGGGTTGGTTATGGTTTAAATTTTTATATGAACCGAATACATGGTTTGATTTATGATTTTTACAATCAAAACCATAAACCCAAACCGACCCGTACATATATATACATACATACATATATATCTAGATAACTTTTTACTTCCCTCCACATTTTTTCAATCTATTTTCCATTTCATTGAAAAAAACAAAAGATATCTTGAGTAACTCTTCTATATTTTAAATTTCTACAATACAATTACTTTATTCAAATGTAATTATAAGTTAAACCGAATGTATGATTTGGCTTGGTTTGGGTGGTTTGGTTTCTTCAAATGTATTGGTTTGGTTTGGGTGGTTTTGAGAGGTATATGGGTTGATTATGGTTTTAAAATTTTCAAACCGAATGTGTTAGTTCCGGTCGAAAAATATATTTTAAACCGCTCAAACCAACCCATGCACACCCCTAAAATACAGTACTAGGGAATACATTGTATACTTTTCATACATTGACAGATCATGAATTTAAGACCAACATATAAGATCATGAGTTACTTAATCTAACATCAATTGATTTTAAAATTGAAAGTCGTGTTTATAATCAACAGAAAAAGAAGGAAATAATTTTGTTTATCAGTAGTTTTTATCAAAAACTTTTCTCATGTGGCATGCGCTGGTTGTATCTGTTCTGGCAAAAAATTTGGGAATTTGTTTTCTTGGTATACGTCATATTGCTCGAAAAAAGAAGAAAAATAAAATATGAACTCGTAATTGCAAATGTAAATATCTAATGTTCGTCTTTCCTCTTCGAGACCTCTCATAATGAATAATTAGTTTATGATTTTTTAAATAATATATGAAGTACTGAAATGCTACTATTTTATCTTTTAAACACACATTAATGATCATTTGTTTGAAAGTTTATAAAATAATATAACATTTATATTTTTTTATATAATATTATATTAAATCAAATGTAGACATTTAGTTTGTGATGTTACGATAACATGAATTTAGGGTTTCAATTTTCTCTTGTTTTTCGTATTTATGTTAGGGAAATGAGAGGAGTAAGAAATGAAATGATTTTTATTCTTAACTTAATGGAAAGGCTTACCATAAATCTGGAGGAAAAAAAAAAAGATAAAAGAAAATAAAACCACCCACTTAGACACTAATATGAGAAGCTTTATAAATCTGATCAATTCTACAATGTAGATTTTGGTTTTTGCGGTCAATAATCAGCCTGTGCTAAAAATAATATTTGTTTGGTGATCCAAAATTGAGGAAGAATTAAAAATCTTGGCACGTCAAAATGCAAAAGAAACACAAGGGGAATTTCAAGTAAATGGAAATGTAAGCCATGCTTATGTTTAAGATTTGATTTACAAACGGAAGTAGTTTCTAAGTGGTTGGTATTTGATAAATACGATCATGGCACATCTCACCATCACTACATGTAATAGTAACACGTGTTCATTTTGGTGGGATTCACCATCCTTTTTTGTAAATCTCATCATCCTTTTCATGTGTTTGTAAACATGACCCTCATATGGTTGATTGTCTAACCAGTTCACAAGAAGTTCCTGGCATCTAATCTTTCTAGCTAGCCAATCAACGAGACTATTTGTAGTTCAATTGATATGCTCAAAGCTAGTAATAGATGTTCTAGGAAGAAAGGACTTGGCATTGGCTACGATGTGATCAATCCTCCAATTAGCTGGAGGAGCTTTAGGAGCTTTAATTTATGTCGGGTTAGTCTTCTACGAGGCTATAGTAGATGAGGCTCACTCACAAAGATATGGGCCACACACATGTAGAGTTTACTTTTTTATTACACGGCATCATCTGACTGCAGCCTCATAAAAAAAATTTCTATTTATGTCACACTTGTGCTCGTAGGGGATGTAAATGATAATAACTTTGGTGGTGCAATAACTTGTGATCTCGCATATATTATTTCATACAATAATCCCATGTTGTCTCAAGATCCAAGACATAGTTTTGCAACTTTGATTGCACAATTTTAATGAGCATTTCAGGATGAAGACAACTTTTTGTTCGCATGGTACAAGTCTAAACAAACACAATTAAAAAAAGAAATTATTAATTGGTTGAAAAATTGGGAAAAACACGTAATATGTGTTATGTATATATTGCCAATGTTGTTTTCTTTATATTTTTCAATTTATGCTTTATAACTTGTAAGAAAAAAAAAATGAAAAATATGCATACAGAGTTGATCCGCACACTCATGAAAAACTAAATATTGTAGTTTCGAGCGAATTTTTTAATTGATTACGAAATTATTTTCTCATTCAAATAAACAATTATGAGATAAATACTGACAACAGTTCTAGACAACAGTGTTTTTGAAAAATAATGAGATGTGTAATTAACCACAATATTCTAAAGTTGATTGATTTAGCTCAAATAATTCAAAAGCATACAGATACATAGACTCCTCAAGAGCTCCTTTTTCGTTCTTTGAAAACTACGATAAGGGACCAAAGACCCTTTGATCTAGCGGCATAACAATCGCAATGTTTACGAGAGAAACGCATAAGAAATTCGGAGATGACTTACAAATTGAAAAATTAAGTGTGCGCAAGAGCATTAACAGATAAAAGAACCCGCAATGTGAAAGGTTTCAGAATCAATTTTCGTGTATAACATTCTAAGTGTTATAAAATAAACGAGAACACCCTGTATTCAGAAACGTGCAGAGACTCAGCAGCTACATACTCCCTGTTGATCTCCTTTTATTCAAATGCAGGAATAGAGCTAGGCGCTAATATATCAAACACGCTAGAGCTCTGCCCATCAGGATGCTACACAAATGATTTACTCGTCGCAATAACATGGACGAGACAACTAAATACTAATCAAATATAGAGAAGAAAAAAATGATGCCAGAATAACTCCAGGAAATGGTAAAAGTATTGCCAATGTTATTCTTCCTCAGATTCAGATTCTGCACTTTTCAGCCACTCCACAAAAGGCTTGACATTTTTCCAAACTGGAGAGTCCTTGTTGCTTCCTTTCACACCTTTCTCATACCATTCTAAAATGAACTCTTCCTCCACCACGTCGTTGTCATAAAGTGCTTTAAGAACCAGTGCCACCTCTTTCACTGCATCAGGACTTGCTTTCTCACAAAATGATTCAACCGCGTGAAGCAGCATCAGCTGCGAACCCTCTTCGCGAGTGGCAACGGCTAAGTAGTTTTTCTTCTTGACAACCTCCTTGGAGAAACCTTTTCCAATTTCATTAAAAAGAGCTTCAAATAAAGAATCAACAATCTCTTGGTGAGTTCCGGAGAGAGAGCCTAAGAAGGACTTGAGCTGTCCAGCAGCAGGCGAGCCTTCCTTCAGATAGTTCTTTATTTCATCAACAAGCCTCTCATGGGAATAAACAGATTTCTGTCCGTTCACTTGTCCATCGTCCTTGATTTTATCAAGCCTCTCACAAGAAGGACCAGACTTCAGTCCGTTCATATGTTCATCGTCCTTGATTGTATTAAGCCTGTCGTGAGAACGAACCTTCTTCAATCCGTGATCCTTGATTTTATCAAGCCTATCATGAGAACGAACAGACTTCAACCCGTGATCCTTGATTTTATCAAGCCTATCATGCGAACGAACAGACTTCAATCCATGATCCTTGATTTTATCAAGCCTCCCATGGGAACGAACCGACTTCAATCCGTTCACCTTTCTATCATCCTTGATTTTATCAAGCCTATCACGGGATTTAACAGACTTCAGCGCGCCATTGAGTTTAGATCTCTTGTCCCGAGCAGGGGAATTTGTACCGGAAGTTGACTCCTCTTCATTGGTTGAAAGCATAACCATACCAGCAGTAACAGTACTGAGCTGCTCTTGGATCCTTTGGCGAGCTGCCTCCATAGATGTGTCAGTTTGCCACTGGACATTATCGTCACTGTCATCAGTACCCGTTGCTTCATCCTCATCTCCCAGGCTACCAACTGGTGAATGGTCTTCATCAGAAAAGTTGGCTTTCTTCTTCCCTGATGCTTTGCTAGCACCCCCTTCCTTTGAAGAACCACCAATGCCTTTCTTCTTCTCCTTTTTATGTTTCTTCTGCTCCTCATCTGCCATTTCTCCCTCCTTGAGGCGCTCCTTCTCAGCCCTTCTCATCGCTTTCTTGTCCTTCGACCCCTTCTTCTGTTCGGGAGGATTTTTGAGAATGAATGTCGTGAGCTTGTCCCTCATATCAACATTAGAAATGTATCCACACGCTACGCAATTGAGGTTGATCATTTGTGACTTTGTTATCATAATCTCAGTTTCCGGGTTCCCACACCCGTAGCACTGAACATACTTCTTGATGAAAACCTCAAGAAGCGCAGCAAGTTTTGCATTGTCATGGGAGCCATTGACATGAGATGTTCCAGTCTTGTCATCAAATTTAGATTGAGCACCTAGCTCACAACCAAAATACTTGGTAGTGTAAGATGCAGGCCTGCCAAGAGCCTTGGCAATGTCAACCATGTTCACTATATTAGTCTTGATGCCATTTCCACGACCTTCAATTTTTGTAATCATTTTCGGCATCTTATACCTGTAGAAGGCATCATCCTTGTTTCCAGCACCAATGTTTAGCAAATCCATTTTTTTTTCCTTCTAATTTTTCAACAAAATATCTCTGTTATAAATATAGCCTCTAATAGAAGGTAACTTCTGCAATCTTAGACAAATTACTAGCAAATGCGACAGACCGTATAAATTGGCAACCCTGGAAGGGCCAGTTATGTCCTTGGAATAACTAAAGATTCATGCATCCGACTGTGTGAGAAAGATGTCGATCCTTTTCTTTAGACGTGGCATAGTACTCTCTGAGCAACCCAATTGATGATAAAAATAGAGTGGTCGGTTCAGACATTAACTTAACACCCTCCACAGTGGATGACTGCAAGATCCTGAGACCAAAATCCAAAGTGAGTAGAAGAAGAACAATGATCAACTGGTAATAAAAATGAAACTTATTTCCAGAGGGAAAAAGGCCATCACACAATGCCCAACATCTGGTACCTTCTTGTGTAGCATATCATATAGCATCTTGTTATAGAAATCAACATTCATTCAACCTTAATGTGAAACTTTTCGCACAATATAGATAAACTATCTATTACGCCTCAAGCCCTGAATCTCAAACCCGTAAGCGAGATTAGTGTTGTAAGTATAAGAATTATACCCACAATACCCACTTATAACCCACTCATATACACTATCTCCCACCGATGTGGGACATTACACAAACACATTAAAAATAAGGTCAATCGAGATTGGGAACAGCTAAATATTTTGAAGGACAATCACAATTATGAGTCCAATCACAATTAGGCTCTCATAATTAAACACGATATTTACATGTAATAATCAATCCAATTCTCAGTTATCTATCTCTATAACAAATTGTGTGTGATATCAACTTGCCAATGATAACTTTTGAATAATTTTTCACTTTTCGGTAGTTTCCAAAATCAATGCATAATAGATAATTTTCAAAAGTTAGAAATCAAAAAATGCAACGCAATTAACGTGAAAAGAATCACATGCAACAATAGCCAACATTTCATTACATTCAATTTTAGATATTTGTAATTAAATCAACAATAAAATCTTAATTTATAGATCAAGTATTTCATATTTATTAACACATGAAAACACACCTTTAGACAAAACAAATAAAAAATTAGAAAGTTAAATAAAATTACAAAAACAATTAATAAAATTGATAAATAAATGAGAGTCTAGTACGTTTGTTATAATAATGATGAAAATAATCATTGAGATCAAAGAGAATAAGAGAAGAAACTGAAATGTTACCTCAGAAGAGATGAGAGGTTGCGAGAAAGGGAGAAGTGTTGAGGAAATAGGCAATTTTACGTTTATGTTGCATGAGAATATATAGCCAAAGAGAATCAATTTATATATACACAACAACACAATCTATCTTTCTTTTTCTTTTTTTTGGTTACAACAACACACTATTTTTAGAGAGAAAAAAATTCACGACGTTAACGTTATTAGGGGATCCAAGTTACAAGAAGCAAATATTTTGAATTAGTAATAGTATATGCTATTTTTGTGACAAAAAAAAAAATTAAAGTAATGTAACTGTTAAATAATATTTTTTTTTATGTAAAAAATATTGTTATCGTTAGATGAGTGCGTGTTAACATGTACTTAATTCATGGGTAAGTGCATAACAATTGCTTCTAGATTAGTGAATTTATTTCCTCATAGTCAAATATAAAACCAAAAATAGCATATTAACAAACTCTCATGGTCAGCAATTACTTATTATGGAATTCAACATTCTTGCTCCTTTGAGAAACTTTCAAACGAAGACCCTAATATCATGCAACAGGAATATGTGGTCCTATTTTATAACTACCCCGATTTTTTTGGAAACTCAACCATCGAAAATAAGTTTCTAAAAATAACTCAATCAAATAATTGACTCTAAATTTGTATTAAAGTTCCAAAATTTTATATAAATTCCTTCAACTTGAAGCCTCATGTGCCCCGAGGGAGTGGAAAAGTGTATGTAGATGTTTGTGGGTTCTCTCTCTACTTTTGAGGTTCCGTTTTTTATTTACCTGATACATCTTTGGAGTGAACCTCTGTACCTAAAATTTTACTAATTGATAGTCAGGCTTTACTAATTAGGTTTCCCTTGTCATCCAAAAAAAAAATTGAAGCTCATGAGTTCAAGTTCAAATCAATCTTAATTTGTACTTTATTCCTTCATATTTCAATTATTAGAAAAATAATAATAATTGTCTCGCATTTTAAGTTTGTCACTGTTGTTTATGTATTTGATACAAATTTCACAAATTGATAAGATGAATTAATTCAAGGTAAAAAAGTGATGGCATGAAACACCAACTAACCACCACCAAATTAAAAAATTAAAAATAATTATAAATATGTATACATATAGCACTAAGCTTATCATCTATGGTGGATTTGGATGGTGGATTGATACATCATTTCAACTTTGCTATTCTAATTATTATGTCACCTGCCACAGTTAGAAAGAACAAAAACCATGTGCGTAGACCGATCTATATGGAGTTAGTGGAGGTTGTAGTCTCACTAACTTAAAAAACGGAGCTATTAAGTTGAACTTTTATTTTTTAAATTGTGCGTATTTTTAGGCTAAAATTAATTTAGCCCTCACTGAAAAAATTATCCATATATAAATATTTAATTGTGTGCTTTTACTCAGTGATTGTGTGTTTTTAGTCTCATTGAGTAAAAATCTTCGATTTGTCACTGATCATAGGTATTTTTTTTTCTTATTCAAAGGAAACCTAAACCGTACAACACATATTAAATTATGCAACTTGTAAGAATTGATCTCGTAATTTTTCACACTTATAACGAGAATCATACCACTAGACCAAAGGTCTGTTGGTACAGGGGCAGAGCCAGAAATCCAGCGTTGGGGGGCTCGAAATTTTTTTTTTTGTATAGTAGTTTTTGCACTGTATTTTTTAGATTTGTAGAAAAGATACTCAATTTTTACAGTTCTATAAAAAAAAAAAAATCAAAACAAGCATAATACTAAATACCTCAAAGTTATATCTATTTATCTAATACCCAAACATAGCACCAATTTTTACACAAGCCAAGCTCTACAGGCCATGTTACCTAATACCTAAGTATCACTTACATACATAATTTTGTTTAAAAAAAAAAAAAGTAAGATGATAGTTTTGTTTAAAAAATGGTACTGACGAGGGGTTCCCGAGCTGAGGTGAGGCGACCATTCCGAGCTGAGACGGGCTAATCCGCGCCAATACCAGCGCGTTCAGCTCAATGTTCAACCTAGATGACTGATCCGACCCCGTTAATCCCGACCTCAGTTCCAGCTGTTCCGATGGGACATAAAGCACTGATGGGACATAAAGCTGCATCGCATTAAATGCTGTCAGACCCGAACTTAGTATAAATAGAGCTCCACCCTCTTCATTTAGGGGATCTCGCTATTAAATGCTCTTAACTACTTCACCAGCTCGGACATACTAATCACTCACACGCTTGAGGAGAAAATCCAGGTCATCACCCCGCCTTTTCCTTCATTTCCTTGTGCAGGTTTGATAGCCGACCAGGAAAGTACAGCTCAGAGGCCAACCTGAAAAGTCCAGCTCGGCGAAAGCAGCTCCCAGATTCAACTGTGAGATTTCTAACCTCGACAGTTTGGCGCCGTCTGTGGGAAACGATGAGTTCTTTTATAACTCTCTTCGCCACTCATTGAGAAACCATTATGGTGCAAACCAGAAGTCACAACATATCGGTAGATGATTCGCCCAACCTGGAAGGGAACCTCGAAACCACGCAAGCGCCCAGCCAAAACCTAACCCAAGCCGACGTTGGAACGAGCCAACGTATACACTTAGCCACTCAAACCAACCCCACAGCAGAAAGAGACCCCAACTCCAGCCTGTCACCGGAGATAAGGATGTTCGAAGAACTTAAGGAGCAGGTAACCCGGCTAGCTGAGGGCCCCCTGGCTTCGCAAGAGGCTGTGCCGCGGCCATCGCGCCCGCAATTCCACATCCCAGAGTCAAGGCGAAAACGGGCGCAGGACGAGGAGGGCTTCCTAGAGCCGATACCTAGATTCGACGCGCCGAGAGGTAAAAGGGCGGCTCAACCCGACCCCGAGCAGGCAAAGACCGCATCTGCCATAACCAAGGTCATCAACCAGCTCGGCATAAGCCCACTCTCCCCCGAGGTACTGGCTACGCCTCTGCCCACCGGCAACCGAATGCCCAACCTAGCCGTCTACAACGGAGATGGAGACCCAGCCAGCCACCTGCTCAATTTTGATCACCACATGACTCTGCATGACATACCAGATCTCATGAAGGCGAAGACATTCCCGACCACCCTGGTTGGCAATGCCTTGGATTGGTTCCAAAAACTTCGTCCTGGTTCAATTGCGAGTTTTCACCAGTTGGCTGAGGCTTTCCTGTCCCGCTTCGCGGGAAACCGGCGCGCCACCCGCCATACTTCTACATTGCTGTTGGTGAAGCAGCATAGAGGGGAAAGTTTGAGGGCTTACACGGCCAGATTCAATGAAGAGTCCCTCCGAATTCCCAACCTAGAGGACTCCATGGCTTTGATGGCTTACCAGAGCGGGCTCAGGTCGGGCCCCCTCACATCTTCCTTGGCAATCGACCCCGTAGATACTGTGTCCGAGCTGATGGTACGAGCAGAAGGGTACATACACTCGGAGAAAATTCATCAGGCGAAAAGGGATGATGACAAGGAGAAGGAGGCTGGGAAGAAATGAGAGGCTTCCCGAGCCCAACCTGGGGCCAAAGCCCAGAACGACCGAGGCAAGCAGCCGAAGCCGAACCCCCGGTTCACTATGTTCACTCCCCTTAACACCTCGAGGGAGTAGATCCTGATGGAGATCCAACACCAGAACCATCTGCCTCCAGCTCCGAGAATGAAAGGCCGACCCAAGAAGCGCAATAGGACCAAATATTGTCGCTACCACATGGACTACGGCCATACCACCGAAGAATGTAAAGACTTGAAACAGGAGATTGAGGCACTGATAGCCCGAGGCTACCTCCGGAGGTATATAGATCCGCAGCCAACCCGGAATCCAGACCAAAGGGATAGGGAGAGGAGTTCGCCCAGGCGCCAGGCTGGGGGCCGACGCTTAGCCGTGATTGAAACCATTGCGGGAGGATTGGCGTCGGGAGGAGAGATCTCAACAGGCAGGAAGGGTTATGTTCGTGCTGGGAGGGAATATGGACCAATGCGGGGACCGGCCCCGGAGATGCAGGAGCTCATCTTCTCTTCAGAAGACTTGGAGGGGGTGATATTGCCTCATGATGACCCCCTGGTGATCAGCGCTAGCTGAAATAGCCAATTTCACCGTCAAAAGATTGATGGTGGACACCGGGAGCTCGGCAGAAGTCTTATTCCTCAGCGCTTTTGAGCAGATGGGGTTGGACAGGAGCCGACTCAGGCCGTTGAGGGGTACTTTAGCAAGTTTTACCGGGCAGTCCCACCGAGCCAAATGAGTCATCAGCCTCCCGTTGAAGCTGGAGGATGGGGACAAGTGGGTGTCGATGCAAGCCAACTTCATTGTAATGGATTGTAATTCCACTTACAACGGGATCTTAGGTCGGGTGGCACTTAATCATTTCAGGGCTGTCCCCTCAACTTACCACCAGGCCCTAAAATTCCCGACCCCGGCCGGAGTAGCCACCATTCGCGGAGCCCAGCTCTCAGCTCGGGAATGTTATGAAAACTCACTCCGGCCCAAATATCAAATTGGCTGGGGACCAGATCTGCCCGAAGAAAAGAGAGATGCTAAGAGAGGAAGCCCGGCTGAAGACCTTCAGGGGGTGGAGCTCTCCGATGAAACCAAGAGAGCAAAGATCGGGAGTGAACTATCTGCCAACCTCAAGAAAGGTATAAGCCAATTTCTTTTAAAGAATGAACATGTATTTGCCTGGTCTGCCTCTGACATGACAGGAATTGACCCGAATGTGATTGAGCATCATCTGAATGCCGACCCAAATCACTATCTGGTAAAGCAAAAGCGCCGGCACTTTCATTATGATAAGCAACAAATCATAGCAGAAGAGGTAGACAAGTTGGTGGACGCCGGCCACATAAAGGAAATACAGTACCCAACCTGGTTATCCAATGTGGTGCTGGTGACTAAGTCCTCGGGAGGATGGAGACTGTGTATTGATTTCACCGACCTCAACAAAGCCTGCCCCAAGGACTGCTTCCCCCTACCACGGATTGACGAGATGGTGGACGCCACCTCCGGATTCGAGCTGCTCTCCTTCATGGATGCCTTCAAAGGTTATAATCAAATCAAAATGGCTCCCGGAGACAAAGAGAAGACCGCCTTCACCACCGATAAAGGACTCTACTACTATGAGGTCATGCCTTTTGGCCTCAGGAATGCTGGAGCCACATACACTCGGATGGTGAACAAGGTCTTCAAAAATCAGATTGGCTGGAATATGAAAATCTATGTAGATGACATGTTGGTCAAGAGCAGGAGGGCGGAAGACCATGTAGCCGACTTGGCTGAAGCCTTCACTGTAATGGAGCACTTTGGGATAAAGCTGAACCTGAAAAAGTGCGCATTCGGCGTCAAGGCAGGCAAATTCTTGGGCTTCATGGTCACAGCCCATGGAATAGAAGCCAACCCGGAGAAGGTCCAGGCGATACTCGACTTGGCACCGCCGACCTGCGTAAAGGACGTCCAGGTATTAGCAGGCAAGGTCGGAGCACTGAGCAGATTCATGTCCAGGTCGGCTGACAAGTGTGCTCATCTGTTCAAGATATTGAGGAATCCTAAGAACTTTGAATGGACTGAGGAATGCCAGAACGCCTTCCAAGAGCTGAAAATGTATCTAGCTTCGCCACCCCTGTTATCCCGACCAGAGGTGGGGGAAGAGCTAATAGTATACTTAGCATGCTCGGGAACAGCAGTGGCAGCGGCACTAGTCCGAGAAGAAGGAAAGGAACAGAAGCTGGTCTATTATGGTAGTAAAACCTTGCAAGGAGCCGAGACGAGATACTCCTCCTTGGAAAAACTCGCCCTCGCGCTCATCACAGCGGCAAGAAAGTTGAAGCCATACTTTGATGCTCATCCAGTTAAAGTCATGACTGATGCTCCGCTCAAGTCCATCATGTACAAGCCAGAGGCGTCGGGCAGGCTACTGAAATGGGCAGTTGAACTGAGTCAATTCGACATCACCTACCAGCCCAGGACAGTCATCAAAGCCCAAGCCATTGCGGACTTTGTTGTAGAATGCACTGGCCAAGCAGAGCATGACCCGGAGGACGTGTGGAAGGTCCATGTGGATGGGGCCTCGGGGAAGTCCAGAAGCAGAGCTGGGGTGGTCATCCTCGACCCAAACCGGCATGAGCACCAGTACTCCCTCAAGTTCACCTTCCCGGCGTCCAACAATGAAGCAGAATACGAAGCGGTGATTGCAGGACTGAAAATTACAGCTCAGCTCGGGGCACAGACAGTCGACCTGAGCACCGACTCTCAATTGGTCTCTAGTCAGATATCGGGAGAGTTTGAAGCCAAGGACAGTGCTATGCTAGCCTACCTCAACAGAGTCAAGGATTTGACCTCAACACTCAGAAGGTTCACGATACAGCAGATTCCTAGGGAAGAGAATATGAAAGCTGATGCCCTATCCAGGTTGGCCTTGGGCGAAAGCCGACTTGCCCTGGTCCATGTAGAGGAAGTATCTGAACCTAGTATTCAGTTGGGAGTACAGGTAGTAGCCGAGCTCAATCTAAGTCCAGATTGGACCAAACCAATCATGGACTACTTGGAGGGGGGTATGACCCCAGAAGATGAAAAAACAGCTCGGAAACTCATGAAACATGCCTCAAGATTTATCATAATCGCCGGGCAACTCTATAAAAGAGCCTACACTTGGCCTCTTTTGAAGTGTGTTGGACCCGAAGAAGGAAACTATGTACTCCGGGAGATTCACGAAGGGGTATGTGGAAACCACTTGGGGGGTAAAGCTCTGGCTCGGAAGGCATTAAGGCAAGACTATTTCTGGCCAACCTTAGAACAAGATACCAAAGAGTATGTAAAAAAGTACGACACCTGCCAAAGGTTCGCCAACGTGCAACGGAAGCCTACTATGGACCTCACAGTGATAGTAAGCCCTTGGCCATTCTATCAGTGGGGTCTAGACATCATCGGCCCCTTGCCGACCGGTGTCGGCCAAAAGAAGCACGCCTTCGTAGCTGTAGACTACTTCACTAAATGGCCCGAGGCTGAAGGTGTTGCTAGAATAACAGAAAAGGAAGCTTGGGATTTCGTATGGAAGAACATCATTTTCCGATTTGGGGTGTCAAAGGTCATCGTCACTGACCACGGCAAACAATTCGATAGTACATACTTTCGAGGCAAATGTGCTGAGATTGGGATCAACCTCAGATTCTCATCCATTGTTCACCCTCAAAGTAATGGCCAAGTTTAAAAGACTAACCAAATCATTTTGCAGGGCTTGAAAACCAAGCTGGAGGAAGCAGAGGGCCAATGGGCATCAATTCTTCCCGAGGTGATGTGGGCTCAGCGGACCAACACCAGCTCGGCCACGAGAGAATCGCCCTTCGAACTGACCTTCGGCACTCAAGCAGTGCTGCCAGTGGAGATCGGGTCTCCGACCAGTAGAACCCTCCACCAGGATCCAGAAACAGACGGAGCACGGATCTGTGAAGAGCTCGACCTCGCTGAAGAGCTCCGAGCTAAAGCTCAAATCAGAATGCTGGCCAGCAAAGTTGCCATGAAAAGAGCCTTTGCCAAACAGGTCAAGCCTAAGCCTATTAAGCTTGGCGACCTCGTACTCAGAAAGGCCATCTTTTTGCCGCGCTCCGTTAACAAGCTCTCTCCGACCTGGGAGGGACCCTATGAAGTCATGAAAGAAGTCCAACCCGGGACCTTCTACCTTCGCGACAAGAATGGAAAACTGTTGAAAAATGCATGGCATTCAGAACATCTGAAGCGGTATTTTGTCTAAAACGGCCCCGAGCTGAAATATTTTGTAAACGACACCGAGCCGAAATATTTTGTAAACGGCCCCGAGCCGAAACATTTTGTAAAAGGCCCCGAGCTGAAGTATCTTGTAGAGGCCCCGGGCCAAGACATTACTTGTACAAATTCAATACAATGCAATTTTGTAAGCTAGTGCAATGCCCGACCTGGGCCCAAGTGCTACAACTACAAAATTAATCCAACTCGGATTAACGCAGTGGCCACGCTTAATCACGAAGTAAACCAGCTCGGACTAAGTTCTAGCTCGGGTATAATCAATAACAACTTGATTAATTTTGCCAGTTCGGATTAAGGTCCAACTCGGCGCATCCCGGCTTCAGGTCGGTATATTTGTCAACATTAGTTTGACCAATTTTGTAACGGACTGACGAGTTCGATTTGGTAACGATTATAAAGTTTCCCCGATTATACCGGCTCGGATTAGGATGGTAAATCATTTAATCACATCCAGCTCGGTTCATTAAACTTAAGTTTGAACGGTCCACTAAATTAGTCCGACCCCACTTGAGAAAAAGTTTGCGAAAAGAAAAGTACATGTGTACGGACTCAATTAAAACGCAAATGAAAATAAAGCAAACATTTCATTAAAATTGAAAGGTGATTACAAAAGCCCAGCTCGGGCAAGATTATAATAACCCTACTCGGGAAACATTGCAAAATCTATTTTTGCGCAGCGGCGGAGGTAGTGGCCTCGGCTTCATCCCCAACCTGGTCCAGGCCCTTCTGGACAAACTCAGTAACCTTCTTGGCCTGGGATATCATGTCGGACGGAAGCTCGGGGATCTCCCAGAACTCCGGTGGCGGAACCTCCAAGATCTCGATGTAGTCGTTCTTGGTGGTTGGGAAGAAGGTCTTCGCTCTCTCCCGAGCTGCAACTTGACTTCGGAAGTAGAATTTTATTTCCGCGTACTTCGCCATGGCCCCGCCTTCCGTGGCCAACCAATCCACCGCCACGTCGCTTGACTTGAAGGCCTCCACTGCCTTCTCCCCCTGGACGCCGACCCGCTCCACCAGATCCTTTAACTTAGCCTCTGCCTCCCGTTTCTCTCGCTTATAGCGATCAACGTCCTTGGCCGCGGCTTCGCGTCGGTCCTTCTCCAGGTCCAGCTCTTTCTTCAGGCGGTTGATCTCCGTCGTATCCGCCTTCTGCCTCTGAGCGACCTCCTCCTCACGATATTAAGCTCGGCTCGAGCATCCACGTATCGCTGCTCGAGCTCGACGCAGTGAGTCTGGGCCCTGATTAGGAAGCTGGGGCCGAGAGGATATGGGACTCGTCCTGTTTAGCAGAAAATAGAGCAATCAGCCGAGCTAAAAGTACAACCATACCAGAAGATGGTTAAGGACTCACCGTGACTATGGCCGTCCTCAAATCAAGCGAGAGTTGCTCCGCGGGGACTGTCACCAGCTTGGGGTCGCGATCCACCTTGGATGCCTCCATGAAGTTTTTGTCGGGAGGGCTCACCTCTGTGGCCTTACCCTTCCCAGAGTGTTCAGGCCGAGGCCGCTTTCTACTCTCGGGTCGGGAGAAAGAGCGCTCTGGGATCGCTAGGCCCGAGCCCGATTTCTTTGGCAAAGGGGACACCGAAGCCCCTTTTGAAGAGACCTCGGGATCGACCTTTCGTCCTTGGCCGCTGGGCCTTTGTCCTTGGGTAGTACCTCCCAGTCCTGACCGAGCCGACATGTCGCCACTAACCTCACTCTTCCTCCGCACCTGGGCATATGCAAGCTTCCTCATGTCCGCCATATCTGCAAAAAGTAGAGCAAAGAGGTGAGAATGAGTCGAAGACCCACCTAAAAAGGCTAACAAACTAAACGACGGGGAGGTCGGGCGCCGATCCTGCAAACTGACCCTCTTCTGAGCTAGACCCGTCGTCCCCTTCTGGGTCGGGAAACAGGTGGGGATGATCCCTCGAGAGGTCGGGCTCCCTACCAAACAACTTGGAATCCCAGATTCGCTCCCATTTCAGCACGCTGTCAATGTCTATCAGCGTCCCGGGCGCGGGCTTGAGCATTGCAACTTCTCTGAGTTCCTCCTTCGAGAGCTTAGGGTCATCGTTGGCGGTCTTCCTCAAGCTCGGGATCCAGTCCAGCCTGCATCCAGGGTTCACGGACGACTCCACCCAATAATAGTCATTATGCCAGCCCTTGTTAGAGGAGTGCCCTTGGTGAATATGGAGTGGCCGACCCGAGCTGCGAAGTGGAACCACCCTGGCTGTTTCGGGTTGGGTTTACACACGAAGACATGCCTGAACCGGCGTAAGGTCGGTTCCACTTCCTTCTCCAGGAAGAACACGTAAAAGGCCACCATCACGGCCCAACCATTCGGCGACATCTGACCCGAGCTGAGCTCGAAATAGTTCAGGATTCCAATAATGAAGCCAGGGAGGGGGAGTTGGATGACGTCGAAGGCCAGGTCATATATGGTAAAATGGTTGGCTGGGGGATAACACGCCAATTTCTACCGACCTGGAACTTTCAGCTTGTGATGCCGATCAACCGACCAGGGCCTCAGCCTTGCGTTCGCCATCTGCACTATAGAATGGCACTCACGCTTGCAGCAGGCGAACAGCTGCTCGATCCTCTTCCCTCGAATTGAAGAAGCGTTGACTGAAGCCGAGCTCCGAGGTCGAACAACACTGACTGGGACAGCTTCGATCGGCTCAGTGGCAGAGACCCCGGCTAAGAACTCTGGTGGTATCTCGATGCCCTCCAGCTGATTCAGCGGCTCCTCATCATCCCGGTCATCGAAGTTTCCCAGGTCGGCCAAAGGATCCGCTTCTGCTTCCTCTTGCACCAATCTGACCCCAATAACTTGGCAGTCATCGTCGCTCTCCCCGCCACCAGGTTTCCAAGCCGGCCCTGAAGATGAACTGGTGCTCTCTCCACCACGGACCCTGTTGAGGTGGATGCCGAGCTCAGCGGACTCTCATCTCCACCATAGGACCTTACTTCCATAGCCTGAGAATCTTCCGATTCCAACCTCCCCATCCTGTCTACAGCAAATATAAATGTACAGGAATGACTAAAAGGAGTCGGGACGTACCTACTGCTCTTGACTGCGGAGTACGACCGACTAAACTGGGTCCGAGCTGAAATATCCCGAGAAAATTCTTTCCGAGCTAGTTGCGTCCGACCACTCTGGTGTCCGACCTGAATTCCTTGAGAAATTGAAAGTGAAGTGTGAAGTGAATCTCGGAGGATATGGCCCTATTTATAGGCACCCCTAAAAGTCGCCTCGGGTAGCTCAAAAGTCGCGTCTCGTCAGAACCGCCAAGTGACGTGGCAGCCATCCGTTGGGCATACACCGCTGACATGGCCATCCCTACTTTGTCGGGGTCGGGCACCTATAGCTCGGGATGAACTTCTATCTCTAGATCTCACCCTCTCGATCTCGACTTGGGGGGGGGGGGAACTGACGAGGGGTTCCCGAGCTGAGGTGAGGCGACCATTTAGAGCTGAGACGGGCTAATCCGCTCCAATGCCAGCGCGTTCAGCTCAATGTCCAACCTGGATGACTGACCCGACCCCGTTAACCCTGACCTCAATTCCAGCTGTTCTGATGGGACATAAAGCACTGATAGAACATAAAGCTGCATCGCATTAAATGCTGTCAGACCCGAACTTAGTATAAATAGAGCTCCACCCTCTTCATTTAGGGGGATCTCGCTATTAAATGCTCTCAGCTACTTCATCAGCTCGGACATACTAATCACTCGCACGCTTGAGGGGAAAATCTGGGTCATCACCCCACCTTTTCCTTCCTTTCCTTGTGCAGGTTTGATAGCCGACCAGGAAAGTACAGCTCGGAGGCCAACTTGAAAAGTCCAGCTCGGCGAAAGCAGCTCCCAGATTCAACTGTGAGATTTCCAACCTCGACAGGTACAACAGTTAAAATATATCTTTTAATTTGAGATTTGTAGGAAGATGTGGTGTAATAAAGTTGAGATTTGTAGGGAGACTTTGAGAAGAAGATGAAAATGATGATAGTTTTGTTTTTTTTTTATAAAAAAAATGCACAGGCTTTAAGTTTTTTTCTCGGAGCCTTGGAGATTTGAACTTAAAGCATTGTTGTGTCTAACCACATGGAGCCTTGGAGATTCGAACATGGAGCCTGCTAGCAAAAAAAAAAAAAATGCATAGGCTTTAAGTTTTTTTGTTGCCTGCTAGCAAAAAAAAAAAAAAACATGGAGCCTTGGTGATTCAAACTCTCGTCCAACATATAAACATTGTTGTGTAAAACCACCAAGTTAATCCACATTTTGTAAACTTTAGCAACTTTTATAATATTTATTGGGGGGGGGGGGGGGGGGGGGGCAAATCTATTGTTTTTCAAAAAATACATTAAGTATTTTTTTTTTTTTGAGGTTGCCCCGCCCCCTTCCTCCGCCCTGTGTTGGTACCATGTGGGGATCTTGGGAGTTCTTATTTTGACCTAAAAGTAAGAACATGCTGTCATTGCATATTGATGAAGGGAAAAACTCTCGTTTTTCTCTTTTATTGTCAGGTAAGCAAATACTTCATTAATCTCAACGTTTTAAGTTACAAGAATTGGTCAAGGGTGTGAGAAGTAATATCGCAAAAGAAGGACCAATGGTGTATAGATAGCTGGGCCATGATGGCACCATTTTCACAAATTAGACGCTTGTTTTTTTTTGGTTAATCCAGAAACATCTCCACTTCAATCAGTCCACAAACATCGACCAAAATAAACACTACCTCATGAACACTACATGTTAGTGCTCATGCGCACTCAACTCTGTACCTATTTACACGTGAATAGAGACGGGTTCAGGATTTTTTTTTAATAGAAGTGAAGATGTAATTTTTTTAAGTGAAGACTAATTAGTTTTTTTTAACTAAAAATATATATAATTCACTTTTTTTTTAAAATATAAAAAATTTTAAATATTTTTTTTGAATCAATAAAAATTATAGTTCCTACTAGCCCAACAATAAATTCGTCCATGCGCAAGAGCACCATTCTTCAACTCTCGCACACAATCAATTAATTACACTCGAGCGCCAATTTTTTACGCTAAAGCAGAACTCACCTTTCAGCACTTGCATTAAATGCTTTCTTTTTTGCATCATTTTTTTTTGTTAATTTTAAGAATCCCTTTCATCCTAGTTTCATCCGATGCAGTGGTGCGACTTCCAAATCGTATTACATTTTTTAGGTTGGTCCTTTTTTCACACGTCAAATATATCTTTAAAAAAATGCATTCATCACTCACCTTTGATCTTTCATAAAACCAACCACTAAACTACAATCAACTCCACTCACCTTTGTCATCTTAATAAGAGCAGCCTTCACTTAAAATTTAAATAGTCTCGAATTTAAATTATCTAAGAATCATCTAGAAGTAAATAGATAATCATTATTAATCCTCTTTAGGGGAAAAAAAATACCAAGTATCAGCTGGTTTGGTTCGCCACATGGATCACACTAACATGTTGGTCATTCGTGCATATAATTTTTTAGTGAAAAATATTGAATACAATTTAACAATCATATTAATATATTTTTCTTCAATGAAAATTATTTATTTTTCAGATTAAGCCTGTAACTGAATCATCCCTGATCATTATGAAAAAAGAAAAAAAAAAAGAGAGAGAGAGAGAGATACATCGTGGGCGTAAACTAAATCAACCAACAACTAAATTACAAATTCATATGTGATCGTCACAACCAGAGGTCCAAAATCAAAGGGAACATTTCTTTTATTTCACATTTTAGAAATTCATTACACAACAGCAAAGGAAAGAAACAATTTCCATTGTCAATAAATAAAAGTTTGTATTTCATCAAAACATTGAGTTATTCACTAATCCTTAATTCAATCATGTCAATTCACGTGTAATCCATTTCTCACTTGTTGACTCACTCATCATAATATCAATTAAACAGATGCAAGTAACCTCGCTAACTCAAATCACATCAATGTGAGATGACGTATACAAAAAATTGCTTGTTTGAGCTTAGGTCACACGTGAAAGTAACGTTAGAATACATAATCATTTCCACCAAAAAAAAAAAAAAACATAAATTTCAAAATCACTTTGATCTTAAATTACTCCACCTAATATCAATTAAATTTAGAATAAAATGTCGTGATTCTTAATAGAAATATGATATAATTATTTAATCTATTCACTCAATAATCTATATCATACTATCATAACAACTTAATCACCATTGATTCCCCTCATAACATTATGAAATTGTGAAGAGATACAAATCTGTAAACAAACACCTCTAAACAAATTATCACCGTAACCCCCAAGCACATGTCATGTAATCTTTCCCTTTTACTTGAAAATAGAACTGGCTAATCGGAAGTCAATTGGCACCATTTGCAATTATCATAGCATACACCAGAACTATGATAAATATGACAGAAGTTTGTGTGCATGGTTTTTTTTTTTTTTTTTTTTTGGGGGGGGGGGGGGGGGGGGGGGGGGGGGGGGGGGGTGTTTCTGTTGGGATGGGTGGGGTGAGGAGATCAGAGTCAATTTTCAACACCGAAGAACAATAGTATAGCGAACATTTCAATGTGTTGACGACATATCAATAATCGAATAGGCGTCAAGTATTGAATCATACAATGACAGAGTAATCTTTATAAACCAAAAGAGTGAATCGTTTTAAGTCAAAACTCGAGAGTCGTTTACCATCAAGCACAGAGAGACCATCATTGTAGAATTCTACGCTGCTAAACCCTCCTTAGCACCTGCATCTGTGGCCAAGAGAAGAAGAAAACAATAGAAATAGGTGTTCAGAAGATGAAGAAGCCAAAACGAAATGAGTTACAACACTGTTATCGTATAATGATTCGGGTGCATGTGGCTATAGCTGGATACTTCGTAAAAGATGCCAAAACCTTAACATAATATAGTAAATTGTGTACCTTGGCTGGCAGGCTCATCCTGCACTTTCTGTTGGCTGGCAGGCTCATCCTGCACTTTCTGTTGGCTGGCAGGTCCATCCTGCACGTTCTTTTGGCTGCAGGAGAAAGAAAGGGGAATAAATCTCATGATAAACTACTGAATGACATTCTAGAGAATTCGAGCAAGACAATTACAGAAACACACCTTAGCTCAATTAGCCAAAAAAAAAACCCCACCTTTGCTCAAAATTTTCCCTCAAATTAATATTCATTAAGCATAAATGCTTCAAAGGGTGAATCATATTCATTAAAATTTTCCCTAATGCATTGCCTCCCACTGAGACAGCCAAAGTGTCTAAATCATAAATGCACATTACAGTTGAATCATATTTGTCTTCACCCCTGTTCCATTTTGACTTCTTGTATCTTTGGGTGATAGATAACTATCACTATGACCCGATATCCAAAATTACAGGGCCTCTTTCTTCGACAGCTACAACAAATTCTTAGATGCACCAAGTAAGCTCATCCCAGAGCTTTTCCATTTTAGATGTTTCCGACAATTATTGTGAGATTTAAAATTGTTCGATAAATAAAGTGTGGCAATGTGCCTTTTGCATTGAAACTACATAGCATAGTTTTCTGGGCTAACCAATAGAAATTGCTTTCTAAAAGCAGACACATTGCCGTTAAACTATCATGATAAATAAATATGAGTAAAGTTGGGCACGCATACGGAGTGGAGTACTCACGTTCATGACTCGGTGGCTAAGACCATAGGTTTTGGCCTTCAACCAAGGGGAAACAAAGGGGGAACTATTTGGTAAAAATAACAAAATAGTAAATTCAAACTCCAACAGTGCTAAACCAAAGTTGGAGTTTCTGAATCAGTATTTTCCATCCACTTTGAGAGCTATCATGTAGTCATCTTAACTCCTAAATCAGTAAGCCATTGTAATCATTTCTTTTACAAATTGAGAAAATTATCTACTTTCTGAGAAAAGGGGGAGAAAAAGATGACTAAACATTTTTACCTTTCCTTAGATGAAGGTTCATCCTGTGGTTTCATGGCGGGAAAGAGAAGAACTTCCTGTTTACAAAATACACAATTTGAAAAGAAATTACAAATGGCGGTCAAACAAATTGAACCCACACACACGGGCAACGTCTGCCTTTTGAATTCTCTTTTCCCCAGGCTGGGGATAGGTGATAAAAATATAATTAAAAAAAAAAGGAACGGAAGAACAAAAACTAAATATGCCATCTAAGACCAATGAGGAGCATCACAAACCTTGATGTTCTGTGAATCTGTCAACATCATTGCAAATCTATCAATTCCCAGTCCCCAACCACCAGTTGGAGGTAACCCATATTCAAGAGCTGTACAAAATGTTTCATCCAAAGCCATCGCTTCATCATCACCAGATTGTCGGTCCTAAAAAAGTTGTAATAGCAAGAGAAGCTTTTAGCATAATTTCACACAAAAAGAAATCGTATAGCAATATCACCAACACAAACAAGCAGTAATTTCATGATTATACCTTAAGTTGATCAGCAAAACGCTGCCGTTGTACGACGGGATCATTCAATTCAGTGTATGCATTGCAAAGCTGCCAAGAGATAAATATAGATAAGAGAAGCATGTCTCAAGTAAAGTTAATATGAGGGTGTGAGAGAAAAAATTCAATTGACCGAGTATCATACCTCATGCTTATTGATGAACAACTCAAAACGCTCTGTCATGCCAGGTTTTGACCTATGCCACTTCGCCAGCGGGCTCATTATCTCTGGATGGTTGATGATAAAAGTAGGATTTACACACGTTTCCTCCAGAAAATGTCCTACAAGCTGCAATAACAAAGAATGAGTTGCTCACACTCACTTTTTTCAGGAAGAAGAGGTTGAGATCTAGTTTTGGCATTAGATGAACCAAGTGGCTAACATCAAATTTGCACCTAAATGTTTCATAAAAAGAGGCTATGGCCCACATTTAGGCAACGACCGACCTAAATGTTCTTCCCGGTAAAAAAGATTATGTTTGTCTATATTAAGATCAGTTGTTTTGGTTGCAGCTCCTGGTCCATTCTATTTGCATCTGTTGCAAATTGCAATTGAAGTAAAAAAATTCTCTTTATTCCTCCATTCATCCATATTTCATAATATGGAGTTGATTCGAACAGTTGGCTTCCTTATTTTATTCCATTTCTTTGAACTAATCTTAAATTTTTTATTGGTCAAAATTGTTATTCCTGGAAAGGGGGCCTGTAAACCTTCAGTTCAACACTTCACATTCCCACTGCATTCCTCAAATATAATATATACGTACTCATAAAGGTGGAGGACTTTTGAAGGGAAAGAATTATCTCTTTCTTTTTTGAAATATCATTGGATTCATGATCTGTGTTTGGATTAGAGGTTCATGTAAAGTCAATGTAGATAGCATCCAAGATTGTATAGATAGCTTGCATAGTTGATGTAGATATTTTTGGGGTTGCACCCCCTTGGTGCATATTAATAAATTTCTTTAATTCCCAAAAAACAAAAAAAAAACAAAAATTAAAGGTGGAGACACAAGTTCAATAGAGTGAAAGTTCAGTCACCTAAAGTAATAAGTGCCGAAGGACAATTTTCACACTATATTAATACATAGTTTATGCTGGGAGATGGACTTAATAGAGAGGTAAGTCAGGAAAAGAGATTACCTTATCCAACAATCTAGCTGTCGTTTGAGGCGGGGCGCACTTGATATCATACTTGGCACACGTCTCTGCCAAATATTTATTGGCTTCATCACTGGCAAGATCCTTGGGTATGTTTAGATTTGCAGTCTTCTCCAGTTCCTCTATCATATCAATCCTTCTGCACCGGCACAAAATTATGAGATTTCTTAACCACCATTGTCCAAACATGTGCAAAGGGTAAATCAAGTAAATAACAGATGAATGCGAAGACCTGAAAGGTGGAGTGAAGTCAATCTCAATAGGTTCATTATCCAATCCATTCGCATGATATTTAATTTTATAGCCTCCTGTGAGTTCCTTGACCATCCCTGTCCATGTTTAAGAAGAAAAGTAAAGAAGAGGACCCTTTTAAGACCTTTACAAACCTAGTTTCAGCATAAGACAACTCACTTTCACGCCAGAAGTTTGTCACCTACCGCTTAGCATTTTCTCTGTTAGGTCCATCAGATCATTGTAATCAGCATATGCCATATAAAACTCACACGTAGTGAATTCAGGATTATGCGTCAAATCAATTCCCTCATTTCTGAACTGTTTTCCAATCTCATAGACTCGGTCAAGCCCACCAACAACTAACTCCTTTAGATAAAGTTCAGGTGCAATGCGCATGTAAAGCTTCATGTTCAGCTCATTGTGATGGGTCACAAAGGGACGGGCAGCTGCTCCCCCAGCAATCATGTTCATCATAGGTGTTTCAACCTGATGACAGAACATTTCACATACACCGATTAAGAAGGAAAACTAAGCAAAGCAAGCTGTAGAGCCAACATTGAACCTCAAAACAACTGGGTTAACAACATACCTCCAAGAAATCAAGATTGTCCAGGAAGCTCCTAATATAAGTAATAACTTTTGCACGGGTTTTAAATATTTGCCGAACCTCCGCATTAAGCATCAAATCCAAGTAGCGCTGTCTATACCGTGTTTCCTATAATAAACATGAAATTCATTGTACCCTGTCAGGCATATGTAGCTGCAAATATGTAGGGGGGGGGGGGGGGGCGCTGGTGGGCAATATAGATATATAAATTTATAGAGTACCTGGTCTTTCAATATGTAATTCTCAGGATTTCTCCCACTTCCAGGGACCCAAACATCAGTTTTCTGTAAAGCACAACTTAATGTTATTAAGGCATAAAGAGTAAATCAGGTACTGAGAAAACTAGAGAAAGGGATAGCAAAATAATCCAGCCACTTTTGAATTATCTGATCCAGGTGCAAGCTTCTGTCTTGGCATCATGTGTAGACAATGAGACAACACAATGAATGATTTTGGAAAGATACTCAGCTCCCCCCTTTTACTTTTCCCTGATCAAAACAGAAATATAAGACAGGCATAAGCTATTGATATGAATCAAGTCTACACACCAAGAACATTCACCTATATCACAAAGGGTAAGCCAAGTACAATTATGGCATCTAATGCAGGAGGCCCACCACACAGATTATGATGAAGACAGTTGCACTTCACACATACGTTCCATCAGGCATTTGTTTCATGTTCCATAATACAGATGATGTTCTGTTATATCTATTTTATTTCTTGTTAGAAGCTCATCCACATGCATGTCATGTGATTACGAAAGTAGGTGTTACAGCAACAATCTTATCCACGCGTGGAGGAGCTGGGAGCACTGTTGAGTTTCAAGTGCAGTCAGTACCCACGGAAATCAAAGATACGAATGATAAACTCTCACATACAAAATAAATGGATAAGATACAACCTGAGTTTTGAAACACAACACAATGCAGCCCTATCCACTACTACATAAGCTCACAAGGAGATAGAGCCCTCAGCCCTCTACTTTATAGTGATATATCTAAATATTTACAAAATTAGGTGTTACAGCATCAATCTTATCCACGCATGTGGAGGAGCTGGGAGCAGTTTTGAGTTTCAAGTGCAGTCGGTACACATGGAAATCAAAGATACGAATGATAAACTCACATACAAAAGAAATGGATAAGATACAACTTGAATTTTGAAACACAACACAATGCAGCCCTATCCGCTACTACATAAGCTCACAAGCTGATAGAGCCCTCAGCCCTCTACTTTATACTGACATATCTAAATATTTAATAGCTATCACTCAGTTTCTGAGTGTCATCTCTTTTCCATGTAAAGAATGGGACAAATAGAGAATTGGGACAGAGCAAAGGTTCTGATCCATGGCATCATGCATTTTCCAAGAAGCAACTTCTGTGGATTCAAGCAAAATGAACCAACAGCACCACTACTTTTACATCAGACCCCAAGGAGGTTATAAGATCCATAAACTGGCAAATGAAAAGAAGACAGATGAAAAACAGGAAGAACAGAAGTAGGAGGCAGAAGCATGAAAAGACACCAAATGTACAAAACTAAATCTATAATTTAGTATTAGCAGTATGGACTGCTTGTCAGTGATTGACCACTTGAGTAACACACTATATAAGCAGACTGAGTCTGCATGCATTGGTGCAGCACTATTCAATCTATAATTGAGCACAGACTCCACACTGAATTAAAAATGTCTTAAACTTTTATCAACTTTGATTATTGAACTGATAAACAGAGTCTAGATATCTACTTCAAGACTGCCCTCAAATCAAGTACACTTAGAAGATCCAAATGCAGCACGGAGTCCCTGTTTCGTCCTCTTAAACCCTAGTATCCATAATATAGGTTTCGGCACTAAGATCCTCAACCCTATACACTCAACTTGGTAGCAGAAAGATTCAAGAGTGACATGCTAAGCCAAGCATGCCTATACTTTCGTGAAAAATGAAAATTTGGATGATCACAGATCTATAGCATCCACATAAACACAATACATTAAGTTGATTTTTTATTTTACACATGTTGCAGTGTAATGCGTTTCTTCCAAATGCTCCTATATACTGCAAGGCATTCCTGCCAATCCTAATTGTATTTGTCAATGGAAAACAAAATGGCAGACTGATATAAATGCCGTCGAGAAACACAGCAGGCATATACCAAATGCTACAGGGAAACATTCACCAAGCATTTTCTACTGAAAGGGATGGGGCTTTCAGGGATGAAAGCAAGAAAAATAAAAAGTAACTCTCACAAATCCCTCTCCAACCACACACACACACACACAAGCCCCTTTTACGAGTAGGAGGATGAGCATGAGAGAGTGGGCACAAATTCCCTTAAGAGAAGCAAAATCACACACGAGTAAATTGAAACACTTACAGGCATAAAACACATAATAGACTATTATGTAAAAAGATATGTTAAGAACCTGGAAACCCAGTGATGCCAACAATATCTCCACGTTTCACGCCAGAATGGAATCTAGTGAATTCCTCTTCATCAAGATCGGACTTCCTGTCTCCAAACAGACATCAAATGTTACTTCAAAAAAGACGATTGAGATTCAAAATAACAAGTGGCAACAATAAAAAGCCCTGATTTTAGTCTCAGAGGTCAGCAATGTAATTAGAGTTAAATGGTGAACGATATACAATTGGGTGTTTCTTATTTCTTGTTGACCTCTCTCTCTTGTCAGATATCAAGTGTTTACAACAACAATTATCATTCGCAAACATGCATTCAGCACAATCCTACTTCAAAATCTCAATTGATTTTGTTCCCAACAAAAAATTCAGAGCCCATAAGATGCAAATTATTTAAAAGTTTACCAAGTTAAAAAGAAAGTTTAATAAGGTGAAAGAGAAAAAAATTCCAAAGAACTCACGAAGTCCTGAAAGAGCTACACACAGGTGGGACCAAAGAAAAAACCTGAAGAGGTAACTAGAATAATTTTAAGTCAGTAATCTAGTCATTTATCCCCTTCACCATATACATTGTATATGAAGCTCTCCATCTTATTCTAGATCCGTCATCTCCCCCAAATCAACCACGTCATTTGCAAGAAACAAAGAAACATATTACACGTTCAAATAATTTTACTGACCTAATTTTGAATGATCTTATAGGTTTACATTGTCTCTTTAATATCATAAAATGGCACATTAGAGAGAAGTGCTGCATTCTGATACAGTTCTGATGGCTACAGTAACGTATTAGCTTGTATGTAAACAATAACCAGATATCAAGTTCGGTACCAATTCAAGGATCCAACTAATATCCTAAATATACCTTACATGATCAACTGGAAAAGGTTTCTTATCTAAACATGTGGCCTGCGACTATGTTTATTTCATATAGAGGTAGCTGTTGATCATGGTAGGATTTTTGGAATTTACGATAAACCTCCACAAATCAGAACTCATACGGAAGAGATGCATCATATTCTTGAATGAATGTACCATGACAATTCTGATGGTATCAATAACCACAACCAACACAAAAAAAGGAAATAACATTGAACCACACATAAAAACAATCAAATATGCAATTGAATGTAAATCGAGTGATATCATGAGAAAACTGATATTATGTTCAATAAAATGAATCAAGTGAAACTTATCAAACTTGGAGTAAGAAGGCAAGAATTAGGTTGCTGGTTAACTGTAATGCGTTACTCAAAAAAGTTTAATTTCCTTGTTATAACATCTATGTGCTTAAAAGACTAAAGAATGATAAAAGGGATATAAGTACCTTGCATCAGTCATTACTTGAACTTTGGCACCACCACCATGTAAATCATAAAAGAATAGCTTCGAAGAAGAAGATCGTTTGTTCATAAGTCGACCTGGCAAAAGTAATATTACAGACAACTGAACAGTGAAAAGGAGAAAAAAAAAAAAACTCAAGTCATACCATTCATAAACTTGTGCAAAACCAAAAATCAAGTCATACTGTTTATAAGCCAGTGTTTTTAATACTAACATACCAGCCAAAGATACTTCAACATCCTCAAGGTGATCTCCACTGTTCAATCCTTCATATGTCTTCACATATTCAGGGATAGACATTGAAACAAAGAATTTGTGAGGGTACGGATTTTTCCCAGCTTCCTTCTGGGTGGCAAGCGCTTTTAACCTATTTTCATAGTATTGCTGCAGGCAGAGTATTAGACTTTGTCAAAAACGATTCAAGCTTTTTTTATCCTTAAAAATAATAAGAGGAAAAGATAGAACTAACCGTTGGATCCATGCCTTCATCCTCTGCAGCTGAAGCCTTATTAGGTTGTGAATTTGCCTTACCAGCAGCCTGAAATGAATGTCAGCATTGTTATAACATCCAATCTGGTTATGATAACTATTAACTAAATAAGCTACAAAAAGATGAATAAATACTGGAATTGTTACTCCTAACACTAAGGTTAAATCAAGATGGTCATTCATTACCTGTTAAATCTTAAGAAAGTATCTAGGACATTTATTCATATTGAGAAAAAGTGTTACATCATCTATATCAATGTGAAAATACAGATTGTATACTGCCTGATCAACAGATGTTGGTTAAAAGTTACGACCATAAAACATTCAAGAGTTAGAAGTTCATGATTTTGGCTCCAGACAAAACCAGCTGGGATGATCAATAAGTCGTTTGATAAATATTTTTTATTTTCTACAAGGCCAAAAAAATAAACAAACCAATCCAAATAAATTGATGTAGGACATGTTAAAGGATTGTATTTAACTCCACTAAACAGCGTTGTAAATGCATCAACAGTACCCATCTGTTGCATATGGAGTTTTAGGTTTTTATACCGTGATTAGGCTCACGGGCTTTACAGAAAGATGATTGGGAGAGAGAAAATTTTGGAATCTGGATAGCCTCACTGTCATAACTTAGCAAAAGATTGTTCTAACAGCATAAAATTGATCGACAGGCAATGAAGAACATCACACCTAAGGTTTGAATCATATATTACACAATTCAATATAAAACAGAACTAATGTAGGATAGGTTCCGTATTACATCTCTCTCTGATAATGAACTGAAAGCAACGATTTTTGTCTAGACTCCAAGAAACCCCAACTCCAGAACTATATAGCAAAGTAAATAACTTGAGTACCTAGCCAACCCTAACTACCTGAACAATTAAAAGAAGACTTGACCCACAGTTAACAACTTTTTCCAGAAAATCGAGCGTTAACGAATTTTCTGGAATTATAAAAGTACCCTGCACTTGCTAAAATGGACTGAAAACAATCATAAACAAATAGATGACAATCAATTATTCAAGCTCCCATTCAAGTCCTCCATCATCTTATGAGCTCCTAATTAAAGCCTGGACCTTCCCATATTGTTTATTAACTTTTAAAGGTTGCTGCAGTTTACCTCCTTCAGTTTTACATCTCTCGAAGAGCTCAATGATGTACTTCCAGTCCTACACCTTTTGACACTAAACATCTAATGATGCTTCGCAATGAAACATTTTGACTGTTTTGAATGGCTAATTCAACCTTGTCAATTTATCTGCAGGGAAAACACTTAAGAAAAACTGAAATGCACGCTCAAGCTGCTCGATGATATATTCCCATCCGTACCCATTTCGACACTACACATTTAAAGTCACTTAGCAATGAAACATTTCAGAATGGCCGATTCGACATTATAAATAAATCCATGGGAGAATACTCAAGACTAACCGAAATGTGCCAATTTTTAATTCGTTGCGCATTTCTCATATTCTATTTCTATTTTTTCAAAAAAAAAAAACAAAAAACAAGAAGTTGACAGAGGAAAATCCACAACAATTCGCAGAAAGATCGAACAGTGAATTTCATTAGAACAAAACACAAAACGTAACACATACATGTCTAACTTGACGGCCGAAGAGTTTGGGCTGTAGAAATTGCGAGAAATATATAGGCCTAAAGAGGCGTGTGATACGAAACGGAGTGGCCATTCTTGGGTGACAAAGGAATTGAGATTTGAACACTCTTTAGGGTTCGATTAAGGAAAGAAGAAGAAGAAGACTAACCTTAGCCTTGTCCTTCATTTTTCCTGACATTTTTCAGCAAATTTCTACAAACATAAAAGTTAATATAAAATCAAAAGTGTTAATTAAGTAAGCAAAATCGAAACATAAGTACTTAATAAACAACATATATATAGAGAGAGAGAGACAGATAGATAGATAGAGAGAGAGGAAATGAGAATACACCTGCGGCGAGAAATGGAGAGAGAGAGAGAGAGAGAGAGATGGGCGGCTGCTGGGGAGTGTGTAAGGTGCAAACTGGAAATGTAGGGGTTGGGGGTTTTAGGTTAAAGTCGTTAATACTAGTTTCGGTTAGAAATGTTTTGGCTTATATTTCAAGCTAGTCTTTATAACTAATATGACGTGGTTGCCCCTGAGGATCGGACAAATTGATCGGGTATTGATTTATTATGATAAATAATTTAAGTTTTAACAAGGGTCATGGTCTGGTCATTTGGTGGTATATTTTTTGTTGTAAATATAAAAAATTATAATATTAATTCTCGCTGGTTACCTTCTTGCTCTGTGTTATACGGCCTTAAATCTCTTTTAAATCAAAAAAAAAAAAGTTTAAATTTATGTATTTTCATCATAAATATTATTTGATTATTTACCAACTTGTAGTATATATTTGGATACGCTCAATATATAATTTATAATTTTGAAGTGAATTTAATATAATATTGCCTATATGATTGATAAAGTATTATGAGTTACTTATTTTAAGCTACTTATAAGCACTTTTTTTAAAACTATTTTGACCTTGGCAATGCTATCTTAGTTTATTTTAAGCGTTTATAAGTATAATTTTTTATTAGATAGATTGACCAATACATTATAAACATTGACTAATACATTATAAATATATTATTTATAAGCACCTTTTTTTGTTTGTTTATTTTGGCCCTGAGTTTATCTTTGTTTATTTTAGGTATTTATAATTATAAACTTTTTTATGAAATAGACTGACATTTTCAACATTATTTACAAGCACCTTTTTTGTTTATTTTGACTGTGAATTTATTTTGTTTTATTGAATAAGTACTCTTTTTATTTAGATATGCTAAATGGGCTCATGTTTATAATCAATCAAATAATTTAAACTACGTTTAGGAATGACAATGGGGCGAGATAGGGGCGGGAGAGCTATCTTCACGCCTCGCCCAACCACTCAAAAAGTTTCCCTATCCCCCGCCCCCTCCCCGCATTCTATACCCCTATCCCCCGCCCTATCCCTGTCCCTGCCCCCGAATTCTCGTGGGGAATGAGAATTATCCGTAGGGTTTTTATTATTCTTTTTTAAACCTTAAGAGTTATAATTAATTTGAATCATGCAACTTCAAAATAAAAATTAAAGTTATACTAATGATAAATATAAATATAGATCTTAAATAAAGTCTAATATTAATTATTCTTGCAATTAAATAGTAAAAATAATATTATAGTAATTGAGTCTCAAATATTTAAAATAAATTTTGACTTAACCAGTGTGTATGAGAACAATAATTGAAAAGAAACAATTAGTTGTACTAGTGAGATTACATTGATTAATATAATTGTTTTCTTATCACATGTCACAAATAATATTAGTTGCAATTCTTTAAAATTCATATTTAGTTACGTTATTTGAAATTTTTTGAAGTGCAACTAAAATAACTAACAATCTCTTAATTCACAATGAACAATAGTAAAATTGAGGTATTTATGTCAAATGATAACAAATATCAAGTTACGGCATACAGTGATTTTAAGAATAATTATAAAATTATTTCAAATAATCTAATTTTTCTTCTCTATTTTATAATACTTTGTTTAATGTTATTTTTTATACTTTTATATGTATAATTTTAATACATATATAATACTAAAATAATAAAAATAACTATCTATATATGCGATGCGGGGTATGCGGGACGGGAAATGCTTATCCTCGCCCCGCCCCCGTGTAGGGATTAAAAGTTGATACCTATCCCCCGCCCCGTTTCTCATTTATCACCTTAATTCCCGCACCATTTGGGGCGGAGGTGGGGCAGGTACTCGCAATCCCTGTCCCCATTGTCATCCCTAACTATGTTTGGCCTAATTAGAAAATTTTAGATTTTTGAGTTGTAAAACTTTTATCAGTAAAGTTTTGATTAAAAGAGTTATTCAATAAAAGTCATCGAGGGCAATGTTCGTCTTTCAAAAATATGAAGAGTGTATATTTGAGGGAAAAAAAAAATACATTCCCGTAGTATGTAAAAACAGTTTCTTAAAAGCCTTTTTTGAAAATTTTTAATTAGATTTTTTTTGTTTAGCTTTCTTTTAACTTCAATTTTTTTACCTAAAAATACTTTAAAAAATAGATCATACAGATTAATTTTAACTTTTAAATTACACGAACACTTTTAAGTATAATGAGTACTTTTAAGTATTCAAAAAGTAGACCAAACTTAGTTATTATTGTCGATGTCTTTTGAAGGTTCTTTCCGTTTCATTCCATGTCTATTTTAGCATCTTATATCTTTTCTTCCATCGATGGTGTTAGCGTTTTGTCTAGTACAAACAACAAAAACAACGGTAGCATATAAAGGATAGGATGCTATTGTGGATGGTGAATCAAAAGCATTACTATTGTGTAAATCAAAAGCATCTCTACATGGTTTGTTGAGGATTTCTCCAAGCTTTGTCTAGGCTTCTTCGTGTGTCTTCCTCCGGCCAGATACACCCCTCTTCCCCCATATGGCCTTCTTTTTGTTGTTCTTTCCCCTTGTCCTCCCATATGTGTCGAGGGCGAGTTGATTTAGAATTTTTATTCAATAAAAATTAAAATCACACAATTTAACATTTATATATAAATATTTTTTTTTGTGGGACTAAAATAATTTTTTAACCTAAAAACTTCATCAAAATACACTTATTTTCGGACAAAAATTGAGGTAAGCGGGGACTAAATTTTTAACGGCTAGAGTTTTTCAAACTAAAAATATATTTGTTTATTGCGTTGGCTAAGGGTTTCTACCTTATGTAACATTGTTGTTGTATGGGTTTTAGTATTAGGGTCCTTTGTTGATAGTACTGGACTTGGCCGATCTGTTTGTGTGTTTGCTCTGTTGTCTGCATTTAGACTGGGCCTTCTGAATTGTTGTTGGGCCTTTTCTTATGTAATTACTTCCTTTTTATTGCAATGTGCTCCTTGACCCAAAAAAAAACCTATAATTCGAAAACAAACGTTCATTGTGATAGATAGAGCAAATCTCTATCATTACATAAAAGAATATGTGGGGACAAAATTGTCCAATAAGATATTTGGAGGTCGTTTTATGTATAAAAGTGCTTGTACTATGTTTTAATAATTTTGTACGTTTTTTTTTATGACCAAAATGGGCCTTAGTGGAATATTGTCAGCATATGTGGGGACAAAATTGTCGAATAAAGACATTTATAGTCGTTTTATGTATAAAAGCGCTTGTACTATATTTTAACAATTTTGTACGTTTTGTTTTATGACCAAAATGGGCCTTTGTCTCTATACGTTTTCCACTTTTCAGCTTCATGACCCAAAAAAAAGGCTTCATTAGTTGTGTCTCTTAACCTCAAAGCTTTCTCTCTTTTTATTTTTCTTTTTATTTTATTCGGGGGCGTTTGTGCTAACAACGTAACGAGCGAGACTCGAGCTCGCTTTCACTTCTCTTTTCAGAGCTCTCTACGCTTTAAGTGAGTAAGTATACTTAGTATATTTGTTTCTTTCATGTGTTTTGCTAATAGCTGATAGAAATAAAACTTGTCAATTTTTTTGTTGCTTAGTTAAATCATGTCGCATATTCTTATGGTTCTTTCTCATGTCCACTCAATGCTGTATAAGTAGTGGCCAAGCTAATATATCGTCTTATAAGAAGATTTTGTAGCATCATTAGAGATTTGAAGCCTGCTTTGCAAACATGATCAAATCTTGTTTTGTTTTCGATTCTACTTGAATTATGACAATTTTTTGCTGCTTATATAACTGCTTACAGCTTTTAAATTTTGCCTCTTTTCTCATGGGTGACAAGAAATAAATAATAATACTACATTCACTGAAAATTTATCTGAGGCATTCTATCAAACAATTTGTGAGCAAGAAGTGAGTCACCAAAATGTATGTACTTTGAGATGATCTTGTTAAAAATAGATAATGGGCTGAATTGGGTCAGGGTCATTGTGAATTTGTGATGTTGAGTGCATGAAGAGACTTGGTTGCTATCTATTAGCTTGATTGTATATTCTGTCAATTTTTTTTGCCTATTGTTATTGCTATTGTTTCTGTCAAATTTTTTTCTGCCTTGTAGGCAACTTTCTATTAGAATGAACTATAGAATAAAGTTTATTGGCTTAAGAAAGAATGAATTTTACGCATATTATATTGGGCAATGTCATGTATGAGTTTGAGAAATAATTTATAGTCATAAACGACTTTTGTTTTACTGACCATAACTCTGCTAGGTCCTTAAATGGCATTTACTTAAGCATTTTTTGGCTAATGACCACTTTTGACAATGAATTATAAATTCAATTTAATGGCTACTCTATCTTTAGAAGGTAGGGAGTGTGACAACGTACACGCTTCCCTTTACTCCAGAGGGCTTTCAAGTCATTCTAGTTTTTTGACTACTTTTCCCAATATTTGTTATGGATTTCAAAATCATTTTTTTACATCTTTGCATTAAAAAATGTAATCATAATTAAAAAGCTTCAAACCAACAATGTATATATCTCATTTAATAGTTTCATTTACGATATCTTCTTATTTTACATTGGGTTCAGCCCGTGCATATGCACAGGCAAACTCAACTAGTATATATATATATATATAACAACTTGGGTAACTAGGAGAACTGACTAATCACCCTCTCAAATTTTAAGATGTTTTCCGCTCTCGTCTTTTCTTCTGCTTCTCGAATGTTGTGATATCTAGAAGGTAGCTCAAAAAGTATATCTACATTATCATTATGCAATTTTTCCATCAATATAGACTAAGAATTAAAAAAAAGACTTAAGAATTAATATAAGCAAGTAAAAAAGAATTTCCCATATAACACATATTAAGAATCAATCTCACAACCATTGACATACAAAGAAAAGTAATTTACTACTGGACCAAAGCCTTAGTAACTTCCTTTCATTCCTTTACCCGCTTTTTTTTTGTTTGTTTTGGGTCAAATTTAGGTTTCTTTTCACTACCTTTGTTGGACTGCAATTCTGCAAATGGTTTCTCTTTTATGCTGGCAAAGCCCTAACACTGACTGTGAACTTTTGGCAGTGAAATTTTAGGAATCGGGTGTACTGAAGATATACAGTAGACATCAATTTGAGTTGGCAATTTGGAAGACATCACAGAAGGAAATGTCGGACGCAACATCTCCTCCACAAAAGGTGAGCGTGGCAGTCGCAGAGATTGAAGGGAGGGGGAGAGCCCTTGTTTCCTCTCAGCCTCTAAGAGCCGGCGAGATCATCCTCAAGGACTCCCCTATACTCCTCTACTCTGCTTTTCCTCTGTTACCACCACCACCGGCTGATGCTGATCACTACTGCTCCCACTGCTTCAGGTCGATTGCAGTAGTCTATTCTTGCCCCTGGTGCTCTGCCTTCTTCTTTTGCAGTCCCGACTGCCGCTCTGCCGCTCTTTCTTCTTCGCATACTCCATGGGTTTGCCATTCCCTTAAAAGCCTTCGTGATGCTGCTGCTAATTCTCCGGTCTTCCTTTCTCCAGATACCAAAGACCGCCAAGTCCAATCTCGTTTCCTTGTCGCCGCCTATAATTTGGCTGTCATCTGCCCTTCTGATTTTCAGATTTTATTGTCTCTTCAAGGTGACCATACCTCCCACCACGATGACGCCCCTCTTTTCATTCATTCCCTTATTTCTTCTATTTGTCCTCCTCCTAATCAGAGCCAAATTGGCTTCTCCGTGGAGCTCACGGCGGCTCTCCTGGCCAAGGACAAGCTCAATGCTTTTGGCTTGATGGAGCCTTTTGCCCCTAATAAGGATAGGACCGTCAGGGCCTATGGCATCTATCCCAGGGCCTCTTTCTTCAATCATGATTGCCTCCCTAATGCCTGCAGGTTTGATTATGTTGACTCCACCACCCGTCCTCCTGGCAATACTGATATCATTGTTAGGCTCATCCATGATGTTCCTCAAGGAAGGGAAATCTGCTTGAGTTATTTCCCTGTCAATCTCAAGTATTCTGACAGACAGCGCAGGTTAAAGGAAGATTATGGTTTCACCTGTGAATGTGATCGTTGCAGAGTCGAGGCTAATTGGTCTGACCAGGAAGATGTTGAGGATGACGACATGGAAGACGAGGAAGAGGAAGACGCAGCCATGGATGATATGGCAATGACAGAGGATGCAGACAAAGCAGAGAATTCTGATGCTGTTGAAGCTGAAGGTGATTTTCCTCATGCATATTTCTTCCTTAGATACATGTGTAACAGAGATAACTGTTGGGGTACATTGGCTCCACTTCCCCCGTCCAATACAACTACTTCAATTACACTAATGGAGTGTAATGTTTGTGGCAACTTGAACAACTGTGACGAGCTTGCTGATGGCAATGTGCTGGGACAACAATGACTTCTGCATGTAATGTCCACCGTCCCTTTTTTCCCTTGATCATCCACTCATCTCTTTCTTTGACCATTGTTGCTGGCATCATTTTATTGCTCTACATTGTTGCCAACAACCATTACAAAGATATATTTTATCGTCATGCTTCCTAATAACATTGATTAACTTTTCATTTGATTTCCATATCTGAATGTTACTTTTGCAAAAAAAAAAAAAATGATGTTTTATCTTAAGCACTAAAATGATATTTGGACTAGGAAGAAAGGGAGAAAGGAAAAGGAAAGGGGTGGATGTTTAGTTTGAAACTCTGTTGGGAAGAAGGGTTCCCTTATTTTATGAAAAAATTGAGGAAATTGTGAAATGGCTAAAAAAATCCTTGGCCTTGTAACAAAAAATTGAAATTATCCTTGATAGATTGCTTTATCCACCTCTATATTGTTAGCCACTGATGTTGCATCCATATTATCACGTCTATAAGTGGGTATTGCGTGTATATGTGTAGTAAGAGTGTATATTGTATTTGTGTTTGTGTATAGGCGGAAGGAAAGAAGAATAGAGAGAGGCAGTAGAAAGATGAAAAAGAAGGAGAAAAAGAAAACAAAAGAAAACTAGAAAATAATAAGAAAATGACGAAAGAAAAGGAGAAAAAAGAAAAGAAGGAATTGTAAATATTACTTTATTTTCCTTTCCTTCAACTCCAAACAAGGGAATATAAAATCATTTATTTTCATACCCCTCATTTTTCTGTATTCAAAAAAGGGAAATTTATTTTCCTGTCGAGAAATATTAAATATTATTTTATTTTTATTACTCATTTATCACTTCTTATGTAAATGTTTAGTTAAAATACAAAAATAAGAGGGATATATAAATAAAAAAAAATTAGCATGCCAATTAAGGATCCCTATAGAAGATGATAAAGGGGTGATGAAAAATAGGATGGTACCGTATTTGGCAATGCTCTTTCCTTTTTTTCCTTCCATTCCTTTCATTTTTCTCCCCTATACCTTAGGCTACGTATACCCTTTCCGCCCTCTACCCAAATCCCCCTTCTCTCCTTTTCTCCTTTCTTTTTTCTTTTCTTTTTCTTCATTTGTTTTCTTCTTCATTTACCTCTATTTTTTTTTTCTTTATCGTTTCTTCTTTTCTTCTTCTCCTCTCATTTTATTCCCCCTGCTACACAGCTCAATCAACCATAGTCTTCCATTCCCACCTATACTGCAGAGAGGTAGCCTCTATCTTCACCTTTTCTCTCCCTCCCACAAACTGCACCACTAAATCTCAATACACATCCTCCACTTTCTTATATCTCATGTCGAAAAATATTTTTCACTGTATATCCAAACATTAGACAATATTTTTCAATATTCTATTTTTTTTAAAAAATATTTTTCTCTAACAAGTTATTTTACGGCAAACAAATGGAGCCTAAGACATATTCACCCATATTTCAAGAAAAGGTAACTATTTTGAGCAAGAAGCAAGAGTGCTAATGAGTTTTTTAGTCTCAGTGATAAGTTGATGTCACTTAATTGGCATGACCATCGTGATCTCGAGCCAAATAATATCTTTGTTCAACCCATGCATAACAATTGAAGCTCACAGATTTTAGATCATCCGAGTGGTTTAAGGTCAGTGAAGGGAGATAACGATGAGAGAAATCATCAACATGCTATATTAATTAAGTGGCTTATAAGTTTTAATGGGAACAGAGAAAACAAAAGATGATAGAAAACCATCAAAATCAATTGGATGAAGAAAATAATTCTTTCATTGTTCCACCACCACTACCATCTGCCAAGGAGGAGGAGAAAAACGTAGTTTGAAATCCTTGTGATCCTAATTCAGGTTCCTGCCGCTGCACCTGCTGAAGTACCAGCATTGACAAAAAAAAGAGTCACTAAAGCCTAGAACCGAAAACAGGGGCGGGTCAGAAATATAATATTAAGAAAGACTAAATTCAAATAAGAAGATTGATGACATAAAAAAAAAAAGGAACCGATCACTTTTTTAACGACACTATATAAAATATTTTTTTAACAAAGAAAGCCTCGGGGGTCGGGGCTCCCGCTGCCCCCCTAATTCTGCCACTGACCGAAAAGGTATTCGAAACCAAGACAAAAGTGATTAGAAAAGCGTTCAAAGCACATATTTAGTATTATCTTAAAAGTTGAGAGATATTCTAGACTTTTCACATTTTAATCTTTCATGTCCATCCATGTTTTCCTGATTAAGTTACAAAATAAAATAGGACTTAAGAGAAAAATAGATGAATAATTGTCGACACACGAGAAAGGAAGGGGCGTCACTAGGACTTTGGTCTAGTAATAAGATTACTCGCTTTATATAAGAGATTGTGAGTTCGAGTCTCGTTAATTATGTTGTATGGTCTAAAAACTCTCTTAAATCAAAAAAAGAAAAATGAAAGGACCGTATGAAACCCCATGCAATCTTGATACATTATAAATGTAACACAACTCGAATGATTGATTATCTATTAATCTTTTCTAATATAGTTATTCTGAAAAACTTGAAGTACGAGTCGTTTCTTGTCGGGCCTCCGAGACTATTATATTGGACAACTAAATGGAACCAATTTTTGTCGTCTTCAATTTTGGTGTTCAGCTCTTCGACTGATTCAACTTTGCAGTCTCTTTGTCATAACCTTTTAGTTTGCTGTTTAAGGCATTCAGCCTCCATAAATCAACGGAGTTAGATATAGTTTGTTTATGTAAATGTCATAATAGGGTCATGATTCTGTTAAAGAAAAATCATACCCTAATAAAAACTTAGTACTAAATTACCATATCATTTAAAAATTTAAATTATTAAAGGAGATTTATTATATTCGTTTATTGTCTTCAACACGCTTCCGCTAAGGACGGAGCCAAAAATTTAAAATTGAGGGGCCAAGATTCAATCAAAAATACTATTTAACAAAAATTTAAAGTTGGGGGAACGGAATGTTTTAATTTTTTGAAATATTGCGTATATTTTTGTAAACTAAAATAAATATTACACATAATATTTTTTTCTAAATCTTGGCCGGGCCGGGGCCACCCCCGGTCCCACCTAGTACCGCCCCTGGCCCCCGCATATACTAGAATAATTTATTTTTGAACCTTATACGCGGATAATTTTAATATTTTCTAAATTTGTTTTTAAATCTTGTACGTTAACAATTTTAATATTTTTTTTAAATGGATGGTGATAAGACTTAAACCAGATCTTTTAGTGCTTATATTCTAATATTATATTAAATTATCATATTATCTAAAAACTTAAATTATTAAAAAAAATCTATTATGTCCATTTATTATTTTCAATAAAGAATTGTACTTCACAAAACTCCATTTGTCTTGTGATTAATTATCAATCGGCCCCATTTTTTTTGTTTTTTTGTTTTAGTGGTCTTGTCAATTGATTAGAGCTTTTTAGTCCAGAAGGGAACTCGTATAATAAGTCAATTTGCGAAGCTAATAATTATTTGTATTAAACTTGAGAACACTATCGTGGATGTATGTGCTTCAATTTGTCAAATTTCTTTTTCTAATCTTTGTTATTACAATAGGCTAAGATGTTTGTATGTCGTTTTTTGCAAAAGAAAAAGAAAATTTAATTTGATGTATCTATATATTCAAGAATGTATTCAAAATTTTTGTTTACTAAGGCTGTCCTTAGTAGAGTCTCTAAAATAGAGACTCTACTATCTTATAATTATTACGTAATATAGTTCATTTGGTGAAATAAAAATTCATAAAGTAGATATTAAAATCACCAAAAGTGGGCCCGGATCTCTAAAAAGTACAGAGTCTCTAAAAATGTTAACAAACGCATTCTCGACTTGCCTCATGGAGTGCTAGAATCTCAGCATGATTTGAAGAAGTTGCGGCAATAGTTTTCTTTGTAGATCGCCAAAAGATAACAGTACCACCATATGTGAATAAATATCTAGTCTGTGATCTTCGTTTATGGGGGTCTAACATATATCCTGCATCTGCATATCCAATCAAGTGTGGTTGCTTATGCCTTGAATACAATAATCTCATATCAGTTGTTCCACGAAGGTAACGAAAAATATATTTTATACCAGTCCAATGCCTTCGTGTTGGTGCTGAACTATATCTTGCTAATAAATTGACAAAGAAAGCGATATCAGGGCGTGTGTTGTTAGCAAGATACATTAGTGCTCCAATTACACTAAGATATGGTACTTCAGGGCCAAGAATTTCTTCATCATCTTCTTTTGGACGAAATGGATCCTTCTTAGTGTCGAGGGATCGAACAATCATTGGTGTACTTAACGGATGAGCCTTATCCATATTAAATCTTTTCAACACCTTTTCTATGTAGGTTGACTGATGCAAGAATATACCATTTGATAAATGTTCAATCTGCAACCCGAGACAGAATTTTGTTTTTCCGAGATCTTTCATTTCAAATTCTTTATTCAGATACGTGGTTGCCGCTGCAAGTTCTTCAATAGTCCCTATTATATTTAGATCATCAACATATACTGCAATAATAACAAATCCATAGTTTGATTTCTTGGTGAAAACACATGGACTTATTGGACTATTGACATATCCTTCTTTTAGTAAATATGTACTGAGACGATTATACCACATTTTTCCCGATTGTTTCAATCCATACAACGATCGTTGTAATTTGATTGAGTACATTTCTCGAGGTTTCGAGCCACATGATTCAGACATTTTCAGTCCTTTAGGGACTTTCATGTAGATATTATTTTCAAGTGAGCCATATAGGTAGACTGTTACCACATCCATAAGACGCATATGAAGTTTTTCAAAAATTGCCAGACTAATTAAAAGCCTAAAGGTAATTGCATCCATTACCGGAGAATATGTTTCTTCATAATCAATTCCAAGCCTTTGTGAGAATCCTTGTGCTACAAGTCGTGCTTTATATCTTACAATTTCATTATTTTCATTGCGCTTTCGAACGAATACCCATTTGTAGCCTACAGGTTTCACATTTTTAGGTGTTTGAACTACTGGCCCAAAAACTTCACGTTTTGCAAGAGATTTTAATTTTGCTTGGATTGCGTCTTTCCATTTTGGCCAATCATTTCTATGTCGACATTCTTGGACAGATCTTAGTTCAAGATCCTCGTTTTCATTCATCAAATCAGTAGCTACTGCATATGCAAATTTTTCATCAATATCAATTTCATTTCGGTTTCATCGTCTTCCTGTAGCAACATAATTAATTGAGATCTCCTCATTATTACTTTCAATATTTGTATCATGTTCAGGTACCTGAAAATCGATTGAGGATCCATTTTCTCGTGTCGCGACAACTACAGAATTTTCAATAATTTCAGGATTGACAACCTGCTTATCATGTCCTTTTTTCTTTCGAGGATTTTTATCCTTAGAACCGACAAGTCTACCACGTTTCTGACGTGCAGTAGATTCATTTGCCATTGTATTGATAGATTGTTCCTTTGAAACATCAATTCTGGCTGGAGCATTTAACGCTGGTATATGCGACTTAGTCACCTTTTTCGCATCAGTAAATGCATCTGGCAATTGATTTGCAACCCTTTGTAGATGAATAATTTTCTGAACTTCTAGTTCCGATTGATTTGTTTGAGGATCAAAATAAGATGCTAACGATGCATTCCATGAAATTTTTTGTTTCTTTATCTTCCGTTTTTCTCCCCCTAAGACTGGAAATGTTGCCTCATCAAATTGGCAATCAGCAAAACATGTTGTAAAAAGATCTCCAGTTAAAGGTTCAAGATATTTGATAATTGATGGAGATTCAAAACCAACATAAATTCTTAGTCTTCTTTGTGGTCCCATTTTTGTTCATTGTGGTGGAGCAATTGGTACATATACTGCACAACCAAAAATTCTTAAATGGGATATATTTGGTTCTTGGCTAGAGACAAGCTGTAATGAGGAGTATTTATGATAAGCAGTTGGTCTTATTCGAACCAATGCTGGAGCATGTAATATAGCATATCCCCAAGCAGAACTAGGCAACTTAGTTCTCATAAGTAATGGTCTAGCAATTAGCTGTAGGCGTTTAATAAAAGATTCAGCTAAACCATTTTGCGTATGTGTATGTGCCACAGGGTGCTCAACAGTAATCCCAATAGACATGCAATAGTCATTAAATGCTTGGGATGTAAATTCTCCTGCATTATCAAGCCGGATTTTCTTAATTGTGTGATCCGGAAATTGTGCACGTAATCGAATTATTTGTGCAAGCAGTCTTGCAAATGCCACATTTCGAGAGGACAATAGACAGACATGTGACCAACGAGTTGAGGCATCTATTAATACCAAAACAAGAGAGAATTTGAGAGAGTAAGATTGTTGATTTCTTCAAGTGTGTTTTCTTCTTACAAACTCCCTCTATTTATAGAGTTCTCTACTACCTTGATGACATATTCAATACATCATAATTACATCACATTCCATATACATATAATAATCTCTATTATACAAGAATCCTATAAGCATCTTTTGATCATTCAATATTATATGCTGCAATGTTTATTCAAACAAAGTCAACCGATTGAATTATATACTCCCCATTATTCGAATCCCATCTAAGGATGTTTTGCGCAATGTATGTTTCTATTATTCCCCCACAAGCGCTTAAAGATGGGTTTATAAAAGAAACTGAGAATTTATGAAATCCCATCAAATATTATATTGGGACATTGAAGGGATCAATTTCAATAGCATATTTTTCCAATTAATGAAATGATATTCTCAGTATCAGGGGGAGAAAAACAAAAGTTGGAACAATAAATACTTCTATGGCAAGTTTATCATATTGATCATCGTATAAACATCAAATGCATTCCCAGCGCAAAGATTGTGATTAAAGTCACATATACCAGCTTTAATGCTCCACATATCAGAATTGATATTTCAATTGAGAAACAAATAAAGAAATAACATTTACTACACACCGAAAGGGTGGTAGACATATCGGTTCCATAGATAAAAGAGCAAAATATGTGAGTTAGCATTTTTGAATTATTTGATCTCTTGTAGATGTCAAGACAAGGAATTGAAAAGATAACTGAGAAATATTACTCCACGAGAGTATCAGGTACCTGAATATGATATGAATATTGAATGTATTGAGAATAAAGAACTCTCACTCAGTTATACTACTTATTGAAAATAATAGAACCGAAAAAGAAAAATTGATCATGATCAATCATTTGAAAATAAAATAAAATACAATAGCTACTGAATTTATGAAAGAAATTGAGGATATTGAATTGAAGTCCATTTACATAAAAATGTCAACAAATACATGATTGGCCAACATTATTGATGAGACGCAATCCAGGCGTAAAATAAGTGCACATGAAATATGTATGGTTGTTGAAATGCACATGAAATATGTATAGTTGTTGATGGGATTAGGGGGAGCATACAAAATCAATCCCACATCACTATGAGAAATTTCAAGAAATTAATCATAATAATTGTCTTTCCCTTAAACTGTTTAAAAGCAAACAAGGAATGGGTTAGTACGCTGTGTGATTATATTTTGGTGTATATTCTCTGGGAAAATCATATTGATATTAGCCTGGTAATTTTTGAAAAAAGAATTCGTACGCGTCTTGTGAATATGATAATAATTTACCTATATAAATCACATGATAATATTATTGAAGTCTTAGAATGACTTTATATGCTTCATATGATAATGATATTTAAGTCTTTGAAGGACTTTATTGCCTGAAGCATATATTCACGTGATAATAATATTTATATTGAAGTCCTGCAAGGACTGTATATGCTTAAATACATATGAATGAAAATCTCGATAAATTTATTTGATTACAAAGATCTTTGTATGGAAGAAAACATTCTAGAAGAATGTAATAGAATTTTCTTAGAATATAATGATATCATGACATATTTGCTTCTGATTATTATATGCATTTGTTATATATGTTGATAAATACTATAATGACTCACCAAGAGTTATTGGTCCTGAAGTATCATTTTTTAGTACAATTAATGTACTAATATATCTTGTTGATAATACGTATCAACAAATGAGTTTTAATTGTTGACTTTTGATTGATCTTGAATCATCAAGAGTGATTCTCTCCTATATAGCTGACAGAACCTTTTCCGTCTTGGTGTGGCCGATCTGATTCCTCTAGCACTTGGACCATTTCATTCATGAAATTATTGGAAAGCATTACTGATCACTTATCCCTGTGGTTAAATAACTATACTATATCTTGTTGAGATGCTAGACAAGTCGTAGAATCTTTTCTTAGCCTTTCTACCATTTTGTTGTCTTAAAAATAAACATGTACGTATATGATGCTATTGTATTTTGGATATAGTTGTTAGTGAAAATAGGCATCTACTTGAACTACTTTTTCATTAATACCTTCCACAGATCAAAAGCAACCACAAGTCCCTTAGATCCGAAATCTCAAACTAAAAAAAAAAAAAAAAATTGTCTCATACAATAAACACTTACCGAAGATAGAAAGTAACTTGATGACATCGCAAGTGATATCATCCTCCACTTATCATCATCATAACACATTCCTTTACTTTTCTAAAAGAAAGCTTTATATATCACAATAATTGATCATAGATAAGCATCACCTGATTCTTCATAATAAATATCCATCATTTCATAACACTCCCCTTTGGATATTCATCTTTTAAGAATATGTCTCATTAAAACCTCTGTCAAGTAAAACCCAATGGGATAAAAACTTGACGAAAGAAAAATAGTACAATATTATTTGTATATGCTTCTTGTACTGCCTCATTAAAACCTTGCCAGGAAAACCCAGTAGGACAAAATCTGTGCGAAGGAAAAAGAGTACAGTTCGTATAATGCTCCCCCTCATGTGAACATATTAATAATGATTACAAAGTCAACACATGTCTATCTTGGCAGCTAGCTCATCGTTGGCAATGCTTCAATGGATCATGTAACGTTTTGTTTGACTTTGAATTTGATGAGCATTTATGTCATGTCCCTTTTAAATTTCATGCTCAAATAGAATTTCAGTGTGACATGTTTGTATTTGGTCTGAATCGTTAAAACCTTACCAGGAAAAACCCAATGGGAAAAAACTTTGGTGAAGGAAAAAAAGTACAGTGAACAAATACCTTCTTCTTGTCATTGCAACATGATTCATTGGTGACAGATCTCAATCATATACATTCTCAACAAGCCACATGAATTGTCATAATCTCAGCATGATTTTAAAATGAAGTATTCATGATCTGTTTCATGGATCGCCACGATATACTTGTCATTACAAGTGAATACATAGGTTGTCAATGATCTTACTTTGTAGGGTTTAAATAAATGGTCAGCATTTGTAGAGTCAAGATATAATGATTTCAGTGTTCTTGGATAAGATAAGTTCATATGTGATATTCCACATATATAGCACGATACTTCAGATTGGAGCTGTACTATACCTAGATAACAAATTAACCAAAACACAATATACTATATTGTATTATCAACAAGATATATTAGTACATTAATTGTACTAAAAAATGATACTTCAGGACCAATAACTCTTGGTGAGTCATTATAGTATTTATCAACATTTATAACAAATGCATATAATAATCAGTAGCAAATATGTCATGATATCATTATATTCTAAGAAAATTCTATTACATTCTTCCAGAATGTTTTTTTCCATACAAAGATCTTTGTAATCAAATAAATTTCTCGAGATTTTCATTCATATGTTTTTAAGCATATACAGTCCTTGCAGGACTTCAATATAAATATTATTATCATGTGAATATATGCTTCAGGCATATAAAGTCCTTCAAAGATTTAAATATCATTATCACATGAATATATGCTTCAAGCATATAAAGTCATTCTAAGACTTCAATAATATTATCATGTGATTTATATAGGTAAATTATTACCATATTCACAAGACGCATACGAATTATTTTTTCAAAAATTACCAGGCTAATATCAATATGATTTTCCCAGAGAATATACACCAAAATATAATCACACAGCGTACTAACCCATTCCTTGTTTGCTTTTAAACAGTTTAAGGGAAAGACAATTATTATGATTAATTTCTTAAAATTTCTCATAGTGATGTGGGATTGATTTTGTATGCTCCCCCTAATCCCATCAACAACTATACATATTTCATGTGCATTTCAACAACCATACATATTTCATGTGCACTTATTTTACGCCTGGATTGCATCTCATCAATAATGTTGGCCAATCATGTATTTGTCGACATTTTTATGTATATGGACTTCAATTCAAGATCCTCAATTTCTTTCATAAATTCAGTAGCTACTGTATTATTTTATTTTATTTTTTTCAAATGATTGATCATGATCAATTTTTCTTTTTCGGTTCCATTATTTTCAATAAGTAGTATAACTGAGTGAGAGCTCTTTATTCTCAATACATTCAATATTCATATCATATTCAGGTACCTGATACTCTCGTGGAGTAATATTTCTCAGTTATCTTTTCAATTCCTTGTCTTGACATCTATAAGAGATCAAATAATTCAAAAATGCTAACTCACATATTTTGCTCCTTTATCTATGGAACTAATATGTCTACGACCCTTTCGGTGTGTAGTAAATGTTATTTCTTTATTTGTTTCTCAATTGAAATATCAATTCTGATATGTGGAGCATTAAAGCTGGTATATGTGACTTTAATCACAATCTTTGCACTGGGAATGCATTTGATGTTTATACGATGATCAATATGATAAACTTGCCATAGAAGTATTTATTGTTCCAACTTTTGTTTTTCTCCCCCTGATACTGAGAATATCATTTCATTAATTGGAAAAATATGCTATTGAAATTGATCCCTTCAATGTCCCAATATAATATTTGATGGGATTTCATAAATTCTCAGTTTCTTTTATAAACCCATCTTTAAGCGCTTGTGGAGGAATAATAGAAACATACATTGCGCAAAACATCCTTAGATGGGATTCGAATAATAGGGAGTATATAATTCAATCGGTTGACTTTGTTTGAATAAACATTGCAGCATCTAATATTGCATATCTTCAAATAGGACTAGACAACTTTGTTGTCAATAATATTGGTCGAGCAATTAGCTACAAACGCTTAATGAAGGAGTTTGTTGGGCATTTAATGAATTTGTGTGAGTCACAACATACTCAACACTAATCCTAATTGATGTACAATAATCATTAAATATTTTGGGATGTAGATTCTCCTTCATTATCAAGACAATTTTTCTTGATTGTATAGTCCAAAAATTATGCCCATAATCAGATTATTTGTGCAAGAAATCTTGTAAATGTCATATTTCAATTGAACAATAATCATACATATGACCTCGATTATGGCATATTAATCCCATAAAATATTCAAATGGTCCACACGAAGAAATAATAGGCTTACATATATCCCCTTGAATCCTTTCCAAATGCAGGATTTTTAGTAGGGGTGACTTTGGACCAATTTTCGTTGGGCACAATCAATAAATGAAAATTTATTTGATAATAGAATCCTTTGATTCTTTAATCAGTGCCCATATGAATTTGCAATAATTCTTCTCATATCATGTCAAAGTATACAACACTTTAGTATAGAACACTTTGAATCTATACCACACAAGTGATTAATTAGTGAGTGTTCATAAGATTTTTTCATGAATTCCTTTCATTACCGTGACATCTATACCACACAAGTGATTATTTCAACGCGTAGAAATTATAGGAATAATAATACTAAAAATACATTCATCATACAACAATAAAATTATATATGAGAATATAAAACATATAACTCCAAGTTATAAATTGCAATTGGATCTTGAGAATAATATGACACTGTTCAATAGCTCCAAACGGTTAACAGGCTACAAATGAAATAAAGATTAAAGTACAAGAGTTTAATCGAAATCTCAAAATTCAACCATCTAAAATACAATTATTTTTTACCAAAAGATTCAGATCTATGATATAGATCCTTATTTTAATCAAGTTTCACATTTATATTCAAAATTACAAACTTGACGAAAACGAAGAAAAAAATAAGGATCACGAGTAATATACATATAAAAATTAGAACCACATCCATGCACTCCTCCATTACTAACCTTTGATTTTTTTTTTCTCGGTGTTATGGATGAAGAAGATGAAGTGAAAGAGAGAAAAATAATGGAGGAATGAAGATGGAGTATGCGGCGAGAGGGGAAAGGGAGAATAAAAAGAGTATCGGGTCAAAAACCCTACTCACTCGATCAAATCCCTTTTTTTTTAATTGTCAAGCTAAAAATTATTTCAACATATGGTTCAAGTAGTATTGAAAATTTGCATTAAGCTTGAATAGTGAGATATGTCAAACAACTTGACTATGAAGCATTAACATGTAACAATTAAATAATATCATTAGTGTGTTGTAGTAGGGCCCACTAATTTGTTTGGTTATACTTTTGCTTATGAAAAGTTTGCATTTCACGTGAGGCTATCATCAAAAAATTATAATGGCCTTTTACAATAAGGTGCAGCTCCTTGTTAGTTCATTCGGACATTTTTTTTTTCTTTTCGAACATTCACTCAAGTCTATATCAATATAAAATAGGCATAATGAATTATTAGCATTCCAATACAATAGCATAAATTAATCAGGTTTATGTTACCACCTCAAGATATTTAAAAGAATAGGAGGTAGAATATAATAAAAAAATAGTGTCAGACAATTGATAATGGCCTTTAGACTAATTTGCACCGAAAGCAGAACTTTTGTTTTGTTGATTTTTTTTTTTTTTAATTGTTGTCTCTCATAGTGACTATTGCACCCTTTTTTTTTTCCAGATGTGATATATTAAAATAAAAGAAACAGAATGCAAATAAAGAGGTTTGAAAACTTTTTGTTTCTATCTTCACGTGATCCATATGTTTCCAAGACTACTTTCGAAATGATCACTCATTTCTTTTGTTTTCAAAAAGAAAGGGAAAACTTTGCATTGTGATTAAAATGAGAGACTTCAAAACAAAAACAAAAAAATGACAGATTAACTTTTAAAAGCACTTGCATATTAATCACTTTTAGCCAACAGATCTATTCAAATGCTTCTTTTGAGAGTTTTTCCAGCAAATATTTTCAGAAGCTTGTAGAATCCTGTATTCTATCCCCACTGCAACGTTGTCTTCAAGAAAAATTTCAAAGTGGGTTAACAGAAAATTGGATGTCATCTTTCTATATTCGGTAAGTGTTTATTGTATGAGACAATTTTTTTTTTAGTTTGAGATTTCGGATCTAAGGGACTTGTGGTTGCTTTTGATCTGTGGAAGGTATTAATGAAAAAGTAGTTCAAGTAGATGCCTATTTTCACTAACAACTATATCCAAAATACAATAGCATCATATACGTACATGTTTATTTTTAAGACAACAAAATGGTAGAAAGGCTAAGAAAAGATTTTACGACTTGTCTAACATCTCAACAAGATATAGTATAGTTATTTAACCACAGGGAGAAGTGATCAGTAATGCTTTCCAATAATTTCATGAATGAAATGGTCCAAGTGCTAGAGGAATCAGATCGGCCACACCAAGATGGAAAAGGTTCTGTCAGCTATATAGGAGAGAATCACTCTTGATGATTCAAGATCAATCAAAAGTCAACAATTAAAACTCATTTGTTTCTATAGTTTTTAGCTACACGTTTGTAAGGAGTCAATGTAAGAATTACAATTCTTAAAACTCATTTGTTTCTATAGTTTCCCAGGAGTTATCATCAGATCCAAAACGTTTTGGGGCATAATTAAATTTCCTAATTCATTATTTCAAGTATAGCATGAATGCACAATTAATTTTTTTTTTGTTAAATTTTTTTTTAAAGAATATGATACACAGACCCAAACGAAAATATCTAAAATAGGGAATAAATATGTATAAGAACAAAATACCATCAAAGAGTATTCTCAGAATAATGTATCGAAAGAATGTTAAGTCAATGAAGTTCTCACTTGTTGGTAAATTTTGAATGGTCATCCATATAATCATATAAAGAAAATTGATGTACCTATAAAGTTGCAAAACTTGTGGCGGTTGTTGCTAGAAATTCTTTGCATAGTATCGGTTGTTAGCGATTCGTGCTGATAACGTGTTGTAAATTAAAACTTAAATATAAAGAAAGCAATACTAAAACAAGAGAGAATTTGAGAGAGTAAGATTGCTGATTTCTTCAAGTGTGTTTTCTTCTTACAAACTCCCTTTATTTATAGAGTTCTCTACTACCTTGATGACATATTCAATACATCACAATTACATCACATTCCATATACATATAATAATCTCTATTATACAAGAATCCTATAAGCATATTTTGACCATTCAATTGTAGTAATTTTTCACTAACAAAAGAATCCTATAAAAGAGCTTCTTTTTCTTGATAAGTTCATAACGATGAATATCCACAATATCGTATTTTTCATAACACTCCCCCTTGGATATTCATACTTCAAGAATATGCCTCGTCAAAACCTTACTAGGATAAAACTTAGTGGGGTAAAAATCCTAGTGAAGGAAAAAGAGTACGATATTCTTAGTATACGTTTCTTGAACTGCCTCATTAAAAACCTTGCTAGGAAAACCCATTGGGATAAAACCTATGCTAAGGGAAAAAGAGTGCAGCGCGTATATGGCTCCCCCTCTTCTGAGCATATCAACATTGATCATGAAGTCGGCACATGCCAATTTTACATACCAATTTCTCGAACGTTGATGTAGGCAATGACTTCGTGAATAAATCTGCTAGATTCTCACTTGAACGAATTTGAAAAACATCTATCTCACCTTTCTTCTGAAGTTCATGTGTGAAAAAGAATTTTGGTGAGATATGCTTAGTTTTGTTACATTTGATGTATCCTCCCTTTACTTGTGAAATGCATGCGGTATTATCTTCATATATGATTGTTGGATCCACTTTATTTGTTGAAAGGTTGCATTCTTCTCGAATGTGATGAATCAAAGATCTTAACCAAACACATTCTCGACTTGCCTCATGGAGTGCTAGAATCTCAGCATGATTTGAAGAAGTTGCGGCAATAGTTTGCTTTGTAGATCGCCAAGAGATAGCAGTACCACCATATGTGAATAAATATCCAGTCTGTGTTTTTTTTGTGTGGGGTCTGACATATATCCTGCATTTGCATATCCTATCAAGTGTGGTTGCTTATGCCTTGAATACAATAATCCCATATCAGTTGTTCCACGAAGGTAACGAAAAATATATTTTATGCCAGTCCAATGCCTTCGTGTTGGTACTGAACTATATCTTGCTAATAAATTGACAGAGAAAGCGATATCAGGGCGTGTGTTGTTAGCAAGATACATTAGTGCTCCAATTGCACTAAGATATGGTACTTCAGGGCCAAGAATTTCTTCACCATCTTCTTTGGGATGAAATGGATCCTTCTTAGTGTCGAGGGATCGAACAACCATTAGTGTACTTAACGGATGAGCCTTATCCATATTAAATCTTTTCAACACCTTTTCTGTGTAGGTTGACTGATGCAAGAATATACCATTTGATAAATGTTCAATCTGCAACCCGAGACATAATTTTATTTTTCCGAGATCTTTCATTTCAAATTCTTTACTCAGATATGTGGTTGCCGCTACAAGTTCTTCAATAGTCCCTATTATATTTAGATTATCAACATATACTGCAATAATAACAAATCCATAGTTTGATTTCTTGGTGAAAATACATGGACTTATTGGACTATTGACATATCCTTCTTTTAGTAAATATGTACTGAGACGATTATACCACATTCTTCCCAATTGTTTCAATCCATACAACGATCTTTGTAATTTGATTGAGTACATTTCTCGAGGTTTCGAGCCACATGATTCAGGCATTTTTAGTCCTTTAGGGACTTTCATGTAGATATCATTTTCAAGTGAGCCATATAGGTAGGCTGTTACCACATCCATAAGACGCATATGAAGTTTTTCAGAAATTGCCAGACTAATTAAAAGCCTAAAGGTAATTGCATCCATTACCGAAGAATATGTTTCTTCATAATCAATTCCAGGCCTTTGTGAGAATCCTTGTGCTACAAGTCGTGCTTTATATCTTACAATTTCATTATTTTCATTGCGCTTTCGAACGAATACCCATTTGTAGCCTACAGGTTTCACATTTTTAGGTGTTTGAACTACTGGCCCAAAAACTTCACGTTTTGCAAGTGATTTTAATTCTGCTTGGATTGCATCTTTCCATTTTGGCCAATCATTTCTATGTCGACATTCTTGGACAGATCTTGGTTCAAGATCCTCGTTTTCATTCATCAAATCAGTAGCTACTGCATATGCAAATTTTTCATCAATATCAATTTCATTTCAGTTCCATCGTCTTCCTGTAGCAACATAATTAATTGAGATCTCCTCATTATTACTTTCAATATTTGTATCATGTTCAGGTACCTGAAAATCGATTGAGGATCCCTTTTCTCATGTCGCGGCAACTATCGGATTTTCAATAATTTCAGGATTGACAACCTGCTTATCATGTCCTTTTTTCTTTCGAGGATTTTTATCCTTAGAACCGATAGGTCTACCACGCTTCTGACGTGCAGTAGATTAATTTGCCATTGTATTGATAGATTGCTCATTTGAAACATCAATTCTGGCTGGAGCATTTAACGCTGGTATATGCGACTTAGTCACCTTTTTCTCATCAGTAAATGCATCTGGCAATTGATTTGCAGCCCTTTGCAGATGAATAATTTTCTGAACTTCTAGTTCCGATTGATTTGTTCGAGGATCAAAATAAGATGCTAACGATGCATTCCATGAAATTTCTTGCTTCTCTATCTTCCGTTTTTCTCCCCCTAAGACTGGGAATGTTGCCTCATCAAATTGGCAATCAGCAAAACGTGTTGTAAAAAGATCTCCAGTTAAAGGTTCAAGATATTTGATAATTGATGGAGATTCAAAACCAACATAAATTCCCAGTCTTCTTTGTGGTCCCATTTTTGTTCGTTGTGGTGGAGCAATTGATACATATACTGCACAACCAAAAATTATTAAATGGGATATATTTGGTTCTTGGCCAGAGACAAGTTGTAATGGGGAGTATTTATGATAAGCAGTTGGTCTTGTTCGAACCAATGTTGCAGCATGTAATATAGCATATCCCCAAGCAGAACTAGGCAACTTAGTTCTCATAAGTAATGGTCTAGCAATTAGCTGTAGGCGTTTAATAAAAGATTCAGCTAAACCATTTTGTGTATGTGTATGTGCCACAGGGTGCTCAACAGTAATCCCAATAGACATGCAATAGTCATTAAATGCTTGGGATGTAAATTCTCCTGCATTATCAAGCCGGATTTTCTTAATTGTGTGATCCGGAAATTGTGCACGTAATCGAATTATTTGTGCAAGCAGTCTTGCAAATGCCACATTTCGAGAGGACAATAGATAGACATGTGCCCAACGAGTTGAGGCATCTATTAATACCAAAAAATATTGGAATGGTCCACATGATGGAACAATAGGTCCACATATATCCCCTTGAATTCGTTCTAAAAATGCAGGAGCTTCATTATTAATTTTAGTAGGGGATGGCCTTTTAATCAACTTCCCTTGGGCACAAGCAATACATGAAAATTCATTTGATATTAAAATCCTTTGATTCTTTAATGGATGTCCATGTGAATTTTCAATAATCCTTTTCATCATCACAGTGCCTGGATGTCCAAGGCGATCATGCCAAAGAATAAAATTCTTTGGATCATGTATCTTCTGGTTAATCACCATATTGGTTTCTACAAAATTTATCTGAGTATAATATATTCCAGAAGATAATGCTGGCAATTTTTCCACAGTATACTTTTTGCCAGACCTAAGCGATATGATATAGAGATATTCTTTGCTTTTCTCATTTATGGTTTCAATATGATAGCCATTTTGACGAATATCTCTAAAACTTAGTAGATTCCTCTGTGATTTACTAGAGTATAAAGTATCGCTTATCATGATTTTTGTTCCACCAGGAAGTATAATACAAGCTTTTCCAGAACCATCAATAATTTTTGTAGTTCCCAAAATTGTATTAACATTTGCTTCTGCGAATTCCAGTTGGGAGAAATAGATTTTGTTTTTAAGAATGGTATGCGTTGTTGCACTATCTACCATACATATTTCTCCATTGTTGAAATTGTATAGGTCCATACTTCTTCAAAATAAGATAGATAAATTGTGTGAGAATATTATCAAAATAAACGATAGTGATAACACTTTTAATAAAAACAACAACTTAAAATACACGACAAGTTACATAATGATATTCATACACACAATGACTTACATAATAATATTCATACACACAATACACAATAATTTAAAGGATGATACAAATTCATCACTCTTAGTTAAAATGAAAATTTTCATTATCAATTAAGTGGTCAACCCCTTCATTGTTATCTTCAAAGAAATCAGAATAATCAAAGTGTGCATTTTGTTGTTGATTATTATTTTCAACAAAGTTTGTTTCCACCCTTTTTCCTTTTGCCTTTGAGGCTTCATAAAGCTCTACAAGATGCTTTGTTGTTCGACATTTTTTTCCCCAATGACCTTTTATGTCACATCTATGGCATATATCATCTCGAGATGGTCTATTTTGTGACATTTTTAGAGACTCTGTACTTTTTAGAGACCCGGGCCCACTTTTGGTTATTTTAATATCTACTTTATGAATTTTTGTTTCACCAAATGAACTATATTACGGAATAATTATACGATAGTAGAGTCTCTATTTTAAAGACTCTACTAAGAACAGCCTAAAGGATAAAATACATAAATTACAACTTAAATACTAATAACTTCTTTAAATAGATGCTAAATTATTTTGTAGTCTAAAAATAATTAAATAGTATCACTGAGGGATACAAGTTATGTCTTAGAATGAAGGACAAAAATATATTTTAATGCCAAAAATACTAAAAAAAAATAAAATTGAGCTCACTCACTATTGATTGGATCCGCCATTGATGTGTACATTGTTAGGTCTTGAATTATTAGAGGAGAAAAATTATGATAGTGACCAAAGAAAAAAATAATTATCCTATCGTATCTATGTGCAAATCGTTCCTTGAATTATTAGAGGTAAATAAAAAAGTACGATAGATAAATTACCTTCGAGTAAACAGTGATTCAAGAGTAGGATAAACCCAAAGCGAAGAAATTAACGGAAATTCGTTGAACTTATCATATTGGAAATATTTGTATGAAGTTTCTACTTTATAGTTGTTAACATTTCTTTGTTACAACAAGGATATTTATCCAACCATAATTTTTGGTTCTGTAAAAAAGCGTTCAACCAACCAAATTTACTGAATCAACATAATCAATTAAATTGAGATCATAATTTGAATTATCGAGATCTTCAATTCTCAATTACACATTATAGTATCCACAGATAAAGATACGATTCATTGTCTTATTCGAGCATCTAGTAACTTTAAACAAGAGAAAGAGAATCAAATCAACTTGAAAATATTTCAAAATAACTAACAAATGCATGTAAGGAGAGATTATGTCGCAGGCTTGTCCGGGCACGTTAGATACAACGCAATGCAACTGGCATGATCTTTATTTTATTATTATTTTCTTTCTTTCTTTCTTTTTTTTATATATTTTTTTCTATCCTTTCCGTCTCGTTTTTCCTATGTAGGGATTTTGCAAGAGAGAGGAAAAGAAATGATGGTAGAGAAATGAATGAGAAAGAAATGACGTTTTCTAGTTTGGATAAAAAAGAAAAAGAAATTATAGCTTTAGTTGAATTACTAAAATAACCTTTTTATATTCTTTTTTTACTAAATACTTAAGAACTTATTATTATTATTTGCCTACTATCTTTTCCTTTCCTTTTATTCCCTTAATTTGAAAGGAAATCAAAATCAACTCTAATAAAGGAGATCGTCCTCGCCAAAATCAACGCAATGCCAGAGTGATCTTTGTCTGTAAATCCAATAACTAGATCCCCATACCTGGGCCTTCTTGTGGTATCAGAGCCATGGAGCCTTTTCTAGGTTACTTAGAGTAAACATGGTTGGAAGCAGACAGTACGGTAATTTTAATCATGCTTTCTACATTTAGAAAGAAAAATAATATAAAGAATGCTAGAAATGAAGAATATGATCTTCCAAAACAATTAGATTTGTTAAATAAATGGACTATTCCATATGTGCAGCCCAATACTATTTACCAATATGGTATGTTTGAAAATATGGGTCTTAAGCATATTGTTAAGACTGTTGAACAATCAATCCCTATGGAAGATGATGAGTTAACGATTAAATTACTGTCTAATGATGATATTTTGCGTCATGATTCTACGCATAATTATTTGCATATAGGTTTAATTCAAATAGCCTTTAAGCCTCTTACATTAGGAGGATTAAATGAAAGTTTTATTGCAGTTCTTAGAGATGCTAGGAACCTAGATTGGAGACAATCTTTAATGGGAATAACTCAGTATAGTCTGGCTTATGGACCAGTTTACTTTAATGTTCGTCCCAATTTACAGCTTTCTTTATCTGATAGAAATATACGTGAAGCTGTTACTTTATATGTAAAAACCAAAGGATATAATTATATGCCTCACTCAGAAACTATGAGTATCTGTTATAGAATTTATTATAAGGTTTTACATACTTTGAACCCTAACTGTAAATTACAGGATGAAAATGGTACAACAGTCATGATAGAGACTAATTTGTCTAAATCAAAAATTACTACTAGAAGAATGATTAAATGGGAAGAGATAGACTTTCCTGAAAATTGGAAATTAGAAAAAGTGACTCCTAGTCAGCCTAGAATTCAATCAGATTTATCTGAAGTTGTTCAGACAACTGAAGGCGATGTCTTTCTTAGATTTAAACAAGAACCTTCATTAATTAGGTCTTTTTCTTCAAATCACTCTTTTATATCTCCAATTGTGGAATTTCCTCAGTCGTCAATAGCCTCTACTTCTTATATTAAAGAAGATCCTAATAAGGAACTAGATAGGTTTAAACCACCATCTGAAGAGGGTGAAATAGTTCAACTCGAAAAGATAGATGCCATAAGAATTTCACATAATCAGATTCCTCATGGAATTAATAAGGAGGATATAACTCCATCTGAAATGAGTTTCCACGTGTAATGACAACCAAACTCACTTTTAGCCCCGGAAGTTGGGAAAAAACTTATGTTAACAATGAATTTTTACAGGCATACTGGCAACCTCTTCGGGAATGGATTTCTTCATCTTTTGATAAAACCCAATGGCAAAATATTAAAAATCAATATTATGATTTTATGAGAAAAGAACAAAAAATTTATAAATTTGTTCATTGGTTTATTGATCATTATATTTCTTTTGCTATTAATACAATAGAGAGAGAATGGACTGATGTCCAAGGTAACAAAGAAAAATCTGTTTTCCCCCCTACTAAACCATTAATTATTGGAAAAGATGATTTTCAAATTGAATCTAAAGCTTTTCTAAAATTATTTGAAAATGACAATGCTTCTGTTATGATACGGGATTTGAACTCTCTTGTTCAACAAGGAAATTATACTAATTGTACTCTACAAATTGTAGCAGAACGATTACTTATTTTAGAAAAAAAAGGTTAATCAAATATTAGATTCCTTAAAACAGAAACCTCCAAAGGTAACACTCCAGGATACAGGAAAATTGAAATTAGGAGAAACATCTTCTTCTCAAACTAAGAAAACAGGTTTTCAACCTGCTCCTAAATTAGAAGGATTTAAGATGGATCCTGAGTCAAAAATTGATAATTTGATTAATAAAAATTTAGTTCATTTACATATTGGATTATTGTCTGATCTAGGGTCTGATAGATCTACACAGATTAGTTCTGACAGTTCTCAGTCAGAAGATGAATTAATTCCTCAAAATAAATCATCAATAATGAATATTTCAGAGGAAGTAAATAAAATAGAAAGAGGGGAATCTAGTAAATTTGCTAGTAAACCTAAGAATAATAGGTACTATTATCCTCGTCCTACTCCACATGATATTTTATATGAGGAAGATACTACTAATTTTAGCAAAAATGCTAGTTTTGATCATCGTACTATTTATGAATGGAATATAGATGGTATGACTGATAAACAAATCAAAAGAGTTGTTGAACGCATGCTTATGTATGCTCAGATTTGTAAACAAGTTGGTAATCAAGAACTAGTGATATGTGAAGCTATATTATCTGGATTGTCTGGTCAATTAAAAGGCTGGTTTGATAATTGTGTTACATACGAAATGAGACAAGAAATTGCTCAAGCCACCAGAGAAGAAAATGGGGTTATAGTCTCTAATGCTGTTTACACAATGTGTGCCACTATTCTTGAACATTTTTGTAGTCAATTTACTACTAGTTATGATAGAACTAGGACATTATTACGCAATTTACGTTGTCCTACTCTCACATCTTTTAGATGGTATAAAGATGTTTTCCTTTCTAGAGTTTTTGAACTTCCAGAAGCTAGTGATAGTCAATGGAAAGCCCAATTTGTTGATGGTTTACCTGCATCATTTGCAGAAAAAATTAGAAAAGTCTTAATCAAAGATACAAACAATAATATTGTTTACAATATGTACACTTATGGTGAATTAATAGGTGTATGTGTCAAAGAAGGATTAGATCTTTGCAATCAGATTAAATTAAACTATCAGATTAAGAAACAAGGTCTGACAGATAGACAGACATTAGGACAATTTTGTGAACAATTTGCGATGGAAATTCCATCTGTTCGTAGACTTACTAAGTCTAAAGGGCCTAAAAAGCCTAAGGAATATTATATATCTCCTAAATATAAGCGAAAAGCTAGGAAAAGAAGAGAGAGAAATGAAAGAAATGGATATAAACCTAAGCCTAAGCCTATTCCCACGTGTTATAGATGTGGTAAAAAAGGTCATTATGCTAATAAATGTCGGCAATTCCGAAAGAAGATAAATGCTTTAGATCTTGATGATCACACTAAAGAACAATTGTCAAAATTACTTATGGATATAGACAATCTGTCCAGTTCTAGCCCAGATAGCTCAGATATTGAATCTTCTTCTGATGAAGTTAATAATATATCTTCTAAGGAGGATTCTTCTCCATGTACGTGCAAAGTTAATAATTTTGATGATGAATATTATAAGATATTATCTCAATTTGATGATTTAAAAGTTAATATGATTACTGCTGATAGGTGGTTAGATGTTTTGAAGTTATTAGAAGATATTAAAGATAATTCTTTAAAATTAAAGATTTTGGAACATTATTCCAAAGAAAATTATGTTGAAAAACCCATAGAACAGATTTTTAGTTCAAAACAGGGTTATAATATTAAGGATGTTATTAATCAAATAAATGATAAAAAAGGAAAAATATTCCTATTACTCATTATGAATTAAAACAAGAAGTTAATAAACTTCAAAGTCAGATCAATGATCTTAGACAAGAAAATCAATTAATTAAAGAACAGATTGATATGTTTGTCCATCAGGAACCTAGTTCTTCTAACACTTTACCAGATGCTATGGTTGATTTAAATCTTCTTAATATATTGAAGGTGATTACTACGCAAAAATGGTTGGTTAGAATTAATTTACTCATTCAACCAAATCATATGATTAGAGATATGATTGCTTTGATTGATTCTGGTGCTGATCTTAATTGCATACAGGAAGGATTAATTCCAACTCAGTATTTTGAAAAAACTGCTCATTCTATTTCTTCTGCATCTGGAGAAAAACTAAGGGTTAAATATAAATTACCTCAGGCATTTATATGTTATGAAAAAGTTTGTATATCTACTAGTTTTCTTTTAATTGAAAACATGACGTGTCCAATAATTCTAGGAACTCCTTTTATAAATGAAATTATGCCAATATTAGGCATAGACAATCATGGAATAACAGGAACTTATAATAAAGAACCTGTGATATTTCGTTTTATTACTGAACCCAGAGAGAAAATCTTAGGACAGATAGCTAATTTAATGAAAGCTAAGGAATCACATTTGAATTTCTTAAAGCATGAAATAAATATCAATAATATCGATACTATGTTGAAAAATCCTAAATTACAGGATAAGATTAAACATCTTATTCATGATTTTTCTTTACAAATTTGTAATGATCACCCAAATGCTTTTTGGGATAGAAAGAAGCATATGGTTTCTTTACCTTATGAAATTGATTTTGATGAAAAAATGATTCCTACCAAGGCTTGTCCTTGTCAAATGAATCAAGAATATCTTGATTTATGTAAAAAAGAAATTGCTACTCTTATAGATAAGCATCTTATCAGAAAGTCTCACTCTCCATGGAGTTGTACTGCTTTTTATGTCAATAAACATGCAGAACAAGAGAGAGGTAATCCTAGACTTGTTATAAATTATAAACCACTTAATAAAGTGTTGAAATGGATTAGATATCCTATTCCTAATAAGAAAGATCTTTTGGATAGATTGCATAATGCATTAATATTTTCAAAATTTGATCTTAAATCTGGATATTGGCAGATACAGATTAGTGAAAAGGACAGATATAAAACTGCTTTTGCTGTTCCAATTGGACATTATGAATGGAATGTTATGCCATTTGGATTAAAAAATGCTCCTTCTGAATTTCAGAATATTATGAATGAAATATTTATCCCTTTTAGCGATTTTATTATCGTTTACATCGATGATATCTTGGTCTTTTCTAATGACATACAACAAGATTTTAAACATCTTGATATATTTAAGAAAATTGTTATACAAAATGGTCTTGTTATTTCCAAGCCAAAAATGCTTTTATTTCAAACCAAGGTCAGATTTCTTGGTCATAATATTGAAAAAGGAAAGATTATTCCTATTAATAGAAGTATTGAATTTGCTTCTAAATTCCCTGATCAAATTACTGATAAAACTCAACTACAAAGATTTCTTGGTAGCTTAAATTATATTCTACCATATTATAAAAATCTTGCTAGTGATACGGCTATCTTGTATGATAGACTCAAAAAGAAACCAGGACCATGGACAGATGTTCATACTGAAAAAATTAAGTTAATAAAGTCTAAGGTTAAAAATTTACCGTGCTTAATGCTTGCTAATCCTACATGGAATAAAATCGTTGAAACAGATGCTTCAGAGATTGGTTTTGGAGGAATTTTAAAACAAGTTCATCCAGAAACAAAACAAGAATATCTTGTTCGATTTCATTCAGGAAAATGGAATAATAGTCAACAAAAATATGCGACTGTTGCGAAAGAAATTCTTTCGATTGTTAAATGTGTGTTAAAATTTCAAGATGATTTATATTGTCAAAAGTTTTTGATAAAAACAGATTGCCAAGCAGCAAAATATATGTTCAATAAAGATTTTAAGCATGATGTTTCCAAACAAATGTTTGCGAGATGGCAAGCTAATCTTGCACCTTTTGATTTTGATATTGATTATATTAAAGGGAATAATAATTCACTTCCTGATTTTCTTACCCGTGAATTTCTGCAGGATGATCCCCGCTAGGGGAGGATCCTCTAACCCTAATAGGGGAAGAGGAAGAGGACGTAACCTTGATCCTAATAGGGTCATTGCAGGCAAAAAATTAGTTAATTTAGGCGGGATCACTATTGATCCATCACATCCTGATTTTGATAAAATCAAAAAAGTTATTGAAGAAAGCAGTAATACTGCTCAATCATCATCCTATGCTCATGTGGTTGATCATGAAGAGTCTGATGACTCCTTTGAGATATCTCATCATGAGGAAATAATTTTACCTCTTGAAAATGCTGATAAGCAGTGGATCAATGATCCTTGGTACCTTATGGAACGTTATTTGAATAATTATATGTTTCCTGTACTTTATTACAAGTCCAGGGTATATTTTGAATCAATTTTACAAGTCACAAATTCATGTAATATAGAACATTTCAAGAAGAATAATACTCTTCCAATTTACACTTATAGTAAAATCTATATTAGAAAAATTCTTTCTCCAAATGAATGGGGAATTAGTACCTTAAATGAAAGGCAATTTATTCTTGATAAAAATACTTATCATTTTAATTATTGGGATTATGTGGAAGCATTTTCCAAAGTTTTCTTATATGAAAACCCCCAGCATAAACATTCCTGGTTTATAAAATTCAATCCTGAAATTTTTCAGAATCGCAGGTTTCCTGCATGGATCCATCAATGGTGGAAAAGTTTTGGACCCCCGGTCAAAATCCTCCCTGATCCCTATAAAGCACTTTTTACTGAATGGTTGGCAATTTGTCCCCATATTGGAAATGATCCTGATCTTTATATTGAAGGATCAAGCTCTTTATTTTTCTTTATGGAATTTGGTCTCCCATGGATATGGAAATGGATCCCTGTCGCGGAGATAAATAAAGAAAAAATGTTTTGTTTGAAAAGAAAATTTCTTTCAAAATTTTGGGCAAAACTCTTGAAAAATGATCCTGAGACTAAAAAACCCTATGGTCAACCCAATATCAATGAAATTTCTCAGACGATAGCACTCTATCAAGACCAAATGGAAGAAACAAAGAAAAAGACTCAAGAAAAGGAATCTCCTTTTTCTCATATTTTACGAAAAATCCAAATGAGGAAACAGATAAGCTCTCATGAATATGTTATGGCATCATATCTGGATGAAGTTAAGGAAGATTTTCTAAGGCATTTTAAAAGTGCAGTAGACACTGACTCTACATCAGAAGACACTTCGATGAGGTCTACAAATGCTTTTGCTTGTCTACCAAGGGAATCCCAAGATCCTAATGAGAACATCCCATCCGCTCAAGATGTGTTGGCAGAAGATCTGTTTGACAGCTTGAAAGATGAATTATTACGTAAAGCCAAAGATAAAGGAAAAGGAAAGATGATCTGAAGGAATCTGATGAAGCTTCAGAGGAGATAAAAAGAAAAAGCCGAACTTTGCGGGAAAGCAAACTTGCTTTTGAAAAAGCTGTCGGCTACCGACAGTCGGTGGAATGCCACTGTTGTTACTTTTAGGACAATTCCTGTTTACTTTTATAAGATTTTTGTCTTATAGACACAAGTTGTATAGGGACCCCGGATTTCAAAGTTTTCAAATCCGGTCTGAGTTGTTTTTAATTTTCTTTTGAGTTCCGCTCAGTTGTATAAATTCAGGGCTTTTAGTTTTCGTTGGCAGAGCTCTAGAGAGCAGCCTACCACTTTTCAATTCTATACACCATTGTAAATTTTACAAATCAATCGAAGAAAACTTCTTTCTTCAGGTATATTATTTTTCAGTTTTGTTCTATTATTATCTTTCTTTAGTACCGCCTAATATGGCTGGCTAGTTGCCACACTGTCTGTAACCGCCATGGATCTCTAGACATGTTACTCTATATTATGAGTTAGACACAGTTGTGGATGGTATCGTTGTTATGGTAAGACAATCCTCAAGGCAGGCATTTTTGTCACCATAAGTCGCACTGTTGGCCCTTCTCTATATGTTGTGGGCTGTTTTGTGTTGACTCGGTTGACCGCTTTGCCAGAGTGATCTTTGTCTGTAAATCCAATAACTAGATCCCCATACCTGGACCTTCTTGTGGTATCAGAGCCATGGAGCCTTTTCTAGGTTACTTAGAGTAAACATGGTTGGAAGCAGACAGTATGGTAATTTTAATCATGCTTTCTACATTCAGAAAGAAAAATAATATAAAGAATGCTAGAAAGGAAGAATATGATCTTCCAAAACAATTAGATTTGTTAAATAAATGGACTATTCCATATGTGCAGCCCAATACTATTTACCAATATGGTATGTTTGAAAATATGGGTCTTAAGCATATTGTTAAGACTGTTGAACAATCAATCCCTATGGAAGATGATGAGTTAACGATTAAATTACTGTCTAATGATGATATTTTTTATGATTCTACGCATAATTATTTGCATATAGGTTTAATTCAAATAGCCTTTAAGCCTCTTACATTAGGAGGATTAAATGAAAGTTTTATTGCAGTTCTTAGAGATGCTAGGAACCTAGATTGGAGACAATATTTAATGGGAATAACTCAGTCTAGTCTGGCTTATGGACCAGTTTACTTTAATGTTCGTCCCAATTTACAGCTTTCTTTATCTGATAGAAATATACGTGAAGCTGTTACTTTATATGTAAAAACCAAAGGATATAATTATATGCCTCACTCAGAAACTATGAGTATCTGTTATAGAATTTATTATAAGGTTTTACATACTTTGAACCCTAACTGTAAATTACAGGATGAAACTGATACAACAATCATGATAGAGACTAATTTGTCTAAATCAAAAATTACTACTAGAAGAATGATTAAATGGGAAGAGATAGACTTTCCTGAAAATTGGAAATTAGAAAAAGTGACTCCTAGTCAGCCTAGAATTCAATCAGATTTATCTGAAGTTGTTCAGTCAACTGAAGGCGATGTCTTTCTTAGATTTAAACAAGAACCTTCATTAATTAGGTCTTTTTCTTCAAATCACTCTTTTATATCTCCAATTGTGGAATTTCCTCAGTCGTCAATAGCCTCTACTTCTTATATTAAAGAAGATCCTAATGAGGAACTAGATAGGTTTAAACCACCATCTGAAGAGGGTGAAATAGTTCAACCCGAAAAGATAGATGCCATAAGAATTTCACATAATCAGATTCCTCATGGAATTAATAAGGAGGATATAACTCCATCTGAAATGAGTTTCCACGTGTAATGACAACCAAACTCACTTTTAGCCTCGGAAGTTGGGAAAAAACTTATGTTAACAATGAATTTTTACAGGCACACTGGCAACCTCTTCGGGAATGGATTTCTTCATCTTTTGATAAAACCCAATGGCAAAATATTAAAAATCAATATTATGATTTTATGAGAAAAGAACAAAAAATTTATAAATTTGTTCATTGGTTTATTGATCATTATATTTCTTTTGCTATTAATACAATAGAGAGAGAATGGACTGATGTCCAAGGTAACAAAGAAAAATCTGTTTTCCCCCCTACTAAACCATTAATTATTGGAAAAGATGATTTTCAAATTGAATCTAAAGCTTTTCTAAAATTATTTGAAAATGACAATGCTTCTGTTATGATACGGGATTTGAACTTTCTTGTTCAACAAGGAAATTATACTAATTGTACTCTACAAATTGTAGGAGAACGATTACTTATTTTAGAAAAAAAGGTTAATCAAATATTAGATTCCTTAAAACAGAAACCTCCAAAGGTAACACTCCAGGATACAGGAAAATTGAAATTAGGAGAAACATCTTCTTCTCAAACTAAGAAAACAGGTTTTCAACCTGCTCCTAAATTAGAAGGATTTAAGATGGATCCTGAGTCAAAAATTGATAATTTGATTAATAAAAATTTAGTTCATTTACATATTGGATTATTGTCTGATCTAGGGTCTGATAGATCTACACAGATTAGTTCTGACAGTTCTCAGTCAGAAGATGAATTAATTCCTCAAAATAAATCATCAATAATGAATATTTCAGAGGAAGTAAATAAAATAGAAAGAGGGGAATCTAGTAAATTTGCTAGTAAACCTAAGAATAATAGGTACTATTATCCTCGTCCTACTCCACAGGATATTTTATATGAGGAAGATACTACTAATTTTAGCAAAAATGCTAGTTTTGATCATCGTACTATTTATGAATGGAATATAGATGGTATGACTGATAAACAAATCAAAAGAGTTGTTGAACGCATGCTTATGTATGCTCAGATTTGTAAACAAGTTGGTAATCAAGAACCAGTGATATGTGAAGCTATATTATCTGGATTGTCTGGTCAATTAAAAGGCTGGTTTGATAATTGTGTTACATACAAAATGAGACAAGAAATTGCTCAAGCCACCAGAGAAGAAAATGGGGTTATAGTCTCTAATGCTGTTTACACAATGTGTGCCACTATTCTTGAACATTTTTGTAGTCAATTTACTACTAGTTATGATAGAACTAGGACATTATTACGCAATTTACGTTGTCCTACTCTCACATCTTTTAGATGGTATAAAGATGTTTTCCTTTCTAGAGTTTTTGAACTTCCAGAAGCTAGTGATAGTCAATGGAAAGCCCAATTTGTTGATGGTTTACCTGCATCATTTGCAGAAAAAATTAGAAAAGTCTTAATCAAAGATACAAACAATAATATTGTTTACAATATGTACACTTATGGTGAATTAATAGGTGTATGTGTCAAAGAAGGATTAGATCTTTGCAATCAGATTAAATTAAACTATCAGATTAAGAAACAAGGTCTGACAGATAGACAGACATTAGGACAATTTTGTGAACAATTTGCGATGGAAATTCCATCTGTTCGTAGACTTACTAAGTCTAAAGGGCCTAAAAAGCCTAAGGAATATTATATATCTCCTAAATATAAGCGAAAAGCTAGGAAAAGAAGAGAGAGAAATGAAAGAAATGGATATAAACCTAAGCCTAAGCCTATTCCCACGTGTTATAGATGTGGTAAAAAAGGTCATTATGCTAATAAATGTCGGCAATTCCGAAAGAAGATAAATGCTTTAGATCTTGATGATCACACTAAAGAACAATTGTCAAAATTACTTATGGATATAGACAATCTGTCCAGTTCTAGCCCAGATAGCTCAGATATTGAATCTTCTTCTGATGAAGTTAATAATATATCTTCTAAGGAGGATTCTTCTCCATGTACGTGCAAAGTTAATAATTTTGATGATGAATATTATAAGATATTATCTCAATTTGATGATTTAAAAGTTAATATGATTACTGCTGATAGGTGGTTAGATGTTTTGAAGTTATTAGAAGATATTAAAGATGATTCTTTAAAATTAAAGATTTTGGAACATTATTCCAAAGAAAATTCTGTTGAAAAACCCATAGAACAGATTTTTAGTTCAAAACAGGGTTATAATATTAAGGATGTTATTAATCAAATAAGTGATAAAAAAAGGAAAAATATTCCTATTACTCATTATGAATTAAAACAAGAAGTTAATAAACTTCAAAGTCAGATCAATGATCTTAGACAAGAAAATCAATTAATTAAAGAACAGATTGATATGTTTGTCCATCAGGAACCTAGTTCTTCTAACACTTTACCAGATGCTATGGTTGATTTAAATCTTCTTAATATATTGAAGGTGATTACTACGCAAAAATGGTTGGTTAGAATTAATTTACTCATTCAACCAAATCATATGATTAGAGATATGATTGCTTTGATTGATTCTGGTGCTGATCTTAATTGCATACAGGAAGGATTAATTCCAACTCAGTATTTTGAAAAAACTGCTCATTCTATTTCTTCTGCATCTGGAGAAAAACTAAGGGTTAAATATAAATTACCTCAGGCATTTATATGTTATGAAAAAGTTTGTATATCTACTAGTTTTCTTTTAATTGAAAACATGACGTGTCCAATAATTCTAGGAACTCCTTTTATAAATGAAATTATGCCAATATTAGGCATAGACAATCATGGAATAACAGGAACTTATAATAAAGAACCTGTGATATTTCGTTTTATTACTGAACCCAGAGAGAAAATCTTAGGACAGATAGCTAATTTAATGAAAGCTAAGGAATCACATTTGAATTTCTTAAAGCATGAAATAAATATCAATAATATCGATACTATGTTGAAAAATCCTAAATTACAGGATAAGATTAAACATCTTATTCATGATTTTTCTTTACAAATTTGTAATGATCACCCAAATGCTTTTTGGGATAGAAAGAAGCATATGGTTTCTTTACCTTATGAAATTGATTTTGATGAAAAAATGATTCCTACCAAGGCTTGTCCTTGTCAAATGAATCAAGAATATCTTGATTTATGTAAAAAAGAAATTGCTACTCTTATAGATAAGCATCTTATCAGAAAGTCTCACTCTCCATGGAGTTGTACTGCTTTTTATGTCAATAAACATGCAGAACAAGAGAGAGGTAATCCTAGACTTGTTATAAATTATAAACCACTTAATAAAGTGTTGAAATGGATTAGATATCCTATTCCTAATAAGAAAGATCTTTTGGATAGATTGCATAATGCATTAATATTTTCAAAATTTGATCTTAAATCTGGATATTGGCAGATACAGATTAGTGAAAAGGACAGATATAAAACTGCTTTTGCTGTTCCAATTGGACATTATGAATGGAATGTTATGCCATTTGGATTAAAAAATGCTCCTTCTGAATTTCAGAATATTATGAATGAAATATTTATCCCTTTTAGCGATTTTATTATCGTTTACATCGATGATATCTTGGTCTTTTCTAATGACATACAACAACATTTTAAACATCTTGATATATTTAAGAAAATTGTTATACAAAATGGTCTTGTTATTTCCAAGCCAAAAATGCTTTTATTTCAAACCAAGGTCAGATTTCTTGGTCATAATATTGAAAAAGGAAAGATTATTCCTATTAATAGAAGTATTGAATTTGCTTCTAAATTCCCTGATCAAATTACTGATAAAACTCAACTACAAAGATTTCTTGGTAGCTTAAATTATATTATACCATATTATAAAAATCTTGCTAGTGATACGGCTATCTTGTATGATAGACTCAAAAAGAAACCAGGACCATGGACAGATGTTCATACTGAAAAAATTAAGTTAATTAAGTCTAAGGTTAAAAATTTACCGTGCTTAATGCTTGCTAATCCTACATGGAATAAAATCGTTGAAACAGATGCTTCAGAGATTGGTTTTGGAGGAATTTTAAAACAAGTTCATCCAGAAACAAAACAAGAATATCTTGTTCGATTTCATTCAGGAAAATGGAATAATAGTCAACAAAAATATGCGACTGTTGCGAAAGAAATTCTTTCGATTGTTAAATGTGTGTTAAAATTTCAAGATGATTTATATTGTCAAAAGTTTTTGATAAAAACAGATTGCCAAGCAGCAAAATATATGTTCAATAAAGATTTTAAGCATGATGTTTCCAAACAAATGTTTGCGAGATGGCAAGCTAATCTTGCACCTTTTGATTTTGATATTGATTATATTAAAGGGAATAATAATTCACTTCCTGATTTTCTTACCCGTGAATTTCTGCAGGATGATCCCCGCTAGGGGAGGATCCTCTAACCCTAATAGGGGAAGAGGAAGAGGACGTAACCTTGATCCTAATAGGGTCATTGCAGGCAAAAAATTAGTTAATTTAGGCGGGATCACTATTGATCCATCACATCCTGATTTTGATAAAATCAAAAAAGTTATTGAAGAAAGCAGTAATACTGCTCAATCATCATCCTATGCTCATGTGGTTGATCATGAAGAGTCTGATGACTCCTTTGAGATATCTCATCATGAGGAAATAATTTTACCTCTTGAAAATGCTGATAAGCAGTGGATCAATGATCCTTGGTACCTTATGGAACGTTATTTGAATAATTATATGTTTCCTGTACTTTATTACAAGTCCAGGGTATATTTTGAATCAATTTTACAAGTCACAAATTCATGTAATATAGAACATTTCAAGAAGAATAATACTCTTCCAATTTACACTTATAGTAAAATCTATATTAGAAAAATTCTTTCTCCAAATGAATGGGGAATTAGTACCTTAAATGAAAGGCAATTTATTCTTGATAAAAATACTTATCATTTTAATTATTGGGATTATGTGGAAGCATTTTCCAAAGTTTTCTTATATGAAAACCCCCAGCATAAACATTCCTGGTTTATAAAATTCAATCCTGAAATTTTTCAGAATCGCAGGTTTCCTGCATGGATCCATCAATGGTGGAAAAGTTTTGGACCCCCGGTCAAAATCCTCCCTGATCCCTATAAAGCACTTTTTACTGAATGGTTGGCAATTTGTCCCCATATTGGAAATGATCCTGATCTTTATATTGAAGGATCAAGCTCTTTATTTTTATTTATGGAATTTGGTCTCCCATGGATATAGAAATGGATCCCCACAAGAAGGCCCAGGTATGGGGATCTAGTTATTGGATTTACAGACAAAGATCACTCTGGCAAAGCGGTCAACCGAGTCAACACAAAACAGCCCACAACATATAGAGAAGGGCCAACAGTGCGACTTATGGTGACAAAAATGCCTGCCTTGAGGATTGTCTTACCATAACAACGATACCATCCACAACTGTGTCTAACTCATAATATAGAGTAACATGTCTCGAGATCCATGGCGGTTACAGACAGTGTGGCAACTAGCCAGCCATATTAGGCGGCCCTAAAGAAAGATAATAATAGAACAAAACTGAAAAATAATATACCTGAAGAAAGAAGTTTTCTTCGATTGATTTGTAAAATTTACAATGGTGTATAGAATTGAAAAGTGGTAGGCTGCTCTCTAGAGCTCTGCCAACGAAAACTAAAAGCCCTGAATTTATACAACTGAGCGGAACTCAAAATAAAATTAAAAACAACTCAGACTGGATTTGAAAACTTTGAAATCTGGGGTCCCTATACAACTTGTGTCTATAAGACAAAAACTTTATAAAAGTAAATAGGAATTGTCCTAAAAGTAACAACAGTGGCATTCCACCGACTGTCGGTAGCCAACAGCTTTTTCAAAAGCAAGTTTGCTTTCCCGCAAAGTTCGGCTTTTTCTTTTTATCTCCTCCGAAGCTTCATCAGATTCCTTCAGATCATCTTTCCTTTTCCTTTATCTTTGGCTTTACGTAATAATTCATCTTTCAAGCTGTCAAACAGATCTTCTGCCAACACATCTTGAGCGGATGGGATGTCCTCATTAGGATCTTGGGATTCCCCTGGTAGACAAGCAAAAGCATTTGTAGACCTCATCGAAGTGTCTTCTGATGTAGAGTCAGTGTCTACTGCACTTTTAAAATGCCTTAGAAAATCTTCCTTAACTTCATCCAGATATGATGCCATAACATCTTCATGAGAGCTTATCTGTTTCCTCATTTGGATTTTTCGTAAAATATGAGAAAAAGGAGATTCCTTTTCTTGAGTCTTTTTCTTTGTTTCTTCCATTTGGTCTTGATAGAGTGCTATCGTCTGAGAAATTTCATTGATATTGGGTTGACCATAGGGTTTTTTAGTCTCAGGATCATTTTTCAAGAGTTTTGCCCAAAATTTTGAAAGAAATTTTCTTTTCAAACAAAATATTTTTTCTTTATTTATCTCCGCGACAGGGATCCATTTCCATATCCATGGGAGACCAAATTCCATAAAGAAAAATAAAGAGCTTGATCCTTCAATATAAAGATCAGGATCATTTCCAATATGGGGACAAATTGCCAACCATTCAGTAAAAAGTCCTTTATAGGGATCAGGGAGGATTTTGACCGGGGGTCCAAAACTTTTCCACCATTGATGGATCCATGCAGGAAACCTGCGATTCTGAAAAATTTCAGGATTGAATTTTATAAACCAGGAATGTTTATGTTGGGGGTTTTCATATAAGAAAACTTTGGAAAATGCTTCCACATAATCCCAATAATTAAAATGATAACTATTTTTATCAAGAATAAATTGCCTTTCATTTAAGGTACTAATTCCCCATTCATTTGGAGAAAGAATTTTTCTAATATAGATTTTACTATAAGTGTAAATTGGAAGAGTATTATTCTTCTTGAAATGTTCTATATCACATGAATTTGTGACTTGTAAAATTGATTCAAAATATACCCTGGACTTGTAATAAAGTACAGGAAACATATAATTATTCAAATAACGTTCCATAAGGTACCAAGGATCATTGATCCACTGCTTATCAGCATTTTCAAGAGGTAAAATTATTTTCTCATGATGAGATATCTCAAAGGAGTCATCAGACTCTTCATGATCAACCACATGAGCATAGGATGATGATTGAGCAGTATTACTGCTTTCTTCAATAACCTTTTTGATTTTATCAAAATCAGGATGTGATGGATCAATAGTGATCCCGCCTAAATTAACCAATTTTTTGCCTGCAATGACCCTATTAGGATCAAGGTTACGTCCTCTTCCTCTTCCCCTATTAGGGTTAGAGGATCCTCCCCTAGCGGGGATCATCTTGCAGAAATTCACGGGTAAGAAAATCAGGAAGATAATTATTATTCCCTTTAATATAATCAATATCAAAATCAAAAGGTGCAAGATTAGCTTGCCATCTCGCAAACATTTGTTTGGAAACATCATGCTTAAAATCTTTATTGAACATATATTTTGCTGCTTGGCAATCTGTTTTTATCAAAAACTTTTGACAATATAAATCATCTTGAAATTTTAACACACATTTAACAATCGAAAGAATTTCTTTCGCAACAGTCGCATATTTTTGTTGACTATTATTCCATTTTCCTGAATGAAATCGAACAAGATATTCTTGTTTTGTTTCTGGATGAACTTGTTTTAAAATTCCTCCAAAACCAATCTCTGAAGCATCTGTTTCAACGATTTTATTCCATGTAGGATTAGCAAGCATTAAGCAAGGTAAATTTTTAACCTTAGACTTAATTAACTTAATTTTTTCAGTATGAACATCTGTCCATGGTCCTGGTTTCTTTTTGAGTCTATCATACAAGATAGCCGTATCACTAGCAAGATTTTTATAATATGGTAGAATATAATTTAAGCTACCAAGAAATCTTTGTAGTTGAGTTTTATCAGTAATTTGATCAGGGAATTTAGAAGCAAATTCAATACTTCTATTAATAGGAATAATCTTTCCTTTTTCAATATTATGACCAAGAAATCTGACCTTGGTTTGAAATAAAAGCATTTTTGGCTTGGAAATAACAAGACCATTTTGTATAACAATTTTCTTAAATATATCAAGATGTTTAAAATGTTGTTGTATGTCTTTAGAAAAGACCAAGATATCATCGATGTAAACGATAATAAAATCGCTAAAAGGGATAAATATTTCATTCATAATATTCTGAAATTCAGAAGGAGCATTTTTTAATCCAAATGGCATAACATTCCATTCATAATGTCCAATTGGAACAGCAAAAGCAGTTTTATATCTGTCCTTTTCACTAATCTGTATCTGCCAATATCCAGATTTAAGATCAAATTTTGAAAATATTAATGCATTATGCAATCTATCCAAAAGATCTTTCTTATTAGGAATAGGATATCTAATCCATTTCAACACTTTATTAAGTGGTTTATAATTTATAACAAGTCTAGGATTACCTCTCTCTTGTTCTGCATGTTTATTGACATAAAAAGCAGTACAACTCCATGGAGAGTGAGACTTTCTGATAAGATGCTTATCTATAAGAGTAGCAATTTCTTTTTTACATAAATCAAGATATTCTTGATTCATTTGACAAGGACAAGCCTTGGTAGGAATCATTTTTTCATCAAAATCAATTTCATAAGGTAAAGAAACCATATGCTTCTTTCTATCCCAAAAAGCATTTGGGTGATCATTACAAATTTGTAAAGAAAAATCATGAATAAGATGTTTAATCTTATCCTGTAATTTAGGATTTTTCAACATAGTATCGATATTATTGATATTTATTTCATGCTTTAAGAAATTCAAATGTGATTCCTTAGCTTTCATTAAATTAGCTATCTGTCCTAAGATTTTCTCTCTGGGTTCAGTAATAAAACGAAATATCACAGGTTCTTTATTATAAGTTCCTGTTATTCCATGATTGTCTATGCCTAATATTGGCATAATTTCATTTATAAAAGGAGTTCCTAGAATTATTGGACACGTCATGTTTTCAATTAAAAGAAAACTAGTAGATATACAAACTTTTTCATAACATATAAATGCCTGAGGTAATTTATATTTAACCCTTAGTTTTTCTCCTGATGCAGAAGAAATAGAATGAGCAATTTTTTCAAAATACTGAGTTGGAATTAATCCTTCCTGTATGCAATTAAGATCAGCACCAGAATCAATCAAAGCAATCATATCTCTAATCATATGATTTGGTTGAATGAGTAAATTAATTCTAACCAACCATTTTTGCGTAGTAATCACCTTCAATATATTAAGAAGATTTAAATCAACCATAGCATCTGGTAAAGTGTTAGAAGAACTAGGTTCCTGATGGACAAACATATCAATCTGTTCTTTAATTAATTGATTTTCTTGTCTAAGATCATTGATCTGACTTTGAAGTTTATTAACTTCTTGTTTTAATTCATAATGAGTAATAGGAATATTTTTCCTTTTTTTATCATTTATTTGATTAATAACATCCTTAATATTATAACCCTGTTTTGAACTAAAAATCTGTTCTATGGGTTTTTCAACAGAATTTTCTTTGGAATAATGTTCCAAAATCTTTAATTTTAAAGAATCATCTTTAATATCTTCTAATAACTTCAAAACATCTAACCACCTATCAGCAGTAATCATATTAACTTTTAAATCATCAAATTGAGATAATATCTTATAATATTCATCATCAAAATTATTAACTTTGCACGTACATGGAGAAGAATCCTCCTTAGAAGATATATTATTAACTTCATCAGAAGAAGATTCAATATCTGAGCTATCTGGGCTAGAACTGGACAGATTGTCTATATCCATAAGTAATTTTGACAATTGTTCTTTAGTGTGATCATCAAGATCTAAAGCATTTATCTTCTTTCGGAATTGCCGACATTTATTAGCATAATGACCTTTTTTACCACATCTATAACACGTGGGAATAGGCTTAGGCTTAGGTTTATATCCATTTCTTTCATTTCTCTCTCTTCTTTTCCTAGCTTTTCGCTTATATTTAGGAGATATATAATATTCCTTAGGCTTTTTAGGCCCTTTAGACTTAGTAAGTCTACGAACAGATGGAATTTCCATCGCAAATTGTTCACAAAATTGTCCTAATGTCTGTCTATCTGTCAGACCTTGTTTCTTAATCTGATAGTTTAATTTAATCTGATTGCAAAGATCTAATCCTTCTTTGACACATACACCTATTAATTCACCATAAGTGTACATATTGTAAACAATATTATTGTTTGTATCTTTGATTAAGACTTTTCTAATTTTTTCTGCAAATGATGCAGGTAAACTATCAACAAATTGGGCATTCCATTGACTATCACTAGCTTCTGGAAGTTCAAAAACTCTAGAAAGGAAAATATCTTTATACCATCTAAAAGATGTGAGAGTAGGACAACGTAAATTGCGTAATAATGTCCTAGTTCTATCATAACTAGTAGTAAATTGACTACAAAAATGTTCAAGAATAGTGGCACACATTGTGTAAACAGCATTAGAGACTATAACCCCATTTTCTTCTCTGGTGGCTTGAGCAATTTCTTGTCTCATTTCGTATGTAACACAATTATCAAACCAGCCTTTTAATTGACCAGACAATCCAGATAATATAGCTTCACATATCACTGGTTCTTGATTACCAACTTGTTTACAAATCTGAGCATACATAAGCATGCGTTCAACAACTCTTTTGATTTGTTTATCAATCATACCATCTATATTCCATTCATAAATAGTACGATGATCAAAACTAGCATTTTTGCTAAAATTAGTAGTATCTTCCTCATATAAAATATCCTGTGGAGTAGGACGAGGATAATAGTACCTATTATTCTTAGGTTTACTAGCAAATTTACTAGATTCCCCTCTTTCTATTTTATTTACTTCCTCTGAAATATTCATTATTGATGATTTATTTTGAGGAATTAATTCATCTTCTGACTGAGAACTGTCAGAACTAATCTGTGTGGATCTATCAGACCCTAGATCAGACAATAATCCAATATGTAAATGAACTAAATTTTTATTAATCAAATTATCAATTTTTGACTCAGGATCCATCTTAAATCCTTCTAATTTAGGAGCAGGTTGAAAACCTGTTTTCTTAGTTTGAGAAGAAGATGTTTCTCCTAATTTCAATTTTCCTGTATCCTGGAGTGTTACCTTTGGAGGTTTCTATTTTAAGGAATCTAATATTTGATTAACCTTTTTTTCTAAAATAAGTAATCGTTCTCCTACAATTTGTAGAGTACAATTAGTATAATTTCCTTGTTGAACAAGAGAGTTCAAATCCCGTATCATAACAGAAGCATTGTCATTTTCAAATAATTTTAGAAAAGCTTTAGATTCAATTTGAAAATCATCTTTTCCAATAATTAATGGTTTAGTAGGGGGGAAAACATATTTTTCTTTGTTACCTTGGACATCAGTCCATTCTCTCTCTATTGTATTAATAGCAAAAGAAATATAATGATCAATAAACCAATGAACAAATTTATAAATTTTTTGTTCTTTTCTCATAAAATCATAATATTGATTTTTAATATTTTGCCATTGGGTTTTATCAAAAGATGAAGAAATCCATTCCCGAAGAGGTTGCCAGTGTGCCTATAAAAATTCATTGTTAACATAAGTTTTTTCCCAACTTCCGGGGCTAAAAGTGAGTTTGGTTGTCATTACACGTGGAAACTCATTTCAGATGGAGTTATATCCTCCTTATTAATTCCATGAGGAATCTGATTATGTGAAATTCTTATGGCATCTATCTTTTCGGGTTGAACTATTTCACCCTCTTCAGATTGTGGTTTAAACCTATCTAGTTCCTTATTAGGATCTTCTTTAATATAAGAAGTAGATGCTATTGACGACTGAGGAAATTCCACAATTGGAGATATAAAAGAGTGATTTGAAGAAAAAGACCTAATTAATGAAGGTTCTTGTTTAAATCTAAGAAAGACATCGCCTTCAGTTGTCTGAACAACTTCAGATAAATCTGATTGAATTCTAGGCTGACTAGGAGTCACTTTTTATAATTTCCAATTTTCAGGAAAGTCTATCTCTTCCCATTTAATCATTCTTCTAGTAGTAATTTTTGATTTAGACAAATTAGTCTCTATCATGATTGTTGTATCAGTTTCATCCTGTAATTTACAGTTAGGGTTCAAAGTATGTAAAACCTTATAATAAATTCTATAACAGATACTCATAGTTTCTGAGTGAGGCATATAATTATATCCTTTGGTTTTTACATATAAAGTAACAGCTTCACGTATATTTCTATCAGATAAAGAAAGCTGTAAATTGGGACGAACATTAAAGTAAACTGGTCCATAAGCCAGACTAGACTGAGTTATTCCCATTAAAGATTGTCTCCAATCTAGGTTCCTAGCATCTCTAAGAACTGCAATAAAACTTTCATTTAATCCTCCTAATGTAAGAGGCTTAAAGGCTATTTGAATTAAACCTATAAAAATCGAGCTCACTCACTATTGATTGAATCCGCCATTGATGTGTATATTGTTAGTTCTTGAATTATTAGAGGAGAAAAATTATGATAGTGACCAAAGAAAAAAATAATTATCCTATCGTATCTATGTGCAAATCGTTCCTTGAATTATTAGAGGTAAATAAAAAAGTACGATAAATAAATTACCTTCGAGTAAACAGTGATTCAAGAGTAGGATAAATTAACAGAAATTCATTGAATTTATCATATTGGAAATATTTGTATGAAGTTTATACTTTATAGTTGTTAACATTTCTTTGTTACAACAAGGATCTTTATCCAACCATAATTTTTGGTTCTGTAAAAAAACATTCAAACAACCAAATTTATTGAATCAACATAATCAATTAGATTGAGATCATAATCTAAATTATTGATATCTTCAATTCTCAATTACACATTATAGTATCCAGAGATAAAGATACGATTCATTGTCTTATTCAAGCATCTAGTAACTTTAAACAAGAAAAAGAGAATCAAATCAACTTGAAAATATTTCAAAATAACTAACAAATGCATGTAAGGAGAGATTATGTCGCAGGCTTGTCCGGGCACGTTAGATACAACGCAATGCAACTGGCATGATCTTTATTTTATTATTATTTTTTTTCTTTCTTTCTTTTTTTTATATATTTTTTTCTATCCTTTCCGTCTCGTTTTTCCTATGTAGGGATTTTGCAAGAGAGAGGAAAAGAAATGATGGTAGAGAAATGAATGAGAAAGAAATGACGTTTTCTAGTTTGGATAAAAAAGAAAAATAAATTATAGCTTTAGTTGAATTACTAAAATAACCTTTTTATATTCTTTTTTTACTAAATACTTAAGAACTTATTATTATTATTTGCCTACTATCTTTTCCTTTCCTTTTATTCCCTTAATTTGAAAGGAAATCAAAATCAACTCTAATAAAGGAGATCGTCCTCGCCAAAAAATGAATCTAAACATTCCTTCCCTTGCTTTTTTTTCTCTTAAAAATCGATTCTAAACACAGTCTAACTAGCACGTTGTATAACAAAAAAGTATGCAATTAAGTACTGTATCTACAATAATTAACTTTCAATTTCTCTCTATTTTAGTTACTAGCACCCTAAATAGTTTATAGAGTCGTGCATAAATTTTGATTAGCATACTTTACTTTGGAAAACCAAATAATGTGTCTTTATTGTGCTTCACTGCGAGCTTAAATACTTACTTTACATTGTCTTTTAGCAATTGATGTGGCTTATTCCTATTTTGACATCTAAAATATCTCTTAAGAAGTCTTAGAAAATCTCCTATATCATGCATGTGTGTATAGTTTGACTTCTCACAGGTCATTTTTAGCTTTTGTCTCATTAGTAGAAAAATAAACTATGCTATTAATTAGATGGCTACAAATATAAGATATTATGTTTTGTCTTTTTATTGGATTTCAAGGGCTTGAAACTGTACTTGATTTTGATATTTTTACCTGTTATCTTGGTTGATGAATCATAATTTCAGTTTAATAATATAATTTCAATCCAAAATAAATATTAGTTACCATCTCATTAGTAGGAAAGCAAACTATGCTATTGATCAGATAGCTACAAATATGAGATGTAGTATTTTGCCTTTTGATTGGATTTCAAGAGCTTGAAAATGTACTTAATTTTGACTTTTTAATACCAATTGCCTTGTTTTTTTTGGTCAAACAATTGCCTTGGTTGATGTATCATATTTTCACTTCAATACATATATATAACTCATTTAAGAGTAGCTTACAAGTTAATGCATATATAATTTTCACCCGAAAAAAATTAGTCAATGGTAGATTACATATTAAAAACTCTCCATTCCTTTCCTTAGATGGTTGAACCCACTTGTCTGAACTTAATTGGAATCTCTATCTCTGAACTAACAACTCGACACTAACACAATTGAGCAAATATACCCTCTCCAACCTGAGTCTACCCTTAAGCGACTTAACTCAGCCTATTCAGACATCCATGCTAACAGCCATTAACTTCTATACTTATAAGGTATAGGTTATGTAAGTTGGGCATAACCATATTTTATGATACCATCTGATAATCGTCTACAATATCCTCTGTTGTCTAAATTTCAAATATCACATTCTGACTAGTTCTATATGATCATCAAGTCATTAATAAAATAGCCACATTTCAAGCCTTACCCAAGGTATTCAACACCTTGTTATACCAAACCTTTGCAAAATTCTTTATTAAACCATCTCCGATTATCTCTACCAATACTCTAATCACCTTATCCCTACCTTTCTCTTTATATTCTACTTTACCTTGTATACTTATCTAATTTTTTCAATCACTTGTTATAACATTGAAACTTTTGACCGTTATCACACCTAGTCTTGATTTTCTCTACATTTTAATTATAAAAATTACTAGTACTCATTCAATTTTAATATGAAATTACGAAGTTCAACATCATAATTATAAATTTTGACGAGTACCAATATCAAAATTCCTACCCCTACGAGAAAGGTTTGACCCAGGCGTCAAAAATGATTACTCGAAGTAAATTTTCAACTTTTTGGATAGAGAAAATACTTTTTCAAGGGAAGTTGGGTATTTTCCCATACAAAGTTTCCAATAAATAAGGTTTTTTGGTCTTCGAGTTTTCCCACAAGTCAACGACCTACAACAAAATTACGGCCAAAAAAGACCTTTGACGGGTCCAACCCGCGTCTAGTGTATGTTACGGTTCGAAATGCCTGCCTACATTCTTTGAATCAAACTACAAAAATCAAACTTAAAACATCAACAATAATAAATACTAATAATAAATAGCATTAATATCAAACCATTTATAAATTCACTTTGAAAAATATTCTCCTTTATACCTTCATCACCGCCCTCTTTCACGTCTCCCCCCACTTCATAAACCTCTCTGTGACATTTACATATACATAATATATATATATATATACACACACAAACACACAGCTGCAGATCTTGAGAATATTAATTATTTTTACTATTTTTTTTTTGGTGTGAATTTGTATGATTAGATACCAGAAATGAAGAACAGAAACAGTTCAAAAGTATCAGCTAAATGGATCCCCATTTTCTCCATTATTTTCTTCATCCTTGGCATGCTCTTCACCAACAGGTTCAATTCACACCACTTCAATTTTCTTTTTCTTTTTACTTTTAAAGCTGCAATTTTTATGCTAATTTGTGAAATTGTTAATTGATCTATGGAATTGCAGATTGTGGGTCCCACCAGAAACCAGCAGCCAGCTGATAGCTCAAAACAGACATGATCAAGAGCTGCAGATCATCTCAGAAGACTGCACTACGAAGAAAAAGGTTTGTTACTTTTAGCTTTTTTTTCTTTTTCTCTTCGTGAATCAAAGTGGGTCCGACCCTTTTCCATGTGCGTGCAGGAGTTTCGTGCAGTGGCTGCTCTTGAAATTGAAAAAAAGTTTTAATTTTTAAGTTCAAGATTCATTTTTTCTTTCTGGGTATTTGGAATTTTTCATTTTTTAAATGAGAAAACATATTTTTAACTGGTTATATATATGGGTGTGTGTTTGTGTGTGTATGTGTATATATAAATGTGGATGTGTAAGTATCTTCAGTGTTTTGATGTTGTATGTATTAGAAATCAGGGGAACAAGAAAAGGATGTAATGCAAGAAGTTTATAAAACTCATGAAGCAATTCAGTAAGTTCAGAATCTTTATGAACATAATTTAGTTTTCTCTCTATTACTTTGTTTATTTATCTCTATTACTTGTTTTTAATGTATAATGTAAATTGGGTGTTGATGGTTGTTTTTCTGATTTAATTTTTAAACTGTGTATTGGATTTGGGGTTGGTAGAACATTAGACAAGTCAATTTCGATGCTTCAGATGGAACTGGCGGCAACTAGAAGTGTCCAGGAGAAAGCAAAGTCTAATGAGTCTAGTCATGAGGGTCCTTCTCGAAAGAAGGCATTCATAGTAATTGGAATTAATACAGCTTTTAGTAGTCGGAAAAGGCGTGACTCAGTTAGGCAGACTTGGATGCCTCAAGGTAACCAATTCATATGTCATTTTCTTTTCATCCTGATTGCAGATGGTGTTGCTTTTCCTTTATTTAAGAATGCACTTATGTTTGTTTTTGTAATTTGATCAGGCGAAAAGCTTCGCAAGTTAGAAGAGGAGAAGGGAATTGTCATTCGATTTATGATTGGCCATAGGTAAGCTGCTTCTCTTATCTGCTTTCTGTTGCTTAGGTTTGTCATACTTTCTGGTCCAGAATTGTCTAGAATAATCTTGTTGGGAGTATTTTGCATTCCCTTGTCACGTTTTCAAAGTATGTAAAATTAGAAAATTTCGAGACAACAGATATGAGGAATTACTTCAGTACATTGTAGATGAAAGACTAATTTAGCTATATGCAGAGATGAAATCCTTACAACCTCTGTTAACTGAGTTGGGCAAATCTAGAGAAGGGAAAGATTTCATGTTTGTTCCGTCGACCTTGAAATCCAATGATATACATATCCTTGAAAAATATATCTTGATCAAAATACATTCCGTACTCTTTCATTCTGACTTGTGGATTGGATGTTTGAGGAGGTCCAGTGTCAGTTCTTACCTTCTGAGTCAACCATGCAAGATGCAGTTGATATATCTGTCTGAATGTTTAAAAACGCACCATTTTTATATACAAGAATATATACTTTTTTCTTTCTTTCAAGAGTTTTATGCACATGCATAGAGCTATCCCTCAAATACTTAAATAGTTGCGTGAAGTGACAAGACCTAGTTATTACCAACTCGCCCTAACAACTACGATTGGGTGCAATAATGTTTTGTGTCTGGAAGTATAGCATTATAAATGTCTAATTATTTGGGGCCTGATTTATGATTGATCTCCACAAGTTTTCACCTTATATCTTGATATGCCAGCTGTATTTTGGCATAGCTTAGCTCTGATTGATGTAATGCTGCAGTCTCAAGTGAAAAAAACCTGATAGTTTGTTATGTGGCTGGATGCAGTGCAACATCTAACAGCATCCTAGATCGAGCTATTGATTCTGAAGAAGCTCAACATAAAGACTTCTTGAGACTGGTAAGTAGCATACGTAAAAGAAGACTCTTTTTAGGCACACAAATGTCTGATATCAACGCATGTTATTATAGGAGCATGTTGAAGGATATCATGAATTGTCAGCAAAGACAAAGATTTTCTTTTCTACTGCTGTTGCAAAGTGGGATGCTGATTTCTATGTTAAGGTTGATGATGATGTCCATGTCAATTTGGGTATGGACTGCTTGCCTTTTCTCTATATTCTACATTGGCATTTGGTCAAACATATCATAATTCAACTCCTATTTATTGGCTCTTTCTGCTTCTCCAGGTGTGTTAGGGGCAACTCTTGCCCGTCATCGATCAAAGCCAAGGGTTTATATTGGGTGTATGAAATCAGGAGCTGTCCTCGCTCAAAAGTAATTTCTGAGCTTTCATAGTGATGATTATTTCTATTTTCAGTTTGTGCATGTTTTTCTTGCTGTAGTGAATATATTTCTATGTGATCTAGGACTGTTAAGTACCATGAGCCAGAGTACTGGAAATTTGGAGAAGAAGGAAACAAATACTTTCGACATGCAACTGGGCAGATTTATGCTATCTCAAAGGATTTGGCTACCTACATCTCAATCAACCAGTAAGGATTATCTGATTTACTCTCAAGCCCAAGTCGTTTCTTGCCAGTTTTAATTATTTTTTTGGTGATTCATAAGTTAAATCATGGTGCTCAAATAATTATGGGCAGAATCTCGAAGGACCAACGAGTATTGCTTAAATAATATGGATATCGGAACTTAAAACTGGTGCTTATTTACTCACAAGACGGATATTTCGTTTTGCATTCTTCTACATTCTGACTGTCTCTTATTTGTGATGTAGGCCCATATTGCACAAGTATGCAAATGAAGATGTCTCACTAGGCTCATGGTTTATTGGGCTGGAAGTTGAGCACATCGACGAGCGTCAAATGTGCTGCGGAACTCCACCAGGTGATTTTTCTCTCTTGATTTAGAAGTTGAATAATGTCATGGTTTTAGAAACTTCCCATCAAATGATGGCTTTGGCTCGAAATGGTTTGTTCTATTTTGAATGTTGAATGGTGTATATATGTGCACCTTCGATATCCTAGCCCAGAACTGTATCAAGGAATGTGAAATATTATATCTTGGGTACTATACCATAGATTTTGATGGTGATTATGTTGTTGCACTTATAACCTTAAAACTTGAATGATTTTTTTCTTCCTTAGTGGTTTCATTTTTGTCTTCCATTTGGTACTATGCAGATTGTGAGTGGAAGGGACAAGCCGGTAACATGTGTGTCGCCTCATTTGATTGGAGTTGCAGTGGAATCTGCAAATCAGTGGAGAAGATTAAGTGGGTGCATGAAAAATGTGGTGAAGGGGAAGAAGCTCTTTGGACTGCATTGTTTTAAATTGAATGTTCGGATTTCAGGCAGAAACAGATCAAGACAAATTTAGCATCTGGTGATCTGCATTTTGTGAGGCAGTGTTATTATGGAAGATACATACGCGTACTATCCTGTTGAGTCTGTTCTCATTTTCGACAAACCGTCATGCCTGAAAGCAACAAAGCCGGTGCAAATTGGAGCTGCTGTTGTTAAACTGGTAGCAGTTACATATACAAGTCTGCAGATTGATTTAAACAACAGAGAGGTCAAATTTGAGTGTGTTGAATGAATCTTGTACAGTGGAGACTAATTTGAAATTTTTTGGTGTTAGTTGATTCGACTAGAAGATTATGCTCTCTGTCATTTACATGTAGTTATAGTATTGCTGCTTAGTAGTTCCTGACAGAGCTATTCAGCTTGGGAAAAAACTTCAAAACGACCAGGTCGCGTGTGCACGTAGGTTCCACACCATGCACCTTCACAAGCCTTCCCCTATAGCTTGTCATTCCCTCGCCATTTTTAGATTTTCTGATGCTTCCGAGCCTTTTGTTTTCCGTGTACTCATGTAAACTCTTTATTTTTCCCTTTGTAACTAGTGTGATTATGCTTTGATAATCAATCCATCTTCATGAAAGTTGAGCTGATTTCATACTTCTGATAACGCTTTTTTTTTTTAATTTTTTTTTTCCAATCTCTCTTGCTCTATGAATTGATTAGCATTTCATCAGTTGCTTAGAGGATACGCGTGTGGTCAAACTTCTCCATATTTGCGTATTAATATAATTTTTAAGGGGTTGGGATTTGTTTTTCTGTTTAATAAGGGTCGTGATTTGAAAAAGTTTGATTGGAAAAAATCATCGTCTATTTTGTTATAAAGTGACAAATGCTTTTTTGTGTTTGAGGTTGTACTTTCAAACGATCAACCGATCATAACAATATGGTGTTTTTTCTTTCATATGGTTGGAATGACAATTGTTTGGAATATTTTTTTTTTCTTTTATTAAGTATTTCAAATATCATTATCTCCTTTTTTAATCTTTTATATATATATATATATATATATATGTATTCGTTTGTTCCAATTGAAATATAATGCTAGAGATCAACTTGGTTTTTTCAAAAAAATTAGTTGTCTTTTGCATTGACGAAGGATAACTGAGCTGGGGTGAGTTACCCATGCCGACCTGAGACGGGATAATCTGAGTTGAGGCCAGTACATTCAGCTAAATGCCCAACCTAAATGCTGACCCGATCCCGAAAAACCCCGACCTCAATACTAGCTATTCCGATGGGACAAAAGTACTGATGGGACATAAAGCTGCACTGCATTAAATGCTGTCAGACCCGAATTTAGTATAAATAGAGTTTCACCCTCTTCACTTAAGAGGTAACTCGTCATTAAATGCTCTCAGCTACCTTGCCAGCTCGGACATACTAATCATTCGCACGCCCGAGGGAAAAATCTAGGTCATCACCCCGCCTTTTCCTTATTTTCCTTGTGCAGGTCTGGTAGCCGACCAGGAAAACACAGCTCGGAGGCCGACCTGAAAAGTTTCAGCTCGGTGCAAGTAGCTCCCAACCTCAACTACGAGATTTCCGACCTCAACAGTTTGGTGCCATATGTGAGAAAGACGAGTTCTTTTATCACTCTCATCACCACCCATTGAGAAACCATTATGGTGCAAACTAGAAGCCATAGCACACCGGTAGAGGATTCGCCCAACCCGGAAGGGACCTCGAAACCACGCAGGTGCCTAGCCAAAACCCAACCCAAGCCGACGTTGGAACGAGCCAACGTATACACTTAGCCACTTAAACCAACCCCACAACGGAAGAAGATCTCAACTCCAGCTTGTCACCGGAGATAAGGATGATGCTGAGGATGTTCGAGGAACTTAAGGAGCAGGTAGCCCGGCTAGCCGGGGGCCCCCTGGCTCCGCAAGAAGCTATGCCGCAGCCCTCGCGTCCGCAATTCCACATCCCAGACTCAAGGCGAAAACGGACGCAGGACGAAGAGGGCTTCCTAGAGCCGATGGCGAGACCCGACGCGGCAAGAGGTAAAAGGGCGGCTCAAGCCGACCCCGAGCAGGCCAAGACCGCAGCTGCCATAGCCAAGGTCATCAACCAGCTCGGCGTAAGCCCACTTTCCCCCGAGGTACTGGCCACGCCACTACCCACCGGCAACCGTATGCCCAACCTGGCCGTCTACAATGGAGATGGAGACCCAGCCAGCCACCTGCTCAATTTTGATCACCACATGACTCTGCATGACATGCCAGATCTCATGAAGGCGAAGACATTCCCGACCACCCTAGTTGGCAATTCCTTGGATTGGTTCCAAAAACTTTGTCCCGGTTCAATTGCAAGATTCCGCCAGCTGACTAAGGCTTTCCTGTCCCGCTTCGCGGGGAGCCGGCGCGCCACCCGCTATACTTCTACATTGCTGCTGGTGAAGCAACATAGAGGGGAAAGTTTGAGGGCTTATACGGCCAGATTCAATAAAGAGTCCCTTCGAATTCCCAATCTAGAGGACTCCATGGCGTTGATGGCTTACCAGAGTGGGCTAAGGTCGGGCCCCCTTACATCCTCCCTGGCAATTGACCCCATGGACACTGTATCCGAGCTGATGGTACGAGCAGAATGGTACATACACTCGGAAGAAATCCATCAGGCGAAGAGGGATGATGACAAGGAGAAGGAAGCCAGTAAGAAGGGAGAGACCTCCCGAGCCCATCCTGGGGGTAAAGTCCAAAACGACCGAGGCAAGCAGCCTCAACAGCCAAAGCAGAACCCACGGTGCACTGTGTTCACTCCCCTTAACACCACGAGGGAGCAGATCCTGATGGAGATCCAACACCAGAACCACCTGCCTCCAGCTCCGAGGATGAAAGGCCGACCCGAGAAGCGCAATAGAACCAAGTATTGCCGCTACCATATGGACTACGGCCATACCACCGAAGAGTGCAAAGACTTGAAACAAGAGATTGAGGCACTAATAGCCCGAGGCCACCTCCGGAGGTATATAGATCCGCAGCCAACCCGGAATCCCGATCAAAGAGACAGAGATAGGAGTCCACCCAGGCGCCAGGCTGGGGGTGGACGTTTGGTTGTGATTGAGACCATTGCAGGAGGATTGGTGTCAGGAGGGGAGACCTCGGCAGGCAAGAAGGGTTATGTTCGGGCTAGGAGGGAGTATGGACCAGTGCGGGGACCGGCCCCGGAGATGCAGGAGCTCACCTTCTCCTCAGAAGACTTGGAGGGGGTGATATTGCCCCATGACAACCCACTGGTGATCAGCGCTGAAATAGCCAACTTCACCGTCAAGAGGTTGATGGTGGACACTGGGAGCTCGGCAAAAGTCTTATTCCTCAGTGCTTTTGAGCAAATGGGGTTGGACAGGAGCCGACTCAGACCATTGAGGGGTACTTTAGCTGGTTTTATCGGGCAATCCCACCGAACCGAAGGGATCATCAACCTTCCGCTGAAGCTGGAAGATGGGGATAAGTAGGTGTCGATGCAAGCCAACTTCATTGTGATGGATTGTAACTCCACTTACAATGGGATCTTAGGTCGGGTGGCACTCAACCACTTCAGGGCCGTCCCCTCAACTTACCACCAAGCCCTGAAGTTCCCGACCCCGGCAGGCACGGCCACCATTCGCAGAGCCCAGCTCTCAGCTCGGGAATGTTATGAAAACTTACTCCGACCCAAATATCAGGTCGGCTGGGGCCAGATCTGCCCGAAGAAAAGAGAGATACTAAGAGAGGAAGCCCAGCCGAAGACCTTCAGGAGGTGGAGCTCTATGATGAAACCAAGAGAGCAAAGATGGGGAGTGAACTCTCTGCCAACCTCAAGAAAGGTATAAGCCAATTTCTTTTAAAGAATGAACACATATTTGCCTGGTCTGCGTCCGACATGACAGGTATTGAACCGGATGTGATTGAGCATCACCTGAATGCCGACCCAAATCACTATCCGATAAAGCAAAAACGCAGGCACTTCCATTACTATAAGCAACAAATTATAGCTGAAGAGGCGGACAAATTAGTGGACGCCGGCCACATAAAGGAAATACAGTACCCAACCTGGTTATCCAATGTGGTGCTGGTGACTAAGTCCTCAGGTGGATGGAGACAGTGTATTGACTTCACCGACCTCAACAGAGCCTACCCTAAGGACTGCTTTCCTCTACCACGGATCGATCAGATGGTGGACACCACCTCCGGATTCGAGCTACTCTCTTTCATGGATGCCTTCAAAGGCTATAACCAAATCAAGATGGCTCCCGGAGACAAAGAGAAGACCGCCTTCACCACCGATAAAGGTCTCTACTACTATGAGGTTATGCATTTTGGCCTCAAGAATGCTGGAGCTACCTACACTCGGATGGTGAACAAGGTCTTCAAAAATTAGATTGACCGGAATATGAAAATCTATGTAGATGACATGTTGGTCAAGAGTAGAAGGGTGGAAAACCATGTAGCCGACCTGGCTGAAGCCTTCGCCGTAATGAAGCACTTTGGGATAAAACTGAACCCGAAAAAGTGCGCATTCGGTGTTAAGGCAGGCAAATTCTTGGGTTTCATGGTCACAGCCCGCGAAATAGAAGCCAACCCGGAGACGGTCCAGGCGATACTTGACCTGGCGCCGCCGACCTGTGTGAAGGACGTCCAGGTGTTAGCAGGCAAGGTCGCAGCGCTGAGCAGATTTATGTCCAGGTCGGCTGACAAGTGCGCTCCTCTGTTCAAAATATTAAGGAATCCTAAGAACTTTGAATGGACTGCGGAATGCCAGAATGCCTTCCAAGAGCTGAAAAGGTATCTAGCTTCGCCACCCCTGTTATCCCGACCTGAGGTGGGGGAGGAGCTGGTACTATACTTAGCATGCTCGGGGACAGCAGTGGCGGCGGCACTAGTCCGAGAAGAAGGAAATGAGCAGAAGTCGGTCTATTATGTTAGCAAAACCTTGCAAGGGGTCGAGGTGAGATACTCCTCCTTAGAAAAACTCGCTTTCGCGCTCATCACAGCGGCAAGAAAGCTGAAGCCATACTTTGATGCTCATCCAGTTAAGGTCATGACGGATGCCCCACTCAAGTCTATCATGCACAAGCCAGAGGCATCGGGCAGACTACTAAAATGGGTAGTTGAGCTGAGTCAATTTGACATCACCTACCAGCCCAGAACAGCTATCAAAGCCCAAGCCATCGCGGACTTTGTGGTAGAATGCACTGGCCAAGCAGAGCATGACCCGGAGGACGTGTGGAAGGTCCATGTGGATGGGGCCTCAGGGAAGTCCGGAAGCGGAACTGGGGTGGTCATCCTCGACCTAACCCGGCATGAGCACCAATACTCCCTCAAGTTCATCTTTTCGGCGTCCAACAATGAAGCGAAATACGAAGCGGTGATTGCAGGACTGAAAATTGCAGCTCAGCTCGGGGCACAGACAGTCGACCTGAGCACCGACTCTCAATTGGTTTCTAGTCAGATATCGGGAGAGTTCGAAGCCAAGGACAGTACTATGCTGGCCTACCTCAACAGAGTCAAGGATTTGATCTCAAGGCTCAAAAGGTTCACGATACAGCAGATTCCTAGGGAAGAGAATATGAAGGCTGATGCCCTGTCCAGGTTGGCCTTGGGCGAGAGCCGACCTGCCCTGGTCCATGTGGAAGAAGTATCCGAACCCAGTTTTTAGTTGGGGGTGCAAGCCGTAGCCGAGCTCAATCTAGGTCCAGATTGGACCAAATCAATCATGGACTATTTGGAGGGGGGTATGACCCCAGAGGATGAAAAATCAGCTCGAAAACTCATGAAACATGCCTCAAGGTTTGTCATAATTGCCGGGCAACTCTATAAGAGAGCTTACACTTGGCCTCTCTTGAAATGTGTTGGACCCGAAAAGGGAAACTATGTACTTCGGGAGATTCATGAAGAGGTATGTGAAAACCACTTGGGAGGCAAAGCTCTGGCTCGGAAGGCATTAAGGCAAGGCTACTTCTGGCCAACCTTAGAGCAAGATGCCAAAGAGTATGTAAAAAAGTACGACACCTGCCAGAGGTTCGCCAATGTACAGAGGAAGCCTACGGTAAACCTCACAGTGATGATAAGCCCATGGCCATTCTATCAGTGGGGTCTAGACAACATCGGCCCATTGCCGACCGGTGTCAGCCAAAAGAAGCATATCTTCGTAGCTGTAGACTACTTCATCAAATGGCCCAAGGCTGAAGGTGTTGCTAGAATAACATAAAAGGCAGCTTGGGATTTCGTATGGAAAAACATTATTTGCCGATTTGGGGTGCCAAAGGTCATCATCACTGACCACGGCAAGAAATTCGACAGTGCATACTTTCGAGGCAAATGTGCTGAGATTGAGATCGACCTCAGATTCTCATCTATTGCTCACCCTCAAAATAATGGCCAAGTTGAAAGGACTAACCAAATCATTTTGCAGGGCCTGAAAACCAAGCTGGATGAAGCGAAGGGCCAATGGGCATCAATCCTTCTCGAGGTATTGTGGGCTCAGCGGACCAACACCAGCTCGGCAACGGGAGAATCGCCCTTCGAACTGACCTTCGGCACTCAAGCGGTGCTGCCAGTAGAGATCGGGTCTCCGACCAGTAGAACCCTCCACCATGATCCAGAAATAAACGGAGCACGGATCCGTGAAGAGCTCGACCTCGTTGAAAAGCTTTGAGCTAAAGCTCAAATCAGAATGCTGGCCAGCAAGGCTGCCATGTAAAGAGTCTTTGCTAAACAGGTCAAGCCTAAGCCTATTAAGGTTGGCGACCTCGTACTCAGAAAGGCCATCTTTTTACCGTGCTCCGGTAACAAGCTCTCCCCGACCTGGAAGGGACCCTATGAAGTCGTGAAAGAAGTCCGACCCGGGACCTTCTACATTCGCGACAACAACGGGAAACTATTGAAGAATGCATGGCACTCGGAACACCTGAAGCGGTATTTTGTCTAGCGGCCCCAAGCTGAAATCATTTGTAACAGCCCTGAGCTGAAATCTTCTGTTAAGGCCCCGAGCCAAAACATTGTTTGTAATCGGTTCCCGAGCCCAAGTACTTCATGTACAAATTCAATACAACACATTTTGTAAAACATTGCAATGCCCGACCCGGGCCAAAGCAACCAAATCAGCGCAATGCCCGACCCGGGCCCCATTTGCCTCAGCTACAAAGATACTACCAACTTGGATTAACGCGGTGACCACGCTTAATCACGAGCTAATGGTCAAATAAACCAGCTCGGACAAGGTTCCAGCTCGGGTATAATCGATAATAATTTGATTAAGTTTTGCCAGTTCGGATTAAGGTCCAACTCGGTATTATCCGGCTTTAGGTCGGTGTGTTAGTTTGGGGTCCAAACTCGAGCTCAACATTTGTCAACATTAGTTTGACCAATTTTAAATCGGACTGACGAGTCCAGATCGACGACAATTATATAGTTGCCCAGTTAACCAGCTCGGATTAGGATGATAATTCATTAATCACGTCCAGCTTGGTTCTTTATATTTTAATTAAGTTTGAAGGCCTATTTAAAATTAGTCCGACCCCACTTACTTGAGAAATTTGCGAAGAGAAAAGTACATTCGTACAAACTCAAATAAAACGCAAAACAATCATTTTATTAAAAAAACAAAGATGACCAGAAGCCCAACTCAGGCGAAATTACAAAGCCCGATCCGGGCGGTTACAAAGTTACTTAGGAGCAACGTTGGAGGTGGTGGCCTCAGCTACGTCGCCGACCTGGTCTATACCCTTCTGAACAAATTCCATTACCTCCTTGGCCTAGGACGTCAGGTCGGCCGATAGCTCAGGAATCTCCCAGAATTCCTGGGGTGGAGCCTCCAAGATCTCGATGTAGTCGTTCTTGGTGGCAGGGAGGAAGGTCTTCGATCTCTCACGAGCTGCAACTTGGCCTCTGAAGTAGTATTCCAACTCGGCGTACCGGGCCATCGCCCCACCCTCCGTGGCTAGCCAGTCCATAGCCTCTTGGCTGGAGTTAAAGGCTTCCACTGCCTTCTCCCCTCGTAGGCCAACCTGATCCAAGAGGTCTTTGAGCTTCGCCTTGGCCACGCGCTTATCCTTCTTAAAACTCTCGACATCCGCGGCTGCGGCCTCACTCCGGGACTTCTCAGCCTTGAGCTCCTTCTTTAGCCGAGCAATCTCCGTCGCATCAGCCTTTTGCCTCTGTGCCGCATCCACCCTAATGGCCTCCAGCTCGGCTCGTGAATCTGTGTATCGCTGCTCGAGCTCGACACAGTAAGTCTGGGCCCGGGAAAGAAGAGCAGGTGCTGTAAGGATGTAGGACTCGGCCTGCGCAGAAGGTGGCAAAGTGGTCAGTCAAAGTAATCAACAAAAGAGACCATGTCAGCACGACCATATATGCCTTACCGTGACTATGGCCGTCCTCAGATCGAGAGAAAGCTCCTCCGCCGGGACCGACACCAACTTGGGATCACGGGCTACCTTACCAGCCTCCACAAAATCCCTATTGGGAGGGCTCACCTCCGTGGCCTTGCCCTTCCTGGAGTACTCGGGCCGAGACCACTTCTTGTTGTCAGGACGGGATGCTGAGCGCTCGGGGATCGCCATACCCGAACTCAGTCTTTGGGGCAAATGAGACCCCGACGAGACCTCGGCACCAATCTCCCGCACATGGCCCCCGGACCGCTGCCTCTGCTCCTGAGGGACGGAGCCCAAGCCGGACCGAGCTGAGGCTTCGCCACTGGCGTCGGCTTCTCCTTCTCTGGATGTATGCGAGCTTTACCGTATCTGCCATGCCTGCAAAAACAAAGGAAAAGAGAGGTAAAAAATGTCCAAGTACCAATCGAGAAGAGCAACGACAAACAAGGAGACGGGGAGGTCGGGCATTGATCCAGCGAACTGACCCTCTTCAGAGTCGGAGTAAGCATTCTCTTTGAGCTCGGGAAGTAAGTGGGGGTGCTGCTTGCTTAGGTCGGGTTCTCTCCCGAATAACTTGGATTTCCATATCCTATCCCACTTGAGGACACTGTCGATGTCGATCAGCATACCCGGCTCGGGCCTCAGCACCCTGACCTCGGCAAGTTCCTCTTTTGAAAGCTTGGGGTCGTCATTCAAAGTCTTTTTTAAGGAAAGATTCCAATCCATCCTGCACCCCGGGTTCATAGCCGACCCGACCCAATAATAGTCGTTGTGCCAGCCCTTGTTAGAGAAGTGCCACTTGGTGAATATGGCGTTGTTGACCCGAGCTGCGAAGTGGAACCAGCCTGGCTGCTTCGGGTTGGGCTTGCAAACAAAAAAATGCCTGAACCGGCGCAAGGTCGGCTCTATCCTCCTCTCAAGGCAGAACACGTAGAATGCCACCATTATGGCCCAACCGTTTAGTGACATCTGACCCGGGCTAAGCTCAAAGTAATTCAAAATGTCGACAATGAACCTGGGAAGTGGAAGCCGGACGACGTCGAAGGCGAGGTCATAAATAGTAAAGTGATCGGGCGGAGGATAGCAGGCAGATTCATTCCGACCTGGGACCTTCAGTTTGTGGTGTCGGTCTACCGACTAGTCTCTCAGCCGAGCGTTAGCCATCTCGATGGTAGAATGATACTCGCGCTTACAATAAGCGAATAACTGCTCTATCCTCTTCCCCCGAACTGACGAACCAGTGGCTGTAGCTGAGCTCCGGGGTCAGACTGCCCTGACCGGGACCGCTGCAGTCGGCTCCGATGCGGAAACTCCGGCTAAGTACTCATGTGGTATCTCGACCCCCTCCAACTGGTTCAATGGCTCGTCATCCTCTCTATCTCCCAAGTCTCCCAGGTCGGCCAAAGGATCCGTCTCGGCCTCCTCTTGCGCCAATCTGACCCCAATAACCTGGCAATCATCATCGCTCTTCCGGGGCCCAGATTTCCGAGCCGACCCTGAAGACGAACTGGTGCTCTCTCTACCATGGTCCCTATTTGAGGTAGATTCCGAGCTCGACGGACTCTCATCTCCACCGTAGGACCTTACTTCCATAGCCTAGGAATCTTCCGACTCCGACCTCTCCATCCTGTCTACAGACTGAATATAAATGTACAGGAATGACTAAAGGGAGTCGGGACGTACCTACTGCTCTTGACTGTGGAGTGCGACCGACCAAGCTGGCTCCGAGCTAAAAATCCTTAGAAGGTTCTTTCCGAGTTAAATGCGTCTGACCACTCTGGTGTCCGACCTAAAGCTCTTGAAGGATGAAAGCGAAATGTGAAATGAATCTCGGATGTCAAGGCCCTATTTATAGGCGCTTCTGAAAATCACCCGGGAAGCCCAAACGTCGCGTCTTGTCAGATCCGCTAGGTGACGTGTCAGCCATCTAAAGGGCATGCACCGCTGACGTGGCCATCCCTACTCTGTCGGGTCAGGCACCTCCAGCTCGGGAAAAACCCAACTCTAGATCTCACCCCTTCGATCTCGACTTAGGAGGGGGATTGACGAGGGGTAACCGAGCTGGGGTGAGTTACCCATGCCGACCTGAGGCGGGCTAATCTGAGCCTAGGCCAGCACATTCAGCTAAATGCCCAACCTAAATGCTGACCCGACTCCGGAAAACCCCGACCTCAATGCTAGCTGTTCCGATGGGACATAAAATACTGATGGGACATAAAGTTACACTGCATTAAATGCTGTCAGACCCGAATTTAGTATAAATAGAGCTCCACCCTCTTCACTTAAGAGGTAACTCGTCATTAAATGCTCTCAGCTACCTTGCCAACTCGGACATACTAATTATTCGCATTCTCGAGGGGAAAATCCAGGTCATCACCCCACCTTTTCCTTATTTTTCTTGTGCAGGTCTGGTAGCCGACCAGGAAAACACAGCTCGGAGGCCGACCTAAAAAGTTTCAGCTCGGTGCAAGTAACTCCTAACCTCAACTGCGAGATTTTCGACCTCAACATGCATAATTTATATTTTTTAGGTATGTGTTTATATTATTCACTCTGCATAGGAAAAAATAACTCATAAATTTATTCTCGTATCTTTAAGAGAGTTAAATACATATTTTGCCACAGATAACTTTCGATTAAAAAAAAACTCATAATTTAACTTGCCAAATTTTAGTGATTCAACACCTATCCTATGTACCTCCCTTCATATTTGGCGTGAGTGACGAAATTAGAAATATATTACAAACAATTAATTTATTTTTTACAAAAAGTCGTTGAAGTACTTAAATAGTTAAAAAATTGTTACAATAATATATCCAGCGACTCTCTTGCAACGTTTTGACAAATAAAATCTCTTCTTAGAATTTTTATTTTTTATTTTTTAAGAGAAACTCAACTCATGTAATATCATAATAAATCCATTATAAAATTATAAATCTCATAATACTATAACACTCATTAATACATATTTTATATTATTTTAAATTTGATCTAAGATAAATCATTGTTGATTTGTTGGATTACTATACGACAAAAAAAAAAAAACCTACTATCATTACCCCTTCTCATAAACATTTTGATTTATTTATCCATTTCTTGCCTTTCTCATAATTACTGTCACTCTCTTTCTCTCTCTCTCAACACTTGTTACTCCACATTGACAATTACGAAGTTACAGTCTCAGCCGTCGATCTGATCGGAGTTATCTTCCGCCGGCATAGAAAATGGAGACCGCCGACGTCCTTGGATCGTCGACGGCACCTCTGACGTGGCACGACTTCCTCGAACGCATGCGACAGCCCTCCGCCGCTGATATGGTCAAAGCCATAAAAAGGTCTGTATCTATGTTATATATATTATCAACTTATATATATTTACGTATATATTATCAACTTATTATATATTATTAGCTTTGAACTTGTGTTATTTGTTTTCCTTTATATATATAAATGTATAAATTTACAAAATTTGAAGTTGATAATTACAAAATTTGGCTAACATTGAGCTTCTCGTTTTGTGTAAAATCGACTAAGCTTGTAGCTTTTTAAATCTGTTCTGTTCACTGTCGGATATTTGTAAGTAATAGAACTCATCGGACGGTTGACCCGAAGTGGTTGACCTGACCCGTCCATAGCAAGAGTTTCGTGTGCTGAGTTGCCCTTTACTAAGTTAAACAGTATATGTTATAAACGTAGCTTTTACTTCATTTAAGGGTTCCAATTAGTCTTACTTAACCCACTTACGCTTGTAATGTAATTGTCAAAATGTTGTCCACAGTTAAAAAGGACTATATACTATAAATCAATGGAAGGATCGAGTCATTCTTATTATACTAAGGAGGAAGGCAAATGTTCGAAATGGATTCTAGAGATTAAACTTAATTTCACTGTGTTGCTAATCATGTCAAACGTACATCGGAATCCAATGTCAGCATGTGACCACGAGATTTGCCTTTTTCGTGACTCAAGTTTTACATACGAGCATGTGATCTTGTATGTATGAATTTAAAAAGATAGTACTTCAATGATGATGATCTTTGTTGTATGCGAAACTGCCACTTAAATTTTTGGATTGAAATGTGTGGTCATAGTTGTCGACAATGAGTTTTAAATGTCTATATATAACATCCTCTAAATTTATCGTGTGCAGTTTTATTGTATCATTCTTAAACAATTCCCCGGACCCGGAAAGGGATAGTGCAGCAGTCCAAGAGTTCTTCAGCAATATGGAAGCAGCATTCAGGGCTCATCCGCTTTGGGCTGGTTGTTCCGAGGAGGAGTTGGAAAGTGCTGGTGAAGTGAGTACATTTTTCCTTCTATTTTATTGGTACATTAATAAATAGGATGAGCCATTACCTTAATAATTTTTTCCTGTTCTAACTTCAAATTTTGTGTAGTTAGGTAAATAAGCTGTTCCACATATACTTTCATTGGTGTTTATGTAGATCTGAAGTACCAATGAGATGATGCAATCTCTGTATATGTTAATTATTGACTGATTTAATTGTCCCTCAATCCATATCTCTTTTCTCTTTGCTCGCTCTTTGCATCATTGGAAGTATGGTTTGGGGATTTTCAATACGGTGGCTTTATAAATACCTATTGCAACCTACACATCTGTCAAATTTGGTGCTAGAATTCTCTTCCCTTACTCTTTCGACTTTTACAAGATTAATTCAACAATTATTACTAGGTTGCACTGATGAAATGCAAAAGGTTTTGGCATTTATGATTGTGAATTGAAACTTTTACATTTTTTTGGGGTTGGGGGCACTCAGCAGAGGGGAGGAAAAGTACTTGGTTGTGGAAATGCTTGAAGAGGCTGTTCATTTATAATGTTTCAGTTCTCTAGTTTTCTGCTTCCAATTCACTCTGTCCATATTTTCCACTGATGGATGTAGGGGGGAGAGGACATTGACGCTACGTACTGTTATTCTTTTAAAAAATGTCCTTAAGGTCGCACCTTCTTTTGGCTGGAGCTTCTACAGTCCTCCTTCATCTATGTTAGGGTACACCAATTGCCCCTTCCAAAGAAGAATTTTGTGGATCCACTTATTTTCGGAAATGAGCTAATTTATACAAGAGTTAAGGGGGTAAACTGGAGAAAGAGTTGGAAAAAGCACAGGGTGAGTCGAGAAGAATAATAAGTTTTTGGGTCTGTGTTTATTGTTTTCTAACTTATATATTAGCATGTGTGAGGAAAGATCTTTTTCTTATGACACTGGAAGTCTCTGGAGATTGATTGCTAACATAATCTACTATTGATTATAAAGTTTGTTCTTTGAACATGTTCGTTACAATGGCAAACAAAGCAGTAATGAATTATGGCTACATCTTTGCATTGTGAGGGATATATAGGCATGTCTGGTGTGTGTCCTTGTTTGTAGCATATAGATGACTTCAAGAATGATCTCCCATGTGTGTCCTGGCTATGGAAAGTTGAAGTTGCTATTCAAAATTAGTTGCATTTTATATTTTTTTTATAATTCTTTTTGGAAGGCACTTATGCTCTTCTTGTTTATTTTTGTATTTTAATTTCTGGACTACATAGTAATGTGGCTTTCCAAGTAGTTTAAACTGTTTCATTAGATTAGATGCTTTATCAAAGCTAATTTACTTGCTTTTGGTTTGGGACATTGACATTCTTTTAATGCCAGGGACTGGAGAAGTATGTCATGACAAAGTTATTTACCCGTGTATTTGCTTCACTTCCAGATGATGTGGAAGTTGATGACCAACTTCATGAAAAGATGGCATTAATTCAACAGTTTATTCGACCAGAGAATCTGGATATCAAACCAACCTTTCAAAATGAAGCTTCATGGTTGGTGAGTTATGACCTGGCTTTGATTAATCTATATTCAAGTGATTACTTTTTGCTGTTTAATATTTGACTTGCGCACAACTTTTTACTGTATTATGATATTGTTAAAACATCCATGTTCCCATATTTAGTGCTTTGAAGATAACATGTATACTTGTATTTTCATTTGAACCTTATATGAAGCGATATAGGCTCTTGGGTATTGCACGGCTGCTCGAGGACATACAGAATAAAAATAAAAGTTTAGAAGTTGACATGTCTGGGGAATAACTGAGGGGTTTCAAGGTACAAGCAGAAATGCACTAGCAGAAAGTGCGTGTGGATAAGTATTTGTGTATACTGTCTTACTAAATGGGTGGGCCTCCTTGTTGCCTTAAGAGGTCTAATACCTTTTGAAGAAGGATGATCCATATAATAGTCATGATGGGCAAGCCTTCCCTAAGATTTTCAGATGTCTTATTGAGGTACATGTAGTATTGCATCTCTTTTTTAGGTTGTCCTAGGTTTGTGGTCGTCATATAAAAGAGTGTGGATGCACATAGATAATTGGAGGTTATCTATTGATTCTGAAGGGGAGAGTTGTTTAGCTCTATTGTTCTGTCTTATTGTATCAGAAGAAACTACACGATTTGGCTTACCAAGTACTATCAACATTAGTTTTTCTCTTTCAACATGTAAGATATTCTACGAAAGAATCAACGAAAGAGAGAGCCGGGGGGGGGGGGGGGGGGGGGGGGGGGGGGGGAAGGGGGGCGGGGTAGGGGAGGAGAAGGAAGAGGTACGGAGGGAAGGGACCTAAAACATGCTAGATGCAAAAGACACCCTAGAAGATAACTTAAAAAATCAGAGAGAAAAGAGAGACATACACTCTGCAAAAAACTCCTTAGAGAAGGTTATAAAAAACTGTACATGTTCTTATGAAATTTATTCTTTATATACATTCTAAATGTTTACCTGTCATTTGTAATGGATCTTGTAGATTATTTTGTACTTCTTATTTTATCGACATTGTTTGCTTTCCTTGGCATGCTCAACTATGCGTTGAAATATTTTAAAGGGGTCAATCAAATAGTTGGATTGATAGAGTATAAGGAGTTAGAGGATATGATTATGATTATGGTGATATATAATCAATGAGGATAATAAGCTTGGCGCAATTATTTGGATTAATAGAATATAGAAAAGAGAATGGAGCTAGAGGATATGATTATGATTATGGTGCTATATAATTAACGAGGATAATGAGCCTTCGAGCAATTATTTCCTCTTTGTGCTATATAGTTGAACTTTTCTTTTCTTGTCATTTATTTCCCACTTTAGGGCCTTAGGCTGTGTATTCAAAGTGTGTGCTATATAATTAATGAGGATAATAGGCCTTTTTGCAATTATTTCCTTAAATTTGTTGTCTTAGCTCCGCACTCTCAATTTGTGTTAACAGCTTGCACAGAAAGAGCTACAGAAGATCAACATGTACAAGGCACCAAGAGATAAACTTGTCTGCATCCTCAATTGTTGCAAGGTTATCAACAACCTGTTGCTCAATGCCTCATCTGAAGAGAATCCACCAGGAGCTGATGACTTTCTTCCAGTTCTGATATACGTTACTATTAAGGTAATTCAGCCTGTTTTCTGGACTTTAGATGTCTTTTTTAAATGATCACTGCAGTTTCACATTTATATCCTGATGAGGTTGGTTTGTCTGTTGGTGTCTTTCTATCTCCTTGGTGCTAAAGTTGTCAACAATTAATGTTGCTACGACCTACACTTATCCACTGATGCTTCTACTAATGGTTATGAGACTGCTATGTCTTATGACGCCTGATATCAGCTTTAACTTTTACAAGAGATGTCACTATTGGCTCGGTTGAAATTTCCCCCTATCTTCCAGAAGAGGGGGAAAAAATTCTGTACTTTCTTTTTGCTTACCCTGATAAATCAGTTTTTGTTCTTGATTAATGGCCACTGTCATTTGGATTTGTGTATGTTCGCTAATTAATCAGATTACGAGACTTCTAACATTTTCATTAGCTGGCAGAATTTGATTGGAACAGGTATTTCAAAGTTTGGTCCTCTTTTTGCTCTTAACTTTTCAGTTTTAGAACATACCAAACTCGTTGGCATATTGCATTCTGTTGCAAAATGTGACTTTAAAACAGAACCTGTGCTGGCAAATCTAAAATTTGATCTGGTATGATTAATCACGTTGTTACCTCTTGAAGGTATTATAATTATGAAATTTATGATATTTCCTCAGTAGTAAATTATATGGATATGTTATAGTAATACATTTATGTCAGTTTATCTGGAAAAGTGTTGACTTATATACCTCGCAAACGGGGACTCTTGACTGTCGCCTGATACTATTGTCTTCATTTTTGAAGCTTGGTCATTCTTTTTGTGACTCAGCATTGTGCATTTCCTTTGTTATTTTCCAAGTTATGATTTAATTACAACAATATAATATCGCATAAGTGATTTTCTTATTCATTTTGAAGCAGTGCTTTTTGTTATATAAATTGGGTTTGTTCTTTTAGAATACATATATTTTGAGACTTCCAAATATTACGATGGAAGAAGAAGTTTCTCCTTTTTAAGCTCTTTTTCATTACTTGGATCTCTCAGATGTTTAATAGCTGCAAAATTGCACTCTCTTTATTTTCCTTGCCTAAGTGGCGTATTTGGGCTGAAGTTCTTATAATGGCTTTACTTTCTGTCTCAAACAGGCAAACCCACCACAATTTCATTCCAACTTGTTGTATATCCAGCGTTATAGGCGTCAAACACGATTGGTTGCAGAAACAGCCTATTTTTTCACAAACATTCTTTCTGCCGAGTCTTTTATATTGAATATCGATGCAAAATCCCTTTCAATGGATGAGACTGAATTTGAACAAAATATGGAATCTGCTCAAGCGGTTCTTTCTGGCCTTTCAGGAGAGTCGGACAATGTATCCGGTCAAGGACATCAAGATGTCGGGTATCCTTCTAAAACTGAACGTTTTGATACAGAACAAGCTATGAACTCTAGAAAGCATCAAGGCTCTCCAGTGCAGGCTTCTTTTACAGTTGGATCATCTGATGCTAAATCCAGAAATAATGAATCACATGCAAAAGATCAAGAATCACTGAATAAAGTGCCCTCCATATCGGATCTTGAAAATAAGGGGGCCACTTTGCTTATGAAGGAGGAAAAGGTGAACCAAATCTTTCAGGAATTTCCATATTTCTACTCCCAATCTGGTGATCTGACGATCGGGGATGTAGAAGACCTGCTAACCAATTACAAGCGACTTGTCTTCAAGTATGCTTGTCTTTCTAAGGGATTAGGTGTTCCAACTCCATCTCCACCCATGTCCACGACGCCAGCCCAAAGCCAACATAGCTCTGAAACTATGGAAGAATCTGAATTTGCGGGAGCATTAAAGTCTACTGATGAGATTGGCAAAGGGCAGAATAATACAGTTGACGATTCAAATGAAGAAGTTTCATCATCTAGGGTGGAAGAATCTGAATCCAAGTTGGAAGACGAAGCAGTTCCAGCACAAGGAGATGAGGTATCGAAAGATAACTAACGGTTAGTACCTCTGTTTTTGTAAAATGTTTTAATTCAGAGATGGCCAACAATGCTCTCTTTAGAATCCTACCATGTTTGGAATGTTTACTGCAGATTAGGGAATATTCTTCACTCACATTCTTTTCTAGTACACTTTTTTAGAGGTATAATAAACAGGAATCGTACGTTGTAATAGAACTTGAAATCGCAATTTCTCATGGTGGGAGTATAGACTAATGTTCACAATTCTAAAGACAACACTAAAAAAAAGCAGCAATTTTCTGTTTAGATGTATTTCAAGATTTTTCCTTTTATGTAAAGTCTGCAATCTTGTATTAAGAGTAGTGTTCAATTGAGCCATCTCTGTCTATGAATCGTATGCGGTTTTATATGGCAGAATGGTGGAGTATATAGAAACTTAAGAAATTGGAGATTGGTAATAGTGCGGACTTTTTTGAATGACGTGAGAACTCAGTTGGTGGATCTCGACTACCGAATTATTCGATGAAACTTGATTACTAACTAGTAAACATTTGGATGTAACAATGCGTTCTTATACATGTATAAGGTTATTTAAGAACAGTGGAGTGTGTCAAATTTGTAACCTCGTAGGAATGATTTTACTCCCACTATCGCTGAACTATGCTTTTAGGGGCAATAACCCGAACTTACTATATGACCAAATTTAAATCAAGTTTTATCCCACTTGATGAGGTTAGTATACGGATTTAACGATATTATTCATTTTTATCAAGATTTTTCTCCGCTGTAAAGGGGAAGAACAGTTACTTGCAAACCCATATATTATTCTTCGATGCGCCTTCTCATTTTTTGTTTTTTTAAACAAGCAAGTAATTCACTAAAGCTCAAATCAAATACAAAAAGAACAATTAAGAGTGGGTACTAAGGATATTACAACAATAAATATCCTCTACTTCAAATCAATATAGGAAACCTGAAGCACGAAACAAGATTGCTGAAACGAGTAAACGACATCGCCGGGGCACCTATCATTCTCTGTCGCTCGGGCAATATGTTGCTGGAAATATGTAATTTTTGTATATATGTTGTTTATATTTATACACATACAAGTGAATTCGTATACGAAATATCCATCCTAGTCACTACAGCGTATTTGGCCAAAGCATTGTTTTAGTACGGACTGTGAGAATGGTTTCAATACAAACTTTTAATTGATTAGTGAAAATTGTAATTTTGGACAAATTTCTTTTAAAGTAGACACTTAAATTTGAATATTCGGTATTTTCTGAATCCTGACGTAAGAAATTACGAAATAAATTCTTTCAAACATTTGATCTTCTACATCCTTCGACTTATGAATAGTTGTTATTACTTTCGTATCTCTTTATACGACCATGTTTCCTTGTCTGCGGGTTAGATTACATCACCTAGCTAGAAGGTCAATCTTCATAACTAATACCTAGAAAATATATACCAATAAAATGTTATCATGTCCCATACGTGTGTGTGCATAGTGGTTTGTAGACACAGATTTGGTAAAGATCAAGTGTATCTTTCGTTCCCTGTTGGCTGTTGGCCAAAAGCTTGGTTTAGTGGTGAGGTTGGAGGTGGTTCATGGCCAGGGCTTATTAAGCTGGCATGCATATAGATCAACCATAATCAGCTAAAAGTAGCAAAATGCCATTTAGATACATCAAAATTTGATGGCTCTACCTATCTTCAACACGTTTTCCAACCATAAGGTTAGTTTAATGGTGGAATACTTATTAGAATGTGGATAAAAAACTAACTCAACTAATTTTGAATTTAGATTAGTTAGAAAGCTATGTTATTTGGAGTCTGTCTTAGGAGGTTTTGTGCGTGAGTTTAATGGGAACAACTCTCACTTGATACTTAAATAATCTCAAATTCGAGTTAGCTAGAAAGTAGGTGGAGAATCACTGTTGATCTCTTTTTTGAAAGAAAAAAAAAAAAAAACTTGGATCAGGTCTCCTCCAGGCGGAATGATGTATCGTGTACGTGATTTGGCATCCCTAGTATAAGTTCGAAAGACTTTTCAGAGAGAATTTCCAGTCAAATTAAAAAAAAAAAAAAAAGTGCCCCAAAAACAAAGTAGAAGGTCCCCTCGGGTGGCATCAAGGGTGTTAGACTAGCCAAATGAGCAGGTATGAAACTCTTTGACAGTATTGGAAGATTAATCTCTTGACTAATCAAGTCGGTGCGTGAATGCATTGACACATACTGTTATAATCTTAAGGTTTTAGTCAAATACACTCCCTGAGCGTTTAACCAAATTTAGTTTAAAGGTACGTGATGTGTTCAGGAAGATAATTTTTAGATTTTTACTCAAAAATGGTGTTTGATTGACTATTGTGAATTGGTTATGTAAGGATATTTTTCAAAATTATAAAAAAAAAAGAGAAAAAGTAGAAGCACCCTAGAAAGGAAAATATCAATTTTATTAGTAAAAAGTTACAACCTTCACGTTTGCTTGTCAGCTTGTTTACAAATGGATCAGTATTGCCAAAACTGAGTGCGTGCATGTTCTTTCTTTTGTTCTTACATACCATTGGGATCTGTACAATCAAATCCACAATTTTATATTATTATATGCAAGACAACCTACAAGCACACAAAAAAACAAGCCCAATTAATATATATATATATATATATAATCCCTGGAGGGTTTAATACGTTGTTGTGAAGTCAGCTTTATTTGATTTTGTCTGGTCTTTGGACAGCCAGTTCACTTTGCAAAACAGATGAGGATTCTTTTTTCTTGTGTGCTTTTCCAACATCTCACGTTGTTACTACCATTTCTTTGTGCTGCAATAATGTTGTGAAAGTATTAAATTCATTGTATATATAGCAGATGAGGAGTTGTGAATTATTGTTGAAAACTTTAATAATTTATAGCATGGGGTTTGGAAGATATGTATGGGACCATGTACAAGCATGTTCATGTTGTAGCAAGACAATCTCTGGTGCAAGCCTTCACCAATGTTGCTCAAGCAACTCATTAGGCATGCTACAATGTGCAATCTATTTCTTGTGCTTCACTTTCCCCCCTCCCAATATCCAACAACCGTTTTTTTTAATGGCTACTCGCTTTCGAGTTAGCGGTGAGAAATTCACCTTAATACGATCACGTTGACTCTAATTTAAAGTTATAAATCTCGTGGTATAGCAGTGCGTCTCAACACATACTCATTGTCAGTCAAGGACCAAACAATACAATAGGTGATAAGAAGGAAGAATTTCAAACTTTTGACCGCAATAAATCACTAAACCTAAAGGTAGATCCAAAATTTCTATTATGTGAAGGTTAAATCACACAATATAGCACTTACAAACTAATAATTCTTTTTTTTTTTCTCTAATGAGACTAAATTAAAATTTTTAACTAAAAATGTTTTTAAAATATACATATATATATATATATTTTTTTTATTTATTTAAAAAAGTGAATATCTGTCAATAACTAAACCGACCACTCCATCTTACCCTCAATCGTGACTTCCCCTTTGCCTAAGTGCCATTGCTATCATCAGTGTAATTATTTCTTCCTTGGATCGTATGTCATTGTCAGGGTTGCTTATGAAAACTGAATTCTACAAATCATTAATTGCAGAAGCTTTTACACTAGTAATGTCAAATGTGCTCCACCCAATGATATTTTTTTTCTTGAAATTCCACTAAGACAGTTTCTATTATTTAAACGTGTATGTATACGTCTTGATCGTGAAACTCGATCGTTTGGTTATCTAATTTGATGTTGATATTAATATTGATATTGATATGACAAAATGTTACGAAATATCTTTAACTTCTATAATTCCACAAAACTTAGTTTCCAATAGTACTTAGTAATTATTAATAAACTATTCTAGAGTCTCTCGTGAATAATATTTCAAAAAATAAAAATAAAAACACGATAAGGTGAGAAAGAAAAATTAACATGTATCTGTTTGGGCTAAAAAATGTGAATTTAAAGTCCCAATGCATCAGTAGAGTTTTAGTCTAATAATAATGTTACTCTTTTTAATATACGAAAAATTATCATTTCGAGTGTTATTAATTTTATTATACGATGTTGAATTTTTTTTAATTAAAAAAAAAAATCCTAGTGCACTTTCCACATGCCTTCCACATGCTGCAAAAATTACGTGTCGGCTTAAAGGTCGAGCCTCCCCTTCATCTCACATTTACTGCCACATGATTTCGCATGTGACCAGTCGTCCACTGTTGTTGCTGTCGTCTCTGACTTATGTTTTAGTTGTGGAAATTTCTTGAAAACGTTCCATGTCTTTGAACGTTTTTAAATGTCTCAAATTTGAATTGACACGAGACAGGTATGTTCGAAATAAGAGAGAAGTGAAATGTGTGAGTCAAATTGAGATGAGAGAAAAAGAGAATTGAAAATGAAGTGAATTTAAAGTGAGAGAAAAGTAAAATGTGTAATAAATTTAAAATGAAAAAAAATATATATATATATAGATAGTCATGGACATTTTAGTTTCTAACACAAAAGTGTCCTTTAGCATTAAATGACAACTATAGTAAATAAACCACAGCTTTCTTGAAATTTTACGAACAGGTAAAGACATAAGAAATTACGTAATGATCGAATGATGTTGATGGTCTGGGCCGGTTTTATTTTTTCCTTTCATGTGCAAGATTTTTCTGGCTATATTGAATTTTACATTCTTTTCAGGTAAATAGTATATTTTGTCGCTCCTACAGATTGGATGGAGAATTCATAGGAGTGTTCGGTTAATAATGTTGCCCCTATAGATTGGATGGAGAATTCATAGGAATGTTCAGTTAATAACTCGTTTAGTTTAAATGTTTTTAATTTGAATTTATACTATTTTATTATAAATATTATCGATCTTTAATTAATTAAAAATATTAGGGCGAGTTGATACAACATAGAATTTGTATTTTAGTGTGAATCTAATACTTTTTTTTATTACTAATTAAGCAAGAGATATTCATTAAGTATAAAAAACTGTACAAAAGAACAAAAGTGTGAATCTAATATTGGCCAACTTATAGTGAATTTTTCATCATAAAAAACAAATTATATATTGTTGGAGCATTATTTATGACATCCATTCTATTCGTAATGCTAGTTTCCGAAGTCATCTTATGCCTGCTTCAGAATGGTCCAATATGGGTGGACCCATGTTGCGGGTTGTAACACTCGCTGACACCTGACCTCGCATAATATTTGAAAATAATTTGGTAATTTTACAATATACAAAACGACTTAATTCCTGTAGTCTCATTAATTAATTTTGGTCACAAAATCATATATTTTATTAATAATTTTATTGATAAAATATTTTAGATCTACCGTTGATACCAATGGATCATAAATGGTATATTACACTTGATGTTAAACATCTCATGCAGGGAGGTCGGCCACATATTTCTTGAAAAGAAAATGAAAAGTCAAGAAAATAAATAAAACAACAGTCCTAGTAAGTTGATAATGGCTGATTTTTCAACATTTGAACCATGATTTGTTCATATGAGGAGATTATTCAATACTGTATGGGTCGAGGGGTCGAGAATGATTATTTTTTCATAAATGTGGTTTCAACCTAACTTGGATTTTGTTAGGTTGAAACCAAGTTTTTGTGCGGTGGTGCACTTAAATATATGTTCTAAATTCGTCAAATATAAAATAATATTTATGATAGATGGATATAAATTTAAACTCGGGACATATTATAACAAGGGTTAATATTCATTTTGGTCCTCTATTTTTGATATAATTGAGAAAGTGGTGTTTTATCTTCAAAGTGATACATTTCAGTTTCTTATTTTTTGTCCAAGTAATACTGTTAGTTCTTTTTAGTGATTTCATTAAAAAATTAATGGAAAACGCACGTGATTAGTACATTTTTCTTATATTTCTCAAATTGCACGTAATTAGCACTTGTGTTTCCTGTCAAACTTTTAACAAAATCACTAAAAAGGACTAACGGGGTCACTCGGACAAAAGATAATTAAGGGCTGAAGTATATAACTTTTGAAGATAAAAGACTATTTTGTCAATCAAATCAAAGATAAAAGATCAAATAAATATTAACGGTTATAACAATGAGTCACTTACCTAATCGCTTCACCCAAACTAGCTTTGGGGACTCCTACCTCTCTAATTTCTTGTTCCAAATGAATTCTTTTTTAAGGGTTTGACCGAAGAAGCATTTACCTTGTATGCTTCTCAAATTGGACAAACTTATCCCCGTCTATATTGCACACATGGATTTAGCTCCCTTCTTCTTTCAGAAATGGTGCATATTAATTCGCATCATCAATCACGAACATCGTCAATGCATGTTGGACTTTCTTCACTATTTGGGAGGAGGAGAACTCTCTGACAAAAAAAAAAAAAAGAACTCTATAGAGAGTCAGAGTTAAAAATATTTGGAGTGCTTACAATTGTAGATAACATGCACCATTTTCGGAAAGACAAAGAGATTTTGAAAATAGCAAAAGTGATAGACCACACAGGTTGAGTGTAGATCGCCCTGCGACACCCAATCTCAAAAGGTGGGAGAATGGATTAGTCAAGCCTCCATCTGTTCGACAAGTATAAATAAGTCAAATATAATCAGTCTGTACAAAATGTAGATAAATGCGTTCTGAGTGACTAGAAACTTTCCAACTAAATGCCCAGACCTAAGGGATTTGTGAATCCGTAGCAATATACTCTATATATATATATATATAGTGATTTTCTGCCTAATGGCTTTTATCTCTATATATCTCTATATTAATTATTATCCAGAATTGATAGAAGTCTTACTATGAAATTTCTGTGTCAAGGTAGTAGACATGAAAGAAATTTTCTAGTAACTTTTAGTTCGAACAACCATCTTTTCAAAGATTTAGTTTGGTTACAATGAAAATAGTTAGCATTTCGGCTTTAAACTTAAAGGCTTCTTTATGTTAGACAATGCGACTTTGTCAAAGTTAGGAAAGTGTCGACCTTTTGTTTCTATCCTTTTCTCCTCTTTCCAATATCCCTAAGCCTTTACCACCCCACCTCCTCTCCCCACAACAACCTCCCCACCTCTCTTTCCCTATAATTTTTTTCTTTTAAAAAAGAAAAAGACAATGAAGTTTTTCAACAAGAAAATCAAGCTTTCAATCTAGTAGATATGAGATAAACCCCCCTCAATTTTTATTTTATATTGATAATTTGATTTAATTTTATGATCAACTACTTGCAAGATTGGACTTGATGAGCTCATATCTGAAATCAAAAAATTGATGGGAAAAGATTAGGGTAATAAATATCAGAAGAAATTCAAAGATAATTTATGAAGAAAATGTCAAAATATTTTCTATCATAAATAATTATAAAATGCTGAATATTGTAAAAGCATATATTTTTCAAAAGATTTTTTGAAAGAGAAGAAAATTGGTTCTCATATATTTTGCGAAGCAATGGAAGAAGTAATGTGTCCACACTAAAAGATTGCTTCATTGAACATTATTTTTAGCATCAAGTTTAGAAAGGATTCGAGATAACCAAGATAAAAAGGGGGAACATGAGGGTGGCTAATGACTAAAAGACATTAAAAGTTTGTGTTTTTAGTTATTATGAAAATAAATTCTCAAGAGATTCCTCTCTTTTCTCTTTTAAAATTTTAAAATTTTCTTATTTTACATAATAATAATACAATGAACATATTCCTAGTTTTCAATAAACGTTATTAGAAAATGGAATTCTTTATGTAAATATTCTCCAAAAGCCATTATTTTCTTGTCAAAATAAAACACATGGTATTATTTGAGTTGACTTTATTCAATATGAATGAACTCTTCATTTTCGACAATTGTTCTATTTTTTCCTTTCTAAAGAAAAATATAGCTAGCATTAAAGTATGGTGGTTCATTATGCTGAGCTAGAAAAGTTGCAAATCTATCACTGCATTATATTATTTTGTGGATCTTGATCAGAAATAATGGGCATTTTACAAAAAAAGAGAAATAGTGGACATGGATAGAATTTTTACTAAGACTATTTTATTTTTTAATATAAATGGAATATTCAATTACTCTATGGAAAATAAGTTTTCTCTTTAGGGGTAAGAATAATTGCCTAGAGTTTGGGAAAAGGAAAATAAGATCTTGACACCTCCAGGTTTATCTTTAATACTGGAAACCTTTTTTTCCTTTTTTTTTTTTGTACAATGAAATATAAAACAGAACCTCCTATTATAACATATAATTTTAAACTTCGATTTAGGTACTTTTAAATTATCCTTTTTTTTTACTTAAAACGAAAGACACATTTAATGATAGGTAATCGCTAGTACAAATTGAATATGCTAGTAAAGTTGACAATATTGAAAAAGAGGGAAAGAGAATTACAAACTGAAGTAGATGAGGAAGAGAGTTCAATGCGAAATTCGATTATAGAAAGAAGAAAAGAAAAAAAAAAGAGAAATGAAAAGCCAAATATCTACTTAGCAAAAAAAGAAAAGCCAAATATATTTGCTTCTTATTAGTTCACCCTACAAAATATCAAATAGAAAGTTGTCCACATGAAGGTGATCAATGCAGGCCTAGAGAAATGAGTGCTCCTGAGAAGTCTCAATTCCTTGACCTAGTTGAGCTTTACCTTAGATTGAGGCTGGTCCACGACACATCATATGCAACAATGCATTGAGAAAAAATGAAGAATTTCATAATATTGCATTTCCTTTATTTTTTTTTCTCGATTAACAACTAAAGCTTTATTCCACTATCAAAATAAACATATAGTCAAGCCATTACAACGAGTATCAAAAACAAAAAGAATCCACAATACAAATTACTCAATAATCTTCCTAAAGTTCATTTGGTTACAAATTTCCCTATTCAACCGATTGTTTCTAGACTTTTTCCCCGTTAAAAGCTTGCAACGGACTTCATCCTTGATCTTGTTGTAGATTTGCTCCTCATTCTCGAAAGTATTGCAGAAAATTCTCGCGTTTTGTTCTCTCCAAAGGTGATAAACACACGAACACAACAGAAGCTTAATAATCATTCCTTGAAGAATGGTTATTAATTTCCTAACATATTTTTTAATAAAAAGTCTCGGTTCAAATTTTACCATCACTCATTTAAAAAATAATACATTGCCATATAAAACAAAAGGTCATGTACTCAATTTGTCTCACTATCACCCATTTATAAAATAATATGTTCTTTTACATATTCAAGACACTAAATAAATAATATTACTTTTCTATAACAATCTAAATTTTTAACTCGAATCCATTAATTAAAGGGTCTACGTACGAATATAATGTAACCTAGTTACATTTTCTTCCACATATATTAATATGTCACAAAATGCATGTATCTTTTAATTAAAGTAAACACTTATCAACTACTTCACTATACAAATGGTGCAAGAAGTAAAATTATACATGTCGGAATGTGGATACTTTAAAACTCAGTCGAGATGGAACATTGAACAGATGTCAGCAGGATGATATTTTATACCCAATTTTAACAATTAATAATGACTAAAAAAAGTTTTCAAATGGTTGAAATACCATGTTGGTGGGCCGTTAAAATTGTTAATTGAGGATGTTGCAATTCTTCAAACAACAATAACAATAATAATCATGTCTTGCATTAATTAATTCCACTCGTTTAGTGATCGAGTTTGAAGTCATATGGACCATCTGACCAGTCTTGGAGCAAAAGAAGGGTCTATTCGGTTTAATTTTTAAATATTTAAAAGTGTTTTTTTATGAGTTTTGAAATTGGAATAAATTTTTTTGACCCATTTTTAAAATATTTTAAATAAAAGTTAAAATTAAAAAAAAAAACTTAAAAATAGGAAGATCCAAATTAAAACTTTTAAAAAAATCAAAGGTTTTTCTAAAATTATTTTTACATAATATAATTTTTTTTTTCTTTCTCAAATATACTTTTCAATATTTTTTACTTGTAGTCATTTAAGAAAGAATCTGTGCAGTCATATCTGCAAATCTGACTTGTCATTTTCAGTTTTCACCTCATATGAAGAGTTGTGTCACGGACGGCTTTCTAGATTAACATGAAACAAAAAATTATCTACTCAAAAACTTCCATGGAAACATATGAAAAAGTGTTTAGAATATACGTTATCGGAGTCCGCCGTTAATATTAAGGTTTGGATTCAAATTATAATGTCATCCCTTCAGAAAAGAATATGTCAATGTGCACTTTTTTTTTTGTTTATGTTTAAAATCTAATGTTAAGTGAAATGTAATTCTTGTTTTTAATTTTTATCTTCTATGAATGAATTATATATATATTTTTACAAATTGAATCGTGTTCAAATAATACGCAGATCTAACTAAATCTATTCATGATTCATGTTCCCATCTTACCGGAGAATGAACTCTGAGAGGATAGAATAGAAATTACTATAAGAAAATATATTAAAATATTCAAAATGAATAAACACGTTTAATAAAAAAAAAGATTTGAGACAAGTCATGAATATTATTGTAGTCCTTTACAGTGAAAGAAATTGGGTTGAAGTTGTTAATAATAGATTACCTAAAGAAATAAGTAAAAGAAATTTTCATCCAAGATTTAATAGTTGATCAATTTTCAGCCTCGGTAAAGTCCATCTTGTTGCAATAGGAATGACATGAATCTTTCGATTCATTTGGCTCTCACTCTCAAGATAAATTCTTATATCTTTTTTTTATATATAAATATAATGAGCGTATCCTCTCTTCTTTGTTCATCTTCCAAAAACATATCGAAACTAATGCAAGACCAAAATATTCAGAGGACTCTTTTGACCCATAAGGGAGTATATGAAAGATAACAAGTAAATATAATAAAGTCCTCTAACTATCTAAATTTTTAACTTGAACCCATTAGTTGGAGAGTCTAGTGGTGGAGCTAGGCACTAGTGCCGGAGTCTGGGGGTCGAGGCCACTTATTTATACATAATTTTTTTTTATATAAATTATAAATAAATAAAAAATTATCGGTTTTCTGCCTAAAATCATGTTTTTGATGATGATATATCAAAATATGCTATAACTAAATCTATATTTAATATAAGCACATTATAGCAAAATGGAGTCTTCTTCAAGGCATGCCTCTCCCCTCTCTAATTCAAGAAAGAATATGAATCCTATATGTACTACACAAAAATGATAAAACATCTATCACATTCGTATATCAAAATCAACTACAATATTAAATAAAGAATCTTTCAATATTAATGTGAAACTTAACAATTATGAAATAAATAAAAGTAATTAATAGATTAAAAACTAACATGAATAAAATTCTCTAGATAATAAAGGAAATCACCAAGAAAATAAAATATTGTACACCTTGTGGAAAACGGCAATAGAGACTAAAATTGGTTTCTATGGTTTAGATCGTAGAAGTTTGAGTCGTAAACCGAACCAAATTTTATCTTGACCGGATAATAAATTATCACCTGATAGTCCATTGATGAAAACTAGGCATTTTTTTTCCTTATATTTTCCTCTCCTTTCTCTCTTCATTTCCCTCTATTTTTTCTTGTTCTCTCTCTCTCTCTCTCTCTCTCTCTCTCTCTCTCTCTACTCAACAGAGAACATCATTCTTTCTCACTTTGTGTTTTTTAATTTTGATGAAAAAAATCCAACCCAGATTGATTAGTCAAAAAGAAAAAAATGTGATAAAAAAGTAAATGAAAATAGGGTTTTATCATTCTTTTAACATGAAAAAATTAATAGTAATAATAAATTTTAACTCAGGCACACTCTGAATTACACGTAGCTCCACCTATAAAAAGGATCCACCAGTTACATTTTCTTCCACATCTATTGAGATGTCACAATTGCATGTCTCTTTTAAAGTTGATATGTACAAGACTAATGAAAACTCAATCGAGATGGAACAGTGAACAAAAGTCGGCAAAATGACAAAGGCAAGACTTTTGAAAATGACGGAAAAGGTTTTTGTTTTTTTTTTTTTTTTGGGGTCAAGGACTTAAAAAGGTTCAAATACTTGAAATTAATTCCATGTGGGTGGGCCGTTAAATTGTTAATTGGGGATGCTATAATTTTTCAAACAACAAAAATAATTATCATGTCTTGCATTAATTAATTCCACTCGTTGAGTGATCGAGTTTGAAGTCATTGGGCCCGTCTGACTAGTCTTTGAGCAAAAGAAACTAGAGTTAATAACCCTTTTTGTTCACACTAATACATCGCGATACATTTAGAATATTTTATTAGTGAAATTTAAGTCGTATTAAAAATCAAAACTATTGAGGTTGTGGCAGTTAAGTGATTTTGACAAAAAATATTAAAGATTTTATCGGTATCTTAAAGCATTTTGTGGGATTAGTGAAGGTTGCAGTGTTCATAACTCTACACTTGAATCCGTCTCTGACCGTAAAATTATTTGGCACAATTTGCTTTCAAGTTATTACCTCAACTTTCATAAATAAAGTATAATTTTCACAACTTCACATTTAAATCTGCCTCGCGTCATAAAATTATTTGCCTTTACTTTCACAAAAATGAAGCATTGTATACATGATATATGTATCTACAAGACTGCAATGCGTGCATGCATATGCTAAAAAATTACTTGCTTATCTGTAAAGTTATGATACATGTAGAGAGACACGCATCAAAAGAGGTAATAAAAATGCCTTGATATTGAAGACTGTTGCTATTAAGGTATTGCCTATTGCTACCCTCTGCCTGCCGCAAACCAAAGACAGCATAAGTAGCTTCCAGGCATGTACATGCACAAAACTCCAATGCAGTGGTCCCTTTTTTTTTTTTTTTTTTGCTTAAAGTCTCCGGTGTCTGAGATCATAATGGCCCGATTAATTTAGAGTTCGGTCCGAATAGTACTTTTAGAATTTGACTCTTACTTGGAGGGAAAGACTTGACCCAAAACTGTTTAACATGACGCCCTCACGAAAAATCGAACTCTCGACCTCGTTTGACATTCACAAACCACTTGTCACTTGTACCCAGCTGCTGGGTTAACAGTGGTCCCTTTTTCCCCTCTCCACCCAAGAAAATATGTACATAGTCTCTAATAAGAAACTCTCAGATAGCAATGTAAGAGGGAATAATTTATGGAGTGTGGGTTCAAAATTTATTGCATTCAAGAGTCTTTATATTGTAATAATTCGAAATTAAATTATTGATTGAATCGATATATGTATTGAGATGTACTCATACACCTATGAATGAAAAAATTGGTGGTCAGACTCTGACAATTAAATTTTCATGTAAAAAAAAAAAAAAGGAAAAGCAAAATCTATTAATTTATAATTTTCTCTTCGTGATATATGATATGGACTAGATAAGAGTGAAGTCATGCCTTGACTTTCAAAGAGGACAATATACAAGTAATAGATCTATAGAAGTACTACTGTTTGAATTTTTCTACAGTCTTTTTAAGACAAAATCATAAATGTCTATTTCTTATTTCTTTGGTCGGCACAATTACATGTTTTTGCTCATGAATATGAAGTTTCAACTTTCATACCTAAAAGTTAGTCCTTCGAATAGACTCAACTTTCATCACCTCATTGTTGGAAATGGTGATCCTTTCAAACTTACCTTACAGTTGTTTTTATAACTTGATGATGATATTTTTAACTTATACAATAATAACTTCATTGTTACGTTAAGATTATAAAGAATTTTTTTTTTGGGAGGCTAATACCTTGACTTAAACATTGATAATTCTGGGGGTGGCTTTTCGGACTCTATCTTTTTTCACAAGAAGAAGAAGTTGATGCGGAAGATGAGCTATGGTATTATAACCCAAACTTTGATTGATCCCGTAATTGGCAAGTCAATCTGCATATTTGTTTGTTTCTCGAAAGATGTGGGAGAGCCTATAGTGATCATGACGTAAGAGAATAGTTTTGCAATCTTCCAAAAGGGGCGTGAGAGGGCTGTTATAATCCACTAAACTTGTAACCAAATGAATCAAAACTTGGAAGTCTGTCTCTATAAAGAAGTGTTGTAAGTCTATTCTTTTTGCTCTTTTTAGACCCTCTCAAAAAACTGTAAGTCTAACAATATTGTTGATAATAATTTCAAAATTCATGATAAAATCATCGATTCACGTATTATTTTCGTCACGAAAAATACCTCTTACACCTGTAAGAGGAATGAGTCTTTATTTTTCCAATCACGCCCTATGATTCCCTGCTTTTAATGTAAAAAACTTCGAGACCTGAGTCTTCCTAAAATATAGAATATCATCTCTCTGTTTTTTTTTCCTCTACTAGTTGCATGTTTGAGTCTTTGACTAGCTAGCTAGCTAGCTGATCCCATCTTATCATCCTCCAAATTACCCTCATTCTCCAACTCCCTTCTCCTCTGCATAAAACACACACACACACACACACACAAACACACATAGTACAGAAAGAAGTGTACTCTCTCAAGTCTCTGGTAACACTTACGTCGTTATAGATTAAGGATTTTCTTCTGTTAGACTCCATTCAAATCCGTCACTCGTAGGTCGGTTTTAAATTGTTTTTCAGATCCTCTCAACAAAAAAATGGGAAATGAATACAAAAACCAACTCCATCCACAGAACTTATACCAAAGAAGCAGTTTCTTTCCAATGCTATGTAGAGTATCAATCAATGATGTTAGGCTTTCACAATACAAAGATAGATCATCTTCCTTCTCAGATGAGCCTTCATCACCTAAGGTTAGCTGCATGGGACAAGTCAAGAGAAACAACAAAGTGATTGGCTTCCCAACACCTTACAGGCTCGTCAACAACTCTGCAGCTTCATCAACCAACACCACCCCTTCCAAAACCAGCACACACCATAACCATGTCAAGCGTACAAAGCTCAACAAGTTGTTTTCAAGCAAGAATTTGACAACAGCAACCACCACCTTCAAATGTGGCAGCAATACTAGCAGAGAGATTGTCATCAAAAGGGGTGATACAAGAAAGCGGAACACTACAAGAGAAACAGACACGGGCGACGGATTTTGGCGACCGAACTTATTTCCACCGTCGTCCAAGAATGGTGACTGTGGAAATATCAATGGTGTTGTTGATCAAGTGGATGTTAGTGAATTGGATCCGCCGTTGCCAGTGATCAAGAAGGTGCAACAACCAGGTGGTGGCCGTGATGAAGTGAATCTGTGGAAGAGAAGGTTTGGTGGGGCTGCAATCACAGTTTTACAGATTGAACAGATTCAATTGCCTAACAACAACAATTGTCTTCCACCAACAACTGTATGATGATTATGATGGTGATTGTTTTTGAAGATTCAAAGTATCACAGGTACTTCAACATTTTTTAAACTTATTGTAAATGGAACTACAAATTTTTTACCTCAATTTGTATATTTTTTCTTCTCATATTCTTCTTCTTCTTTTTTTCCATTTTTTCCGTTATGACAATTTTTATAGTCTTAATCAAGATTAATTCCCATTAAAGAAGGGATAATATATATATATAATTTTTTTTCCACACTGACCCTTTCCGGAATGTGCACAAATAGCAGGAAATTCGCACATTGAAATAGAACTTTGTTTGATTTAATTTTGGTTATCTCAAATTCTGACACTGCACATTTAAATATTTATTTATTAATTTCTTGCAAGAACCATTAATTTTGGGCATTAAATGTGAGCTCTGCACCTTAAGCATGGAAGAAGGCCATTATCAATCAAGCTGACGCTTGTTCTTACTCTATTTGAATTTTGAATTTGAAATGATTTTATTGGGTTTAGGCATAGAGGGATTTTGAATTAAAATATTATCAAGAAAATCTATACTAGTTGATGAGGGTGGAAAATATTAGTCTGTCTGAACTTAGTAATCCGACCTTAGTTACCTAACTTACAAAAGAAAGGATGGGATCGTCGGGGTGGTGGCCGGTATTTTTTCTTTGATGTAAAAATGATTAGTATGTCTGATTTGAATGTACGAGGTAATTAAGAACAATAAATATGTATGAGTTATTTGTAATGGTGAGTGGATGTAGTTATTTATACTAAAAATTATTCGGACAGTAATTAATGTTTAATGCTGTATGATATTATTTATATATGTCTGAACTTAATATTCAGTTGATAAAATTATTATTCAACGAACAATAGAAAATAGTACTTTTTTGTCACATCTGCCATAAATGTCAAGTCGAAGAAATGGTGCAGGTCGAGTACTGATCGGGCCATGTTGCTTCAGGTCGGAAAAATGCATCTTAGGCTCCGTTTGTTTGCCGTAAAATAATTTATTTATGTAAAATATTTTTCGTGGAAAGTGTTTTTCTGAAAAATAAAATATTTTACAGGGCTCTGTTTGTTTGCCGTAAAATAACTTGTTGGAGGAAAATATTTTACTGAAAAATAGAATACTGAAAAATATTTTCTAGTGTTTGGATGTGCCGTAAGTTTTGTAAAATATTTTCTTCTCTCAAAGGACATGAAAACATTTTACATAATTTTGTACTAGCTGTAATTGTTAACCGGAAAATATTTTACAGTTGATCAATTTTTTGGTGTTATCAAACACCGTAAAATTAAGAAAAAGCAATCGTAATTTTTGATCGGAAAATATTTTACGGTTGATCAATTTTTCAGTGTTATCAAACACCGTAAAATTCAAAAAATATTTTCTGAAAAAATATTTTACGGCAAACAAACGGAGCCTTAGTTCGGAATTTACACCCATATAACTAGTGATGAAATTGAATACATCAATTCAATATAATAATATGAATAGTTGATTATTATTGAATCTTTTTCGTTACGTTACGAGGGTCAAATCGAGGTCTCTTAAAATCCAACCGACCATTGAAACACCAAAGCGTAAATCCCATCTCAATTTGGTATTCACGCAAAGCTAATGTGTTGGCATGTAGTGTGTGGATTAGCATCTAACAGTGTTGTCAAAGTAATGGACACGCTTTTCAAGAGTATTTTTCACGGTTGATATGCATGGATCGACACGGACACAAGCTAATTTGATTTGGTCAAAAACCACTTTTAGCTAAAATAAATCTATCATTACCTTCTTTTCTCACGCAAAAAGTACAAATTGATGCAAGTGTCATCACTCATCTGGGAGTATATAGCATGATTTGCCATGGTAGTAGTGGGCCTCTACTGTCATGTCAAGTTGTAACATCTAGTTTTATATTAATGTTATAAAAATTATATACTAATAAGAGTTTTCAATTATTGTAAATATGGGTTAATGTATTTTGAATTAATTGATTAAATTTAATATGTTAATAAATTAGTAAATAAATTTGGTTCATTATGCAAGTGGCAATACAACATTAAAACTTTCTCTACTATCAATTTTTCTCTCTAAAAGTATTTTGATATTTTCCACATTATGGTTTAACAAGGTGATAAGTGATAGCTATTAGCTCTACTCTTCCCTCATTTTAAGTTTAGTTGGTCTGCATTTTCATTTTGTGAATGCTATACCCCAGAATCACTAGAAAGGTTATTAGAAAAGAATTAAAAAAGAAAAATGATAGACTCTCGAATCTACAATTAGGACTATAAATTCAAAGCTTAGTAATTCCTTTTCCAAGTAGTGTTCGCTCACTGCATGACTAGGAAGTTTTTGACTACGATTGCCCGACTATAGAAAGACCATTCAAGATACATTAGTTTCTCATGATATGGATTGGATCGACCATTTTCAATCGACTAACTAGGCGTAGCAATGGTCGAATTGATTTAATCAAGGAAAATTATTCAAAAAGTCTGACTGACCGAAAGAACAATCACATTAAATTGACTCTGTATTAGAAAAATTATCAATCAGTCAGACTTTTTAAATAATTTTTCTTTAACCAATATGTAAAAGATATTCTTCGTTTTCCATCACTTCCGCACGTCTAATGAATCGAAGCCCATGAAATTTGACTAGACAAAATTGTGGATAACACCTTAGAGCTCCTCAATACTCTCTAGCCAGGCTTGTTATGCTATCCACAGTTTTTTTTGGAAAGACGATGATACAAATGGAAAGAGATCGATCCACAACAAAGTCCTAAATTAAGTCAATATCGATTTGAGCTTTATCAACAAACAATTTATTAATACTTTGAGTTACAAAAAAGTTTTCCAACTCCAATGCTCGTCTCTAATCTTCATCCATAAATGCTCCCCGTAATCGCCTCATTCCTGAAGAAGCAAGAGTTCCTCTCCATCCACACGTGATAAATTGTTAGCAATTGCTAGCTTTTTCTACCAAATAATCTTAGCAAATGCTAGCTTTGACACTGAAAAGTGGATGATAACAATTTAAATTGCTTCAAAGGTCATCAGATCCCAAATCAGATTAATGCTTAGTTTGAAGGTCATTATATGTTATAATTGAACATTCTACACCAATTATACAAATTCATTTTGTTAGTAAATCTACTATAAACAAGTATATAACATGGTTAACCTAGCACAAACAGCTGAAAGAAAAACGACATGGTTGACACCCTACCTCTCCTAGATCTATATGTACAGAAAGATAAAATCCACAATACAACTTGGACATTGTTTAAGACTTAATTCTGCTCTTTATAAGGAGTCCATATTAATTTGCTGACATCAACTTCGAGGCCACCGCGACCAGCTGCTTTTAGATGACGATCTAAAACCTTGGGATCCGCGCAGATGACGTGCTGCCCCTTTCGGTACTGGATCAACTCCAGACTCTGAAGGGTAGTCAATATATCCTCTGCTTTGATGGCTGTCATGTCACTAAGTTCCTATCAGAAGTGATGAACCGATGAAATACATTAGTGATTAACATAGATGGCGCAAATTGTTCAAAACAAACAGCTTCGCAAGAATGGCAATTCCAACTAATTCCCAGAGAAGAGGTGGGGCGGGGGCGGGTGTGAGGGGCAGTGGACTCACACATATACATAATCACAGTAATATTCCCTTAAAATTGGCTAACTGTAGAATTAATAGTTGTACGACGACCTTCATGCTCATGGTGGCCATTATAATTGGAGTCATCATGCAGGGCTACATGGCCCATTAATATTATAAGGTCAGTCCATAAGCAAATTTATGTCCTTAGCGGACTGACAACAACCTTTAAGAGATTAAGAGACAAACCTTGATGGAGATGTTGCCCTTGTGCTTTTTTAATATATCCAGAAGAACCCGAGTCCAATAACCACGATAGCTCAGCAATCCCAGGTCAGAAAGGGGTCTTTCTGGTGTACCAACTTTGCCTTCTTTCTTTGAAAGTTCATATGCTGCACAGCATTTGTGACAAATTTAAATTGAAACATAAAATTGGTAAAGTATAATAATTCACTACAGTAAATCAACAAATAACCAAGATATTATTTTCTACAGTTTAGTTTATAATGAAATAGCGGCCATGTTAACTTCAACAAAGTGAGCATTGGAAAATGCATTATCTTCTTAATGTCTGACTCAAGACACGAACAACATAAATAAAAAGCTAAAGCATAAAATGTTTCAATTGGAAATGGACTTCATATTATAGAAACATTGTGTGCCAAAAACATTTATGTACTTGAAACTAGGTAGCAAAGATTATGCCAGGTTGCGAAATATAAAAGGATCAAACCAAGGTCAAATAGCATAATGGACACTATCATATATCCATCCAAAAGGACATCTCCAGTTTCGCACAAAGAATAAACTGTTCAGCAGTCCCATTTAATGTAAATCTTTTAAAACTAGACCCAATTTCTCTTTTCTTTTTCCCTTTTGGTCCCAAAAGTCTGGAAGGGCGAAAAATAAACCATTTCTCTTATAGGAATTTAGAAGATATTATCAATTGATAGAACCAATGGGAAGAAAATGAAGCTGTACAGAAGTTCAGACAGCTTCAAAGCTGGACAAAGAAAATTAAAGTTCCTGCGCTCCCAGCTTTACACCCATAAAACAGATATCTACGACATCTATATATGATCTTATAAACACCAATAACTGCACATTAAATATTATCTTGATTATATTTGATACACGACTTTCATCAACCACAGAGATCGCAGTTCACATGATGCTTGAAACAAATACCATGGGTTTCCTCCCCCCGCCATTGAAAAAAAAAACCAATAAAAAGTTCAAATTTCTGGTTTAATAGGGGAGGCCAGGAAAGTCAAATGGCACATATAACATTTTTGTTTAGCAAGTGGGCTCATGTCATGTATTGGTAGCATGAGTTAAAGGCACCAGCATAAAAGGAAGAAGTTAAAAGCAGAACGCTTACAGAATGCAATTAGAAATTTGCCGTAGCCTTTCCTCTGGTAAGGAGGAAGAGTCAGAATGCAGGCCAGATTATATGACTCCTCTGAATGCTTTTCCTGAACCATCAATCAAGAGATGTCAAACATATTTAGTCTGCTGGATCTCATAATAGATGGAGGACTGTCACATTAATCTAGAAAAATTACCTCCCCCCTAAAGAAAATACAGTTGAATGATGAGGGAACTTAAAGCATGAAGGAGAATATGAAGAAAAAGGACGAAAACTTCCTGCCAATAGTTAAAAATGAATTGCAGGAGAAACAACATGCCAGCTTCACCACAATAAATATGCCCGAAGTAGACAAACAAGAGTAGAGAAAAAGTCGTCAAGACATTAGAAAAATTCATTTCCTCAAGAAGAACCTTCTAATTTTCACACAAGTGTTTAGAAACATTAATTACACTCTGGAACACTGAGGGAAAGAGGTGAGAGCAGAATGAAAACAAAAACATGTCACTTTCCAAAGTTCGCAAATGATTTTCCAACTGAAGCAGATATTTTAGTCCTTTTCTTTTCTATAAGCTTCCCAGAACATGATGGCTGCAGAGCTAGAGAAAGATCAGACAAAGGGTGACAGCTACTAAATGTAGGCACCAGCATAAGGTTTATAAATAGCATCAGTAGGCTAAAACGACAGAGTATTTGTTGATCTTGACCTGATTACCAAGACGAATTCATAGCCATGAAATAAATACTAAACAAGATTGTCATCACAATTTGTTTATAATAGTTAGATATGGCTAGGAATGATATCCCTTGCACAATTATGCTCTTTTTTTTTTTTGCAAGAAATCCCTTGCACAATTATGCTCACAAAACAAACCATTAAAGTCTTCAAACCAGAAGGCAAGTCCCTTAGAAAATGACATTTTTCCAATTCAGAGAAGTAGAAGACCAAGCAAACAGCAAACATGCAAAACCAATCTGTCCCGTTGCATTAGAAGCATGTATGATAACAAAGAGGTTTAAAAGAATGAATGAATAATAAAAGGAATCTTCTGTTAAACTCTCTCCAAGTCATGGTTTCATCACATCCAATAGAACCAGATACAACAAAATAAGTAGCAGGAAACGAAACAATTACCTTGGAGAAGTAGCCAACCATGTGGCATCCTCGATCATCGCATTCACACAGAACATAAAACAGAAACAGGTCAACATCATAGTAAAGGGTCTTGTGATCAAGAAACAATTTTGCCAAGTAGCAAAGATTCTGTCCATAGACCTTATTCTTCTTGCCATCAACCTGCCCCAACGATTTTCAATTTAAATACAGATATGAACTGTATAAACAAAATCACGCACATACAAACATTTTTGCCCCAGCCTAACATGTAACTTATGATATGAACATGATAAATAATTATGACAAAAACAAATCTACTTCAGGATATAAGAGTATACCTCAAACATGGACAAGGTACCACATCTATAGATCTCATCACCGGGAGGATGTTTGAGATCACACTTTCTCTGTAAAGCAAATATAAGAAAACCCTTGATCACACTTCCTTGGTAATAATACTTTGAGATTGGTAATAATACTTTGAGATTAACTTGCAGATGATGGTTACTTATTAAGTAGCAAAAGGTAAAGACCGTCAACTGTCACAAACAACACAAAGAAAAGAGCTTACAGGCTTTCCACCATGGAGATCGTTCAACCTTCTATATACCCACAAGCCATATAAAAATCGATCTTAAATGGAAAAACAGCAAGCTCAAGAGGTACAGAAAAAGAATTCCCAGAAGCACAGCATTTTGAAGGTTCAACCTTAGTTCACATTCCACATGCATTATATTTTAATGGACATGGCTGAATTCTTGCCCATGAAATTTGAAAAGGAGGAGAACTATAAGATTAGTGCTAAATCGTAGTATGAGATATTAAATCAGACAATTAGCTACCCAAGGCAATAGTTCTCAAAAAATGCAAAATACTAACTACCAGGCTCGTGATAAGTACTGCAATATCAACAAAAATCAAAATAACTTCTCTTCCTTTGTTTTCTTCAGGAAAACAGACAACATCAGAGAAAGAAGAAATTTCAAAGCCATTAACTAACCTAAGAGACAGGCATCTTTAATTCTCCTTATGTAAGTCATGAAATCAAGAGTCAACGCATAGATCAAAATCCCAGTTCATTACTCAGAAATCAATGAGTTTGATGTGAGTAACAGGGAGTTTGGATTAATTCTTATATTGTCCAAGGGGCTTACAATCTCTGTGTGAGCTTATAAGCTGCCTAAAGTGTGGGGTAACTTAACATAAGAGCTTATAAGCTCAAAAAGAGCTCTTCTTGTGATACCTTCCCCCTTTCCTCTTGAGCTTATAAGATAAAAGCAAAAGAAATTAGTTTGAACCCTTGAGTTCTTTTTCTTTTTCCAGGTTTGTTAGCATTTAGAGCTTATAAGCTACTTTTAAGAAGCAAAACCAAACACCATCTAGGTGCACAGTTTCCATAAGAATTACAGATACTTTTTGTCTATACATGCCACGTTGGATTTCTATTAACATTTGACTCTATGATCCCTCTCATCCGATTTAACTGTGTGGATTAAATTGGTAAAGTGATTTTCCTTATGTAAATAGAAGTGATTTTCCTATAAATGATACGTGCCCTACTATATTTATGTTTGAATCAATTAAGCTTACAGCTCCGCCATCCACAATCATGATAAGAATGAAACTGGTAATATGTGTACCGTTGTGCTTAATATGTTAAATTGCTTACACTTACATTTCCAAAACCTCATATTATTCCTTTAATATAACCCATGTTGCACTTTCCCTTTATGCATCTACTCTACTACTTCACACCTGCTAATACTACCTGCTGAAACCTATTTTCAAGACGATCCAATGAAGTCTTAGCAGATAAAATTAGCAGAAGTCAGACTTAAGAATGAAATAACATATTCAAGAGTACATATGATCTAAATTAGTATAGGACAGTTACACCACACTGACCACCCCCCTACCCCCAACAACCAACCCACACCCACACCCACACCCACACCCACACCCACACCCAAACCCACCCCAAAAAAGAAAAAAAAAACACACTCACACACAAAAAGCAGAAAAAGGAAAACACAAACACTACTATTTTCATCAGCTCAATTCAACTGATGCACCCAACTAATTAAGAGTGCCACTTGGGTTCACAGTAGAGTCAAAGAAATAGAATGTAAATGATACTTTAGGTACTCGTCCATTGCACAACTATACTCATTTCTCATGAAGATAAATTACGCAAGTGTAGGACCGGCGTCAATAAAATAAATATTGCGTATAGGACCAGCATCAATATAATAAATAAATCATTACAGACTAAAACAATCTATTAATTGATCAACTGTATATCTTTTTCCCCATCAGACGTATGCTATATTGATTAGAAGACCAACCAGAGTCTGAGTAACATAGCTCACCATATGCCTCTGAAGTTGTTCTTTGCGCTTCATGAAACTGAGGCAAAACTCACAGAAGAACAACTTTGAACAGTCATTGTACTCTGGTGGAAAGGGGGAGAAGTACCATGTCTCTATTTCATATCTTCCGAGCTCTATCGTTGCAATATTTTTTACTTTTGTAAATTCTTCATGTTCCCGCAAGCTAGCAGCATCAAGTTCTTCATGACCCTGCATGTTATAGTACATGATTTAGTTACTCCGAAAGAGCCATCTATTAAAAGATGCACAAACAACAAAAATTGATTAAAAATGAATATCATGACACCAAGAATTCTCCAATTGTATTTGTGTCAGACCTACGGGTAGATTACGAATGCATTTACAGTGCTTATGCAAACACGTGCAAGTGAGTAAATTAGCACAATGACTTCCAAGACAAAGCAGTATTAAATGTTTTAAAGGGCTGAACTCTCCATCTAAACTTATTTTGTGACTTCACTTTGAAGATTCATCCTGATAAGAGGATGCAGGGAAGGAAAGGGGGATTACTGGAGCACTTTATTCTTATAAATCAGGATTGTGTAGCTGTGTGCTCCTGAGGCTATCATTTGGTGCATAAGGTTTGATATAAATGCTAGAAATATTCTTGGGATGAAATCTCCCTTCTTGTTATACGTGGGAGACCAAAGTCTTCTCGTCTTCACCATTATCAAAGGCATAATGGTGCAGCCCTTCTTGTTATACTTGGGAGACCAAAGTCTTCTCGTCTTCACCATTATCAAAGGCATAATGGTGCTTAGGGCTGTAATGGCTAATGGGCTTTAGGCTTCAGCTGCTAGGTATCAGCTTGGATTAAGCTCAAGATTAACTCAATCGGGGGGGATTCGTTCATATAGAAATACAAGCCAAGCTTGATCTAATTTTTAGGCCTTTTTTTTCAATCCAGAGGAGCACAATCAACAATTAGCTCAGCTCATCCAGCTCGTGAGCTTCAACATATATCAAATACATACATATATATACACATAATGTGCTAATAATATGTAAATGCTGTTAATACCCTAACTAATTGTACTTGGTGCCCAGTGTGCAGCTGTATTTTATCACTACTTAACATTGTTTAGTGTGTAGCTATAATAAGCTTGACTTTTTCTCTTCTTTTTAGTCTCACAAAAACTTCTGTTGGACATGGTATACTTTCACAACTCAACATGTATTAAATCAATACTTTTAGAGTTCGAGCTTGTCAAGATTTCAAGCGGAGCTTAAGCACAGCATTAGAATGGCAAGCCGGGCTTGAGCAATAACTTCAAAAACAAAATAAAGCTCGAGTTGAGCTTGAGCATGATTTCATTTAACCAGCTGGGCTACAGTAGTAATGATTTTGGCTTGATTAGTCTCATTTACACCCTTACTGGTGCTTGGCTGAATTGCCCTAGTAAATTCAGTGATCAGATAGCTTGTTCCTCTATTTTTTTCTTATATAAAGAGACGAAGCTATGTACAGACCAAGGGGGGTCATGGCTCCCAGACTTTTGAATTTCCCTTTACCACCCATGATTAAAATTAATTGGCCCCTTCAAAACTAGTATATTTTCAAGTTGGTCCATCCGTTAATAATTAACATTCTTGATGGCCCCAGTCTCCTGAAATCCTTACTCCGTGTCCGTCTGAGCCTTATATGCAACTGAGGTCTTGTAATCTTCCTCTCTTTGTTCCTCACAGATGGAGAAGACATTATATGTTTAAGTTTCAGGATAAGCCTTGTCAAGTACTCTGTAAGGTAGCTCTAACTTTTCACACAAAAAGCATAAAATGTGCAGGAGTTCATTGAAATAATTAAAAAACAACTGCATTCCCAGAATGCCTACTAATAGCAGCAATGATGAAAGTGAAAGCGGTGCAGTGAGAATAGAAAAGAAAAGAAGTACCTCCACATGCGTTTCGTCAATCTTGCGTTTCTGATGGCGTGTCATTTTCAAGCTCGTTACCTGAAAACTTATTATGTCAGCGAAATCTCAAAGCAGCAAACATTGATCTAGTGAAAATAAGTTACAGCTATGAAAAGACATGTCAATAGATTAATGGAGCACAATCGCACGCTACCTTGTCCTCCACCTTTTCATCCACAACAGTCTCTACTGAATCAAGATCAAGTTGTTCGAGTTTAACCCATTCATCAAGTCTCCTATTAACTGTCCAAGAGAATCAAGAAGTTATTAAACATCACAGGCAATGTAGATAGAAAACACAGAATTTCTTTCCTTTCCTAATCATGAACATTTCTTCATCATTACTTCTAGCCCTAGTCCAGTGCACCAAATTGGGGTTATCTCAATCACGTCTACCCCCAATCATTTATATCATTCCGAACTCATCCACTCCTTTTCTAATCTAATACTAAGAAATAACTGTCTACAGACTCTTCCTTTACAGTTAAGAAAAAAATCTTAGCCGTCAAGCAAGTATTATGCAATTCAAAATTCCTATAATGTTACACTTCCAAAGAAACACCATATTCTTGGCATATCATTGATTGTAGCTCAAACATAAATCTACCAACAAACAGCCTACAACACACAAAATCTTATATTTAATGAAAACGCTAGAACAATTTTCAGTATTCTATACTTGACCCAAAAAATACAGATACATATTATAAATATTATATGAAGGGGAGCTTGGCTCAATGGTGAAATTGTCGCTGTGTAACCTAGCCATGGCTTCTAGTTGTGGAAACGAACCCCTTAGAAAAATGCTAGGTAAGGCTACGTATAATAGACTTCAAAGAGCATCCAACCCTTCTCGGAGCCACACGTATTGTAGGGGTCGTGCATTGGGCTGCCGGTATATCCAATATTTAAAAAATATCACTATATCCCACATAGATCAAGCAAACAGAGCTCCACAAAGTTCCTAAAATGCCAAAAAAATATAAAATAAAAACCTTTTTCTAACTAATTAACCCAACATAACTGTCATTTTCCAATAAATTCAAATCAATAGCTTCACTTATGAAAAAAGAAATAATTTTTACCCAAAATTAGGGCATAGCTTATGCTAACAATAGCAAAACTCATTCTAATTATAAAAAAAAAATTAACCAAACCCTAACCCTAACTTCACCATACATATATACACATATATTATACATATTCAAAGGTAAGAAAAATTAACTTACACTCAGTGTAGTGAACATAGTATTCATAGTCGTTGGGGCCACCAAAAGGGAGCCTACGGCGTTCGATGACCTTGACGGGGTGGAATTTCCCATCTCTCCAGCGGCACAACACGCGAGTGCCTACCTCTAGAGGCAGCACGTTCGATTTCCGCTTTTTAGACGAGTCGTTCTCCGCCGCAGCTCCACCATAGTCCGCCGTAGGCGGATGAGCGCCTCCGTTGGTGGCGTGCACGCCATTGGCGGCTCCGTTCTCCGCGCTCGTCGGTGCCTCTATCGAACCCATTTTTCTATTTTTTTTCTTTTCTTTTTCTGGTCTGTTAGAAATGTAGAGTGACGATATACGCATATCTTGTATGCTTGATTTCCAATTTTACCCTTTTATTTTTTGTTTTTTTATCAATCTTTGGTCAAAGAATATTATTTTGTGCTTTTCGCAATTCCATTAAAATAAAGAGAAAACATTACACGAATCCTTTTTGCAGTGGATATATTAATTACATTTATTTGTGAAAAATTGAGAAAAATGGGATGTATTACAACAACCTCTCCTTTATTTAATCTTTCTATAAAAGGAAATCTTATATGTATTACCTTATATTTTATTTTATTATGTTGTTGCACAAATTCTCATTTCATTAACAGATAATAAAAGTATTAGAATCATCCTTAATAATGATCCTATTAACATTTTTACCTGCTACGTCAATAAAAAATTAAAAAATACTCTCTATAAAACATCTTTTGGTATTTTTTCGGTCACTTGCCTATATGGTACATGTCCGTAAAAGGAAGGAGAAAAAACCTATAATCTAAAATATTTTTTGATTATTTATGAATTAATGGAAAATTATTTTTAAATTTTCAAAATTATCTATATAGACATATGAGGTATTTATGTTCGCACGAAGTAAAAATACCTTTCACGTGACTTGTTTAATAATTGTCACACTTTTGTATACATTAAAAGTAATAAATAACTAATTACTATATTCAACATTACTAACATGGTATAAGCAATTTGTATACACATATACGAAGGCACTTATTATCAACTGTTAGGCCAAATTATTTTAAGAGGGGAGTGAATTAGGATAAAGGGGCAATGCTACTACTTTTTCAAATATGATTGCAACTAGTTGATTCTTTGAAGCAATTTATCAAACACAATATATGCACAAATATAAAGAGGTAAGGAGAGAAGAGAGAAAAAGATGAAGTCGTCGATTTTAGGGTGGTTCATTAATCTACTCTACCACTTAAGGTCTCCTCCCATTAGGATTTCTACTAACTCCACTAGTAGTGCTCTTTCATAAGTTGGTGAAACACAAACCAACAATACAATTCCACTCTTGAAACCACAAGAGCAATCAAGCTTATTTACAAGTAGGTAAAGCTCCTTTGAATCCACAAAGGATTTTACAACACTCGTTTATCTTCTATGATTCTCACAATCTAAGATCTAGAGAGCAATACGACCAATAATGTGTATATATGAAAGATACAAATCTTTAACTCCTCTATGAGTTGAATAATAGAAATAAAGCTCTTGAATGCTCAAAGATTTGCAAGTGTTAGCTTGAGATTTGTAGCAATAAACGAGTAATAAACACCTTTGAAAGCTTGGTATTCAATGCTTGAAGTTGGAAGAGGTGTTTTACAAATGGGGGGGTGATTGTGCCTTTAAAGAATGAGTGCAACGAATATGACAACGGCTATAAAAATTCAAAATCAGCGCCATCCGGTCGATGGTCTCATCCTAATGCCTTGTCTGGATACATTATGTCATTGATCCGGTCGAGGCATCTGGTCGAGGCATTCGGTCGAGACATCTGGTCGAGGCACTCATCCTGATGATAAGTGCGAATTTTCACTCAAAATTCAATTTTTCAAAGGTAAAACGTTTAGGCACTTCAAAAACATTTCTTCTAAAGTGTTTCCAACATTTTTAACACTTCATAAATATTTTCTAAACTCTTGTATAAAGATTAAAACCGATTTTCGCAATCTAAGAGTTTGAAACCGTTTTTCTCCTGAAACTCAATCTTTTGAAGATACAAACATTTGGAATTTTTAGAACAATACTTCAAAAGAAATTTTGACATCAAATAACTCTTGAAAACGGATTTAAAGAATATTTAAGAGATTATCAAGAGCTTAAACCACACAAGTGCAAATCCAAGGCAAACAACAATATTCAAGCTGCTACCCCTTATGACGCCACTTCTCCACTTATGACTCCTTCTTCAATCTTCAAAGACAAGATCTTGGCTTGCATTTTCACATCTTGAAACTTCATAGATCTTGACCATTCAAGTTCTTACACAAAATTGATCATGTTGAGCTCTTGAAAGAATCTTTACGATTGAATTAACACTAGAGCTTGATCATCATTATTAAACTTTGTTTTGACTTTGATATGATCCAAATGCTTGATCATTGCATTCTCTAAAGGCAAACAAGGTTTGTATATTCTCGATCTTGTATTTCTTCTTTTTGAGTCTCACGAGATCTTCTTGCAAGATTTTCTTTCACCTTTCAACATAAAAATTCACAACTTTTGGCTCACAAAAATATTAGTACAATGTAATCCCCATATACCAAAAAATATTGAAATTCAAATTGGCTATGCAATGATATATGCATTTAATGTACAAAATCCAACGAGTGTGTGTTTAAGAATATAAGACATATTTGATTTTACACACTTGATAAATCCAATTGATTATACTTGCATTCTTCATAAATGAATACAATTGTTTTCACTATGCAAGTCATTCATCCAATTTCAATATTTGGCTCAATTTAATATGCACATTTTAATCTCATGAGCCTTAAGTGTGAGTTTGATCATATAAACATATAAATACAATCACACTTAATAAATCCAATATAACATCTTCTTCCTTTATACTTGCATCATCATTTAATCAATGTCATTATTATCTCCATGCAAGTTATGCAACCAATCAATATTTGACTCAAACAAACATATACAACTTATCCACATGAGTCACAAGTGTGAATTTAATCATATAAACACATTAAAATAATAACACTTGAGACAACCAAATAACTATCATTTGTTATCATCAAAATCATGTATTTAGACCTAAGGCCAACATTAACGTACCAAACACTTTTAATCACATTATGTTTGTATCTCTCCTTTTTATGTCTTTAATGTAAAAAATCTTTTGGTTATTACACTTTTATATATAGTAATAATCCATTATTAACCGCTATTTGATATCAAAATTACCCATACAATATAGATGATATTTATGGATAAATCAATGCACGAGAACGGAGAGAAACACCTTTAGCATAAAATATTTTAATTTGGCACACTTTTATATGTAGAAATAAAATATAAATATTAGTTATTTAACAAACCTTTCACCGCTGCAAATAGAATAAGATTGACTTTTTTTTTTGCAAGGCAATCAAATAACTGAATTTTATAAATCAAATGAACAAAGTCTTAACAAATAAATGCAGAGGAAAGCAACGAGCCTAAACCCCGAACAAGAAGAGCAAATGCAAACCGCAACCAATTACAAATAAACCACAAGAAGTGATCATTCTACGACATCAAGGGGAAGATGCATAGAATGGTCACCAACGCTCCAACTACAATTAACAAACAAAGTCATAATCAAGTAAAATTTAAATGAACTATATTGGAGTAATGCTTGTCAATGCATGTGATAGCAAATTGATTCCATTCTCGGGTCTTGAGGAAAACATCCACTTTAATCTTATCCATAATTTGTTATTCAGAGTGAGCTTGATGGCGGAAAATGCGTCCATTACTTTCAATCCAAATGTGATAGACTGTGGCACAAAAAAGGAGTCAAAATATATAGCTCTAGATATCCTTATTGTCTGCAATTGAATGGCCAAACATGAGAATATAATCAAAAGAAGAAAATGTGGGATCAATCTTTATCAAAGTTAACCCAGCTTTCCAGATCTGCTTTGTACAACTACAATCAAAGAATAAATGATCTCTAGTTTCACAACCAAGATAACAAAAGATGCAATTAGCCTTGTCAACTGACCCCTAAGTCAAAAGGCAATAACGAGTGATGAGCCTATCAAGACTAGCCAACCAAGAAATGAAGTTGTGCTTCGGAATGTTGTGAGCGAACCAAATTAAATGATGCCAAACATAAGGTTGACCTCTAACCCTAATATGATTCCAAGTGTTGGTGAAAGTAAAGATACCACTATCATCTGCATTCCAACGGAATTCATCATTCCTATCAACAATTAAGAAATTGCCAATATGAGTAGGGTTAAGATTGGCCAACGCGAGGGGGTAAATAGGCCAAACAATATGGTTTTCATTATTGATTATGTCCAAGACCCTACTATCCAGGTAAGGGTAAAGGACTCTAATGCTATGCAAATGAAGAAGATTACCATATGGGTGCCAATTGTCATGCTAGAATAAAGTATCTCTACTATCCCCAATCCTATGAGAAATGAGGTTACGAGCAATGAATCTCATATTGTGAAGTTTTCTCCAAGACCAGCAAGTATCATTAGGTATCTTCATGGTCCAAATACATTTATCTTTGATATAGTTTGACCAAATCCAACAACCCCAAATAGTGTTCCTCATGGAATACAGTTTCCAAAATAACTTTAAAAAGCCACTTTGTTGATATCCTCAAGTTTTCAAATCCCAAGACCACTATTCTCAAATGGCTTCCAAACATTCTCCCAATAAAATTTTGGGTTGGTATCTCTCCAAAGAAAAGCAAGAAATTTTCTTTCAATAGTCCTAAGAGCACATTTAGGAATCAAAAGAGATTAAGCCCAAAAAAGATGAAAGTGGTTAAGAACAGACTTAAGAAGTTGACGCCTACCATCAAAGGAAAGCCAGTTGAAGGTCCAATGACTAATCCTTTTAGTGATTTTATCAATGAGACTCTGACAATCAATCTTTCTAAGTCTACTTGAAATCAGAGAAACTCCAAGTTATCTAACAGGCAAAGTCCCTTCTTTGAAACCAAGGGTACACTTAATCCTATTTCTAAGATTTTCATAACCTCCACCAAAAAAGATCTCACTCTTATCCACACTAAGGGTTTGTTTGGATTGGGGAATTTGGGGGGAAATGATTTTATTTGGGGTGATTTTTAATTTTTGCACTTGTTTGGACTGAAGGGTTTTGGGGGTGAGGTGATTGGGAGTGATTTGCAAAATCATTTAATGAGATGATTTTGAAATCACCCCAAATTGGAGTCAAAGTAGGGGAAAGGAAAAATTGAATCAACCAAATTACAATATAACCCTTTTAGCTCTTTTGGAAATTACATTGCTGCCACCCCTGACCTAGTCTTTTTGTTTCTCTATTTTTTTTCTTTTTTGTCATTTTTCTTCATGTAATGGATCAGACTTTTTAAAGAAAAAAAAGAGAGATCAAATCTTTTAAAAAAAATTCTAGCTCTATGGACATCAAAAGAAGGCATATTTGTCAATGTGGTTATAAAATTTATTCCTCTATTTTATTTTGTCTCCAATCCAAACAAAGAATACACATAATCCTTTATGAAACTTTCATTTACAATTTTATCCAATCCAAACAAGAGTTAATCATCTCATTTCCTTTCTTTTATTATTAAATCCTTTCATTTCCTTTATTCATTTTTTTCCTTCGAATCCAAACAATACCTAAATCTTAATCCCGAGAGCCTATGGAATAGATTGAGGGCAAAGATAATCCCTTTAATGGAATTAAAGTCAGCCTTACAAAAAATGAGAAGATCATCAACAAAGCAAAGATGATTAAGCTTAAGTCTATCATATCTCGGGTAAAATGTAAAGTTGTGACTATCTCCGAAACGGTTGAGCAAACAAGAAAGAACTTCTATACAAATGACAAACAGATAGGGGGATAATAGGTCACCTTGTCTAATACCATTCGTACCTGGAAAATACCCTTCCAAACTACCATTAATGGCGATAGAAAAATGGGGAAAAATAATACATGCATGACTTCAATTGATGATGACAGTGGGAAATCCGAAAGCATGCAGCACAATGACAATAAAATCCTATCTTAAAGTATCAAATGGTTTCATGATGTCTACTTTTAAAGTGTAACAAGGGGTGGAATTGCTTATATGATAGCCTCGGACAATGTCCTGAGCTATAAGAATATTTTATGTAATAAGCCTATTTTCCATAAATGCAGATTGATTGCTAGATATGACATGAGGGAGACATCATTTAATTCTATTAGCAATAATCTTAGTAATGCACTTATAAATGGTGTTAAAACATGAAATGGGTTTGAAATTCTTTACCATATTCGGAGCTGGGACTTTGGGTACAAGTGCAATAATGGTAGAGTTTATCTCGCAAAGGAAAGTTGAAGAGGAGAAGAAACAATGGATTGTAGTGATTACATCCTCACAATGTTTCATGCAACCTTATAGAAGTATGCATTTAACCCATCTAGCTCGTGGCTTTTGTTACCATCAAGAGAGAACATCACGGCCTTAATTTCCTCATTAGTAACTGGTGCAATCATTTGTTGTACAAGATCTTGAGGAATGGTTTTCCGGACAATGGCCCGAATATCATCCACATTGAAAGTTTCCCTAGAGGTGTTATGGGAACCAAGAAGATTAGTAAAGAAACTCAAAAATTCTTCACGAACCTTACTCTCATTAGAGATAACGTGGCCATTTGTGTTGGTAATCCGGGTAATGGAGCTCTTGATCATTCTCCCTTTGACAACATTATGGAAAAAAGTTTTAATAGAGTCTCCCTTTTAAAGCCATTGAATTCTTGATTTTTGTCTAAGCATTGCTTCTTGTGCATTAGACAAAGTCTCAATGTCCTTGGTCAATTTTTTTTCTTTTTCAATATTTTCCTCATTGGCACATCCGTAGAGCATATCCTGTTGAATAGAAAACAGTTCTTCTCATAGAGTGGAGAATCTTGAAGGAATGTTAGCATAATGCATGGAAAAGACGTTTTTGAGAGTATGCTTAAGACTCTTTTGCTTTTGAGCAAGACAAAACATGGGAGTTCCCCTAATGCAAAAAGCCCAATTTGTAAGAACAAACTCAAGGAAGCTTTCATGCTTAGTCCATGCATTAAAACATTTGAATGGTTTAGGCCTAGATGCAATGGGTCTAACAGTTGAAAGAACAAGGGAGGCATGGTCCGAAGGGCCGAGGCAACCAACATGAAGAAAAGAAGAAGTAAAAGTTAAGAACCAAGAAGTATTCACCAAAGCCCTATCAAGTTTACACACTTTAAGATTAGATTCACTCTTATTAGTCTAAGTAAACAAGGGGCCAAAGCTAGGTTGTTCATGAAGGTTAGACTCCAAAATACAATTTTGAAAATTTAAGTAGTTGAAAGAAGGGGAGCAATTGGGAGTTCTATCATCAAAATCAAGAACTTCATTAAAATCACCCAAAACACACCAAAGGGAAGCAATAAAGGAATGACTCTAAGTAACAATTTTCTCCAAAGGTTCTTATGCTCATAGGGAAAATTTCTACCATACACAAATGCAATATGACAATCCGGGGATCCATCAAGATTATGCACGTGACAAAGGATAGCTTGATCAAAATATTCGACTTTTCCAACAATATGCTTAGAATGATCCCAAACGACCCAAATACGACCATTATCACAAGCATCATAATTATTTATGAATTGAAACTTCTTGAAACAGTTAGTAATAATATTAAGAGCATTTTTTTCTTTGACTTTGGTTTCAAGAATTCCAAAAACACCAATAGAGTTCTTATTCATGAAAGATAAAACTTCTCTTTGTTTGTGAGACTTATTAAAGCCTCTTATGTTCCAAGAACACACTATCATTGATTATTAGGGGGGGGGGGAGGGGGGGAGAAGAGAGAGAAGAGGAATTATCCTCGGGGGGATGATTTCAGGTGGCTGGATCCAATTTGGATTTGGGGGAATCACTTTTGGGTGTTTGGGGAAAGGATGAATGTTTGGGGGAAGAGGGTAAACATCCACTTAAGAAATTATCAACATCATGGGAAAAAGTACCCTTAGAGGGAGGAAGGAATTGCCTTTCTTCACCTTCTTCTACATCATCCACCACACTCCCGTTTTCCAGCACATTGGATGAGGGTTTGGCTAAGTTTGATGATTGGGTAGTAGGAAAGATATTAATCTTGATGCGTTACAACCAATAGGCCCTCAATTATGTTATTCTTCATTGACAAAAAAAAATTTATGTTATTCTTCTTCCTCGTTATATGTTTTCTTGGAGGTAAATTTCACACTTAGTCCTTATTGTTTAAATATTTTTTCAATAGAGCTTCTAATATTTTAAAAAATTCATAGTGGTCTCTAATGTTTACAAAAGTTATTCAAAATGGTCTTTATTGTTCAAACTTAATCAATTTGGTTCTTATTGTTTTTCAAAAAAATTAATTTAGTCCTTATTATTTATTTAAAAAATTCAATTCAGTCCCTGCACATAACTCATATTTGGGAACTAAATTAAATTTTATGAGAAATAATAGGGACTAAATTGGCTAGTTTTAAACAATATGAACCATTATGAATCACTTTATAAATATTATGGACTAATATAATTTTTTTTAAACATTAAGGACTAACCTGAAAAAAGTGTAAACAATAAACAATAAGACTAAAATTTACCCTTTTCTTGCCCATGGTTTTGTTTCGCTCAGCGATCAATTTGATCAAGGACATAAACTCTTTAAGCATTGGTAAGGTTTTTTAATTCATATCATCTGCATTACACACAACAGGATTAAAATTACCTTTTGATTTATAACATTGCACATGTTGTAATATAGATTCCCCATACAAGTATAAGGGCATTTATGTCAATATTGGAGAGAACACCTTTAAAATAAAGCATCCTTAGTTATCACAATTTTATACAAGGTATAAATTATGTTGTTCCAAATAATCTTAAAAGAGGTGAATTAAGATTAAGATGGCAATCTACTACTTTTTGAGTTTTGATTCAACAATAAAAATCTTTTGAGCAATTTATCAAACACTATGTGAGCAACAAATAATAAGTAGAGAGAGTAGAGATAAAAAGATCAAACACAAAGATTTTATGGCAGTTCAGCAAGTCTACATCCACCACCTAAGGTGATTTTACACAATCTCTACTAAGATGTTTCTTCACAAGTTGGTGAAGCACAAACTAACTACAACCCTCTTGTGAATGAGATATACAAGCTCCTTCAAATATAGGTGAAACTCTAACCTACTTCATCTCTTCCGTTGAGTTCACACAAAAGAATTACAATACTCTTCTCAATATAATAATTTTCTCAATCAAAGTACAAGAGTCTAAAACAATAAAATTTGTATGATAAAGATAGGTACAAAGTAATAACTCCTAAACGAGTTGGATAATGCAAGTAAATATTTTGAATGCTAAAAAATATAAAAGTGTTAGCTCAAGACTAGTGTAATAAATGATGAAAATGAAGTTTAGTTTGCTTGTAATTCAATGGTTTTTGATTGATGGAATGTTTTTCATAATAAGGGTGGTTGTAGCTTTAAAGAAAAATATCAACAAATTTAAAACGACTAGTTTTTCAAAATCCTGACAGCATCGCTAGAGGAATCATCAGCTGGCTGATGGGGTCATCCAGGAAGAGAGTGAACTCTCTGTTCTTACCTAATGATGTATGTCGACTGGTCGGTGGCTTCATTCAGTCAGAGAGCAAAGTCTCTGACACTGCTGAACAACTCAAAAAATGTTTAATTTTGAAATCTAAGCATAGAACCAATAAGAGATATCTTTCAAAAGAATTTTACATGCCTTTAAATGCCAAAACATTTTTCCAAAACTATTTGAACAAATGTTTTTCAAAACACAAGTTCATGAATGAAGTTTTGGGAAAATTACACCAAGAGCATAAACACAATCAAACTAAGGCAAACAATATTATTAAATTTGGTACCCCTTATGTCGTCATGTCTTTATCCTTATGGCATTCCTTCATCTTGTTATATTTTCAAGTCTCTTTAGGATGGGATAAGATTTCTTCATTGCTTTTCCATTACTTGGATCTTTGCAATTTTATCCTCTTGACTCAAGTAGATATATCAGTAAAGCTCATAAACAATGTTAAGTCTGAAATAAAACATATTCAATGTAAAGATTAATCACACTTAAACTCATGATTTGTCATCATCAAAACAATAAATTTTAAGCATAAAGCCAACAAATTCTTTCGTTTCTCTACCTTTACATTTATCTTGCTCATGTTTTCATTTTGCTCGACAGTAAACAAGGAGAAACTCTTTCAGGATTTGGTGAGCTTTCCTTATTAATGATGAACACATTACTAGAAGCAAGAATAATTACTTTTTTTTAATTTTTAAAATTAGCCTTATAGTATAGGTAGTAGGTCTAGACATATGAAAGTAGTTATATTCATACCTAGAACGAGACAAATGCTTGTAATATAAAGTATATTTGGTTATCAACTTTTCGATAAACACCATAGATAGTAAGATAATTTACTGAAATGATCCTATATCTTTATGTCTTTTTTGACATTTAAGTCTTTTTTCTTTTATTTTTGACAAAATTGTCATTCATCTTTTATTTTAATGACAATCGTTAGTCCTTAAAGCAACATTTGTCAAAAAATAATGTTAGTGAGCACGTGGATGACACGTAACCACAAAATGCACAAATCTTTAAGGGTAAAATTATTAAGCGATAAAATATAAGCATAAAATATTTTCCAAAATTGTCACATGGTAGTTGTCAGCGTGCTATCCACGTACTCACTAACGTTATTTTGATAGATGTTGCTCCAAGGACTAACGGTTATCACTAAAATAAAAGATGAATGATCATTTTATCCAAAATGAAAGACAAGGGACTTAAATGTAAAAAAAGACTAAGATCTAGGATAGATGACTTAAATATCAAAAAAGGCTAAGATCTAGGACTATTTCGATAAATTACCCTAGATAGTATGAATACAAATAATTTTTTATAGCGTTTAGAGAAAGGAAAGAAAGAAAGAAGGAAAGTAAGCGACATAACAACATATATTTTTGAACTTTGTCTTTTTTACCTAAAACGTGAATCTACCAGAGTAATGCTCTATTTAGTCTAACTTTTTGACACTCAAAAGTGCTTCTTGTAAGTTTAGAAACTGATCTCATATGTTTGGCCTATTTCTAAAAGTGCTTTTAAGTAAAAGATAAATGTGAAAAAAGTTAAAAAACAAGAAACTCCAAATTGGAGCTTTTCAAAATAGGCTTTTGCGAAATTGTTTTTATATAATACGAGAAATTATTTTATTTTTCTTTCTCAAATATACTCATTTATATTTTTTAAAGTACAATATTACCCTCAATTTTCTTATGATTTATCCAAATTCTTGTTCAAGAGGTGAAATTGCAAATTCATGCTTTTCAAATCTATTGCTCTCTTTTGAGGACAAAATTGCCCTAATGTTTAAGATATGAACTTTGGCTAAAATATAAAGATGAAAAAAAAAAAAAAACATTGCATTTCTCACTGTTTTTCTTTTAGCAAAAAAAAAAATAACGCATCTCTCACCATTTCTCTTTAGATTATTTTTTCATATTAAATGTATGGTTGAACTTAAGGTTATTTTGTCACGTGGAATGTAGGTTTATTTTGTAATCTTGAACTGATAGTTTAAGTTATGATTATTTTATAATGTTTAATTTTATTGAAAATTTTTCTTTGTTGTTTTTTTGCTTTTTTTTGAGAATTTTATGATAATAGCAATAATAATACTGGAATGAGATGATAACCTTTATATGACAAGCCTAATTTGAATAGAATCAAAGAAGGGCATTTAACTAAAATATACGTATTAGTTTCAGTTCCACATGTATTCCAAACACAATTTATATTTACAAATAATAAAATTGACTTAATACTATTTTACAATTCCAAACAAATGAATTCGTTTATAAATACAAATCCTCGCAAAATTCATATATAAATTAAATGAATTTCATACCTCAAGTACTTCCAAACACTATGTAAGAGTTGTATCTTTTTTAATTAGAGAGTTAATTTGAAGGTTTTTTTAATTATTTCCATAAAAGAGTAAAATATCACATTTAATTTGAAGGTTTTTTTTATAATTATTTTCATAAAAGAGTAAAATATCACATTCATTTAAAATAAATTATTAGGTTTGTGTCACCTTACTATTTATTAAAATTTAACAGTATAATGAAGTAGTTTTTTACATCTCCGCAAAAATTGATTAAAAAGAACGATAGATATTCAAAAGGTATAAACGTTACAAATTATGCTTAAACATTACTCATCTCTTAAAATTTCACGCCAAAATTGAAAATTCATGGCAAATAATGATGAGAGGGAAAATAAGAAAAAAAGTTGAATACCGAAATCAAGTAAAAGCCTTCAGAATCTAATGGTATTTTTATTTCTCACAAAATAAAAAGAACTATTAGCTAACTTCCAAAATTCATACGAAACAGCATATTCTCTTCATTTTATTGTTCAAGTGTTCCTTTTTTCCCGTCCAATCTTGTTTTTGGCAGGAAGAATATTCAATTTTGCAGTGAAATTTCATAGATGATATCAAAGGCGAGAGATCTAGCATTGCTTTTTCTGCTGCTTCCTAGGGCAAGTTAATGAGAAGAGAAGCTAGCGAGGACCTTTATATATTTTTTCGTTTTCTTAAATCAGTTTATCTGAAAATATTCAAAACTAAATCATATGATGTTATTTTATTTTATTTTTTTCTCTGAAAAATCATTGGATGTTAAATATAACGATACAAGTGAGCAAAGCGCAAAGTGCAGTAAATCTGATATTTTAAGTGAAAATATTGTCACTATCGTAGATGAATTGTAGAAAAATTATCCATTACTCTTAATTGAAGAAATCTAAATCTTCGTTAGACATTTGGTCTAATAATATGATTTTCGTTTTAGATGCAAGAGATATCGAGATTAATTTCTCTATGTAATATTTTACGTGATATAAAATAACTTAAGCTTCTCTTAAATCAAAAGTAATCCAAATCTCACCTCATTATCCTTTCTCATTTTCCCTCGTTGATACGATTATAATAACTAGATTAATATGGATTCTTTGTCCTCTTTCTTTTCTCACTAATAATATTCTTCCCCACCAAAAAATTGATTCTTATCTTGCCGCTTAATTCCTTTGTTAAACAAAGTCATCGAAAGATAGCTTTTTCTATATTATATATTTGCCTACTCCCAATTTTCTTATTGCCTTATCCCAACTTCTCTTAAAAGTCTCAACGTTCTTTAACTAAATATGGTATACATGAGATTAAGATTATTTTATAGCTTCACTATAATATTTAACTCTATATTGCTTAGGCACTGTTTGGCCCAGTTTTTAGACTGTCAAAAGTGCTTCCTGTGAGTTTAGAAGCTGAACTAACTTGTTTGACCCATTTTTAAAAGTGCTTTTAGGGAAAAGCTAAAGCTAAAAAAACTAAAAATTGAAAAACTCCAAATTGGAGCTTTCAAAAAAAGTTTTTGTGAAACTCTTTTATATAATACGGGAAGTTTTTTTTTTTTTTCTCAAATATATCCTTCCATATTTATTAAAGTCCGATATTACCCTCAAAATTTTTAAAAGCTTAACATTGTGTAACACATGCCAAACAGTCAACAACTTTTGTTTAACAGCACTTTTTACAAAAGCAGACTCTAAAAACTCTACAGCTCAAAAGCTATAATTTCATAGTTTGGCCAAATAGAGCCTTAATCAAATTTGACAAAGAAATAACCTTTTCAAAATCAAAATTTTCTGAAAAAGGAGAGCAAGGAAAACCATAACCCTTAATAAATTCAAGTAAATTTATTAATGATGGCCTTCAAATGCAAAAAAAAAAAAAAAAAAGTTTCAAATTCTCTCTCTCTCTCTCTTTTTGAAAGGCAAATTATCTCTAAAGAAACAAAAGTTTCTCTAAATTCAGCACCTTAGTGCACGATATTGATCGTGGTATGGCCTACGGGTGAAGATTTTCTTTTTCTTTTTTTTGTTTCTCCTTTTCAATGTCAAGATACTCACTTTTTCTTTTTTGATTTATAGGAGGTCCTAATGTCGGTTACGGAACTACAAGTTTAGGGGATGATTTGTCTTTTTTGTCTTTCTCCTCCTTATGATGATTAACAAGATACTCACTTTAGATCAATTAGAATATATTAGATCCACTTCAAGACTAACTACACTCTGTGGTGAAACAACACACCCGAATGTATGCTCCAAGTGAATTAAAGATCAAGTAATATTCGTGATGTGAAAATATATATTAAGAATATGGGTGACGATTTGATACAGAGAAAATATTCTCAATTTCTTCTTGCCTAGAAATTAACTTCCCATGGTCCAATGCACATGTTTGCTTGAAGTAAAACATGAAAGAATTTGATGGGTCGGTCGAGACAATTCAAATTACAATAGTTTAAGGATGTCTTCTAGTTATTAGTTCCTACTCTAAAAGCATGGAATAGAATACTTGTAATCTTCCTGGCATCAATTAGGAAAAGAATCCAACATATGAGCCCAAACAACATTTTAAATTCAGTCCCTACTTTTGTGTACTCTTCCATCACACGTATTCTTCACTTTCCTTCTCGTAGTAAATCTATATTATGCACTTAAATAGACCATAATCCGTGCATACCTTTGGGCTTGTTCTGTCTCAATCGCAAAATACGTGAAAAGAAAGAAAGAAATAAAGAAATAAAGAGAGATGGAAATACATCGAAGTCTTCTTCTATCGCTCTTACTGATATTAGTTTTTTCATTAGGTACGGGTTTCATTAGTCCTTCTACTAAACTATACTGATTAAGTAATATTGATAATTTGATTACCCTATATTGATAACACACTTGGATTTTGAATTATCAGTTTTGATTCTTGTATATCTGTAAATCATATCTTCTGTTACATAGGAGACTGATCACTTATTGTACTTACTATAAATACCCCTTCTTGTATACGTTTTATATATGAAATGCAATCAGTTTTAACCTATATAAATCTTACATGATATCAAACTCTAGGTACCAAAAGGTCCCGAGTTCAAAATTCACAGTCACCCATTTAAAAACAAATATTAAAAGAGGGGTATATTGTATTATTTATTATATTCAACACGCTACTGCAGTTTTAACCCATAGGTTTTTTAGTCTTGCACTTAGACAATTTTAATGTTTTTAAATGGGTGACAATGAGTTTTGAACATAGGACATTTTGGTACCTAGACTTTGATATTATGTTAAATGACTACCTTATCTAAAAGTTTAAACTATTAGAGAGAAGTTTATTATATCATTTATTATCTTGAACATTATCTAGACCGACCCATCAAATTGTTTCGTGTTTTACTTCAAGCAAACAAGTGCACTGGACCCTGGGAAGTTAATTTCTATGCAAGAAGAAATTGAGAGTATTTTCTCTGTATCACAAATATTACTTGATCATTAATTCACTTGAAGCATGCATTTGGGTGTGTTGAAATACAACCAGTTTTAACCCATATAAACCTTATATATATATATATCTTGAGTTACCACCTTATGTAAAAGTTTAGACTGTTAGAGAGAGATTTGTTATATTTATTTATCGTGTTCATCACACTCTCTCAGGTGTAAATTAGTTTTTGTTAAGCCTTGCATAGTGAATGTAATGTTAAAATTTGGTAGCTCTTAAATTTATTTATTCTCTTCGACACTGCTAATGATTTTTTTTGTTTATTTTTTATTTTTTGTTTATATATGTTTCTTGACATGTATCTGCAGAAGCACAATTTGCCGAATGTGCAAGAACATTCACAATAATAAACAACTGCAAAGAGACAATATGGCCTGCTGTGACCCCAGGTGAGAATTTCAACGGTGGTGGATTTGTATTAAAACCGGGCCAATCCATCGTTTTGACAGCTCCAGTAGGTTGGTCCGGTCGAATATGGGGTCGAACAGGTTGCAATTTTGACCGGAACGGCAATGGGACATGCCAAACCGGTAGATGTGGCACGTCCCTAAAATGTGCAGCGTCCGGAGAAACCCCGGCCTCACTTGCCGAATTTACCCTCGCCGCGCTCGATTTTTACGACGTCAGCCTCGTCGACGGCTTCAACTTGCCATTAATTGTGAGACCGGTTAATGGTAGGGGGAACTGCAGCATTGCAGGTTGTAATGGAGATCTGAGGTCTAATTGCCCAAAGGAGCTTGCTGTGAAGATGAATGGCAAGACTGTTGCATGCAGAAGTGCCTGTGATGTTTTCAACACTGATGAGTATTGTTGCAGGGGTATTTATGGAAATCCAAGTACATGTCAACCAACTTATTATTCTAAAAAGTTTAAGGAGGCATGCTTAGCAGCTTATAGTTATGCATATGATGATCCTACCAGCATTTTTACTTGCTCTGGAGCAGATTATATTGTTGCATTTTGCTCATCCAGGTATATGCTATCTAAATTAACTTTCTTTCACATTTTTCATATTCTTTATAAGGGAAAATGGCGCAATTGGTCGCTATGGTTTTTCCAAAATTTTAACTTTGTTTATATTATTTAAAATTAGTCAATTAATCAGTCTCTATTATTTTTCAGAAAATTTCACTTTAGTCTCTATTGTTTTCTTATAAAATTCAAATTAGTTCTCAACATTTTAAAAAAGTTGTGACTAAATTGAAATTTTTTAAAAAATAATAGGAACTAAATTGGTTAATTTTGAACAATACGGATGAATTTGAAATTTTTAAAAAATAATATGGACTAAATTGGCTAATTTTAAATAATATGGACAAATTTAAATTTTTAAAGAAATAATAGGGACTATTTATGCAATTTTGCCTTTTTCATAATCATATCAAACGTTGTGTTCATGTTAAAAAGGAATTATTTGAAGCATGAATATTACTATAAGTAGATGAAATTAGCGAAGATCAATTGATCGTCATAAATTGGTGTAGTACGTCAAAATTACTGACTTACAAAATGATAAAAAAAAAATGAGATTCCATTGTAAAACTAAGTGATCTTACATGAAGTAACTCAGGAATTATGATTTATCAATATGATAGAATTTTTGCCTCTTTAGGTTTAGTATTTACAATTTTACACTTCCACATGAATATTTTATAGAAAATAGCCGTTGAGAAACAAATTAGCAAGGTTAAGAGAATTTTTAAGTTGCAATCATCAAAGATGGAATCTTTATTTATATATATCTTAGGACATTGAGATAAACTTACTTCTTTTTTTTTTTTTTTGGAAAACCTGATTATGATTATATCTCTACATGTAGTGATACTCTTTAATTTAGATAACGAGATCGTTCGAACCTCACACCCGACTAAATTATTTTCTCTACATGTATTGCCTTTTGTTTACTAAGAGTGAAGTGTTTGTCTGCTTATGGTTTTGCAGGAAACAACCACTTTGCACTTATCACAACAACAAACTCGTTTGCAGTGGATCAAAGAATTTGGTATCATCACTTGGAAAGTGGTGGATTATGCTAATTTTCGGACTGATACTGACAATTTATTTATAAAAAATTAAATATCTTCTAGTCCAATGCTGGGACAATTCTTTTCAGGATTCAAGATTCATATCGTTTTTTTTTCTTTCCATTTTGTTGGATTTTTTTTTCTTTCCAAGGAACATGTATTACTGCAATATTAATGAGTTGTACAAATTCTTTCTCACTTGTGTCAATCAGAAATTGCTGTGGCTATAAGAAATTTATAAGCTCAGCTCTATCAGAAAGATAACATGTGAATCTGATTTTTTTATTTATTTATTTAAGGGAGATTCTAGTTGTACAACACATATCAATAGATGTCGTTCACAATGATTAATTCTCACAATCTCTCAAACTTACCATGAAAAACATTCTACTAGACCAAATGGTTGTTGGTAAGGTGTGAATATGTTGCAATCAATGGAATTCCAAAGTGGGGGAAAATGCGGGTATGGGCGTATGGCTTGACCAAAATTCAATTAACTAGATTCCAAACTCCCCGCCGCCGCCCACAAAAAATAAAAATAAAAACTTGTCTAACAAAAATTAAAATTTTAATTTAAGGAAAACTTAAACCATACAACATATGTCAAAAAATATTACTCACGATAATTGATCTTGTAATTTTTTATACTCATAACAAAGAGCATACACTAAACCAAAAGCGTATTGGTAATATTTGTCTCTTTTCACCAAAGCCATCCCATTAGATTCATTTATCTCTCAACTATGCATAAACTTCTTATCGAGCTTCGCTTGCAAAACTGTTTCCTCTTTCCAAAGTTTAATTCTTAGTTGTCATGAAAAAAAATCAGTGTCTAGATGACATGAGATTTTACTTTGGACACTTATGATAAAAAATAAGGAAACATCATCATAACTTTGGAAAATATGGCATTAATTTCAAAAGTTGATTAGATACTGAAAATTCTGGTGACATTTGCCCAATTATATTACATATGCAGTAGATAAGTGAAGGCAGCAGGAGGTTTGTGGGTTCTGGCATAACTGCCACCATGGTGATTTTTGTGCCTTTCTGTCTAAATTGAGAAGGCGTTTCTGTCTAAATTGAGAAGGCGGCTGTTTCGCGGCTTTCAATATTTAGCGTGGTAGTTGTAGTCGACCGATCTAGAAATGATAAGGTCGGATATCTATTAAAATTTATAAAATTAAATTTAAACTTGTTTAAATTATTATTTTTTAAATTCATAACGAAACTCATAAGGTATAAATTTTTCTTAACAAACCTCAACCTATTAAGTATCCAAAAAATTGCAGGTACCCAACCTGACATGCTTAAAATGTTTTTAAAAGCGATTAAAACAAATACAAAAATAATGATCAATCACAATAAAACTAGAAATAATAAATTAAATTTCTTGTCCATAAACAAGTTTAAACTAATCTAAACATAACAAAAACATTGGACAAAATCTAGACTAATCTTATTCACATGTTTGATTTTTTTTATCTTCTTAATTAGACTTGTGAATCGAATTTTTCATCTTCTTCAATATTGAATGACAACATGAAAGACATACAAACCAAGTATGATACATAAACAAAGTTGTACAATACCTTCAATTTGCACATGATAGCGAAAGGATTGAGAGTTTAGGATTTGGTCACTTGGAATGTTGAAGAACTTAAGCAATTAAGCTGTTGTATTTGTTGAATTAGTTAAAACAATAGGTAAACATAAATTATTAGGGTCAATAATTAATTAATAATTAGAGCTAGTTATAGGTCTACAACTATTAGTTTTGGATCAATATTAAAAACTTATTACTTTCTTAAACAATATATTATCTTTATATTATATAAATATTTTTATCGAGTTTTTGAATTTCAGATTTTTCTTGATTGCTATTACCAAATCATATCGGACTATCCGTCAATAACCACTTATAAAAATTAAACCCTAACAGATACTCCATCAATTTCATAAATAAGTTTATAATCAGATCAGATACTCATTAAATTCAAATTTTAACCTTACTCATTGCCATCAACCAAATTGGTTTTGGTGAGTGGTTTGTAGTTTCTGCTCAATTTAAGATTTGATTACAATCCAATATTTGACTGAGCTGATTTCCGATTTTTGACTTTACACCTAAATTTCTGAGTTGGGCTTACATTATGGGCTTAACTCATCTGTTATATTTATCTCTTAGGGCATCCTCAATGGAGTCTCTAAAGGGTCTTTAAATAACAATAATTGCTATTTTAGATACTCTATTGATCAAAATTCATCACCAATGGGAGTCTTTAAAATACTATTTGATAGTTTTTGGCAAAATTATAACATCACTCAAGCTTTGAGTCTCCAAAATAGCACATAGTCTCCATTTTTTTTAACAAATTTGTTGAAGAAAATGGAGACTATACAAGAAAATAAAAACCAGTCTCTAAAAAAAACATGTGAGATCTGACAATGTCAGATTGTCAATCTGACATTGTCAAATCTGAAGAAAAAAAAAAGTTACACAAAATTTAACAAACAACAACGACAAAAATTAACAAACAGAAAAAAAAAATACAAAACAATTGTGTAGCGGGGAAAGTGGGAGGGGTGTGGGTGGGGTGCAGAGGTGGGGGGGGGGGGGGTGCAGTGGGGAAAGTGGGGGGGTGTGGGTGGGGTGCAACGGGGAAGGGAAAGGAAGAGGTGGGGTAGGGGGGGAAGCGTGTAGCAAGGAAGGGACGGGAAGAAGAAGGAAGAGAGAGAAGAAAGAAGAGAGAGAGAGGGGGAGGTACACCAAGGAAGGGACAGGAAGAAGAAGGAAGAGAGAGAAAAGAAGAGGAAGGGACGGGGCAGGGGGGGCTGTGGGAAGTGGGAGGAAAAGCTTTTATATTTAGGGTTTGTTTTTTTGTTTTTGTAATTAATTTCTTTTATATATTTAATTAAGGTTTATTTAATTAGAATTTTTTAATTATATAGGCATTTACCCTTGAATGTAGGTTAACTTGAACAACATGATAAATGTCAATAATTTTTTTTAAATAGACTTTTTTAATTAGGGCTTTTCAATTATACTTTTTTTTTAATTAAGGTTTTGTATTTTATTTTAATTTTTAATTTTATTTGTTTTATGTTTTTTAATTATACTTTTTTTTGTTTAGGTTTTATTCTACTGTTCTGATTGTAATTGAGTTTTTTTTAATAATTGTTCTTTTCAATATAGTTGTAATTTATAGATTTTTTAAATCTAATTGACCTTTTTTTTTTTTTATAGTTGTAGTTTTTTAAAAATATACTTGTAATTTTTTTTTTTTGTAATTAAGATATTTTTTTATAGTTGTTTTTATGAATAATTCTAATTATTTAAATGTTATATTCGTTGCAATTTATTTATTTTTTGGTTGAAATATTCGTTCAAAAAGTTAAAATTATCTAAATAATAATAAATTAAAAAAAGGTAACACACGAGAAAAAATAACACATAATTAAATTACTATATAAAATTAAAATTAACGCACAATTTTAATTAAAGGTAACACACGATTTTTTAATTAGAGTTTTTAATTAAGTTTTTGCATTTAGGGTTTTTTAATTAGACATTTTTTCTAATTATGGTTTTGTATTTTATTTTAATTTTTTAGTTTAGTTTTTTTGGTTAATTTTCTACTTCATTTTTAGTTTAGGTGAAAAAATTAATTAATGAGTAAATTTAATTAAGATTTTTTTTACGTATGGTTTTTTTTAAAATGTTATGTTCATCGCAATTTATTTATTTTTTTGTTGAAATATTCGTTAAAAAAGTTGAAATAATCTAAATAACAATTAATTAAAAAAAAGTAACAAAAAAAAATACATAATCAAATTATTATATAAAATTAAAATTAACACAATATAGAGACTTAATTTTATAGAGACCGTCACCGGAGATTTTTTTTTTATCTTGGTCTCTAAATGGGTCTTTAAAATAGTTTTTTTACCTTGGTCTCTAAGTGGGTTTCTAAAACACTATTTAGTTTCTATATGGGTCTCTAAAATGATGGATAGAGACCCATTATAGAAACTCTATTGAGGATAGCCTTAAGTAACATCTTTATGTGTTTTTTTAAACGTGCACAATATCTCGTATATTTTATAAAAGTAATTGAATACTCTCTGTATTTTATAAATAAGTTGATTATCCCCTATATTTTAAAAATATACCTAATTATCTATCTGTGTTTTTAAAAATGTAGCTGAATACTTCATATATTTTAAAAAATATAGTTGATTACCCCTATTTTATGTCATGTTAATAGTGGTATTTAACTATATTTTAAAAAATACAGGAGAGTATTTAGAGATGTATTTAAAATACAGGAAGTGTTTAGCTATTTTTATAAAATATATGAGTGTAATGAATTATATTTTAAAACACAGAAAATTATGGACTTTTGACAAAATATAGGAAAAAAAAATTACACTATGACATATGCTAAACCTTGAACACAACATACATATTTGTATGGGTTCATAGTTGAATAAGTGAGAGTGAAAAAACCTAAGAAGCGTGTGTGCACGCACCTTAATCAAACAAAGCCCTCCTCCAAGCTCTCTTCCTCGATCAAACATGACGCTGTCGGAAGAGGAAATCACGAGACTAGTCAGAATAAGGAAAACAGTGATGCAGATGTTGAGAGACAGAGGCTATTTAGTTGGAGATTTCGAATTAGAGATGTCTAAACATCAATTTCTTCAAAAGTATGGTGAGAATATGAAGAGAGAAGACCTTGTTATTCAGAAAGCCAGGCGTAATGATTCCTCTGACCAGGTTCACCTTCTTTTTTTCTCTTTTTCTCATTAAAGGGTACCTCGGTGCACGGAGTTTGCGCTCTCTTTATGCCTGAGTCCTGAGAAAGTTTAGGTTTGGTGTTACTTGTTGTGTTGTTTTTGGTGATTTTTGCCCTTGATTTCTTTTGGGTGTTTGAGTTTTTGGATAAAGAATGTGTAATTATTATGAAAAAAACATTGTGGGTTTTTTATTTTTAGCAAATTAATCTGTGTAAAAGAGAGAAAAAAAAGTTTGTTTTTTTGTGTAATTTGTTGTGGGTTGTATTGTTTTTGGTGATCATTGCTGTTGATTTCTTCTGGGTATGTAATTTTTTTTGTTAAAGGATGTGTATCTATTCTACAGAAAGAGATAAGAGATTGTGGGTTATGTGATGTTGATTATATTGGTTTTGGTGACTTTTGTTCTTACTCTTTTCTGGATATGTCATATGATTTTACGTTAGAGATTGATTATGTACCGAAGAAAAAGATAAAATTTTGTTATTTTTTTCTTAAACTCTGCAATTTGCAGGAGCATTGTACACCGGGTACATATTGAAGTAGAAATAATGTGGCTTGGTTATATTACTGCAGAACACCATATTTATATCTTTGAGTGTTTGTCTCTCTGTGTGTGTTCGTGTAGGTGCAGTTTTTTTGATTGCTTGAGGTAATTAAACTCGTGATGAGCTTGAATGGTTTGCTGCAAATTGCTTTCATTGCGAGTTCAATCTAATTCCAGCTAAAGAATGAAATGGAAGGCACTGTTCCTTGATTTTGGGTCATTCAATGAGCAGATTTAAAAATTATGAAATATGATTAGAGTGATTAATTTATGATTTATCATATTTCTTTGCCTTATTTGTAGCTACAATTCAATGAGGTTCCAGAGGAGACTGTCAGTTCATACAATTCCGTTAAAAAATAAAATATCAAATATTTCTCCTTGATATTGTCTTGGCATGTCTTTGGTCGTCCACTGAGTAAGACCTAAAGAAATTCACTCCGGAGAGATGATTCATGTGACACTAGTTTTCCCTTTCATATGATCTCTCACATCTCAGCTAAAATGAGTTAAAGGCTATTCCTGTGCAAACAAAGACAAACTGTCCTATTTATTGTATGGTGAAAGCTGAAAATAACTTCTGCTAAACAAGTCAGGTCTTTTTCTCAAAAAGCAGGACATGAACCTGAAACACTGATATGCCTAGTGAAGAAGGGGTCCGTAGTAGTACAGGGAATAATTAGGTGACTAAGACTGGGTACAAACCTTTCCTTGGCCAGGAATATATATTGAGAGTCTTTCAAAGTTGTTGCAGGATTGCGGCTTCTTGAGTACCTCTATAGATTTGGGATCCAAAACATATCTTACCTGGTTGTAAAGCCCTGAGATGTAACGAAAGAGGGTTATTAGTAATATATTGTGGAAACATGTCCTGAACATTTATATAAATTGACCTTTAGGAGGTAAAGTTCACCTGGTGGGAAAAAGCACTCATTAAATTGATAAATTTACTAATACCCTATTCATTTCATTTATTACCGAGATGATATGCTTTGAATTCTTTTTACTTCCTTTCAGCTTGAGCAGAGTGTGAGAATAACAGCGTATTTGCTTTTGCCTTCAGGCACTCAATTGATTAAAACCAATGTTGTTGTTACATATTTACTTAGAATCACAAAATACTTAGTCTGTATATTACGCCAATTAAGGTGTGAGCTCTTGATCTACTAAAAGCATTGAAACTTATATGCAACCTTATCGAAATGTGAAACTAACGCCAGGGAAAATGCAATTGTTTACCTGAATTATATACTGCTCCGGAGTAAATCCACAAAACTAATAAATGGGTAAATTGTCCTGTAAGTTTGGCTGGGAAAATGGATAATTCAAATGAAAGTTTGGAGAGATTTATAGCAGAAAGCTGCATAAAAAGTGTCAGTAGGCTTGTACTGCCTTATCTATTCTTTATATCATAGTGCCGTAGATGTGGTGAAGCTTGCTCCACTTGAAGATGGGCGATTGTGTGATTCATCTATCATGTATGAAATTATCCTATTCTTATATGGGAATGGAAGGAGCACCTGCCCTTTCCATCTTTATTTTTTATGCATGTTACAATTTTTAATATGCATACTATATTTTGAGAAATTGCATATCTCATTAGACATAATCATTGGTTAAAGCTACTGTCCGATATGAACCATTCAAAAAAACAGTGATTACATGTCTGATGACTCCTTGTTCATAATTTCTGTTGAAGCTTTTGAATGCAAATGCATTTTCACAATATATTATTGGTTTAGTGTTACCTTTTTGTTTACTGTTTGAGGTCTTTGTGAACCAGATCTATGTTTTCTTTCCGGAGGAACCGAAAGTGGGTGTTAAAACGATGAAGACTTATACCAATCGTATGAAATCGGAGAATGTTTTCCGAGCTATTTTGGTTGTCCAACAAAATTTGACTTCCTTTGCTCGAACTTGCATAAGTGAAATATCTTCAAAATTCCACTTGGAGGTTTTCCAGGTAACATGTTTTTGGGATATGACATTTAATTTCCTTTCAGAAAGTGTGCTACATTGGAAATTATTGCTCTAATGATCTCCCGAATAAAGTGGTGTGATAAAATCCTCATGTATTATTGAGCATGCTGTTTTATGGGAGTTGGCACATATTTACATTCTTGTTTCCTTGTCTTAAAAGCATATTCCCAGTTAAGACTTGTGATTTGATTTTGTTAAAGTATATTGTCTTTCTTGCAACCGATTATGTGTGAGTTTTATCATGGTATTTGAAATTTACTAATAGCAATTTTATTGCTGAGGGAGTTAAGTGAATTTGAGGACATAAGCAGTCAGTTTCTATTTCTCTTGTTGAAGATTTTCTAGAGATTTGTTTCTACTAGGGGCATGGGAACAAGTTTTCTCCAGATTGCCGCGATCTGAACTATATTTTCTCTATCATTCCATGGTTTTGGTATCTATGTGGAAAAGACTGTTAATTAGTGAGTAAATTAGGATAATGATCTGATGGTAATTTTTTATATCATCCATCTTAGTTATAGAAAATAGGTCAGTTTAGTGGAGAATGAACTGGTTAGCCTTTTCTCATGGTTTTGTATTAGTTAAAAGTGAGTTCTCTTTCATGTCTTCATCAACTGTCCAAAACAAAAATATAATTCCATTAGAAGTTCACCATCACCATATGAATGAGGTGACCTAACTGAACCAACCCTTGCATTTTAAAGTAGTTCATGAACTGCGTTCAGAGTTCTCAGGCAAGACGAAATGGGCTGGTTCTTTATATCAGCATAATATGTTCATTTTATCTTCTAATTGGAGAGGATTATTAAGCTCTTTTCTTAATTACGAAAGAGTCTAATGTCAATGGTGTATATTACTTTGATTTTACAGGAGGCAGAGTTGTTGGTCAACATAAAAGACCATGTTCTTGTCCCTGAACAGCAGGTGCTTACGGCGGAAGAAAAGAAAACTCTGCTAGAAAGATATACTGTGAAAGAAACTCAGGTTTGTTTAAAGCAAATACCCCACTTGTTAGTACAACTGTGTTTTGTATTTAGTTTGGGTAGTTATCCCCCCATGTATTTTCCATTTCAGCATGAAGAGATATACATCAAAGCCGCAAAAGATTTATATAAACCCCTCCCCCCCCGACACACACACACACACAAAAAAAAAAAAAAAACCAAAACTCTGTGCTTGTTGGGTTGTTTGTTTTTTTGTTTTTTTTTTGGGCGCCAAGGGGGGGGGGGGGGGGGGGTGTGGGGTTGGGTCGGGGGTTGTTGTGTTTTGTGGAGAGGGCAGTCTGTGTTTCGGCTTATGTTTGATAGATGGTCTCTGGTAAACTATGTGATCATAAAGGAATCTGCTATCGTAGCCAATATTTGATACTTGATTATCATGATATGCTTCATTCAAGGTTTTGATTCACCTTTGTGAGATCATTATGTGACTTAAGTGTGTTTACTTAAATTTCATGGTCCAGTGCACAAGTATGGTGGTTCAACTGCCCCGTGTAATTCCGAACCTATGCCAACTCCTAATATCATAGTGTTTGACATTTTACACGATATTATGTTGTTCCTCTACTGCATATGTATTGATATGGGCATGATTCTATTATTTGCACCTCTTGGGGAAGGGTGCCCAGTTTGAAGGAGGTGAAAATTCTACTTGATTAGGTCACGACCCTCATGGAGAGTTATCCAAACTCCTTTCAAGTCATTTGGTCCCCAGGAGATTGATTAACTTGGAATAGTAGAAAGATAACCGAGTCATTCTTTAGTATGATCTGTACGCTTCTGTTGTATGTGCAGTCCATGTGCAAGTATATATACTGTAATGGAATTAGTGAAAGGTTTTTATCCTTTGCAGTCCTCCAATATTGTACTGTTTAGCCTTCACTGTGTTGTGTTAGGCAATTGTTCATTCTTCGTTATGCGCTTCTCAGTATTATCTTGTCTCATTATGGCATTGTGCATGTCCTGCTTTACCTCCGTTTTCCCCACATCTCATCAAGGATCTGTTGCATGTGTTTTTCTTAATCAGCTGCCTCGGATGCAAATAACAGACCCAATTGCTCGATATTATGGGCTAAAGCGAGGGCAGGTGGTGAAAATTATTCGACCAAGTGAAACTGCAGGCCGTTACGTTACTTATAGATTTGTTGTTTGAACGTCTGTGAGCATCACAGTCTACTAGAATACCCGGAAAAATAAAAAATGAGATTGAAAGACAGAAAAAAGAAACTGAAACTGAAGCCTTTTATTGTTTTCTATTGTTGTCTTGCTGGTTGCTATTCAATATCAAAGTCTTTTGGCATTCTTCTTAGGTGGTTTGTACTTGTAATCGTTTATTTAGGTGTGATTGTTCAAGAATGGGAATGGAAGTCTTGGATTTTATATGCATTTCACCCGTTGATTATTTTAGTTTTCAAATTAAGCCAACAGCAGTTTCATGTGTGCTATCTTGTTTTATAACGTTATGACTTTATAGGAAGATTTAATAGTGGTGAAATGATGACGTAGTGTGATGAAATAAAATCTGAACAGTTTATTATCAACTGGATCTCCTTTATAATATAATATTACGAGTGGATCTAAATTCTATTTAACGTTTAAATTGAAAAAAGCTTCATTTGCTGTATCTGTTCTTGTATTTGTTTCTACTAAAAGTTGGCAGATGCCAAACAACACTTGCTAATGTTCGGTGAGTTTAATGTTATGGACAGTGGGGTGAAATGTTTAGATTATTTTATAATAACTGTATCATTTGCAATGTCAAGTTCTCTCCCCTCCCTGCCGCCACACCCCCCCGCCCCTGCCGCCGCACCCCCCCACGAACAAATCCTTATTTGCCCCCAAAAAATTGTGTACATAAGTATAATATACAGTTTATATGATAATTAGATTTATGTTTATGCATGAAGCCGAATCAGAATGAAATGATATTTTGTTGCTGGGATGGAATCTTTTTTCTTTGGTTCTTATTTTCCTTTCTTGTAATAAGAAAAGAAGAACTTATATATTCTTTATTTTTTTTAATTTTTTTTATGTTGCGTACAATTTGTTGTTTGTTTTCAGACTAAAATCCTCTTTTTCCCGAGATATTGAATGCCTGCTTACGTAATATGAGCGATACCTATTCAAATTTTGCTTCTTTTATTTTGTTTATTTATCTTGTAAAAAAAAGAGCCTTATGTATACTTTTATTAGAAGTCCTTTGTACTTTTAAATTCTTCTTGTGATCGTATTCTTTGATTAGGTTTTTTCAACGATGGCTTAAATTATTTTATATTATTTACGATGTTACACACGAAAATAAATCTTAAGTACTTTCTTATTTAAGTCGAGAATTATACCACTAGATCAAATGGTCAATAATTCTTTGATTAGTTTTTTAAGATATTCTCTTTATTATATTTTATGGTTCGAAGCCCTTTCCAAATTTTTGACAATTACATTGGCACCCCATTTTTCTTCAAATATTACACGATACACTTTTTGGTTATGACATGGAATGAAGCAAACAAGAGTGAAAGGAGATTATTGCCTTTGAGTGATTTCTTAATTGCATGTGTTTCCTATTTGAACCAAGCATAATATATAATACTTCTCGCCTTTGTAAACAAATACCCTCCTTATGCTAATACTCTCTCTCGTACCCTGCCACCTCAAGGTTGGCAACCAGAGTCCTTAATTTGCTAATGAGTAATGTTATATATCACTTTTTTACTTCACCATTTTTTTTATATAGTATAATTTTTATTATATATACGAGAGATTTGATATTCAATACATGAACTCTCACCATACAAAAGAAGGGTGAAGGGGTGACATAAAGCATAACTCTTTGCAAATACCAACCCTTTTGAGGATTGCCACGTGAATGTGGCTTTAAATGAATTACTTACAAACGGTCACGTTGTACAGCTCAACTTGATAATATCACATATTTGTGACAATGATAAATATATATTTATTTATTTATGACGTGAAAACTCAGCTGATGGAGCTCGATCACTGAATTATCAGACAAAGTTCGACTACCGATTGGTAAATCCTAGGGTGTAGTGTGCACCCCCACATATGCACCAAATCAATCAATGACTGTAACTCTAGAATAGTGAGGAGTATCGAACTTGCGACTTCGTAAGAGTAATTTTTGTGAGACTCATCATTCATTTTTGTGGACTCTACCATCTTTTTGAGTATTTATAAGAAAGTCCTAACCTTCATATAATATCTTATTATAAGAATATGGTTAAATAAGGTGCATTTAGACTTCTTTAGTGATAGTGGGAGGTGGTGATGCGTGCTATTTATTAAATTCAAATCTAGACAAGATCAAAACATAAGAGATTGTATCTATACAAGTATTGGAGTTAGATCTAAAGGGAGGTTAGATAAAACCCTATAAAATTAAGGTGTAATACAAAACTTTGCTTGATGCTACTATTTGTAATTACCTAAATCAATTGCTAACCTTGTAGCAACATTTTGAGGCTAATGAACTATCCAATGTTGCTGGTAATAACTAACCCGAGCTATCATAAATTACTCATAAATTTAATACAACACCAATGCCGCCCGAATTCACTTATGAAATGCACGACATTCAAAACTAAAATCTTTTGCGTACATATTGTACCTGTAACTGAGTTTTTGATATCAATGATATTCTTTTGCTTACTTAGCAAAAAAAAAAAACACACAAAAATCTTCCTCATTTAGCGTGCAACATTCTTATTACACCCGAACTCCAAATTCATAATCCAAGACTACCATGTGATGATCAATCTTCCAATTAGTAATATGTTTTGATACTATTTGTAACTACTCAACGTGTTCAAAATGCTCAAACCTATTGAAAGTAGAAGTGAATTTGGATTATAATATGAGAGGAGATGTTATAATCTTTCATGCTCATTAGACAAATATGAGAAGAGATATTATAATCTTTCACACTAAAATGTAGGACTAAAAAATTATAATTAGTCGGATATGGTTAGCATTACTATTGTTGATTCCATTGACAATAAGTTTGTTTGTTTTTTTGGAATTGATAATTTATCCTTGTAAAGATAATTAAAAGTAATTATTGCCATAATTTCTAAGGAATAAATAAGAATATTTTTAGAAGAAAATGTAAAGATTCTTCATTATCCCTTGATTAGGGTACCTCAAGTCCTATTCCAATTGAAGAAAACTAGGAACTAGGCTAGTATTTATTGGGTTTTTGGCTTAAGTCCAAGCCCAAATGAGATTTTGAAAACAAGTAGAAGTTTATTAAGAGTAGAAATAGGTTTCGCATCCTAGTGAAGTTATGATTAGTTGTCTATAAATAAGATTTTCTATTTTATAATTCAGTGTCACAAGAACTACATCCCATGTAGGGTGTGGAAGGGGTAAGCTGAGTGTTGAAAGTGTTTTTCGTACTTTTGGCATAAAAAAGTCAAAATGGGGAGGGTTTGGCTAAACACAAGAACTACATCCCATGTAGGGTGTGGAAGGGGTAAGCTGAGTGTTGAAAGTGTTTTTCGTACTTTTGGCATAAAAAAGTCAAAATGGGGAGGGTTTAGATTTTAGCCATAGATAAAGTCCTTGTGCGAAGGCTTAGACATTTTTCGTTCATAAGGTCACCTGTGAGGGTTTTTTTTATAGTTTTTCCTAAAAACTGTGAACTTGTGAGTGTGGCGAAGGTTTGAATCTTTGTTTGTCCAAAACATCTATTGAGTTGTAAACCTGTTCATGAATAGTAGATTTCCCAGTTTCTTGGGCCGTGAATGTAGGTAGAGGGTCGAAGCATATTAAAAATATCGTGTTGATTTTTGTTGTGCTTTGTATGATTTCTGTGTACATGTGTCCGATTTCCAATAAAGTGGTATAAGAGCCTAGACTCGAGGACTAGGCATGACGACGAAAAAAAGATGACACGTAAAAAATTATGTTGCATTGAGAAGCGTGCGCCTATGTTGTCGAGGGCAAACACGTGGATTGAGGAAGAAAGACGAATCTGAATTGCTAACGTTAAAAGCAGTGCAAAGCTGACGTGGCATGCTAACGTCATCATGACTAAGGAAGAATCAGCCATGTTATGGAGCCCCACTTTGCTGTGAAGAAGAAGACGACGAAGTAACGGAAGAGAGTTGCATCGCAAGCGAAGTGATAGAAGAAAGTTGCACCGTCGAAAAAGATGGAAATTGCGTTTGAATGTAGATCTCGCCGGAGAAGAGTAAGGAAGACGATGGGGCTACCCACGTCACTTGCTGTGATAGAGAACAACTCCAGCAAAAGCTTGAATTCAACGAAGGTGGCGTTAATGGTAAATAACAATTGGAGTGCTCAAACTATGCGTGAAATGTGTCTTTAGAATAGCGGTGGCAAGAGGAAGAGAATAGGATCACTGGTGTAACTTGTCGTGGTCTGCGGTAGCGTCGGCGATGTGAGAAAGATGACAATATTGGTGGATAACGATCAATGGTGGATCTTGGGGCGGCCGTGTGATCAGAGGCCATAGGTGTGCTCGCCGTTCGAAAACAAGAAATGTGGTGCCAATGATGAGATAATTTGACAATTGAATCGCGAGATGCTGTCGGGTCGGGTTGTTGGGTGAAGAATAAAACCCATTTTTGGGTGTTGGGTTCTGGTGCATTATGGAGCAGGGTGAAACCTAGCATATGATTGGTGCATGTGAGGGCACTAATCAGATGTAATGTGGTTGTGAGGTAGTTTAATGAGCTTAAAATCTTAGCCATTGGATCTTGTGATGTGTGATATGTTGAAGGGCTAAGATTGAGTGTGGTGCAATACATGAAGTAATGGTGTAGCTGTTTTTGTTCGGGTTGACCAGAGAACTTTGACTGTGTTGACCAGGCATTGACTGAGTTAATCAAGGGTGCTCCTAAGATTTTTTGACGTCTTGAGTCCGATTTTGGGGTCCGTTTTTTCAAATTCTTGATGTATCGTGGTGAGAAAAGAATTTTGGGTGTTAAGGAATGTGTTTGTGGAGGTTTTGTAGCATTGAGAGAGTACTAAAACTATAAGGAGAAAACTACATCTAAGATGTTTAATGTTGGGAGGACATGAAGAGGCTTAGAGAGTGGAGACTGATGATGTAAGAAGGATGTTGGTAATGACTGTGAGAACTGGGTATGATGAAGATGTGCTGATAGCGGTAGAGCGAGGCTTTAACGCATTAGAAGTTCTCAAGGGTGTTGTTCTGATTGCTATTATGTGCGAACTCTAGCATGAATATGAAGATGAAGATGAAAGCTGAGAAGAAGATGTTGAATTAACGAGAAGATATTGAGTACGGATTCAATTGATGCAAGGAAGCTTGGACGTTTCACCAAAGGGAGGATTTGTTGGGTTTTTTGCTTAAGTTGAAGCCCAAAGGAGATGTTAAAGACAAGCATAAGTCTATTAATAGTAGAAATACGTTTCGCATCCTAGTAGAGTTAGGATTAGTTATCTATAAATATGATTTTATAGCTTGTAATTCAGTGTCACGAGAGTCTCACTCTATGTGGGGTGTGGAAGGGTTGAGCTAAGTGTTGAGAGTGTTTTTCGTGCTTTTGCCAGAAAAAAGTCGATATGAGGAGGGTTTAGACTTTAGGCATAGATAAAGTCCTTGTGCGAGGGTTTAAACTTTTTTTCATTCATAAAGTCACCTGGGAGGGTTTTTTTTTTTTGATAGTTTTTTCCTAAAAACTGTGGGGAGGGTTTGGATCTTTGTCCGTCCAAAAGATATATATAATTGTAAACCTTTCATGAATAGTGGATTTTCCATATTCTTAGGTCGTAGATGTAGGTAGATGACCGAACCATATTAAAAATATCATGTTGATTTCCTTGTGCTTTGTGTGATTTTGTGTGTGCATGTGTCCGATTTCCAACAGTAATACATGCATAAACATTGCACAACCTTTTGACTAAATTTATAGAGTGCATGGCATATTACCCTCTATGTTTTTACATAAGTGCATACAACCCCCCTGTGTTTTACAAAGAAGCATATTACCCCCCTGTGTTTTTCAAAACCATGCTAACGCAGTCCAAAAATCCATTTCTGTCTGAAATGTTAACGGAACAAAGCAAAAGACAATAAAACCCTTATTTACTTTTTGACAACATGTTATCACTTTACCTTTACTTTTTTTTGGCTAAGCTTTACCTTTACTTTTTTCTTATTCTTAAAACGTTTTCACCTCTAAAATTATACCTAAACTCTAAATCAACATATGTGTGGTCCCTTTTGTCACCATCAATTAAGCAGTAAAGATTCCAGTGGTGAAGATTGTTATGAGTATATTATCAGGTAATATCCCTTTTGACTTAGCTTTTAACATCTTGCATGGTCCCTTTTGTCTACTTTTCTTTATACAAATTCTGTTAAAAAGTTATCTTTTGACTTAGCTTTCACTGATTGTTGTTAAAAAGAATAGGTTTTGTACTATTTGACTCATATTCCCGAACCAATGGTGTAAAAAATTAGTGTTTCTCACTGTTCTTTCTCAAACTAATTGTTATAAAAAATTAGGCCTTGTGACTTCGATTTATGCTATTTTTTGTAAAATATTTGGACTTCCGACTTCAATTTATGCACTTATTGTAACGTATTAGAGCATGCGACTTCGATTTTTGTGCTTATTGTAACATATTAGGTCTTTATGTGATTAAGATTTTTTAATAACTTTTGTGACTTCGATTGCTGTAAAATATAAGGGTTTTGCACTGTTGTTCTCTCGGACTATTGTGAAATATTAGAACATGTGTATTTTTTAACACTTTTTTGACTTCGATTTCTATGATATTTGTAAATTTTTTTGCTATTATGCATTTAGATTCTGCAAATGATGTAAAGCTTTAAATATGCAAATGTTGAATACATTAGTTGATTTTTTATATGCTGAATTTTGTTTAATATCAGAATGGATGATGACAACTTCAAAATGATTGATGGGTGTTGTGATATTGATGTGGAGGTAGGGGTAACATAGTAGAAGACCATGACTCTTTAGCAGTAGTGGACGTACAAGGATCTACTATTATGAGATGTATTGATATTCTGTTGTATGGTAATAGAAATGTTGTTGGTTTAGCTAGTAAAGTTGGGCAAGATAATGTGACTGAATTTGGGACATCTAATGTGACTGAATTTGGGCAAGATAATGTGGTTGAATATGGGGTCGAAGATAGAAATGGGCCAAATAATGTGACTGAAAGTTGGATAGAGGAGTTGTATGATTGTGGTCCGGTAGAGTTGTATGATTATGGACTAGAAATGAATGAGTTTGGTCCAAATAACCTCAATGATAATGGACCAGAAATGAATGAGTCTAGTCCAATTAACCTGAATGATAATGGACCAAAAAATTTGACTAAAAGTCAACCATAGACTTATAATGAGCCGGAAGCAGAGATAGGTGCAGATTCTGAATCACAACAGAAAAAAAAGCAACATGACAATAGGAAGAAAAGAAATCAAAAGAAGTCTACTGCTAATGTTTATGAATGATGGTACAGTGATGTTGAAAGTGAAGATCTAAAAAGTGTAAAGGGGTCTGATGATGAGGCAAATCCATTCCCAATCTTCAATGATAGGGTCGAAATGAAGGGTCTTGAAATGAGAGTTGGGTTGCCTTTTAGTTCAGTTGTCGAGTTTCGCAAAGTTCTTAGAGATTGGGCTATCAGAAAAGGTATTGATATGGATCTTGTGAAAAATGATAAAGATAGAGTTACAACAGAGTGTAGGCATAAAAAAATACATGGTTGTACATGGAGAATACATGCATCTCCTATTAATGGCACTGAATCATTTCAGGTTAAGAGTTTGGATGGGTCCCACAAATGTAGACCCAGGTATGATAACAAACTTGCAAACTATAAATATATTAGGGAGAGGATTGTGAAACATGTTAGAGAAAACCGCAATATCTCAATTGCTGACCTGGGAACAAAGATATATGAGAAGTTGAAGGTGTCTGCTAGCAAGTACAAAGTAATAAGAGCAAAAAGAGTGGCTGTGAAAATTATTGATAGGGATTCAATTGACCAATATGCAAGATTGTGGGATTATTGTGCTATTGTTAGACTACATAATCTAGGTAGCACCTTGTTATTAGGGGTAAATAGAAGTTTACCTGATCTAATATTTGATAGAATGTTCTTCTGTTTGGCTGCCATAAGAGATGGGTTTTTGGCTGGTTATAGGCCAATAATTGGGTTAAATGGGTATTTTCTTAAATCAGAACATGGGGGTCAGTTACTAGCTGCAATAATAAGAGAATAGGAATGACAACATGTTCCCAATTGCACTAGTTGTGGTTCTAATAGAGATGAGGGAAACTTGGTGTTGGTTTTTTAAAGAACTTCACAATGTCATTGGTGATCCAGAAGAAAATGGGTGGTCATACATCTCAAATAGACATAAGGGTTTGTGTGAAGTGTTTAAGGATAAATATCCGAATGTGCACCATCGGTTCTGCCTGCGTCATATGTATCAAAACTTTAAACAAAAGTTCAATAATTTGGCATTGAAAGACATGTTTTGGAAAGCTGCATCCACAGCAAACAAGAGAGAATTTACCAAGTGCATGAAAAACATCGAGAAGGCAAACCCTAAAATTGATGACAAAGAGACTGCCTTTGAATGGTTGAACAAAATTCCTCTTGAGCAATGGGCTAGATCCCATTTCCCAACCATTTCCAACTCTTCCATCTTAGTGAATAATATTTGTGAGTCTTTTAATAACTACATCTTAGATGCTAGAGACAAACCAATCATTACCATGTTTGAAATGATTCGAGGGAAGTTGATGAGTCGAATGCAAGCTAAAAGACAAGGCATGGAAAAATATGAAGGTACCATATGCCCAAATATCTTGAAGAAAGTTGAGAAATTAAGTGAGGCTGCTAAAGGTTGGTGGGCTAATTGGTCAAGTCAGGAAGAGTTTGAAGTAGTGCAGAATGTTTATAAGCATGCAGTTGACTTGGCCACAAAAAATTGTACTTGCAGTATGTTTTAGCTTAATGGATATCCTTGCTGCCATGCCCTAGCTTGTATTAACAGATATAAAAAAAATTTGGTTGACTACATTGATAAATGCTACACAAAACAAGTGTACCTAAATGTATATCAGTACATGGTGCATCCTATAACTGGCCCAAATGACTATGTAGAGACTGGTATTGAACCACTAAAGCCGCCATTGGTAAAGAAGAGGACCGTCAGACCACCAAAGGCGAGGAGAAAGACTGCAGCTGATGTTGAAAAAGAACAGTCATTTTCTACAAGAAAAGGTAACACAACAACATGCTAGAAGTGGTTACAAAAAGGATATAACAAGCTCACATGTCGAAATGGATTCCACCCAGATTCACCACTTTTGAAGGTGTATAATAATTCTTTATTTTATTTTATTTTTATGTACATTAATTATTTATGTTGTGAACTAACCTTATATTGGGTTCGGTGACAGACAATGAACAACCATGTTGCACATGTGGAACATCCAACTCCCAACTCAACTCATACAAGCAATGTTAGTACATACATATATATATATTTTTTTTGTTGGTATTCTTCCTTGTTGTACATACTAGTTTATATCTTATACTAGGCTTTTAGCACCCAAGAGTCAAACATAGTTGATGTTGGTAAGGATAATGCTAGAGGTGCAAGTGGTGCTGGTAGAGGTGATGCAGCTGAAAGAGGTGCAAGTGGTGCTAGTAGAGGTGCAAGTGGTGCTGGCAAAGATAATGCAATTGGTACTAGTAGAGGTAGTACAACTGGAAGAGGTGGCAATGACAGGGGCAAGGGGTGGATATACACTAGCTTTCGTGATGATACACTTACTGTAATGTCATTGGAGCAACAAAAAGGAAGATGCCAACCATTGATGAAGATGTAAGTAACATCAGGAACCGAAAAAGTACATGGAAACCTTGAAGAAATTGGACATGTAACAAAAAAAGATGTTGATGGATTGTATATGACAATAGGGACGAATTTTTTTGTTATTTTGGTGTTGCAGACATGTAACACATGATGGGCTAATTATCTTTTTGGTTTTTGGACATGTAATACATGAGAGGGGCAATTATTTTTTTGGTGTTTGAACATGTATGAAGTGCTAATGCAGGATATTAAATATGATATTTGATTGCAAATCTTGTGGCAGTTTGTATTCATGCTGTTTTTTACCATGCAGTATATTAGTGCAGCTTATTGTGCCTCTAAGAATGATAGATTTATTGCAGTATATTAGTGCTAATGCAGTATATTAATGCAACTCTTTTTTACCATGCAGGATATTAGTGCAGCTCGTTGAGTTGCATAAAAGAACTATGCTACGTACATAAATAAAGCAATAAAAATACCAAATGAACTCAGTCTTTGCATTAACACAGTCACAACATCAACAACTTACATTCCGACATCACCTTCCTAACAAGCTACGTACATTTCGAAAATTAAACAAGTTAACAGGTTAAGCTTCACGAACTACTAAGTTATCAACCTAAGTTACATGAACTACCAGCACTAACACATGTGCAACATCACATAAATAGTGATCATCAGCATCGTCAAGCATAGGGATAAACCCAACACCAACTTTAACATGAATTTTGTCTTGCGTCGTTGGTTGATCATTTCCTCCTCTTAGCTATTCAAAGACCTCAATAGCCCAGGGATCAATTGTTTGCTATGTTCACATGGTTTACCCAATCAAAGAACCCGCATGAGTCACCACTATTGTACTTTTCATAGCCGATAAACCTTCATCTCAGATTGTAATCAGTCCACGAAGTTTTCACCTTACCCCGTTTCCCACAATAACAATGCGCTGCAATCATTTTAAACTTCGCGTGGCTGGTTCGTCCTCTTTTGCTGCTAATCTCTTAAAAATATTAGAAAAAAAATTTGCACATCATACCCCTTTCAAATCTATTAGCAATAAAAAAATAATTATTTTGCATAGTAGCCCCATGTCAAATCTATTAGGAAAAAAACTCCAATTTGAATGTCAACCCCATTTCAAATCTGTTAGCAAAAAAATCCAACCATAAATTTGTGCATTGAAACCCGTTTGAAAAAAAAAATTGTGAACAACTCAATGCAATCACTTGATGCAAAAATGTTTACTCTTTGAAACCTAATCCCAAAAAAAAATAATAATAATGCAAGCACCAAGGGACGGCTACTCACCAATTTTAGAGCTTCAACTCAAATGTAAGTTTTCTAATGTTGTAATCACCTGATGCAACTCAAAAGCACAAGAAATAAATTTGTTTTGTTGGAATAAGCAATAGATTTGTTTTGTTAGAAGAAGCAACATATCTTGTCTAACATTTGCTAAATTTTATAGATAAAAGATGGGTATTCTCGTCCAAAAAAAGTCAAGTTTTATGATGTAATGTCTGAAATAGCACTAATATCCGCATGTCTGACACGTGAAACGCAATCTCTGTTAACTCTGACGGTTTTTGTAACGGAGGGGGGTATCCAACATGGTTTTGAAAAACACAGGGGGGGTAATATGCTTATTTGTAAAGCACAGGGGGGTTGTATGCACTTATATAAAAACATAAGGAGATAATATGCCATTCACTCAAATTTATATCCAAAAGTTTAAAGGTATGAGGATATTAGCCCGAAAATTCAGAAAAGACACGTATAGACATACTAAAACGTGCCTAAAAGAAAAAAGCACAAAAGAAATATATGAATTATGAAGCTTGAGTATTTAACCTTGCAATGTGTTAACTTTAGGTGAATTAAGGTAGAGTATTTTCTTAGGTGGAGCAATGACATAAACAATTATAAACATTTGATTGGAGGAAACCTATGAACCAAAAACCATTAAGGAGTTCAAACAAATTGCGGAATTTAGTGTTCAATATATCCACATACATAAATATCATTTAGAAATAACTAACATAGGTATAAATGAATTTTATGAAATTTTATGAAATTTATTTGTAAATCCAGTTTTTTTGTGTATAGGAGCACTTATTTAAAAAATTATAATTCCAAGATTTGCAAAACGTAAATTTACTCAAGTTTTATTCAAATCCTTGCTCAAGATGTGAAATTTATAATTCAAGCTACCAAATTAGTTACTCATCTTTTAAGGACTAAACTATCCTCTAAGTTTTCTTTTCTTTCTTACTGCCCTTATTCTTTCTATCTCATATGGACTTTGGGATCCTCATTTTGGTTAATCGGTTGTGGAAGCTTATACCCGAGGGGGTGCTATTGGCCAAGTAAATATCATTCATGGTACTATCGTAGAAAATACTTTATTTGAATATGGTAATAGTGCAAATACATTCCATATTTTCTTAATCCAAGCTTCTTTCTCGTCTTCAAATTAGAAACACAAATCATAAGGTATTTATTTATCCATCGTATTTTTAGGTAATCTTAACATACTTAGTCATCTAAAATCACAAATTATTTATTCGTGTTATCTATTCATCAATACTAATTGATTAAGTTTAATTCTAAAACTATTTAGTGCTATTAATATAACGCATATTCATGTATTCATTTTTAAGTATAAATTATCACGAAATTCATTTATAAATCAAATGAATTTTACAGTACTTTTAAGCACTCCCTAATGGTTAGAATAGGTTGATTGTCCAATTTGGTCCCCATTGGTTAATCAAAATGCCAAAGTAGGCTATTTTTTCCAAAACTCTTCATTTGAATCGATCTTGTTTCTTTTTTTGATTTTAGTAGTCCCTACAATTAATTGATCCATAAAGAATAAACAAATCAATGCATGTGCACATCACATGCATGGATTTTAGGATAACATGCTGAAATGACTTTCTTTCTCTTACCTTGAATTTATTCTCCTTCAAAATTGTTGTGTGTATAGAAAAAAACATAAATTCCAAAAATTTCATGCAATAGGAGCACATAGTATAACAAGACAACATGAATCATGTGACCAATAGTGGCGGACCTATGTCGTTTTTTTTTTGGTCATGTGGACCTATATTGTAAAGAGGTTGTGGTTGTGCATATTCTCAACTTGAAAAAAAAAATATTTTTTAAAAATTATTATATTAGACACTTTCGCTATAAGTCTGTATCAATGCACACCTTACTTCTTTCACTACATGAGTATACACACTAAATTTAGGTGTCAGAATCCGCCCCTAGTGACCATGGCATACTAAACAAACAAATACTTGTTTTCATTATTGTCATTACACATAGTAATATGATATCCATATTATTATTATTATGCCCTGGCTATATACTGTACAAAGTGAGTTTAATCTAATATTGTATAATGCACATACTATCATACAAAATTTAATATTTAAGAACCTCACTTGAGGTTTAAATGGTTTCGAGTTCGAGTCACCTGAAAGGTAGATGAAGAACCACTATTAATACCCTTTAAAAGAAAAAAATATTTAAGAAAACATTCGCATATACCACACGTGATAAAGTTATCCAAACCTATAAGGCAACGCATAATAATTTCTTGGACTGTTGCAATCTATTGCATCCTCCGTTGTGCTTCAATTTAGGTTTCATATTAAAAAGGCGTTTGAGCTTTTCAAAATTATTTTTAACTTTTTTTAATAAGATCAAATGGGTGCAATTTTGGGCTTATATGTTTTTAAATTAGATGTTATGAGGGATATCAGAATATATTTTTAATTAAGGGCAATTTCATTATTTAGCTTACCACGACTATTTATCCTCCCCAAACACTAATTGTGCTATGGCATAGGTAGGTACTTTCAGCAAACTTCAATGATTTCTAGAGTAGGACCATTATGGTCTTTTAATAGAATCACAAGGAACCAAAGCTTATTGTCAGATTTTATTTTTTTATCACTTATTTATATTTTTTATCTGTATATTTAATTGGTATATTAAAAAAAAGAAAAGTACAAAAGCCTTGCTAAATTTGTATGACAATTTTATATATACTTATAAGAGATAATAAACAAATAATAAATATAATGTGATATTTAACGTTTCTCGAAATTAAAAGTCAATTACTTGACCAAAGCTGACGATTTTGGCATTTTGGGTAAACAATCATTTACTTTTCTTTATTATCCTTTCCTTTGCGAATCCAAACAATTAGTCAGTGATCATCCACCTTGCATAAGGGTATCTCCAATGGGGATGACTATTCACAACAACTTACTATTTTTGGTTATTTTTAGAGACCCATGTCTCTAAAAATCATTATTAATGATTTAAATATACATGAGACCCACCACTTTTGTCAACTTTTACACCAAAATAGAGATCCAATCACTATTTGTGGTTCTAAATTAAAGGAGTCAGGCAAGCCAACAAGTCAAAGACCCTTTATTTTGTACAAAATGCTTTTTAGAAAAGCAAGATATATTTTACTAAAATAATGATAATTTTTTCTAGAAAACTCTAATTGATGCATCATTTGAAGCATAATAAAGTAGACTCTTAAAGCTTCAGTGGCGGGGGTGGTGGTGAAGGCAGCGGCAATAGCTTTTGGTTGAGTTCAACATTGGCGGCCCTATTGATGTCCAATAATACATTGAACATCAACTTGTCAAATAACGGTGACAGCATTCTCAACTGAGAGAAATGAGAGTATTATATGATTTTTATTGGCTAAGGGATTTTTTTTTCAAACTAGCGCGGTTTGAAATTTGGGTTTCTTTTGTGTTTTATAGGAGGCTAGTGCCACGGGATCAGAAGGTTAAGACCGAAGACCTTGTCGCCGTGTGGCCTTAGCCAACACTAGTGGGCTATCTACGTAAGCATGTAAATGTGTATGATTAGAGTTATCAACACTTTGGGTAAGCTCCAATACTTAGCAATTTATGGCACACGAGCTTGCAAAAGTGAGTTTGAGTGAAATATAATGCAATAACAAGCTGAAATAAAAGGATTAATGCTTAGAGAATGCATAGAAATTGGCTATGTAGCTGGAATGTTTGCTCGAAAATGCTAAATGTATTTTGATTTTCATTGCTATACAATGCCATATTTATAGCGTGTACAAGGCTTGATCAATGCCTCCGATTTTTACAATTGGCACCACCTGATTTTGCCACTAAAAATGATGAAAGATATTTATATAAAATATTTACAGTAATTAGAATATAATTCTAATAGAATTCTCCACTAAATCAGCCAATTCTAAAGAAAAATCCCTACATCTTGCATCAGTATGACATCAGCAACAAGCCATATTTTTCCCCTACCCATTTTTCTAGAATTTTTATTTGAAAAATATGATCCTTCCCTCCAAATTTTGTCCTTAGCTTGCTAGGGAAGATTTCCAGCTCAAGAATGTATCATAAGATGTTGGTGAGGGTCTGAAAATGGCTTTGGCATATTTTCGCATATAGCACTTAGGCTTCATGTTTTAGCAAAGCCGTAGGTATCGTTAGGCTGAAACATGCATTCCGGTCTCACTAGGATATGGTTTTTTCTTTTTGTTAATTCAATAAATTTTTATTGCAATAAATCAATGTATAATCTAGTATAAACTGTTACAAATCAAAACAAAAAAACTCAACATCTCAAAAAAGATTTCAAAAAGAAAATGATGGAATTTAGGTAAAACAAATTCTCCAATTATTAAGTGCCCTTGTGTTGATAGATGTGTTTCTAAATTTCCGTCCTAGAAGCATCTTTGGGGTCACCTCATTTTTAATGTTTTTAAAAATTTGTTCTTCAGTTAGAGTTTCATCCAAAAAGTTTTGTCTATTTCTTTCGATCCAAATATGATAAATTTCAACGCACAAGTAAATTCTGAAAATTAGAACCTTTACGTTGTTTTTGTTGTTGTCACTGGTAGAGGAGATTTTCAAAATTGTGGGCAATATGGAGATCAACTAATCAACTGAAAGAGTTGATAATCCTTACTTCTAAAATTTGCTAGTGAAAGAGCATTCAAGAAAAAAAATTTAATTTGTTTCACATCCCATGTAATAGAAGATGCAAGTTGAGTTATTTTGGATGCCCCATGAGACGACTCTGTATCTTGTAGGGAGCTTATTCAAGATAACAAGCCATAAAATGAAGTTGTGTTTAAGAATGCAATTATGAAACCGAACGAGCTTGTGCCATCGATCCCAAGTATGCTTGAAATAAAAAATCCCATTTGATGAGTGAGCTCACTTGAAAGAATATGCACTATTAATGAGTCTCAATACATTATTTGGATTGACACTTGCAATAGAAGGTGGGTGATGTGGCCAAATCCAATTGAAATTATGAATGGTATCAACAACTTTTGCATCAATGGAGGGATTAAGTGACATCAACTTTATATTCATAGAGAAGATTACTAGTTGGATGCTAGTTGTCATGCCAAAAAAATGTCATGTTGCCATTTCCAATCTGATGAGTAATGAATTTTTTACTAAGCACCTGATTTGCAAAATTTTCCTCCAAGTCCAACTAGTTTCTCGAGGAATTGTAAATGTCTAGATATATTTATCTTCGATGAAATTTGACCAAACCCAAGAAGTCCAAAGTGAGTCACGCATTGAGTAAAACCTCCAAAAAAGCTTCAAAAGTGTTGTTTTGTTGGTTTCCTCAATACTGCGAATACGAGCCCTCCTTCATCAAAAGGCTTGCAAATTTGTTCCAATGCCACCTTAGGATGGCTTCCATGCCACTAGCATGCCTTAAATTTACTTTCAATAGCAAAATTGACTCCTTTAGGGATAAAGGATTACATACTTGGCAAAACGAGTGATCAATTTGCTTGGTGATTTTATCCATAAGAGCTTGGCAATCAGATTTCTGAAGTCTTCCAGAGATAAGTAGAACTCCCAAGTATCTCACTGGGATAACTCCTTCCTCAAAGTCCAACATACCATTAATCAAGTTGATTTCTTGAGGGAACAACTTCTAAACTTCCAAAATTGACTTTTATCAAGATTACATTTTCAAGCTAGAAAATATGTGAAATTCATCCAAAGTATCTTTGATGGCTCTGATTGAATGTTCATCTGCTTTGTAAAAAATAAGAAGATCATCTACAAAGCAAATGTGATTGAGCTCTAGTTGTGCACATTTAGGATGAAACTAAAATCTTATAGTTGAGTGAAGTTTGTTGAGCATCCCAATAAGAATTTTCATAGCAATAACAAAAAGATAAGGTAAAAGAGGATCACCTTAATGACCCCCTTTAATGCCTAGAAAATACCATTCAAGACTTCTATTAATGGCAATATAAAATTTGGTAGATGATATACATCCAAGAATTCCACCAACAAAGACATCAGGGAAGCCAAATGCCCAAAGAGATTGAGAGATAAGCTTTCAATGAATAGAGTTAAATGCCTTCATGAGATCAACCTTCATTGTGCACTGAGGGGTGAGATTTGAACAATGATAATATTTTTAAGAATCATTCTATTCTCAACGAAAGCAAATTGATTGTGGGAGATTATATAAGGGAGACAACCCTTGATACAATTAGCTATAATCTTTGAGATGCATTTATAAATAGTATTACAACAAGAAATTGGCCTAAAACTTTAACCATAGAAGAGGGATCGACTTTAGGTACAAGTGCAATAATAGTAGAGTTGATCTCCTTAAGGATTAAAGAAGAATAAGAGAGAACAACTTCAATAACATCATTAACCACAATGTTTCAAGCCACCTTGTAAAAGTGGGCTGTGAATTCATCCGGACCTGGGCTTTTGTTGTTGTTGAGTGAGAACATGACCCACTTGATTTCCTTTGCAGTGACTAGGGCAATTAAGTTTTGTCGAGCCTCAAAAGGGATTGTTCGATTAACTAATAGTGAATTGAATTCTCATTCATTGTGATTCTCCTATCAATACATGTTAATTTGGTGATAAGGTTGCGAGATTGCCTACCTCTAATCACCTTATGAAAGTATGCAGTGTTTGAATCCCAATCTCCGTGTCAATAAATTCTTGATTTTACCACTTTTGATGAAGTAGTCCCTAATTTTTCAAATGCTAAATTATAGTCTATTATCTTTTTATCATGTGACAACATTAGTCCCAATCGTTATTTTCGTCCAAAAAACAATGATAAGATTATGTTTTTTGTACATGGTCAAATCGACCATTTTATCCCTGCAAAATGCTTTTTTATTGATCACGTGCAAAAAAATTAATTTTGTATTTTTTTGGACAAAAAATAACGATTAGGATTAACACTGTCACATGAGAGAAAAATGATAGACTATAATATAGTATTTTAAAAATAAGGGACCACCTTGTCAAAACCGGTAAAAATAAAAGACTATTTGAGGAATTAACCCATTAAAGAAAGTGTTAGAAAATCCAACAAGTCAAACACCCTCTATTTTGTACAAAATGCTTTTTAGAAAAGCAAGATTAAGTTGACAAAAAGGAAAAAAAAAGATAAAGTATTTTAGAAGTCACTAAACTATATTTTTAGTCATGTTTTGGCCATCAAACTATTTTTGGTTTCATTTTGGTCATTGAACTATCAATTAATAAAATTAATTTTATTTTTTCCCTTAAATTTTGCTATCATACAATATATGTGAGACTGATTTTACACTTTTACCCTTAATAGTCTGTCCATTTTAACATAATAATTGATAGAATGACTAAAATAGTACCCAATTGATAGTTCAATGGCCAAAATGAGACAAAAAAATAGTTTGATGACCAAAACATGACTGAAATGATAGTTTAGTAGTCTTTGAAATACTTTACCCAAAAACAAGATTAACATTTGACACCACGTACACTAAGGTCAGTAGCTATAGGTTTTGTTTTTTTTGGTAAAGCTCAATAATTTGACCAGGATTGAAAGATTTTCTTTTTTGCATGGTAGTCCTTTCATATTCTAGACTTTTCAATAAATCTTAGTAATTTAGATTAATTTGTCGTATGAAACTCTATGAAATTAAAACCCAGGCCTAAATTTTTAAGAAAATGCTTCAAACTTGGGGACTTGTAATAGTATGTTGATAGTCATTTTATCACATTTTCTCAAATACTAATAAGTACAAATATACAAATACGTACACCTTTTACACATCATTACTGGGTGACACAAATGTTGATTGTTTGAGATTTTATTAAAATAACTTTATTTAACCAAAAAGAAGCACTATTATTTCATCGTGTACAAAAAGTGTATTTGTCACAGTATTTTTTCTAAGAAAACAGATTAACAAGTATTCTTGATTTTTCGATCAGATACTATAAAAGATATCGTTATTTATGATTTTGGATATTTGAACCATTTTTGGCACAAAAAAATGTTGATCTAGCATTAATGACATCGAAAAAAGGAAAAACCAAAAAAGAAAGAACGAATGAATATGTTTCAAAAGTCATAATCTATATATCATTATTGCTCTAAATTTTCAAGCAATTAAAATGGAAAAGAATCCTAATATACTATGAAGCTCTTAATGACCTAACATTGAGTAAAAAGAAGAAAATTTTATTCCTTAATGGGGTCGAAACTCAATTTTCACAAACTAAATACCAAAACAATCATATTAAGAAAATTAAATAATTTAGGAGAAACGTTTGTCTGTAAAAGATTTGAATTTTCTTGTATCTTATGACTTTCTTCTTTTATTTGAGATGAGGTGTATTATGAGTCAATAGATTTTATATTTTAAATTCCTATTATTCATTTTAAAAATTTATTTTAAACACATTTTTCAAAATTTATTAAATTATTAATCCAAATCTAATAACTGATACTTAAAAAGATCAAATCTAATCTCATAATACTCCTTATTTCTTTTTTTTGCTAAACTATAATATACTTTATTTCGAAAACAAAAAAAAGTAAGAAATAATGATAAAATATATATTGTACTATTTAATTATTGATGTAATCTATAAGAAATTATAATTTTTCCTATTTTTCCCAAGTGCCAGTCAAAACAAACAGAGGCTAAGCCAGCTCAAGCGTCCTCTCATAATGCCACATCCTGATATATCGCCCTCGGTACCACTACAAGTGTATAACGTCAGACCCAATAACTCATTTCTAACCCTACCCCACCCTACCCCTACCCCTACCCCTACCCCTTCTTTTCTACTCTTAAAAAATCTCTCACTCTTTCTCTCTCGAAATCTCTCCCAATCTCTCTCACTCTCTCTCTCTCTCAAAAAGAAGAAAAAAAAACGAACCGCCCCTCGTCTGCCTCCAAAAAACGCGACTCTCTCTCTCTCTTTCTCTTTCTCTCTCATATTTTTTTTTGGTAAAAGAGGCCAAATAGGACTTTAGCAAATAAAAACGGATCCGAAAAAAAAGAAAAATTACAAACGTGACCCACACACTTAACAGATAAAAATTACCCAAAAAACCCTAACCCTAGCCGCAACTCACTCCTCCCTTTTTACGCTTCGTTTCCTTCTCGATCTTTCTCTTATCTTTTCACACACACACACATACACGCACATATACGTACGTGTATTTTTGTATTGTGTAGATTTGTTGTTGTTGTTGATTAGGTTTTTGTTTTGGTGATTTAGATTTGTTTGTGTTCGAATGGAATGCTGCAAGGGTGGTGGTGGAAGTGGGTGTTTCAGGCCATGACCGACGGCGGCGGCGGCGCCGGATGTCAGGAGAAGAAGGCGGCGGCGGCGGAGATGATTATGGGTGAAGGTGGCGAAGGACATGGCCGCTGCGGCACAACCGACGAACAAAAACCTTGTCCTAATGATATTTTTCTTATTTCTTCTTCAGCCCCTGAAAATAACGAAATTACAGAAACGCCCCTGAAGTTTTCTGATATTACGAATTTGCCCCAACGTCAAAATTTTGTCGAGATGGATTTGTATACGCAAGCCTTGAAAGCACTTAGCTATCGTTCCCCTTTCGATGATGCTTCTTCTGGGCAACCCTCTTCCTCATCGACGTCGACCTCAGCTGCTGCTGCTGCTAACGTTGCTGTTGTTGTTCCGCCTTCTTCTTCTACTGGTACTACTAGTATTACACTACCTAGTGGGTTGGCACAGTTGTTGACGAGGCATTACGATAGTCGAAAGAGGCACAAGAAGTCGCATTTGGGTAAGGAATACAAGTCCTCTTCGCGGTCTGAAAAGGGTCGTGGGACGAACATTTGGGTCGAAACTGAGGAGTATTTTCGTGAATTGACAGCCGAGGATGTTGATAGGCTCTACCAGGTTTCGAATTTCACGTTTTCAGGTAAAGAGAAGTACTTTGTTATTCCTAAATTGAACAATGTGGAAGTTAAAGATGAAGATAAGGGCAGAGAGGATAATGTTGTAAACAATGTCAAAAATTGCATGAATTCGAGTGGAGTTGAGGTGAAAGTAGAGGAGGTAGTGAAGGAGGAGAATGGACAGCAATATATGGATGTGGATAGTGTAGGAGGAGGAGGAGGAGGAGGAGGAGGAGGAAGAGGAGGAGGAGGAGAAGGTGGTGATGAAGTGGTTCGAGAAGGAATTGTAGAGGCAAAGGGAGAAGAAAACCGAGAAGGCGAAAAGGGTAAGGAGGAGGAAAAGAGTGAGAGGGGTTCTTGTGCTTTTAGTGGTGTAGAGTGGCTTTTAGGTTCTAGGAGTAAGATATATCTGACTTCGGAGAGGCCATCCAAGAAGCGGAAGCTTTTGGGTGGTGATGCAGGCCTAGAGAAGCTTCTTGTTGCTTGTCCTGTAGAAGGGTCTGCTTCGTTGTGTCACTATTGTGGTATAGGCGACAGTGGAGATCAGTTGAACCGGTTGATTGTCTGTGGTTCTTGTGGCGTCGCAGTGCATCAAAGGTGTTATGGCGTGCAGGAGGATGTTCGTGATTCTTGGTATTGTTCTTGGTGTAAGCGAAAGCAGAAGAATGAGGCGCAACCAAATGTTGAGAAGCGGTGTTTACTGTGTCCGAAGCAGAGTGGTGCATTGAAGCCTACAAGAAAGAGTGGTTCTGAAAGTGAGAATGAGGGATCAATGGAGTTTGCACACCTTTTTTGTTGTCAGTGGATGCCTGAGGTTTATGTGGAGAACACTAGAACTATGGAGCCGATAATGAATATTGATGGAATAAAAGAAACTCGCAGAAAATTAGTTTGTTATCTGTGCAAGGATAAGTGTGGTGCCTGTCTTCGATGCAGCAATGGTATGTTTTGCAGCTACCTTAATTACATCATTGTGCACTTCTTTGTTGGATGGTTAACTCGAAGAGTATTTTGCTTAATGGAATATAGAGCAGTACATACATACGGCTAATATAAAATCTCTGTTGTATATAGCATCTAAAGACATTTTTGTCATGTATGTAATGCCGATGTTCTCTTGAAATCTCATTTGTTCTTACTGTTTGTTGGTCATATCTATTGGTAAAATAACTTATGAACAGATTGAATTCTGTGGGTTCTCTCGTTCACTTGTTAACATCGTGAAATTTATGGAAGATGTGAACAGATACAGTTGCCAGTCTTCTTTCTTGCTCCCTTAAAATGAAATTGTCCTAAACTTATCTCATTATACAGTCCCTTTGGGCTTCCACCACCACCCCCCCCCCCCCCCCCCCCTCCCCCCTTAAAGCCCCCCCCAAAAAAAAAAAAAAAAAAAAAAAAAGCTCTTACCTGGCAACCCCCCCTCTAGATTATTTTGTATGCATAAAGATTTTGGACCTTGCTATGATGAACTTACAGAGAAAGAGGCAGCTGAGATGAAAATTTTCCATGTAGGGTGACATGTTTAGCAAGGAATGATTTAGAGTTAATTGGTATGATTGGAATGTTTACCGATGGAAAGTGGTGGCAGTGGTATTGAGTGAAGTTTTCTATTGGGTCCAAATAGTTCGAACAACGATTGGTGCATGATTGCATTTATTTCTGCATATCCTGATACATCCTATTAAATTGAATCTTTTGGGTAATTGCTCTGCACTGGAAGCATATTGGTTAAGATTTCAGATGGAGAAACATTCTCTAGGACTCTTCTGTGAGATGACTGAGCATCTATTCATGAATTCTATTATCAAAGCCTCTTACCAAAATAGAGGTTGAAAGCATCAGTATGTTTGTTCAAATTTGACGGGGACCAAGTCCATTGAAATGAAAAGATTGCACTTGCGTATGGCATCTTTCCTGGTATAGCTTTTGCTCTACATAGTCAGTTTTGCTGATGTTGGTAATGCAAACCTGAGATTTTAATTTTGAACCTTTTTTATCTGGTGACTTACTTCATCTTAAGAAAACAAGAAACTTGAAATTTTCTTTGTTTCATTTTTGCATTTCTAGATACTTGAAGAGAATGTGTCTAGATCTGTCCTTGCTTTCTGCACGACGTAAATGACATAAGAGGGAGAGATATTCCAGTTCATGATATCTGTTGACTTGGTAGTGTAACTATTTATATAATTGGAGGTTCAAGTAATGGTATAACGATCTCCCTTGACAACTAGGTCAAGTGATTTATTCATTTAATGAGTTTTCTGTACTACTAGAAGTAGCTCAATCATCAGAGCAAGTCAGCAAGGTGTATTTCATGTTGCCAACATTCGTTGCCTGTCTATTGATGATGCTATCACTTGTCCGGAGATTGAAAGCCACTTGTGGGATTTTTATAGCAATTGAACGGCTAATTGTCTTGAGGTATTAGGTTGTAAGGATAATTTTGTGAAGTTTCTACTGTTAATTTCTTTTCTTTTAGTGATTTCTGTTTTGGATGATTATCACTTGGAAAGACATAGTTGCAGGTGAATAATTTCTGGACTGGAAACATAGTAATGACTTTCTTGACCTTGAGGTGTTTTGGGCATATATATGACTTAGATTGGGTTTTGAGATCTAAATATCCAACATTTGAGTTAAGCATCACATGCGTTCTCGGATGTCTGCTCTCATCAGAGGTTTGAAGTGGGAAAGTTTTTTTTTCTCCTTTAGAGATTTTTGACGTGGGAAAGTTGCTTATGTGTTTGGTGAAATTATGATGATTTATTCCTGACGTTGCAAACTAGGAGAACTGCTTCTTTGTCTTTTTCCATCTCCCACAAACTTGAGGTATTCGAATTCTACAATTGGAGCTAGGTGTTGCTTTTTCATTTATACTTGTCTTCCTTTCTTTTGAGGGAGGGGGAGGGGAGGGGAGGGAGGGATTGCTTGAGTTATTGCTTGAATCCTTTGACAACAGTTCATCTTTAAGCAGATACAGGAAGATAATTTAATAGTTGCAATGCTCAGTAATGACAAGGGAGTCAATATCAGATTTGGGTGTGGCCTTGTGTCACTGTTTTTATCTTTCAATAGTATCCATTTGTATCCATCTGGAATGCTGTGAGACGGTGTCGCAAGTTGTGGTACTTTGTGCCATATTTATGTGAATACTTGCTATTGGCGTCCCTATATTTAATTCTTTTGAATTGTTTTGTAATCGATAATGTGAGTCTAAACTAATTTATTTAGAAGAAAGAGATTGTTTAGGAAAGCTACATGTTTTTAAAAAAAAGAAATTAAGAAAGAAAAGGAGTCCAATCTGGCCAGCTAAGTATATCTATTTATAACCACCAAGCAGTTACTCCACTTTTCCATATTTTTTCCCTTTAATGGTAAACGACAGAGGGAGTCAATGGTAGTCCTGTTAGATGCACCTTTCTTAGAGCACTTTAAGTTTAGTTATGATGAACTACATTGAAAATTTTATAGGTTGTGTTTTCTCCCATACAAACCTTTAAATCGGAGTGCTGCCTAATTGTTTCTTGTTTGGATGAGGGGTTATGTAGTTGGAAAACTTGCAACATGAAGCCAATTCTAGGATTTTGGAAGTCTCTTTTTGTTGGATTTGTTTGAGAAAAGTCATAGTATCCAAAGAAATGAGAAAATCTTCGTCTGAGCAGGGTGGAAAGATGCAAGGTTGGGAATAAATAAGAAACTAAAAATATCTTCATTGTTATTTCTTAGGACATATACAAGAAAACTGTTCTTGGCCGTGTTTTTATGGTTCTTAATGATACTTTGACTGTGTCTTTCTTCTTTTAGTAAACCTTAGCTGATACTGCTGAAAGGTGTGATTAGAGAATACCTGGCTAGTGACAGAACCTATTCACTACGAAGATACTTATAATACTATTCTGTTCTTTTATTATTGTTCTCATATAAGTCTGTACTTTTCTTCAAGCTTACCATTTTTCGATCTCTTAAGGAATATCTGTACACCATTTGTGTCTTCCCCATCCCTCAGCTGTGGGTGGAAGGTGGTATCAGTTTGTGCGAGATATCCGGGTACTTATTTATTGACATATTTTATTTGGTGTTTGTTAGGGGCTTGTAGAACGTCATTCCATCCTATATGTGCAAGGGAGGCCAGGCACAGAATGGAGATTTGGGGTAAACTGGGATATGATGAAGTAAGATTTGTTTGATTATTACTAAAACTAGATTGAGATTCGACAATTTCTTACCCTGGAGGTTGTTTTAACCATAAAGCAGTTATTCTTTTTTTCCGTTGCTGTTATTTCCTGTCTGCCTCCATCTTGTGATGAGCTGTCGAGTTAATATATCTGCGTTTCTTATATATATTTTGTTCTTCGGATGCATCACTCTTCTAGGTTGAGTTACGCGCATTTTGCTCTAAGCATTCAGACGTCCAAAATAGTAGCAGCTTTCAGCATTCAGGAAACAATTCTGTGCCAGTTGGTCCTGATTCTTCAAATGCCAAGAATGGACATGTGGCGTTGACAAACAAGCCACCCAAGTTAAGAATTGGCCGAAGAAATGGAGATAAAGTGGCAGTCAGTGGTGAAATAGCTGATTTTGAGTCGGATTTAGACAAGTGTAAGGATAGTGTTATACATCAGGATGGCTCGTCAGAGAACAGGTCAAAATTCAAGTTTCAGACTGAATCTGATGATGCTGAACATCTTGTTGATAAGGAAGCATTAATTAGCAACAATATCGATGCTTCTGATTCCCCGGATTTCACCATGATACTGAAGATGGTACATGCCGCATTCCCTTTCCTGAGCATCTAATGCCTTTCCTAGATACGAAACTTGGAAACTAATTTTTATGTATCTTTTTTATGCATGGGGCATTCAGTTAGTTGAGCGAGGGAAAGTTGACGTGAAAGATGTTGCCATGGATACCGGTGTTTCTCTTGATTCATTGGCCTCAATGCTCACTGTATGTTTAATTTTGTTTTCAGTTATATTGCTTTTACAATATCTACTCAATTATTGAGAACATATCCTTGGTGAAGTTCTGTTTTGCATATGACCCAAAAAAGTAGTTCTGTTTTGCATGAGTTGAGTTATTGCTGAAGATATTGCAAATAGACTACTGTTCCAAACTTCTCCTCTAGCCCTTAATTCCTTGTATTGTGTAATTGTTCCTGCAGGATAATCATGTATCTTCTGACATTCATTGCAAAATAGTTAAATGGCTAAAAAATCATGCCTATTTGGGGAGTTTACAGAAGCCTTTAAAAGTTAAAATTAAATCTACAAAGGCGGAGAGAGATGTCGCAGATGATCCCAAAGCTCTTTCGGTTGTGGAGTCTGATATTCCTGATGTTGTCCCCGTCAAGTCTGTACCACCAAGGAGGAGAACCAAAAGCAACGTCAGGATTTTACAAGAGGACAAGGTCCTAACCTCATCTAAGGAAGTGACTAATGTCGAGGGAGTAGGACTGGATGAATCTAAAGGTTGTTTATTGGATGGGGAGGAACCAAATTGCTTAAATAGAGCGTCTCCTGGAGACTCAGAGAAGGTAAATATGATCATTTGTCACGGTTTGTACTTCTGATAGAGGTTTGAGAGTCCATAAATTAACTTTGTTCTGGTCTATGCATAGGAATTTCTGATAAGGATAGGATAGCCAAAGCATGAGTCCTTTCTGTAGGCATCTAGCAATTGATAAAACTCATTTTGTTCTGGTCCATGTAGAGGAAATTTTTGATGTAATGCCTGATTAAAGTCTTACATATCTTTTTTTTTCAAAGAAGTTTTACATATATTCAAAGTTCAAACAGCGGTTCCACATATGCTGTCATGTGTAGAAAGCTTATTAGCAATTTATTCTGCCTTGTCGAAAAAAAAGAGTTACTTTTTTTTTTCCCCTGAAGTATTGCTTTTGAATTGTAACTCCGTGCAAGTTTTCACTCATGCGTTTTCTGATGATTCATTTTATTGTTTTGAGCAGAGATGCATTATCTTTTCCACTTAGTTTATGGATGAAAAAAGTGATAAAATAGTCACACTTTAACTTTTTCGTGTCAAATTCAAATTTTACATGCCATATTTATGATGATTATGTTGCTTTCGCAAACTCTTGGCATATACGATCTATATTTGGTTATTCTCTCTAGATTCTTATGTTCGGTATTGTTCCCTAATTATGAGAAAGCAATATCAACTAAATACGGAGAAAGTAATATCAACCAATGTTTTAAAGGAAAGATAAAATTGGCCAGAAAAAGGCCAGAAGAAGTCTCCTTAAAAGAAAGTTAATATTTCCTTGGTGGACGGGCCATATCAGTTTTATGGTTTTTTAAAATATTATTTTTCTTTCTTTACAGTTTTTAGCTATTTGGCCTGTAGTGTTGTGGTATTAGGTATTTGATTCAGGTGTGGTGATCTTCCAAGACATGTAAGCTGTGAGGGTGTTCACTCTGGCATTCAAGTTCTGATTGTTGGGCGTAAAATTGTTCCTATAGAAAATATTTCTGCGGCATAATGCAGTTAGAATTTTTTACAAACAAGGGGTAGCTTACTTTTCCCAATGATGACTTAATAACCTAAGGGCATAAATCATTTCTGATATCTGAATCTCACATTAAACTTGTATGCCTAGAAAATTGACACAGTTGTTTAGGAATCATATGTTAAATTCTTCTTTTGGTCATATATCATGGTTATAATTTGAAGAGGCTCAAGTATTTATGCATATTGTGACGTTCTTTGTTTGCTATTTTAGTGTAGAGGGAATATTTTCAAGAAACCAACCTGGCACAGCATGATCTTATGCCGATGAACAAGAGCTTTCTATGGTGCTTAGAATTGTCCTTTGAACTATTTTTTTCTTCTCTTTTTTTCATGATCAAGTGGGACATAGTTCTAGCAAAGGGTGCTTGGTTTATTGTCAGAGCAACATTTTCTTCAATATATTTTTCTAAGCCCTCTGCCACTTTGACACTTGCCTTGTGCTCTATCTTCATCTTCTGGATGTAACAACTGTTCTGTTTGATAGTAGCAATTTCTAATACTAACTATGTAAAGTAACACAATCTGCAATGTTTTCTTTTCCATTGTGCAGATCTTGAGTGACCATGTGAACTCCCAAGATATTCGGTTGAATAACTCTCTTAAATCTGAAGGTAATGTTAATTCCTGTTGCTTCATTCTTTCACAAGTATAAGAAATTATTTTGTAATATTCAGGCAATTAACTCTTGTGAATTTTCAGGATTTTTTTTTTTTTTATATTTAATTGCTCAAGATTTTAGATGTATAAATGATTTTGCATTATCCATCACTGCTTCGAAATTATTGTGAAACCATACTCCAATATAATATGATGAGTATTTTTCTTTTAAGGTGTTTGCCGATGCTAAGTGGCAGCCAAAAATTTGTGTTGCAATTGGCATCTCCTTGCTTTATCAAAGTTCATGAAAGCAGTGAAAGTTAAATTAGTTGGGGATAAATGTCTAGGAACCACTATTTCTGTAAACAAGCTTCTTTATCCTTCCTATGAAATATGTTCTTCATGATATTGTGGTGTTGTTTTGTGGTTGGGTGGGGGTGGGGGGGTGGGGGGCGTTTGGATATGCATGCCTATTTGAGATTATGAAGACTTGCAATTGTGTACTGGATAGGATTGCTTATTCTTGAGGGAGTATATTCTGGAATCTGATTGGCCCTTGATGTTGGTTGCGTGGGTGCGCGTGCACACACATATCTAATGAACTTCATGGTGAAATGTATAATTAATGGAGACTATCGTATTTTAACGTTGGTTGTGAGAAATTGTAGCCAACCATTCTTCATATAAAAGCTTCTTGAGCTGTTAATTCTTTCCTGTCATTGGTTTTTGATGACCAGAAACTTTCTTTTAAATTTTATCTTCTTTATTTTGCACTAAAAGAAGTTTATTTCTTTTGAGGTAAGCTAAGTGAGCGCTGCAAGCGTCAGAGTGCAGTTCCTTTTTTTTTTTTTCCCGACTATTACTGTTAAGGAATATAATGAGGGATGCCTGGTTAGAAAAGGTAGCTGGAAGCATGTCTTCTTCAGCTGTCCAGCAGCCAATATGTTTTTGTCATTCTTAGTCTTATAGTTGAATCATCCGTCTCAATCATAATTGAGAAGGAGCGTATCAATGCAATGATACAGTTATTTACAGAGGATTCCCATTTGAATGTGTGTAGTTAAGTAATATATGCTGCTCGCATTTGTGTTCCTAAGCGAATTTACTGGAATGTATTTTTTAGTACTGCTTCCATTCCGATAAAGATGGTTGCACTTTCTGCAATTTTTTCTTAGTTTCCTATCAAGTTTTTAGATATTTGTTAATATTTAACCTTCAGTTTAGCTAATGTCGTTTAGTATACAATACTATGTTTCAGCATATTGTCCTCTGATTCCTCCCCTGTCTAGAGTAACTTGATAGACATTACCTTCTTTCTACCAAAAGAGAAAAGCAACAAAAAATTTTGTACTATCTTGGTTGTAGATGATGGTTAATGGCATTCTCACTTAGAAATCTTTAAATATTTGGCAATTTTTCATTTGAGATTATTTTCTGTTTCATTCATTATGATGGTGTACCATTATTTAATACTTGTTTCAATATTTGACATGGATCCATCAAAAGCTTCAGCTCTTGCTTGTTTAGAAAATGGTCAAGCTGAGACGGATGCCACGTCAGAGCAGAATCCTTTCTTGAAAGTTGACATAGAGAAGTGTACATGTTCAGCTTCCGTGAAAGGCATCCCTGATCTCATGTAAGCTTATGCTGCTGGATACCATGTTTTTGACTTGATATATCTTAATTTTGTGGCTTTTGCATTAACTCTCACCTATGTCCACATTTTTATTGTGAAGTAAGAAAGAAGCCTCGTCTAGTTCTTACATCCATCCCCTTATACGCAAGAAACTGATGGAGACTGGAGTGCTTTTGAAGAGCACATCTGATGAGTGTGACGGTATGATCCTTTTAATGTTCCTTTGCTAAGTTCTCCTTTAGATAAATCATTTATATAATCCACTTGGCAGGTTCTAGAGATAGAGAAGTTTCAAAGTTACCAGCATCTTCTAGTTCGGGCATTTGCTGTAATCACCATGGCCATCAATCTGCTGCTTCTTATTTTGTTGCGCAATTTACTGGTGCAAATAAAGAGCGCAATATGGCCCTTCTGGAATTTTCTCCAGCGGATGAAGTGGAAGGAGAACTTATTTTTTATCAGCATAGACTGATCTGCAATGCAGTTGCCAGAAAACGCTTTACTGGTCTGTATTTTGCTCCATTTTTCTGTTATTTTCAATTTTGGAAAATCAATAAGTTTTCATGTTCTAGATGCTTAGGAAACATAGTGGTTTGGTTTAAATTTTGTATGTAATCTGTTGATATGTTATTGGATGATTGGCCTTTTTCTGTACAGATGATTTGATTTCTAACGTTGTGAAGAGTCTTCCTTCGGAGATTGATGCTGCAAGAAAGCAAAAATGGGATGCTGTTTCGCTTAACCAGTATCTTTATGAGCTTAGAGAAGCAAAGAAGCAGGGAAGAAAGGAGAGGCGACATAAGGAAGCACAAGCTGTTCTAGCTGCTGCAACTGCTGCAGCTGCAGCTTCCTCTAGGATTTCTTCGTTGAGGAAAGATACTCCTGAAGATTCTCCTTATCAGGAGGTTGTATTTCTTCTCATGATAGGATAAGCTACTGATGCATATGGCCATTTCTATGGTAATGGTTATTTCTTCCCTAACTTATCCTTGTCATGTCCAGGACCTTGCGAAGGTTAGTAATGGAAAGCCTGGGAATTACTCTGCGCAGAATGCTCGAGCAAAAGAGACTCTTTCAAGGTCGAGTGTCACACGGCTGTCACTGGAGAAGACCTCAGACTTCTTCCAGTTGACTTCAGATAATTCCAGAGAAAATCCTAAAACATGTGATATCTGCAGGCGGTCGGAGACACTGTTGAATGCAATCTTAGTCTGTTCAAGTTGCAAGGTGTCTAGCATTAGACTCGACTGTAACGCATCATCTTTAACACCTCCTTTGGGGTCTCACTTACCATTTTTCTTTCTTTTCTGGTGATATAATTAGGTTGCTGTCCACTTGGATTGCTATCGTAGTGTTAATAATTCTACAGGGCCGTGGTATTGTGAACTATGTGAGGAATTATTATCTGCTAGAGGTCCTGGAGCTTCCGCTATCAATTCTTGGGAAAAGCCTTATTTTGTTCCAGAATGCAGTTTATGTGGTGGCACGGCTGGTGCTTTTAGAAAGTCAACAGATGGCCAATGGATTCATGCTTTCTGTGCTGAGGTAAAATATTCTTCAATCATTGGCTATCCATCATTTGCTGTTCCTGAATTTTATTGGTTTCAATTTTTGCTAAATTGTGTATATCTGTTATTTCTGTTTGTGTCCTAGTGGGTGTTGGAATCAACCTTCAGAAGAGGACAAACAAATCCCATTGAAGGAATGGTATGTGCTGAGTGATTTTTATAGATATAAGTGGAAAGGGCTATTACCATTTTTGCTTGTGTGCTCAGTCTAGTAAAGTTAACATATCTTACTGTGGAAAACACCAGGAAATAATCTCCAAGGGAAATGATTTATGCATTATTTGTCGTCGTAAACATGGTGTCTGCCTCAAGGTATGCAAATTGTTTTGATTTTGTCTACTTGAATTTAGACTACTAGTTTCATCTAGACTTTTGGAGATCTGAACTTAGAGATCTATATTGCCTACAGTGTCATTATGGTCACTGCCAGAGCACTTTCCATCCCTCTTGTGGTAGAAGTGCTGAATTCTATATGATTGCCCGGACTACTGGTGGAAAATTGCAGCATAAGGCTTATTGTGAAAAACATAGCTTGGAACAGAAAGCGAAGGTGGTATTTGTTTTTGTCGCTTAGCTGATAGTTTATCAATTTATTGTTTCTCATTTTGGCTGAATCCCTCCAGGCGGAGAATCAGAGGCATGGTATCGAAGAGTTGAAGCGCCTTAAACATTTTAGGGTGAGTGTTGATCTCTTCTCCCCCCCTCACGCCCTTTGTTACTCGTTTTTGTAAAATTTTTGGGGGAGGGTCCTCTCGGAGGATGGCGAGTTTAATATTTGAGTTGGTTGGTCTAGGTAGTTCAAGTTTCTTTCTGATTTGGTTCTTGGCAATAAATAAACGCCGAGGAGTAAATAATTGAACACTTAGATTTGATTAGAAGTGTTAAATATTTGGTGTCCTGTTGGTCTTGGTTAGTTTTGTGCTGACCTGTTGCCTGAGCTGTTGAGTTCTTTGATATCTCCTGCATGATGTTACATTTCACACGTCTTTTAGTATATGCTTGAACTCTTAGTAGAAGAGTTCTTGTTGAGGTTTGGTAAGTGATTATACGTATAGTTCAACCTTTCCTGGTAGTGTGGACCATGTAAGTTATGCTATCTATTGTTGCATTTGAACTATGAAGGTGCACAAAAATGAGTCTTTCTGTTGTATGATTGGTAACTCGTATAATACCCTGTTTTCATTGGAGGAAATTAGGAATTGTTTGCTACATGATTATAGTTGTAATTGTTTCTCATGTTGGCAAGCAGGCATACACAATTTTGTGTCTTATTGTTTTCATTTTGCTTCAGTTGCTTTTCTTTCTCATTTGGAGGCTAATAAATATTTCTGCCCTTTCATGCCATGTTCTTTTACAGGTTGAATTGGAGAGGCTACGTCTTCTTTGTGAAAGACTTATTAAAAGAGAGAAGTTGAAAGTAAGCATATTCACTATGTTTATATTGCTTTTATTACCTACATTGCTTATTATGTGATAACCCTCTTCCCTCCCAGTCCCAGAAATCCCCCCACCTCCATTCCATCGATCCTTTTCTTTTCTTTGCGTCATATAGTCTTTTGGTTATACCAGATACAGAAAGTATCCCCTTTTCCCTTGCCATTTTCCTTTCTAACTTTTTGTTATGTTACATGATTTTCCCTTCTTTCTTTTCGACTTTTTGTTGTTTTCCTTTTTGTTTTTTTCTTTTGATTATTTTTTATTATTATTTTTTTTTTGGGGGAGGGGGGGGGGGGGGGGGGGGGGGGGTGTTGTGTGTTGTGGGGAGTTGGGAAGCTGTGGAGAATTATTTTTGGCTCCATGGTTTTGAGGTGGGATCTAAATGTCATTACGACACATGCGCAGATTGTAGGCAAATATTATTGTTTAGAAAGTCTATTGCTTCCTCCTTGATGAAATTGGAGTAACCAACTCCTCTCTGAAGATTGGTTTTAGAATTACCCTTTACTGTTTCTTTGGGAAAAATTTATAGGTGGAGAGAATTCGCTGCATATTTTGTGGCTCAATTTGGAGCTGCATGTTTCACATGGTGTTCATTATGAACACAACCTTTTCCAACATGGTAATCTTGAAATCTGTTTAAACAGGAAAGTATCACATCTTAATAATAGTGTGCCATTTTCAAAGCGGACTAAAATGATGGGACACTCGAACAGGGTATCATGAGATTGGAAAGGGGACAGATTGAATGATGGATGCACATCCTCCTAAAATGGGCAAACTTGTTACCAGTTCTCTCTCTTGGTGTATGTTTAGGAATAGTAGGTATCAATTGGCGTTTTAATTTTCCAATTGTAGTGGCATTGGCTTCTTCTGGGGAATGTAGACATTCAAAGAATTGTGAAGATTTTTTGGAGCAGAGTATGTTCTTAAATCTATTATTCGAGAGAGTCGAAGATGGGCAGTTTCATACAGAATTTTGTAGCCAGGGGCCTCTTGAATGGTTTTGCTGCATTATTTTCTGTGAGGTGTGATTTATAGGGAAGTCCGATGGTCTTGTTATATATACTATTGGTGCTTGTGACTGATTTCTTTTTTCCCAAAAGGAACCAGAATTTTGCGCTGCTAGCATATACTTCATCTGGTAGCATGTTGGTGGTGTTGTGTGGATTATGTATTTATTATGAAGCGCTCACTTGTCTGATGATGTTTTATCTTTTGTCATTATGCCAGAAGGAATTGGTTATTTGCTCACAACACATTCTTGCTTCAAAAAGAGAGACTGTTGTTCTGTCTGCTCGCTCTCGGCATCCTTTTTTCCAGCCTGATATCAGCTCAGAATCAGTGACAACTTCTGTTAAAGCTTATCCGGATGGCTGCAAATCAGGCAGTGAAGTAATGCAAAGATCAGATGACATTACAGTGGATAGCACAGTTGCAGGTAAACGGCATATTGAATTCCCCGTATGTATGGACAATGACCAAAAGACAGATGACAGTTCTACATCTCAGCACCCCCTAATGCAAAAGCCCACTGAGAGGTTATCATTTGCTGGGAAGCAAATTCCTCATAGACCGCCTTCAGCTACATCGAGGAGCACATCAGATGACCAAGAAAAAGGCTCAAGATTCAGAACGGTAAAGGCAATGTTGCGTCTTATACATTTTCTTTGATATTATAGAAATCGGTTTATAATTATAGTTCTTGTTGAATGGCATTATTGACTGGTAATGACTGAAATCGGTTATTAATTATCTTTTGTCTCTTTGATACAGCATACAGAAACTTTTGAGAAGGAGCTGGTAATGACCTCAGATCAAGCAACAAAGAAGAATCAGAGGTTACCTAAGGGGTATGTTTATGTTCCTATAAGATGCCTTCCCAAAGAAAAGGACGCCGTCCCGGATGCATGTTCTGGGGAACCAGTTCAAAGAGATGGGTGAACCTTGATATATTCTTGGGTTGGTTTTGTACCCTGTGGGGAACTAAGAATCCTCATCTCAGCTTTATCCCTGTGCAGAGCCATGGATTATTGAATATTGGCAGAGCTGATGATGATGATGAGGTATAATTCCCTGTTGGTTCATCCTCGCTGGGTGTTATTTTGATTCGGGTAAAGAAGATCTGCAACTTGTTGTACATTTGATTTATTGAGAGCATATAGTACAGTGGGTTGGGTCTGTACCCGTTGCAGGTATCTCAGGTGGTTTAATTGCTAGGCATGATGCTTTCTCTTTCCTGGTGGTGGAAGGATGAAAAAGCTCTGCTGCTTGTAATTGTACACAGTAGGTAGAATATATAGTTTGCACATTAGGCTTTGTAAAGTTAGTGTATATATTCACATATTGTCAACATCTGAAAGCCATTGTTGCAGCATTAGATCAAAAAAGAATTTAATTTATTGTTCAAAATGCTAGAATTGTCAAAGGAGCTGGCTCTTTCAATTTGGCTGCAAATTTCCTTATCCGTTGACTGCTTCTGAAAGTGGGGTCTCCGTGATTGTTGTCCTCGAGTTTTATCTATGCTGAACTTCACTTGGTGGTTGCGTCGAACTTGCAATACCCTGCTTGCATTATTTGAAGGCATCATACCTATAGGTTTAGTTTTATCTTTTCTTCTTAGAACAATGGCCTTAATTTGCCGGACAGAGTTGTACTATTGTAGTGTATCTGCAGTACATCCATTCTTGTTCTCGACTGTTGCTTTACTATAACGGTGTTTCTCTAGTGGTTGTGGCGGAGTGCCGTTGCTGAACTCTTCCCAGTCTTCCCCCCTTCCCTCCATTTTTCTTTAGCTCGAGAGGCTGGATTCATGTTGTAGATAAACTGTCTGGTAACGGCATAACAAGGTTGCCTATTGATCTTCAGTATTGAGTATAGTAGATAAACTTTTATCTGACAAATGAGGAAGTGCAGAATGTTATTGTCTTGAAGTATGTTGTACAATGGTGGTTAGCTTTAGCTTGTGATTGTTTAGTTTCTGAATATGATACAAAGTTGTGTCTGAAATGCACGTCTGATATATGATACGCAGTGGTGGTAAGTCATTTTAAGTTTACAAGCTTGCAATCTGATTTTCTGGTTTTATGATAGGATATGGTTTGGTTTGGATTTTAATTGGTAGGACCGAAAAGTGAGCGAACAACTTTTTGATGATTTCATTGTGTTCTCGGTAATATGTTAATAATTGCTTGTCAACTTTCTTATTTACTATGACGACAAAGAATCAAATTATCATTATATTTTCACTTTTGTATACGTTTGTACATTTCTGTATAATTTTGTACACTTTTGTATAATTGATGAGATGTGTTGGGCATTGGCAACAATTTAGCATTTGACATTGTGTTATCTGCCCTCTCAAAATTGTGAATGATGACTACATAAGATATGATGTCACTCCTGAGTTATTTGTGCCTCATATCACGAATGATCAGGTTGTTTGGAAGTTTTTTTTAATTTTTTTTTCAAACACATGCAAGTTTATGTAATCAAGGGAGCGAAAGAGTCGGATTGAAAGTTGATGTCAAGCTTTGTTGGATTGAAATTTTTTCTGTAGATAGACTTAAAAATGGACCTCACGTGTTTGTTTTTGTCTCCCGCACTAGTGGGGTTTACATCAATGAGAGAAGGACGTTCAATGTTATAATAGTGAACTGATAATGATGGCTCCGAATAAATAAGACAGGTATAAAAGAACTCCACTTTAGGTTTTTCATCCTTTTTAGATAGCAATTGGTACATTGGAATGAATTTGAGTAGAAATAAAATGAATTAAGGAATGAAATGGAACTGAGAATGAAATGAACTTAAGAATGAAAATGATATGTTTTGTATACTCTAGGAATGGAGATAGGAATAAGTATATTGATTCTAAACCTATGTTTGATATACAGTATATAAAAATGGTAATAAGGCCATCTCCAACAGATTATGTAAAATGCATTTTACCCTACATGTAGAGAATATGTTGGAGATAAACATCTCCAACAGGTTCTCTAGGGATTCTCTACTACATTCAATTTTCAGCATCTCCAACCATTCTCTAAAATAATACGTAGGAGTGACTTTGTAGAAACAAAAATAAAGATTCTCTAAAATAGAGAAGCTGTTGGAGTAATATTGAAATAGAGATTCTCTAAATCAGAATGTAGAGAAGCTGTTGGAGTTAAACTGAAATAGAGATCCCCTACATGTAGAGAAATGACCAAAATTCTCTACATGTAGAGAGAAAAATAGAGAAGCTGTTGGAGATGGCCTAAGAATGACTTATACAATATGACATGATTACCCTTTCATTATTATAGTATTAAAAATAAGATTTACATGAATATAAACGTGAACATAATTATTATTATTATTATTATTAATATTTGACGAGGGTACGTTTCTATTCCCAAACACAAAGAAATGGACTATTCCCATGTGTTTGGCCTGAAATGACTATTCCCATGTATAGGAGAATGTGATTATCTTGGGAATGAGATTGTCAAGTTCATTCCCTCATACTAAGCATAAGAATCAAAATAAATTTGAAAATATCATTCTATTCTCGATTCATTCTCACGTACTAATCACTACCTTAATGTTATAACAGTTTTGCCCAAGCTTTTGCGAGAAGTTTGAGAAATTTATCATCGGCTTCTCCTACTAGTGTGCGGTCCACTATAATGACCTAGAAAGAACTATTGATAGAGTTGTTGGACAACACCACTATATTGCTCAAATATTTATAGCCAAAAGAGGATCAATTGATGTAACACTTCAGACCAAAGGAAAAAAATAAGATGGGTGAGGTTAAGGGTACAACACTTCTACTCTTTAAAAGCAAATGCATATCGATAGAAATACTGGTGTTTTACGTTTCTTCTATTATTATAATTATACATATAGCATTACTTAATGTTGAGAATTAATAATATATATATATATATATATATATATATATATATATATATATAATACTTTTAACTATTTGTTCATTCTCGTGTCATGTTTGTATCTCGTGCTTGTATACGTCCTTCATAGCCATTCACTAATTAAATATTGTTATGTATTTTTAAAGTCTAGTCTAAGCACTTTTTATTAAAAGATGTATAGCCTTATGGTGGAACTTAATTATCTCTTTATGAGAAGAAATGAACAACTTTTAACTGTGATTTATATCTACGTAACACATGATAAGGCTATAGAAAAGAGGCTTCATAGTTTTCAAGGTATATAGTGAATGAGTGAAAGTATATAGCAATGTAAGTTTATGACTAATTTCCATATAATTCGATGAGTTGAGCTTTACTCAAATTCTTCTGTAAAAATTAATGACGTTCATATTGTGAATGGTTCTCATGAGACTTCCTCAACCATCTCAATTCCCTATGCACCTACTTTGAACCCAAGAATGCACATACAAATTTGATTGCACATAATCGCTACATAAAGATATTACGAGATTTATTTAGCCTAATTTTTAAACACTTAAAAGAATTTTTGTGAGTTTAAAAGTCGAAATAAGCCTATTTGACCTATAGAGTGTTTAGGTAAAAGTTAAGGCTAAAAAATAAGAAATTCAGAGTTTGAGATTTTCGAAGAAGCTTTCTCGAAACTATTTGTAGTTCTTTTTTCTTTTTTAAGAATACCCCTCAATATTTTTAAAAACCTAACATTGCTCTTAAAATTTGTGAGAATCTACATATATTAACAGTGAGCATTACTTATAATATAACAACACCAAACAGTCAACTACTTCTGTTCAACGACATTTCTAACCAAAATTTTATTACATAAAACTCTATAGTTCTAAACAAATGTCAAAGAGAACGAATTATATTTAACATTTTACTTCTAAATAAAAAAGTCCAAATGTGTTGCGTCACATTAATAAATTTTTTTTTTAACGTTGAAAAAGTAAAAAACTCCAAAACATCAAAAATAAGAGAAAACAAAAAGTAAATGGGGAAAAGTCTAATTACATGAGAAAGGAAGGGTATCTAAGCAAAACGGTGATCTTGATAGTGAACACATATAAATTCTGTAAACTTTATTGCACATTTTCCTTTCAATTTCTTCCATCACAGGCTGTAGTAAGCAATAATTAAATTAGAATATTTTTTTTTTTGCTCATTTAAACTAATTTAAATTCAACTATTGTAAAAATATGGATTTCGCTGAATTGTGGGCCATCTTCGGACCTGGTGTTTCCGGCGCAGTCTTCGGCGCCGGTTGGTGGTTTTGGGTCGATGCCGTCGTTTGTAGCTCCGTCAAAGTCCCCTTCCTCCACTACCTACCCGGTACAGTTCATTCACACACATATATACATAAATATAATGTGTGTTGACTTTTTTTTTTTTTGTAAATATTAGATTAGGGTTTTGTAATTTTTAACTAATTTAGGTGAAAATTTGTGTAGGAATATTTGCAACTTTGTCTGCTTTGATGTTTAACTGCGTCAGGAAAGAAGATATTGATTACTCACCCTACGACGATGGCGAATGGAGGTTTCAATCTCTCTCTCTCTCTCTCTCTCTCTCTCTATATATATATATATATATATATCATATGCGTGTAGAGTGCAACTATTTTTATTTCTATGATCGTTTTATTTTATTTTGTTGTTGTTGATGCAGTTTAGTAATGTAAAGGCTTGTAATTGAAGCTTTTTTTGCTTTGGAATGAGGTTTCTTAGGTGTTTTCAGTTATGTGGTTGGCTTTACTTTGGTTAGAAGCATTGGAAAATCAGAGCTTAAGCTTTTAGTTACTCCATTTACGTGAAGAAGAAGATGCGATGAATCATCTTTATGATACTAATCTTTCTGTTAGGGGTGGGGTTAGCGGGATCATGAGTAGATCAATGAGCCCATATCAAACGATATCGTTTTGTCATGTAGTCAGCTTCTTTGTGGTAAAAAGGCAAAATAGTGGAAAACAATAAGTGTGTGAAATTTATTGAAGATAAAACTAGTTTTATGCTTGAGTTGATTGTGGTGCATGCCATGGCTCTGGGTATAATCTGACGTAGGGTTGCACTAAACCCAATGTGAGATTCAAGAGGACTGCAAATTGATGTACCTTCTGGTGCTTGAGGCATAAAATTAACATGCAGTTAGGTGAAGGCGTGGGGGTAAGTTGAGCGGCTGAAGGCAAATTTTTGCTTAATTTTCTTCCTGGATAATAAAGTTGTAAACATAATTCTTCTCATTTTTTTTGTCAATTTTTGGTGGATGGGGGTACATACTTTTGGAGATCTACTCCAGAAGGTGATTTCATTAACATGGAGCGAGCTTATTCACATGAAAGATAGAAATATGAAGAGGGAAGAGCCTATTTTAGGAATCATCAATTGTGTCAAGACAACTTTTGGCAGTGTTATTAAACATATTGCGAAAAGACAAAGACCTTCGTGTTAGCAGCTAGTTGAATCTCCAACAGCTATATCAGGCATCAACTACAGATACAACTCCGATCCGTAAAAGAAATACAAATAACTCCTTATGGTAGTTGCAAGGCATTTTTCTGGTACCTTATCTCTTGTGGCACCCCAAGGGACATGTGTAGGGTGATCAGTAAAATTTTATACTTTTAGGCAGTTGACTTGAGCTGATACTGATAGAAATATGTGCAGAACTTACAAAATGTGGCTAAATGAATCATGAAGTTTACAGTTATTGATGCCTTCTTATTTCTTTGTGTCAACTCTTTCTTGTCCTAAGTCATATACACATTCAAACACTAAGTATACACTTTACTCCATTCCCTGACAAAATTGCCTTTTACTGTTTCCTGAATTTTACTTGTGATTTAAATCAGTACTTTGAACAGGGAAAAGTTTTGAAAGCCAAGCAAAAATGTTTTATGGTGTTTTCATAGTTGACATCCCATAATGGAAGTGTGATGATCAATAATGAAGAATACTAGTTTCCATGGAGCATAAAGAGGATGATAATAGTTTTGACTTGCAGATTGGTCCTCTCACCTTGTATGATCTTTGAATTCTTCTAATCAAATAGACAAGGCCTACTTTGATGATTATTTTGGTGTAATCTAGTGGTTTCCATTCTTTTTAGTTCCAGACTTGAAAGTTGTATTACATAACTTTATAACCATATTAGATGGGCTCATTTTTGTAAACTCTGATTAAGAGCAAGAAGAAGAGGGGGAGGGGGGTTTTGATGGGGTTGGTTGCACCATTAGGTGCAACATTATTATGGCTCCTACAAACCAAACTAATCCATACCAAGCCCGAACTTATTAGGTGGGGTTGGCTGTCTGGATCTGAAGCCGCCACTCATCCCGTCAAGAGGCTTCTTCTCTGTTTACTCCCTGCATGTAATATCTCGTCAAAATGTCTCCATCCAACTTATCTTAGGTCTTCTTCTACCTCTTTTATTACGTACAACCTCCATATTTTCACACTCTCCAAGCAGTGCCTCCACCAGCCGCTCCTTAACATGTCCAAACCATCTCAAAAAGTATCTTCTCATGTTATCTTCAATAGCAATACCTTCATTTTTGTCGTATTACCTTGTTTCTGATTTTGTCCTTCCTAATATTGGCACGTATCCATCTCAACATTATTATCTGACCTATAGAAATAAAAATAAATAAATTATCATGCCAGATGATTATATGTTAAGAGTTCAATCTAAGTTCTCTACTTCAACTATTCTTTTCATCAAAACTGTTTCTGTTCGCAACAAGATTAGTTATTGTTCTTTACTTCTCAAAAAAAAGAGTAGTTATTGTTCTTTGGTTGGCATAGAGGTCTTGGAGATGTTATATTTTATAGGCACATTGTCTTGTTAATAAAGTAATAATAACAATAGTGGAGAAATCTTAGACTAAATTAAACGAGACATGCCCAAAAATGTTTTGTTCAACCTTTTGGTTATTGGAATCAAATCGTTATGCCACATTATGTTACAAATACTTTATTATAGGATGAAAGATTACTATATTCTTATGAAATTGTTAAATCTTAGAAAAGAAATATGGAAATTATAAGGAATAAAGAATCTAGGCTTCGAGGTGCGTGAATTTGAGACATTGCAGACCAAAATAGGATAGATGAAGATATGTTCCATTTTTGTCCAAATAAAACACATGGAAAATGATGATTGCAGGCTCTTTCATAATCACAAAAATAAGGAAAGCAAGCTACTCAAACTCCTCCTTTCTTAATGCCATCCTATCTTGGAAGGTCTAATTAATCAGCTCAGTTTGCTATTACAATAGTATAAAATACTTTTTACAAGTATTAAAGTTGATGATCATCCTCTCAACTTGTTGGACTGCAAATATTTGCAAACATAAAAGTTAACTTGAGGCCCATGTAGACTACTTGTCTTTAAATATTGTGTATTTTCATGTCCTCATCCCAGATATTCACTCTAAGATGGGGGAGTATATGAAAATCTATGCTTTACGAACTGATGCCTTATCTTGTTTCATAAAATCAAAGTTCTTAATTTAGGATCTTGGCCCCCTTTTCAAATTATATTGTCTTTCATATTTGCTATATTTACCATTTTTATGTTGCTATATAATTATGCAACAACTAAGCTTTATTAAGAGAAAGTTATATACTAGGGTTTCTTCTTGGAAAACAAATGATGCTTGAAGCAATTATAACCTAGAAATTTGTAAGAGATAAATAAATATTAGGTGGAAAAATAGGGGGAAAGAATTGGAAGAATCCCCAACTCACACTATAGCAAAATAAAGGGGCAACTTTCACTAATGGTCCTCAATATTGTTTTGGGTTTTTAATATAGTCTCCAATGTTGCAAAAGTGACATAAATAGTCCCCAGTGTTTGCACAACGTAGCACAAGTGGCCCTTTCCTTTAGATGGATGTTAGACGTGGACGAAAAATGTTACTGTCATGTGAAATGACCATTATGCCCTTAAGTAATTAAGAAAACTTCAAATGTGCCATTTGAAATGACTATTATAAACTTACAATTTCTTTTTTCTTCCTTTTCTTTCTTTTTCTCTTTTCTCTTTTCTTCCTTACCTACACCCTTGCCCCTGCCAACTGTCCCTGCCCACGCTTAGAACCCCCCCATTCCAACCCCACCTTCCCAACTAGCTCCCAACCCTAGCTCATGCACATATCTATATACATATAGATATGCATGTTTATATACATATATATACATATATGAAAATGCACAGAAATACACACACACATGTATATACATGCACAACCAAACACACACCTCATTGGAGGGTTTTGAGGAGGGGGGAGGGGGGAAGGATGTGTGTGTTGTGCGTACTATGTGTGGGGGTGGGGTGAGTTTCTGGGTTGGGTGGGTATGGAGTAGAAAAGAAAGAAAAATAGAAAATGTAAAAGATTATTTTACCCTTCAAGAATTGGTCATGGGCCACCTTTTTCTGTTCATTTTTAGTGGAAATTTGACAGTAGGGACTAAGCATGTAAATTTTTGTGAACATTGGGGACTAAATGTGTAATTTTCAAAACATTAGGATGAAATTGAAAAAATGTGTAAACATTTGGGACCAATTTAATTGCTCAAACTAAAGCTTATATGTTTTTGGCATCATACTAAGTTTCAGAAAATAGAATTTCTTTTTTCAACATAACACTCAAGAGTACTATTCTAACCTCCTCTTATATTGAAGTTTCATAATAATCTAGTATCCCCATGTCCTACAAATCTTTTCACACTTTCCTTTATGGGAAGTCCCAAATTTGTGTCACGTTCCCAAAAAGTTACCAACTCTTTTTCTTTCACTTTTCAATATAACCTATATTCAAAATACTCTTAAGAAACTACAACCACAACTTTGCATTTAAGAAAAGTATAAAAGGTTTTGTATTACATTCAAATTGAAAATGAAAGTTTCTTAAATCGGATGCCCATACAAGAGTGGTTATATTTATGGAATGGAGGGAGTATGAAAGATACTTGCTAGCAACTGGTTAGTCTACAGTAGGCATGACTTATAATCAACAAATGCTAATAGAATGAGAATTCAAGTCTCGATGTTGTCATTCTCCTGATTAATTGGTAATTCACAATAGGAAATTTGATGACTAATACATCAATATATATGGCAGAATATTATAATTCTTACCTTTGGGCCTACCCTTTCTCCTCAGTTCACAGAGACAAAATGTAGGATGGTCATGGGCCAAGGATCTCTGCCATTGTCAATGGAAGGAGCCCAAGAAAGTTTCCTCTCCAAATTTGGATTCTAGATCTTTCATGCTCTTCATGACAAATGAGTGGAGATCTTCCTTCCCCCTTGCTAATTACCAAGAACTTCGTTGCCACTAATGGCGAAGAAATATAAATATAGACTTGATTTGACCACATTGTGGTTCAAGCCTATGATGCTCCTAGACATATTATGCTTTTCAAATTTTGGAGAAACTTGTACAGTAGACGGATGATTTTATTTAGTTTATCTACTAGTAAAGGGCTTGGGTTTGTATATCTTTTATAGTTTAGGATTTTCTCATCCCTCAACACGTAGATGGTCTTTGCCTTGCCTCGAGTGGTGGAAACTGAACCAATGGAGAATCTTGAGCAATCATTTGTCTTGAACCTTTTCCTCATGAGTTTCTTTTCAAAACTTGAGCTGACTCAACTCATTTATCTAGTGGGCCCATAATATTATTGGAGTTTTTCTTGTCTAGAAAATTGATTTAACTCAAGCTTGAGCTCACCTCATCTAAAGGTTATTTGAGATGAGCTCAAATATGAGCTCTTTCACTCTTTAGTTTCAAGTAATTTCTCAACTTAGTGCTATAATTTTTTATATAATTATATTATCCACGTAAATATTCTATTGTTCTCAGATTGTACATCATTCAAAATTGAAACTTTCGACTTCATATAGTATTATTTTTAAAAGATTCAATATCATTTATTATTCTCTGCTGCCTCCATCCCATTTATACGTCACATTTCTGTTTTGAATTCCGAGACTATGTCACATTTCCAAATATAACACTTTACAGAGACACCCTCATGAAAATTAAATTACAACCATAAGTTGTACATAGAAAACTGTGTAAGGGACAACTTTGCCTCTTTTGCTCCAAAAAGTTAACTTTTCTTTAAACTTCGCTCTCAACACACGGGCGACAACATTAGAGGGGCCGAGGGAGTTTTGTACATAAAATTTTATATTAGAAACATAATATTAGCCTCGTTTGGATCATTGAAGCTAGCTAGAGCTCGCTCAATAACCAAAATAAACAGGCTTGACTCAAGCTTAAATGAGTTGAGCGAGGATGTCTTTAGCAAACTGCATCTAGAGGGGAAGATTTCAGAATCTTCAATGGGGTAAAGAAGACAGTGAGAAATAAGCTGAGGGAGTTTGTAAGCAAGAAAAAAATGCCACATTTAGGTTAGATTTTAGGAGTTGGTTTTAGATGATATGTCTCGTTCGGAGGTTGAATGGTGCATGACAATGGGCATCTCTAATATCCAGAAGAGTTTGGTACTTTCTGATCCCTGTTTGGATTCAAGTGGGAACTTTCACTTTGTTACCATGGGAAAATGAAGCTAAAGAGTTTTGGCAAAGATGTGGGTCAGGATGGTGGTACATTAAGTGCTATGGTTTATTATGGTGAGAATTGACGATGGAAGAGAAAAGGTGAAGGTGGGATGCATTGAGGTTAAATATTGTATTCATGCTAGCCACAAGGATTCAATCTTGAAATAAGGATAGCTGATATACATATGGAAGAGTAAGAATTGCATGCAAGATCATAGTTGGATAAAATGTAGTGTCGGTATAGCATGGCGGGAGTAAAACAACACTCTAAAGTAAATTTGGCCATCCCAATTGAAACTTTGTAACTATCTGAGCTTGAGCATGTCACTAAAAGCAATCAAATGAAAACTAGCCCAGTTTGAGCACATTATTTTGTCACATAGCTGAAATTGGGCAACCATTAGCTCGAATCGGCTCATCTTGTTTTTTATCAAATAAAAGACTTTATGCAATAAGGAAAAGTGGCCTTCCCATATCAACATGAATGGGGAAGAGCTCAAGGGTAAGGAGTGGGAGGCTCTAAAAGAGTTTGAGAATTTCCAGGTCTATCCTTTGGATAGAACGAGGGAATGGCGAAATTGAGAAAAGATGGCCAGGACGAAGTGACAACACGAATCAGTGCGCACAATCAGACTACAGCATGCATCTAGGAAGCTAAAGAGTAACATACACTATGAGAGCAGATGGCGTAAAAACCACTTGAGAGGAAGCGTAAGAAGTGGATATAATAGGTTTACGATCTGCTTCCTTCTCTCTTTGTTTTCCATTTTCTGGCAATTTGGCATTACTGATCAGTGTGTATAGTGGATATAATCACAAAGTCAATTAGATAGATGGCTATGCATATATAACGTTTTATAGACAGGTTCTGCCATTTTTGGCACTTTTTAATTGATATTTACATTTCAAATGAACATTTTGAAAATTGACCATTCCCTTGACTTCAATCTGGAGATAATTCTTGTTGGATGGAAATTAATGACATGCTATTTGGATTTAGCAGAGCTTTGTTGTTTGTTAGGTTGTTCTTGGGGTCCTCTACCACACTCAGATTTATAAGTTTTGCTTTATGCCTGTATACCCCTTTGATTAATCTAGAGAAAACAAAATTAAGATTTCAGATAACTCTCGAGTCTCAACTGTTTCAAAATTTTAAATTGCAGATTGAAGCTTTGGCTTTTTATTGCGTACGTTGTATCCTTCGTGTCTTTGGCAGCTTCAGTGGGCCTATTAATACAAGATGCACTTGTGGAATCTGGCCCATCTGCCTGGACAGGAGTTGCGGGTGTTCTGCAATGTGTTTTTGTACTGATTAGGTAAGCGTCTAAATGGAAGATTTTCGTTCTGTTCTTTCTAATCTTTGTAATTTCTGCTTTGGCGTCTTGGAGAGCTTGCAATATCATAGTCCCTTTATCTGATATTTATGATTCGTGGCTTGCTTGCTTGAACTCTTGACAACTCAAATATGAACCTGCCAAGGAGATTGTTGTTTTTGTAATGGGAATTAAAAGGCTCCAGGCTATTTTCCATTTTCTAAATGAGACTATGAGGATTAAAGAACCACCGGTGCTTAAACTTTTGCTTTTCAGTGAAGTGTGGAATACTTGGATACATGTCGGTTTAGTTTTTTTTTTATTTTCAAAATTTCTTGTGTGCTACATATGGAATGCAGACAGATTATTGTGTTCGGCTAACCAATGAATATATGCAATGATATTTGGCTTCCCTTTTCAGAATAGTCCATATGCCACTTTTCAGTAATCATGTACATTCATATATAACCTAATTGTGTGACAATGCTTATGTATATCATCTATATGTTTAAGTCTATACATTTTCCGAAAACTTGCCAAACCGATATACGCTCCTCATTTTTGTTATCTGAAATTCTGTTTTCAGTGGGCTGATATATTGGACTTCTCATTCGGAATGAGTTGAGGCACATCAAACGTCTGCTTTCTGGAGCTGAGATTCATTTGTGAAGGGATGACAAAATATAATTCTCTCTTGTAAATGTAAGTTGTGCAATGTGAAGAATCAACTGTGGATCCGAGTAAATCCGACTTTCCTGAAAATTGTATATTAATCTTCGATATATTTATTTTGGATCCCAAATGCCCATGGGTAGTTATGTTTTAGCTATCGCCTCTGTTGCACCCTCGTTACCTTTACAATCCTTTACAAGTATCTGGGAAGTGTTTATTCATTAAATGTTTTTTTTTTTTTTCTCATATTTATCTGTTCAAATAATTGGCTATGTTATCGAGGCTCTTTCCTCAACCCTAAACCGTAAACCAGAAAGGCCTCGATTGGTCACTTGGTGACTATCAATCTCCTTTGCTGCAGCAGCAGCGACTTACTACACAATGTAGATGCAATCGCAATGAATCAACCGTTTGAAATTGATGTATGCATATTTTGTTGTTTCCACGGTAGAACTTGGTTAATTTGCATTGTGGAAGGAGTTAGCATATAGTTTTTTTTGTTGTTTTTGTTTTTTTTTTCGTGTATTGTTAGCATATAGTTTATTCTGGTATTTCTGTACAAAGGAAAGAGGTCATTAATTGGGCAAGTTGAGGAGTCAAAGGATGATACTCATCACATCACTTCTCTCTGATTTCGTTCTAATGTTCATTCCAGTGATGGTCTATTATGAAGCTCCTTCGTCACTGAATTTGCACAAATAAAATTTGACTTAAGGATACACACCTCTCTCTCTCTCTCACTTTCTTTTTTTCTTTTTCTAATGACGATGAGGAATTCATCATAAGTAGAATTATATTAGATCTATCTGAAGGTTATAGATTTTGTAGTGTAACGGTAATGCCCCGACTTATATTTTAGGTGAGTCAAGGATTAGATAATATTTGTATTGAAGAGACATAAGTTCGAGCTTAAAAACTTTGTCCACAAGTTAATTAGCAAACCTAGCATAAAAACCAGTAGAAAAACATCATTTTCTACAAGCAGAAGCATGCAGAGTTACAAGCAGTAGATAACATTTGAATTACATAGGAAGCTGCTTTTTGGCTTGGAAGAAAAAAGAAGAACTCCAAACAATTTCACGCCATCTTTAAAGCTGATATGAGTAAGGCCTATGATCGTGCTTTATAAAATGGGATTTCAACTGACTTGGATTAACTGGATTCTGCATTGTGTTACCTCAGTTACATACTCAATCATCTTGAATTGTTCACCCCTGGATGTTATCTACCTCTTTCGAGGACTTAGGCAAAGGGACCTTTTATCCCCTTACCTGTTCTCAATCCTTTCTCAGGTCTTGACTAACCTGATTGATCAGTAACTTAGCAGAAACTTAATCTCGGGATTTCGTTTTGCTAGAGATTGCCCCCTGACTCAATTATTATTTGTAGATGACTCTATTTTCTTCCTTAAGGCCTCGTACCAGGAAGCTCTTGCTCTTCAAGATGCCATCTACAAATACTGCTTCGTCTCGGGACAGTGTGTCAACATTGATAAATCAGTTATTTTGTTTAGTCCCAATACTCTAGAAGGAATCAAAAGAGGAGTTGGTGAGATTTTCAGAGTGAAGTGTACTGATAAACATGGAACATATCTTGGCCTCCCTACTGAATGGGAAAAATCTAAGTCGGATGCTATCCACTGGATCAAAGAAAAATGCAATGCGAAGCTTCAAAAATGGAGAAGTCGATCTACTCCTCTTTGATGGAGGTAAAGAAGTTCTGTTATAAAAATGTGCTATATGTTATTCCAACTTATGTTATGGCTACATTTATTATTCCTAAAAATGTGTGTAGTTTTATTTCCTCCTTGGTTGCGAAATTCTGGTAGAGTCGTTATGGAAAAAATAGCATTCATTGGCTTAATTGGGAAGAATTGACTGAACTAAAATATAATGGAGGCCTAGGTTTTAGAGATCTTCATTACTTTAACTTAGCCCTTACTGCTAAATAGGTATGGAGACTGCAATCGAAGCCTGACAGTTTAATAACATGTATCCTCAAGGGAATTTACTTCTCTAACAGCCAGTTTTTGGATGTAGTGTGCTGTCGCAGACAACTAAAAATAAAACCAGTACTCCGAAAAATATATGTAGTAGTGTGAGTAAGGATCATTCCCACAGAGAGTACCTAACCTAATTTTATGTTACGTAAACAAGTTTGGGCGGGGGGGGGGGGGGGGGGGGGGGGGGGGGAGGGTTGCGTATATAAAGAAAACTTAAGAAAAATTACAAAAATTAAAAAGATATCAAATTTAATCAAGAAGAAGAACCTTGGTCTAAGTCAACATCTACCATTAGAATCTTGTAGCTGATCATTGATGCAAGGATATTTCAATTCATACTTTAACTATTCACCGTTGGAATTATTTTCCTATCTCCCCTTAGTCGTAGTTAATTAGAATACACGCGACCTAAATAACCCTAACCACTAAATAACCTCAGACACGCGCTAAAAGTTTAATCTAGTAACAGCCTTAAGAATTAGAGAGATCGATGAAGCTAAACAACACAAGCACATGCGGTTGCATTTAATTTAGTTGAACGTTCTTCCTAAAATCTAATAATCTTTGACGCAGCAAATTATTAAATCTTAGTTGCTTCGCAAATTAGAGGGATCAAACAATTACGGATTTGATATCTAACTTAGCAATAGATTATAACGAATAATAAACTAGTTGGCCACCCAAGCAATTAAACGAAAGAATCATATAAATAAAACATAAGAACATTCAATACTTAAAGTATAAATTGAACAGTAAAAACTAATTAGATCTCACAGTTTTCTTGATTTCGAGGCTTCAATTTTCTTCGACTAAGAATAAAAGTTTAGCCACGCAGAGCCATAAAGAAATTTTGAAGGAGAAAAAAGGAGAGAAACAGAGGTAGTCGAAATCTTATGATTTCTCCCCTTATTTATAGTTTGTGAAGCCTACCAAATCCCATAAGATAATAGAATTCTAATCTAAATAGAAGAAGAAAATATTAAAGGTGAAGTAAACTCCTAATATAACTAGGAAAGCCTAAAACAACTAGAAAAAGTCCTAATACAATTAGAATAGCTAAAATAGCTGGAATTTTCGTGCACCACATCCTCCACCATCAACTAGAAGCTTCTAGATAAAGAACATTCTAGAACATTAAACAGCACAGGTGCAGCAACTTCACATCCAATTTCGACCTTGATGCAGCCTTTATTTCTCAAAACTCAAAACATTAAAGTTGTAGATCTTCTCCTTGGATTTCCAGAACATCTTGAATCTCCTCAATCGGAGTTCGGATGAGAGAGTTATGTCCAAAAAACGTAACAGTATCGGAGCTGTCCAGAATTGCACGATTTAACTTCGTTTTGCACTTAACGCCTCTATTTACATCCTAAATCAAAATATAAAAATAATGAGTGTATTTAGGCATAAAATAGGTGTAAAAGATTAAACATTAATGGAGAGAAATATGACATTTTGCATTCTTATCAGGATGCTAAAGTGAAAAGAGCTTCCTCTTGGTCCTAGAGAAGCATTATACAAGGCAAATATCTTATCAAGAGTAGGGCATTGTGGGCTATAAGAGACGGAGAGCTAGTTAATATCTGGAACTATAAATAGATCGATGGTGTTTGTAATATTGATTGCCTTAATCCTCAAGGTCTTGCGAAGGTTAGTGAGTTGATTGATCTAGGCTCAAGGAGATGGCGTGAAGATTTGATCGAAAGCATGTTTCCCCATTGCATTGTTGAAGCCATTCTTGCTCTCTATCTACCGATAGATATTTAGAAAGACTATATTGTGTGGCCCCTTGCTAACAATGGTATGTATAGTATGAAAACAGAATACTATGTTGCTAGGGATCTCACAAAAACTAGCACGAGAAAAAGTAAAGATAGTGCATGTTCTTCGTATCAGGAACCAAAAGTGTTATGGAAGCTTATTTGGAGTTTCAACATTCCTCCTAAGATTAAGATATTCATGTGGAAAATTGTCAAGAATGCTTTGCCAACTCAAGAAAATCGATACAAATGAAAATGTGTGGACGGTCCCCTTTGTCGTGTGTGCAATTAGTTTATGGAAACAATGGAACATGGCTTCTTGTGTTGTTCTTGGGTTCATTGCTTCTGGTTTGCTTCATCGTTGCAGTGTGCCATTGATATCAACCAAATTTTGTGGTTCGGTGAATGGTTTATCCGCTTGGTGCAGATGTGTGAATCTAGAGGATACTGCAAAAGTGAAGCAGCTGCTAGAATTGCTTTGTGTTGTTGGGAAATTTGAAAAGAAGAAATGGGGCTAGCATTGAGAACATAAATGTTGATGTGCACAGGGCTGTTATGCATGTTTAGAATGCATTAGCGGAGCTATTCGATGGGGGTGAGCAAACTTTGAGTCATTCTGTTCAGATGGAAAGTAGACATGAATCCAAAATTGCAGTAGTGTGGTCGCCTCCTACCATTGGTACCTTGAAGATTAATGTGGATGCCTCTTTTATTGATCTTAAAAAAACATCCTTTTGCTTTTCTTGGGAGAGACTACAGTGGAGCTTTAAGATTTGGGCAAGCAAATCTTATCAGATGTTCTTCTACTTTTGAGGCCGAGGCGCTGACTATCAGGAATGCATGCCTATTCGCGACCCACCTTGATTTCTCAAGCATTGTTATTGAAAGCGATGCAGAAGCGATACTCAACGCAATTAATTCTCCGAATCTTGTTGTTGGGTGGCAAGCTTTTCATATTGTGGAGGATATTAAAAAGATTGTAACTTCGGTTCCATATTTGAAGATTCGTTTCATTAGGAGAACCGCTAACATTCCTTGTAATGGGGTTGCAAAGTGTAGATTAAAGAACACTTTGCCTATTGATTGGGTCACTAATGTGCCGACCCACCTCTTGCAATTGTTATTATCGGACATCCAACTCACTGAAATTGGATAATTTGTTATAACTTTCTTCTTATTAATGAATATTTTGTTTGACAAAAAAAAAAAAAAAGGGACTATCCTTGATTTTTTACATGGATCCTCATTGGCTAGATGGTAATATGAGCTGTTTTATCCACACTGTCCTATGTGTGTCATTAGGCTCCACATGCCAAAGCATCAACTACTTTCAGGCTTACATATGGCCTTTGAACATTCGACCATCTCACAAACATATGAGTCCCATGTTTGTGGAGCTCATTTTTCACTCACCAACCGAATGACTGTTGGTAAGATGTAAGCATCTTTCAACATTTTAACATGATGCATCAGTTACAACATCTCTTCTCATGAGTTGGTGCACTCCTCATGTGGGCCCGTGTGTGGACCATATATAATACCCCTAACAAATGCGAGTTAACAATAACTATTAAATCGTTAAAGAAAGATCAATTAATAATAATTGTTATATATATATATGTCAACACATATGAGCTAATATGTAATCTAGTGTGATAAAAAGTAATGTCAGACCATTTAGATATGTACGCTTAAGTAAATAAGTAAAATTCCAAAATTTATTTAGAGAAGTTTGAAAGATTATAAAGTTACAAATCAATTTTGGGCCAACTTCGAAATTAAAACTGTACCAATTGATAAATAGTTAATTAGCGAGCTACATATGGTTAGAAAACTCTATGAGTCTAATTTCTAATGTTTCAGACGATGCATCAATCGGAGTTTTCTAGAAAAAATTATGTCTGTTTCGGTAAAATATGTGTGAACTGTCTACCGAATGCGAATTCGAGTTTTCGATGTTATTTTGTCTTGATTCTGGTTTATTCCAACTCTGATTGGGGTTTATTTTTATTAAGGCTAGCTTGTGGGGTAAGTTGGTAATTTAGTAGATATACTTTTCATCTTAGATAAAGTTTCCTGCAGCCAAAAGATTAAAAATGTTAAAAAGAAGAAGTGAACCTAAGATCTGTAAAAGGGAGGGACCGAACCGAGAAACAGAGAAATGGAGAGAAAACAGAGAAGAAAAATTGTTCAATAGCATCTCAGACTTGATTCAAGCAAGGATTAATTTATGTTAAGCTTTATCTAGTTTAACACACGTATACGTATATGCATGTGTAAAGGTAGTTACCTAGCCTCAATTAATTCTGATTCTAACTGGAGAGTTATTAACATATGATGAGAACTTTGAATGTAAGAGCAACAATAATTTAGCTTGTCAAGAGATTTCAAGAACAAAAGCATAAAATCATGAAATGGGTATGATGTAGCGGGTGTTTGCCGTATTGGTTTGTGAGGTGTTGGTGCATGTGTATGTATATTTGTGTGCTAGTATGCGTGTTGTAGCATATCATGCATAAAAGGAAAGACTATTTAAGGCAAAGAAAGAGGATAAACAATAAGAGAAAAGAATCAGTCAGCTAAGAAAAGGAAAAGTTAAAATAAAAGTATGCAAGGAAAAGTCAACTGAAGGCAAAGTAATGAAAAATCAACAAATCAATATAAAAATAAAATGAGAGTAGAAAAGTCAAAGATGTAAAAGAAAAGAAAGAAACCTTAGTTAAGGATGAATGGCTATACTAAGGAATTGACATGTTTAAAGGAGAAACATGAAAGGCTTAAGAAATATAAGATGGAGGGAAACTAACTTGAAAAAGATAGGTTTTAATAGCTTGCTTCTAATCCTAGTGAGATAGGAATGGTTGGGGATCTTAATTTGATTTATTATTTTTATAGTGACGAGTTAATTTGAGGTTACAAGTTTAAACTTAAGTTGATTTAAAACTCTATCGAGGTAAGTTGGATTCCCTTAGTATACTATTTTTTTGACACTCTGAATTCTTAATCTTTGTTGTGCTAGCCATTTGTTGACCCTGTTATGATTCTTTCATACTCATTTTGCTTCGTACATCAGTTATTGAGTATCTCTTATTATTGATTTATGAAGTTATTGGCTTCCGATAATTGATTCATAAGACTTTGTTTGACATACTACCTTAGACTATAATTTGGTCTCAACTCTCATCTGGTGAATCACTATTTGGTATCATTGCTTCTGTCTATTATGGTAATTCTTCGAGTGGCTAGCCATGTGGTCGTTATGTTATTCCCAATAAATTCGTTCCTATCTATTTAATTTGTCCAATCAGGTTTGTATCTTGATTGTGTTATGTTAATTCGTTTGTTTCTTTGGACCCTTGTATTTGGTTAGTATAAGTCTTGAATTAACGTATAATTATTATGCTATTATGTCGTTAGAGGAATATATATTATGTTATTCTTCGCACTATCCTTAGAGTTGTGATACTCATCTAGCGGGTGAGATTGCAGGTCCTGTTAGTACTATGTGAGGCCGCAGGTGGCCATTATGGTGCATGAACGAAGTGCTATGCGAGGCAAAGTGCTACACTAAGAAAGCAGTGGGAGCCACCTCTTGAACTCCTAGGAGCCACCTCTCGAATCCTGCAATAATCTGTTTAGCTATGAATATTGCAGCTCTATGTGATATGATTCTAAGTATCTATATACAGAAAATACAGCTTGATTATCTGGATATTAGTCTGGTTATTGATTCGGTATTTTCGATCTCTGATCCTGATTTTGTTTCCGATTCGACCCGATTCTGGTTTTGTTTATTGATTCCGATCCCATATGATTATTGTATATGACTACTCTTTAATTCTATTATAGGCATCCTTCTTACTGTGCATTGTTTCACTCGTTATATTGTTTTATTTTAATAGTGGCGAGGCTGGGGTTAATGAGTTGTCTGGGCTTTGTGGGTTTAGAGGTTGGGGTTAATGAGTTGTCTGGGCTTTGTGGGTTTAGAGGCCACCATATTAGATTAGATCTCGCAATTATATGGTATTAGAAAAATAATGATATTTCAGAAGAATTTTATTTGTAAAGTATTGTCATCCTGTAGTATATATTCAGAGGTACTAATTGATTTAATTAAGAATTTTAGTCACTCTGATAAATGATTTTTTGTGAATTTTAAATTTATGTATTATGGTATTAACGCCTTATGAATTTAGAAGGAAATTTTTTTTAAAACTCGTGACATTACGTTTCCGAATTTAACCTAACAAATTTACGAGAGCGTGACACCATACTACCAAGTTGGCATTTGAACACGTTTTTGTTTATGGCATTCTATTCTAATCTTCATGTTATTCTTTTGGTAAACTGACATGTTATTCTTGAAAGACTAAATGTTGTCATTGGTTTGATCGTGTTTTTGATTTTCTTTCCATTTAATTTTTTGACAGCTGACTCTTAATTAAATTGGGGGTGGCACTTTTTTCTGAAGTACTATTTCTTTTTTTTTTGGTTATTCTTCTATGAGGTATGTGGCAAATTTGTCGCAGTCACATGTCAAGCCATGTCAATCTCTATGATGCAGATATGCCACGTCAGCATGTATCAAGTTTCTCTTTTTACTAATTTGATCTTACAGAGTTATAAATTACTATGATGCCCTTTTGCAGATTTATTTACCATAATACCCTTTCTGCATTGAAAATATCTACAGCAATTACAGTTTTACCCTTTTCGAATTCTAATGCCACTTATTCAGAATTCCAAAGTTTGTAACGTGTTTTCCTTTCCAAAGTAGACTACCACTAAAACTCTCCATCTTTTCTCATTTTGACCACCACTAAAACTCTCCATCTTCTCTAAAAAAAAAAAAGGTTCTCATTAACGTTTTTCTCACTGGAGGTTCTTGAAGCCTTTCTCTGTCTGACTCCAATTTTCTCCGCCTTCTCTTCCTCCTTCAAGGTACCATAGTAACAAGTATTAGCTGTCAATGATTCTCCCTCTGAAGCCGTCGTGTGAAGAACAATCCTTGTTCCATTTTGTCTGTCAAACGCGTTAGTATCATAGATTGCCATATTAACGCAACTTAGCACAACCTTATCCACCGATGACTCCATATCAACAATGAGCCCAATATGAATGATATTGATCAACTCATCACCATCTCTGTTAGCATTACTTTTGTTTATGTGGATGATGATGAAGTTGAGCTCCACATAGTGGACTCAGAAACGTAGAGAACACTAGAAGCAAAACAAGGGCATGGATCATCTCTAATTTGACTGAAGAATAATGCTTTCTTACGCGATGTGGTGAGTCTCTTTGTCGACTTGATTTTTATCCAGAATTATGTCATCAAAGTTTTCCACTATCATGAGACGTTTTCTTTGGAATGTGGTATTTTTAGAGAGGAGCTCAGAGCCAAATTAATATTCTATATATGTTATCAGTTGATTTATGCATGATCATTCGAAAATTACTTCTCATATATTTGTGCACAGTCTTTTCCGGGGGCTATAACATTGTGGCTAGGAGAACCATTAATATGATTTTCTTGCAATCATTTAGCTCCAATTCAAGAAAGAAAAATAATAATATGAACAGAGTTAAATTAAGCCTTAAAAACTGTAACATACAGTTCTCGAATACAAGTTTGATCAACATAACGACGAGGTTAAATTTGTTCTGAATCAGAATTAAACCAACCGAGAATGCTCATGTAGTGATAAACATATTAGATGAGAGGTATATTACCCTTTTGCAAGGGTTCCTCAAGGGCCTTTATCTTCTTGTTGAAAATTTTGAATTGATGTTTCGGAAGAATAATCTAAAAATAAAAATATTGCAGAACTAAATATAACATAGTTGTTTTTTAGCCCTACAACTTTGGGATTCTTATGTTGCCCATGGATTGTTCATATTTGAAATATTAGAAGCACAAGAATGTCAGATTAAAACTTTGCTCAAAATCAAAGTCTTATCCTGTAGATTAATCTATATAGAACTTATCCATAAGATTGATATAAAAATTGAACTGGATGATCAAAGGCTAATCCTGTGAATTCGTTTAGATATATATTATTCATCAATGCACCTCAGGCTATTTTTGGGACAGTCAATGAAACTTGAACATCCATCCCTAAAAGATAACACATACCTTAATTCTGGATACAGATCGAGGGATTTTTCTTGATAGCACCAATAGTAGTTTGATTGAAATATGCTTCCCCCCCCCCCCCCTCCCCAATTTTTTTTTTTTCGTTTTGGTTCTTTTGGTCAAGGTCCCTCCAAAGTGTAAAGAATGATGACTAAGCCTTTTGTCTTCTATGCTTGATGCTAGCTTTTCTTTTCTTTTATTTTTGCAATGATTTTCATATATCATTCATCATTACTAACATTAAAAAAAATCATTACAGATAAAACATAACAATTTGCAAACGTGAAAGGGTTGTGCTCTAAGGTACGGAAGAATTTGCCTATAACCAGTAACCACAACATTGCAATTTGCATTACTATATATTAATTTTTTACTATATAATTTATAAGTATATAAGTATTTTGTTATTTTTTGTGTAATCTATTTATTTTACTTGTACATAGTTGTTTACTATATGTAATTATCTTTTATTTTTTTCTTATAAAAGAATGGGGACGGAAGCAACATCATCACGTAGTAGATTGAATATCGAAAAGGAGGTTCAGAGGATAAGGAATGAAATTGTAGAGATGAAAAATAAAATAGTGGAGATAAAAACATCATTAAACAGTCTATTTGATATCGCATATGAGAATAATCATGCCCTCCAACAAATGACTGTGATGGTTATGCAATTACTACAGAATGCGGAGTGGAATGTCGTTGTGAATATCAACAATGAAACTGCTAGAGGTGATAATGTGGAAACTGGAGGAGAGGAAAATGAAGGTGGTTAAACAAGCAGTATTGGCAGTGAAATAGTTTTGCTAACAAACTTGTAAAAAGTGGTGTTAATCTTTTGTCAAAACCATCCCACATGATCTATAGAGAACACGACCTCTTGTAGTGCCTAACCTTTCGTTGGAAGTTTATGTAGGAATTTTGTGTGTTTTCATCTAATACATGTATTGATTTGAAATGACTTGATTGATCTTCATTTATGGTCTCGATTGATGATAATACCTGCATATTTTGATATATAGAAAAATATTGGTCATTATCTGAACTATTAAATAATTATTGATTTTGCCCAGTTCAAGGAATTGATTTGACCCAAATTTCTTTATTTTCTAGAAAGTATCATCTTTCTAGTTGTTTATTAGTTTTGTATTGAATTACAATGCATTTATGACCCTTGTTGCTCTATTGTGAGATGTTGCATATATAACTTATAGTTTCGAGGTTCAAAGTGACCATTCTTATTGAATCTTTAATAATATTGGTTCAAAATGACATTGCATAAAGAAAGAGCCATCATGAAGATTCAACCATCGGAGGTGCATACCGCAACCCACAAACTTAAACCATAAAAATAAAAATAAAATTAAGTAGAAGCATTGTTGGTGCATACCGCACCCCACAAAAATTCCAAGAAGTTTTAACAAAAAATAGCACGTGCTCACTGCCAAACATTGACGGGATTGCATGTGTTTCCCCAGTGCCTCCATAAGTCAAACGCAAATTGTTTGCATTTTTCAGCAGAATCTGCAATCTTGAAAGCTGTCATGGACTTGTATTCTTTCATCATCAGACACACATATAAATCACAATCGTGTTCACCCTCTTGAATAAGTGTCCACAAGGGATGATACAGTGGCATCAATAAATTTTTTTGCATTACCCAGCATGTTTCGGGTTCTTCATATTGAAATAACTCATCCAAGTATTTCAGCTGAAAAATATAAATATTAATTTTACTAAAAGCGCATTTGATACTATATATGAGAAATTATAAACATTAATATTATTTGTACCAGTTTTGACACTTGATCGATTATGGGGTCCCTTGTATCGCGATGTGAAGCTGTATTGCATATGTTGACCTCATTTTTTATGAAGTCAATTACACATAGATACCAATGTATGTTTTTGTAATTCATTGGTAAAAAAATCTGTAAAAATAAACAGTGTACAAAATGAGCTAATAGTTTATGAAACAATTTATTAAAAAAATTAAAGTTTGAAGAATATGAAAGGATGATATTTGCCCGATAAAGCTTTGAGTTGTATTCATTGCACTATATATAACATATGTTTACAACAGCTTTGTTACAAAGGATAAGTACAAATGTTAACAATCACAGGATAAGAGTCCTAGATGTAGTATATGACTCTAATTCAAACGCTCACTTCTTGTCGGCTTAACACCCCCTCGCAAGCTGAAGAAGGGGCGAGCACCTGAAGCTTGTCACGCATATGAATGCATCGAGGTCGATAGAGTGGCTTCGTAAGGGTGTCAGCCAACTGCTCATCTGAAGGAATGTACTTCGATTGGAATGTGCCATCATTGATCCGTTCGCATACAAAATGGACATCCACTTCAATGTACTTGCTACGAGTATGAATGATTGGATTGGTTTCCATGTAAATTTTACTAATATTGTCACAATGCAAGATAGGAGTATCCGTAATAGGAATGTGAAGAAAGCGAACCAAATGGAGGACCCATAAGAACTGCGAAGCTAAGGCAGCAAGAGCCCTGTATTCGGCCTCTAAACTAGATTTAGCTACAGTAGGTTGCCGTTTTGAACTCTATGTAATTAAGGTAGGGCCAAGATAGATCGCATAACCTGAAGTGGAACGGCGTGTAGATGGGCATCCAGCCCAATCAGCATCACTAAACCCGATGAAACGCATAGGAGAAAATGGTTGCAGTAGAAGACCATGTTGTAGAGTATGTTTAATGTAGCAAAATATTCACTTAGCTGCAATAAGGTGAGGATGGCGAGGAACTTGCATGAACTGACACACAGAATTAATGACATATGAAATGTCAGGCATAGTCATTGTAAGATATTGTAAAGCTCCTAGCAATTTTTGAAATTTAGTTGGATCAGCTAGAAGGTCACCATCCTCTGAATTCAATCTATCACCAGACATTGGCGTGGAAATAGGCTTCGCACCATCCATGCCAAACTGTTGAAGCAGTTGAAGTGAGTACTTAGTTTGTGTGAGTAGGAGACCCTTAGCATGTGTCATAACTTTCATCCCTAAAAAATAGTGAAGAACCCTAAGGTCTTTCATATCAAATGAGTCTGATAACATGGAAATGAAGTCTGAAATACACTGCTTAGAACTTCCTGTGAGGACGATATCGTCAACGTATATCAAGAGAATGATAGTATGACCCTCATAGTGTCGAACGAAAAGTGATGCGTCATGATAAGAATGGCTGAAATTATGAGACAACAAGAAATTACTAAATTTTTGGTACCAAGCCCGAGGGGCTTACTTAAGACCATATAACAATTTTTGGAGCTTACTGACATAATCAGGATGTGCTGCATCAGTGAAGCCCTGTGGTTGATGCATATAAACAGTTTCAGCAAGATCCCCATGCAAAAAAGCGTTTTTAACATCCAGTTGTCGGAGCAGCCACCCATTAGAAAGTACAAGGACAAGAACAAGGCGGATAGTACCCGGACGAACCACTGGACTGAAAGTATCACCATAATCGATGCCAGGCTGTTGATTGTAGCCTTTCGTAACAAGGTGTATTCTAGAGTACTATCTGCCTTTTGTTTGACCCGATAAACCTATTGACATCCAATTATATTCATATTGAAAGAAGGAAGAACTAACGTCGATGTCTTATTTTTGACAAGTGAGTTGAATTCATCATCCATGGCAACTTTCCAATTGGGATCACGGTTGGCCTAAGTGAAACAAGTGGGTTCATATGGAAGAGTAGGAATAGAAGAAATAAGACAATAAGGGATAGGATACTTAGTTGAGAGAATAACCCGTGGTCGTCGAGTACCGTTCATGGTTCGCGTGACCATGGTATGAGGGAGAACAAGTTGAACATCTTGCGTAGTTGGCGAAGATGCCAAGGTAGACTGTACAGGAGATACTATATGTGATGCAGTACCATGAGGAGAGTCAGAAGATGAATTAAGGTTGCTATGACTATTTTGTGATGTTGCCAATTACGAGTCAAGCATAAGTTGTTTGCTGGAAGGATCACTGCATGATGAATGAACATGAGATGGGTTTGGTTCCTTAAGAAGACTTGACGGAAATTGATGAAGTCAAAAATGAGGCTGCATTGATGAAGACCCGTGAGAAGTAGAAAGCAGCAAACTAAAATTCTTTTCATCAAAAACCACATGACGACGAATGATAATTTTTCCCGTGGAAGGATTGTAGCATTTTTAGCCCTTATGATCAGGACTATAACCAAGAAAAATACATTTGACACTTTTTTACTGGAGCTTAGTTCTGCCACGATGTAAAATCTCCCACATCGGCTGGCAACGATCCTGGATTGCTAGATATAAGGAGTTCACTCCTTATATCGTGTACGCGCGTTTTCCAAGGCAACCTAGCGAACGACAAATCCGTGAGGGCCCCTTCGTGGGGACTGCCAAAGCGGATAATACGTACATAGTGGCGTACCCCGTCCCCCTCGTGGACTCAGCGTGGGGCATTACAAAGGTGGTATCAGAGTCGCCCAACTGTTGTGCCCACGCGGGCTCCTTAAGGGAGGTGGAGTGTAAAATCTCCCACATCAGTTGGCAACGGTCCTGGATTGCTAGATATAAAGAGTTTGCTCCTTATATCGTGTACGCGTGTTTTCCAGGGCAACCTGGCGAACGACAAATCCGTGAGGGACCTTTCGTGGGGACTGCCAAAGCGGACAATACGTACATAGTGGCGTACCCAGTCCCCTTCGTGGACCCGGCGGGGGGCATTACACAAGAGGTGTCAAACACGGGTAACATACAGAGCCGAAAACCCGTAGAGTAGTATAATTGGGCAAAGTAACATACACAAGTTCACAAGGAGACTTATATTCGAGCAACGAAGTTGGGAGCCGGTTGATTAAATAAACTGTTGTAGAGAAGGCGTGAGTCTAGAAAGAGGCAGGCAAGTTGCTATAAACTAATAAAGTTAACCCAGTTTCCACAATATGTTTGTGCTTGCGTTCAACCACACTATTCTGCTTAGGCGTGGCTGGACAAGACAAGCGATGAATAATACCATAACTGCGAAACAGAGCTTTGAGATTATGATTAATAAATTCACCCCCAGCATCAGATTGAACAATTTTGATATTTGTATTGCAATAATGCTGAACCATGTTAATAAATACAGGAAAAATTACAATTACATCAGACTTCCTGACTAAAGGATAAAACCAGGTAAAGCGACTAAAGTCGTCTACCAATACAAGATAATAACGAAATCCCTTAGCTAAGGCTGTTGGGGTGGGCCCCCACATATCACAATGGACCATATATAATATAGTAGATGATAGATGTGAAATGGCTTCAAAAGGCAAGCGATGACTCTTGCCCAATTGACAGCTGCTGCAAACTCCAGTACTAGTGGCAGGGGAAATGGGAAGTACTTTATTCAGAAATTCCAAAGTTCGGATAGATGGGTGACCAAGGTGCGCGTGCCATAACCGTGCGTTAACTTTATTTGCTAACAGTAAACATTTATGGGGCTGCTGAAGACAATAGAGACCATTATTGAGGGTCCCCTGATGAAACATACGGCCTGTCTTCGAGTCTTTAATAGAAAAACCAGAAGATGTGAAAACAAAGTAGTAGTCATGATCCTTAGTAAATTGTGTGACAGAGATTAGGTGTTTAGCAAAGCAAGGCATATGTAAAACTTTGCAATTAAAGGTCGAACCATTGGATAAAGTAACAGGAGTATAGCCAGTATTTGAAATTGAGAGACCAACACCATTACCTACCATCACTGTATCTGTACCGGAATATGGGAGCTTACCAGAAATTTGAGCATTATTTGGTGTCATAGTATGAGTGGCTCCTGTGTCAAGGTACTAATTCTGATAATCCTGGGTAGCAATAGTGATAGCGTTTAAGGCTTTAGCAGAAGAGTCAATAGCATCATCAGGTGCCCACCAATTATTCACCTTATGATATGGATGTCCGCAACGATAACACACAACTGGACCATTAGAGAATGAACGACGACGTCCTCTATTAGAGCCACGACCACCACAACCTCGACGATGATTCGAGAAAAGACGACCAGACTGATTGGAGTGAGGCAGAGAGGACCCTAGGTGTGACAGTGAAGTTGAATTTGATGAACAGGCTTGGAGTGGCAGTAAAGGCCACAGCCTTGTCAACCATGGAGGAAGAAGATGCAAGGCGCAACTCATAGTCTAGTAAGAGGCCACATACCTCCGCAAAGGTGGGACTGGTAGGGCGGGAATTAATAGCAGCTACAATAGGATCAAAGTCAGATCCTAAACCACGTAGTGTCCAGAGAATGAGATCATCATCTTCAACAGGTTTTCCCTCACTTGCTAAGGCCAAAGATAATGATTTGGCACGTTGAATATAAGCATGAATAGAGGTGGAACCTTTGAAGAGAGATTGAAGCTCTATTTTAAGCTGTTGAATACGAGCGCGCGATTGAGTACCATATAAAACCTCTAATGTAAGCCAGACATCACGAGAGGTGTGTTTGTCCACTACTTGAGATATCACCGAATCAGAAAGAAAGATTAATAGCCACCCAAGAACCAGTTGATCGAGTCGAGTCCGTGCCACCAATTGATCAGAAGAAGAGTCAGGCTTGGCAATCGTGCTGTCGACAAATCCTAACAAACCATGGCATCGTAAAACTAGGAGGACCTGTGTTTTCCACAATAGATAATTGTCACTGGCTAATTTCAAAGATACGTCCTGATAGATATGATCAACTGTAGGGAAAGTTGATTTGGGGGTGATAATAGCACCAGCTATGGAAGACGAAGTAGCCATGGAGTCGTAGCTTGAATTGCAGCGAAAAGAGCACATCAAAATAACGAAGAAAGAGTCCTAGCCTAGACTGCTGATACCATGAAAGTTTGATATTTGCCCAATAAAGCTTTGAGTTGTATTCATTGCACTATATATAACATATGTTTACAACAGATTTGTTACAAAAGATAAGTACAAATGTTAACAATCACAGGATAAGAGTCCTAGCTGTAGTATATGACTCTAATTCAAACGCTCACTTCTTGTTGGCTTAACAGAATAAGCTACATGCTCGCAATTCTTTAATGAACCAATAAACTTATGTTCCTCCCAAAATGATACAATACACTTAGAAACTCGAATAGGCTTCTCCTCAACTTTGTGAATAATCTACCGCTGCCATTACAGAATATTTGAATATTACCATTCTAACATGCTTTGAAGATTTAATACTCCCAAGGACTTAACGTGCATGGATATTTTTAAATGAACTATGTGTTGACTTCATAGCACTTATTGGGGTGGAGATCATTCAGCAGCAGTGACTTTAATTCCTTGGGGATTACAAATGTAATATTTTATGATGATTTAATACCTTTTCAATTGGGGGTGAAGACCATTCAGTATGGTGTAATCATAAAAAATCCATATTAATTATACACATTTCTAAATATTACAAAATGATAAGAATGAATTAAGGGTTGTTTTATCTATTCGTATACATACCGTGAATAGAGATGAAAGATACCATTTGGGCAGTTTTGCATCGTCATGCTTAGCATTATTTCCAAGTTGAGCTACATAGCAATCAATGATCTATGGAAATAATATGTATATAGATAAGTTTAATGTAATAAGTTTAAAGTAAGATCTAACAATTGACATAACGAAATGAAAGATAAAAATTTTACGGTTGAGGATATGTCCTTGTTCGGCATTAGTTGTTGCATCTCAAATCTTGTAAGAAGATTATAATTCATGCTAACCAACACCTCTCTATAATATTAATGTCAAAAAATTAGGCAAACTTAATTTATATGAGTAAATAAATAACTACATTAAAAAAAATATAATCAGACATAATGAAACTTGCCTAGGGTCCTTCTCTAGTGAAAATAAGAATTCAAATAAAAATTCTTCATCTTTTTCTATTCTTAGACCATCTGCATTTGAAACATTATCCAAGTGTTGCAAATGTACTGTAGTATTCGTGTCACTACTTATCTCAATCGCATTTGCAGTGAAAATGGTTTTCCCTTTAACCCCAAATAAAAGACACCTTTGTGGCTGTTTTTCCACATTTTGTGTAGGCCGAATAATATCCATCGCACCACTTCGATTCTTGTTTAGTGGGGAGGTAATGGATATCGAATCTTCACCGAAAATATTTTTTCCTTTGGCATCACAAATGGCCCCATTTACACTGTCTCTACATTGAGTTTTTTTGGTTTGTATGAGTTCCTTCATAACTGTTGTTGCCTTATTAATCTGTTGTTCGAGATTTTCGAATTCTTTTCTCGTCATGAATTCATTTTTCATACCCTATACATATCCATTTTAATATAATAAATACATTTGCACATTGTCCTGATTAATTTTCAATAAAATTAAAAATAAATATAAACATCGTATATGTAAAATAATTCAAACCTTGCATTTCTTTGAGCTTCCACAAGGTGATTCAGACAAGCTTCTTTTATGACCCCCCTCTAAGTCATTTTTTGTTCTTCTGAGATAGAATTAACTTCTGAAAAATTGGTTGGTAAGCAAAGTTTGTGGAGTAATTGCAATGAAGACACCTACCCGGCTTATTAATGCCAACCAAAATTACTTTACTAAGTTCACAAACAATTAATGCTGCACAGTGTACATTGTTTTTACAAACACCAACCGTTCCCTCATGTCCCTCACCCCTATCTGTCAATTAATGCTACACAATGTACAACATTTTTCTTTTTCTTATTTTTTGATATTGTTGGTTAAAAACTTTTGGATAATACCATTACAGTTGTGAAGATTCATATCAACTGTGCTATTCCACACGTTATATTGACAAACAAAATCACAAGGCACCTCGAGCCTTGTGCATTTCTATGACAGTTGAGAAAAATTTTTCTGTGAAGGTTTCTGAATCACAAGGCTCGAGGTGCCTTTATTACCAAACAAAAGAAGCACCTAGAGCCTTGTGAAATATGACATGTCAGTTGTTAGACTTTTCAATTTCAAATGATGCAAATGTGATGTTGAGGAGCATCCACGACCCAAAAAAAAAATATTGAGAAGCATTGGCAAAACGTGGAAAAAGGGAGAAAATGAAACCTAATATGCCAGTTATATAGGTAACGTGCAATATACGTTGTGATGGATATTTGTTAGATTTATTTAAAATTAATTTATTTGTTTAAAAGATGTAGTCTTTTTACTTTGCACTTTGAGTATAACCATTAGACAAATATATATGTTTTCAATGACTATTTTTTAATTGTAATATTACTCAATATTTTTTTTATTACAATTAGATAATGATGTATTTTATTTTTGAAAATAATGTGATATTATCTTAGGTCACCCTTTAAATTAATAGGTAAACATAAAAATCTCATCCCCTTTGTTAAATAATAGAACCGATTAGAACACAAAAAATTAATTCATTTGTATTAGGACGTGGCAGCTATTCGTTAGGTAGTTTTTGTCTTGTCATTATAGCAAGTGCACTATTTTTTTTGCTTTCCAATGTCGTCAGACCTTTACAAAGGGTGTTGTACTTTTTAAAAAAAAAAAATTATAAGTTATCTACCCTCCACCATCACATCCGCCGAAAGCATGCATTCTTTCCAATGTTATTAGATGAGTATATGGTATATTGTGCTTGTCTCAAATTTTAAACGTTTCAATTTAAATTTTCTTAACAAAAAAATAATAATTTCACTCGGATGAGTATATGGTATATTGTGCTTGTCTCAAATTTTAAACGTTAATAATATAAGTTTAAACTCAAACCAAATTCACCTTTGGATTTACTTAAAATAATACACTCATTTACTTAAACAAAGCAAAAAAAAACTAGCCTACAGAACCATAATAATGAGATTGCCATAATATTGTGTCTCATAATCCTATAAAGCCATAATCATTTTTTTTCTTTGGACAAAGGACAAGGCCATCATTAACGTGCAACAACCCTTGATATTTTTTTTGGTTGTATTGATTTCCAGTAACATGGACGTGTCATGAGGATAACGATAATTTATTCACAATTGTTAATTTAATTAATCAAGGATAACAATAAATAAAATAGAATTTATTAAATTAGTTAGTAATATTGCAAAAATTACTAACTCACTTGGAGATTGTTACAACCATGAATGACAATAAGAAAATGCAAAAAGTAACAAATACAATTAGAATAAAAGTGTTCACATTGACACCGGTTACAAGATCATTCTTCTTATTCTTCTTCTCTTTTATCGTAGATGTTACTTCTTCTCCAATATCATCATCATCAATGTCGGTTATTCTTTTGGACACGTCAAGTTTGGTACTGAACCAAAATGCAGAAATAGGTTTGCACCATTTGAAAATTTTACATATTTTACACGTATAGAATAAGCGCCCTATGCTGTTCTTCTTAATGTCGCTCACAACTACAATTTCTGCCTTACAATTGCACCAACATTTCTTGTTCTCGTATCTCAAGTTCAGTGCTGGCTCCTTGCATTCTTTATCTCGATTAGTCGATGTAGACATTTCGATATTTGTCTCATAAATAAAAAAATTAAATAACTGCATTACGAAAACTAATTTAGTTAGTATGAATGAAAGATGGTATTCAAATAAAAGGCAATTAGCAAAATTGGAAAGCAAAATTATTATAAAATATAACCGTAAAACTTTTGTAAACAAAGGTGTGAAAGTGAAGCATGGGAGAGATGAAATTATGGCATTGACAATGTAAAGGGGTATGTAATAACAAAGCAAAGACACCCTTATATCGACAATGATTGTGGTGTTCATTTAGGAAGCATTTTAGGGCATAATAGTAAAATCAACGTAATAATCAATATAAGAAAAATAGTCAAAATAAATAAATTACGCATTGTGCATATTTTTCATTAAAATTTAACGATCGCCTTACAAAAATAAATGCACAATTACATTGCCTTTTAAACGAAATAAATAAAATACCAAAATAAGAATTCTACATTACAATCTCCTAGATTAGTAGTACTGAAAATTGGTTGGATGGAATGAGGAACTTGATCCGACATTGTCATTTTGCGAACCAAATAGCAGTTGGCTAAGATTATTATAATGATCTCCATAATAACGAGGCACACTTGATTGTGTAGACCTGTTGTTTAAGTCACGATGCAGTTCATCATTGTCATCTGATCCATCATCACGTGGTACCTTTGGACAATTATTTGCTTGGTGACCGATACAACTGCAAAAATTTGCATATAACATATAAAATATCGAGTTTCAAAATGCTAAGTATAATTAAAAAAAATTAACCTGCATCGACTGCATTTCCTAGGTTGTCTGTTGCTATCTGGACCCTTTGCTCGGAACCCTTTCGGCTTTGCTTTTTAAGGATCCAAAACATCAAAATCCATTGGTTGAGACGGTCCAGTATCATCACCGTGTACTTCTATCATCCACAACTCTTTGGCATGAGCCGTTAGAATTGCAATGCCTTCAACTACTTCCTTAAAGCCCTGACTCGTCCTTTTGGCATAAAACCCCAATTCATTGCACTTTGAAATTATGAAACCATTTCGGGCCGTCTCAATTTCCTCTGTTGTGGCACCTATCAGCTTCTTATCACGGAACTCCTTGCTGATGTCAGCTGTCCATCGTTGGTTAATGCATGTTGGGGGAATGTCCTTAAGCCCTTCACACTAAAGCACATATATAATGTGCTTACACGGCAAACCCGTGGACTCAAACCTTTTACATTCGCAATTTATCTGCAATGATACCCTACTAAACAAAACATGACGTATTAACCCTTCAATATTATAATCAGCAATGATATAGGTGCGAGAATTAGCATTGTGGGAGATAACTTTATCGTGCCAAAGCATCGCTTGCAACCCAATGTATTTTTTTATCTTCATGAACACTGCTCGTGTATACACATTAGATGCATGCCTCTCGATTTCTACAAGCGGAGTGGTGAGGACTGGCTTCGTATGGTTTGACTCCACTTCTTCCTCGATCACATTAATTCGCACGCGCTTCAATGCTCGATGGTAGTCCTTTACGAAGTCTACTAGCTTTCGATTTATTCCAAGGAAACTATTCATAAATGCATTCATACCCTCACATCGCTGAGTACTTTTCATTCCTGCAAAGAAATATCCGTGCAAATATGCCTCTGCCCAAAGTTTTCTCTTCTCGTATATATCCATGATCCACTTGTGGGTCTCAAGACCTTTCTCAACAACCATATCCCTCCACATATTCTCAAACTCGTCAATCGAACATCTAAGTGACATATAAAAGTTGAATGTCATATTGAACTTCGGTATATTCACATTTGTACTTGCATTTTTCTGAAGATACCATCTGTATAGCTTGTGCGTTGCTTTAGGGAACACTGTCGCAATTGCCGCCTGCATTGACTTATCTCTATCTGTGACAACTGATATTAGACTCTAACCTCCCATCGCATTCAGAAATGTGCTGAGCACCTAGATGTATGATTCGGTGGTCTCATTCTCTACCAAAGCAGCTCCAAAAATACATGTGTTTCGGTGGTTGTTCGCCCAGCCAGGAGGATCAAAGGAAATTTATAGGCATTTGTCTTGTAAGTAGCATCGAAAATCAGTACGTCGCCAAATACTTCAAATTCATCCCTCGATCTCCCATCTGTCCAAAATAACTTCTCTAGTCGATTCTTATCATCTATTGTGTATTAGAAAAAAAACCTCGGATCATTATCCAACTTCCCATGAAGGTAACCTAAAGCAGATTTGGCATCTCCATCAATGACTTCCTCAGATCGATCGCGATCCATTTTATTGTAAAAACATTTTCTCGTGAACCCAACATCCTGATAACCTCCGGCCACATAGTTAAAAAAAATCCATGACTCTATTTTTTTTACATCGGATTGATTCAAAGCGTGCACTACATCCTTGTGTCCATCATAAACGTGTCTGTGTGAGCGGAGGAATGACACGCCGTACGTGGGTACCAACTCATGATTATGTTCTTCAATGAATGTGGTAACAACATATTGCATAGTTAATTTGTTGAGCCTAATACGAAATTGTGCATTATAACCACATCTTGTTAATGCACGATGCTCTCGCTATTGGTTCGGCATATCCAAGCAATCCTTACTTCGCTCACCCTTACAATGACAAACATATTAACGATTCAACACTTCACCAGTTAATTTATCTCTATGAATTGTACCTTTTCAGACATTAAATCCAATACCGCGCGCATAATTGTTATAGAAGTTGAATGCATCCATTTGACATATTTCTTCTTTACTTAGATGTTGCATGTTTGATGATTGGTCAACATCATTAGGTGGAATCGGGCTCTTATCCATCTTCATAAAACTTCCAACTATAATATAAAGCATTATTGTTACGTTATACGATACACAATAAATTTTTTAAAGATAATAAAGAATTTTTTAAACAGCAAAACTAAAATTAAAAAGTCTTTTTAACATAAAAGGGAATAAGTAGCATTGCCTCTCAATTTTGTACTAAGGGATATCTTCAGCCTAATGGCAAACATTCTCAAACTCAAGCTTAGTTCGACTCTTTTCGTCATAAATATTGTTTAGTCCTTAACTTGTCTGGAGTATGGGTTGAAACGTATTATTGTACTATAAAATTTATAATTTTAAAATCAACTTAATATGGTTCTAGTTAGAATGAGGTCTTCATCATCGAAAAAAGAACATAATGGATATAAACCACAAAAAATAAAATAAAATGTTCAATCTCATTTGTGGTCTCTAAAGTTATGATTGTCATCTCACCTAGAAAAGAGAATTGAGCATACCAATTACGTAATAACACTTATTCAAATTAGTTTTTTTCCCTTTTCTTTTCATGTCTTTTTGCTCTTTTCCATTCTGTTTTGTTACAATCACTTTCTAAAAAATTATTTATAGTTCTACGTGAAGGATAGAACAAAACAAAAATGTCAATTATCCTACTTAGCTCTGAGTTTCAATTTGTTTTTTTTTTTTAATAATTTTCTTTTGACTAGATATACTAGCTATAATTAAAGCTAACTTTCACGGAGTCTTTAACACATCAATTTGTACAATTGGATTCGAAAATGTTTTGCTAAGGCCACCTACATTTTTCTTCCATGTGTCATGCAATTTTTAAATTCAAAACTTTTAGGTTTAACGTAAGTATAGGTATTTTGACAGAAAAGAGAGTACATAAATTTCCTCTCAATTTGATGCTAAGGGATATCCCTAGCATAGCGGTAAACATCCTCAAACTCAAGCTTAAGGTCCCTAGTTTGACTCTTGCAAACGCTAAGGCAAAAACTTTTAGTGTTTTTGATAGAAAAGAGAATAAATAATTTTTCTGTCAATTTCATACTAAGAGATATCCCCAGCATAGTGGTAAACAAACTCAATCACAAGCTAAAGGTCCCCGGTTCGACTTTTGCAAACGCTTAGCGAATTTTTTTTTTAGTCTTTTTGAGAGAAAAGACAATAAATAATTTTTCTGCTAACTAGATGCTAAGGGATATCCCCAGCATAGTGGTGAACATTCTCAAACAAAAGCTTAAGGTCCCCGGTTCGACTCTTGCAAACGCTAAGCTAAAAAAACTTTTAGTCTTTTTGACAGAAAAGACAACAAATAATTTTCCTGTCAACTAGATGCTAAGGGATATCCCCAGCATAGCGATAAACATTCTCAAACTCAAGCTTAAGGTCCCCGGTTCGACTTTTGCAAACACTTAGCCAAAATTTTTTTTAGTCTTTTTGACAGAAAAGACAATAAATAATTTTCCTGCCAACTAGATGCTAAGGGATATCCCCAGCATAGCGATAAACATTCTCAAACTCAAGCTTAAGGTCCCCGGTTAGACTCTTGCAAACGCTTAGCCAAAATTTTGTTTAGTCTTTCTGAGAGAAAAGACAATAAATAATTTTCTTGCCAACTAGATGCTAAGGGATATCCCCAGTATAGCGGTGAACATTCTCAAACAAAAGCTTAAGGTCCCCGGTTCGACTCTTGCAAACGCTAAGCCAAAAAATTTATAGTCTTTTTGACAGAAAAGACAATAAATAATTTTCCTGTCAATTAGATGCTAAGGGATATCCCTAGCATAGCGGTAAATATTTTCAAACCCAAGCTTAAAGTCCCAAGTTCGACTCTTGCAAAAGCATTTTAAAATTTTAGTTATTTTTAGTAGAAAAGAGAATAACTAATTTTTTCTGTCAATTTAATGTTAAGGAATGTCCCCAGCCTAGTGGCATACAATTTCAAGGTCCCAGGTTCAACTATTGCAAAACATTTTTTTGTTCTTCCATATTTTCATTTTTACTAACTTTTACATTGTTTCAACTCGTGTATATGCAAAAGGAAAAGACAATATACATCAATAATATTACTTTTCTACCAATATTAAGCTAAATTCCAAACATTCTTTAATACATTAAAAAAAAACATAAAATAGTATTGAATCAATCTTACTAACCTGATAAATAATCGATATTTTCTTCTTCCCTCAACAATATTACTCTTCTACAAAATTATCTGTGAAATTCACATTTGTGTACCATCCATATGAGTTTGCTTTATTTATAAAGGATGCATTCATTGTGTTAGTTGTAACTTATTGTAGTTTATCTATGAGATATGACATTGATTTGAGGTGACAAATTCATTAATACTTTTATTGGCTTGTACATATAAGATTTGGACATTAATCTTATCTTTGATTTCATGAAACTAATTAATGCAAGATTACGTGGTTATAATCATCAATTGAATATTTTTTCTAGTAAATTATATACTCATTCAAACATTTTCATAGTTGAGCTCTTTACATAGATTAGATACTCATGATGCAGGAAATCATTTTTTCGCAGTAACTCACATCCAAAAATGTTTAGTATACGTTAATTTAGTACATGTTTTAAATTAGTATACGTTTTAACAAAAAAATATTAAAAGTCACACGTGAGCAATATTTTGGATAAACAAAAAAAATTTGTACACGGACAATGTAGTCATTTCGTAAATTTTTATATTTTAATTTGTGCCCATTTAGGTCATTTTATATAGATATACTAAATTTGTATTTTTAGTCAATGTTATGACCCAACTTATAAAATTGGTTGAATTGGCTACATAGCTCAACCTGTTAATCTTTAATTACGTTAATTCTCTTGCAACCATTATAATAATCTTGTTCTAGACCATTTCTTTGCACAAGGAAAAAACAACATATGAATACGTTGATCTTACAGTAACCATAGCAAACTATATTTCAAATAGAAATATACACCATTTTATATCAACCAAATCAACTATAAGAAAATGCATATTGATAAACTAGATTATACAATGATATACGTTGGTCAACCTTTCATCAGAACTGATACTATAAGATACAAAAAAAAAAAAAAAAATTATGTACAATTGAAAGCTTAAACATCAGATAAATAGCAACTATCAACTTAAAGAACAATTAAATAGCAACTGTTAACTGTTAGCAAGAAAATGAGTGAAGGGGGTGGGTATGATTTTTATTCTTTTTTTATTCATGTCCAATTTGGTCAATTTAACACATGTTATTGTGAGGTCTTATAAAGGATAAGTTGTTATTGTAAAGTTAAGTGTCAAGACTAATTTAATAATTTTTCAAAAGTAGCTAGCCCCACTTTATTCAACATGTTATGCACACGGATCTAAGCCACCATTTGTCTGCTATGTGACTGTGGCAGCCTCCATGTGTCTACTATTTTGCCATAGCCACATAGAAGAATTTTTTTTCTTTTTTTGCCAGACATTCTGAAGTACTAGAATGAAAGTGATTGTCATGTTGAATTTACATAAACTCAGGCTAATTCTAACAATTTTTATTTCTTTATATATATATATATATATATATATATATATAGATTTTGGACAGATTCTTTACATATAGAAATTTTCTATTTGAGTTTCATTCCAACAACTTCCCTACATTTAATCAATCTCTTATTTTAGGGAATTCCTATTTCAATTTAACTCCAACAGTTTCCTTATATTTAATTAATTTTTTTTTTTTTTTTGTGTTAGATGAGTTTAGAGAATGAGTAGAGAATTGTTTCAGCATCTCCATATGTAGAGATGCTGAATATTGAATGTAGGGATTCCCTACAAAATAGAGAATCTGTAAGGAAGTTGTTGGAGATCAAAATCTCCAATAACTTCTCTACATGTAGAGATTTTACCCTTTTAAAACTCCAGTTGGAACCAACCTCATAACGTGATAATACTATTTAAATTATTATTTTTATAATTATATTATTAATTAAACAGTTAAGTTTATTCTTATTGAAGTTTTCTTTTATAAAAAAATAAATAAATAGATCGCCCTTTTCAATTAAAAGGAAAAATTTAAATTTTTTTACCATGTTATAATATTATAAAATAATTAACTCTTAATTTAATTTAAAAAGTAATAATTAAAAATATTATCAAATTACGTAAAATATATTATAATGTCACGTGTCACCCTTACACACGACACTTGAAAAATGAATGCCACAAAAGGTCACCTCATGCAGTCCGTTTATTATTATCTTCTGCTTGTCATTATCCACCCTTGTCAATTATCATCCAAAATTGAGCACCTGTTATTCCATTTTTATTATAGAATAATTATTTGATTTTTTTTTTTTTTAAACAAAAAAGAATAAGTACATTCAATCTCTCTTGATCTCAAAGACTTTTCAAAATCTGCTAATCACAAGCAATGAAGGGAACAATGAAATGCTCTGCAAACTACGTGCCTTTAACTCCTATAAGCTTCTTGGAAAGATCAGCAATTGTGTACAGGGACAGAGTTTCAGTTGTGTATGGAAATGTTAAGTTCACTTGGAGAGAGACTCTTGATAGGTGTGTTAGGCTCGCTTCTGCTCTCACTCAGCTTGGTATTTCACGTGGTGATGTGGTGAGTCTAAATCATCTCTTCATTTTCATTCTCTCTTTTTTTTTTTTTGTGCGGGTCTTGGTCAAGATTCACACCCCCTTTTGATTCTTTGTTGCACACGGAATTGTCCCGGAATCAGAATCCGTGATAAAGATTAGTATCGTAGATTTAAGAATAAATGTTTTTGTTTAAATTCATTCGTCTTACTTAAATTGTAACTATAAATTGTAAATCACTTTTTGGCCCGGGTTGATTCAGGATTTTTGTTCAATAATGCTGAAAAGTTATATAATTTAATAATTATATATAAATAATTTTATTTTTCAAGTGGAGACTAAATTGATGTTTCGAGTTAAAAGGACCTTAAAATGAACACATACTTTTAATAAAAAATTGAGGCAAGTGAATCCCGAGTCACCAAGACATAGCTATGTGGGTCGTCACAGAAATTTATACCTTTCTCTTGTTAGCTATTAGTAATAGTTTGATTGTTTTCTCTGTTTTGTGGTTAAGATATGTTTTCACTTTCTTGTTTGTTCTATTTTAGCTGTTAGATGTTGTTCCTCTTCTTGTTTGATTGATTTCTTTCGTTTTTTGTGGTCCTGTGTGTCCTATTACTGCAGATTGGTGAGGATTGTATGTTTGTGATGCATGCTTTTGCTGTTTCTAATGATTAGGTAGAGTTCATATTCATGACTGCTGATCTCATGATTTAACGCTTCTTTTTTCGTTTCCTTCTTTATTAATTGGAATTCCAATGAGGTAGACATGGACTTCGCAATATGAGAGCAACATCGTTGACATAATGTTCCGTAATTTCCTTGTATTTAATTTGCTGCTTAGGATCATTTGTCTTGAATTAATTTCTTAGTACTTCATAATCTCGTATGATGTGTATCTGAGATTTGCAGTGCTAATTATGCTGAATTTATATAGTATCATGAGTTGATTAATACAGCATGTTCTAAAGAAGTTATAAGCTGTTCACATCTAAACTCATTTCCATGTCTGTCTACATTTTGAGCCGGCTGCCGTCCACCCTGTGGCCCCTCCATTGTGTTTAAGTAATTTTGATTATTTAACTTGAAATTTTGGCCAATATTGTCCGTGATAGTTCTCTTTTTCTTCCTTTTCTCTGTTTTAGTTTTCGTTGGGGATGGGGTGTTGTCAAGATTTTGTGTATGCCACTTGCATATTACCAGATGATTCTACAGTCAGAATTCATCACGGAACTTATGTGACAATTGTTAAAGTAAATGGTATAAAGTCTTAAACTTTAGTTATAACTGCTAAAACACATGGTAGAACATTGCACTTTTCTTCTGATTTCTCTTCATAAGCAGTCTTACTGAGGGAAAGAACTTCACATATAGCAATTCACACTTATGGGATCGAAATCAAATGCAAGTATGAAGGATGCTGTGAAGATTATTTGCCCAGTTAATTTGCAAGTGGCCTCTAAAATGAGTTTTGTATAGAGCCAAAATTGCTTACTTGCTACAACGTCAACAAGATAATTTCAAGCTTTCTTCATGTCATTACCCAGATGGAAGAAGACATAAGATTTATCTCACTACAAGTGCTTCAATTTTCATTTCTGCTTATCTTGTCAGACCTTGAATAAATAACTTTCTCGACTATTTTTTCCCGCTGAAAGAGGTTTACATATGTTCACTGATTCTTAAAATATCTGGTTAATTTTGACAGCCTTTCATGATAATTGGCTACAGATAATACTTATCATCTACATGCAGCTAACCTTTTTTCCTTTCCTTTTTATTTCTGCCGAGGGGTTGGGTGTTAGCTGGGAGCAAGGTGGAACACACCTGACTCCAAAACTTTCTTCTGCCTAAGATGATCTGTTTTCTTTAATTACTTCATTGATACTCTCTCCATACTAGATAGAATCAGAGAGTTTGTCAAGAACCTTGTAGTGTTTGTGATAACTGTTCTCTTTCCTGAATTCGAATTAGTCTAATGTTCATTTCGTTTAGCATGTTGTTTTTTGGTCAGCCTTCCCATTTTATTATAGACTATTTTACATGTTTGTGTGTTTCATCCACAATCTTCCCCTTGTGTGAAAGCACTATATATCTCTTTCACAGTTCACTAATTTGTCCATTTGTAGACACACTCAATTTCTGATTCTTTGCATAGGTTGCTGTATTGGCCCCTAATATACCTGAAATGTATGAGCTACACTTCGGAGTTCCAATGGCTGGGGCGATTCTTTGTACACTTAATATACGCCATGATGCAGCAATGGTATCTGTTTTACTAAAACATTCAGAAGCCAAAGCTATATTTGTAGATTATCAGTTTTTGGAAACTGTGAAGGAGGCATTAGAAATTGTCTCAAGGACAAGCACCGAGTTGCTGAATGTAGTCTTAATTTCTGACTATGGTAAAGCCTCACCAAGGGTTCATAACACAAGGCATACATCAGGAATCTTAGAATATGAGTCTCTTTTAACAAAAGGAAGACCTGATTTTGAAATTGTACATCCACATGATGAATGGGATCCTATCTCTCTGAATTATACTTCAGGCACAACATCAAGCCCTAAAGGTGTAGTTTATAGTCATAGAGGAGCCTATCTAAATTCACTGGCTGCCGCGCTTCTTAACGAAATGGCCTCAATGCCTGTCTATCTGTGGACTGTTCCGATGTTCCACTGCAATGGCTGGTGTCTTACTTGGGCTACTGCTGCACAGGGTGGCACCAATGTTTGTCTAAGAAATGTTACTTCCAAAGGAATTTTTGACTGTATAGCCCAGCATCGAGTAACTCACATGGGTGGTGCCCCTACGGTTTTGAATATGATCATAAATGCTCCAGCCATGGATCGGAAACCTGTTCCAGGAAAAGTAGTAGTGATGACAGGTGCTGCACCACCACCTCCACATGTGCTTTTTAAAATGGAAGAGCTGGGATTTAGTGTCACTCACTCTTATGGTCTAACAGAAACTTATGGTCCTGGAACAGTTTGCACCTGGAAGCCCGAGTGGAATTCTCTAGCACCTGATGTACAGGCAAAACTTAAAGCTCGACAAGGATTGCATCACTTGGGTATGGAAGAAGTTGATATTAAGGATCCTGCCACGATGAAGAGTGTTCCTCCAGATGCAAAAACACTGGGTGAGGTTATGTTTAGAGGCAACACTGTAATGAATGGATACTTAAAAGATATGAAAGCGACGGAGCAAGCTTTTAAAGATGGGTGGTTTCATAGTGGTGACTTGGGAGTGAAGCACCCAGATGGTTACATAGAACTGAAGGACCGCTCCAAAGATATAATTATTTCTGGAGGAGAAAATGTTAGCACGATTGAGGTAGAGTCCGTGATTTTTAGTCATCCAGCTGTTCTTGAGGCTGCTGTAGTAGGAAGACCTGATGATCACTGGGGGGAGACACCTTGTGCGTTTGTTAAACTGAAAGATGGTTTCAATGCAAGTGCCAGTGAAATTATCGAGTACTGTCGCAACCGTTTGCCACATTACATGGCTCCTCGAACTGTTGTTTTTGAGGATTTGCCTAAAACATCAACTGGAAAGACACAGAAATTCGTGCTCAGGCAGAGAGCCAAGGCTATGGGAAGCCTCTCAAAGATGAGTAAAATATAGTACTTCTGTGCATGACTTGCTGCTGTTAGCTTTTACATTAATTACATACGATTCTTGCTATTGAATGATCCAGTATCATCTCAAGGTATGATCTATATATTGCTGTATGAGAGGATTAGCCTCATATTTCAAATTCCAATTGTTGTTGATCATATCACTGGAATGTGAGTGATGACTCAAACTTCTATATGTAATTTATTCATCATCATTCAGCAGCTCACAAAGATTACTTCTAGTTTTCAGGACCGACTTTATGTATGTTTCTTTCTGATTACTTCAAGGTTTCTAAGCTGGATCAACATTGAGATTCTGCTATTAATCTAATAAAATATCAATTTTTCGTTTCCTTCTCCCAACCCCAAAACCCTTCTTTTGCTTCAAACTTCAATCCGACACTCGTTTAAAGAAAAAAGAACTTGGAGATGATTTCCAGCAGTAAAGATCTTCTGGAATTGGAGTGCACCAATTAGGTTCCTTTCCTCTCTTCTATTTTCCCTCTATATTTCTCTGTTCTCTAGAAATATATGTGACTTGTGATCGCCTAGCAAAAAAATATGTGACTTGTGATGTATTTGTTGTACCTTTGCAGAATTGAAACTTCTCGTCTGCAAGCAGAATCCATTATTCAAGTCCAAAATACCAAAACCCGATCAGAAACTCAACTTTTCTTCTCTTCCCAAAACCCAAGGTACTCGTCTATTTTCGTTTTCGTTTTCCCTTTTTTATGTCGTTTATCCTTAAAGAAGAAGGGTTGTGTTAGGTTGCTGAAAGCTAGCATAAAAGCATGTCGGATTCCTTTCCTTTTTTCCTTTATTTTTATTTTTTGGTTATTTTCTTTAAATATCTTTTGGTTCTTGCGACTTTTTATTGTTTAATAATCTGTGTTACAGTTTAATTTTCATGAACTCAGATAAATTGCATATTTGTTATGTTGCACCAATTTTAAAGAAAGTTTGTGTTAGGTTATTGACGGCTAAGATACAAACTTGTCATATATCTTTATGTTTTGGTTATGTTGTTTAATTTTCTCTTGGTTCTTGCTGATAGTGCAACAACTCACGTTGCAGATAACACTTAGCCAAATGCCAATGATAATCTTGTATCTTATGTTATCTTATCATAAACTCTTTCAAATTTGTATTTCAAACTTGTAAACGTGAAGTCCAAAGCTATCAGGTGACTCAAGAAGGTGTATTTATATGTTGTATCATGCAATGTAAATTGAGCAGCAATACAATATTTTCTTCACATCCTTGCGCCTTTATTGTATAAGAGCCATTAAAAGGTTCAACAAGCATTTTTTCTTTTCTTTTCCTGGTTCCAGCTTCACCTCACGTATTCTCACTATGGCTTCCAGCTTTACCACCACTGCAACTACTTCACAAACTAATCTTGTTTTGCTTGGGGGGTGCATCCTACCCCTACCATTGTGGCTATCAATATATGCTACTACTCCTGTGACTACTGTTAATGGGGTTGATTCTCCGAACCCTGAATACAAACTATGGATGTGGCAGGATAATCTCCTCCGTCATGCTATTCTGGCGTCCGTTGATGCTTCAATTGCTCCTTTGGTTACAATGGCTCAGACGGCAAAAGCCGCTTGGGACAAATTGAGTGCTTCTTATGCTAATGCTTCCAAGTCACGAATCTATGGCTTGCGAAATAAGCTATCTACTTCAACTGTCCAAGGGTAGCCAGTCCATTTCGGAGTATCTCCGTGCTACTAAATCTCTTGTAGATGAGCTCGCGCTTGCTGGCTCTCCAGTTGGTAATGATGAACTTGTGGTAGTTGTTCTTTCTGGTCTAGGGGATGACTACAAAGAACTCAGTGCCGCTATCCGTGCAAGTGATTCAGATATCTCCTTCGAAGATCTCTCTGACAAACTAATGGACCATGAGTCATTCCTCAAGTGCAAGGAATAACGTCGTGATCCTATTCCTGTTGCAACTCAGTTTACGCAGAAAAATAATTCCAAAGGCAAAGGTCATGGAGGACACAACAACAAAGGAAATTCCTTTTCTAACAGTTGCAACAATTCTGCCAAGTTTGAACAAGAAGGCATAATTAATCTTGGCAATGGCAATCAGTAATCCAACAATGGTTGGCGTTCAGGAATGCAAAATTCACAATTTCGTGTCCAATGTCAGTTGTGTGACAAATTTGGACATATGGCAAAGACATGTCGATCTCGACTTCAACCTCAAGCTAATTATGCCAACAATGGCTTCGTGGCTCCATCAGGAAACTGGGTGGTGGACTCCGGTGCCTCTCATCACATAACGTCAGACCTCCAAAATCTCGCCATTCATTCTAAGTATGACGGTAATGACGACATTTTAATTGGAGATGGTACTGACCTTCCTATCTCTCACATTGTTAATTCTAAACTCGTTACCTCTGCTAAAACCTTTCAGCTTAATAATATTCTCTATGGTTCTTCAATCAAGAAAAAACTTATTATCTATTTCGCAATTTTGTGGTCAGAATCATGCGTCAATTGAATTTTTTCTTGATTGTTTTCTTGTGAAGGATCTGAGCACAGGGGCACTGCTTGTCCGAGGCCGGAGTAGAGACAATCTATATGAATGACCGAGCACTTCTCCTCCTCAAGCTCTTACTGCTGCTCGTTCAACTATGGCTCAATGGCATTTTCGCCTTGGTCATCCACATAGACGAGTCTTAGGTCAAATAATTTCGCAAAATAATTTGTCCTTGTCTGACTCTTCTTTTGATTTTTGTAATGACTGTCTTTGTAATAAAAGCCACCGTTTACTGTTTGGTGACTCTACTGTGATTAGTTCTAAGCCGTTAGAGGTCATTTATTCTGATGTTTGAGGCTGCCTGTTGAGTCTTACAAGGGATTCAAGTTCTATGTTGTTTTTGTGGACCATCATACAAAATATATGTGGTTATTTCTGACACCACAAATGTTTTCAATGATTTTAAACCTCTGGTTGAGAATATCTGTCACTCAAAAATCATGAGAGTGTACTCTGATGGGAGAGAGGAATATGCAGGTCTTTGGTCCACCTTAGCTAAATATGGCATTCAACACCTGATGTCGCCTCCTCACACCCCTCAACATGTAGGCATTGCAGAAAGGCGACATTGCCATATCATTGAAACTGCACGCGCTTTATTATCCCAGGCTTTACTTCTTTCTAAATTTTGGGCAATAGCATGTCAAACTGCAACTTATTTAATTAACAGGCTTCCTACTGAAGTTTTAGGCAACCAATCACCCTACTCTAAATTGTTTCTTACTACTCCTAATTATAAAAAGTCGAGAGTATTTGGTTGTCTCTACTACCCCTAGTTACGGCCTTATGTCTCTCATAAATTATCATCTTCATCCCGACCTTTGTATTTTTGTTGGCTATTCCACAACGCATAATGCGTATAAATGTTTTGACCCAAGTACGACTAAACTATTTATCTCACGACATGTTCTCTTTGTCGAAAATGTTTTTCCCGCTTCCACAATTTTTCATGCGTCAAAACTATTGAACTTTGATGACCCGCAATGGTATGCAAGTGAGAGTCCACCTAGACTTTCTTCCAGCACCTGACAACAGTCAATAGGCATAGATGATATTCCTATTCCATAGGTCACAAAATTTTCACCAATCCAACTATATATTGTTACTGCTCATGCTTCATCATTTGTTGATCTTTTCAGTAGTGGACCCAGACACTTAAACTCAGAGTGTGCACTCCCAGCACCCTATGATCACATGCTCTAAAAATAATATCTCTAAACCTGTTTCTAACCTTTGTCTTACAGCCTCTTCTAATTTAATCACATCAATAGAACCCTTAACATACAATTAGGTGAGTAAAATACCAGAATGGAGGCAGGCTATGTGTGATGAGTTTGACGCACTGGTTCGCAATGGTACCTGGGTCCTAGTTCCTCCTAATGCCACCAAAAATACAATTGGGTGTAAGTGGGTATACCGCATCAAACGCAAGTCCAATGGAGAAAATAGAGCGATTCAAGGCCAGACTTGTTGCTAAGGGCTTTCATTAGCACCCTGGCATTGACTTCAATACAACCTTTAGTCATGTGGTCAAACCCACGACCATTCGTGTTATATTGTCCAATGCTTTGCATTTTGGATGGCCTATAAGACAGTTGGACTTTAATAATGCATTTTTTCAAGGATCTTTAGAGGTGGATGTCTACATGTGCCAACCTCCAGGGTTTGTTGATCAGCAATTTCCCCACTATATATGTAAATTACAGAAGGCAATTTACGGGTTGCGGCAAGTGCCGTGAGCTTGGTATAATGAGTTGTGCACATTTCTTCTCACACTTGGTTTTATTAATTCCAAAAGTGATGCATCTTTATTTATCTTCAATACTGGTGATCTAACTATTTTGCTGTTAGTATATGTCGATGACATTTTTGTCACAGGAAATAATTTGGAGGCCGTTGACCGTTTTATTCAGTCTCTTGCCACCAGATTTTCTCTTATAGATTTGGGGACATTGCATTATTTTCTATGGGGTAAATAGCACCACAACCCCTTATGGTTTAGTAAAAATGCACATTACCCCCCTGTGGTTTAAAAAGTGCACCAGAACCTCCTATGGTTTTCAAACAGTGCACACGCACCCCCTTCCTAATTTTCCGTCAACAAATTTAACTGAATTGTATAAAAAGACTAAAATGCCCTTCAATTTTTTATTTTTTATTTCAATTATAAGGGCATTTTTGTCCAATTAAATAATAATTTAAGCCTAAAAACATGAAAAATCGCACCAAACGCGCGTGTAACGCACTCTCCGTTAAAAGTAACGGTTTTTTTAACGGAGGGGACTGTGGTGCTACACTTTTGAAACTATAGGGGGTTCCGGTGCACTTTTTAAACCACAGGGGGGTAGTGTGTACTTTTGCTAAAGCATAGGGGGGTGTGGTGCTATTTACCCTTTTTTATGAGTTAAGGTCGCGCGAACACAAGATGGTCTTTTACTTTCTCAACGTAAATATATACATGATCTTTTGTCCAGAACAACAAATATGCTAGATGCTAAGGGAGTGCACACACCTCTCTCTCCTTCAACACCACTTCAACTCAATGACGACACTTCGGCAACTGATTCCAAGCAATATAGAAGTTTCATCGGTGCCTTGCAATACTTGGTTTTAACGCGACCTAACATCTCCTTTGCCATTAATCGGCTATCTCAGTTTATGCATAAGCCGACCATTACTCATTAGGCAGCGGAAAAACAGGTGCTCCAATACTTAAAACAATTTCTCATGGCCTCCACCTAACCCGTTCGCCCATGCTTCAACTATGTCTTCTCTGATGCAGATTGGGCAGGAAATCTTGATGATTGAAGTTCAACTTCTGCATATGTTTTATTTTTGGGTGTTAATCTGATTAGCTGGTCTTCCAAGAAACAGAGAACAGTGGCGCGATCCTCTACTGAGGCGAAATATCGTGCAGTGGCTGCTGCTACTGCCAAGTTAAATTGGGTGACAGATCTGCTTGCTGAGCTCCATAATCCCTTATCTCAAGTGCCCACTCTTTTTTGCGATAATGCTGGTGCTACTTACCTTTATGAAGTATATTGCAATAGACTTTCACTTTGTCCAGGATCAGGTAGCCTACAAAACTCTGAAGGTTTCTCATGTACACTCTTCTGATCAATTGGCGGACTCGCTAACAAAACCATTGTCTCGCACCCAATTTCAGCGACAAAAGGACAAGCTAGGTGTCTGTGAAGGTACCCCTACCTTGCGCGGGCGTGATAGTGCAACAACTCACGTTGCAGATAACACTTAGCCAAATGCTAATGATAATCTTGTATCTTATGTTATCCTATCATAAACTCTTTCAAATTTGAATTTCAAACTTGCAAACGTGAAGTCCAAAGCTATCAGGTGACTCACGAAGGTGTATATATATGTGGTATCATGCAATGTAAATTGAGCAGCAATACAATATTTTCTTCACAGCCTTGCGCCTTTACTTGCTACTTTTTATTTTTCATCATTTGTTTAATAATCTGTACTACAGGTTAATTTATTGACCTCAGATAAATTGCATATTTTGTTTCGTTGCATCATTTTTTTAAAGAACCGAAACCCAGGGTCATGATGGGGTGAAATTGTTCTTGCGAGGTCACGGGTTTGATACTCTCGTTTGCTCTGAAGTCTAGCCTTTTACTGACCTGTTGCATCTATGGGACCGCACCGCTGCACTTGAAGGTTTACCTGGTCGGACTCCGCCAGATAATCCGATAATCGGACTCTGTCAGTTAAGTTCTCAAATCATCCAAAACAAAAAAAAGTTAACACAAACAATCCAAATTAAAATAAAGTATATATTATCAAATTAAAATCCAAATTCTCGAGATACATCTATTTAGAATGTTAATGACACTCTGGAATATTATAGGAATCACAAACTTCTGGATAATGCTTTTAGGAAAAAGACTTTTAGTATATTGTGTATATCAATTTTAATTTCTTTGAATATTCTCTTATCTTTTTCAGTCCAAGTAAACTCGTCTTTCCTTAATCTTTTGGGGGCAAATCTCACTACTAGTCTCCATTGTTTCACTTTGTCCCAAACTAGTCCCTATTATTTCAACTGTCCCAAACTAGTCCCCAATGTTTCAAAAAAGTCTCAAGTTAGTCCCTTCCGTTAAAAATCTAACTGAAAACCAATTAAATGACTAAAATACCCTTAAAACCTAATTAAAATTACTAAAATCCCCTCCCCACACCCATCCCACTGCCCGTAAAATATTTTAACTCATCCCACTGCCCCCTTCCCACGGCCCAGCTTCCCACCCTGCTGCCCCACCCTTATCCCCCAGCTCCCCATCCCGTTGCACCCACCCCGTTGCCCCTACCCCGTTGCCCTATTCCCATATGACCAAAAAACGAGAAACAAAAAAAAAATTGGTATGTGTATTGTGAGTGTTTTATATGTGTATATATGTCTGATTTGTGTGTGTGTTGGTGGGCGGTGATAGTGTGTGTTTTGTGTGTGTGATTTGTGTGTATATGTGTGTGTTGTGTATGTGGTTTGTGGCGGCAGTAGTGTGTGTTGTGCGTGTATTGTGTGTGTGTATGTGTGTGTGTGTTGTGTATATGGTTTGTGTGTGTATGTGATTTGTGTGTATGAGTGTGTGATTTATGTGAATTTTATTTGTTGGTGATGGCAGTGACGGTGGTTTGTGGTAGTAGTGGTGGTGGTTGGTAGTGGTAGTGGCGGTGGTTGGTGGTGGTAGCAGCGGTGTATGCATGTGATTTGTGTGTATGTGTGTTGTGTATGTGGTTTGTGTGTGTATGTGATTTGTGTGTATGAGTGTGTGATTTGTGTGTTTTATTTGTTGGTGGTGGTAGCGACGGTGGTTGGTGGTGGTAGCGGCGGTGGTTAGTAATGGTAGCAACGACGGTTGGTGGTGGTAGCAGCGGTGATTGGTGGTGGTGGTGGTGGCAGTGTGTGTAAGAGAGAGATGGAAGCTTTTACTATTTTACCCCTTTATTACTATTCATTTCTGTTAAATTTAACGTTAAAGGACTAACTTGAGACTTTTTTTGAAACATTGAGGATTAGTTTGGGACAGTTGAAACAATGAGGACTAGTTTGGGACAAAGTTAAACAATGGGGACTAGTAATGAGATTTGCCCATCTTTTGGTACCAACAATGGTGAAACTGTACTCGGCATGAACAATAAATGTAAATAGTTAATAGTGCTTCTAAATTTCGAAATGAAAACATACGAAATTGTTATAATATTACGTTTGCATAATTAATTTGGAATAAGGAATTGAAAAAGTTATTACATATCATTGAACTTTACATGATCCCTATTTCTTACTATTATTATAGTAGTTTTCAATGACTTCTATTGCACACATCTTACCTTTATTTTTAGTCTTAGGCGTGGAAGGATTTTTTGGAGCATTTCTTTAAGTCTTTCTTTGATCCTGCCTTTACTTATGTATTCATTTTAGATTTTCATTAATTTCTTTTAGGGCATTTTTGAGCTAGACCCCTTTCACAATCTAAAAAGTGTGATATAGACCCCCTCATTCTTGGAAAATGAGAGACATATCCCTTATGTTAGGGGTCTGTCCACTTTTTTGTCTATGATAAGGTTACAAAGGTAAATTCGCATTGATAAATGTAATAAAAAACAAAGGATTAAAATGCACTATACCCCCTTGTATTTTCATAAAATTGCGTCATAAACCTTGTATTTTAAAAAGTAGCATCATAAATCCTGTGTTATTGAAGACGTTACAGATAATCCCTTGTTGTCAATTTTAACGTGAGTGTAATACACGCACTTATGATGCAAATATGAAATGTATCAAGCTATAAAACACATGGAGAAAGATGGAAATACCATTTTTTTTCTCAAAAGTGCATAATACCCCCTTTGTGTTATACAAAAATTGCATAATAAACCCTATATTTTAAAAACTAACGAATACCCCCTTGTCTTACATAGAATGTTGCATTATACCCCTTGCCTTTCAATTTTCATCTAACACCCTTAATTTATTACCTTTTCCCTTTTTTTTTTTTAATTTAAAAAAACCCTCTTCTTCATATTAACCAACAACCAAACCCACCTCCACTTAATCTCCCACGAATGGAGCTATAGATCGTATATGCAACAAAATACAAATGCTTTGCGCTGCAATGTATTTTTTTCCTCTCTTATATAACTATCGCTTGCAGACAAAAATCAATTTTCGGAATTACCACTTCAACTTATTAATCTAACAATCATTTTTTTTGTTCCTTTCTTTTTTCCTTCTTGGTGGTTATGTATTAGTTCGTTGCTTGTGGTGGAGCAGCTCGAATCCTTCCACTCTTGTTCTTTGAATATTTCCTTCATTTTTGAATTTTATTCCAATTATCATTTAGTTGGTTTGCATTTATTTGGCCTAGTAAATGTTAATCATTGCCTTATTAGCTAGATCTTTTAAAGAAAGTTGATACAATTTGTTTTTTTGGGTTGAGAGTTGGTGTAGATGTTGAAGGTGGTAATGGTAAAAAAAAGATGGCCAAGGATGGTGATGACTGGTAGTGAGGAACATAGTTGTCGAATCGTGAATCGAAATACCATTTTTTTGAATCGTGAATCGTATCGATTCGATCACAAATTTAAAACTAGATGATATTTGATATATTATGTTTCTATTAACAATTTTTAGTTGAGATTCTTCGTTTGAATGCATATTAATACATGTTTATGTTACTTTTCTAGGTGGTTCACTACTTCATTTGTCCCTAGTAGTCGAAACAATTAGATATTGGAAAATAATATTTAAACTTTAGTAGTTTAGTTTATAAAAAAAATTAATTGTAACTTAGTTATAAAGACAAGTATATATTTATGGACTCAATGCAAAATTCATTTGTATCAACTTTCTATTTTCAAGTCATTAAAACTTTATATACAAAACAAAAATGAAGCCATTAAAGCTATGTTCCAAAGTCCTGGATGTTAAGATAAAATAAGATAAAATAATTAAAATTCAAAAGTGAAAAAATTATGTTTTTTTTTAAAATTTAAATTCTGACCAAAAACAAAAAAAGGTTGCAAAGTAGTCATATAAAGCAATAAATATTAAAGCATTAGTAAGTAATAACATTAATAAACCCCAAAGTAGTCCAAGCCTTAAGAAGCATCAGCAAAACTCTGAAGTCTCAAATAATTTTTTATGCCATATAATGCCAAATACCACCGTTTGACCAACCAATTAAACCAAACAAGACTCCAAAAGACCAAAAGCAAAGTCTGACCAACCATTAAACCAACTAGATTCCAAAAGATTAAAAAACAAAGTAATCAGCTAGTGTAGTACCTTAGCCAAAAAAAAGAAGATCAGCATACAAACTAATAAACACATAGCTCACTAATTACAACTGACAAGCTATCTTCTTCAGTTCTTCACACGGCCAAGAAAATCTCTCAAGTCTTCCTCTCATCCGCGATCAGCTCACTTACAGGCTACAACTAAGTTCTCTCTCTATTTTATTAGTTAGGGCTTTCTATTTTGGGGATTTTGTAGTTGAAAATTGAAAACTTGATAATTAAGTGATAAATGATAATATTAATGGGCCTTTTTTTGATTTTATTTGTTTATATTTGTTAAAATTGGGCTGATTTTATTTTACTTAAAAAAAATTGAAGTGGGCTTTTTTGTTTCCTAATTTTGAATTATTTTGGGCTTTTTTTAATTGTCGCCCGAATCGCGAACGATTTAGTGAATCGTACGATTCATACGATTCATTACGATTTACATACGATTCACATGCGATTCACATTGATTCACGATTTTTTCATTCGATTCGCATTGTTTTATAACTGAATCGTACGATTCGAATCGCAAATCGTACGATTTCGACAACACTAGTGAGGAATGAGGTTACTGACGTGAAGCCGTACATACATAAATGGATGCTTCCAATTTATTGAATGAAGGGTTTGGCCTAGTGGCTATTTTGTCAGTTTAAAAATTGAAAGGCCATGAGTTCAATTCCTTGTTTTAACTGGTTTCATATAAATTTTTTCTCATAGGACATGTCATTGCCATGTGTCACACTCTTGCTAAAAGAGGATATGATGGTATGCTAAGTGTCATCAAACCATTGGAGAGAATAGTGCCACGTGTCATCATACAATTGAAGTAATTATTACCACGTGTCATGATACCATTGAGTGGAAAAAAACGTGAAAAATGAAAAAGAAAAAGGAAAACAAGAAAAGAGAAAATAAATATAATAAAGGACAATGCTGTCATTTTACCTTTGCTGTTAACGAATATTAATAGAATTTTAAATTGGGGAGAGTGTACAACATTTGGCATAACACTGGGTGGTATTTGCCAACTTTCATATAATACAGGTGCCATGCATGAGCTTCTTTATCAATCCAAATGGTCAGCCAACAAATCCTAAAGGTGACCTGAAGATTCGTATGAGAGAAGACCTTGCCGTCTTTTAAGCTCTCTTCTGCCCTTCTGAGGGGAAGGTGTCGTTGTTTTTGTGCGACATTTTGCCTCTTTCATTTTTTATTTTATTTTTAATTGTGAAAGCGAAGAAGAAAATGCAGCAGAGCAAAAGGTATGCTTCATTTGGTTAGACCCGATTGGTTTTAGCATCGAGGTGAGAGAACTGTGCAATTGTAATAATATGTTTCACAATCTGTGCCTAGACACAAGGTGGATTCAGCATGCAGGTCAGCTCAACCTGCAATGCAGCTCCATGTTGCTTCCACCCAAAGCGGGTTCTATCGAGGATGGCAGAGGAGGGGATGCTCATGTTCTTGAGCTCACAAGTTGACTTTTCCTCCAAAGGTGGTTTCTTCCAGCAACGTTAGTATATACCAATAGTTGCGTTCTTATTTTCCAGCATCAGATTCTGAGAATAATTTCCCATTCAGTTTCACGCACTGTCTGAGAATAGTTTCCAATTCTTGGTTTGGTTCTTGGATCTAGGGCGCCATTTTCGTCAATCTAGATCAGCTTATCAATGAATTTCCATATTTTGCCTACCATATGTTGTCATCTTTCGTCTACAAATTTTGCTTTGAAGATTTCAATTTGCGATTTATTGAACGGACTTGCAGGGGGTAATAAGAAAGAGAGGAGGAGGAGGAGGACGAGAGACAGAGGCGAAGAAAGGAAAAACAAAAAAGATAAATAAAAATAACTGAGGGCATAACAGACATTTCACAAATTATTAACAGAAAAGTGAACAGTACCCTAATAGAAGGGGTCTGTGTCTCACTTTTCAAGAATCAAGGGGTCTATGTCACACTTTCAAATTGTGGAAGGGGTCTAGCTAAAAATTACCCGTTTCTTTACTAATTCGTTCAAGGTTTCCAAGTTGGATTAAGATTACTACAAGGATTTTAATCAAGTAAATACTGTCTAATTAAAATCTAAATTCTTGAGATACATCTATCTAGAATGTTACTGACGCCAGGGGCAGACCTATTAATGGTTGAGGAGTGCATGTGCGTCCCCTCAACTTGAAAAAAAAAATATTTTAAAAAAAAAATTATTATATTGGATACTTTTTTTATATGATAACACATCCTAACATCTCTCACCGTACGAGTGCATCCCTGAACTTGGGTGCCTAAGTTTGCTACTGATTGACAGTTTGGGATTTTTTAGGAAATCATGAACTTCTGAGTAATGCTTTGAGGAAAAAGAGTTTCTAGTATATTGTGTAAATTAATTTTAATTTTCTTAATATTTTCTTATCTTTTTCAGCCGAAGTAAACTCTTTGTTTTTTCTTAATTTTTCTTCTAACCAGCATTGGTGTAATTGTACTTGAGAAGAACAATATATTTCAAGTGTAAAGAACAGTTTTAAGAGTACTTTTAATTACTTTCCAAATGAAAACATAAGAAATAGTTCCAATAGTACTTCTGTATAAGTAATAGTAAGAACGAGACTATAAGTTGAAAAAGTCCCCAATGTGGACTGGTGAATGAAAAAAGCTATTGCATATCAATAACCTGTATATGATCTCAGAAGCGAATTTAAAATTTATTTTCAGTGAAAGCTATAATTACATAATTTCACAATTATATTAATATTTTTTTTTTAATGGGGCTAATTAATTTTTTGGAGTAAAAATGCATAAATATTTAAACAAATATTTGAGACTAACACAGAGAATACATAAATATTTGAAACATTTTTTTAGTCCAATGGAGATTGTAAACATGTTGTTGTAAATTCATATGAAAAATCCGACAAGTTTTACGCTGGCTGTCAGTAGCCTAATGCAACTCTCTTCCTTTATCTGGACAATAACTGTAAGAATAATTTTCCTCGTGCAAAGTTCAGAATTCTCATTCAGCTTTTATAAGATCAGTATACAACAGAATGTCATTACAAAGCGATAAAGAATATGTAGATGGCCTTATCTACAAAGTGTTCAAAAGAGTCTAAATCCTAGAGGAGACTACTCAACTGATAATGAGATAAACAAGTTAAGTCCTACATAATTTTCTGAAATTTAGTTCTTGTAATTGTTTTGACTTAGCTGTATTGTTTATCTCATTATCAGTTGAGTAGTCTCCTCTAGGATTTAGACTCTTTGAACACTTTGTAGATAAGGCCATCTACATATTCTTTATCGCTTTGTAACTACATTCTGTTGTATACTGATCTTATAAAAGCTGAATGAGAATACTGAACTTTGCACGAGAAAAATTATTCTTACATGTCGTCTAATCTATATAGCTGACCTCACCTAGTGGGACAAAGCCTTAGTTTGATTTGATTTGGTTTGGAGACTATAACCATGAATTGGATCCTCCCATGTATGATTTCCATATTGTTACAATTAATATATAGTAGTTTTATCACTTCTTGCACTCATCCTACCATTATTTGTAGAATCAAAGCTTCAAATAATTTTTTTTGACGTATTAGTGCAACCTTTATTTGATCCTACCTTCACTTATATTTTCTTTTTAGATCATCATTAATTTCCTTTATTTGGAGTTCATAACTTGAGCCTTCATATCTTTAATTTTTCTAATCTATCCATCTAAATTACTAGAGGATGGGGCTTTTAATGAACTAATTACTTTTCTTTTGTCAACTGGAATATTTAACATTAATATAAAAGAAAAGTACAGCCACAGGGCCAACACACCATAGCCCCGAAAAAACAAAGTACAAACATTTGAGGCAAACAAATCCTATAAACAAAACAAAAACAAGCCAAGCTCGAAAGCAAACCCTCTTAATACAAAAGGAAAATACGGCCATCGACAGCACATCGATCAAAGTCTGCAAAGCGAAACAAAGAAACAAAACCCAGACGGTGTCACCATCAAAAGCTTGACCAAGCCACCACCACCGACGGCGCACAATATCAACGTACCAAAAGAGAGCGCATGTGGTCGATGACAAAGTTGGAGAAGAAAAGGTAAATTGCGATGGAAACAACACCGAAGATGAGCAAGAAGCACACCCAACCGAACAAAATAAGACAAGATAGCACGCATACAAACAAAATATAGCGATGAAGAAAGAGAGAGAACTCTTAGGAATAGAGTGCCTACATTTTTTCACCAAAAGGATTGCATCCATACCCAAATTTTTTGCTATGAATTCTATTTGTTTTGATTGTTTTTCAAGCATATTTTCTGTATTTTTAACCTTCCTACGTATTTTTTCCAAACTTATTTCTTTTTCTCCAATATTTTCTTTTAACTTATCTAATTCTTCCTTATTACTTATATTTTTTATTTGATCTTTTATATCTTTTAATTCTTCGCTAAGTTCTGATGCTAAACTTTCTAATTTTTTCTTAGTTGCATCACTAAATGTTTCTATTTTCTGTATTTCTTCTATAATCCCTTTATCTTTTTCATTATATTCCGAGCCTCCTCCTAGTTTATCCCATAAAAAGGTATTTGTCCAATTTAATTGTTTATGTTCTTCTAACCCTGCATTATTGTATACGACGAAGGGTGTAAATGATGCATAGGTGTATCCATTTTTTAAAAAACTGCTTTCTGGTAATCTAGTTTTTTCTATTGTCTGAACTCTAAGGGTTACCTTAGGATTTTCCATTTTATACTGAAATTTTTTTACCTTTACTGATCAGGGGTGGATCTTTAAGCTCCGGCTGCTTCACCTTGCAAACGCCAAAGAGTTGGTGGATGAATACTTCTATGAAGGATGAGTACTCGTATTGAATTCAAAGTGGTGTGTGCTTATGAGTGCGTGTGGCTGTTGATGTTTAATGTTGGGAGTTTGATGCAATGATCGATGCCTTGTCTTGGCCTTTTATAGGGGGTTTTCCACCCTTCTATTATATCATTGATTAGATTTTCCTATCATGGACTGATCTCCTTTTACAGCTGTCATTATATTATTTCGAGGGAATTTTTCACATTGTTGCATATATCCTTCTTTTATTACATAATAATATCGTTATTCCTTGTGTCCAACTGCTTTTTTTTTCTTTTTGTTTGCTAAACAACTTCCAGAATCTGATGTGACTCCTTTGTTAATAAAAAGTTATTATTTGTCACGAACTTTTTTTTTTTTTTGGATCAACATCAAAATCTCTAAGACCTTCTTATAAGATTTTGGGTTACTTTACTTGGTACCAATTGATTTTAAGATGGAAACTCAATATCTTAATATGGTATCGAGCTGGGCCTTTGGTCTAATCATATTCATCCGTGTGCGACCTATCTTAAATCAGGTCCATTTGTGTTCAATTTTTTACGTGTGTCATGTTCCACGCATTTTCAATCTGTGTGTTCAATCTTCCATGTGTGACCCATCTAAAAAATTAGGTTCACATGTTTTTCAATCTTCCACATGTGTTATCTAGCACATGTATTCAATCTTCCAAGTGTGACCCATCGTAAAATTAAGTCCATGCGTGTTCAATCTTTCACGTGTGACTCCTCTCAAATCAGGTCACACATGAGGAGAAGTGTTAGAATATAACATTTGTCCCATATTGAAAAATCAAAAACTCTAAGACCACCTTATAAGATCATGGGCTACTTCACTTGACACCAATTGGTTTTAAGATGAAAACTCAGTTATCTTAACAAGACTGCTGATATCTCTCCCTTTGGTGGTCATAGTCATCTTTGTCAATATCGGTTTTTTTTGTCGAACAATATCTTTATTTAGATTCGTAAAATTCATGAGAGATTCAAGAATAGACTTCTTCAGTGTTCAAGATTTTTTCTTTTGACGAGATGTTTGCCATTTGATACCTTTCTTTCCTAGATGTCCATATAAAATTTAGAGTCGGGACAGCTACCAAAAAGAGAGAGATTAGGAGAATTAAACTCCGAGTGTTTTGCACAAAAGCCAAAAAGAGAAAGTTGGGGGGTTTTGTAGTGTTTTGCACAAAAGCCAAAAAAGAGAAAGTTGGGGGTTTTTGTATTGTTTTGCACAAAAGCATTATTCTTGTTCTTTTATATCTCTATATTGATTTTTGATAGTTTACAATGTTCCTTTAGTGTCGGATCTATGTGGTGATGTGAGTGAACTTGTGCACACCCTTAATTTGAATTTTTTTTTTTAAAAACCCAGTACAATAACAGGAATGGACTTGTGCACACCCTTTAGATTCGTAAAATCCATGAGATTCAGGAATGGACTTCTTTAGTGTTTGAGATTTCTTCTATTGACGACATGTTTGTCATTTGATACCTTTCTTTCCTAGATATCCATATAAAATTTGGAGTTGGAACAACTACCAAAAAGAGAGAGATAGAATAATCTCCGAGTGTTTCACAAAAGGAGAAAGTTGGGGGGTTTTGTATTGTTTTGCACAAAAGCCAAAAAAGAGAAAGTTGGGGGGTTTTGTATTGTTTTGCACAAAAGCATTATTCTTGTTCTTTTATATCTCTATATTTATTTTTGATAGTTTACAACGTTGCTTTAGAGTCGGACCCATGTGGTGATGAGAGTGGACTTGTGCATACCTTCAATTTGAAAAAAAATTCTTTTTTTTTTTTTTAAATTTTAAAAAGAAACTATTATATTAGACATTTTCACTGTACGGGTATATACTCTAACCTCTCTCACTGTATAATTGCATACCCTGAACTTGGATGCCTGGATTTGCCCCTAGTTTTAACCTTTCATTGAACTTGTGTTGTCTCTACAAGATTCGCGCTAGGGGAAATAGCCAAATTTTATAGTGACTAATACACAAAAACACCAAAATGAGAAATGAAAAGTGGGAAAGAGATTACAGCTCTTATAAAATTAACAGTAAGGCCATTTTAAACATCTCATGCAAGTACTAATACTATAAAGAAAGAGAAAAATTAAAATAAAATGAGCAAAGAAAACAAATTAGTTATGTTAAATTATCGCCACCACTAAGGAGATATGTGATTTAGTCTTTGAACAGTTATGACAAGTTAATCATAGGTCGTTATTGAGAAAGTGAGAACCAAATACTCAACTTGTCAACTTCTCATGTACAAAGATCACTATGTGGCTCTTGCTTATGAATGCTCCCCTTGTTCTTTGGACTCAACCAAGACTCAATTATGTTGTTAGCACAATTGGCTTTCCACTGCAAATGGATTCCAAAACATCCTCATAGTCTTACCTTGGCTATGCTAGGGTATGTATTGAAATAATCTAAATATGCTTCTTGTAAGTTAGTTAGTTGGTCGTTCCACCACATCATGTCCCTCTTCTCAAACTCAGCCTATTATCATATAGAAATCCACCTAAGAAATGAAAGATGCCCAGAAGTTTGATTGGGTAAATATTCGGACTCATCTTTTTACAAGATTGTTATTGTACTGGGTTTAATATTAATGTTTGTTGAAGAACACAATGGAGTAAATGAGATAATATATCTTTGGAGAACCCTTTTAGACAGAGTAGCTAGTAACATATGAATCTCTACAACCATCAATTTTATCAACTCAAAGGGAGAATAAGAAACTCACTCCAGCAAGACAATTGGCTAATCAGTTTGTGTCACGCGAGAAAGAAAGATAAACTAGAATGTTGAATAACACATAAACCCACAAAATAAAATAAAAATAAAAATAAAAAAATTGTATAAGTGTTCTTTTAGTAACTAATAGAAGATGCATATGCTTTATACCAACATTATTCGTAATGAATTTTTTCAATTGTAGTTCTGTCCAACGAAATTGGAATTATTAGTAACATTGCATTTTCATATTCAAAAAACATAATAATTATAGACAAAAGATAAGAAAAATAACAATAATGATATAACATGGCCTTATTAAAAAAATAATTAAATGAAGGAGGAAAAATAACTTTATTTTGAAGGAAAAAATGTACAACAACACTTAAATGTGAAATGATAAGGGAGAAATGACCGCTACTCATATAAATTCATATTAAGGCCATTTTATTTATCTGACTCCTTACGTAACTGTACAAAGTAAGGGCTCCTACAGATATAGTTCAAGTTTAATTAAATGAAGATAACATACAATTGTAAGATAAATAGGATAGAAAGAGATAATCTGATTAAAATTTTCTAGTTAGTTGTGCGTATGGATTTTGTACAATCAAATAAATTCAAGAATCAAATAAATTCAAGATAGTAAATATAGAGTTTTATTTTTGTAGGAGGGGTACTTATTTACTTACATGTGAAATGATGGTTGTTCTCGAAAGTGTGCTTATCTAAAAAATGAAGGTAAAATTTTCTTTTTGCTTTTTTTTTTGTGACCAATAGTTATATTGAATATTTAGTTTTCTGGATAGAAGTAAGATTCCTTATTTCATAAGAAGGGTGCTTATTTTCTTAGACATGGCATAATATTTTTCCTGGAGGGATTTGTTTTAGCAAATAAGTTCACGATAGTAAATACCATTTTTTTTTTCTTTTGTAGGAGGGTGATTATTTGTTTACATGTGGCATGATGATTGTTCTCAAAAAGGTTCTTAAAAGGGTGCTTATTTAAAAAACGAAGGTGAATTTTCTTTTTCGTTATTTATGATTTTTGTTTAATTTAATTTTTACATATGAATTGAAATATTCTAATCAATCAAACTTTTAATTGAAAAACAAAACAATTTTATGAGGGAGGCTTTGTTATTTAAAAAATGAAGGTGGAATTTTCTTTTTGCTTATGTATGATTTTTTAATTTAACTTTTACTATATAAATTGAACATTCTAAGTAAATCTATGTTTTAATCGAAAAAAACATAAGCAATTTAGGGGGGAGGGGTTTGTCATTTAAAAACCAATTAAAGGTAGAATTTCTTTTTGCTTATTTATGATTTTTTTTTTGATTTGGCTTTTACTATCTGAATCAAATATTTAATTTTTATATTGGTAGGAATTGTGCTTCTTTGCTTACATGTGGCATGATGTTTTTGTCTTGAGTGATTTGTTCTATCAGATAAATTTAAGATAGTAAATACTTGATTTTTTTTTTATAGAAGTATTTATAATTACTTACACATAGCATGATGGTTATTCTTGAAAGTGTTTTTATTTAAAAAATGAAGGTGGAATTTTTTTTCCACTTATTTATGATTTTTTAATTTGATTTTTGTTGTATGAATTGAATATTCTAATTGATCAAGCTTTTAATTCAAAAAAAAAAAATTTTATCAGGGAGGCTTTTCCATTCATAAAGCGAATGTGGAATTTTCTTTTCATGATTTTTAAATTTGATGTTTACTATATTAGTCGAATATTTAATTTTTTAGATAGAAGTAAGATTTTTTTTATTTTTTAATTTTTTTATAGGAATGATACTTATTCGCTTACACGTGGCGTAATAGTATTTCTTGAAGGGATTATCTTTTGCTTCAACTTTAAAAATTGATGATGTGAAACTAAAGAAACAAAGAGACAATAAATGTAAATCAAAATATAATGCAAGAGGGGAAGGAAGAATCTTGTACTGATTTTTCTTGGTGTAACTATAAAATACAGATAGCCCTATTTATAGCCACGATACAAGAGAAGGTGCATACCATTAGACTTACCCGAACTCAGAATATAGAGCTTAGATAAACACTATCTATGTGAGAGTTTATATAATCACGAACCATATTTGGTGTTTTGGTAATTTTCATCTGGATCGAGATGAATATTAATCTATCTTGATAATTTATAACACTATCCCTTGGATATTCAAATCTTAAGAATATGCATCGTTAAAACCTTATTAGAAAAAAATTCAGTAGAAAAAAAATTATAGTGATGAAAAAAGTGCACAATTTTCTTAAAATGTGCTTCAAATTGTTTCATTAAAATCTTTACAGGAAAATCTTGTTAGAATATACACTAATCCCACATAGAAAAATCGTAAAACTCTTAGACCACTTAATAAGATCCTGGGCTACTCCACTTGGCACCAATTGGTTTTAAGTTGGAAACTCAGTTATCTTAAACTTGGTATCAGAGCTAGACCCATGGTCTAGTCTCATTTATCTTCCGTGTGTGACCCATCTCAAATCAGGTCCACTTGTCTTCAATCTTCCGCGTGTGCATAGTCCATACACTTTCAATCTTCCACATGTGTTATCTACCACATATGTGTTCAATCTTCCATGTGTGACCCATCTCAAAAAATTCGATCCACATGTATTCAATCTTCCAAATGTGACTATCTCAAAAATAAGGTCCATGTGTGTTCAATCTTCCACGTGTGACCCTTCTTAAATTAGGTCACACGTGAGGGGAAGTGTTAGAATATACACTTATCCCACATAGAAAAATCGTAAAACTCTTAAACCACTTAATAAGATCCTAGACTACTCCACTTGACACCAATTGGTTTTAAATTAGAAACTTAGTTATCTTAACTGAAAATCTAGTGGAACAAAATCTAGCGAAAAAAAAATAGTATACAACGCATTTGTCTCTCCCTTATGTTGGCATATCAAGAATGATTAATATGTTCACACATGTCAATCTTGTGAACTAGTTTCTCAAATGTTGTGGTAGACAATATTTGTAAACCAAATCATTTGAATGAAGTTGATGAACATCCATTTAGCACTTCCTTGGAAGTACATGCATGGAAAGAACTTTGAGGTGATATGCTTTATTCCATCACCTTTAGTATAGCCTTCTTCATTTGAGCAATACATGCAATATTATTCACACATAAAATGCAAATACATGCAACAATTCTTAAGGATTTGCCTAAATTATCAACTCGAAAGAATCAGACATTGGTTCTCAAGTGGAGAGCCAAGGCTATGGGAAGCCTCTCAAAGATTAGCCTCATATTTCCAATGCAAATTGTTGGTGATCATATCACTGGAATGTGAAAGTGATCATGACCCAACCATCTATATGTAATTTTTTCTTTTCTGGTTCGTTCTAGTTTCCAAGTTGAATTAAGATTTAAATTCTGCTAGCCTTGCTTTAATATTACTACGAGGTTTTTAGCGTAAGTAAATAGTGTCTAATTAAAGGCCAAATTCTTGAGATACATCTATCTAGAATGTTAGTGACACTCTGGGATATTATAGGAAATCATGAACTTCTGAGTAATGCTTTCAGGAAAAAAAGACTTTCTAGTATATTGTGTAAATTAATTTTAATTTTCTTAATATTCTCTTATATTTTTTCAGTCGAAGTAAAGTCTTTGTTTTTCCTAAAATTTTATTCTTTCCAGCATTGGTTAATTGCACTTGAGAAGAACAATACAATATCTTTCAAGTGTAAAGAATAGTTAAGATTACTTTTTACTTTCCAAATGAAAACATAAGAGATAGTTCCAATAGTACTTTTGAGTTTTGTCTAATAATATCTTTACATATGTAACGTGAGAAATACATCTAAACATAGTGGCGGAGCCAGAACTTAGGGTTAGGGGTGCACTATATGACGAGTCAGTAACCGAAGTTAAGGGAACTTATTTGCCCAATTTTATTTTATATAAATTACAAAAAGGCTAAGTATTGTCTTTATGCCTAAAATCATGATTGATCATAATATTTAAAAAAAAAGAATACGCGAGTATTCAAATTTGAACTCTTTAATATAGACACAAAATAATCCATTAAAAATAAAAAACCTAAACATCATTCAAAAAAATTAAAATTGAAATAAATGTACGACTAAACTAGAAAAATTTAAAATAAATGTTAAAAATATTACAAAATAAACGAATTAAAATTTATATACAGTGATAAACACAAATAGTCTTCAAAATATAGAAAATAAATTATAAACTTATGTAAGAATAAGAGAACAAAAGTGAAAAATAAAGAGGAGAAAGCATGGTGAAAGATAAAGGATAAAAATATGTGGGTATATATATATACATAAAAATAAAAAAATAAAATCTTTTTCCCAAATTTCTATACTTCCCTTTGCCCCTGTCTTAACAGGAAGATGTGTGACCAGAGGGTTGTTTGGAAAGTTGGCAACTTGGTTTTTCAGTTGCATCAAGCTGGCATTATCAAAAGAAAAAAATGGAAGGGTGATTTATCTGTTGCGAATCATTTTAATTGCACTGTCCCTGATAAAAAAATAAGGAGATTACAGTTGTTCGATGGTTAAAGCCTCGTTTGAATTATGTGAAACTCAATGTGGATGAAAGTGTACGGGCTCATTCTAAGATTGCAGGAGGTGGAGGAATCATCCGCGACAGCAAAGGCATCATGATTAAATGCTTCTTTTGTCCTTTTAAAACACAGTCTGCTTTAAAAGATGAGTTACTTGTCCTTATCTTTGGTTTAAGCATATGTGTCGAAATGGGCTTTTGTAATGTTTGGGTGGAAATGGATTCTTTAAGTGTTGTTTAGCTTGTGTGTAGGAATAGACAAGGCTCGTGGGACATTACTTAAGATCTAAGGAGAGCAAGAAAACAGTTGGCTGTCTGTAATAGGACATTGACGCATAATTTTCGTGAAGGTAATCAACCAACTAACTTATAGCTAATTTGGGTGCCAAAGCTATGTATCCTTCCATTTTGCAAGATGTTACAGGCTTCAAAATGCAACAAGGAATGATCAGAATAGATAACATTGGATTACCATGTTTCAGATTCTGATATAGAATTAGGATTGTGTTTTTTTTTTTTTTTTTTTGTTTAATTGCTATAGGCTTTGAAAAAAGAAGTACTTGTACGCCTTTTAGAGTAGATGGACAATGGGACAGATAAGTCCCATATCCTCCTGCAGAGGATAAGGCTTTATGTGCCACTGTGCATCTTGTATCTTTTCTTTTTTAGAGTATTAGTATATCTCACTTTAATTTTCTCACTCAAATACTATTTTTTACGTGGATACTTAGTTGGCATGCTAAAATAACTAACTTTTTGATTTCTCTCTCTTCTTTTAATATGTCAACTCAGCATATACATAAGAAGTGGTATTTGAGTGTAAAAATTAAAGTGGTATATAACATTTCTCTTCTTTTTATATTAATAAAATTTATGAGGGTGGTCTCTCTTTCCTTAAAAAATAATAATAAAAAAAATATGTAACGTGAGAAGTAATAAGAAACGAGACAATAAATCGAAAGGTCTCCCATTTGGACTGACGAATAAAAAAGCTATACAGTGAAGGCTATAATCACATAGTTTCACAGTTATCTTAATATTCTTTTTTAATAGCGCTAATTAGTTTTTTGAAGTAAAAATGTATAGATATTTAAAAAAAATATGTGAGATTAATGGAGAAAATACATAAATATTTGAAACATTTTTTGTCCAATGGAGACAAAAACCATGAATTGGATCCACCCATTCACTTATATTTTCTTTTCAGATCATCATTAATTTCTTTTATTTGAAGTTCATATCTTGAGCCTTCATATATCTTTAATTTTTCTGATCTATCCATCTAAATTACTAGACGATGGGACTTCTAATGAACTAATTACTTTTCTTTTGGTAACTGGAATATTTAATAACATATAAGAAAAGTACAACCATAGGGCCAACACACCATAGCCCAGAAAAAAACAAAGTACAAACATTTGAGGCAAACAAAGCCTATCAACAAAACAAAAACAAGCCAAGCCCGAAAGCAAACCATTAATACAAAAGGAAAATACAGCCATGGGCAGCACATCGACCAAAGTCTGCAAACCCAAACAAAGAAACAAAACCCAAACGGTGTTGCCACCAACAGCTTGACCAAGCCACCACCACCACCATCAACAAACCAAAAGAGAGCGCATGTGGTCGATGATGAAGCACACCGAACCCAACAAAATAAGACAAGATCACACCACGCATACAAACAAAAGATAGCGATGAAGAAAGAGAGAGAACTCTCAGGAATAGAGTGGCTACATTTCTTCACCAAAAGGATTGCCATATGCAAATTTTTTTGCTATGAATTCTATTTGTTTTGATTGTTTTTCAAGCATTTTTTCTATATTATGAACCCTTGTATATATTTCATCCAAACTTATTTCTTTTTCTGCTATATTTTCTTTTAACTTATCTAATTCTTCCTTATTACTTATATTTTTTATTTGATCTTTTATTTCTTTTAATTCTTCACTAAGTTCTGATGCTAAACTTTCTAATTTTTTCTTAGTTGCATCACTAAATGTTTCTATTTTTTGTATTTCTTCTATAATCCCTTTATCTTTTTCATTATATTCCGAGCCTCCTCCTAGTTTATCCCATAAAAAGGCATTTGTCCAATTTAATTGTTTATGTTCTTCTAACCCTGCATTATTGTATACAACGAAGGGTGTAAATGATGCATAGGTGAATCCATTTTTTAAATAACTGTTTTCTGGTAATCTAGTTTTTTCAATTGTCTGAACTCTAAGGGTTACCTTTGGATTTTCCATTTTATACTGAAATATTTTTACCTTTACTGATCAGGGGTGGATCTTTAAGCTCCGGCTGCTTCACCTTGCAAACGTCAAAGAGTTGGAGGATGAATACTTCTATGAAGGATGAATACTTGTATTGAATTCAAAGTGGTGTGTGCTTATGAGTGTGTGTGGCTGTTGATGTTCAAAGTTGGGAGTCTTGTCTTGGCCTTTTATAGAGGGTTTTCCACCCCTCTATTATATCATTGATTAGATTTTCCTATCATTGATTGATTACCTTTTACAGCTGTCATTATATTATTTCGAGGGAATTTTCCACATTGTTCCATATATCCTTCTTTTATTATATACTAATATCTTTATTCCTTGTGTCCAACTGCTTTTTTACTTTTTGTTTGCTAAACAACTTCAAGAAATGTTGATGTGTCTCCTTTGTTAATAAAAAAGTTATTATTTGTCATGAACTTTTTTTTTTTTTAGGCTATCTTCAATAGAGGCTCTAAAAATAAATTTAGAACTCTGTTGTTTTTTAGAGTCCCATTTAAAGACCCATGTATTTTTTAAGGTCTCTAAAAAAAAAAATCATCCCCAGTGAGGGGCTCTAAATTTAAGGATTCATGGTGGAACCCGCAAGATAATGTTCCATTTTTTTTTAAGTTGCCAACTTTTTTTTTTATTTTTTGGTTAAACTTGTTAGTTAGATGTCAAATATGATTTGTTAAAGAGAGCCATGCGGTCAAATCTGATTTGGAAGAGACCCATGTGGCCTCTAAATTTTTTTATCTTTTTCTTGAGCCTCCATTTTCTTCAACAAATTTGTTGAAGAAACTAGAGCTTAGTCTCAATTTTTGTTAAAATTTGTTAACTTTGAAATAAAAAATTGGATTTAGGGCTCTATATTGTCCATTGGTGTTGATTTTTTTTCCTCAAGAGTCTATATTTGCTAAAAAGTAGTCATCATTGCATTATAAAGCTCCCATTGAAGATGCCCTTAGGTCAAGATCATGCACTTGTATTGTTTAGCTTCTCGCAAGACTGCTGATATGTCTCTCTTTGGTGGTCATATTCTTCTTTGTCAATATTGTTTTTCTTTTTTTGGTCGAACAATATGTTTTGTTTAGATTCGTAAAATGCATCAGATTCAGGAATGGGCTTCTTCAGTGTTCGAGATTTCTTAAAGAGAAAGTTGGGCTGGGGGGAAGGGGGAGGGGAATTTGTATTGTTTTGCACAAAAGCATTATTCTTGTTCTTTTATATCACTATATTGATTTTTGATAGTTTACAACGTTGCTTTAGTGTCGGACCTATGTGGTGATGTGGGTGGACTTGTGTACACTCTCAATTTGAATTTTTTTTCTTCTTTTCTTTTTTTCTTTTTTAAAAAGAAACCATTGATAGAATAAATGCCATAATATTCTGGTAATGCGGAAATAAACTTTAAAAGGATCGAAAATGACATACCGTTGTTAGCCATAATTTAATTAGGAAAATACTGCGAAAGAGATCCTGACTCCCTTCTTCTCTGTGTCTCTAATTTGACACCAAACTTTAGAGATTGGATAAGGTGTATGTAGTATATGCAAATTTAGTCTTGCAAAAATGCACCTTGATTCTACATACTTGACGCCCTTTTATAGAGAAGAGGAAAGGGTCGAGAACTACCCCACTATGCCATAATATCACTCACTAAGGCACAAGGTCACCCATTACTCCACTATATTAAACCACCAATTATGGAAATAAATACCACCCATCGTGATCCATAACTCCCATGTAGTGGTGTAGTGGTCTAATCAATATTATCATTAATTGGTTAACTTTATTATCAACTTAACTTAACGATAAGTCCAAGTTAAAAATGTTATAGAAAACAAGAATAATCGACCATAATAATGGAGATCATACTTACATCTTCCCACTTGGACCACTAAACCGATTAAGATTTATCAATAAATATATATTTATATTAAAACATAATATTTGACTCACTTGGTCTAATACCAAAAAGACTTTGACACGTGATCACGTAGTTTTAGTTTAAAAAAATAAAATGCTGATAAACCGATTAAATGATACCGTAATATTGTAATTAGCCCGTAATATTGTAATTAACTTAGGTCAGTAATATGAGTCATAGCGGTTATATGACTTATACATTATACTCCCTTTTATGTGCTACAATATTGGCAACTTTTACTAATACAATCTTTTATACTGTAATGACCCATGTAATTTGTCTTGTTAGGACAGTTTCTATTCATTAACAACAATAATATTTACATACATAACTGATGAACAGAAAAGACAGAAACATATAACATAATTGCACATAAGTATCAATACAATTATCACAATTTTAGATTGCTTAGAAGACCCATCCTAATAACATGTTCCTTGTAAGCCTTAGGAGGCAACCCCTTGGTCAATGGGTCGATAATCATAGAAGTAGTACTTATATTTTCAATTGATACTTGATGTTTCTGGACTCTTTCTCTAATGATCAAGTACTTCAACTCAATATGCTTTGTCCCGTTAGAGTACTTACCATTCTTAGAGAAGAAAACTATTGTGGTGTTATGACAATATATCTTCAGCAGCTTGGCAATCGAGTCAACAACACCAAGTCTTGAGATGAAATTCCACAGCCACAAAGCATGACTAGTTGCCTTAAAACATGCTATGAACTCAGTTTCCATTGTGGATGAAGTGATGATTGATTGTTTGGTACTTTTCCATTAAATTGCACCACCAGCTAGCATAAATACATATCCTTATTTGGATTTCCTACTATCTATGTAGCCAGCAAGGTCCGCATTTGAGTACCCAATCACTTCAAGCTGATCAGATCTTTTATATGTGAGCATATAATCTTTTGTCCCTTGTAGGTACCGTATAACTTTCTTTGCTGCCTTCCAGTGTTCGATCCCTGGTTACTTTGGTATCTACCTAGCGTTCCCACTGCAAAACTAATATATGGTCTTGTACAAGTTTGAGCATACATTAAGCTCCTAACAGTAGACTCATAAAGAAATTTCTTCATGTTTTCTAGTTCCAAATCATTTTTCCAAACTGTCTTTCACTTAATTTGTCACCCTTCACAATAGGATCATCATTGCTTGAACAGAACTGCATATTATATCTTTTCAAGACTCAATTGATATAACCTTTCTGAGACAATCCTAACAATTCTCGAGATTGATCCTTAAAAATCTCTATGCCAATGACATAGGATGCCTCACCTATATCAACCATCTTAAAATTCTTGGCAAGATATTCCTTGGTTTCGTGCAACAAACAAAGATCACTACAGGCCAACAAAATATCATCCACGTATAAGACTAAAAAGATAAACTTGCTCCAAATTTACATTCAGAAAAATAGTTTTCACATCCAAATTTACATTCAAAAAAATAGTTTTCATATCCATTTGTTGTAGCTCTAAATCATAATGAGCTACGATTGTCATGATGATTCTAAGGGAATATTTCTTAGAAACTGGAGAGAAAGTTTCCTTATAATCAATGCCTTCTTTCTGAGTGAAATCCTTGGCGACAAGTTTGGCCTTATATCGTTCAATATTGCCTTTTGCGTTGCGCTTGGTTTTATAAACCCATTTACAGCCAACTTTCTTACACTTCTTAGGTAGTTCGACGAGATCCCAAACGCCGTTCTCGTCCATAGATTTCAAATCTTCATTTATAGCATCAATCCATTTACTAGAATCATGGATTTCCATGGCTTGTGAAAATGAAACCAGATCCTTTTTAATCCCAATATCAAAATCAGATTCTAAGAGATGCATCACATAATCATCTGAGATAGCAGATCTCTTTTCCTTTTGAGTCCTTCTCAAAACTAGAAGTTGTGGTGGTTCCACTTGGTGATGAGGTGTAACATTCTCATTTTGTTGTTCAACTTCTTCAACCTACTGGATAGGTTAAGGAGGAACAATATGAAGGGGAACAACAATATCTTGAGAAGATGAAGATAATAGGATATTTATCCTTACTTCTTCAAGATTAACTTTTCTTGTTTCATCACTCCTACTATTCTCACCATTCTCTAAGAATCTGGCATTTCCGGTTTCAACTATTCTCGTACTATGGTTTGGATGATAAAAACGATACCCTTTAGACTTTTCTGTATAACTAATGAAATATCCATATATTGTTCTTGAATCTAATTTCTTTTCATATGGGTTTCTAGCTTCTGCTGAGCAACCCCAAATATGTAAATGTCTTAAACTGGGTTTTCTACCAGTCCATAACTCAAAAGGAGTTGACGAAACTGCTTTACTAGGAACTCTGTTCAAGATATACATAGCAGTCTTTAATGCTTCTCCCCATAAGAAATCGGGTACCTTGGAATAACTCATCATACTTCTTACCATGTCCATAAGAGTATGATTACGCCTTTCAGCAACTTCATTCTACTGTGGCGTTCCTAGCATTGTATATTGAGCACGAATGCCACGCTTGTCTAAGAATTTGGCAAATGGGCCAGGATTTTTGTCCCGATTCATCATATCTACCATAAAACTCACTACCTCTATCTGATATGATAACTTTAACCTTTTTATCTATTTTCACTCTACCTCAGTAATATACACTTCAAGGATGTCAACGACTTGAGACTTTTCATGCATTAGATATACATAACCATAACATGATAGATCATCTACAAAGGTGATAAAATATTTCTCTCCAGTAAAACAAGGAACGAAGAGTGGTCCACATATATCTGTATGAATAAGTTCAAGAAGCTCATTACTTCTTGTGGAACCTTTCTTACTATGTTTGGTTTGCTTTCCCTTAATGCAATCCACACATAAATCCAAATCAGTAAAATCCAGTTTTTCCAAAACTTCATTTTCACTAATCTCTTGATTCTTTCCCTTAGATATATGACCTAGGCGTCTATGCCACAAGATTGAAGATTGACCACTAAATTGACCATGTTTCAGACCTAAATTTATAAGTTTAAACCAACTCCATTTGCAATTGGACCAAATGATTTAGGCTTGTCAACTAATGATAGAAGCAGTTTTCATGCTGTTGGGGGCATACTGTTACATCAGGTGGTTTATAATCTTAAGATGAGTTCCTCATTAATAAGAGAAAAATGAATATGGACTCTTCATGCAAAGCTATTAGGCTCTCCACTTCATTAACTATATGAGACTTGGTGATCCAAGATTAATAGCATCAAAATTTTAACTTATACAATTTTTAGAAGCTCGGACTCATCCATTACAAGATTGTTATTCTATTGAGTTTATTAATGTTTGTTGAATAACACAACACAATGGAGTAAATGAGATAATATTTGGAGAACCCTTTTAGGCAGAGAAGCTAATAACATATGAAAACTCAAAGAGGGAGTAAGAAAACTCACTTTAGAAAGACAATTGGCTAATTAGTTTGTGTCACGCGCGAAAGAAAGAAAAACCAGGATGTTGAATTACACATAAATACACAAATAAAATAAAAATAAAAAATTGCATGAGTGTTCTTTTAGTAACTAATAGAAGATACATATGCTTTATACCAACATTATTTGTCATGAAAATTTTTAATTGCAGTTTTTTCAAACGAAATTGGAATTATTAGTAACATTGCATCATATTCAAAAAGCATAATAATTACTGACAAAAGAAAAGCATAATAACAATAATAATATAGCATGGCCTTATTAAAAAATAATTAAATAAAGGAGGAAAAATAACTTTATTTTGAAGGAAAAAATGTGCAACAATACTTAAATGTGAAACGTTAGGGGAGAAAAAGATTGATGCTCATATAAATTCATATTAAGGCCATTTTATTTATCTGACTCCTTAGATAAGCGTACAAAGTAAAAATTCTTGCAGATAGAGATAATGTTTAAATGAAGATAAAATACAATCCTAAGATAAATAGGATACACAGATATAATTTGATTAAAAGTTTCTAGTTAGTTGTGCGTATGGATTTTGTATAATCAGATAAGTTCAATATAGTAAATACTGACTTTAATTTTTGTAGGAAGGGTGATTATTTGTTTACACGTGAAATGATAGTTGTTCTCGAAAGGGTGCTTATCTAAGAAACAAAGGTGGAATTTTCTTTTTACTTATTTATGACCTTTAGTTATATTTTTATTATACGAATCAAATACTTAATTTTTTTTGGATAGAAGTAAGATTCATTTTCTCATAAAATTTGTGCTTATTTGCTTAGGCATGGTATAATATTTTTCCTAGGGGGAATTGTTTTATCAAATAAATTCATGATAGTAAATACTAATATTTTTTATTTTGTAGGAGGGGGTGCTTGTTTACTTGGACGTGACATGATGGTTCTTTTCGAAAGGGTTCTTAAAAGGGTGATTATTTAAAAAATGAAGGTGAATTTTCTTTTTACTTATTTATGTTTTTTTAGTTTTATTTTTACTATAAGAATTGCAATATTCAAATCAATCAAACTTTTAATTAAAAAATAAAGAAATTTTATGAGGGAAGCTTTTCATTTAAAATATGAAGTTGAAATTTTCTTTTTGCTTGTGTATGACTTTTTAGTTTGATTTTTACTATATGAATTGAAAATTCTAAGTTAATCAAGGTTTTAATTGAAAAAACTTAAGCATTCTTTTTGGGGGCCAGGGGCTTTGTCATTTATAAACCAATTAAAGGTAGAATTTTCTTTTTGCTTATTTATGATTTTTAATTTGGCTTTTACTATCTGAATCAAATATTTAATTTTTGTATTTGTAGAATTGTGCTTCTTTGCTTAACGTGGCATGATGGTTTTGTCTGGAGGGATTTGTTCTATTAGATAAATTTAAGATAATAAATACTGGATTTTTTGTTTTTATAGTAGAGGTGTATTTACTTACACGCGGCATGATGGTTGTTCTCAAAAGGGTGTTTATTTAAAATATGAGGGATGAATTTTATTTTTACTTATTTTTGACTTTTTAATTTAATTTTTGTTGTATGAATGGAATATTCTAATTAATCAAGGTTTTAATTCAAAAAAAAGGAAATTTTATTAGGGAAGCTTTTCCATTCATAAAGCAAAGGTGGAATTTCCTTTTCGCTTATTTATGATTTTTAAATTTGATGTTTACTATATTAGTCGAATATTTAATTTTTTAGATAGAAGTAAGATTTTTTTATCTTTTTTTATTTATTTATAGGAAAGGTGCTTATTTGCTTACACGTGGCAAATAGTATTTCTTGAAGGGATTCTATTTTTCTTACACATGACATGATAGTTGTTTTCTTATAATATTAATAAATTATTTTCAACGTTAAATATTAATGATATGAAACTAAAGACAAAACAAAGAAACAATAAAAGTAAATCAAAATATAATGTAAGAGGAGAAGGAAGAAATTTGTATTGATTTTTCTTTGTGTAACTATACAATACATATAGCCCTATTAATAGTCACGATACAAGAGAAGTTTCATACAATGAGACTTTACCTGGACTCAAAATATAGAGCTTAGATAAACAATATCTATGTGAGAGTTTGTATAATCAATCTGGATCTGGATAAATATTAATCTATCTTGATAATTTGTAACATTACCCCTTGGATTTTCAAGTCTTAAGAAAATTCCTCGTTAAAATCTTACTAGAAAACATTCCAATAGAAAAAGATTATAGTGATGGAAAAAAGTACAATTTTCATATTATACGCTTCAAACTATCTCATTAATTTTTTTTACAGGAAAATCTAGTGGGACAAAACCTAGTGAAAGAAAAAATAGCATACTGCATATTTGACTCTCCTTCATGTTGGCATATCAAGAATGATTAATAAGTTCACACATGTCAATCTTGTGAGCTAGTTTCTCAAATGTTGTGGTAGACAATATTTGTAACCAAACCTCCTAAGTTATCATTTGAATGAAGTTGATGTACATCCATTTAACACTTTCTCTGGAAGTACATGCATGGAAAGAACTTTGGGGGTGATATGCTTTATTCCATCACCTTTAGTAGAGCCTTCTTTATTTGAGCAATACATGCAATATTATTCACACATAAAGTCCAAATATATTGGCATTTTTTTGAGGAGATAACAACAATAGTTGGCTTTAAAAAGTATCAATACATAAAAGTACGGGCATTTGAGAATAAACATCTTGCTTGTGATGAGTCAAACAAATACTCATCATTTTTCAAACTTAACCAATTACCTTGATCATGAGTGTCTTAAATATAATAATCTCATATAAATTGTTCTACAATATTAATGAAACTTATATTTAACACCTTGAATGTCTATTTATTGATGGAAAAATATCTTTTGCTAATAAAATAAGGGAGAATAGTATGTAGGCAATTTTAATTTAGCAAGATACAACAATTGCATTAAGTGTGGTACTTCAAAACCATAAATTTTTTTCACTATCTTCTTGAGGGTGAAAAGGACCCCTTTAATATCAAAGGTCAAACCACTGGGGCACTCAAAGTATGAGTTTTATTATTTCAATATGTTTTCTTATAAGATATCTAACACTTCAAAAATGCCAACTTACTTATCTTTAGTCCGTTGCTTTGGAACTGGTAGGTCTACCATGCTTCTAAAATGCAGTAGATTCATTTTCTAATGTCAATTGAAACATTTAATCAAACAGGAGCATTAAAACTGGTATCGTGACTTAGTTACATTCTTCATATTAGTGAATGCATCTTTCCAACATTTTTGCAAATAAATAATTTTATGAACATTTAGTTCATATTGATTTACAAGAGGATCAATATAAGATGCACTCCATAAAAATACAATTTTATTTTTTTTCAGGTTTGTTTTTCTCCCCTAATGCTAGGAACATTATTTCACCAATTAGCAATGCATACTACAAAAATAACTCCAGTCAATAGTTTAAAATATCAATAATTGATGGAGATGTAACTATAAGTTTCCAATCTTCTTTGTAAACTTATCTTTGTGTGTCATATACACTAAATCGTATTGAATTATCTTAACTTTTGTAATTTATATAAGCGTATGTTACTTTTAACATCTTGGCATGTTGTGATTCTTTGTGGATCATGATTTCATGATAGAAGCATTGCGTATTATTTTTAAACATTGTACATGCTACCACATGCTTAAGTATTTTAAAAATTTATTTTTGTGCAAAACGAAATTTTTGAGCATAAACTTTAAAGTAAGATTTTGTTGCTTTGTCCAATTATATTTTTCGAGAAATGTCTCTAACCACTTGTGTCATTTTCGAATTGTGACCTACCACAAAGATATAGCAAGATTTAAACCCTCTCTTTGTAGGACTTGACATACATCGAGTTTTCTGGTAGTCAACTATCTTTTCATTGAGTTCCCCTTTCACTTATGATAGTTGAGCTATCTTGATATCTTTTGACTGTGTTAGTACTAGATTGTAGCCACAGTTGCCCTTTAGATTTGTTAAGCGTGGTTTATATTAAATATCAGACATTGTTGATCACAAACTTGTGGAATATTGGAAAATGGATTGAGACTTTGAACATTACTTTGTTCTTTGGATTTTTGCAGACAATTAATTTCGTATTTCGGATATATTTTATTTTACTCATTTGAATTATTGGATTGGTATACTTATGAAACAAGAAAAATTGCATTTGATATATGCAGATTTTTAATATGATTAACTATAAATGTTATGAAAATTGCATTTGATATATCCACAAATGTTATGATTGTTTATATGCAAACATCTAGAACTTGGTTCACTAGATACTATTTTCGAGTAAACGACATATTACCCCCCTATGTTTTGCTAAAGGTGCACATTATTCCCCTGTGTTTTTTAAGTAAGCAAGTTACCCCCTTGTGTTTTTCGAAATGAGCAGACGTAACCCAAATTGCCTTTTCCATCCAAAAAGCTAGTAGAACATGTAAAAAGTCTAAAATGCCCTGCGATTAAGTTTTTTTTACAGCGTTTATTTGATCAGCCATTTAGAACTTTACTTTTAACTTTTTCCCAAAACCAATGCACGATTCCCCCAAATATTTTAACCATAACCCTAAATCAAAAACAAATTGTACTGTTTTGGTCTCTGCAAAACTTTAAAAAAAGAACTCCATTGTAGATTTTTTTTGTCTAATGCGTCTGACTTGCAAAACTTTTAAAAAAAGAACTCTCGACATCCTAGAGGAAAGAACCAAAAGTTACAGTCTCCAGAACAAGTTTCCTTAAGCCACGAAATCTAATCTTGATAATTGGTTTTATGTTAACATTGCTCTTCTTTTTACATCAACTTATTATTGCACAGCTTTTTTTTCCAACTTGTTATTTTATTTTATTTTTTGGTCTGGTTTCCAACTTGTTATTTGACTGCAACAACATTTAATTGCATGACGTGCTTAGCTTGGTCGCGACACCACAATAGCATTTTGCTTCCATTCTTCACGACGTGCTTTAATGTTTGTTATTGGAGAAATGTCGTACTTTACTGTTTGTTGCCAGAGAAATGAGACACAAAATGGAGACAGTTAGACTCATAACTTGTAATGGAGGACGAGATGCGTAGCTAAAAAAAGCAAAAGTGACCCACCTGACCAGTGAACAATGACGACGAACTAAAGAAGTGTAGCACCAACACAAACAAGCACCTTAACGACCAAAACAAAGCTCACGTTGATGCACTCCCTTTTTTTGATATCTTTGCAAAAATGTTGATGTGCTTCAGTTTGCTCCATGTTTTAAAAGACCAAAACAAGGATATTTTGGTCAAAAAATTGGAATATTTATGATGTAAATGGTAAAAGATTTGCAAGTCAGCCGCGTGCAAAACACGCATCGTTAAAATAGACATTTTTTTTAACTGATGGGGGTATCCAGCTCATTTTGAAAAACACAAGGGGGTAACTTGCTCACTTAAAAAACACAAGGTGGTAATGTGCACTTTTAGCAAAACATAGGGGGGTAATATGTCGTTTACTCTACTATTTTATAGTATATGGCAGATTTCTCGATAACTTCTTCCAAAGCACATCCCGGCCTAACTACTGCAAACAAATTGAAGAAAAAGGTAATAATTAACATTAGAAGTGACATAAATCATTCCTGAATGATTAATAGTAGATGCATTTAAATCTTGAGTCCTGCCATTCAATTCAACACAATAGAGAGTCCCATCCATGAGCCACTTAAGGCATAATGTATATAGATCAATCAAATCTCGGTTGAAAATTATTGGATATTATCTATGAAATTTAATAAAAATCATAGTTTGCAGCCAAAGAGAATAAATGGAGGGGATGAATAATTAAAGAGAAAGGTACTCTTCCATGGCTTACACGAATAACACGATGCATGCGGTGACAAACAAGGTCCCAAAATAGCAATTTTCCAATTCACAAACTATATATGGAATTGGAGACAATGCATTAGCAATCCCCTTAAACTTGAGGGCAAAATGAAACAAGCCATTTTTGAAACCACCCCAGTCAACTGATCAATGTTTGGCTACTTATATAAGCCATCAACTCTTTCGTTATAAAAAAACAAAAAAGCACATTTAGTCATATCTTTCTAAATCTGACCAATAAAATTCAGAACGATAGATAGAAGAGAAAATAAGAACTCAGACGAGAGACAATATCCTATAAGGATATGCAATATACGTACTATTCCAGCTTAATACAACATGACATTAAATTCAATTATTAGGACAATAATATGTAATGCAAGCAAATTCACATTTTCTAATTGTACTTTAATTGCATAAATCTCTATCACTTGACTAAATTAATAAAATTATCTAATATAATTGCATATAAATCCTTCGAGCATAGGTCTTCAACAACACTAACTTCAATTCAAAAAATTAAACATTAAACAGCAAACTAAGTCAATAGAAAGTCAAATAACACCTGAACCAAGCTGATTTAGTTATAGGAAAAGCATTTAATTGAAATCAAACAATCAAACCTGCAAAAAATAAAGAAAAATTAAAATTGGGGAAAAATTAAAACCCTAACCTAGCTGAATTAATCCCAGCAACAACGTTCGATTGCATTGAAATATTTTAGCATCCAAACAAGTAAATTCAAAGTGAAAAACCACCTTAATGCAAAAATGAAAAACAAAATTAAAATTGGGGGAAATTAAACCATAACCTAGAAATCTAATCATAGAAACAATGTTAAATTGCAATCAAATAGAAAAAAAATAAATCAATAGAAAGCCAAACAATACCTTAAACACAAAATTGACCAAAAAAATTAAAATTGAGGAAAAATTAAACCTTAATCGAGCTCATCTAATTATGACAACAATGTTAAATTGCAGCAAACAATAAAAAACACCTTATATATATGTAAAAAATTGAGGAAAATATTTTCCTGAAAAATATAATATTTTTTTATGTTTGGTTGTTACACTAGAAAATATTTTCTAGTGTTTGGATGTGATGGTGAAAAATTGATTAAAATTATTGGTTTGTTAAAAATTTATTAATAATTAATCATTATTAATTAATTAATTAATTAATAAAAATTTAAAATAAGTTTAAAATAATTAATTAATAAAAAATTTAATTAATACATAATAAATAAATAAACTAATTAATAATTTCATATATTAATAATAATTATTCAATTAATTTTTATTAATTTATAAAATTAATAATTTAAAATTAAGTTTATTGATTAATTAATCAATAGCTAATAGATGAATAAAAAATCTTAAATTAAATAAATAAGTAATTATTATTTATTAATATCAATTTATTAAGTTAATTAATTAATTATTCATTAATTTATAATTAATTATTGATTAATATCAATTTATTAGATATAATTTTATTAGTTTTTAATTTAATTAATTAAGTAGTCATTAATTTAGAATTAATTAATTTTTATTATTAAATCAATTAATTTTTATTTAATTATTGTTAATTAATATGAATTTATTAAATAGAATTTTATTATTTATTAATTATATTGATTAATTAGTTATTAAATTAATTATATTTTTATGAAATTAATTAATTTTTATTTAATAATAATTAATTCAAAATATTATGGGAAAGGGGGGGGGGGGGGGGGGGGTGTGGGGAGGTGAAAGTGGGATAGAGTGAGTGAAAAATGTTCTCTCTTAAAGGATATGGAAATATTTTTCACTATTTTTAACTAAACATTTTCCTTGTTGACAAAAAAAAAAAAGTAAACATTTTCTTTTGACCGAAAAATATTTTTTAGTTGATTAATTTTAAATATTACCAAACATCGGAAAACTAACAAAATATTTTTTAGGAAGATGTTTTACAACAAATAAACGGAGCCTACAACTTTACATGTGTGTATATGTAGAGAGAGAGGGGTTCGAAGTCAACCATAGTTGTCGAATCGTGAATTGAAATGTCATTTTTTTGAATCGTGAATCGAATCGAATCGTGAATCGTACCGATTCGGTCACAAATTTAAAACTAGTTAATATTTGACATATTATGTTTCTATTAACAGTTTTTAGTTGAGATTCTTTATTTGAATTAATATTAATATATGTTTTTGTTACTTTTCTAGATTATTCACTACTTCACTTGTTCCTAGTAGCTCAAACAATTTCTGCATCACAACATCACACTATTTTTTTGGTCGGAACAATATCACATTTCACAAGTGCCCAAACTAGTGCTCAAAAGCTGCTGTAAACATAAGTGGTCCAATCAGTTACGAGTTTTGTCTCCCTTTTTTATACTAAAGTGGGCTTATTTTGTTATCTACTTTGAAATATTTTGGGCTTTTTAAAAATAAAAAAAAATAAAAAATTTGACCCGAATCGTGAACGATTCAATGAATCATTCGATTCATACGATTCACGTCGATTCACGATTCTCCTATCCGATTCGTATAATTTTTTTAGTGAATCGTACG